>JBANSL010000002.1:62604980-63874070 GCA_037127255.1 Persicaria tinctoria | reverse complement strand
TTTATAAGCCTAATGTCTTCCATAAATAAGGTAAAAGATAGATAAAAGATAAAAGCTTCCCAAACAAACTAGATAAAAGATAGAACTTTCCTAATTTAACTCAGCGTCGGATTCCGCTGGCAGCGAAAATTTCCGCTGGCAGCGAATGGCCTCGATTCAAGCTCCTGTTGGATTTTCGCTACCACACTCGCTACCACACTCGCTGGCAGCGAATATCCATGAAATACCCCAAATTATCTTTGGGTATTTCTTTTTAAGTAAATATAATTTTCGTAATAAAAGTCCTTTTATTTTGAACTTAGAAAAGTCTTTCAAATTAACTATACATTTAAGTTTTTATAACTATTCTTGAGATATTTCATTTTTATTGTCATTTATTCATATGCATCTATAGTAAATAAATTAGATTTGAAGTTATATTGTTTAAGGCAAAGTTGTATGGTTTTCTTCGAAATGGAGAGGGAATTATAATTGTACTTTATTTTAATATAAGGTTTTAAAAGAAATGTTATTATGCAAAATGAAATGTATTTAAATTAATTTTTATGATATTATTTAAATTATGTAGGATTTAAATAAATGAAATTTCGGGTATACATGTACATATATTTATAAATAGAAATAAGGCTTGAACCAATGGTTTCTATTTTTATTTCTTTCGGTTCAAGTGAACCAAACCCATCAAAAAAATGTTGAACCGGTTCAGTTGAACCCATCTCCAACCTCCCGCTTGCCCAGTTCACTGTTGAAATTTGTGATTTTGACCTTCCTCATATCTTGCTCGAATCTTAACGTTTTTTGCTTCTAGAATGTTGCCCGAGTCCTATCATATCTATATCTTTAACTAATTGGTGATTTCGAATCCAGAACGAGCTCGAACGAGTTTATCCCAAATTCGGAGTTTTATCCATTCCGCCCAAATTATGGTATATTTTATCAGATTAACCACCTAGATAGCTTCTAGAAAGATATTTAGTTATCCCTATGGATTCGATTCTATCCAAATCGCCTCCGTTTGAAATCGACTATAAATATAGGGGTTCGGTGTTCATTGAAATTCATTCCGTAGAGAAGAGATCCAAGATTCTAGTTTATTCCATTGGGTTCTAAACATCTCTAAAAACAATCCTCTTCACAATTTTTCCACAAAAACATTCCGAATTCAAAAACCCCATTTCGATTCATCACACCGGGGCTCCGCTTCTTTGATGTCGACTGCCGTCTTACCACCACCAAAGCCGCCAGTGGTCACCACCGACGGACTCGCCACGCCACCACGGTCATGTAGCCGCTGTCAGCCTGCGCCTCCGAGCCCTAGGTTGTCACCGAGAGCCTGCCGAAGGTCCGACGTTGTCGAGCGTTTCTGCACAGGGGCTGTCTACTTGTGACGGAAGGGAGGAGGAAGAAAGATAATTACGTAAAGCCTCCCATACTTTCTATTCTTTCCAAACAATGCTCTTTTCAGTTTTTAAAATTTTCAGATTCTAACCCATACTTTTATGTGGGCATAAATCGCTTTCCAATTCCGTTAAATCGCAGAGACTCGTCAACCCATACGGCCATACGAAGATTTCGATTCGAGATAAAAGTATTCAAACACGCACTTGCGATTTCAATTCAGGCAAGTGACATTCCGAGCCTTTCTGCTCAATTGGTGCTTTCGTGTCTTGTTTGTTTTCCTGTCTTTGATTGCTTGCTAAGTTAAATAAAATAAATCACAATTCACTTGCTTGTGTGATTTATTTACCATTCAGTTTGAATTTGGCAAGTTTAATTGGGTGACCTTAATAAGATAATAATAATATAGTTACCCACCGGTCATTTAAAGCATGATTTATTATTGTCCTTTCATGCTAATTGGTTAGGAATGGAACATGTTTTTTCTTTGATGTTTCCATCCTTTATTTTAATTGCTTTCATTTAATTTGGCATTCATGTTACCTATAAATAACATGGGTTATCTTGTGTTGTGTGATCACCTAGGATACCTAAATAAAATAGTAATAATGTGAGGATTGTGTGTTACGATTGGAACTCAATTAAATCAAGATCAATGAAAGCAAAACATATCAATCAACGTAAATCAAATGTGAACCGTAATGTGTGAAGTCAAGTGAAAGTGATGTTGTAGAGTCAGGTCGGGGCCGTTACTCCTCGGTCTAAAGGTTTCATGAAACTAACACATTTCCGTAGAGAAATGTTACACTACCTCCGGTAGTAGGCCGCTATCTGCTAGTGAGAGCGGGGCCGGTATCATATTATAACAAATAGTGTGTGTTGTGAAACATTCAATTCATATTAAGAGTGGTAAACGTGTATAGCATATAAATCTGTGTTTAAGCTACGCAATGTGAGGAAGTGAGTGAAGTGTGTTATATCAATATGTTTTAAGCTACTCAATGTGAGGAAAGTGAGCGAAGTGTGATATATATATATATACATCTTCTTAACATAGTAAGAACAAAGCTTTACAGTGATCACAATTAATTCAAGCTATATCATATTCCATCTGTAATCGGAGTATGGTTCCTAAGAGTGATTGTCGCTCGCATCTTTTGTTACTCAATCCTACTGGATTATCCGTGTCACATGAGTCGTGTCTTAAAATGTTAAGCATTCACATAAAATATTCTTAATAATCGCATTTGGGTTTAGATTCATACCGTATTATGGTCACTGAGTTTGAGTCCAGAGAAGTCCCAGTTTTCGAGCTGTCATTTGCTAGTTCTTGCGAACTAACCGTCCTTTATTTGGATGGCTGGTGTCCTTCATTCTGGATGCCAGACCAGTTTTTGCAGGTTTAGGTCGAGTCTCAGGGGAGAAGATAAGAGATGTTGAGAAGACATTTAAGTTACTTTTAACATTGTATTTAAAGTTTAAATTTCTAGATATATTGTATAAGAATTTTATTGTTTTATTTTATTTAAAAGTCTTCCGCTGTATTGTTCTCAATTTGTAATTAAATCCTCAATTTTCGAGGAGAGTTTAATAAAGAATTATTTTTATATTTTAAGTCTTCCGCTATTTAATTGTATTTTATTTATGTATTTAATATTATCATCTTGTTTACGGGAGCATGGTTGCATGTCCCTCTAAGCCTAAGGTGGTTACGAAGACATTAAAGTCCGAGTAATCACTGGCGTTGTGGCATTCCCTCGGGTTTTAAAAAGGGGTGTTACAGAAGGTGGTATAAGAGCGAGGTTTTTCTCTAACGTTTTGAACATCGAAAAGTATTTTCTGAATGTTTTCGAAAAAGTGGATTTTAAAATGAATTTAATTTGGATATTTTCTTAAAAGTATGTGGTATAGTTTTGATTTTTTCTATAGTGAAAACTAACATATAGTAATAAATATAAATGAATGAATAAATAAACTTTGTGATATTCGCGTCTCAAAAAAAAAAATCATCTATTATATAAAACTCAAGTTTTTCAAAAACCTAGTGAAAGTTTCTCCTTATAACAATTTACAAGGTGGGTCATGAATCACGAATTATATTTTCATAAAGTATTTATCTTAGAAATAGTTTTCAATATGTAAGTCAAAATTATTAATTCTAATAAAATAAAGTTTATTCAAATATATATGTTGTTATTATATTAAGTATTTTCAAAGTGTGGGTAGTATATATATATAAAAAAATTCACAGTAAACTTTACTTTTTAGATTTTGAATGTTGAACCCAAGTTAGAATATTTTAAAAAGATTTCACGTGTTTAGATGCTTATATATTACTTTGTATGAAATCTCAAGTATCATATGTAATATATATGGTTTTGACTTTTGATCATTTCTATTTGATAAAATGGACATCAAACCATTCTTAAAGGAGTTTCACAAGTAAAAAGTTGGCGTTTTATATAAATTCTTTTGGGATGAAGCAGTGTACCAAGTTTCTAAGTATTTCTAAAGGTAAAATGATCTTGAAGGGTTTAAAGTGTGTTAGTCATCTCCAAATTCAGCGTCTCAACTTAAACTTCTCGAGATCGACTTTAAACTATTTTAAAGAACCTCAAGTGATATGTCCTTAGCATCGCTGTGCCCTAGTAATCTGCTACTATAAGCATACGCGATAGATACCTCATAAATTAATACGAGCGTTCAATGTGCGTGGTACGATCAATGTGAGATTCTAGAAATTTCGAGAGCGAAGAGGTGAACTCATCGTGATTCATCGTGATGCATGGTGTGTTTCGTGAAGGACCTTCTATCCCATGTGAAGAGATAAAACTTTAATCATTCAATGTGTTCCTTCGGTCATGTCTTAATGACGATTCCATAGCTTCTCTATCCGAACTAGGCGTAATGTCATGATGACATTGCTTCATTAATATTCCGAACTCTCATTGGTTAATGTCTGAGATAATACAAAAGTAAAATACAATCAAACTATATAATAAAAGAATAAATTCGATATCACGCTCGCTTTCGGGAGGAAGACAAGACACCGGACAACGTGTTATTCAGCGAACGCGAAAGAGATCCAAAGAAGAACCCGTTTCATACGGAGCACTCATTACACTTGAATAGGATACTAGTTCTGCCTATAGTGGTTGCCTTTGAAACCACCGCGGACCATTTGGTAACCAGGAAAAGGAAGCCTAGTGGGGTTGAGAAGAAAGCCAATGGTAGTCTAGAATATCATGTTCACCGTGTGATAAGAGTTGACTAACTTGCGCTAATGTCTAACATATCATCGTACATGTTTTTTTGTAAAACAACTCCGTCGTATGTGGTTAACCCTAAGTTAAGAGGTAATCGTAAGAGAAATAACTTTCAGACTTTAGCAATGATGAGTTCGGTGGACAACTAATTACGTTGGATGTAGTTGAGTTGTTTTGCGCTCCAGCAACGAGATAGATATATCGATGTACACGGTTATTCTTAATCCATAGATATCGAGTTCGATCCCCCTAAACCACTCAAAGTATATCGTTCCTAAGCTTCATATCCGTGGTAGTTCAAGTAGTTGAAGACAATGTGCAAAGAGAGCTAATGCTGTCACTCCTTCTCTATCTCTAGAGATTCATTCGCATTCAATTATAAGCTTTTGCTCGTTAATCTTAGTATCTTACGTGATCAATGTTGAAATATCTCAATACCGTATTCTCATTCCTTTATACCTCTTCTCCCTACTTCTTTTTGTTTTCTAAGTTTCGGGACGAATCTTATTTTTAAGGGGAGAGATATAAAATACCCCAAATTATCTTTGGGTATTTCTTTTTAAGTAAATATAATTTTCGTAATAAAAGTCCTTTTATTTTGAACTTAGAAAAGTCTTTCAAATTAACTATACATTTAAGTTTTTATAACTATTCTTGAGATATTTCATTTTTATTGTTATTTATTCATATGCATCCATAGTAAATAAATTAGATTTGAAGTTATATTGTTTAAGGCAAAGTTGTATGGTTTTCTTCGAAATGGAGAGGGAATTATAATTGTACTTTATTTTAATATAAGGTTTTAAAAGAAATGTTATTATGCAAAATGAAATGTATTTAAATTAATTTTTATGATATTATTTAAATTAAGTAGGATTTAAATAAATGAAATTTCGGGTATACATGTACATATATTTATAAATAGAAATAAGGCTTGAACCAATGGTTTCTATTTTTATTTCTTTCGGTTCAAGTGAACCAAACCCATCAAAAAAATGTTGAACCGGTTCAGTTGAACCCATCTTCAACCTCCCGCTTGCCCAGTTCACTGTTGAAATTTGTGATTTTGACCTTCCTCAAATTTTGCTCGAATCTTAACGTTTTTGCTTCTAGAATGTTGCCCGAGTCCTATCATATCTATATCTTTAACTAATTGGTGATTTCGAATCCAGAACGAGCTCGAACGAGTTTATCCCAAATTCGGAGTTTTATCCATTCCGCCCAAATTATGGTATATTTTATCAGATTAACCACCTAGATAGCTTCTAGAAAGATATTTAGTTATCCCTATGGATTCGATTCTATCCAAATCGACTCCGTTTGAAATCGACTATAAATATAGGGGTTCAGTGTTCATTGAAATTCATTCCGTAGAGAAGAGATCCAAGCTTCTAGTTTATTCCATTGGGTTCTAAACATCTCTAAAAACAATCCTCTTCACAAGTTTTTCACAAAAACATTCCGAATTCAAAAACCTCATTTCGATTCATCACACCGGGGCTCTGCTTCTTGGATGTCGATTGCCGTCTTACCACCATCAAAGCCGCCAGTGGTCACCACCGACGGACTCGCCACGCCACCACGGTCATGTAGCCGCTGTCAGCCTGCGCCTCCGAGCCCTAGGTTGTCACCGAGAGCCTGCCGAAGGTCCGACGTTGTCGAGCGTTTCTCCACAGGGGCTGTCTACTTGTGACGGGAGGGAGGAGGAAGAAAGATAATTACGTAAAGCCTCCCATACTTTCTATTCTTTCCAAACAATGCTCTTTTCAGTTTTTAAAATTTTCAGATTCTAACCCATACTTTTATGTGGGCATAAATCGCTTTCCAATTCCGTTAAATCGCAGAGACTCGTCAACCCATACGGCCATACGAAGATTTCGATTCGAGATAAAAGTATTCAAACACGCACTTGCGATTTCAATTCAGGCAAGTGACATTCCGAGCCTTTCTGCTCAATTGGTGCTTTCGTGTCTTGTTTGTTTTCCTGTCTTTGATTGCTTGCCAAGTTAAATAAAATAAATCACAATTCACTTGCTTGTGTGATTTATTTACCGTTCAGTTTGAATTTGGCAAGTTTAATTGGGTGACCTTAATAAGATAATAATAATATAGTTACCCACCGGTCATTTAAAGCATGATTTATTATTGTACTTTCATGCTAATTGGTTAGGAATGGAACATGTTATTTCTTTGATGTTTCCATCCTTTATTTTAATTGCTTTCATTTCATTTGGCATTCATGTTACCTATAAATAACATGGGTTATCTTGTGTTGTGTGATCACCTAGGATACCTAAATAAAATAGTAATAATGTGAGGATTGTGTGTTACGATTGGAACTCAATTAAATCAAGATCAATGAAAGCAAAACGTATCAATCAACGTAAATCAAATGTGAACCGTAATGTGTGAAGTCAAGTGAAAGTGATGTTGTAGAGTCAGGTCGGGGCCGTTACTCCTTGGTCTAAAGGTTTCATGAAACTAACACATTTCCGTAGAGAAATGTTACACTACCTCCGGTAGTAGGCCGCTATCTGCTAGTGAGAGCGGGGCCGGTATCATATTATAACAAATAGTGTGTGTTGTGAAACATTCAATTCATATTAAGAGTGGTAAACGTGTATAGCATATAAATCTGTGTTTAAGCTACGCAATGTGAGGAAGTGAGTGAAGTGTGTTATATCAATATGTTTTAAGCTACTCAATGTGAGGAAAGTGAGCGAAGTGTGATATATATATATACATCTTCTTAACATAGTAAGAACAAAGCTTTACAGTGATCACAATTAATTCAAGCTATATCATATTCCATCTGTAATCGGAGTATGGTTCCTAAGAGCGCTTGTCGCTCGCATCTTTTGTTACTCAATCCTACTGGATTATCCGTGTCACATGAGTCGTGTCTTAAAATGTTAAGCCTTCACATAAAATATTCTTAATAATCGCATTTGGGTTTAGATTCATACTGTATTATGGTCACTGAGTTTGAGTCCAGAGAAGTCCCAGTTTTCGAGCCGTCATTTGCATGTTCTTGCGAACTAACCGTCCTTTATTTGGATGGCTGGTGTCCTTCATTCTGGATGTCAGACCAGTTTTTGCAGGTTTAGGTCGAGTCTCAGGGGAGAAGATAAGAGAAGTTGAGAAGACATTTAAGTTACTTTTAACATTGTATTTAAAGTTTAAATTTCTAGATATATTGTATAAGAATTTTATTGTTTTATTTTATTTAAAAGTCTTCCGCTGTATTGTTCTCAATTTGTAATTAAATCCTCAATTTTCGAGGAGAGTTTAACAAAGAATTATTTTTATATTTCAAGTCTTCCGCTATTTAATTGTATTTTATTTATGTATTTAATATTATCATCTTGTTTATGGGAGCATGGTTGCATGTCCCTCTAAGCCTAAGGTGGTTACGAAGACATTAAAGTCCGAGTAATCACTGGCGTTGTGGCATTCCCTCGGGTTTTAAAAAGGGATGTTACAGAAGGTGGTATCAGAGCGAGGTTTTTCTCTAACGTTTTGAACATCGAAAAGTATTTTCTGAATGTTTTCGAAAAAGTGGATTTTAAAATGAATTTAATTTGGATATTTTCTTAAAAGTATGTGGTATAGTTTTGATTTTTTCTATAGTGAAAACTAACATATAGTAATAAATATAAATGAATGAATAAATAAACTTTGTGATATTCGCGTCTCAAAAAAAAAAAATCATCTATTATATAAAACTCAAGTGTTTCAAAAACCTAGTGAAAGTTTCTCCTTATAACAATTTACAAGGTGGGTCATGAATCACGAATTATATTTTCATAAAGTATTTATCTTAGAAATAGTTTTCAATATGTAAGTCAAAATTATTAATTCTAATAAAATAAAGTTTATTCAAATATATATGTTGTTATTATATTAAGTATTTTCAAAGTGTGGGTAGTATATATATAAAAAAAAATTCACAGTAAACTTTACTTTTTAGATTTTGAATGTTGAACCCAAGTTAGAATATTTTAAAAAGATTTCAGGTGTTTAGATGCTTATATATTACTTTGTATGAAATCTCAAGTATCATATGTAATATATATGGTTTTGACTTTTGATCATTTCTATTTGATAAAATGGACATCAAACCATTCTTAAAGGAGTTTCACAAGTAAAAAGTTGGCGTTTTATATAAATTCTTTTGGGATGAAGCAGTGTACCAAGTTTCTAAGTATTTCTAAAGGGAAAATGATCTTGAAGGGTTTAAAGTGTGTTAGTCATCTCCAAATTCAGCGTCTCAACTTAAACTTCTCGAGATCGACTTTAAACTATTTTAAAGAACCTCAAGTGATATGTCCTTAGCATCGCTGTGCCCTAGTAATCTGCTACTATAAGCATACGCGATAGATACCTCATAAATTAATACGAGCGTTCAATGTGCGTGGTACGATCAATGTGAGATTCTAGAAATTTCGAGAGCGAAGAGGTGAACTCATCGTGATTCATCGTGATGCATCGTGTGTGTCGTGAAGGACCTTCTATCCCATGTGAAGAGATAAAACTTTAATCATTCAATGTGTTCCTTCGGTCATGTCTTAATGACGATTCCATAGCTTCTCTATCCGAACTAGGCGTAATGTCATGATGACATTGCTTCATTAATATTCCGAACTCTCATTGGTTAATGTCTGAGATAATACAAAAGTAAAATACAATCAAACTATATAATAAAAGAATAAATTCGATATCACGCTCGCTTTCGGGAGGAAGACAAGACACCGGACAACGTCTTATTCAGCGAACGCGAAAGAGATCCAAAGAAGAACCCGTTTCATACGGAGCACTCATTACACTTGAATAGGATACTAGTTCTGCCTATAGTGGTTGCCTTTGAAACCACCGCGGACCATTTGGTAACCTGGAAAAGGAAGCCTAGTGGGGTTGAGAAGAAAGCCAATGGTAGTCTAGAATATCATGTTCACCGTGTGATAAGAGTTGACTAACTTGTGCTAATGTCTAACATATCATCGTACATGTTTTTTTGTAAAACAACTCCGTCGTATGTGGTTAACCCTAAGTTAAGAGGTAATCGTAAGAGAAATAACTTTCAGACTTTAGCAATGATGAGTTCGGTGGACAACTAATTACGTTGGATGTAGTTGAGTTGTTTTGCGCTCCAGCAACGAGATAGATATATCGATGTACACGGTTATTCTTAATCCATAGATATCGAGTTCGATCCCCCTAAACCACTCAAAGTATATCGTTCCTAAGCTTCATATCCGTGGTAGTTCAAGTAGTTGAAGACAATGTGCAAAGAGAGCTAATGCTGTCACTCCTTCTCTATCTCTAGAGATTCATTCGCATTCAATTATAAGCTTTTGCTCGTTAATCTTAGTATCTTACGTGATCAATGTTGAAATATCTCAATACCGTATTCTCATTCCTTTATACCTCTTCTCCCTACTTCTTTTTGTTTTCTAAGTTTCGGGACGAATCTTATTTTTAAGGGGAGAGATATGAAATACCCCAAATTATCTTTGGGTATTTCTTTTTAAGTAAATATAATTTTCGTAATAAAAGTCCTTTTATTTTGAAATTAGAAAAGTCTTTCAAATTAACTATACATTTAAGTTTTTATAACTATTCTTGAGATATTTCATTTTTATTGTTATTTATTCATATGCATCTATAGTAAATAAATTAGATTTGAAGTTATATTGTTTAAGGCAAAGTTGTATGGTTTTCTTCGAAATGGAGAGGGAATTATAATTGTACTTTATTTTAATATAAGGTTTTAAAAGAAATGTTATTATGCAAAATGAAATGTATTTAAATTAATTTTTATGATATTATTTAAATTAAGTAGGATTTAAATAAATGAAATTTCGGGTATACATGTACATATATTTATAAATAGAAATAAGGCTTGAACCAATGGTTTCTATTTTTATTTCTTTCGGTTCAAGTGAACCAAACCCATCAAAAAAATGTTGAACCGGTTCAGTTGAACCCATCTTCAACCTCCCGCTTGCCCAATTCACTGTTGAAATTTGTGATTTTGACCTTCCTCAAATCTTGCTCGAATCTTAACGTTTTTGCTTCTAGAATGTTGCCCGAGTCCTATCATATCTATATCTTTAACTAATTGGTGATTTCGAATCCAGAACGAGCTCGAACGAGTTTATCCCAAATTCGGAGTTTTATCCATTCCGCCCAAATTATGGTATATTTTATCATATTAACCACCTAGATAGCTTCTAGAAAGATATTTAGTTATCCCTATGGATTCGATTCTATCCAAATCGCCTCCGTTTGAAATCGACTATAAATATAGGGGTTCGGTGTTCATTGAAATTCATTCCGTAGAGAAGAGATCCAAGCTTCTAGTTTATTCCATTGGGTTCTAAACATCTCTAAAAACAATCCTCTTCACAAGTTTTTCACAAAAACGTTCCGAATTCAAAAACCTCATTTCGATTCATCACACCGGGGCTCCGCTTCTTTGATGTCGACTGCCGTCTTACCACCACCAAAGCCGCCAGTGGTCACCACCGACGGACTCGCCACGCCACCACGGTCATGTAGCCGCTGTCAGCCTGCGCCTCCGAGCCCTAGGTTGTCACCGAGAGCCTGCCGAAGGTCCGACGTTGTCGAGCGTTTCTCCACAGGGGCTGTCTACTTGTGACGGGAGGGAGGAGGAAGAAAGATAGTTACGTAAAGCCTCCCATACTTTCTATTCTTTCCAAACAATGCTCTTTTCAGTTTTTAAAATTTTCAGATTCTAACCCATACTTTTATGTGGGCATAAATCGCTTTCCAATTCCGTTAAATCGCAGAGACTCGTCAAAACCCATACGGCCATACGAAGATTTCGATTCGAGATAAAAGTATTCAAACACGCACTTGCGATTTCAATTCAGGCAAGTGACCTTCCGAGCCTTTCTGCTCAATTGGTGCTTTCGTGTCTTGTTTGTTTTCCTGTCTTTGATTGCTTCCCAAGTTAAATAAAATAAATCACAATTCACTTGCTTGTGTGATTTATTTACCGTTCAGTTTGAATTTGGCAAGTTTAATTGGGTGACCTTAATAAGATAATAATAATATAGTTACTCACCGGTCATTTAAAGCATGATTTATTATTGTCCTTTCATGCTAATTGGTTAGGAATGGAACATGTTATTTCTTTGATGTTTCCATCCTTTATTTTAATTGCTTTCATTTCATTTGGCATTCATGTTACCTATAAATAACATGGGTTATCTTGTGTTGTGTGATCACCTAGGATACCTAAATAAAATAGTAATAATGTGAGGATTGTGTGTTACGATTGGAACTCAATTAAATCAAGATCAATGAAAGCAAAACGTATCAATCAACGTAAATCAAATGTGAACCGTAATGTGTGAAGTCAAGTGAAAGTGATGTTGTAGAGTCAGGTCGGGGCCGTTACTCCTCGGTCTAAAGGTTTCATGAAACTAACACATTTCCGTAGACAAATGTTACACTACCTCCGGTAGTAGGCCGCTATCTGCTAGTGAGAGCGGGGCCGGTATCATATTATAACAAATAGTGTGTGTTGTGAAACATTCAATTCATATTAAGAGTGGTAAACGTGTATAGCATATAAATCTGTGTTTAAGCTACGCAATGTGAGGAAGTGAGTGAAGTGTGTTATATCAATATGTTTTAAGCTACTCAATGTGAGGAAAGTGAGCGAAGTGTGATATATATATATATACATCTTCTTAACATAGTAAGAACAAAGCTTTACAGTGATCACAATTAATTCAAGCTATATCATATTCCATCTGTAATCGGAGTATGGTTCCTAAGAGTGCTTGTCGCTCGCATCTTTTGTTACTCAATCCTACTGGATTATCCGTGTCACATGAGTCGTGTCTTAAAATGTTAAGCCTACACATAAAATATTCTTAATAATCGCATTTGGGTTTAGATTCATACCGTATTTTGGTCACTGAGTTTGAGTCCAGAGAAGTCCCAGTTTTCGAGCCGTCATTTGCTAGTTCTTGCGAACTAACCGTCCTTTATTTGGATGGCTGGTGTCCTTCATTCTGGATGCCAGACCAGTTTTTGCAGGTTTAGGTCGAGTCTCAGGGGAGAAGATAAGAGAAGTTGAGAAGACATTTAAGTTACTTTTAACATTGTATTTAAAGTTTAAATTTCTAGATATATTGTATAAGAATTTTATTGTTTTATTTTATTTAAAAGTATGCCGCTGTATTGTTCTCAATTTGTAATTAAATCCTCAATTTTCGAGGAGAGTTTAACAAAGAATTATTTTTATATTTCAAGTCTTCCGCTATTTAATTGTATTTTATTTATGTATTTAATATTATCATCTTGTTTATGGGAGCATGGTTGCATGTCCCTCTAAGCCTAAGGTGGTTACGAAGACATTAAAGTCCGAGTAATCACTGGCGCTGTGGCATTCCCTTGGGTTTTAAAAGGGGGTGTTACAGAAGGTGGTATCAGAGCGAGGTTTTTCTCTAACGTTTTGAACATCGAAAAGTATTTTCTGAATGTTTTCGAAAAAGTGGATTTTGAAATGAATTTAATTTGGATATTTTCTTAAAAGTATGTGGTATAGTTTTGATTTTTTCTATAGTGAAAACTAACATATAGTAATAAAGATAAATGAATGAATAAATAAAGTTTGTGATATTCGCGTCTCAAAAAAAAAAAAAATCATCTATTATATAAAACTCAAGTTTTTCAAAAACCTAGTGAAAGTTTCTCCTTATAACAATTTACATGGTGGGTCATGAATCACGAATTATATTTTCATAAAGTATTTATCTTAGAAATAGTTTTCAATATGTAAGTCAAAATTATTAATTCTAATAAAATAAAGTTTATTCAAATATATAAGTTGTTATTATATTAAGTATTTTCAAAGCGTGGGTAGTATATATATAAAAAAAAATTCACAGTAAACTTTAGTTTTTAGATTTTGAATGTTGAACCCAAGTTAGAATATTTTAAAAAGATTTCACGTGGTTAGATGCTTATATATTACTTTGTATGAAATCTCAAGTATCATATGTAATATATATGTTTTTGACTTTTGATCATTTCTATTTGATAAAATGGACATCAAACCATTCTTAAAGGAATTTCACAAGTAAAAAGTTGGCGTTTTATATAAATTCTTTTGGGATGAAGCAGTGTACCAAGTTTCTAAGTATTTCTAAAGGTAAAATGATCTTGAAGGGTTTAAAGTGTGTTAGTCATCTCCAAATTCAGCGTCTCAACTTAAACTTCTCGAGATCGACTTTAAACTATTTTAAAGAACCTCAAGTGATATGTCCTTAGCATCGTTGTGCCCTAGTAATCTGCTACTATAAGCATACGCGATAGATACCTCATAAATTAATACGAGCGTTCAATGCGCGTGGTACGATCAATGTGAGATTCTAGAAATTTCGAGAGCGAAGAGGTGAACTCATCGTGATTCATCGTGATGCATCGTGTGTGTCGTGAAGGACCTTCTATCCCGTGTGAAGAGATAAAACTTTAATCATTCAATGTGTTCCTTCGGTCATGTCTTAATGACGATTCCATAGCTTCTCTATCCGAACTAGGCGTAATGTCATGGTGACATTGCTTCATTAATATTCCGAACTCTCATTGGTTAATGTCTGAGATAATACAAAAGTAAAATACAATCAAACTATATAATAAAAGAATAAATTCGATATCACGCTCGCTTTCGGGAGGAAACAAGTCACCGGACAACATGTTATTCAGCGAACGCGAAAGAGATCCAAAGAAGAACCCGTTTCATACGGAGCACTCATTACACTTGAATAGGATACTAGTTCTGCCTATAGCGGTTGCCTTTGAAACCACCGCTGACCATTTGGTAACCTGGAAAAGGAAGCCAAGTGGGGTTGAGAAGAAAGCCAATGGTAGTCTAGAATATCATGTTCACCGTGTGATAAGAGTTGACTAACTTGCGCTAATGTCTAACATATCATCGTACATGTTTTTTTGTAAAATAACTCCGTCGTTTGTGGTTAACCCTAAGTTAAGAGGTAATCGTAAGAGAAATAACTTTCAGACTTTAGCAATGATGAGTTCGGTGGACAACTAATTACGTTGGATGTAGTTGAGTTGTTTTGCGCTCCAACAACGAGATAGATATATCGATGTACACGGTTATTCTTAATTCCATAGATATCGAGTTCGATCCCCCTAAACCACTCAAAGTATATCGTTCCTAAGCTTCATATCCGTGGTAGTTCAAGTAGTTGAAGACAATGTGCAAAGAGAGCTAATGCTGTCACTCCTTCTCTATCTCTAGAGATTCATTCGCATTCAATTACAAGCTTTTGCTCGTTAATCTTAGTATCTTACGTGATCAATGTTGAAATATCTCAATACCGTATTCTCATTCCTTTATACCTCTTCTCCCTACTTCTTTTTGTTTTCTAAGTTTCGGGACGAATCTTATTTTTAAGGGGAGAGATATGAAATACCCCAAATTATCTTTGGGTATTTCTTTTTAAGTAAATATAATTTTCGTAATAAAAGTCCTTTTATTTTGAACTTAGAAAAGTCTTTCAAATTAACTATACATTTAAGTTTTTATAACTATTCTTGAGATATTTCATTTTTATTGTTATTTATTCATATGCATCTATAGTAAATAAATTAGATTTGAAGTTATATTGTTTAAGGCAAAGTTGTATGGTTTTATTCGAAATGGAGAGGGAATTATAATTGTACTTTATTTTAATATAAGGTTTTAAAAGAAATGTTATTATGCAAAATGAAATGTATTTAAATTAATTTTTATGATATTATTTAAATTAAGTAGGATTTAAATAAATGAAATTTTGGGTATACATGTACATATATTTATAAATAGAAATAAGGCTTGAACCAATGGTTTCTATTTTTATTTCTTTCGGTTCAAGTGAACCAAACCCACGAAAAAAATGTTGAACCGGTTCATTTGAACCCATCTTCAACCTCCCGCTTGCCCAGTTCACTGTTGAAATTTGTGATTTTGACCTTCCTCAAATCTTGCTCGAATCTTAACGTTTTTGCTTCTAGAATGTTGCCCGAGTCCTATCATATCTATATCTTTAACTAATTGGTGATTTCGAATCCAGAACGAGCTCGAACGAGTTTATCCCAAATTCGGAGTTTTATCCATTCCGCCTAGATTATGGTCTATTTTATCAGATTAACCACCTAGATAGCTTCTAGAAAGATATTTAGTTATCCCTATGGATTCGATTCTATCCAAATCGCCTCCGTTTGAAATCGACTATAAATATAGGGGTTCGGTGTTCATTGAAATTCATTCCGTAGAGAAGAGATCCAAGCTTCTAGTTTATTCCATTGGGTTCTAAACATCTCTAAAAACAATCCTCTTCACAAGTGTTTTCACAAAAACATTCCGAATTCAAAAACCTCATTTCGATTCATCACACCGGGGCTCCGCTTCTTTGATGTCGACTGCCGTCTTACCACCATCAAAGCCGCCAGTGGTCACCACCGACGGACACGCCACGCCACCACGGTCATGTAGCCGCTGTCAGCCTGCGCCTCCGAGCCCTAGGTTGTCACCGAGAGCCTGCTGAAGGTCCGACGTTGTCGAGCGTTTCTCCACAGGGGCTGTCTACTTGTGACGGGATGGAGGAGGAAAAAAGATAATTACGTAAAGCCTCTCATACTTTCTATTCTTTCCAAACAATGCTCTTTTCAGTTTTTAAAATTTTCAGATTCTAACCCATACTTTTATGTGGGCATAAATCGCTTTCCAATTCCGTTAAATCGCAGAGACTCGTCAACCCATACTGCCATACGAAGATTTCGATTCGAGATAAAAGTATTCAAACACGCACTTGCGATTTCAATTCAGGCAAGTGACATTCCGAGCCTTTTTGCTCAATTGGTGCTTTCGTGTCTTGTTTGTTTTCCTGTCTTTGATTGCTTCCCAAGTTAAATAAAATAAATCACAATTCACTTGCTTGTGTGATTTATTTACCGTTCAGTTTGAATTTGGCAAGTTTAATTGGGTGACCTTAATAAGATAATAATAATATAGTTACCCACCGGTCATTTAAAGCATGATTTATTATTGTCCTTTCATGCTAATTGGTTAGGAATGGAACATGTTATTTCTTTGATGTTTCCATCCTTTATTTTAATTGCTTTCATTTCATTTGGCATTCATGTTACCTATAAATAACATGGGTTATCTTGTGTTGTGTGATCACCTAGGATACCTAAATAAAATAGTAATAATGTGAGGATTGTGTGTTACGATTGGAACTCAATTAAATCAAGATCAATGAAAGCAAAACGTATCAATCAACGTAAATCAAATGTGAACCGTAATGTGTGAAGTCAAGTGAAAGTGATGTTGTAGAGTCAGGTCGGGGCCGTTACTCCTCGGTCTAAAGGTTTCATGAAACTAACACATTTCCGTAGACAAATGTTACACTACCTCCGGTAGTAGGCCGCTATCTGCTAGTGAGAGCGGGGCCGGTATCATATTATAACAAATAGTGTGTGTTGTGAAACATTCAATTCATATTAAGAGTGGTAAACGTGTATAGCATATAAATCTGTGTTTAAGCTACGCAATGTGAGGAAGTGAGTGAAGTGTGTTATATCAATATGTTTTAAGCTACTCAATGTGAGGAAAGTGAGCGAAGTGTGATATATATATATATACATCTTCTTAACATAGTAAGAACAAAGCTTTACAGTGATCACAATTAATTCAAGCTATATCATATTCCATCTGTAATCGGAGTATGGTTCCTAAGAGTGCTTGTCGCTCGCATCTTTTGTTACTCAATCCTACTGGATTATCCGTGTCACATGTGTCGTGTCTTAAAATGTTAAGCCTTCACATAAAAAATTCTTAATAATCGCATTTGGGTTTAGATTCATACCCTATTATGGTCACTGAGTTTGAGTCCAGAGAAGTCCCAGTTTTTGAGCCGTCATTTGCTAGTTCTTGCGAACTAACCGTCCTTTATTTGGATGGCTGGTGTCCTTCATTCTGGATGCTAGACCAGTTTTCACAGGTTTAGGTCGAGTGTCAGGGGAGAAGATAAGAGAAGTTGAGAAGACATTTAAGTTACTTTTAACATTGTATTTAAAGTTTAAATTTCTAGATATATTGTATAAGAATTTTATTGTTTTATTTTATTTAAAAGTCTTCCGCTGTATTGTTCTCAATTTGTAATTAAATCCTCAATTTTCGAGGAGAGTTTAATAAAGAATTATTTTTATATTTCAAGTCTTCCGCTATTTAATTGTATTTTATTTATGTATTTAATATTATCATCTTGTTTATGGGAGCATGGTTGCATGTCCCTCTAAGCCTAAGGTGGTTACGAAGACATTAAAGTCCGAGTAATCACTGGCGCTGTGGCATTCCCTCGGGTTTTAAAAGGGGGTGTTACAATCCATGCCTTAGAATATTTTCAAGCTTCCTCGGATCCCTTGTCGGCGAAGGTTTCCGCTGTCGAGAATCACATCTTCCGCTGCCGCGAGAGCTCCAACTCGCTGGAGCGAGTCCGGCAATCCGCTGATAGCGACTCCATTCGCTGGCAGCGAGTTTCCTATCACTGGCAGCGAGTCATGCTGCTCCTGGACATGCTGCCGCTGACTCCACTCGCTGCCAGCGAGATCCCATTCGTTGGCAGCGACTCATGCTCAAACACTTGCTCAGACTTGATTCGATGACTTGATCCGCTGCCGCGGAAATCCATTCGCTGTCAGCGAAAATCCAGCAGAACACCATCACGTAGCTCTTCGAAATAGCTTTCCAACGCATGCTCATATCTAAACTAGCTCCGTTCCTCGTGTTCTTTGCCTCGGATCTACGAATCTACATAAAACCATCGAAATAGCGTAGATTCAGAACTTTCCCACAAAATGAATGCTAATCTAATTAACACTAAAACAGGAATATATGACAATGAAATGCATCTAAAATAACTTATAATGCCTATTGGAATACGCCTTATCAGTTATTCGGCCTTGATTGCGAATACTTATGAGTTGGAATATCTAGTGGATTGAGTTGGTAGACCTCGGTGAAGTTCATCTCAGTGCAAGGGATGTTGAGTAGTGGTTGTGTCTCATCATGATTGGTAGAGTAGGAGAATTCTCCTATGGTAGTGATCTAGTCTATACTTTACTTGGGGCCGAATGTTTTGCGAATTCTATGCTATAGACGTTGTTGATTCTCTGATGTGTTGTCGTTGACAATAGGGAACTCTTAGTACTGACATAGTTATACCTGAACTCGATGGAATGCTACTGTACGGAATTGAAGCAGTTGTTTGCCTCTAATGCGATGACTCTTGGTAGTTAGAATGAGTATGATGTACTTATGTAATTGATATAACGTGCTTATCTGATTCATATGGATTGTAACTTCAGTGAGATGATGTGATAAATCCTACCATATATGATACGATGCTAGATATGTTATAGTATGTGACTATCCGTGACATGAGTATGACATGGTTATGAATGTGTGATACGATGGCTATGTTGAATAATTGCTATGATATATGATGCCTTGAATTGGAATTGCTAGGATTATGGAATCGGATTGATGAGATTTGATTCTGACTTGGAACGTAGGAAGGGAATATGGGATTAGCCATTAGAGGTGGATGATTCCACCTCTTGAGATTTGAAAATTGCTTGATTAACGTCGGGTTAGGGAATTTTGAATGGTGTTTAAAAAGGACTGAGTTGGATTTAGAGAAATCAAACGCGATTGATAACTTCAATGATTTTGAGACCAAACATTTTCAAACTAAGGACCGTTGGGAGATTTTCAAAACCACTCCAACCTATCGTACTCGGATTGCAAAACCTTGCTCTAATACCACCTTTGTAACGACCCTGGATTATGTTTCCCGAGTTACGTTTTTAGGGATAAAACCCCTCGTTAGGATATTGCGCTCTGAGTAGAGGTTGAAGGTTTAAAACCGAAGATTTGTAGTTGAAGGTAGGATTTCGCACCCAAATCCGGAAGGTCCGTTGGAGACCTCGGGGTAAACCCAAAACCCCTGTACATGTTCTAAGTCTACAACGTGGAAAACCCTTTTTCATGCAAATGACATAAGTTCAAGAAACGATACAACGGGCGCCACTACAGAGCCGGGTCAAAACAGAGTATAAGTAGGGAGAAATCCCAAAAGCATGAATCTGGTGAACTCAGGTTTCAAACACTCACTCTCCGCCATATGAATGGACCCCTTCATAACATCACCAAAATCAAGCAGTGTATCGGGTACCTGAAACTATACCACCAAGTCAGGCCAAGAGTCCACCCGCGGGTCCTCAGACCGCGCTGAGGACATATAATACGCCTATACCTAAAATAAAGGATGCTCCAAGTGGCATATCCCAGATCTCCAACTACCTCATACATGTCCGTACCACAACCGAGGTATGACGCACGGTCATGTTGAACTAGGTATAATCAACCATTCATGCCCATACCACAACCGAGGTAGGACGCTTGGTCGTGCTGCACCATAAATATATAATCAATCAGACTCTAACAAGAAAACATGATGATGCTAGGTTGTCCTATGACCTTAGCAAAGACTCTACGACTCACAGATAACGGTCATTCTGTATTCAAACGTATACAGAATAAGAATGCTCATTCGTAAGTGCAAGTCCTAAGCATGATACTACACGGCATGCTTTTATGCATATGCAACACGTACATACTATATGATACATCAGGCATGAGATACTGGTTACTGAGTAAGCCCCGGAGGTACTTACCTGGCTAGAAGATCAGCAAAAGAAGAATCCAGCACACAGTAGTCACAATCACAGAGTATTACCTAATTACATAACGAGAATACACTGAGTATAATTCTATAGCCACTCTGAACACATATATCACACACTCATACAAACAGATAAAAAAACAAGTTCACATCCGTAATACTTTCGGTACATCCTTATCAATCATCTCCTATCTCATACCGTTCAACATATACAATCCGCCATCTCATCAGCTTAAGATAACCTTTATATCAGTCTTAGCCAAATTCGCATATTACTATTTCATACTCACACTTTCCATAAGGATATATATCATCATCATCATCATCATTATCATCGGTAACCAATATTTAACCCTTTATAATAAATCACCACAAGTCATGTGATGTCCATGTTTTATGCCATGATTTTATATTTATTTCAGCTCCTTATTCCATCATTTTATGCATTCTTGATTGGGAATATTGTGAATTTATGTAGTTTATGCTTATTTGCTAGAAATAGAGATCTACATAAGTTTCTGTTTAATATTGCAGAATTTGGAGCTAATTCGAAGCAAAACCAAGAAGGACTGAAAGAGCACTTGATGTCTACTGAAGGAGTGCGAAAAACGACGGAAGAGCGCCTGACATTGAGCAAAGCTGAGCATGGAACAAGACACTGAAGGCTGGTCGATATTGACTGACACTATTGGATATCGACCTGAACTTGGTCGAGAATCCCAGATCGACTCGAGAAATCCTGAAGACAGAAGGACGACTCGATATCGACCTAACTTGGTCGATATCGACCTAAGACAACTGGATATTTCCCCAGAAGCCGAGATCGAGCAAGTCGGAGAGAAGCTGAGAAGACTACTCGATATCGACTATAGTGGTCGATATCAACCAAAAACCACTCGAGATTCCTTCCAGTGGCTGAAATCGAGTGACTGAAGTGAAGCTGGAAAAGATGACTCGATATCGACTAGACGTGGTCCATATCGACCAACATGCATTGACGAGTCCCACTCGATTCCGAGCTCTATTCCAAGTTTTATCCAAAATCCAATGGAGATATTCCCAAGAGAAAATTCCTTGCACATGAAGACTTGAGAGATTTATCTTTTTATTTATCCTAAGGGTGAAACATTTAGTTACCCTTTAGGATTTATCTTGTTATACCTATTTAGATTTATTTCTTTTCTAGTAGAATTATATCCTTAGATAGAAGATAGATATTCCTTACCTTGATTAGCAAGGATTAAGGCCTATAAATAAAGCCCATGGGGCTAGTTTTTATTAATTCAATTCTAGAGACGAGTAGGAGAGTTAGGAGAGAGAGAGAGAGAGGAGGCCGAAAGGAGTTAAGGAGCGAGAGCAATTTGGCTTCCATCGGTTGTAAGCTTTACTTTAATTTATTAATGGAATTTAGTTTTCTTTTATTATTGATGTCTTTTCCTATGATGAAAAGCGAGTAGTCCACCTACTTCTAGGGTCGAAGTGAGCTCGACGATGGCCAAGCGTGTTTGAGGTAAAGATTCGACCTTTATTGTGTTTTGATTATCCACTACCTTTTATATGTTTATTACCTATTTAATAGAGATTCAGGTGAACAACTTGTATTATAAACATAAAATTGGTATATACAATTTTGGTTTCTTGACAGAGTTGTCTAATTGTTGGAAAAGGCGAAAGCTTGTTCCTTTAATGTGATTGCATGATTATTTCTCTTTATCTTGCCTTATGCATGTATGGTTATCATTGTTGCAGACCCCGATCTTGGAAGTTTCTTTCATACATATTTTATTCCGAAATTCACAAGCTTTGTCTTTTATTTACGTACTGCTTTCTGCTTAATTTCGACCACCTACCGGTCGATATCGACTTCTGATTCTCGATCCTGAAAGATCGCTGCTCGTTTGTGTCTCTGCAGGTACAGGTCGATATCGAGGAATTGGTCGATATCGAGTGCCCCTAGTCGATATCGAGTGCCTCGGGTCGATATTGCCTGACTTTCTGCAGAACATCCAAAATCGACTAGAACAGGTCAATATCGACTACCATCAGTCGATATCGAGTGATCCCCTAAGGTCGAAATCGACCTGAGATTTTTCTGCTGCCTAGGATCCGCTGACGTGCTTCCTCGAGGATCGATCCTGACTTCCTGTTGCTACATCGGGAGGAAGTCTTGAAATTATTTGCGTGGGCAAGATCTGGTTTGATTTATATTGTTATATTTTAAACTCGATTTCCTCCTACAATGAATTGGCGTCGTTGCCGGGAAAGCAATCATTCGCGCCTTAGGTAGTTAGATCTCACATTTGCTTTGAGTTTTCTTTTGCAGGTGTATGCGCCGTTCTGGTCAACCACCTGACTTTGACGCCTTAGACGATCCAGAATTCCTTCTACGCATCCACTCTAAATTGAAAAAGATCATGGCGATCGCTGAAACACAAGCCCAGATGATCGAGAGGCTTCAGAGGGAATTAGAGGCCAACAATGCTGCTCTCGCCGCTGAGAGAGCACGCATTGAGCAGGAAGCTGAACGAAGGAGGCAAGCAGAGGCTGAGCTTGCCCAATATCCTACCACTGCGGAGGATTACATCCACCCGACTCTTGTCGTGCCTGAATCGGCTATTCTAATCCCTCCTAATAATTTTGAGATTCGCACTGCTTTCCTTATTGAAATTAAAAACAATGCTTTTTACGGAATGTTTAATGAATGCCCTCTTGGACATATTACGAATTTCTCTGACATGTGCCAAACTCTTGCTGAAGGTAGTACTCTGAAATATGTCAAGATGAAAGGTTTTTGTTCGTCTCTTGCCGGTCCAGCATTGAATTGGCTTGAAGGTCTCCCTGTGCGATCCCTGACAACATGGGCAGAGGTTAGGAATACATTCCTCAACAGATTCTTTCCTCCCGCCAAGACAACACTCCTCAGACAGTAGATTACTATTTTCAAACAAAAGCCCGGGGAACCGCTAGCACGAGCATGAGATCGATACAAGGATCTTCTGTGATCCTGCCCCACTCATGGGCAGCCACCATACGTCATTCAGGAGATTTTTTACAATTCTCTTGATCTGACCGCCAAGGAAAGGATCAATCAGTTCACACAGTATGAATACCTCACGAAGACACAAGCAGATGCATGGGCTACTATCGAAAGGCTCACAAATTTTGACAACACCTATGGGGCTCCTGCGAATTACGATGAAGAAAGCAACAATTATGCAAGGCCAGCCCCAACCATGCCCCTCTATGAGCCTTCTGAAGAGATTGATCCAGATGTCAAGGAGTAGTACTACAGATATCAGAATCGCAAGCTCCTCAAGCAAGTCAAGTTTCTTTCTGTCAACCAACCCTACGTTGAATATGGCTCACAACGGCACACCACTCCAGAGTGGCCACATGCAGAGCAAGTTAGGATGGCAGAAAGTCATGAGGAGGTAGCTTACGCAAGGGGTACCAATCGTTATATGGGGGACCAAAGGTTCCAACAACCACAATGGAACCAAGGTGCCCCTAGGAATCCCGCAATAAACAGAGCTCTAGGACATCCAGAGAGGGACCAGCGGAAAGATGATCTACAGATGATCCTCGACGAGATGAGGAGAAACCAGACTCAGCAGCAACAGTCTACCAGCGCCATCCAGACTCAACTCCATGGCCTTAATACACGACTTGGGGAGGTGGATATCAGAAAGAAGAAAATGGAGACCCAAATGGGTCAACTCGCTCAACAGATCCCTAGACTATCCGGAAAGCTCCCTGGGCACACAGATCCCAATCCTAAGGGGCAATCCGGACACGTCGCTGCTGTAAAGCTCAGGAACGGTCGCAAACTGCATGAAATAGAGGACGGAGAAGCAAAAAAAAGCACTGGAGAACAGGTCGATATCGACCAAGCACCGATCGATATCGACTAGCATCAGGTCGATATTGGGCCAATTGCACTAGCAAACTCGATATCGACCCCAGAGGTCGAAATCGACCAACACCAGGTCGATATCAACCAACATGTGTTCAATGTCGAGCAGCCTCCAGTCGATATTGCCGCTTCTGCAATGCCTCCGACAGCTGATTCCGCTCCGAAACCAAAGAAGACGCTTCATTTCCCTTCCAAGACGCTGAAAGATCCCACAGTAGGTATGTTTAAATGCTTTGTTAAGATGCTTCAAGAACTAAATGTTTCAATTCCTTTTACAGAAGCTCTTCAAGAGATGCCTGCATACGTCAAATTCCTCAAGGAGATCCTTAGCAACAAGCGATCAATCTGAGAAATCGCTGGCGACTGCCAAAGGATGGACTTCCCTGAGAAGAGACTTGACCCTGGTAAGTTTTCTTTTAGTGTGGGATTTGGATACTTTAAATATGAGGCATTGTGTGATTTAGGTGCAAGCGTGAGCATCATGCCACTATCAATCTAGAAAAAGGTAAAGATAGGATCCATAGAGCCTGTGAATGCCAAACTATACATGGCAAACAATACAGTGGTCATCCCTACAGGTATGGTTGATAATGTCCCTGTCCAGGTTGGTAAGTTCTATATTCCCGCTGATTTCCTTGTTATATGTTGTGCGGAAGATCCTACTTGCCCTATTATTCTTGGTAGACCTTTTCTAGCTACTACAGATGCCAAGATCAGCGTCAAGAAGCGGTTGCTCACCTTCACGATAGCCGATGAGGTCTTAGATTTCTCTTTTGGTCCTACAAAGGAGGAAATTCCATGCCTGGTGGTGAAGAGCATAGGCGAACACGGGGGTGAGCTGCAGACTTGCCAAGAGCCTAAGTATGGGGTCCCTGTACTCAACGTCGACCATTTCGACTCGACATCGATTGACCATAAGCCCAAAGATTTCTGTTTTGGGCACGAAAAGGTAAGTTCAGGTATGATTTCTACTTCTCCTCCTCCATTTAATAAAAATAAGATTTTAGAGGAGACAAGGCCCCGTGGAGAGCTAACATGTGCAGGACAAGCACTCTATGCAAACAACCACCTATCAGCGGAGCTTTCATACTACAATCAGGACCTAGATGATCCAGGAGAAGGGTCAAGCACAGGAGGGCCCTACATTAAGGGTTTCTAGGCACAAGCGGAGAAGTCGGCCTAGCAACTCTAAAATCTAGAGCATACACATAAAACTCTTGAATTTTAGGACTTTGAAACTTATGGTTTTGGTTTTTATTTTTGTCTTGAATACCTCATGTGGGAAATCTTGTCTTTATGAGGAAACTAACAATTTTTAGGTCGAAAAAAACGGGGATCGAATGAAAATGTCGAGGCAACCTGGTCGATATCGACTGATCTTAGTAGATATCAACCTCTGAAGCGAAATCGACCAGAGCAAGAGAAGACGAACTGGTCGATATCGACCACATTTACTCGATATCGAGCGAGTTGGTCAATATCGGTCCGAGCATCAATTTCGACCGAGCTGATTAGAAGCGGAATCCGACGAATTGATGTCGATATCGAGCACCACCTAGTCGATATCGACTTCTGGCAATCTACTACAGCCCTATTTCGACCCTACAACGCTTTATTAGGTGAGTTCCTTCCTTTACCTTTGTTTAGTTTGATTTTCATACAGTGGGTACACTGTATATTTTTAGTATGGGGTGGGGGGAAAGCTCATTATCATTATTTAATATTATATTCTTGATTTTGCTATTACATGGTAAATTTTGGGTGAATTTTTAAATTTTGTGCTTAATTGCTAAACTCAAAATTTATTTTATGAGACGTCTCCCAAAGCTTGTGAATTGTATAAAGAGAAAGAGTCATGGAAGCCTAATTGAACTCGACGATGCAAAATTGGATTCATTAGAGATATAGCATGAAATTGCCTTGTAAAGGGAAGTCACAAAGAAGTACATTATTTTATTGAAAACCATGAAAGGAGGTAAAATTTTGATATTGCTTTTGACATGTTCCATGATAAGAGGATGGAGGACTTTATATTTCCATATAATGCTCATATTATTATATCCTATCCATACCTATGCTTATGCATCACAAAAGCCATATTATGGCTTATTTCATATATTGCTCCACATGTTCTAAATATTGCCATTCTCTACCTTATTTCCTATCCGAGGATTATGTTGAGAATGATGTCACATTATAGAGATTATTATCTGGTTATTGTGTTATTATTATCATTATTGGAGTCTGACAGGAAATTGAAAAAAACTATATGGAAAATTTAATGAGTTAAAGAAAATCCGGTCACCTCAGGAGATAAAGGTAGATCGACCATTCTCATTGAGATAATAGTTTGGAGAGATGGGACACACAGGAGAGAAGTTCAAAGCTAAGTATCAGGGGCCATTCATGACACCCATGTTTGCGACTCGCGAGAATGCAGTGCTAAGGTTAGAGAGGTAAAAGCATGATATTGAAAAAAAAAACAATGAGCAATTGAGTCAAAGGTGAGAAATATCAAAGAAGAATGAATGTGGAATTCAATTTGTAAATACTCCATTTCCCCGGATCATTAGCACCACATTGCCAAAAATAGCACACCACTTTACCTTTTTACCTTTTCTTCACCATGACCTTAAATTAAAGTCATCTTAATTATTGTTGCTTTGTCTCATGAATTGTTTTAAATAACCCTCCTTTGGTGAGTAGATGTTGCTTTTATCGCACATGTATGGATGTGTGGCATTAGTACCTTTTCCATGATGGTAATTGATTGTAGGGTTATATGAGAATGAATCTACGATGTTGAGAGTTTAAATTTTTCCGCTGAACGACCATCCAAGTTATTGCTTGGGGACAAGCAAGCTTAAGTATGGGGTGATTTAATGTCCATGTTTTATGCCATTATTTTATATTTATTTCAGCTCCTTATTCCATCATTTTATGCATTTTGGGTTGGGAATATCGTGAATTTATGTAGTTTATGGTTATTTGCCAGAAATAGAGATCTGCATAAGTTTCTGTTTAATATTGCAGAATTTGGAGCTAATTCAAAGCAAAACCAAGAAGGACTAAAAGAGCACTTGATGTCTACTGAAGGAGCGCAAAAAACGACGGAAGAGCGCCTGACATTGAGCAAAGCTGAGCTCGGAACAAGACACTGAAGGCTGGTCGATATCGACTGACACTACTCGATATCGACCTGAACTTGGTCGAGAATCCCATATCGACTCGAGAAATCCTGAAGACCGAAGGACGACTCGATATCGACCTAACTTGGTCGACATCGACCTAAGACAGCTCGATATTTCCCCAGAAGCTGAGATCGAGCAAGTCGGAGAGAAACTGAGAAGACTACTAGATATCGACTATAGTGGTCGATATCGACCAAAAACCACTCGAGATTCCTTCCAGTGTCCGAAATCGACTGACTGAAGTGAAGCCGAAAAATATGACTCGATATCGACCAGACGTGGTCGATATCGACCAAAAACCACTCGAGATTCCTTTCAGTGTCTGAAATCGAGTGACTGAAGTGAAGCCGGAAAAGATGACTCGATATCGATCAGACGTGGTCGATATCGACCAACATGCAGTGACGAGTCCAACTCGATTTCGAGCTGTATTCCAAGTTCTATCGAAAATCCAATGGAGATATTCCCAAAAGAAAATTCCTTGCACATTAAGACTTGAGAGATTTATCTTGTTATCTTTTTATTTATCCTAAGGGGGGAACATTTTTTTATAATTGTTTTTTGATAAGGAAAAAATTCGGGTAGTGGTTAGCCAACCCGAGAGCATCCCGAAGGATGAGATCGTGAAGATCTGAAAGAAATAAAAATACATACTACATCAAAAGAAATAGCCAAAGAAAACCCGGAAAACTTCAAACCCTAAGCGAACAAGCGGACGCAACATCGAGATGAAGGAAGCCCGGCAAGGTGAAGTGGATAGCGAGCGCATGGGACAACAGCTGCTGACAGGATGTCTCGCAGCCGGAAAGACAGAAAGCAGAAATCCTCGTAAGGCAAAGACGACTCTTGGGGAAGTGTGGATCACACGACGTTCCCCCCACCTAGATGAGGGATCTTCGGAGACCACAAACACCACCAACACGATCACTTTGATCAACCAGGGTGGCAGAACTGCTCCTCAACCGAAACTAACCACAAACCGGACAAACACCCAAACAACACGAGGAAATGAAGCACGACCGCGAGTAAGGCGAAGAGTGAGAGAAGACTCCGGAATAAGTTAAAGCTAATTATTGCAATTACGAATTTATATAATTTTATCAAGTTTTGAATGATTATTTTTCCATATTTCATTAAAATGATCACCCAAATTAGTAAAATGCCAGCAATCAAGGGCCCAAGGAATGAACCTTATGATTTGTTTTTTTTTAATTTAATATAATTTAATTTTTTTTAATTAAGGGCTGCTTTGGGCTTAAGGATTAACCTTGGGCCCAAAGAACACCAGATGGGCCCAACTACGGGCCTCCAAAGCCTGAGGGTTACAGGAAGTAGGAGAAGGGAAACGGACGAAGAAGCTAGAGAGGCAGAGATGCAGCGCCGACAACGAAGGGGAAGCCGAGGGTTAGGAACCGAGGGAGACCCGTCGGCGCCGCCGCCTCGAGACCAGAAAGACGATGATAGCCACCGTTGTCCGGAAAGGAGCGGAAAGTTACGAGAGAACGATGGGCACAAGAACCGGACCAGCCGGCGGCATACTAGGTGCCATCTTCGGCACGACTTCTAGAACTATGAAGATGCGCACGAGAAAGAGGAAGCCAGAAATTGAGGCTCAGCCGGTCGATTTGGATGAGAGCGAAAGGAAAACCGAGCTTTACATCCAAGGATCTAACAAAAACCAAAAAAATTGAAGAAATTGAAAGATGTATGGCACACCGAAATCATAATCGGATCTGGTCTGGCGAGAATCAAAGAGGATTTTTGTGATTAAGACGAACCGTACCCAACCTAAAGCAAGGGCCACGCCGGAGGGGAGACCGCAATGGCGCAGCGGCATATAGGGAGGGTTGTGGGCTGCCGGGGCCAAGGGGTCGGCCGAAGCAGAGTTAGCCGAGGAAGAGCAACCGAGAAGAAGCGAAGCAATGAGAGATTTGAGTTCTCCGAAGAGAGATATAGCCGGGAAGGGTTGATCGGGGCACACCGGACCACCGCCAAGGGAGGGAGGAGAGTCTTCTTTCTTCCACTGAAAGAGAGCGTTTTTGCCTGTTCATGCTTAGCTTTTGGTGTTTTGCGATTAACAATTGGACTTGATTTAGAAAAGATTTGATGAACTTGTGGTTAATTTGAGGATTCCCTCAAAGAGGATTTATTTCATTAGAGGGTTTTCGAGCCCCTCAAAGGGGATTTTTCTTTGTCGCTTTGTTTTCAGTCTTTCTAAGGGTGGAACATTTAATTACCCTTTAATATTTATCTTGTTTTACCTATTTAGATTTATTTCTT
Source organism: Persicaria tinctoria (assembly GCA_037127255.1). Lineage (NCBI taxonomy): Eukaryota > Viridiplantae > Streptophyta > Magnoliopsida > Caryophyllales > Polygonaceae > Persicaria > Persicaria tinctoria. The sequence continues at coordinate 63,844,231 of JBANSL010000002.1, read as the reverse complement.
TCCTAGTAGAATTATATCCTTAGATAGAAGATAGATATTCCTTACCTTGACTATCAAGGATTAAGGCCTATCACTCAAGCCCATGGGGCTAGTTTTGATTAATTCAATTCTAGAGACGAGTAGGAGAGTTAGGAGGGAGAGAGAGAGAGAGAGAGAGAGAGAGAGAGAGAGAGAGGAGGCCGAAAGGAGTTAAGGAGCGAGAGCAATTTGGCTTCTATCGGTTGTAACCTTTACTTTATTTTATTAATGCAATTTAGTTTTCTTTTATTATTGATGTCTTTTCCTATGATAAAGAACGAGTACTCCACCTACTTCTAGGGTCGGGGTGAGCCTGACGATGGTCATGCGTGTTTGAGGTAAAGATTAGACCTCTATTGTGTTTTGATCATCCACTACCTTTTATACGTTTATTACCTATTTAATAGAGATTCAGGTTAACAACTTGGATTATAAACATAAAATTGGTAGATACAATTAGGGTTTCTTGAAAGAGTTATCTAATTGTTGGAAAAGGCGAAAACTTGTTCCTTTGATGTGATTGCATGATTATTTCTCTTTATCTTGCCTTACGCATGAATGGTTATCGTTGTTGCAAACCCCGAGCTTGGAAGTTTCTTTCATACATATTTTATTTCGAAATTCGCAAGCTTTGTCTTTTATTTACGTACTGCTTTCTGCTCGATTTCGACCACCTACTGGTCGATATCGACTTCTGATTCTCGATCCCGAAAGATCGCTGCTCGTTTGTGTCTTTGCAGGTACATGTCGATTTCGAGGAATTGGTGGATATAGAATGCTCCTGGTTGATATCGAGTGCCTCCGGTCGATATTGCCTGGCTTTCTGCAGAACCCCCAAAATCGACTGGAATAGGTCGATATCGACTACCATCAGTCGATATCGAGTGGTCCCCTGAGGTCGAAATCGACGTGAGATTTTTTTGCTCCCTCGGATCCGCTGACATGCTTCCTCGAGGGTCGATCCTGACTTCATGTTGCTACATCGGGAGTAAGTCTTGTAATTATTTTCTTTGGCAAGATCTAGTTTGATTTATATTCTTATATTTAAAAGTCGATTTCCACCTACAACATCATGATATTAGTCTCACATATCATACCGTTAGTCAAACGATCATTTTATCAATCTAGTTAGTGATCGAATAAGTCGGGTTCCCAAGTTAGTCCCAAATCCATTTCAAAATCCAAATTAAACATTGAACAATTCCGACCCCTGAAAATGCTCGCAAAATTCCTTTTTCAATTTATTTGTTAAATCACTTTCCGATCTATCTTCAAATTATTTTTCCAATTCTTTTTAAACATTTAAGGCCAAATAATAATATACTTTCTTTTAAATACCATTGACTAATTAAATAAATAAACGGACCGAACTGAAACAAACCCAACCGAACCAAACCCGTAGTATAAATCCCCCAACCGATTAAGTATTAAACACAATTTTTCAAATGAAAAGGGGCCCACCAGGCCACGTCATCTCCATCCTCCTCCTGAATTCAAATGGAGGCTCCCGCGCCGGCGCCATCTTCCTCGCGCCCCGCCCGCTAGCGCTGCCATGCTCGACCTCGCCTCCCCACAACGCCTTGGCTCCACCTTTCCCAGCCCCACCTCGGCCTTGGCTCGTGCTCATCCTCGCACCCTCCCTGCTGGCTCTCTCTCTCACCCGCATCGCACACACTCTAGACGTGCTGCGACTTCAACGCCCTCGAGCTCGCCCGATCATCCCGCACTCACCCCTTACTTACCCGCACCTAATATAAGCATCGAATAATGCTCGAGTTCTAAACAAGGAAAGGAACGAAGCTACATGAGCTCACCGAGGTGATTTCGCGGACGTCGGAGCTTCGATCGGAGGTTTGGGCATCGTTGGAGGCTCGCGATGGCTTGTCGGACCTGCGTTAGACATGGGTGAGTGTGATGGTAGGTCTCGAGAGTGGTTTGGATCATAACCGAAGGGGAACGGCTTACCAGAACGTTATTCGCACTCGAACAGGGGACGTTGCGCTTCAGTGGCTCGTCGGTCGCGCTGGTGGCTCCTGGGTGGCTCCGATGTGGAGTTTGCGGCTCCAGCTGCTGCTTGTAGCCCCGAGGAGATGGTGTTGAGTGATGTTGCTGGCCCGATGGTGATCGATGGAGGCGATGGAATGGTGAAAAGGAGACGGTGGTGGTGTGTGAAGAAGACGTAGGTGATGGTGAACCGATGGTGAAGGTGATGGCGAATGGAATGGTGAGGTTGACGGGGTATGGTGATGAAATAGGCCGGAGGGAATGAACTGCAGGGTATGGTGAGGTGATGGGAATGGGTGAGTGTGAGGTGGAGTGTCAATTTGGTTAAAATCAATACCCGAAAATTAAATCATGTATACGCGAATTTCGAACCCTGAAATAAGTTTCCGAATGTTAGTTTCTCCGACTCTCGCCCTCTCGATCAATTAGATTTTTAAAATTGAAAAGGATATTGCCATCAGATAATTATTTTAATTTCTGAGGTAAAAGGATGAAAATTGTTCGTTAAATTTATATTTCGGTCGGAATCCGCTAAAAGAGTTTTAAAATCGATTCAATTTAATTTTTAATTCTCTTTTTCCGAAAAATTTAGGATTTGAAAATCCAAGCCTTTACATCATCCACCTCTAAAAACAAGTCTCGTCTCCGAGACTAAAATCGTTTTAAAATAGGGGATGAAGTTTGAAATTGGTGAGTCTAAGGATCATGCCATTGATCCCGTGAATACCTCATAAGTGCCCCTATCATATCCTCACAGTACCGTTGCCGTGATCATAATATCCCCAATAGACCATAGTAAGAATGTAATATGGGCCCCTACCATATCCTTACTCCGACTCCTGGGTAATATCATAACTCAAATACTTTTATCCACTTCGTGGGGTGTTATAATGAAAACTAGGGCCGCATTAGTTTCTTAAAATCCTAGTTAGTTTCTTTTGAAACACCGTTCAAAATTTCAAGTTCGACGTTAGTAAAATCATTTCCAACTTCTTAGTTCATCCTACCATCCACCTCTAAGGGCTAATCCCTAATTTTCTTCCAAGGTTCCAAGTCAGAATCAAATTTCAATAATTCAGCTTCTATGATTTCTATCATCATGCATCGTATATAGAATAGCAATCATATCTCATCTTTATTGTAGGACATAACACATCAAGGATGGTCAGATACCATAACATATCTATCACATCATCACAACAACGAGGCTCGTCATATCATATTACCAAGCTAGGATCTGCACACAACTACCAAGCACAAGCACAAAATCAAAGAGATACCACTAACCAATCTCACTAACCATCCACCTCTAAGAATCCAACTCATACTAATCATCTCACACTTGTCACTCTCGACCAACTCTTACGCATAAATCCATCTCGTTCTACTCCCATCCACGAATTTCCATGACCCTCATCACCAACGCCTATCCTCAAAGACCAACCACTGATTTTACCTACTCATCCCATGGGCATAGTAACCCGCCTCACAACACTTCCCCTCAACAATCATCTCGATCCACTCCTAGATCTCTCATCCACCTCTAGAACTACGCCATATTCCTATACTCACACCCACTCTTAAGGTCACCCAAATGGAACTAGTCTAGACTTCAACCGCTACCCTCCTATCCTAAACGATCACACTGCGCACCCACTACCTACCGACACTTCTAGCTAGGATATCTCCATCAAAATCTCGACATACTAGCCCCACTCCCCCCCTAAGACCTACCTGGAAGTTCATCTATACTCACGGACCACTATCTTCAACACATCCCAACTCACTCGGCTCTACTCAAGCTAACGCATCATTCCTACACCCCATCTCACACAACCAAAGACCCAATCTGAAGACCTCAATCCACGTGCCAGTTTTTGACCCATCTCACCGAAGAATCTCACGACTCAAGCTCAAGAAGAAAGCACTACCATATATATAACCCATAATCTATTTACCAGGAAATCAGTACATCAAGCATCGAGGCACACCATCATAGAAACAAGTTAGTTAGGCAATCACTTGCCACCAGTTTAGCATATCAGTCATCGCACACCCATTTATGTCATCTCCAGGCCTATTGCATTATGCCCATTCCAATTGATATAGAAGATTTCACTATTTGAATGAAGAACGCCCTTCATTGAGTCATCTAAGAGAATCACGTCCGCGACTACCATCTTCGAGATGTGTCCATCCTTTGTATACCTTTGGAGACGTCTGTCTTGTGGTCTATGGGTCATGGACCAATCACGCTTCCACTGCGCCGCTCCGGTGTCACATGGTCATCGATCCCTTCTTGCATGTCGACGCTCATAGAAGGATCACAAGGGTTAGAAGTTACGGAGATAGGGGAGAGACAAGGCCGGATAACACAACTTCCTTAAGGGTTCAGACATGGACCAAGACTAGGGACGACGAGACCAAGGATAAGATCCCAAACCGAGAGTAACAACGAGCCCTTATAATTGTGGCACATAAACACATAAAAATCAAGAAATATCATCACATTATTTTACACTAGCTAATATGCTCCTATCTCAAGAGATATCGATTTATGCATTGATAACATGTTCATCTAATCATCTTTATATGTGCGCAGAACAAGCTACCAACCTATCATTTCATTCACCAATCAGGCTTGATAGACTAAGAACATGTATGCACAGTCTGACATGGGACGTATATGACATAAGTTAAGCAAGACCTATCAACCATTACAAAATATCATATGCATGACTTATCAATCAATTTAGATACACACATAAGCAAGTCATCATATTGTGGGATTGAGGCAAGCATTCTAAGATGTACCCTAAAAAACATGCTAAGGGTATGGTCAGTTCATGCAGGGTTGGTATAGAGACTATCTCCTCACATACATCCATATTCACATAGTAAGACTAGGACGTCACACAATCATATAAGAGCCTATAACTGGGAGGTATATGTCCTACATGAAACTAGCAATACTCATTAAACATGTACACAACCATGAGGTCCAATTAGGTTAATCTGGCATGCTAAGGCATCCAATTCATGTTTTAAACATGCAACGAGAGTTGACCACACTATCATGGACCTAGTTCATAGGGAGACAATAATCATGGGAATTCAATACATACAGAGATAGGGGAGAGACAAGGGCGGACAACACAACTTCTTTAAGAGTTGAGACATGGACCAGGACTAGGGACAACGACATCAAGGATAAGATCCCAACCCGAGAGTTACAACGATGCCCTTAAAGTTGTGGCACACAAACACATAAAAATCAATAGATATCATCACATTATTTTACACTAGTATGCATCTATCTCAAGGAATATTGATTTAGGCATTGATAACATGTTCATCTAATCATCTTTATATGTGCGCAGAACAAGCTAGCAACCTATCATTTCATTCACGAATCAGCCTTGATAGACTAAGAACATGTATACACAGACTGACATGGGACATGTATGACATAATTTAAGCAAGAACTATCAACCATTACAGAATATCATATGGATGACTTATCACTCAATTTAGATACACACAGAAGCAAGTCATAATATTGCGGGATTGAGGCTAGCATGCTAAGATGTACCCCAAAAATCATGCTAAGGGTATGGTCAGTTAATGCAGGGTTGGTATAGCAACTATCTCCTCACATACATCAATATTCGTATAGTAAGACTAGGACGTCACACAATCATATAAGGGCCTATAACTGGGAGGTATATGTCCTACATGATACTAGCAATACTCATTAAGCATGTACACAACCATGAGGTCCAATTAGGTAAATCTGGCATGCTAAGACATCCAATTCACGTTTTAAACATGCAACGACAGTTGACCACACTATCATGGACCTAGTTCATAGGGAGACAATAATCATGGGAATTAAAATACATACGGCACATACATCCACTCATAAGTGCCACCATGCAAGGTACGAGGCAAGTCATGTTGAATTATACTAATATAGTATGTCATTAAATCGCAAGGACGCTATCATTATAACTTGACAAAATTCTCTAAGAGCAATCACCGACTCACCACCACTTTTCCCCGTGGGGCGCTAGTATGACTCACTGGGTAGGACACAAGGACATTCACGCCGTTTTCGAGAGGTGAGGGTGGAACTCGTGTTTAGACTCTTGTGGCAAGAAGACATGGTTGGCCATTCCGAGGATCGAAAGGGATGACTCCATAAGACAACTCACTTCTAACTTGAAACAATCTAAATCCTCACTGCTGTAGGAGGAAATCGAGTTCAAAATATAAGAATATAAATCAAACTAGATCTAGCCCATGCAAATAATTACAAGACTTCCTCTCGATGTGGCAACAGGAAGTCAGGATCGATCCTCGAGGAAGCGTGTAAGCGGATCTCAGGTAGCGGTTGTCTCACGTCGATTTTCGACCTCAATGGATCTACTCGATATCGACCTAGGTTAGTCGATATCAACCAAAACAAGTCGATTTTCTGATTCTGTGCAGAAGGTAGTCAATTTCGACCAGGGCACTCGATATCGACCAGTTTGCTCGAAATCGACCTGTACCTGCAGAAACACAAACACGTAGTGATCTTTCTGGATGGAGAATTAGAAGTCGATATCGACCAATGTTTGTTGATATCGAGTAGAAAGCAGTACGTAAAATAAAAGACAAAGCTTCGTAGATTTCGGGATAAACTATGTATGAAGGAAACTTCCAAGATCGGGGTTTGCAACAATGATAACCAAACATGCATAAGGCAAGATAAAGAGAAATAATCGTACAATCACATCAAAGGAGCAAGCTTTCGCCTTATCCAACAATTAGACAACTCTTTCGAGAAACCCTAATTGTATCTACCAATTTTATGTTTATAATCCATGTTGTTAACCTGAATCTCTATAAAATAGGTAATAAACATATAAAGGGTAGTGGATGATCAAAGCATAATAAAAGTCGAATATTTACCTCAAACACGCTTGGCTATCGTTGGGCTCACCCCGACCCTAGAAGTACGTGGACTACTCGTTCTTCAATATAGGAAAATACATCAATAATAAAAGAAAATTAAATTGCATTGATAAACTAAACAGAGCTTACAACCGATTGGAGCCAAATCCGCTCTCGCAGGACACAACAACTATCAGCCTCCACTCTCTGTCTCCTACTTGCTATCTCTTCTCCTCTCTTGAATTGAATGAATAAAAACTAGCCCTTTGGGATTTATTTATAGAACCAAGTCCTTGCTATCGAAGGAAGGAATCTATCTATCCTATATCTAAAGATATAATTCTACTAGGACATAAATAAATCTAATTTAGGTAAACAAGATAAATCCTATAGGGTAATTAAATGTTTAACCCTTAGGATAAATAAAAAGATAAAAAGGTAAATCTTCTCAAGTCTTAATATGTGGAATCTTCTCTTGGAAATATCTTCAGCTCGGAATCAGGATAGACTTGGAATCGACCTCAACTTCATCACTATGAGTTGGTCGATATCGACCAAGTTTGGTCGATATCGAGCTATCTTCTCGGCTTTTCTTCAGCTCACTCGATCTCGGCTTCTGGAGAAATATCGAGTGCTTGTTGGTCGATATTGACCAAAACTGGTCGATATCTAGTTGTCCTCTTGTCTTCTAGTCAAATCAAGCCGTTCTGGAGATTTTTGACCATAATCTGGTCGATATCGAGTAGGTCTGGTCTATATCGACCACTTTTTCAGCATCCTGCTCTATTCTTTAAACGCACTTTCCCGAGTCCACGTTCGTGGGATTGACGCATATGAGTATGTGTTGGAAAGCTCTTTTCGAGGGCTACAACTATTATGAAGATATTATAACTTGTTTCAGAATGATGAATGGCGAAAAGTGGACTTTTCTACAGCTGCACCATCCTTAGCTTCTTCATGAGTTTTCTTTAAGCTCCAAAGTTGGTCCCATTTCTGCGAAATATAACAAAAACTAGTGTAGACTCCATAATTTGGTAAATAAGCATAAACTACACATATTATGTACTATTCTAACCTAGAATGTATAAAATGATAGAATCAGGAGCTGAAATAAGCGTAAAAAGATGGCACAAATCATGGACATCAAATCACCCCATACTTAAGCTTGCTTGTCCCCAAGTAATAACTTGGATGGTCATTCAGGAGAAGAATTCAAACTCTCAACATCATAGATTCATTCTTATATTACCTTGCAATCAATTACCATCATCGAAAAGTTACTAATGTCACAAATCCATACATGTGCAATAAAAGCAACATCTACTCACAAAAGAAGGGTTATGCAAAAACAATTCATGTGACAAAGCATTAATAATCAAGAAGACTTTAATTAAGCTTAATAGGGAGTAGATTGGTTAGAGGCTAATGGTGGGCAATTTTTGGCAATGTGGTGCTAATAATCCGGGGAAATGGAGTACTTTCCAAACTGAATTTCCACATTCCTTCTTCATAAGATTCATCACCTTTCACTCTTTTGCTCAATGCTTTTTTTCAATATAATGCTTTTCCCTCTATAACCTCATCACTGCCTTCTCGCGAGTTGCAAAAATGGGTGTCATGAATGACCCCGGATACTTAGTGCTTTGAACTCCTCACCTGTATGTCCCATCTCGGTAAACTATTATCTGAGCGAGCAGGGTCGATCTACCTTTATCTCCTGAGGTGATCGGATTTTCTTTCACTCATTACATTTTCCATATATTTTTTCAATTTCCTACCAAACTCCAATAGTGATCACAACACAAACAACCATATAATATCTCCATAATGTAACATCATTCTCAACATAATCCCCGGATAGGAAATAAGGTAAAGAATGACAATATTTAGATCATGTGGAGCAATGTTTGAAATAAGGCATAATATGGATTTTGTGATGCATAAGTATAGGTAAGGCTAGGAATATATCAACATATGAGCATTATATGGAAATATAAAGTCCTCCATCCTCTTATCATGCAACATGTCAAAAGCAACATCAAATTTACCTCCTTTCATGGTTTTCAAGAAATAATGCACTTTATTGTGACTTCCCTAGCTTTGCTAGGCAATTTCCTGCTATATCCAATTTTGCATCGTCGAGTTCAATATAACTTTCATGACACTATTTCTTTAGACAATTTACAAGCTTTGGAAGATGTCTCATAAACAAACTTTCAGTTTTAGCAATTAAGCACAAAAATTAAAAATTCCCTCAAATTTCACCATGTAATAGCAAAATCAAGAATAAAACAATAAAATAATGATAATGAGCTTTTCCCCCACCCCATACATAGAATATACAGTGTCCTCATTGTAAAATAAAACAAGGGTAAAGGAAGGAACTCACCGAATAACGCGTTGTAGGGTCGAAATTGGGTTGCAGTAGATTGCAGAAGTCGATATCGACCGCAATTCGTCAGATTCCAAGTGTGATCAACTGGTCAAAATTTGGGGGATTTGGTCGATATCGACCAAGTCACTCGATATCGAGTAAGTCTGGTCAAAATCGACATGCTTCATCTTCTCAACTTCTGGTCGAAATCGCGTCAGAGGTCGATATCGACTAGTATTGGTCGATATCGACCAGGTTGGTCCGATAGTTTCACTCGATCCCCGTGTTTTCGACCTGAAAAAATATTAGTTTTCACAAGAAGGCAAGATTTTCCACATGAAGTATTCAAAACCAAAACCAAAACCAAAAGTTTCAAAGTCTTAAAATTTAAAAGTTTTATGTACATGCTTTAGATTTTAGAGTCGCTAGGCGGACTTCTCCGTTTGCGCTTATGAACCCTTAATGTGGGGCCCTCCTGTGCTTGGCCCTTCTCTTGGATCATCTAGGTCTTGATTGTAGTATGCAAGCTTCGCTGATAGGTGGTTGTTTGCATAGAGTCCTTTGCCTTCCTTCTTCCTCTTTCCGTTCCTAGTCATGCGCAGGTTAGCTCTCCACGGGGCGTTGTCTTCTCTAAAAATCTTATTTTTATGAATGGATGGAGGAGAAATAGGGATTATACATGATCTTACCCTTTCGTGCCCAAAACAGCAATCTTCGGGTCAAGGGTAGGTCGATATCGAGCTGTATTGGTCGATATCGAGTGCAGGGACCCCATACTTAGGCTTCTGGTAGGTTCGGAGTTCAATAAAGGAGATCGATATCAAGCTGGGGTGGTCGATATCGAGTGATGTGGTTGATATCGACCTGGTGCAGTCAATGTCGAGCTGTTTCGTGGTGCTTCCCTCCGTTGTTGTGTGCTCGTCCTCATGGTTGCCTATGCTCTTCACCTCCAGCCATGGAATTTCCTCCTTTTTAGAGCCAAAAGAGAAATCTAAGACCTCATTACCTATCGTGAAGGTGAGCAATCGCTTCTTGACGCTGATATTAGCATCTGCAGTAGCTAGAAAAGGTCTACCAAGAATAATAGGGCAAGTAGGATCTTCCGAACAATCTATAACAAGAAAATCAGCGGGGATATAGAACTTACCAACCTGGATAGGGACATTAACGACCATACCTGTAGGGATTACAACTGTATTGTTTGCCATGAATAGCTTGGCGTCCACATGCTCTATTGATCCTATCTTGACCTTTTGCCAGATTGATAAGGGCATGATGCTTACGCTTGCACCTAGATCACACATTGCCTCATATCTATATTGTCCAACTCCCAGAGTAATAGAAAACTTAATAGGGTCAGGTCTCTTCTCATGGAAGTCCATCCTTTTGCAGTCGCCGACGATTTATGAGATTGATCGCTTGTTGCTAAGGATCTCCTTGAGGAACTTGACATATGCATGCATCTCTTGAAGAACTTCTGTAAAAGGAATTGAGACATTTAGTTCATGAAGCATCTTAACAAAGCATTTGCACTTACCCATAGTGGGATCTTTCAGCGCCTTGGAAGGGAAATGAAGCGTCTTCTTTGGTTTTGGAGCGGAATCAACTGTCGGAGGCGATGTAGAAGAGTCAATTTCTATTGGAGGCTCCTCGATATCGACCACATGTTTGTCGATATCGACTTGTTGTTGGTCGATTTCGCTTGTTGTGGTCGGTTTTGGGTTAGCTGGTGTAGATGGGTCAATATCGACCTGGGGGTGGTTGATATCAACCCGGTGGTGGTCGATATCGACTTGTTCTGCAGTTCCGTCTTTTGCTTCTCCGACCTCCGGTTCGTGCAGTTCGCGTCTGCTCCTGAGCTATAAGCAGCGACGTGTCCGGATTTCCCCTTAAGATTGGGATCTGTTTGCCCAAGGAGCTTTCCGGGTGGTCTTGGGATCTGTTGCGCGAGTTGACCCATTTGGGTCTCCATGTTCTTCTTCCAGATATCCATCTCCCAAAGTCGTGTATTGAGGCCATAAAGCTGGGTATGGTTGGCGCTTGTAGATTGTTGTTGTTGTGCTTGATTTCTCCTCATCTTATCGAGGATCATTTGTAGATCATCCTTCCGCTGGTCCCTTTGTGGATGTCTTGGAGCTCTGTATGGTGGGGGGTTCCTAGGGGCACCTTGGTTCCACTATGGTTGTTGGAACCTTTGGTCCCCCATATAGCGATTGGGACCCCCTGCGTAAGCTACTTCCTCGTAAGTTTCTGCCATCCTGACTTGCTCTATATGTGGGCACTCTGGAGTGGTGTGCAGCTGTGAGCCACATTCAACGCAGGGTTGGTTGACATAAAGAAACTTGACTTGCTTGCGATTCTGATCTCTGTAGTACTGCTCCTTGACATCTGGATCAATCTACTTAGGAGGCTCATAGAGGGGCATGGACGGGGCTGGCCTTGCACAATTGTTGTTGTCTTCGTCGTAATTCGCAGGATCCCCATAAGTATTGTCGAAGGTCTTTAGCCTTTCGATTGTCACTCATGCCTCAGCTGGTGTGTGTGTGAGTTACTCATATTGAGTGAACTAATTGACCCTTTCCTTGGCGGCCAGATCAAGAGAATTGTAGAAAATCTCTTGAATGACATAGGGTGGCTTCCCATGAGTAGGGCAGGATTTCAGCAGGTCTTTGTATCAATCCCATGCTCGTGCTAGCGGCTCCCCAGGCTTTTGTTTGAAAGCAGTAATTTTCTGTCTGAGGAGTGTTGTCTTGGCGGGAGGAAATAATTTGTAGAGGAACGCATTCCTTACCTCATCCCACGTCGTTAGGGAATGTGCAGGTAGTCCTTCAAGCCACTTTAGTGCTGGACCTGCGAGGGACCAATGAAAAGCTTTCATTTTTACATATTCAAGAGTAGTGCCTTTAGCAAGAGTGTGGCACATATCGGAAAAAGTAGTAATATGTTCAAGAGGGCATTCATTAAATCTTCCATAAAAAGCATTATTTTAAATTTCGATAAAGAAGGCAGTGCGAATTTCAAAGTTATTAGGAGGGATTAGAATAACCGATTCAGGCACGAAAAGAGTCTGGTGCATGTAATCCTAAGCAGTGGTAGGGTATTGGGCAAGATCAGCCTCTGCCTGCTTCCTCCGTTCAGCTTCCTGCTCAGTGCATGCTCTCTCAGCGGCGAGAGCAGCATTGTTGGCTTCTAGCTCCCTTTGAAGCCTCTCGATCGTCTGGGCTTGTGTTTCGGCGGTCGTCATGATCCTTTTCAGTCTAGAGTGGATGTGTATAAGACGTTTCAGGCCGTCTAAGGAATCAAACTCAGGTGGTTAACCAGAACGGTGTATACACTGCAAAAAGAAAACTCAAGGAAAACGTGAGATCAAAATACCTAAGGCGCGAATAATTTCTACCCCGGCAACGACGCCAATTTGAAGCAGGAGGAAATCGAGTTCAAAATATAAGAATATAAATCAAACCAGATCTTGCCCACGCAAATAATTACAAGACTTCCTCCCGATGTGGCAACTTGAAGTCAGGATCGATCATCGAGGAAGCGTGTCAGCGGATCTCAGGTAGCGGATGTCTCACGTCGATTTTCGACCTCAAGGGATCTACTCGATATCGATCTAGGTTAGTCGATATCGACCAGTTCTAGTCGATTTTCTGATTCTGCGCAGAAGGTAGTTGATTTCGACCAGGGCACTCGATATCGACCTAATTCCTCGATATCTGCCAGTTTGCTCGAAATCGACCTGTACCTGTAGAAACACAAACAAGCAGTGATCTTTCTTGATCGAGAATTAGAAGTCGATATCGACCAGTGTTGGTTGAAATCGAGTAGAAAGCAGTACGTAAAATAAAAGAGAAAGCTTCACAGATTTCGGGATAAACTATGTATGAAAGAAACTTCCAAGATCGGGGTTTGCAACAACGATAACGAAACATGCATGATGCATAAGGCAAGATAAAGAGAAATAATCGTGCAATCACATCAAAGGAACAAGCTTTCGCTTTTTGCTGACAATTAGACAACTCTTTCGAGAAACCCTAATTGTATCTACCAATTTTATGTTTATAATCCAAGTTGTAACCCTGAATCTCTATTAAATAGCTAATAAATAATTCATGTGCACGACTATGTTTATAATCCAAGTTGTTACCCTGAATCTCTACCAATTTTATGGAGTACTTTCTTAAATGAATTTCCACATTCCTTCTTCATAAGATTCATCACCTTTCACTCTTTCGTTCGATGCTTTTTTTTCAATATAATTCTTTTACCTCTCTAACCTCAGCATTGCCTTCCCGCGAGTCGCAAAAATGGGTGTCATGAATGGCCCCGGATACTTAGTGCTTTGGAGTCCTCAACTATGTGTCCTATCTCGCTAAACTATTATCTCAGCGAGCATGGTCGATCTACCTTTATCTCTTGAGGTGATCGGAATTTCTTTCACTCATTACATAATGGAGGATTAAAAAAAATTAATGGAAAAAAAAGAGAAAAGGAGAAATAAAAAAATCAAGGAAAAAAACATAATTGGTCAATATTCCTAAAACTCCTCTAATATTGACACGTAAGCATAGCCTTCTAAATTAAGGTTATATATAGATTACATTTTTCTTAATAGACGAGGTATAAATTTTTTTTTTAGAAAAGTGTAAAGTTATTTTAAGTTTAATATATTTTAAAAAATTTATTAAATTATATATTTACATATATTAAGATATAATTAACAAAATATGTAACATAATATGGAAAATATATTATTTTTACGTTAAGTATAAATACTATGTTAAATATTAATACTATGATACTTTTATTTAATAAATAAATAGATAAAATAATGTAAAAAATATATTAGATTATATATTATTTTCATACTTCTAAGTTTTTAGATTATATTTTACTTTAATAATATAATAATTTTTATCTAATAAAAACAGATAAATTAAGGTGAAAAAATATATATTTTTATATTATTAATTATTTTTTAAAAATTTATTAAATTTATATTTTAATAAATATCTTTAAAATAAAAAATAAATAAATGGATGATTTTTTTTATTAATTTTATGTTTTAAATATATTGGTATTAATATACATTATCAAATTGAATCTATAACTAAAATAATGAATACAAAGTAATATATATATATATATAAAGTCATAATATAGTAGTAAAATAAATTAATATTATATTTAAATATAATTTATTTTTCAAAATATTGTCATATGCATTTTTTTCCCCAAAGCATCCCAAATTAATTTTTTCCAAATCTTCTTTAAATGTTTTGGACATGAGGTAATCAACTAAACTCTTGGAGATAATAAATACAATTAGAATCTTGAACTCAATTTTATTTAAAATAAATTAAATAAAGTAAAAAAATTGGCATGGACGTCCGAAAAAACTAAATTCTACATCGTTTTCAATAATGTTACAATAAAATGTAAAATGTGTTACATATACAAAAGTGTTACATCATTTTAAATAATGTTACATCCAATGTAACATAATTTGTGTTAATGTAACACTTTCTCAATAAAAGTTAAAATATGTTACAATAGATGCCTATGGTAACAGTTTTTAAAAATGTTACATAAAAAATGTTACATTAGGGCTTTATATGTAGTAGTGGCTCTTGTGCACACATATCAATTAAGCATATATAATATAATGATAAATCGAAACTAAATAATATTGTAGATAAAAACTGTTTCAACTTATCATATATTCGAGCATGGCTTCTTGCAGAGGGTATGTAATACCACCAACACAGTTCCGCTGGTGACTTCTCAAAGTAATGTTCCCAAGGGTCTGCATATTCACCAAAATCCACAAAAGAGTAAGAAATATCAATACCTTGCTTGGGAGCCACAACAATCGACTCGGTACATGGTTCCTTGATAGGCAAGTCAGGGATGATTTCTTCAGATGAAATAGGAGCCAAAGCACATGGATCCTCATGCGTGCACTCATGACACTCCATGTAAGGGAGCATCGGGCTCTCATCGATCAAACCATCATTGTTTGTATCTTGGCCTTCATCAACTTGAGGAATAAAGCATTGCTCTACTACCAACTCACTCACCGGTTGATTAAGTTGGTTCAATTGTTTCTCAATTCGCTCCATCCTTTTAAGCACCTGCTCCAACATAACCTGGCGTGTAAAAGCTTCTTCCTGGTCCACTTGGTGACCCATGTAGCATAAAAAATCCCACATCTCTGATAAGTCGAAACTTGCCAAGCCTCCGTTACTCATAGACTCGGCAAGTTCTTTGATCTCAGGAGTCATGCCCTCAAGTACACAAACAACCATATCTTGCAAACTATCTTGGTAACCCCTTGCATAACGGGCATCCAATAAATTATGCACTCTTGTGAAATAATGGTGAAAATTTTCCCCTTCACACGGCATTAATCTCATCTTAAAATGTTAGTAGTAAGGTTGTCATGAACCGTAAGATAGGTTCACAACAAAGTTAAGTTATATACAATAATCGGCAAACACACAAAACAAAGAAATAAACTTTGATTCCCTGGCAACGGCGCCAATTTGATAAACGGTTTTTAGTCGCGTAAACCATATCAAAATAAATTCGACCTTACTAACTAATGTAACGTGGTAAGCACGAGTCGATCCCACAGAGAATCAAGTTATTCCTAAGTTAAGTCTATTTACCAATTAAGAGAAAATAGGGGGTTTTTATGTGGTGATAATAAGAAAGAAAATAAAATAAACTATAAACAAGTTAATGGAGATAACAATTAAGAATATAGTTTCATCTACAAACATCCACTTTAATTTGACTAGTTGATCCTCGATTATTCTTCAAGTTCTCTTTTCATCCTACTATTATTCCTGCCTTGATCTTGTGTAAATTACTAGTCCTACGAGTCCTAGTAACCCTTACTAATTAGATAACCATAACACGGTCAAGATTCAACCTAATAGTAGCATTAAGATTAAGGATTAACCAGGATACATGCAAAAGCAAGCTACGAGTCAGCATTCAAAATGTAATTGATTCTCTACACACCAGTTTAGGCCTACCAGTCCTAAAAAGGCATGATTGCTACTATGGATTAAGGTTCGCTACAAGGAATCTACAAAATCCTAGTAATAATCTCAACTAGTTGCGCGGACTAGAAGAAATCAACAATATTCGCAAAAGAATCAATACGAATCAATAGGAATAGAACAAGAATAGAAATCTTACAACTTTATCAAACCAAAGCTTCAATCTATAAACGAAACGGAAGAGTTTAGATCTCAATGAGACAAAACAAAAGTATATATATAGTACTCCGTATCTAGCAATCCCTGAATAATATAGTCGGCTACCGTATACACCAACACGGCTCCGTATGAATGTATATATATATATAGTACTCCGTATCTAGCAATCCCTGAATAATATAAAAGACCAATATATGAAAGAAAAAATTTGCGAAATAGGCACATTAATTGGACGAATTTGCAAAATAGACGCGGGTTTGGACAAATTTGCAAAATGGCCTCTATATAATGTTATTCTCGGTTGTACGGACACTTTTTTCCTCTCTCCCAAATCCTCTCGCCCTCTCGCTCTCGATATGTTTTCTCTCTCTCCACGTGCGGATCCGGCTCCGATGGCGGCGAGTCGTCGGACCTCCATCTTCCTCCTATTCGCCAGACCTCCACTCGCTCGCAGCCGCCCTCACTCGCTCGCTGCCGGTCTCCAGTCCTCATCGCCCTTGCTCGTTGCTACTTTCCCCCTTGCCCTCGCTTGAACCCTAGCCGCTCGAATCCTTGAAGCCGCCGGCGAGAGGCCGAGCGGAGCAACATTCTTCTTCTCGTCTCATCGGAGCGAGCGAGGCCGAGCGGAGCGAGGAGGCCGACCGAGGGAGCGAGCGAGCGGAGGCCGGAGCGAGAGGCCGGATTTGGTCGAGCGAGCGCCGGATGCGCTTCCAATCCATTAGGTAATTGAACACTCCTTTCCTCCCGATCTTGCTCGTGTTCTTGTTTTTGTTTGTGCTTCATTCTCTGATTTGAATTCGTTCGCATTTGCTTTCAGTTTTCTTGCTTCTAAGACAGAGCAAGAGTAGTCAAGTGTTTTTGTTGCTCCATTACTGGATTTGAATGAAATTTGCTTAACAATCTACGGATCAGATAGCGCTTGCTTCCACTGGTTGAGTATTTGAAGTCAGAAATGAGAGGATTGATTGGTTCGCAATCGCTAGTTCATCGTCAGTTTCTTTCTCTCCCTGAATATCTGATCTGAATTTGATTTTCTCCAATGACCTTACTTGATCATGTTATTTTTGGTATCATTTCAGCATTCTCTTACTGCATTCATTTGTTTAGTGCTCAACTAAACTCTCTCCATCAAACTACCTGCTATTCAGGCTTCTAGAAATGCTAGACTTGATCTTATTGCTGTGAAGCTTCCTTGTGGCAAAGTTGGTGAATGGTCAAGAGATGTAGCTCAGCTGCACTTGCAGTTGGCAGCAGCAACACTTGCTGCTTCTATGGAGGGGATTCATGATGTGCATTTGCTGTTTGTGACTGACTGCTTACCCCTCCCAAATCTTTTCACTTGCAAGGAACTTGTTTCTCATGTGGGGACTACCTGGCTGTACAAACCTGACAGGTATGCTCTTATACAGTTATACAAAAGGTCTAGTTCTGTGTGGGATCATGTGAACTTGCAGTACCTCTTGTGCCAAGAGGTTAGTTCTCATTTTATCTTTTAATATTTTTTTTCTGTTATTATCATGATCAGCATTTTTAGTTTCTGTGGAGATAGGCTGAATGAATAAGTGTCTTCCTGTTGGTTGAATGAATAATCCCTGGATAGATAGGCTGAATGAATAATCCGTGGATACTTGGTCTTTTCTTTGGTTGTTTGATTGGCTCTTTATTTTCTTGTTATATACTGAACTCCTAACTTGGAAAAAAAACTCCTATGTTTAAGCTCTTAATTTTGAGTGAGTTTGTTATTGCAAATTGAACCACTGGTGTGTCAGCATATATTGGTAATAAATCTCCACCCATCTTGTTTTATTATTTTGTGAAGCCTATTAGCTCAAATCGGTAGAGCGTTGTGTACAAACACAAAAATACGGGTTCAAATCCCGTATAGAATGCATTGCTGGACAGCTCACTGTGCTGGATAAGGGTTGGGTTGTATCATGTTGTTGTTCTTGTTATTGATTTTAAGTTTTTTTTTTGAACAAAACAATTTTTTTTAAAAAAAATCAATTTCTATGTGAGAACCTTGCTTGCAGGGCCTATTTTAGGTCTAGAGGATGGCTTTTTGTAGGAGATGTTTGTGTTGTATATGTCTCACCTATGATGATAAGAAGGATCATAGTCTCTAGTTAATATGCAATTCTGATCTGCATTGGGAACTGACGTGTCTCACCTTGCTTGAATTTCTGTGATAAGATAGATTAATAACTGAATATATGTCTTCTATATATTTAATCTTGTCCGTAACAGCAGTGGGAGCTGATGTGACTCTTTTGCTGTCTACAGCCACAGTTGCAACTCTGACAGACCTTGGGTTTCTCTGGTTTAGAGAATTTTATCTTGAGACTTCTCGTGTCATCCAGGTAAAACCAAGATTTGAAATTCAGAAGTATAGGATAATAGGCTGGTCTTGCTGAGTTCGTGCTTATGAAAGCAGAATGTATATTTAGACAGAAAATGCTGATGCTTGTCAGTTTTTAATCTTCTATTGCTTTCAATAAAGGTTCCACCTTAGACAGTTGGGCTTTACCTTCATTTTGCAGGTTGTTTTGGCAGCAAATGACATGCCTTCAATTAATGATATAAGATATCATGAATTGATCGAGATAATAGCAAAGGTGATGGAAGCTTGCTCAAGGTCTCTCTGCATTTTTCTTCTTCTCATTTTGAATAAGTACCATTCTGAATTCCATCTTTTTCCATTTTCCAGTTGAAGGATGAGCATGGGCAGCTCCTTGGTGTTGATTCTTCTAAACTTTTGATTGCTAATTCAGGCAATGATTTACCGGTATGTTTGATTGCCGTTCTCAACTTATTTGTTGATCTAGGATTTAACTTTCAACTTTTCAAGTGATACTCATAATTTTGATGGTCACTTCATTATCATGCAATATTTGTAGGTAATTGATCTGTCCAGTGTCTCCCAAGAGCTTGCTTATTTGTCAAGTGATGCAGACCTTGTAATTCTTGAAGGAATGGTGAGCTCTTGCGATTTTTTCTACTCTTATGGTTCATTTTAACTCTTTACATTAGTTAAAGGGTGGTACTTTGTAATATAGAATGGTGAAAATGCGTTTCTTTTGTCATTGAAGACAATGCTTTACTCAATGAGGCAGCCACCAAAGGTATTTTAACTACTAAACCTCATGTCATGATTTACCCGATTAAGTAGTTAAGTAATGATCGTCATGCTAAAATTACTAAACCTAACCCACAATTAGATCGCCATGTTGTGCAACTCTAAGAGAGAGAGCTGTGCAACTCTAAGGCTGAGTTGTGCAACTCCTAGGCTGAGTTGTGCAACTCCTAGGCTGAGTTGTGCAACTCCTAGGCTGAGTTGTGCAACATTGGCTTGCTAGTTCTGTTCTGTAATCAGTCATGTTTGATAGTGTAATTTATGATTTGAGGGAGCACCTCAAGCTAGTTTTGAATTCGAGTGTGAGATGCAAGGGTGCACTTATATTTATGATTTAGGGGCAGTCAATCTAGTTTTGAATTCGAGTGTTGATTTCTCAAATTCTAAACATTTACAAGATGATTAGCAGTTTGATCATTTAGTCATCCATTTACTAAATACTGGAACTTGTAACAGATGCTTGGTTTCTTGACAATCCCTTTGTTATTTCTCAATGCACTTTGATTGATCTGGTTTTGAGTTTTTAAAGTTTGGCATCAAGGCTCTGCAGAAAAAAATCAGCTTATTAAGTTGAACTTTATTGGTTTTCATTACATTATTCTTGATGAATCTTCTTTTTCATTGAGTGGTATGATTGACTGAGCAGGTTTTTGAATTGGACCCTTTATTGAGAATGTTGTTGTTTTATTATCTCAATATTAATACAGATTAATTATGATTTAGGGGCACTTGTAACACCTTCGTATTGATACAATCTCTCTTTGGTCTGAAGGGTTTGCTTATGTATTTTTGGGATGTTTAAGGTGCAGTTGAGAACAACGGAGATGGCGAAAACAGGTGAGCAAGTGTTCATTGGTGAGGCCAGCATCTTGCATGAAGGAGTGTACCACTACAGGCCCAACAAATCTGAACCCTCTCTTCACCAAATCCTTGCTTGGTTTCTGATTTGTAGGTCTTCACTGGGATTCTCTGGCATATCTTGTAGTTTGCAGCCATAATTGGCTTGTTGTTCACAAACCTCCACAAGTAGTTGCTGAATGACCCAAACTCCCTTTTATGTGTCATTATTAAGAGTATGTTTTGCTTGTTAGATCATGTTGCTCGATTCTTGTGCGTTATGTGTTGCTGACTGTTATGTTTTTCTATAATAGGCATGCCTTTAGGTTTCCAGGGGCTCGGGGCAGGTGCGTGAATTGAACTTTTTAAGTGTTAATACCATGTCATCATTACACTTCTTATCATCTTTCGTGTTAAACGGCTCTTCAACTTTCGTTATGTAGGTGGAGTTTATGGAGTTGGTGTAGGCCTTGGATGGGGGTTTGGTGCTGGTTTTGGAAGCAAGTATTGATCATCAAGGGTCACATTTCAGGGTGTCGATTTCAACACCAAGGAAAGTAGTGATACTAACAACATAGCTAGTGTGACGAAGAGCATGTAATAACCTTTGCTGAGACTGAGAGCAGCTCATTCTATTTTGAATGGTGAAGCCCTTGTTGAATCCAAAAGAGTTGATATATATGAGAATTAATGAAAGTTTCACCATTAAAAGAGTTGATATATATACATCTATTCCTTGAGAATCAAAAGAGCTTTTAGGGTTTGATTAAGTTCATTTACAGTTGCAATTTCTATACTCAATTGTTCTACTTAAAGTAAGATGAGTGGAGCAACGTGTGTGACGTTGAATCATGCTTTTGAAGTTGAATAGATCATAATGCTTCTTAGAATTACTTTACCTTCCCAACTTTTTTTTGATAGCATTTTTTAATTTTATGATAAAAACATGCTGAAATTTGTCACATAAAAGAGGAGAAAACAGAAGCTAAAACAAGCACTTGTAGAAAGATAAGCCTAAAAACCTTATAGAAGGTGTTTTTCGTCAAGTAATTCGACAATTCAAGTTGCTTTCTTGAAGAATAATTTATAAAGAAGCTGAAAATGGTGTTTTTCTGTAACTGAATTAAGAGAGTTTGCTCCATGAAAACTTGCTACAGACTTTATCATACATGAAAGCAAGGACTGTGGAAAGATGGAAGACGATGATTGATGGTTTGTGCCTTGAGTTATAGAGAAATTTGGGTACGATTAGCCGAAAACTATAACTGAACATATCTTTGTGTAATCTATTTTGTGAAGCCTATTTGCTCAAATCGGTAGAGCGTTGTGTACAAACACAAAGATACGGGTTCAAATCCCGTATAGGCTATCGTGGAAAAAAAATGTGTAATTTTCGTTTCAATGTGCAATTTAGAACTTAATTGTGCTCAACATGATCTTATTTTTTCTCAATATTATTTTAAGAGTTGCACGACTCTTGTTTTAAGAGTTGCACGACTCTGTTGTAAGAGTTGCACGACTCTGTTTTAAGAGTTGCACGACTCTGTTGTAAGAGTTGCACGACTCTGTTGTAAGAGTTGCACGACTCTGTTTTAAGAGTTGCACGACTCTGTTGTAAGAGTTGGACGACTCTTGTTTTAAGAGTTGCACGACTCTCTTGTAAGAGTTGCACGACTCTGTTGTAAGAGTTGCACGCCTCTGTTTGAAGAGTTGCACGACTCTTTTGTGCAACTCTAAACTACGGTTGTGCAACTTTAAAATACAGTTTAAGAACCAAATTAGATTAAAAAGTGCAAAAATAATATTATAATGTGACCAAATTAGATTTTTAATTTAAGAAGAATCAAATTAGATATTAGTTTGTATGAATAAAACTATAAATTTCATGAATAACACTATGAAATTTTAGAGTTGCACGACGTTGTTGTAAGAGTTGCATGACTCTGTTGTAAGAGTTGCACGACTCTGTTGTAAGAGTTGCACGAATCTTGTTTTAAGAGTTGCACGACTCTCTTGTAAGAGTTGCACGACTCTTTATTAAGAGTTTCACGGCTCTGTTGTTAGAGTTGCAATTA
This sequence comes from Persicaria tinctoria, assembly GCA_037127255.1. Lineage (NCBI taxonomy): Eukaryota > Viridiplantae > Streptophyta > Magnoliopsida > Caryophyllales > Polygonaceae > Persicaria > Persicaria tinctoria. The sequence goes on along the minus strand of JBANSL010000002.1, from coordinate 63,821,626 downwards.
GTGCTGACACTGATATTAGTTACAATTAGTGCTGACACAGAAGCTGCCATTTTAGAGTTGCACGACGTTGTTTTAAGAGTTGCACGACTCTATTGTAAGCGTTGCACGACTCTTGTTTTAAGAGTTGCACGACTCTGTTGTAAGCGTTGCATGCATCTTGTTTTAAGAGTTGCACGACTCTGTTTTAAGAGTTGCACGACTCTGTTGTAAGAGTTGGACGACTCTTGTTTTAAGAGTTGCACGACTCTCTTGTAAGAGTTGCACGACTCTGTTTTAAGAGTTGCACGACTCTGTTGTAAGAGTTGCACGCCTCTGTTTGAAGAGTTGCACGACTCTTTTGTGCAAACTCTAAACTACGGTTGTGCAACTTTAAAATACAGTTTAAGAACCAAATTAGATTAAAAAGTGCAAGAATAATATTATAATGTGACCAAATTAGATTTTTAATTTAAGAAGAATCAAATTAGGTATTAGTTTGTATGAATAAAACTATAAATTTCATGAATAACACTATGAAATTTTAGAGTTGCACGACGTTGTTGTAAGAGTTGCATGACTCTGTGTTAAGAGTTGCACGACTCTGTTGTAAGAGTTGCACGACTCTGTTGTAAGAGTTGCACGACTCTGTTGTAAGAGTTGCACGACTCTGTTTTAAGAGTTGCACGACTCTGTTGTAAGAGTTGGACGACTCTTGTTTTAAGAGTTGCACGACTCTCTTGTAAGAGTTGCACGACTCTGTTGTAAGAGTTGCACGCCTCTGTTTGAAGAGTTGCACGACTCTTTTGTGCAAACTCTAAACTACGGTTGTGCAACTTTAAAATACAGTTTAAGAACCAAATTAGATTAAAAAGTGCAAGAATAATATTATAATGTGACCAAATTAGATTTTTAATTTAAGAAGAATCAAATTAGGTATTAGTTTGTATGAATAAAACTATAAATTTTATGAATAACACTATGAAATTTTAGAGTTGCACGACGTTGTTGTAAGAGTTGCATGACTCTGTGTTAAGAGTTGCACGACTCTGTTGTAAGAGTTGCACGACTCTGTTGTAAGAGTTGCACGACTCTGTTGTAAGAGTTGCACGACTCTATTGTAAGAGTTGCACGACTCTGTTTTAAGAGTTGCACGACTCTGTTGTAAGAGTTGGACGACTCTTGTTTTAAGAGTTGCACGACTCTCTTGTAAGAGTTGCACGACTCTGTTGTAAGAGTTGCACGCCTCTGTCTGAAGAGTTGCACGACTCTTTTGTGCAAACTCTAAACTACGGTTGTGCAACTTTAAAATACAGTTTAAGAACCAAATTAGATTAAAAAGTGCAAGAATAATATTATAATGTGACCAAATTAGATTTTTAATTTAAGAAGAATCAAATTAGGTATTAGTTTGTATGAATAAAACTATAAATTTCATGAATAACACTATGAAATTTTAGAGTTGCACGACGTTGTTGTAAGAGTTGCATGACTCTGTGTTAAGAGTTGCACGACTCTGTTGTAAGAGTTGCACGACTCTGTTGTAAGAGTTGCACGACTCTGTTGTAAGAGTTGCACGACTCTGTTTTAAGAGTTGCACGACTCTGTTGTAAGAGTTGGACGACTCTTGTTTTAAGAGTTGCACGACTCTCTTGTATGAGTTGCACGACTCTGTTGTAAGAGTTGCACGCCTCTGTTTGAAGAGTTGCACGACTCTTTTGTGCAACTCTAAACTACGGTTGTGCAACTTTAAAATACAGTTTAAGAACCAAATTAGATTAAAAAGTGCAAGAATAATATTATAATGTGACCAAATTAGATTTTTAATTTAAGAAGAATCAAATTAGATATTAGTTTGTATGAATAAAACTATAAATTTCATGAATAACACTATGAAATTTTAGAGTTGCACGACGTTGTTGTAAGAGTTGCATGACTCTGTGTTAAGAGTTGCACGACTCTGTTGTAAGAGTTGCACGACTCTGTTGTAAGAGTTGCACGACTCTGTTGTAAGAGTTGCACGACTCTGTTTTAAGAGTTGCACGACTCTGTTGTAAGAGTTGGACGACTCTTGTTTTAAGAGTTGCACGACTCTCTTGTAAGAGTTGCACGACTCTGTTGTAAGAGTTGCACGCCTCTGTTTGAAGAGTTGCACGACTCTTTTGTGCAACTCTAAACTACGGTTGTGCAACTTTAAAATACAGTTTAAGAACCAAATTAGATTAAAAAGTGCAAGAATAATATTATAATGTGACCAAATTAGATTTTTAATTTAAGAAGAATCAAATTAGATATTAGTTTGTATGAATAAAACTATAAATTTCATGAATAACACTATGAAATTTTAGAGTTGCACGACGTTGTTGTAAGAGTTGCATGACTCTGTGTTAAGAGTTGCACGACTCTGTTGTAAGAGTTGCACGACTCTGTTGTAAGAGCTGCACGACTCTGTTGTAAGAGCTGCACGACTCTGTTTTAAGAGTTGCACGACTCTGTTGTAAGAGTTGGACGACTCTTGTTTTAAGAGTTGCACGACTCTCTTGTAAGAGTTGCACGACTCTGTTGTAAGAGTTGCACGCCTCTGTTTGAAGAGTTGCACGACTCTTTTGTGCAACTCTAAACTACGGTTGTGCAACTTTAAAATACAGTTTAAGAACCAAATTAGATTAAAAAGTGCAAGAATAATATTATAATGTGACCAAATTAGATTTTTAATTTAAGAAGAATCAAATTAGATATTAGTTTGTATGAATAAAACTATAAATTTCATGAATAACACTATGAAATTTTAGAGTTGCACGACGTTGTTGTAAGAGTTGCACGACTCTGTTGTAAGAGTTGCACGAATCTTGTTTTAAGAGTTGCACGACTCTCTTGTAAGAGTTGCACGACTCTTTATTAAGAGTTTCACGGCTCTGTTGTTAGAGTTGCAATTAGTGCTGACACTGATATTAGTTACAATTAGTGCTGACACAGAAGCTGCCATTTTAGAGTTGCACGAAGTTGTTTTAAGAGTTGCACGACTCTATTGTAAGCGTTGCACGACTCTTGTTTTAAGAGTTGCACGACTCTGTTGTAAGCGTTGCATGCATCTTGTTTTAAGAGTTGCACGACTCTGTTTTAAGAGTTGCACGACTCTGTTGTAAGAGTTGGACGACTCTTGTTTTAAGCGTTGCACGACTCTTGTTTTAAGAGTTGCACGACTCTGTTGTAAGCGTTGCATGCATCTTGTTTTAAGTGTTGCACGACTCTCTTGTAAGAGTTGCACGACTCTGTTTTAAGAGTTGCACGACTCTGTTTCAAGAGTTGCACGACTCTGTTGTAAGAATTGCACGACTCTCTTGTAAGAGTTGCACGGCTCTCTTGTAAGAGTTGCACGGCTCTGTTTTAAGAGTTGCATGGCTCTGTTTTAAGAGTTGCACGGCTCTTAAAACTAGATTTGGATCATATTTGTGAAATTGTTATCCAGGCTTGATGGAATTGTTCGACATCATTTGATTGGCTTATGATTCATTTGTCATGTGCTTCTTCGATTCTTTGTGAAATTGTTATCCATGCTTGTGCAACTCTAAAAAAAGTGCTGACATGGGAAAAAAAAGTGCTGACACGGAAAAAAGTGCAACTCTAAACTATACTTGGATCAAATTTGCACAATTTATGGTTATATTTGCACAAAGTACTCTTATATTTGCACGATAAAAAGTTAAAAAAATAAAATAAATAAAAACTAGACTAGGGTCATATTTGCACAACTTATGATTAAATTTGCACAACGTCCTCTTATATTTGAACGACTCTGTTGTAATAGTTGCACGACTCTTGTTTTAAGAGTTGCACGACTCTCTTGTAAGAGTTGCACGCCTCTGTTGTAAGGATTGCACGACTGTGTTTTTAAGAGTTGTACGACTCTTGTGTTTAAGAGTTGCACGACTCTGTTGTAAGAATTGCACGACTTTGTTTTAAGAGTTGCACGACAATCGGGACTTGTGAATTTATTCTCAACATGATCTTATTTTATCTCAATATAATTTCATACTTTCTCAATAAATTGTAAACGATTTAGAATAAATTGAAGCAAGTCTAGTTTTATTTTTTATTTTTTTAACATTTTGTCGTGCAAATATAAACCGTAAATTGTGCAAATATAATCGTATGTTGTGCAAATATAACATTTTGTTGTGCAAAAATAAAATTAAAAATATAGATTATGGATCACATAATAAAATATAGATAATTTTTTTAATTTCTCATATTTGTAGGGTGATTTTTGTAATTTACTCAAAATTCTTTCTTCTTCCTCAGAATTTTGCGAAGAGGATGAGGAACCCCGCGTCCGCGCTCGATGTCGCCGGCCTCCGCCTCCGCCACTGCCGCCGGCCTCCGGCTCCGCCACTGCCGCCGGCCTCCGGCTCCGCCTCCGGCCTCGCTCGGCCGTTGCTCGACTTTGCTCCGGCATTCTCGCTCTCCGACGCTCTCGATCTCCATCTCGAGCACTCTCGATCGCCGACGGTCACGCCTCTCCTTCCGTCGCTCCGGCATTCTCGCTCTCAGAATCAATTAATCGAATTCCAGATTTGGATTTCAGATCTGGAATCAATTAATCAATTAATCGAATTCGATTTCAGAATCAATTGGACATAAGGTGCGAGGCGGCGCTCCGACTTCAGATCTGGCCGGGGGAGGGTGCGAGGCGGAGCGGCTGCGGCAGCGACAAGGAGGAAAGGAGGAAGATGGACGGAATTGCTTCAGATCCGGCGTTCAAGCCATAGATCTCGGCCTCGCTCACAATCGCCATCCAGAGAAACACAGAGCGCGCGGAGAGAGAGGTCGGAAGAGAGAGAAAGGAAACAAATGGACGGGGGTTTTATTGCGTCCATTTTGCAAAAATGTCCCAAAACGCGGCTATTTCGCAAAATAAGCCCATTTTCGTGGCTAGTTTGCAAAACCTCCCTGTATGAAATGTATCTAAATTATATATATGGTAAGCAGCAATTTAGCCACGCCTCCTTCCGTATGTAATTCGATCGACCCAGTTAATGTGATGTGGCTCATTCGGCCTTGGTGCAAAGACTAACCCATTCATCCTCCAATTCATTATGCGTGTATTATCTTGACCATCCCATATATTATTATCGACTTCCAAATTCATACGATCCGGTCCAATATACCTGAAATATATATAAACACTTGTGTAGACTCCAAAAAGTAAATAATATAAATTAACTATAAAATAAGTAAAATATGCATGAAAATAACCTAATATAATATGCAAGTATACGACTAAAATAGACCCTATCAATAAGCATAGGTAAGGCTAGGAATTTATCAACATATGGGCATTATATGCAAATATAAAGTCCTCCGTCCTCTTATAATGCAACATGTCAAAAACAACATCAAATTTACCTCCTTTCATGCTTTTTAAGAAATAATGCACTTCATTGTGGCTTCCCTTTACTAGGCAATTTCATGCTATATCCAATTTTGCATCGTCGAGTTCATTATAACTTCCATGACAGTATTTCTTTAGACAATTTACAAGATTTGGGAGATGTCTCATAAACAAACTTTGAGTTTTAGCAATTAAGCACAAAAATTAAAAATTTCCTCAAATTTCACCATGTAATAGCAAAATCAAGAATAAAACAATAAAATAATGATAATGAGCTTTTCTCCCACCCCATACTTAGAATATACAGTGTCCTCACTGTAAAATAAAACAAGGGTAAAGGAAGGAACTCACCGAATAACGCGTTGTAGGGTCGAAATTGGGTTGCAGTAGATTGCCAGAAGTAGATATCGACTAGGAAGTGCTCGATATCGACCGCAATTCGTCAGATTCCAAGTGTGATCAACTGGTCGAAATTTGGGGGATTTGTTCGATATCGACCAACTCACTCGATATCGAGTAAGTCTGGTCGAAATCGACCTCCTTCATCTTCTCTGCTTCTAGTCGAAATTGCCTCAGAGGTCGATATCGACTAGTATTGGTCGATATCGACCAGGTTGGTCCGACAATTTCACTCGATCCTCGTGTTTTCGACCTGAAAAATGTTAGTTTTCACAAGAAGACAAGATTTCCCACATGAAGTATTCAAAACCAAAACCAAAACCAAAACCAAAAGTTTCTAAGTCCTAAAATTTAAAAGTTTTATCAACATGCTCTAGAGTTTAGAGTCGCTAGGCCGACTTCTCCATTTGCGCTTAAGATCCCTTAAAGTGGGGCCCTCATGTGCTTGGCCCATCTCCTGGGTCTATCAGGTCCTAATTGTAGTATGCAAGCTCCGCTGATAGGTGGTTGTTTGCATGGAGTCATTTGCCTTCCTTCTTCTTCTTTCCAGTCCTAGTCATGCGCAGGTTAGCTCTCCATGGGGCCTTGTGTCCTCTAAAAATTTTATTTTTATTAATGGACGGAGGAGAAGTAGGGATTGTACATGATTTTACCTTTTCGTGCCCAAAACACCACTCTTCGGGCCGAGGGTAGGTCGATTTCGAAATGTATGGGTCGATATCGAGTGCATGGACCCCATACTTAGGCTTCTGGCAGGTTCGGAGTTCAACAGAGGATGTCGATATCGAGCTGGGGTGGTCGATATCGAGTGATGTGGTCGATATCGACCTGGTGCAGTCGATGTCGAGCTGTTTCGTGGTGCTTCCCTCCGTTTTTGTGTGCTCGTCCTCGTGGTTGCCTATGCTCTTCACCTCCAGCCATGGAATTTCCTCCTTTGTAGGGCCAAGAGAGAAATCTAAGACCTCATTACCTATCGTGAAGGTGAGCAATCGCTTCTTGACGCTGATATTAGCATTTGCAATAACTAGAAAAGGTCTACAAAAAAAATAGGGCAAGTAGGATCTTCTGCACCATCTATAACAAGAAAATCAGCGGGGATATAGAATTTACCAGCCTGGACAGGGACATTATCGACCATACCTGTAGGGATTACCACTGTATTGTTTGCCGTGTATAGCGGCATCCACATGCTCTAATGATCCTATCTTCACCTTTTGCTAGATTGATAAGGGCATGATGCTTACGCTTGCACCGAGATCACACAATGACTCATATCTATATTGTCCAAATCCCAGAGTAATAGAAAACTTACCAGGGTCAGGTATCTTCTCAGGGAAGTCCATCCTTTTGCAGTCACCGGTGATTTCTAAAATTGATCGCTTGTTGCTAAGGATCTCCTTGAGAAACTTGACATATGCAGGCATCTCTTCAAGAGCATCTATTAAAGGAGTTGAGACATTTAGTTCCTGAAGCATCTTAACAAAGCGTTTAAACCTACCCGTAGTGGGATATTTTAGCGCCTTGAAACGAAAAGGAAACGTCTTCTTTGGTTTTGGAGCGGAATCAGCTGTCGGAGGCGATGCAGAAGAGTCAATATCGATTGGAGGCTCCTCGATATTGACCACATGTTGGTCGATATCGACCTGTTGTTGGTCGATTTCGCCTGATGTGGTCGGTTTTGGGTTTGCTAGTGCAGATGGTCAATATCGACCTGGGGGGGGGGGGGTCGATATCGACCTGTTCTGCAGTTCCATCTATTTCTTCTCCGACCTCCGGTCCATGCAGTTCGCGTCCGCTCCTGAGCTTTAAAGAAGCGATGTGTCCGGATTTCCCCTTATGATTGGGATTTGTTTGCCCATGGAGCTTTCTGGCTACTCTTGGGATCTATTGCGCGAGTTGACCCATTTGGGTCTCCGTGTTCTTATTCCAGATATCCATCTCCCCAAGTCATGTATTGAGGCCATGGAGTTGGGTCTGGATGGCGCTTGTAGATTGCTGTTGTTGTGCCTGATTTCTCCTCATCTCATCGAGGATCATTTGTAGATCATCCTTCCACTAGTCCCTTTTTGGATGTATTGGAGCTCTGTATGGTGGGGGGTTCCGAGGGGCACCTTGGTCCCCCATTTAGCGATTGGGACCCCCTGCGTAAGCTACCTCCTCGTGAGTTTCTGCCATCCTGACTTGCTTTGTTTGTGGGCACTCTGGAGTGGTGTGCCACTGTGAGCCACATTCAACGCAGGGTTGGTTGACAGAAAGAAACTTGACTTGCTTGAGGAGCTTGCGATTCTGATCTCTGTAGTACTGCTCCTTGACATCTGGATAAATCTTCTTAGGAGGCTCATATAGGGACATGGACGGGGCTGGCCTTGCATAATTGTTGTTGTCTTCGTCGTAATTCGCAGGAGCCCCATAAGTATTGTCGATGTTGCTTAGCCTTTCGGTTGTAGCCCAGGCCTCAGCTGGTGTTTGTGTGAGGTACTCATATTGAGTGAACTGATTGATCCTTTCCTTGGCGGCCAGATCAAGAGAATTGTAGAAGATCTCTTGAATGACATAGAGTGGTTGCCCATGAGTAGGGCAGGATCTCAACAGGTCTTTGTATCAATCCCATGCTCATGCTAGCGGCTCCCCAGGCTTTTGTTGAAAGCAGCAATATTCTGTCTGAGGAGTGCTGTCTTGGCGGGAGGAAAGAATTTGTTAAGGAACACATTCCTTACCTCAGCACATGTCGTCAGGGAATGTGCATGTAGTCCTTCAAGCCACTTTAGCGCTGGCCCTGCGAGGGACCAACGAAAAGCTTTCATTTTTACATATTCAAGAGTAGTAGTGCCTTCAGCAAGAGTGTGGCACATATAGGAAAAAGTAGTAATATGTTCAAGAGGGCATTCATTAAATCTTCAATAAAAAGCATTATTTTTAATTTCGATAAGGAAGGCAGTGCGAATTTCAAAGTTATTAAGAGGGATTAGAATAGCCGATTCAGGCACGACAAGAGTCGGGTGCATGTAATCCTCAGCAGTGGTAGGGTATTGGGCAAGCTCGGCCTCTGCCTTCCTCCTCCGTTCCGCTTCCTACTCAGTGCGTGCTATCTCAGCGGCGAGAGCAGCATTGTTGGCTTCTAGCTCCCTTTGAAGCCTCTCGATCGTCTGGGCTTGTGTTTCAGCGGTCGCCATGATCCTTTTTAGTCTAGAGTGGATGTGTATAAGAGGTTCCGGGTCGTCTAAGGCGTCAAACTCAAGTGGTTGACCAGAACGGCGCCTACACTGCAAAAAGAAAACATAAGGAAAACGTGAGATCTAACTACCTAAGGCGCGAATGATTGCTTCCCCGGCAACGGCGCCAATTTGATGTATGAGGAAATCGAGGCCAAAATATAAGAATATAAATCAAACCAGATCTTGCCCACACAAATAATTACAAGGCTTCCTTCCGATGTGGCAACTGGAAGTCATGATCGGTCCTCGAGGAAGCGTGTCAGTTCATCTCAGGTAGCGGATGTCTCGCGTCGATTTTCGACCTCAGGGGATCTACTCGATATCGACCTAAGTTAGTCGATATTGACCAGTTTCAGTCGATTTTCTGATTCTGCGCAGAAGGTAGTCGATTTTCACCAGGGCACTCGATATCGACCAGTTTGCCCGAAATCGACCTGTACCTGCAGAAACACATACAAGCAGTGATCTTTCTAGATCGAGAATTAGAAGTCGATATCGACCAGTGTTGGTCAAAATCGAGTAGAAAGCAGTCCGTAAAATAAAAGACAAAGCTTCGTAGATTTCAAGATAAACTATATATGAAAGAAACTTCCAAGATCGGGGTTTGCAACAACGATAACCAAACATGCATAAGGCAAGATAAAGAGAAATAATCATGCAATCACATCAAAGGAACAAGCTTTCACCTTTTCCAACAATTAGACAACTCTTTCGAGAAACCCTAATTGTATCTACCAATTTTATGTTTATAATCCAAGTTGTTAACCTGAATCTCTATTAAATAGGTAATAAACATATAAAGGATAGTGGATGATCAAAGTACAATAAAAGTCGAATCTTTACCTCAAACACGCTTGGCTATCGTCGGGATCACCTCGTCCCTAGAAGTAGGTGGACTACTCGCTCTTTATCATAGAAAAAGACATCATTAATAAAAGAAAACTAAATTGCATTAATAAACTAAACTGAGCTTACAACCGATTGGAGCCAAATCCGCTCTCGCAGGACACAACAACTCTCGGCCTCCAATCTCTCTCTCGCCTACTTGCTATCTCTTCTCCTCTCTAGAATTGAATGAATAAATACTAGCCCCATGTGCTTTATTTATAGACCCCAGTCCTTGCTATCCAAAGAAGAAATCTATCTATCCTATATCTAAAGATATAATTCTACTAGGAAATAAATAAATCTAATTTACGTAAACAAGAAAAATCCTATAGGGTAATTAAATGTTCAACCGTTAGGATAAATAAAAAGATAAAAAGATAAATCTTCTCAAGTCTTCATCTGTAAGGAATCTTCTCTTGGAAATATCTTCAGCTTGGAATCAGGATAGACTCAGAATCGACCTCGACTACGTCATTGTGAGTTGGTCGATATCGAGCTATCTTCTCGGCTTCTCTTCTGCTCACTCGATCTCGGCTCCTGGAGAAATATCAAGTGCTTGTTGGTCGATATCGACCAAAACTGGTCGATATCGAGTTGTCCTCTTGTCTCCTGGTCAGTTCGAGTCGATCTGGAGATTTTCGACCACAATCTGGTCGATATCGAGTAGGTCTTGTCTATATCGACCACTTTTTCAGCATCCTACTTTGTTTTGAAACGCACTTTCCCGAGTCCTCGTTCTTCGGATTGACGCATATGAGTATGCGTTCGAAAGCTCTTTTCGAGGGCTACAACTCTCATGAAGACATCAAAACTATATTCAGAATGATGAATGGCAAAAAGTGGACTTTCCTCCAGTTGCATCATCCTTATAGCTTCTTCATGAGTTTTCTTTAAGCTCCAAAGTGCATCCGATTTCTGCGAAACATAACAAAAACTAGTGTAAACTCCATAATTTGGCAAATAAGCATAAACTACATAGATTTTGTACCATTCTATCCCAGAATGTATAAAATGATAGAATAAGGAGCTGAAATAAGCATAAAAACATGGCACAAATCATGGACATCAAATCACCCCATACTTAAGCTTGCTTGTCCCAAAGCAATAACTTGGATGGTCATTCAGAAGAAGAATTAAAACTCTCAACATCATAGATTCATTCTTATATGACCCTTCAATCAATTACCATCATCGAAAAGGTACTAAAGTCACAAATCCATGCATGTACAATAAAAGCAACATCTACTCACAAAAGGAGGGTTATGAAAAAAACAATTCATGTGACAAAGCATTAATAATCAAGAAGACTTTAATTAAGCTCAATAGGGAGTAGATTGGTAAAAGGCTAAAGGTGGGCAATTTTTGGCAATGTGGTGCTAATAATTCGGGGAAATTGAGTACTTTCCAAACTTAATTTCTACATTCCTTCTTCATAAGATTCATCACCTTTCACTCTTTCGCTCAATGCTTTTTTTCCATATAATGCTTTTACCTCTCTAACCTCACCACTGCCTTCTCGGGAGTCGCAAACATGGGTGTCATGAATGTCCCCGGATACTTAGTGCTTTGGACTCCTCACCTGTGTGTCCTATCTCGCTAAACTATTATCTCAGCGAGCATGGTCGATCTACCTTTATCTCCTGAGGTGATCGGAATTTCTTTCACTCATTAAATTTTCCATATATTTTTTCAATTTCCTACCAAACTCCAATAATGATAACAACACAAACAACCATATAATATCTCCATAATGTAACATCCTTCTCAACATAATCCCCGGATATGAAATAAGGTAAAGAATGGAAATATTTAGATCATATGGAGCAATGTATGAAATAAGACATAATATGGCTTTTGTGATGCATAAGCATAGGTAAGGCTAGGAATTTATCAACAAATGAGTATTATATGGAAATATAAAGTCCTCCATCCTTGTTGTAGGAGGAAATCGAGAATGCAAATTAAGTACGAATAAAAATAAAGCAAACCGATTGGATCCCAGCAAATAATGTTCAAGACTCCCTCCCAATGTAGCAAGAGAATACCAGGATCGATCCGCGAGGAAGCTGGTCAGCGGATCCTAGGCAGCGAATGAATCTCACGGAAGAAGTCGTCCACATATGCTCAATCTCGACTAGGGTTAGTCGACAGAAAATCGGACAAGTCGAACAGAGCAGTAGTAGCTCTCGGTGGTTGGTCGATATCGAGTAGAAGTTACTCGATATCGAGTAAAGTTCTTGTCGAAGTCGGGTACCTGCACACCAGAAGCTACAACGATCAAGGATCGGAGGTCAATAGTGGATATCGACCAAGATTAGTCGATATCGAGGAGAAACAGAAAGTAAAGAACAAGCAAATTTCGAATCTTAACTTGATGAATGAAAGAGAACTTCCCAGATTAGGGTTTGCGACAACGATAACCAAACATGAATAAGGCAAGATAAATAATGATCATGAAAATCACATCGAAGGATTAAGCTTTTGCCTTTTCCAAAAATTTGACAACTCTTTCAAGAAACCCTAATTGTATCTACCGATTTTATGTTTACAATCCAAGTTGTTAGCATGGATCTCCATTAGATGGGTAATAAACACATAACAAGTAGTAGATGCTCAAAACATGATAAAAGTCGGATCTTTACCTCAAACACGCGTGGCTATTGTTGGGCTCACCCCAACCCTAGAAGTGGGTGGACTACTCGCGCTTCATTGCAATTGTAGACATTGTTGATTGAAAAGAACTAACTTGCATTAATAAACCAAACAGAGCTTACAATCAAAGGAAACCAATTCCGCTCTCGCTTCACAAACTCCTCTTGGGCACTCACTCTCTCTCGCTCTATGTAACTAATTGTGTGCGGAATTGAATGCTTAGAAATCAGCCCCTAAGGCCTTATTTATAGGCTTCCAATCCTTGCTAATCAAGGAAAGAAAGTATATCTAATATCCTAAAGATAAAATTAAATAAAAGGAACATTTATCTTAAAAGGAAATATATCTAAAAAAATCTAAATATCTTCATGTGTGGATAAATCATCTCTCCATGGATAGACCTTGATAGACTTGATAGATCTCAGACTCCTTCGCTCCCAAGTAAGCCCACTCGACTCGGACAGCCCAACCGTGTAACGCGGTCGAGGAAAACTTTGGTCGATATCGAGTAAAAGTACTCGATATCGAGGAATCTTGTCGTCGATTTCGCTTGGTTGGGCTGCTCGAGTAACTGCTCATCGACTGGGCTCGGACAGGTGTTGTTGGTTTACTCGATATCGAGGAAAACGTTGCTCGGTACGTCTTCTCTTCGGCTTCTCGATCAGGTGCTGCTTCCTCGATCATAGGTGTGGCTTCGATCTTGTCGATATCGAGTAAACTACTCGATATCGAGGAACTGCTGGACTCGGGTTGGCTTTGTCTCTCAGCTCCTCGATCTGGCTTGTCCTCGACCAGGCTTGTGTGCACATTTTGTCGATATCGAGGAAATGTCCTCGAGATCGAGTAACGTTTAGCTTTCGTCTCCTTTCCTTGGTTTTGTCCCGAAATGTCTCCAAATTCTGCAATATTAAACAAAAATTTATGTAGACCTATATTTATTTCAAATAAGCACATATTACATAAATTCATCATATTCCCATCCCGAAATATGCAAAGTGTATAAAATATGGAGCTAAAATGTGTATTTCAACATGGCTACTTTAGTGGACATCAAATCACCCCATACTTAAGCTTGCTTGTCCCGAAGCAATAACTTGGATGGTCATTCAGGGGAAGAATTTAAAACTCTCAACATCATAGATTCATTTTTATATAACCCTGCAACCAATTACCATCATCGAAAAGGTACTTGTGCCACAAATCCATGCATGTGCAAAATAAAAGCAACATCTACTCACAACAGGAGGGTTATGCAAAAATGATTCATAAGTGACAAAGCATTAATAATCAAGAGGACTTTAATTTAAGCTCAAATAAGGAGTATATTGGTAAAAGGCTAAAGGTGGGCAATTTTTGGCAATGTGGTGCTAATGATCCGGGGAAATGGAGTATTTCCAAACTTTCACACCACATCCCTTCTTCATAAGATTCATCACCTTTCATAATGCTTTTCTCAATAATAATGCTTTTACCTCTCTAACATCACCACTGCCTTCTCGGGAGTCGCAAACATGGGTGTCATGAATGTCCCCGGATACTTAGTGCTTTGGACTCCTCACCTGTGTGTCCTATCTCGCTGAACTGTTATCTCAGCGAGCATGGTCGATCTACCTTTATCTCCTGAGGTGATCGGAATTTCTTTCACTCATTAAATTTTCCATATATTTTTTCAATTTCCTACCAAACTCCAATAATGATAACAACACAAACAACCATATAATATCTCCATAATGTAACATCCTTCTCAACATAATCCCCGGATATGAAATAAGGTAAAGAATGGAAATATTTAGATCATATGGAGCAATGTATGAAATAAGACATAATATGGCTTTTGTGATGCATAAGCATAGGTAAGGCTAGGAATTTATCAACAAATGAGTATTATATGGAAATATAAAGTCCTCCATCCTTGTTGTAGGAGGAAATCGAGAATGCAAATTAAGTACGAATAAAAATAAAGCAAACCGATTGGATCCCAGCAAATAATGTTCAAGACTCCCTCCCAATGTAGCAAGAGAATACCAGGATCGATCCGCGAGGAAGCTGGTCAGCGGATCCTAGGCAGCGAATGAATCTCACGGAAGAAGTCGTCCACATATGCTCAATCTCGACTAGGGTTAGTCGACAGAAAATCGGACAAGTCGAACAGAGCAGTAGTAGCTCTCGGTGGTTGGTCGATATCGAGTAGAAGTTACTCGATATCGAGTAAAGTTCTTGTCGAAGTCGGGTACCTGCACACCAGAAGCTACAACGATCAAGGATCGGAGGTCAATAGTGGATATCGACCAAGATTAGTCGATATCGAGGAGAAACAGAAAGTAAAGAACAAGCAAATTTCGAATCTTAACTTGATGAATGAAAGAGAACTTCCCAGATTAGGGTTTGCGACAACGATAACCAAACATGAATAAGGCAAGATAAATAATGATCATGAAAATCACATCGAAGGATTAAGCTTTTGCCTTTTCCAAAAATTTGACAACTCTTTCAAGAAACCCTAATTGTATCTACCGATTTTATGTTTACAATCCAAGTTGTTAGCATGGATCTCCATTAGATGGGTAATAAACACATAACAAGTAGTAGATGCTCAAAACATGATAAAAGTCGGATCTTTACCTCAAACACGCGTGGCTATTGTTGGGCTCACCCCAACCCTAGAAGTGGGTGGACTACTCGCGCTTCATTGCAATTGTAGACATTGTTGATTGAAAAGAACTAACTTGCATTAATAAACCAAACAGAGCTTACAATCAAAGGAAACCAATTCCGCTCTCGCTTCACAAACTCCTCTTGGGCACTCACTCTCTATCGCTCTATGTAACTAATTGTGTGCGGAATTGAATGCTTAGAAATCAGCCCCTAAGGCCTTATTTATAGGCTTCCAATCCTTGCTAATCAAGGAAAGAAAGTATATCTAATATCCTAAAGATAAAATTAAATAAAAGGAACATTTATCTTAAAAGGAAATATATCTAAAAAAATCTAAATATCTTCATGTGTGGATAAATCATCTCTCCATGGATAGACCTTGATAGACTTGATAGATCTCAGACTCCTTCGCTCCCAAGTAAGCCCACTCGACTCGGACAGCCCAACCGTGTAACGCGGTCGAGGAAAACTTTGGTCGATATCGAGTAAAAGTACTCGATATCGAGGAATCTTGTCGTCGATTTCGCTTGGCTGGGCTGCTCGAGTAACTGCTCATCGACTGGGCTCGGACAGGTGTTGTTGGTTTACTCGATATCGAGGAAAACGTTGCTCGGTACGTCTTCTCTTCGGCTTCTCGATCAGGTGCTGCTTCCTCGATCATAGGTGTGGCTTCGATCTTGTCGATATCGAGTAAACTACTCGATATCGAGGAACTGCTGGACTCGGGTTGGCTTTGTCTCTCAGCTCCTCGATCTGGCTTGTCCTCGACCAGGCTTGTGTGCACATTTTGTCGATATCGAGAAAATGTCCTCGAGATCGAGTAACGTTTAGCTTTCGTCTCCTTTCCTTGGTTTTGTCCCGAAATGTCTCCAAATTCTGCAATATTAAACAAAAATTTATGTAGACCTATATTTATTTCAAATAAGCACATATTACATAAATTCATCATATTCTCATCCCGAAATATGCAAAGTGTATAAAATATGGAGCTAAAATGTGTATTTCAACATGGCTACTTTAGTGGACATCAAATCACCCCATACTTAAGCTTGCTTGTCCTGAAGCAATAACTTGGATGGTCATTCAGGGGAAGAATTTAAAACTCTCAATATCATAGATTCATTTTTATATAACCCTGCAACCAATTACCATCATCGAAAAGGTACTTGTGCCACAAATCCATGCATGTGCAAAATAAAAGCAACATCTACTCACAAAAGGAGGGTTATGCAAAAATGATTCATAAGTGACAAAGCATTAATAATCAAGAGGACTTTAATTTAAGCTAAAATAAGGAGTATATTGGTAAAAGGCTAAAGGTGGGCTATTTTTGGCAATGTGGTGCTAATGATCCGGGGAAATGGAGTATTTCCAAACCTTCACACCACATCCCTTCTTCATAAGATTCATCACCTTTCATAATGCTTTTCTCAATAATAATGCTTTTACCTCTCTAACATCACCACTGCCTTCTCGGGAGTCGCAAACATGGGTGTCATGAATGGCCCCGGATACTTAGTGCTTTGGACTCCTCACCTGTGTGTCCTATCTCGCTGAACTATTATCTCAGCGAGCATGGTCGATCTACCTTTATCTCCTGAGGTGATCGGATTTTCTTTCACTCATTAAATTTTCCATTTATTTCAAACAATTTCATTCCAAACTACAATAACAACATAAACACCATATGATAATCTCCATAATGTGACATCTTTCTCAACATAATCCCCGAATAAGGAATAAGGTAAAGAATGGCAATATTTAGAACATGTGGAGCAATAATATGGCTTTTGTGATGTATAAGCATAGGTATGGCTAGGATATAACAATATAAGCATTATATAGAAATATAAAGTCCTCCATCCTTTTATCATGCAACATATCAAAAGCAATATCAAATTTTACCTTCTTTAATGGTTTTCAAGAAAATATGCACTTCATTGTGACTTTCCTTTACTAGGCAATTTCATGCTATATCTCTAATGAATCCAATTTTGCATCGTCGAGTTCAATTAAAGCTTCCATGACACTATTTCTTTGAACAATTTATAAGCAATGGGAGATGTCTCATAGAATTTTGAGTTTTAGCCTTATGCATAAAAATTTAAAATTTTACTCAAAATTTCACCATGTAAAACAAAGCAAGAAATATATAATAATGATAATGAGCTCTTCCCCCACCCCATACTTAAAATATAAAGTGTCCCCACTGTATAAAATCAAATAAAAACAAGAGTAAAGGAAGGAACTCACCGAATAATGCATCGAGGAAGGCAATACAGGGCATTTCAAAGAACTGGATTGGTCGATATCGAGTACTGTACTCGATATCGAGTAAGCTGCCAGCGTCGAGTGGAATGCTGAAGTCGAGGAGCCTTCTGACTTGGTCGATATCGAGCTGGCCTACTCGATATCGATTAAAACTGGGCTGCTTCTCCTGGTCGTTCTCGACTGGCCTAGTCGATTCCGACTATCTTTCAGGGACTTCTTATTCCACCTTTTGCGATCTTTTTATGCTTGCCGACCTGAAAGTGTTAGATTGCACACGAAGACAAGGCTTTCCACATGAAGTATTCTAAACTAAAGAACGAAAACCAAAACCAAAATCAAAAAGTTCCAAAGTCCCAAAATTCAAAAGTCTTATATACATGCTCTAGATTTTAGAGTCGCTAGGCCGACTTCTCCGCTTGTGCTTTAAGTGTAGTCAATGTGGGCCACTTTTGTGCTTGGCCCTTCTCCTGGATCATCTAGGTCCTGATTGTAGTATGCAAGCTCATCTGATAGGTGGTTGCTTGC
Source organism: Persicaria tinctoria (assembly GCA_037127255.1). NCBI lineage: Eukaryota > Viridiplantae > Streptophyta > Magnoliopsida > Caryophyllales > Polygonaceae > Persicaria > Persicaria tinctoria. Next base: position 63,803,653 of record JBANSL010000002.1, on the reverse strand, counting down.
ATAGTCTCCCTTTTCTCCGTTCCTTTTCTTTCCAGCTCTCAGTTTCCGCAGATTCTCTCGACACGGGGCCTTACCTCCCTTTAATTTATTTATAAATTACTTAATGGACTGAGGAGGAGTAGAACTCATACCTGAACTTACCTTTTTGGGCCCAGAACAGAAATCTTTAGTCTTAGGTTTGGTCGACATCGAGCAAGACTGGTCGATATCGAGTACAGGGACCCCATACTTAGGCTCTTGGTAAGTCTGGTGCTCAGCAGGGGAAGTCGATGTCGAGGAAGATTGGTCAATTTGTTGTAGGAGGAAATCGAGACTTGCAATTAAAATATAAATAAATCAAAGCAAACCAGATTCCGTACTGTGCAAATAATTACAAGACTTCATCTCGATGTAGCAGTGGGAAGTCAGGATCGATCCACGAGAAAGCGTGTCAGCGGATCCTAGGCAGCAGATGAATCTCACGGCAGAAGTCGACCACAGATGCTCGATCTCGACTAGGGTTAGTCGACAAAAGATCGGACAAGTCGAACAGAGCAGCAGCAGCTCCCGGTGGTTAGTCAATATCGAGTAAAAGCTTGGTCGATATCGAGGAGTCTTTGTCGAAGTCGGGTAGAGTGTTGGTGCCTTCCTCCGTTGTTTGCTTGATCCCGTGGTTGCTAACGCTTTTTACTTCTAGCCATGAAATTTCCTCTTTTGCAGGGCCAAAAGAGAAATCTAAGACCTCATCGCCTATTGTGAAGGTGAGCAATCGTTGTTTAACACTAATTTTGGCATCTGCAATAGCTAAGAATGGTCTACACAGAATAATAGGGCTAATAGGATCTTAAGCACAGTCTATAATAACGAAATCAGCGGGGATAAAGAACTTACCAACCTGGACAGGGACATTCTCAACCATACCTGTAGGGATGACCACTGTATTGTTTGCCATGTACAGCTTGGCATCCACAGGCTCTATAGACCCTATCTTCACCTTCCGCCAGATTGATAAGGGCATGATACTTAAACTTGCTCTTCTCAGGGAAGTGGAGCACTTTGCATTCGCTGGCGATTTCTGAGATGGATCGCTTGTTGCTTAGAATCTTCTTGAGGAATTTGACTTAAGCAGGCATCCCTTGAAGAGCTTCTGCAAAAGGAATAGAGATATTCAGTTCTCGAAGCATATTAACAAAACGTTTAAACTTACATGGAGTGGAATCTTTTAGTGCTTCGGAAGGGAAATGCAGTGTCTTTTTATGCTTCGGAGCCAGAACAGAAGTCGGAGGTATTGCAGAGTCCTCGACATCGACCACCTTTTCCTCGACATCAACTAGAGGTTGCTCGATATCGACAACAGTTTTCGATTTCGAGTTGTTGTTCTGTGCAGTCGAGTCTGAGCTTGGATTCTCTTCCATGTCGAGGTGTCTTTTGTCGATATCGACCAACTGTTGCTCGACATCGAGTTGCTGCTGCTCGTTGTCGAGTTGCTGCTCTGCTTTGTCCTGGTGTCTTCCGACCTCTGGCTCGCATAATTGGTGCCCGCTCTTGAGTTTTATAGCTGCGACGTGTCCAGTGTTCCCCTTAGGATTTGGTTCTGTTTGCCCAGGGAGTTGCCTGGTCGGTCGTGCAATTTCTGCTGCGAATTGACCCATCTGGGTCTCTATGCTCCTCTTCCAGATATCCAGTTCCCTAACTTTTATGTTGAAACTCTAGAGTTGATTATTGATGGCGCTTGTAGACTGCTGCTACTGTGCATGATTTCGGCGCATCTCATCAAGGATCATCTGTAGGTCATCTTTCCGTTGATCTCTCTCTGGATGTTCCGCAACTCTGTATGGTGGGGGGTTCCTAGGGGCACCTTGGTTCCATTGTGGTTGCTGAAACTTTTGGTCCCCCATATAGCAATTGGGATCCCCTGCGTAAACTACTTCTTCCTAGGTCTCTGCCATCTTGACTTGCTCTGTGTGTAGGCACTCAGTAGTGGTGTGCCACTGTGATCCGCATTCGATGCAAGGCTGGTTGATAGAGAGATACTTGACTTGCTTGTGGAGCTTGCGATTCTGGTCTCTGTAGTACTGCTCCCTGACATCTGGGTCAATCTCTTTGGAGGGATCATAGAGGGGCATGGATGGGGTTGGTCTGGCATAGGCATCTTCATCATAGTTTGTTGAAGCCCCATATTTGTTGCTGTAGTTTGTGAGCTTGTCTAGTACACCCCACGCGTCAGCTAGTGGCATCGTCAGATACTCATATCGAGTATACTAATTGATCCTATCCTTAGTGGTCTGGTCAAGAGAGTTGAAGAAGATCTCTTGAATGTCATAGGGTGGCTGTCCATGAGTAGGGCAAGATCGCAGCAGTTCCTTATATCGTTCCCATGCTTTTGCCAGCGTCTCCCCAGACTTCTGTTTGAAAGTTGTGATCTTCTGGCAGAGCAGTGCTGTCTTGGCAGGGGGAAAGAATTTATTGAGAAATTCCTGCTCCACTTGAGCCCATGTAGTGAGGGATCGCGGTTTTAGTCCTTCCAGCCACTTCAATGCAAGACCGGCGAGAGACCAACGAAAAGCCTTCATCTTGACATATTCCAGAGTAGTACCTTCACCAAGGCTACGACACATGTCAGAAAAATTGGTAATATGTTCAAGCGAACATTCATTAAATCTTCCATGAAAATCATTTTTCTTTAGTTCAATAAGGAAGTTAGTGCGAATTTCAAAGCTATTTTTAGGGATTAGAATAGCCGATTCAGGCACGACGAGAGTCGGGTGCATGTAATCCCCTGCAGTGGTAGGATATTGGGCAAGCTCAGCTTCTGCTTGCCTCGCACGCTCAGCTTCTTGTTCCCTTCCTGCTCGCTCAGCGGCGAGAGCAGCATTGTTGGCAGTTATTTCCCTGCGAAGCCTCTCAATCAGTTGTTCTTGTGTTTCTACGGCCGCCATGGCTCTTTTTAGTTTAGCGTGGACATGTAAAAGGCGTTCCGATTCGTCTAAGCCGTCAAACTCAGGTGGTTGACCAGAACGGCGCATACACCTGTGAAGTAACTCAGAGCAAACGTGAGATTTAACTACCTAAGGCGTGAATGATAGCTTCCCCGGCAACGGCGCCAATTTGTTGTAGGAGGAAATAGAGAATGCAAATTAAGTACGAATAAAAATAAAGCAAACCGATTGGATCCCAACAAATAATGTTCAAGACTCTCTCCCGTTCTAGCAAGAGAAAGTGAGGATCGATCCGTGAGGAAGCTGGTCGGCGGATCCTAGGCAGCGGATGAATCTCACGGCAGAAGTTGACCACAGATGCTCGATCTCGACTAGGGTTAGTCGACAGAAGATCGGACAAGTCGAACAGAGCAGCAGCAGCTCCCGGTGGTTGATCGATATCGAGTAGAAGTTACTCGATACCGAGTGAAGTTCTTGTGGACGTCGGGTACCTGCACACCAGAAGCTACAACAATCTAGGATCGGAGGTCAGTAGTCGATATCGACCAAGATTAGTCGATATCGAGGAGAAACAGAAAGTAAAGAACAAGCAAATTTCGAATCTTAACTTGATGAATGAAAGAGAACTTCCAAGATTAAGGTTTGCGACAACGATAACCAAACATGAATAAGGCAAGATAAATAATGATCATGAAAATCGCATCGAAGGATTAAGCTTTCGCCTTTTCCAACAATTAGACAACTCTTTCAAGAAACTCTAATTATATATACCGATTTTATGTTTACAATCCAAGTTGTTTGTAACGGCCAAGGACCCAGGCTCAAGCTCAAGCTCACATTCCCTGTTTTTAGAAGAAGAGCCTCCAAGGACCCAGGTTTGCCCAAGGACCACTAGAGCCGCCACAGAGCCACTGCAGCCCCGTCCTCTTCCTCCCTTGTTCAAGCGCGAACTCCGTTTTGGTAAGCCGTTCTCATCCGTTTTCAATCGGAATCGTTATCGAGCCCTACCATCACGCTCACCCATATCCCACGCAGGTCTGACGAACCATCGCGAGCCTCTGACGACGCCCAGAGCTCCGATAGAGGGCTCCAAAGTTGCGAACACGTCGGTGAGCTTCCAAGCCTCCTTTCATCCCTTGTTCGATTACGTTCATTCTTTCGATTCTTAGAGTAGTCGGGGGGTGAGCGAGAGCTGAGTGCGGCCAGTCGGGCGAGCTCAAGAGCTCCGGTAGCTTGAGAGCGAGGCGAGAGTACGAAACGAGCGTGAGAGGCGAGAGCGCGAGTGAGTGTTGAAAGCGAGCTGCGAGCTGGGCTTGACCGGTCGAGCGGGAGACCAAGGCAGGGTTGGACGAAGGAGGGACGGCACCGGAGACGGAGGCCGAGAGGTGGAGCTCAGCGCCGGCAGGAGCGAGGCTCGAGCTGAGCTATGGAGGGGCTCTCCATTTCAAAATGGGAAGAAAATGAAAGAAGACATGGCATGTGGGGCCTTCACCTTTCATATTTTTTTTAACAAGTAAACCGGGTTGGGATTTAATTTAACGGGTTCGGTTCGGTTTGGTTCGGGTGGATTTAGATGTGTTCAGTTCGGTTCGAATTATCCGTTTATTTATTTAACTAATTAGCGATATTTAAATCAGTATATGATATTTATGGATTTAAAAGATAAAATATTATTTCTATAGATTTAGAAAGGGTTGGTTTTAGAAAATAAAAATGGTTGGAATTCTAAAGAGTTGTGGAATATATTTTATGAAAAGTGGTTAAAAAAGGGTATTTAAAATATCATATAATATCATTTAGACTTGAAGATTTAAATAGAATTTGGAAAAGAATTTTAAGGTTGGAGAGTGATTTAATAAATAAATTGAAAAAGGAATTTAGCGAGTATTTTCAAGGGTCGGAATTCTTAACTGTTTAATTCGGATTTGAAACAGTTTTGAAACTAACTTGGGAATAAGACTTATTCGATGATTAACTAGGATGATAATATGAGTGTTTGACTAACGACATGATATGTATGACTAATAGTATGACTTGCAGTTATTTACTATATGAGATTAAATGTTAGATATTATGATGTTGATATATATTTGTATGCCAAGTGTGAGTATGAAACGGTAATATGTGAAATTGGCTAAGTATGATATGGAGGTTGTCATGAGCTAATGAGGATGATGTTATGATCGAATTGAGAAAGATGTTAATTTATGCGATATGATAAGACAATATGAGAACTGAAGATGAGATGATAGTGTTAATAATGGCAAGATGGTTGAGTTATCATATGTGTGTGAATCTTACATGTTTCATATGTGACTTGTGTGCTTTGTGTAAATTAGACTTAGACTTATTATGTTATTTATGGGATTACTAGGTGATCTCTGATAGGTTGGATTGCTTGCCATTGCTGATCATTGTTTGGATTCTGCGCTTCTCCAGGTAAGTTCTTTGAACTTACTCATGATGGGTGCTCTATGCACTAGGTGTTATATAGTAGGCTAGTGTCCATGCACCATACGACCTAGAATCACGCTTAAGAGCTAAAATGTTAGTATATATATATATGTGATTTAATTTCTGCATTATATTAAACTGTCAGTATATATATATGTGATTTAATTTCTGCACTGCATTACACATTTCATCTTAGGGATAGGATACTTATTATATGCCTCTTAGAGTGTGTTTACACACGCGCATGAGTGACCTGATGGCTGACCCAGATCCCCCTTTTTTTTTAGATTCAGGTACCCGTTTCACTCCTTGATTTCGTGCTGTTATGACGGGGTCCATTCATATGACGAAGAGTAAGTGTTGAACTATGACTTCACCAGATTTACACTTTTTGGGATTTCTTCCTACTTATACTCTGTTTGACCGGGCCTTGCCGCGGAATTGGTTGTATCGTTTTCAGAACTTATGTCCTTTGCATTATAAAATGTTTTCCGCGTTGTAGACTTAGGACATGTATAGGGGTTTACCCCAGGGTCCCCAAAGGACTTTCAGGATTTGGGTGCGAAATCCCGCTTTAAACTACAAATATTCGGTTTCAAACCTTCAACCTGTACTCGGAGCGCAAGATCCTAACGAGGGGTTTTATCCCTCGAAACGTAACTCGGAAATCATAATTCTGGGTCGTTACATTGTTAGCATGGATCTCCATTAGATGGGTAAAAAACACATAACAAGTAGTAGATGCTCAAAACATGATAAAAGTCGGATCTTTACCTCAAACACGCGTGGCTATTGTTGGGCTCACCCCAACCCTAGAAGTGGGTGGACTACTCGCGCCTCATCGCAATTGCAGACATTGTTGATTGAAAAGAACTAACTTGCATTAATAAACCAAACAGAGCTTACAACCAAAGGAAGCCAATTCCGCTCTCGCTTCACAAACTCCTCTTGGCCACTCACTCTCGCTCTCTATCTCTATGTAACTAATTATGTGTGGAATTGAATGCTTAGAAATCAGCCCCTAAGGCCTTATTTATAGGCTTCCAATCCTTGCTAATCAAGGAAAGAAAATCATATCTAATATCCTAAAGATGGAATTAAATAAAAGGAACATTTATCTTAAAAGGAAATATATCTAAAAAAATCTAAATATCTTCATGTGTGGATAAATCCTCTCTCCATGGATAGACCTTCATAGACTTTATAGATCTCGGACTCTTTCTCTCCCAAGTAAGCCCACTCGACTCGGACAGCCCAACCGCGTAACGCGGCCCGGGAAAACTTTGGTTGATATCGAGTAAAAGTACTCGATATCGAGGAATCTTGTCCTCGATTTCGCTTGGCTGGGCTGCTCGAGTAACTGCTCCTCGACTGGGCTAGGACAGGTGTTGTTCGTTTTCTCGATATCGAGTAATTTCCTCGATATCAAGGAAAACGTTGCTCGATACGTCTTCTCTTCGGCTTCTCGATCAGGTGTTGCTTCCTCGATCATAGGTATGGCTTCGATCTTGTCGATATCGAGTAAACTACTCGATATCGAGGAACTGCTGGACTCGGGTTGGCTTTGTCTCTCAGCTCCTCGATCTAGCTTGTCCTCGACCAGGCTTGTGTGCACATTTTGTCGATATCGAGGAAATGTCCTCGAGATCGAGTAACGTTTAGCTTTCGTCTCCTTTCCTTGGTTTTGTCCTGAAATGGCTCCAAATTCTGCAATATTAAACAAAAATTTATGTAGACCTCTATTTCTTGCAAATAAGCACATATTACATAAATTCAACATATTCCCATCCCGAAATATGCAAAGTGTATAAAATATGGAGCTAAAATGTGTATTTGAACATGGCTACTTTAGTGGACATCAATCCTCTTATCATGCAACATGTCAAAAGCAACATCAAATTTACCTCCTTTCATGGTTTTCAAGAAATAATGTACTTCATTGTGACTTCCCTTTACTAGACAGTTTCATGCTATATCCAATTTTGCATCGTCGAGTTCAATATAACTTTCTAGACACTATTTCTTTAGTTAATTTACAAGCTTTGGGCGATGTCTCATAAACAAACTTTGAGTTTTAGCAATTAAGCACAAAAATTAAAAATTCCCTCAAACTTCACCATGTAATAGCAAAATCAAGAATAAAACAATAAAATAATGATTATGAGCTTTTCTCCCACCCCATACATAGAATATACAGTGTCCTCACTGTAAAATAAAACAAGGGTAAAGGAAGGAACTCACCGAATAACGCGATGTAGGGTCGAAATTGGGTTGCAGTAGATTGCCAGAAGTCGATATCGACTAGGTGGTGGTCGATATCGGCCGCAATTCGTCAGATTCCAAGTGTGATCAACTGGTCGAAATTTGGGGGATTTGGTCGATATCGACCAACTCACTCGATATCGAGTAAGTCTGGTCGAATCGACCTGCTTCATCTTTTCAGCTTCTGGTCGAAATTGCCTCAGAGGTCGATATCGACTAGTATTGGTCGATATCAACCAGGTTGGTCCGACAGTTTCACTCGATCCCCGTGTTTTCGACCTTAAAAATGTTAGTTTTCACAAGAAGACAAGATTTCCCACTTGAAGTATTCAAAACCAAAAGTTTCAAAGTCATAAAATTTAAAAGTTTTATGTACATGGTCTAGATTTTAGAGTCGCTAGGCCGACTTCTCCGTTTGCGCTTAAGAACCCTTAATGCGGGGCCCTTTTGTGCTTGGCCCTTCTCCTGGATCACAGAAGGGCCCCGCATTAAGGGTTGATAGATGGTTGTTTGCATAGAGTCCTTCGCCTTCCTTCTTCCTTTTTTTAGTCCTAGTCATGCACAAGTTAGCTCTCCACAGGGCCTTGTCTCCTCTAAAAATTTTATTTTTATTAATGGACGGAGGAGAAGTAGGGATTATACATGATCTTACCGTTTCGTGCCCAAAACAACAATCTTCGGGCCGAAGGTAGGTCGATATCGAGTTGTATGGCTCGATATCGAGTGCAGGGACCCCATACTTAGGCATCTGGCAGGTTCGGAGTTCAACAGAGGAGGTCGATATCGAGATGGGGTGGTCGATATCGAGTGATGTGGTCGATATCGACCTGGTGCAGTCAATGTTGAGTTGTTTTGTGGTGCTCCCCTCTGTTGTTGTGTGCTCGTCCTCGTGGTTGCCTATGCTCTTCACCTCCATCCATGGAATTTCCTCCTTTGTTGGGCCAAAAGAGAAATCTAACACCTCATTACCTATCGTGAAGGTGAGCAATCGCTTCTTGACGCAGATATTAGCATCTGCGGTAGCTAGAAAAGGTCTTCCAAGAATAATAGGGCAAGTAGAATCTTTCGCACAATCTATAACAAGAAAATCAGCGGGGATATAGAACTTACCAATCTGGACAGGGACATTATCGACCATACCTGTAAGGATTACCACTGTATTGTTTGTCATATTGACGGGGGGAAAGTCGTTGATTTACCTCGTCAAAAATAAATCACAAACAAACAAACTAGTATAGTATCCAAGTAAGGGGTCGAACCCTAGAGAATCAAGTATTTTTAAATATTGTGTATTTATCAATATAAAAAGAAAGGATTTTTATGAGTAAAAATAAAAGAAAATAATATTGACAAAAGCAAATAAAGGATAGAAGAAAAGCGTTTCCACCTACAAGTTCTCGACTTTGATTGGTTTTATTGATCATCGAATCCTTTTCAAGTTATTATCTTTTCCTACGAATTCCTCCCGGCTTGGTTTAAGTAGATTAAAAGTCCTACGAGTCCAATCAATCCCTTACACCTCAATGCAACCTTAACATGGTCAAGATTTAACAAAGAGATAGCAAATAGTCACAAGAACTTGAGCATATAAATAACACCAATTAAACACGGTAAATCAATGTTTAAGATATATTTCAACTTCTTACATAATCATGCTTCAAACACGGAATCCACAATCTTATGCGTGATACTACGGAAATAACACAAATAGGAAAGTATTAAATCCTAGCATGAAATCAATATTATCGAGGTAGCTAATCAAGATAACATCAATAGCATAATCAATATCACACAAAGAAGTCGAAAGAATTAAAGAGGAAAAATAACTTAAATTAGAAACTCACAAACCACCAACCAAGTCTTGAAAGTGTAGCCAAAAACTACAAAATTAACAAAACATGGCTTACCTAAACTTTCTTCTCTTTAATGGTGATTTCTCTACTTGAATCCTTTTGAAAACTAACCCTAAAACATCCTATTTATAAGCATAAAGTCTTGCATAAACAAGGTAAAAGATAGATAAATACGATAGAAACTTCCTAAACAAACTAGAAAGAAGATAGACTTTCCATGTATAGTTCAACGTCAGATTTCGTTGGCAACGAGAATTTCCCCTAGCAGCTAATGCCCTTTATCTACCTGCTGTTGGATTTTCGCTACCACCTCGCTACCATACTCGCTGGTAGCGAATATCCATGCCTTAGAATAGTTTCAAGGTTCTTCGATTCCATCGTTTTCGCTTCCACGAGTCCACCTATCCACTGCCGCGAGAGTGCCCATCCGCTACAGCGAGTTCGGTCGTCCGCTGAAGCGACTCCATTCACTGGAAGCGAGTTTCCTTTCGCTGACAACGAGTCTTGCTACTCTTGGACATGCTCCGGCTGACTCCACTCGCTGGTAGTGAGTACTGCTCAGGCCACCTTCTCGCATGATGTTGCTGACTTGATCCGCTGCAGCAGAAAGCCATTCGCTGTCATAGAAAATCCAACAGAACACCATCACGTAGATCTTTGAAAGAGCTTTCCAACGCATGCTCATATGCATCGATCAGGCATCCGAGGCCTCCGGGTAGTGCGTTACAAGTTCAGCTCGCCGGGCGAACAGCTTTCGCGACTCGCCCTCGTTTTCGCTCTTAGACCTCGATTTTGTTCTCCGTTGCTCCTTAGGTTGTTCCATTCTCTTTGGGACTTCTTCCTTAAGCTCTCCCAAGTCACGCCTTAGCCTTACTTAGCTCCGTTTCTCGTGTTCTTTGCCTCGGATCTACGAATCTACATAAAATCATCGAAATAGTGTAGATTCCGAACTTTTCCACAAAACGGGCGCTAATCTATAATTCCTATTGGAATATGCCTCATCAAACTCCCCCACACTTAACCTATTGCTTGTCCTCAAGCAATGCAAAAACAAGTGCAAAACCATCATTCCACTAATATGATCTTCAAGCACTAACCTTGTCAAAAACAACATCAAAGGGTAGGAGCTATGAACATGAAAGTTAACATCCTAGCAAGTATATGAGCGATTCAAAGTCAAAGGCACATCTAGTCCAACCTCACCGGGATAATGTGTTTACTCTCACTCTCATGTGTTTAGGCTTAATAATGCAATCTCTCAACTCAATCCAAAATGCAAAAAGCTAAATAGAAATTGACACATATATCACATATTCTCCACCGTGGATGCCATCACTTATAAGAAACATCAAGAGGTCTTTTATCAAGGTTGTAATGGGGCTTGATAAGAAATTAAGGTAGGAAAATATTTAGACTTGTGGTGCTAAAAATCTGGGAAAAAAGAATCCCTAAGAACAACCGGAAGCACACTAGACACCAAATACTTCCAAAACCAAAATAACTCAAACTTTCACTCTAAAAACACTCAACAAAAGAACTTTCTCTTAACCATAGATATTTTTTCAACTCTCACATACATAATAAAGGCTCTTATTCATTCTTTTCTTCTCTTCTTTTTCTTTCACTTTTTTCTTCTCTTTTTTCAAATTTTCTAGAGCAAAAAAAAAAACAATAATGCACAATGTGAGGAATAAAACCGAAATTACATAACCATCCAAAACTTATAACTCTCTTAACAACATTTTATTTTTCACTCAATATCAATCATTCACCAACTCTAATCCCAATTTCCAGATAGGGTAAGGCTCATAATTGGCTAAGGATAAATTTTGTGGAGCTTCAAAGAAGAGGCTAAGGCTCAAAGTTGCTAAAAGCGAAGGACACATATGTAGGGTGGATATGGATAATAATATGGCTATGAAAATCATGCCTCTATCATTTGAAACTCATAAGCAATAGACATATAAATTCGGCGTCAAATATAGATAACAATGTCAATCTCAATAGGTGATTTCATAAGGAGAGCAAAATGTCACACAAGAAAGTGAAACGGAATAAACATGATGAAAATCCATATAAGGCTAAAAAAAATTCACTAGGACAAATTTTGTTGGATATATTTCAATAATGTCCAAGACAAAGAATCATAGTTTGCTCAATTGAACTAACAAGTCATGCTCTAATGAAAATCAATACATGTAGGTGACAAGATTAGCCAATTCAAACATATCATGGGATTTATAGGTTAAGCTCAAAAACTCAAATAAAATAGAGGACAATTATGGCAAGATGGGTATTTGAATAATACATGAATGCAATGCATGATATTTTTGGATTTTAGAATTTTTTTCCAATTTTTTCTTTTTTCTAATGCAATAAAATAACGAAAAATAAACATGAATGCGTAACGAAAAATAAATAAATATGAATGCATGAATATATGAATGCAACCCTCCCCCACACTTAAATTCTTCATTGTCCTCAATGAAAATCAAAGACAAAAAATCATAAAAATATGAGAGAAAGAGGGTAAAGAATAACTCACATCATGGAAAAGTTTCGGTGGCGAGGATGAGGAAGCTTGGAAGAAGAACGATGAAGAACGACAACGACAAAGACTAACGAACCACGAGCAAGGATGAATGAAGATGACGAAGAATGAATAAGATGGGCTGCGACAATAACGGACGAAGACTAGGCATGCGCTGTTGGATTTGCTGTCAGCGAGTGAAATCAGCTCCTATGTCGTATGGGTGGTTGGACTCGCTGGTAGCGAATAATGATTCGTTGGCAGCGGATTCAACACATAATCTCTATTCTTCGATCTTGTTCACTTTTCCCTGCATTGTTAGCTCAAAATATCCGAAAGCATATATCTACCATATAAAATAATTACGGAATTTCTAATTTATTAAACAACAAAACTAATTATTAACTAACTAGGAATTGAAATAATTAATTTAGGAAAACTTACCTCGGGTTGCCTCCCGAGAAGCGTCCTTGTGTATCGCCATAGACTCGACGGTTTATTTGTTCATGTGTTCAAGACTCACTCGGACATTGTCAACGCCCTCTTTAACAAATCAAACTCCGGTGCACACCATCTAGGTAGGCAAGCATCACATATAAAGAAGACGAAGTCAAATGATGTGATATTGAAGAAGGTCTCCAACTCTTCATATGCTCGAGCGTGACATCTCATCGAGGGTATGTAGTACCACCAACACAGTTCCGCTGGTGGTTTGTTGAAGTAATGCTCCCAAGGATCTACATATTCACCAAAATCCACAAAAGTGTAAGAAATATCATTACCTTGCTCAAGATCCACAGAAATCGTCTCCGAACTTGGTTCCTTAATAGATGCGTTGGGGATGATTTCTATTGGTGGAGTCGGTGCAAAAATACATGGTTCCTCATGCGTGCACTCACGAGACTCCGTGTCAAGGGGTATCGGGCTCCCTTCTCCATCATCGATTGAACCATTAGTGCTTGCGTCTTGGCTTCCCTCGTGTATCTCGTCCGCCGTTGGTTTGAAAGGTAAGGGTATGGATGCCAACGTGTAGTCATCTTCCACCTTCGCCATGTCACCCACGCAAAGGAAAAGATCCCATAATTCTGACCAATCCAAACCGTAAAAGCCTTCATCTTTCAATGATTGGGCAAATTCTCATATCTCGGGAAGCATGCCATCTTGAACGCAAAGTACTTGTTCTTTCAAATCATCTTGGATACCCCATGAAGCACGGTCGTTCACTAAATCTTGCACTCTTGCGAGGTCATGGTGAAAGTATTCTCCTTGGTGTTGCCATAACTCTAACTCCATTGCAAATAATTAGTAACGAGGTGTCGCGAACCGTAAGATAGGTCCACGATGAGGTTAGATATATATATACAAATATCAAAAAATACACAAAACAAAGAAATAACCTTGATTCCCCGGAAATTGTGCCAATTTTGACGGAGAGAAAGTCGTTGATTTACCTCGTCAAAAATAAATCTCAAACAAACAAACTAATATAGTATGCAAGTAAGGGGTCGAACCCTAGAGAATCAAGTATTTCTAATAATTGTGTATTTATCAATATAAAAAGAAAGGATTTTTATGAATGAAAATAAAAGAAAATAATTTTGAGAAAAGCAAATAAAGGATAGAAGAAAAGTGTTTCCACCTACAAGTTCTCGACTTTGGTTGGTTTTATTGATCATCGAATCCTTTTCAAGTTATTATCTTTTCCTACGAATTCCTCCCGTCTTGGATTAAGTAGATTAAAAGTCCTACGAGTCCAATTAATCCCTTACACCTCAATGCAACCTTAACACGATCAAGATTTAACAAAGAGATAGCAAATAGTCCCAAGAACTTGAGCATATAAATAACACCAATTAAACAAAGAGATAGCAAATAGTCCCAAGAACTTGAGCATATAAATAACACCAATTAAACACGGTAAATCAATGTTTAAGATATATGTCAACTTCTTACATAATCATGCTTCAAACACGGAATCCACAATCTTATGTGTGCTACTACGGAAATAACACAATTACGAAAGTATTAAATCCTATAGCATGAACTCAATATTATCAAGGTAGCTAGTCAAGATAACATCAATAGCATAATTAGTATCACACAAAGAAGTCGAAAGAATTAAAGAAGAAAAATAACTTAATTTAGAAACTCACAAACCACCAACCACATCTCGAAAGTGTCGGCGAAAACTACAAAATTAACCAAACATTGCTTACCTAAACTTTCTTCTCTTTAATGGTGATTTCTCTACTTGAATCCTTTTGAAAACTAACCCTAAAGCATCCTATTTATAAGCATAAAGTCTTGCATAAACAAGGTAAAAGATAGATAAATAAGATAGAAACTTCCTAAACAAGCTAGATAGAAGATAGACTTTCCATGTATAGTTCAGCGTCAGATTTCGCTGGCAGTGAGAATTTCCGCTAGCAGGGAATGCCCTTTATCTAGCTACTGTTGGATTTTCGCTACCACCTCGCTCCCATACTCGCTGGCAGTGAATGTCCATGCCTTAGAATATTTTCAAAGTTCTTCGATTCCATCATTTTCGCTTCCGCGAGTCCACCTTTCCGCTGCTGCGAGAGTGCCCATCCGCTACAGCGAGTCCGGTCGTCCGCTGAAGCGACTCCATTCGTTGGCAGTGAGTTTCCTTTTGCTGGAAGCGAGTCTTTCTGCTCCTGGACATGCTCCGGCTGACTCCACTCGCTGGCAGCGAGATTCCATTTGCTGACAGCAAGTACTGCTCAGGCCACCTTCTCGCATGATGTTGCTGATTTGATCCGCTGCACCGGAAAGCCATTCGCTGTTAGAGAAAATCCAACAGAATACCATCACGTTGATGTTCGAAAGAGCTTTCCAATGCATGCTCATATGCGTTGATCGGATATCCGAGGCCTCCGGAAAGTGCGTTAAAAGTTCAGCTCACCGGGGGGACAGCTTTCACGACTCGCCCTCATTTTTGCTCTTAGACCTCGATTTCGTTCTCCGTTGCTCCTTAGGTTGTTCCATTTTCTTTGGCCTCAAGCTCTCCCAAGTCTCGCCTTAGCCTTACTTAGCTCCGTTCCTCGTGTTCTTTGCCTCGGATCTACGAATCTACATAAAACCATCGAAATAGCGTAGATTCCGAATTTTTTCCACAAAACGGGTGCTAATCTAATTAACACTAAAACATGAATATATGACAATAAAATGCACCTAACCTAATCTATAATTCCTATTGGAATATGTCTCATCACATGTATAGCTTGGCATCCACAAGCTCTATTAATCCTATCTTCACCTTTTGCCAGATTGATAAGGGCATGATGCTTACGCTTGCACCTAGATCACACAATGCCTCATATCTATATTGTCCAAATCCCACAATAACAGAATACTTACTAGGGTCAGGTCTCTTCTCAGGGAAGTCCATCATTTTGCAGTCGCCGGCTATTTCTGAGATTTATCGCTTGTTGCTAAGGATCTCCTTGAGGAACTTGACATATGCAGGCATCTCTTGAAGAGCCTCTATAAAAGGAATTGAGACATTTAGTTCATGAAGCATCTTAAAAAAGCGTTTAAACTTACCCGCAGTGGGATCTTTCAGCGGCTTGGAAGGGAAAGGAAGTGTCTTCTTTGGTTTTGGAGCAGAATCAGCTGTCGGAGGCAATGTAGAAGAGTCAATGTCGAGTGGAGGCTCCTCGATATCAACCACATGTTGGTCGATATCGACCTGTTGTTGGTCGATATCGACCTGTTGTTGGTCGATTTCGGGTTTGCTAGTGCAGATGGATCAATATCGACCTGGGGGTGGTCGATATTGACAAGGTGTTGGTCGATATCGACCTGTTCTACAGTTCTGTCTTTTTCTTCTATGACCTCCGGTTCGTGCAGTTCGCGTCCGCTCCTGAGCTTTAAAGCAACAACGTGTCCGGATTGCCCCTTAGGATTGGGATCTGTTTGCCCAGGGAGCTTTCCGGCTGGTCTTGGGATCTGTTGCGCGAGTTGACCCATTTGGGTCTCCATGTTCTTCTTCCAGATATCCATCTCCCCAAGTCGTGTATTGAGGCCACGGAGTTGGGTCTGGATGGCGCTTGTAGATTGCTACTATTGTGCCTGATTTCTCCTCATCTAATCGAGGATCATCTGTAGATCATCCTTCCGTTGGTCTCTTTCTGGATGTCTTGGAGCTCTGTATGGTGGGGGGTTCCTAGGGGCACCTTGGTTCCACTGTGGTTGTTGGAACTTTTGGTCCCCCAAATAGTGATTGGGACCCCTGTGTAAGCTACCTCCTCGTGAGTTTCTGCCATCCTGACTTGCTCTATATGTGGGCACTCTGGAGTGGTGTGCCGCTATGAGCCACATTCAACGCAGAGTTGGTTGATAGAAAGAAACTTGACTTGCTTGAGGAGCTTGCGATTCTGATCTTTGTAGTATTGCTCCTTGACATCTGGATCAATCTCCTTAGGAGGCTCATAGAGGGGCATGGACGGGGCTGGCCTTGCATAATTGTTGTTGTCTTCTTCGTAATTCGCATGAGCCCCATAAGTATTGTCGAAGTTTGTTAGCCTTTCGATTGTAGTCCATGCCTCTGCTGGATCTCAGTCGGTCTTTGTATCAATCCCATGCTCGTGCTAGCGGCTCCCCAGGCTTTTGTTTGAAAGCAATAATCTTTTGTCTGAGGAGTGTTGTCTTGGCAAGAGGAAAGAATTTGTTGAAAGCATTAATCTTTTGTTTGAAAGTAGTAATATGTTCAAGAGGGCATTCATTAAATCTTCCATAAAAAGCATTATTTTTAATTTCGATAAGGAAGGCAGTGCGAATTTCAAAGTTATTAGGAGGGATTAGAATAGCCGATTCAGGCACGACAAGAGTCGGGTGCATGTAATCCTCAGCAGTGGTAGGGTATTGGGAAAGCTCAGCCTCTGCCTGCCTCCTCCATTCAGCTTCTTGCTCAGTGCGTGCTCTCTCAACGACGAGAGCAGCATTGTTGGTTTCTGGCTCTCTTTGAAGCCTCACGATCGTCTGGGCTTATGTTTCGGCGGTCGCCATGATCCTTTTCAGTCTAGAGTGGATGTGTGTAAGACGTTCCGGGTCGTCTAAGGCGTCAAACTCAGGTGGTTGACCAGAACAGCGCATACACTGCAAAAAGAAAACTCAAGGAAAACGTGAGATCTAACTACCTAAGGCGCGAATGATTGCTTCCTCGGCAACGGCGCCAATTTGATGTAGGAGGAAATCAAGTTCAAAATATAAGAATATAAAACAAACCAGATCTTGCCCACGCAAATAATTACAAGACTTCCTCCCGATGTGGCAATAGGAAGTCAGGATCGATTCTCGAGGAAGTGTATCAACGGATCTCAGGTAGCGGATGTCTCACGTCGATTTTCGACCTTAGGGGATCTACTCGATATCGACCTAGGTTAGTTGATATCGACTAGTTCCAGTCGATTTTCTGCGCAGAAGGTAATCGATTTCGACCAGGGCACTCGATATCGACCTAAGTCCTTGATATCGACCAGTTTGCTCGAAATCGACCTGTACCTGCAGAAACACAAACAAGCAGCGATCTTTCTGGATCGAGAATTAGAAGTCGATATCGACCAGTGTTGGTCGAAATCGAGTAGAAAGCAGTACGTAAAATAAAAGACAAAGCTTCGCAGATTTCGGGATAAACTATGTATGAAAGAAACTTCCAAGATCGGGGTTTGGAACAACGATAACCAAACATGCATAAGGAAAGATAAAGAGAAATAATTGTGCAATCACATCAAAGGAACAAGCTTTCGCCTTTTCCAACAATTAGACAACTCTTTCCAGAAACTCTAATTGTATCTACCAATTTTATGTTTATAATCCAAGTTGTTAACCTGAATCTCTATTAAATAGGTAATAAACAATTAAAGGTTAGTGGATGATCAAAGCACAATAAAAGTCGAATCTTTACCTCAAACACGCTTGGCTATCGTCGGGCTCACCCCGACCCTAGAAGTAGGTGGACTACTCGCCCATCATAGGAAAAGACATCAATAATAAAAGAAAACTAAATTGCATTAATAAACTAAACAGAGCTTATAACCGATTGGAGCCAAATCCGCTCTCGCATGACACAACAACTCTCGCCCTCCACTCTCTCTCCTACTTGCTATATCTTCTCCTCTCTAGAATTGAATGAATAAAAACTAGCACCATGGGCTTTATTTATAGACCTAAGTCCTTGCTATCCAAGGAAGGAATCTATCTATCCTATACCTAAAGATATAATTCTACTAGGAAATAAATAAATCTAATTTAGGTAAACAAGATAAATCATATAGGGTAATTAAATGTTCAACCCTTAGAATAAATAAAAAGATAAAAAGATAAATCTTATCAAGTCTTTATGTGTAAGGAATCTTCCCTTGGAAATATCTTCAGCTCGGAATCGGGATAGACTCGGAATGGACCTCGACTTTGTCACTGTGAGTTGGTCGATATCGAGCTATCTTCTCGGCTACTCTTCAGCTCACTCGATCTCGGCTCCTGGAGAAATATAGAGTGCTTGTTGGTCGACATCGACCAAAACTGGTCGATATCGAGTTGTCCTCTTGTCTGCTGGTCATTTCGAGTCGATCTGGAGATTTTCGACCACAATCTGGTCGATATCGAGTAGGTCTGGTCGATATCGACCACTTTTTCAGCATTCTGCTCTGTTCTTGAAATGCACTTTCCTGAGTCCTCATTCGTCGGATTGAGGCATGATTATGCGTTGGAAATCTCTTTTTGAGGGCTACAACTCTCATGAAGAAATCAAAACTTGATTCTGAATGATCAATTGAAAAAAGTGGATTTTCCTCCAGCTGCACCATCCTTAGCTTCTTCATGAGTATCTTTTAAGCTCCAAAGTGCGTCCGATTTTTGCGAAATATAACAAAAACTAATGCAGACTCAATAATTTGGCAAATAAGCATAAAGTACATAGATTATGTACTATTCTAACCCAAAATGTATAAAATGCATAAAAACATGGCACAAATCACGGACATCACTCACCCCCACTAACATACTCAGGTAACCCTCACATCCGATACGAATTCCGAAGGTAATTAGTTGACCGACCTAAATTTCCCGTGAAAGCCCTCAATCCCAGGTACGAGACTCGATAGAAGCATCGGTGGTGGGATATGAAACAGGAATCAAAATGGGGAGAGCGATTGCTTCTCGACCCTTTCTAACATGCCTAGATGTTTTAGTGGGGCGGATGACAGAGTCAGAACCATAAGGGGGTTTGAATTATGTAAGGGCTATTCTTACAAGGCAAGAATTCTGATTACATAAGAACAAGGCTTTCTCCTGCTATCCCGTTTGCATGGTTATTCAACACATGATTCAAGTCAAGGCATATTGATTAGTTCGCTATCCTAAACACAATAGCACTCATCACGGAAGCAATCAACAAGATTGATATGATCCTCTTCGAGGAGGATCGCCCTCGGGCCCAATTGCATATGTGTATATATAACGTAAGCATAGAGACGATCTATGCCGTCCTTCGAGGGACGGCTGGTCGAAAGGGCAAAAACCTTACGGCCTCCTAACTCAACACTCAAACCTCTGTGGTGTTCCTTGGAGTCTTCTAGGCCCATCTGTAAATAGAAGCTAGTATTTTGCCTACCGTTCCCCGAGTTCTACATCCACAAGGGATGTCTATCACTTTGGTCTCTACCTACGAGATTGTTTCCATTTTCTTCATTTAGGTTTAAGTTCAATTAAATTCATTTTGCCCTTTTGAAATCATTTTCCAAATCCATTTGAAATCGTTGGGCGATTTTCAAAACCACTCCAACCTATCGTGCTCGGATTGCAAAACCTGGCTTTGATACCACCTTTGTAACGGCCCGGGATTATGATTCTCGAGTTACGTTTTGATGGATAAAACCCCTCGTTAGGTTCTTGCGCTCCGAGTACAGGTTGAAGGTTTGAAACCAAAGATTTGTAGTTTAAGGCGGGATTTCGTACCCAAATCCAGAAGGTCTGTTAGAGACCCCGGGGTAAACCCCTGTACCTGTCCTAAGTCTACAACGCGGAAAACCCTTTTTCATACAAATGACATAAGTTCTAAAAACGATACAACGAGCGCCACCACAGAGCTGGGTCAAAACAAGGTATAAGTATGGATAAATCCCAAAAGCATGAATCTAGTGAAGTCAGGTTTCAAACACTCACTCTCCTCCATATGAATGGACCCCGTCATAACAGCACCAAAACCAAGCAGTGTATCGGGTACCTGAAACTATACCACCAAGTCAGGCCAAGAGTCCACCCACGGGTCATCTGACCGCGCTGAGGACATATAATACGCCTATACCTAGAATAAAGGGTGCTCTAATGCAGTGCTGAAATGTAACTCACACAAGCATGCTGACAGTTTATATATATACAGAAAACGATTAAATAGATCCACATATAATGCCAAGTGGCATATCCCAGATCTCCAACTACCTCATACATGTCCGTACCACAACCGAGGTAGGACGCACGGTCATGCCCAACCAGGTATAATCAACCATTCATGCCCATTCCACAACCGAGGTAGGACGCTCGTGAAATACCCCAAATTATTTTTGGGATATTTCTTTAAATAATATTATACTATATTATGTGAATTTGGGAAACCATTAAATTCACATAAGATATATAATATAAATTAGAATAATTATATTATTCTAATTTTATCCTCTAAACATTCTTACTATTTAATTTATTTAATTTATAAAGTTAAATTAAATAATATTTTCTTTCCACTTATATATAGTATATATATATATGGGTAGATCCATATATATGTATAATATATAGTCAAATACCTATTTTATTTTCTACAAGAGGAAAACCCAATAAAAGGGTCTATTTTTGACCAAATTTGGATATTGGGATGCCCAGAATTTTCAGCCCAAAGGAAATGGCCCAATTACTAGGAGGCCACATCTCTTCCTCCATTGATAGACTATGTACCGTAAAAGAAGAATGATGGAAATTCCCCTTTTCTTTTACCACTTTCCTTCTTCCCCAAGTACTCAGCTATTCTTTTAGATAAATCCAAAGAGTATTATCCCCAACCCCAAACAACGTCCGAGATCTCCTCAACCCAATTGATCGATCAACCTCTTCCTCCCTATTCTGTTCAATTCCAGCAGTATAAATAGAGGAGGACCCCTCATTAGTTTTCATCATTCAAACAGAATCCTCCTCTCCTCTCCCAATCCTCCCAAGCCGAGAGCAGCCCCGCCTCCGATTCTCCTGAGTCGTCGGAATCGCAGTCCACCACCGACGACTGGAGTCCGAGCCAACCATAGCCAGCCATTGCCACGCCGATTGCACCACTGCAGTCGGAGCCTCGCCGGAAGCGCGACCCTGAGCAGTGAATCAATCGAGCCCTGTTCGACGCCGGAGAAGGAGCACCGCCTTCGACCCTTGTCCGAGGGCCGCTGTTGTACCGTCACCGCCACCACTGCTGCCCTGCGCCACCACCATCGCCAATCGCCTCGCCGGAGACGCACCCCTATTCGCCTGCCATTGCCGAGCCGCGAGCCTTCGCCGTCGAAGCCATCGCATCGCAGCCGAGCCCTGCAGTCGCTGCCCATCGCCTCCAACTGTCGTCGCCAATCCCTGCGCCGGTCGTCGTCCCCAGATCGCCGCCTGTCGGGAGCAATTGCCACCGAGAAGCTCCGTTGGTCCCGTCGTCCGTTCTTCCTCTGTCCCAGTACGTGAATTGAAGAAGAAAGAATCGGGTTTTTAATCTCTTTTGATTAAATCACATAAATCTCCCTTGTTTTTATATTATTTCCGCTTCTGGCTCTAACTTAATTATTTATTAAGTTAAGTGGCCAATATTTCTAATTTATTCAATTCTTGCCCAGTTCAGCGACACCAAGAAATCTCGAAGCACTCACGCCGGATCCCGCTCCACGAGGAATTTATATTGGTATATAATATTTAACTTTATAGAATTAATTCAATTTCAAATTGAGTTAAGTAAATTTAATTTCATAAAATACCAATACTAATATATCTTTTTTCCGTTGGATCCGATAGGTGCTAAAATCTCGCCTGGTTGTCATCAGCTGATCATCGGAAGTCAAGGCAAGTGATTTCGTTCAATGCATTTTGCATGTTTCGTGATTTTCCTTCGACGTGCCTTTTAAATTCTTCCGTGTCGAATGCGGCCCTGTGGCCAAATTCCTTCCAATTTCGATAAATTGCATACCCATCTGCTTGATGTAATTTATCTTTCTAATTATAAATTGGCAAATTAATGGGCAATTATTAAATGAATTATAGTGATATGCAGTTTAAATGTGATTGTTTGTTTATAACACGAGATAAGTAAATGTTGCCCATTTTCTTCTTCCTAAAGTGCATGATATTCTGCTTGTTCTTTCATTTAAACTAGTGGCATGTAATAGTAAGACCCTTTGAATTATCCATGTTTGTCCCTGTTTGATTTAATGTCGTTATTATGATCACCTAGTATAAATTGTTTATGTACGATAAGATAGGCACCATGTGATGCTTAGTTATGATATGTTAAAATGCGCACCACGTGATGCGAGTGGCTTTATGCCTTTGGCAAGTTATGCAGTAGACTGACTTGCAGGTTGTGTTTCGTTAAGCCACCGCCTTACAAGGTTTCATGAAACACCATCCCGTAATGCATTCTCTGTGGGGTGATAAAACAACGATCTGATGTAGGTCGTGGTCCTTATTAAAGGCCCGATCAGTACCACGTAGTATTATTATTATTATCGTTATCTTTATTATCGACTGTTAAATAGGTGATCATTTCAGTTATTATACTTATTTGCCTCGAGTATAATTCCATTTCTTATCTTACAATCGATCGATATGATCATCCGAGTCATGTGTGAATTTTTATCATTTTCATTCAGTTTCTACTGTAAATATTCATGTCATTCCCTTAACTTGAGACGTACCGTTTTATGGTCAATGTAAGGTTAAAGTCTAAACATTTTCCCTATCATTTGCTAGTCTTTATTGTACTAACCATCATATTTATTGGATGGCTGGTGTCCTTCGTTCTCACGAAACACCAGACCATATTCCACATGTCTAGTGCAAGCAGCGGAGCAGGAGAGAGTTAAAGGGCGGACTATCATTTATTAAATATTATACTACAACTTTTGAACCTCTGAAGTTTCTGCATTGCTACTTTAATTTCGTCTATGTTGGAAATTATTCATACTTTATGATTTTGGTATTCTTATTTTATTGTGATCAGATATTTTGAACTAATAAATTTCATTTACTTCCGCCTATTTTATTATATTTAAATAATCATCTTGTTTATGGGAGCATGGTTACATGTCCCTATAAGCCTCAGGTGAATTCAAAGACATTAAAGTCTACGGATTCATTGGCGCTGCAACAGCCCTTTGGGATCTAAAAAGGGGGTGTTACAGCTCGGTCGTGCCGCACCATAAATATATAATCAATCAGACTCTAACAGGAAAACCCGATGATGCTGGGTTGTCCTATGACCCTAGCAAAGACTCTACGACTCACAGATAACGGACGTTCTGTATTGAAACGCATACAGAATAAGAATGCTCATTCGTAAGTGCAAGTCCTAAGCATGATACTACATGGCATGCTTTTATGCATATGCAACACCTACATACTATATGACACATCAGGCATGACGTACTGGTTACTGAGTAAGCCCCGGATCTACTTACCTGGCTAGAAGATCAGTAAAAGAAGAATCCAGCACATAGTAGTCACGATCACAGAGTATTACCTAAATACATAATGAGAATACACTGAGTATAATTCTATGGCCACTCTGAACACATATATCACTGACAGAGGGGAAACCAGTCGTTGATCCGTTAAAGTAAACTCAAACCTATACCTAGTATAACAATAAGTAAGAGGTCGATCCCACAAGGAAATTATTATTCAAGTGTCAATCAAAGTAACCAATTTGGGGGGTTTTTGTGTGTGAAAGTTCTGCCTCTTATCAAGTGTAAATGAATTTGGTTCAAACAATAATGAGAAGCAATTCTACCTACAATTTTCCACTTTATTTGGTTTGAAGCAATCCTTGTAACTTCTTCTCGTCCTATTAAGTTTCCTATGAATGCCTTTGTCCCGACCTAATATAGTTACTAGTCCAACCAGTCATAGAAACCTTTATCAATCGAACAGTCCTTAAAGAAGGATTTAACCCAATTGATGGCTTTAAGTTCAAAGATTAGCCAAGGTATTTGCAGTCCCTAAAGAGGGATTTAACAACACATTCAACTTCCTACTCATTCAATTAGTTCAACCAGCCCTAAAGGAACAAGTTTGCCACTTATGTTAAGGTTCACAACCAGGAATCTACAAAACCTTAGCAATTAAATTGATCTAACAAGTTGGCCAGATAAGATAGAACAAAACAATAAACAATCAAGCACAAAGAAGTTGAAGAATTCAAATATAGGCAACAAGGAACGAGAATTAGAAACTCACAATCAATCCAAATAAAGCTTCAAATTGCAGGCATAATATATAGATGAGTTTAGTTCCTCATAGAAGACATCGCTCAAAAATCTGTAAAGTCTCTGATGAAAGAATAAAATAGAAGATCTAGAAAAATAACTAAATTTGGTCTTAAATATGACTCAAAGTCGGCCATGAAACAAAGCATTAAGACATAGGGTTTTAATATTCAAAACGCTGCGCACAGCGCTGACGTCTAGATGCTGCGGGCGCAGTATATTGGCTGCAGGCGCAGCATATTTGCCGCGGGCGCAGCATATTTGATGCGGGCGCAGCATATGCAATTTTCCTTCTCCCGCTGCATCCTCACTGGCGGCGGGCACCGCATGCATACTGCGGGCGCGGCATATTGTCTTTCATGGAAAATATGTTTCACATTTGCTCTTCTTGTCAACAAGAAAGTTGTAGCTCTTTGAAAGAGCTTTCCAACGCATGGTCATAATAGTCAATCGGGCAACTGAGGCCTCTAGAAAGTGCAAAACAAGTTCAGCATGTCTGGCGACAACTTCCGCAGACTTGTTCTTCGTTTAGGCTCGCTTCTTCTTCTCAGGACCTCTTGAGATCTTCATGTAAGCTTCTTCGATTAACTAGACATTCTCATCCAATGCGTTAACAACTCTTGTCTCATCATCGGATCCACGATTACTGATAGCATGCATTTAGGTAGGCATAATAGGTTGCATTTAGCTTAGTTAAGACGCATTTCATGGATGGATTAAGCATGATTTGCATATTAGTTCTCTATGTTGTCGGAGTCGGAATCTACACGCTTTTATTGATTATTTCAGGTAATGGTAGATCCGAGGAGAAGACATGAGTTGATAACGCATTTGATGAGAATGTCTAGTTGATCGAAGAAGCTTACATGAAGATCTCAAGAGGTCCTGAGAAGAAGAAGCGAACCTAAACGAAGAACAAGTCTGCAGAAATTGTCGCCAGACATGCTGAACTTGTTTTGCACTTTCTGGAGGCCTCGGTTGTCCGATCGACTATTATGACCATGCGTTGGAAAGCTCTTTCAGAGAGCTACAACTTTCATGTTGACGTCGAAAGCTAATTCGAGACGGAATTTTCGGGAAAAACCAATGCAGCGCCCGCGCTGCTATCTGGCGCGCCCGCGCTGCAACTGACGTGCCCACGCTGCTAGGAGGAAGTGCCCGCGTCGATTCACCAGACAGAAGTGGCAAGACGAGACACTGGCGCGCCCGCGCTGCTACATGGCGCGCCCGCGTCGGTCCCTGAAGACAGATTCTTATCCGATTTTCCTTATCTTATTAGTTTTAATATTATATTTTATATTTTTACGGGATGTTAAACCCGATTTTATTAGGTTATATTATGGCCGAGAAGGCAGCAGTAGAGAAGGAGGTTATTTTCCAGAGACGTATTTTCCCTTTTCATCATCTCACAAACCCTATGGAGAACTAACTCTCCTTTGTTGCACTTGGTTCTTTGAAGCCTACAATTGATTTGGTTGTGAGTATCCTACTCTTGTTCGTCCTTTGTTAATTGTTTCGATCTCCTGAGCTTATTGCTTGATTGCTTATTATTGGTTAATCTGGACTGATCACCTAGGTTTATCGATACTAGTCATATTGCTAGGGTTTCCAATTCCAGGTTTGGGGTTGTAGATTCATTGTAGCAAACACAATCACCATACGCGGGTTGCTTGTGGTAGATTGTGAAGGAGATTCGATTACAGGCTATTTTAACGGGTTGTTAGAATCGCTTGTATCTCATTATAATTCATGTTTGAATGCTATTGCTTTATTATTTGGTGAAGGTTTTCCCTTGTAATTTGGTGATAAGTGCTTTTAGGACTGGTAGGACTAAAAGCTATTACACGATCTGAATTGAGAACAATTACTGGACATTAGAACTTGAGACTCATAGAATGCGATGATGAACCATCTCAATTGTTGTGCGGATAATTACCTGGTGTGATACTTTTCCATCATATATTCGCAACCTCTAATTGCAACTTGTTCTGTCACCATTACTTACACACAAAACTCCCCCTTGAATCGGTTACTTTTGGATAATAATACTTGCTATTACAATTGATTATGTTTCCCTGTTCGACCCTAACTTACCTACTATATACTTGTTATAGTTTGCATCTTAGGAATTTACTTTGATCTGGCATAACGACTTTAGGCCTGTCAAATTTGGCGCCGTTGCCGGGGAAACGGTTAATCGTTGTTCTTGTTTGTCTTATTACCTGTTTGGGTGCGAACCTCTTGCATGGTTCGCACTCGTGCTACTGTTGTTTGTCTTGTGTGTTAATTTAGCTACTAACTTTTGTTGTGAACCTATCTTACGGTTCACAACACATATGCTACTAACAGTTTAACATGTTGAGATTATCGCAGTTTGAAGGTGAAAATTTTCACCTATATCTCACTAGGTTGCAGAGGTGTGTGGACATCCGCAATGTGCGGGGTTTCCATGATAGTTTGCGAGATATGGTTGTCTGCGTTTTAGATGGAATGACTGCTGAGACAAAGGCACGTGCTATATATATGAGCGGAGGAAGTCTAGCAAGGTTAGGTTTGATGGGAATTTGGGATCTTATCTGCTACATGGGTCATCAGGCCTTGCAGGAAGTGTCATTTGCACTGGAACCTCAACCAATGGATTACTTTGACGCACCATCGGATGATCTATTCAAGGTCTTTTACGTGGAGAATGAGCAATTGTGTCAGCAGATCGCTGAACTAGATGAACGAGTGCTTCGAATGGTCCAAGTGGGGAATGAGATACCAACTTGTGAAGGAGGTGAACTACCGTCTCAACTGGTGGTTAACCTGATAGAGAGCCTCACCACGAACACCCTAGGGAGTGGCAAGGACCTGTTTGTCACACCTAAGGGAAGCTCAGAAAGTCATGAAGATGAAGGTTATTGCGTGCTTCCTATTCCTCCCTCATTGAGTTCATCTGAGTCTACTCCGCTACCTCCCATACCCTTGAGCTATGAGCATGACAATGTTTTGGCGGAGGAGGATATGTTTGCAGATGATGACAATTTCTTTAGTGATGAAGAGGAGAGTACAATGCTTCTGTACATGGAGTGTCATGAGTCGACACATGAGATTCCATTTGATTTGTTGTCTCCTTCGTTCGATAAGATTGTCCCGAGCTCGCCTATCAAGGAACAAAGTCCGGAGCTGATTCATGTGGCTCCTGAGCAAAGAACTGATATCCTCTGCAATGATGAGAAGGTTGGTGATTATGTCGACCCTTGGGCTCATTACTTCGATATACCACCAATGGAACTGAATTGGTGGTTCTACATACCCGCGGCGGAGATTCACACTCGGACATATGAGGAGTTGAGGACATACTTTGACTTCAACTTATTCGTATGTAGTGCCCGCTTACCTAGATGGTGTGCACAAGAGTTTGATTTGCTGCTGAGGGCACTGACGATGTCTGAATGAGTCTTAAATGGACAACTAAAATGTCGAGCCAGCGACATGAAACAAAGGCGCTGCTTGGGAGGCAACCCGAGGTAAATTTTTCTTTCTTTTCCTTTTTCTTTTCCTTCACCCTGATTGTATTTGGTTTACTTTTGTTGTCTTTATTGTTTCATTGAGGACAATGAAAACTTTAAGTGTGGGGGAGAGGAATTCTATATATAGAGGCATATAGGAGATCATATTTAAATTTATGCATCATGTTTAATTTCTGTAATCATTTTTATTAATTTTTGTTTATTTTCGTATTAAAAAAAAAACAATTCGAAAAAACCAAAAATAGAGCATGCATTGCATACATATGTGTTATTCAAATACCCATCTTGCTTAGTTTGTCCTCTATTTTAAATTTCAAGCATGATTCATAAAAATCCCATGGAGTTCTGGATGTTTTGATTATTATCTATATTTGATTTTTGTGGAACATGAGCTAGCGAATGTAATTGAGCATGTATGATTGAGCTAAAGTATGATTGAAGTCCTAAAAACATGACTATGTGAGAATGTTTGGCCTTATTTGAATTCTTTTGCTCAATTGTGTGAATTACTCGCCTAGTGTTGCTACCTCTTGGTATTGACTGCAGTATCTATTTTTAAAGACCGATGCACATGTTTGTTGCTTGCGGAGTTTATGTTTATATTTTGAGTCTTTTTATTTAATTTTATGAATATTTAGTGAATAAGGTGGCAATGGTTAATGCACTTAGTAACCGGATCTATGCATGACACCCATTGGTATGATTCGCGCAAAAAGGTGTTGAAAACTATCCACTAGGAAAGAAGCTTGACCATTGAGTAACCAGGTTCATTCATGACACCCATGTTTGCAACTTGCGTCAAAAGGTGTTCAAGTGGACTTCATATTAATAGTTGAGGTGTTGATAGACCGGGGCCATTCATGACACCCATGTTTGCGCTTCGCGTAAGGAAAGTACCAAGACAAGAAAAAGAAAAAAAAAGAGAAAAGAAAAGAAAAAAAAAACAATTGTTGCATTTTATTTTCTTTATTGTGTCCCGCAAGTAATGAAATTTCGGTAGAGAATTGGTGATATGGTGGTCAATGTCTATGAGCTTAGTGCATGATTGGTTTGAGTTAAGAGTTGTATCTTAAAGCCAAAACACATGAGTGGAAAACACAATTCTAGTGAGGCTGGATAATGTCTACTTCTAAGCTTTGATCACTGGAATACATGCTATGACGTTTGTTTGCTTGGTTTATGTTTTCACCTGCTATGATGTTGCTTTTTGATGAGGTTGAAACTTGAAGGGATTTCCTGTGGGATGCGTTGATTCATGTTCATTCTATCATTGCTTGAGGACAAGCAAAGGTTAAGTGTGGGGGAGTTTGATAGCATGCATTTAGGTAGGCATAATAGGTTGCATTTAGCTTAGTTAAGACGCATTTCATGGATGGATTAAGCATGATTTGCATATTAGTTCTCTATGTTGTCGGAGTCGGAATCTACACGCTTTTATTGATTATTTCAGGTAATAGTAGATCCGAGGAGAAGACATGAGTTGATAACGCATTTGATGAGAATGTCTAGTTGATCGAAGAAGCTTACATGAAGATCTCAAGAGGTCCTGAGAAGAAGAAGCGAACCTAAACGAAGAACAAGTCTGCAGAAATTGTCGCCAGACATGCTGAACTTGTTTTTCACTTTCTGAGACCTCGGTTTTCCGATCGACTATTATGACCATGCGTTGGAAAGCTCTTTCATAGAGCTACAACTTTCATGTTGACGTCGAAAGCTAATTCGAGACGGAATTTTCGGGAAAAACCAATGCAGCGCCCGCGCTGCTATCTGGCGCGCACGCGCTGCTATCTGGCGCGCCCGCGCTGCTACTGACGTGCCCACGCTGCTAGGAGGAAGTGCCCGCGTCGATTCACCAGACAGAAGTGGCAAGACGAGACACTGGCGCGCCCGCGCTGCTACATGGCGCGCCCGCGTCGGTCCCTGAAGACGGATTCTTATCCGATTTTCCTTATCTTATTAGTTTTAATATTATATTTTATATTTTTACGGGATGTTAAACCCGATTTTATTAGGTTATATTATGGCCGAGAAGGCAGCAGTAGAGAAGGAGGTTATTTTCCAGAGACGTATTTTCCCTTTTCATCATCTCACAAACCCTATGGAGAACTAACTCTCCTTTGTTGCACTTGGTTCTTTGAAGCCTTCAATTGATTTGGTTGTGAGTATCCTACTCTTGTTCGTCCTTTGTTAATTGTTTCGATCTCCTGAGCTTATTGCTTGATTGCTTATTATTGGTTAATCTGGACTGATCACCTAGGTTTATCGATACTAGTCATATTGCTAGGGTTTCCAATTCCAGGTTTGGGGTTGTAGATTCATTGTAGCAAACACAATCACCATACGCGGGTTGCTTGTGGTAGATTGTGAAGGAGATTCGATTACAGGCTATTTTAACGGGTTGTTAGAATCGCTTGTATCTCATTATAATTCATGTTTGAATGCTATTGCTTTATTATTTGGTGAAGGTTTTCCCTTGTAATTTGGTGATAAGTGCTTTTAGGACTGGTAGGACTAAAAGCTATTACACGATCTGAATTGAGAACAATTACTGGACATTAGAACTTGAGACTCATAGAATGCGATGATGAACCATCTCAATTGTTGTGCGGATAATTACCTGGTGTGATACTTTTCCATCATATATTCGCAACCTCTAATTGCAACTTGTTCT
Organism: Persicaria tinctoria; assembly: GCA_037127255.1. Taxonomy (NCBI): domain Eukaryota; kingdom Viridiplantae; phylum Streptophyta; class Magnoliopsida; order Caryophyllales; family Polygonaceae; genus Persicaria; species Persicaria tinctoria. The sequence continues at coordinate 63,772,929 of JBANSL010000002.1, read as the reverse complement.
GTCACCATTACTTACACACAAAACTCCCCCTTGAATCGGTTACTTTTGGATAATAATACTTGCTATTACAATTGATTCTGTTTCCCTGTGGGTTCGACCCTAACTTACCTACTATACTTGTTATAGTTTGCATCTTAGGAATTTACTTTGATCTGGCATAACGACTTTAGGCCTGTCAATTACCTGAAATAATCAATAAAAGTGTGTAGATTCCGACTCCACTAACATAGAGAGCAAATATGCAAATCGTACTTAATCCATCCATGAAATGCATCTTAACTAAGCTAAATGCAACCTATTATGCCTACCTAAATGCATGCTATCAAACTCCCCCACACTTAACCTTTGGTTGTCCTCAAGCAATGATAGAATGAACATGTATCAACGCATCCCACAGGAAATACCTTCAAGTTTCAACCTCATCAAAAAGCAACATCATATCAAGTGAAAACATAAACCAAGCAAACAAACGTCATAACATGTATTTTAGTGATCAAAGCTTAGAAGTAGCCATTATCCAACCTTATCAGAAATATGTGTTTCACTCATGTGTTTAGGCTTTAAGGTAACACTCTCAACTCAAACCAATCATGCACTAAGCTCATAAACATTGACCACCATATCACCAAATATCTACCGAAATGTCATTACTTGCGGGACACAATAAAGACAACAAAGTAAAATGTGACACTTTTTTTTTCTTTTCTCTTGTTTCCTTTTTTTTCTTTTCTTTTTTCTTGTCTTGGTGTTTTCCTTACGCGAGGCGCAAACATGGGTGTCGTGAATGGCCCCGGTCTATCAACACCTCAACCTACTAATATGAAGTTCACTTGAACATCTTTTGACGCAAGTTGCAAGCATGAGTGTCATGAATGAACCTGGTTACTCAATGATCAAGCTTTCTTTCCTAGTGGATATTTTTCAACACCTTTTTGCGCGAATCATACCCATGAGTGTCATGCGTAGACCCGGTTAATAAATGCATCAACCATTGCCACCTTATTCACTAAATACGCACAAATTCAAACAAAAGACTCAAAATATAAACATAAACTCCGCAAGCAACAAACATGTGAGTCGGTCTTTAAAAATAGATAATGCAGTCAATGCCAAAAGGTAGCAACACAAGGAGAGTAATTCACACAATTGAGCAAAAGAATTCAAATAAGGCTAAACATTCTAACAAGGTCATGTTTTGAGGACATCAATCATACTTTAGCTCAATCATACATGCTTAATTATATTTGCTAGCTCATGTTCCACAAAAATCAAATAAAGACAAAACCAAAACATTCAGATGGAATTTATATGATCATGCTTGAAATTTAAATTAGAGGACAAACTAAGCTAGATGGGTATTTGAATAACACATATGTATGCAATGCATGCTTATTTTTGGGATTTTCGATTTTTTTTAAATACGAAAATAAACAAAAATTAATAAAAAATGATTACAGAAATTAAACATGATGCAGAAATTTAAATATGATCTCCAATATGCATCAATATACAGAATTCCGCTCCCCCACACTTAAAGTTTTCATTGTCCTCAATGAAACAGTAAAGACAACAAAAGTGAATCAACTATATCAGGGTGAAGGAAAAGGAAAAAGAAAAAGAAAGAAAAACTTACCTCGGGCTGCCTCCCGAGAAGCGCCTTTGTTTCAAGTCGTTAGCTCGACGTAATGTTGAAGCTCAAGACACTAATCAGACATAGTCAAAGCCCTCATCAACCTGTCAAACTCTTATGCACAACTAACAAACAAACATGCACTACAGACAAATAAATTAAAACTAAGTAATAAAGAATTTAAGAGTCGTTTCAACTTATTGTATTCCTGAGCTTGACTACCCACAAAGGGTATATAATACCACCAATTCAGTTCTATTGTTGGCTTGTCAAAGTAGCAGTCAAATGGATCAACGTATCCACCAATATTCTCTCTAGTGCAGGAGACAACTTTTACTTGCTCTGTAGCCTCAGCAGTAGGCTCTGTACAGCAGTAGGCTCTGTAGCCTCAACATTAGGCTCTAGATCCGATTCATCAATGGGGGAGCTAGGGATGATCTCGTCAGATGGAGTGTGATCTTCCTCTACCTTCTCAATGTGATTTTCCACCATGACCTCAAGAGGTGCAATAGAGGTCTCAACGATTTGAGATACTGGAGGAAGTGACTCGTTCTGCGCACATTGATGATCCATGTAGCAGAAAAATTCCCACATCTCCGAGAGTCCCATATCTAATAAACCTCCATCACTCATGCGATCAGCAAGACTCCGTGTCTAAGAATTCATGCCATCAAAGATGCATAGAAGCACTTCCCTTATACTAGCTTGATATCCCCATGAATAAACATCGTTAATGTACTCCTGCAGTCTGATGAAGTATTGATGAAAACTCTCTCCGTCTAACTGCAATAACCTCACCTTCAACATATGTTAGTAGCACGAGTGCGGACCATGTAAGTGGTCCACACCAAAAATCAGCACAAAAAAACACACAAGAATCAATAAATTTCCCCGACAACGGCGCCAAATTTGACGGAGGGGAAACCTGTCGTTGATCCGTCAAAGGAAACTCAAACCTATAACTAGTATAGCAATAAGTAAGAGGTCGATCCCACATGGAAATTATTATTCAACTGTGATTCAAGTGTCAATCAAAGTAACCAATTTGGGGGGGTTTTGTGTGTGAAAGTTCCGCCTTTTATCAAAGGGGATTGATGAAAGCAAGAGTAAATGAATTTGGTTCAAACAATAATGAGAAGCAATTCTACCTACAATTTTCCACTTTATTTGGTTTGAAGCGATCATTGTAACTTATTCTCGTCCTATTAAGTTTCCTATGAATGCCCTTGTCCCGACCTAATATAGTTACTAGTCCAACCAGTCCTAGAAACCTTTATCAATCGAACAGTCCCTAAAGAAGGATTTAACCCAATTGATAGCTTTAAGTTCAAAGATTAGCCAAGGTATTTGCAGTCCCTAAAGAGGGATTTAACAACACATTCAACTTCCTACTCATTCAATTAGTTCAACCAGCCCTAAAGGAACAAGTTTGCCATTTAGGTTAAGGTTCACAACCAGAAATCTACAAAACCTTAGCAATTAAATTGATCTAACAAGTTGGCCAGACAAGATAGAACAAAACAATAAACAATCAAGCACAAAGAAGTTGAAGCATTCAAATATAGGAAACAAGGAACGAGAATTAGAAACTCACAGTCAATCCAAATAAAGCTTCAAATTGCAGGCAGAATAGATGAGTTTAGTTCCTCATAGAAGACATCGCTCAAAAATCTGTAAAGTGTTTGATGAAAGAATAAAATAGAAGTTCTGAAAAAATAACTAAATTTTGCCTTAAATATGACCTAAAGTCGGCCATGAAACAAAGCATTAAGACCTAGGGTTTTAATATTCAAAACGATGCGTACAGCGCTGACGCCCAGCCCGCAGCATAAATGATGTGGGCGTAGCATATGCAATTTTCCTTCTCCCGCTGCATCCTCACTGGCGGCGGGCGCCGCATGCATGCTGCGGGCGCGGCATATTGTCTTTTACGGAAAATCTGTTTCGAATTTGCTCTTCTTGTCAACTGGAAAGTTTTAGCTCATGCTCAAAAAAAAAACCTTTAGCTCTTTGAAAGAGCTTTCCAACGCATGGTCATAATAGTCAATCGGACAACCGAGGCCTCCAGAAAGTTAAAAAAAAGTTCGGCATCCGCCATACTTTCGGTTCATCCTTATCAATCATCTCCCATCTCATACCGTTCAACATATATAATCCGCCATCTCATCAGCTTAAGATAACCTTTATATCAGTCTTAGCCAAATTCGCATGTTACTATTTCATACTCACACTTTCCATATGGATATATATCATCATCATCATCATCGGTAACCAATATTTAACCCTTTACAATAAATTACCACAAGTCATGCTATTAGTCACACATATCATACCGTTAGTCAAACGATCATTTTATCAAGCTAGTGAGTCATCAAATAAGTCGGGTTCCCAAGTTAGTCCCAAATCCATTTCAAAATCCAAATTAAACATTTAAGAATTCCGACCCTTGAAAATGCTGGCGAAATTCCTTTTTCAATTTATTTATTAAATCACTTTCCGATCTATCTTGAAATTATTTTCCCAATTCTTTCTAAACCTTTAAGGCCAAATAATATTATACTTTATTTTAAATTCCATTGACTAATTAAATAAATAAACGGATAAACCTGAACCGAACCAAACCCAACCGAACCAAACCGAACCCGTAGTATAATCCCCCAACTGGTTAAATATTAAACACAATTTGTCAAATGAAAAGGGGCCCACTAGGCCACGTCATGTCCATCCTCCTCCTGAATTTAAATGGAGGCTCCCGCGCCGGCGCCGCCTTGCTCGACCTTGCCTCTGTAAGCGTTTGGATAACTGAGTCCTCGACGGATCTCAGAGGCCTAATCCTGTATATATATATCAATGGGTGAAAAACCTGAGGGTACAATCGTCACTTTACATGATATGGACAAGTATAAAATAATATATGCTAACATCCTCCCTCAGTCGCAGCTAGAGGTGAGCGATAGCAAGACTGGAATGAAAAGAAGTAAAAAGAGGAGTAGGTAATCCTTTTATAAAAATGTCTGCATACTGATGTGCAGAAGGGACATGTAGAACCCGGACCTGGCCTAGAGCGACCTTATCTCTGACGAATTGGATGTCAATCTCGATGTGCTTTGTCCGCTGATGCTGAACCGGGTTCGAGGAAAGATAAACAGCGGAGACATTGTCGCAGTAGACCAATGTGACTGATCGAAGCGAAACTCGGAGCTCGCAGAGGAGGTTGCGGAGCCAGCAAGTTTTTTCCACGGCGTTGGCAACACCACGATACTCGGCCTCGGCACTGGAGCGAGAGATGGTGGCCTGACGCTTGGAGGACCACGAGACCAGGTTGTCGCCAAGGTACACTGCAAAACCAGAGGTGGAGCGGCGAGTTTCGGGACAACCCGCCGGTCAGCATCGGAGTATGCAGTAAGGGCATCGACACAGCCGCAGCCGAGATACAAACCCATGTCAGAGGTGCCCTTGATGTATCGGATTATCCGCTTGAGCGCCTGAAGGTGATGCTCGTGGGGATCAAGCATGTATAAGCAAATTTGCTGAACGGCGAATGCGTTGTCTGGCCTAGTGAATGTCAGATACTGGAGGGCCCCGGGCAAACTGCGGTAGGCTGTAGGATCATCAACCTTAGGACTGGATGCAGCATCGAGCTTGGACTTGCAGTCGACAGGAGTTTTGGCGGGTTTGCAGGACGTCATTCGGGCTTTGTCGACGATCTCAAGGGCATATTTCTTCTGATGAAGAAACAACGCTTCACGAGATCGAGACACAGAGATGCCGAGGAAGTAGCTCAGGGAACCAAGATCGGTCATGGCAAACTCTGAATGCAGTAGTGCCATCAGCCTAGACAGTAATAAAGTAGAGGATGATTTGAGCACAATGTCATCGGCGTACAGGAGAAGATAGGCAGTGTCAGACCACGAATCGAACACGAAGAGGGAGTGATCAGAATGACTACCTTGAAAACCAATCCTAGTGAGATACGTGGCGAATCGCTGATCTCGCGCCTGTTTCAACCGATAAAGAGACTTCCGGATAAGACAGGCGTGGGAGGGGTGTGAGCGATCATAAAAGCCTGGCGGTTGATGCATATACAGAGTCTCCTGAAGGTTGTCGTGCAGGAAGGCATTCTTGACGTCCAGTTGTTGAATGGGACAGTCCTTGGTAAGGGCGATGATCAGAACTGTGCGTATGGTAGCGGGTTTGACGACCGGGCTAAAAGTCTCATCACAGTCCACCCCAACCTCCTGAGACTTGCCATTGACAACTAGGCGAGCCTTGTGACGCTCAAGAGTCCCATCAGACCTGTACTTATGTTTGAACAACCACGTGCAGTTAATGATATTAGAGTCCCGATGCCTTGGACCGAGGTCCCACGTGTCGTTCTTAATTAAAGCACTAAACTCATCTACCATGGCGGCATAACCGTTCGGGTCCTGTAAGGCCTTTTGTGGTGATTTGGAGAGAGGGGATATGTCGGTAGACGGGGTGAGAATGATGTATTTGGGGTTGGGTTTGAAGATCCCGGACTAGGACCGGGTCTTCGTGATTGGGACGGGGGGAGCTGCGGGGACAGGCTGAGGCGGTGGGGGGGGGGGGGCACGAGGCCGGGTAAAGTGGCATGGGGGGCAGCGGCTGCGGGCGCAGCGGCATACGAGGCGCAGGTAGCGTTGGGTGCTGCAGGCGCAGCATGATGCTGCGGCCGTGGCATACGGGGCTGGGTTGTGGGTGACGCGCCGGTCGAGGCCTGTTGGAGGAGTAGGTGGAGGAGGGGTGGGAACCCGTCACAATCGGGTGGTGTAGGGGGGTCGGGGACAGCAGAGGCGGGTGGTGAGGCGAAAGGGAAGGTTTGTTCGCCAAAAATCACATGGTACGATGTTACAACCCGATTGGTATCAAAGCGAAAACAACGATAGCCCCGATGGTGTGGGGAGATGCCCAAGAAGACACATTTGGTGGATCGTGGGGAGAGCTTGTGAGGAGCAGTGGCACTCACGTTGGGAAAACAAAGACATCCAAACACTTGAATGATGTGATTATAGGAGAGGTAGCGACGGTAGAGCGCCAGGGTTGGGATGGAGTTGCCAATAGCTTTGGAGGGAAGTATATTGTGGAGGTACGTAGCCATGTGAAGTGCCTCAATCCAAATGGAGAGGGGGAGAGAGGCGTGATGTAGGAGGGTCCGAGTTTTGTCATTGAGGGTGCGGAGGATGCGTTCCGCTTTGCAATTTTGTGGAGAAGTTTGGGGACAAGAGAAGCGGAGAGCTATCCCATGTTGTTGACAAAAGGAGCGGACGAAAGTGTTGTCGAACTCGCCTCCCATGTCACACTGAATAGACTTGACAGACAAATTAAATTGAGTGCGGACAAATGTGTGGAAATTAGTAATATGACTTTGTGTTTCCGATTTGTGGCGTAGGGGGAAGACCCAAACAAAATTGATGAAGTCATCAAGAAAAGCCAAATAATATCGAAAACCACTAGCACTTGGAATAGGAGATGTCCACAAGTCACAATGTATAATATCAAAAGGTGCAAATGTAAGGGAATGAGAAATGTTAAAAGGAAGTTGCTTGCTCTTGGCGATTTCACATGAAGTGCAAACGCCAGAGACTTTATTACAGGAAATTAAATTGCTAGAGCGGAGATAATGAAGCACGTGATCACCAGGGTGGCCAAGTCGAGCGTGCCACAAGTCATAACCAAGGGTGACCAGGGCGGTGGGTGCGACGGGGGGGGGGGGGGCAAATGGCGGGCTGCGGTGAGAGGATAGAGGTCGCCAGAACTATTGCACCGCATGATTGGGGTCCCCGTACGAAGATCCTTTACAAGAAAACCAAAAGGGTCAAATTGGACAGCCACGTGATTATCGATGGTAAATTGACGAACATATATGAGATTTTTGACAAGGTCAGGGGCAAGTAGGACGTTGTTAAGGCGAAGGGGTGGGCCATTGGGGAGGGTTGTTTGACCCGAACGGACAATTGAAAGGGGTTCGTCGTTTCCAACATTGACAGACGGTAAAGTGCTAGAATTAAAAACAGTGTGTAGATTACCTGGTGCATTCGTCATGTGAGAGGAGGCCCCGATATCCATATACTAGTTGTCGTCCGACTGCTGAAGTCCCATGGAGGAGAAGGCAGCGGAGAGATTGGTGTGCAATGGGGTCGACGGATACGGCTGAGAGGCGTACCCCGCCCACGTCGGATAGGGGCAGGGCGGCGGAGTGGTGTTCCAATGCTGCGTATTCTGCGGGTACCAAGGCTGCGGCGGCCGCGGCGTCCGCTGTTGTTGCTGCCGCCTCCTCTCTCGCGGCCTCCGCATTGTTGGTTTGGCCTGGATTGGTTGGTAGGAGGGGTTTGGGGGTAAGGGTCTGGGGCGATGAAGTCCTTGGATGACACAAGAACATGGGAAGGGGTCTGAGGGCGGCCCTGACGACTTTCCTCCCTCGAGAGCATGCTGCGAGCCACCATGAAAGTCGGCAGTGGTGAGGTGTTGCTTATCATGCCACCGACGGCGTCAAATTTGGGGGAGAGGTCGTTGATGAGTTGAAGGACGAGACGCTCTTCACTGACCTTGTGGTCGACGTCGCCAAGTTGATCGACGATGGCTCGTCGGACCTGCGTCGGACATGGGTGAGTGTGATGGTAGGTCTCGAGAGTGGTTTGGATCGAAAACGAAGAAGAACGGCTTACCAAAACGTTATTCGCACTCGAACAGGGGGTGTTGCGCTTCGTTGGCTCGTCGGTCACGCTGGTGGGTCCTGGGTGGCTCCGGTTTGGCGTTTGCGGCTCCGGCTGTTGCTAGTAGCCCCGAGCATGTGGTGCTGAGTGCTGCTGCTGGCCCGATGGTGATAGATGGAGGCGATGGAATGGTGTAGAGGAGACGGTGGTGGTGCGTGAAGGAGATGATGGTGAAGGTGATGGCGTATGGAATGGTGAGGTTTACGGGGTATGGTGATGAAAAATGCGGGAGGGAATGGACTGCAGGGTATGGTGAGGTGATGGGAGTGGGTGAGTGTGAGGTGGAGTGTGAATTTGGTTAAAATCAATACCCGAAAATTAAATCATGTAAACGCGAATTTCGAACAACGAAATGAGTTTACGAATGTTAGTTTCCCCGACTCTCGTCCTCTCCATCAATTAGATTTTTAAAATTGAAAAGGATATTGGAATCCGATAATTATTTTAATTTCTGAGGTAAAAGAATGGAAATTGTTCGTTAAATTTATATTCCGGTCGGAATCCGCTAAATGAGTTTTAAAACCGATTTAATTTAATTTTTAATTCTCTTTTTCCGAAAATATTAGGATTTAAAAATCTGAGTCCTTAGCCACCCACTAACCACTCCACCAACTTGTGATTGGTGTTATTATTATTATTATTATTATTATTATTATTATTATTATTATTATTATTATTATTACTACATGAATTCCGTTTAGTGCATGCTATTTTTCCCTTTTAGCGCATAGTCGAAAAGATCATGGTCGCAACGACCACGGGCGGAGTTGGTCGCAACGACCATGGGTTAAATGGGTCGCAACGACCTAAGGAGTGTGGGCATGTGGCAAGGTGGTCACAACGACCTCTACCAAGGATGGTCGCAACGACCAAGGGTTTTTAGCTCGAGTCTTTAAAGAACCGAGCTAAAAACCTTTTTTATTTTCTAGGAAATCATTTTTTATCCCGACTCTGACTGGAACTGGGCTAAAAAGTGAATTATAAATTAAAAAAATGAAATAGAGAGAAGAACAGAGAAGCGTGAAGGGTCTTCTTCCCCAAAACTGGCACTGTAATGAAGGGTTCATCATTTAGCTTCAATCTCCCTCCGATTCCGATGCTTCTCCCCGCTGTTCCAAGGTACTGCTTTCTTTCTCTGCAATTTGGGGGTTTCTTGAGGTGTAAATTTTTGGGGAGAAAAGCCTAAATTTTAATCTTACGGTTGATTCGGATTTGGCGTTCAGGTGATCTCGGCGATTGGATTGGGGTTCTGGACGTGCGTTGACATGGCTAGCGGCCGCTATCTCTGAAGAAACTTGATCGCTTCTAAACGCTCCGATTAGTATAAACCCTAAATTTCTTCCCGTCCCAATTTCTCGTGTTGGTGTTCCTCATTGTTCAAATTCCACTGTCAACATTGTACGGCTCCTCATTCTACGTGCAATTGTTGGTTGAAGTGTTGAATTGCTGCTGTAACTTGTAATATCCTACCACCTCTGACAAAAAGATGAGAACCGAGCGAGGGTAGCAAACTCAAAAATTTGGCAAAGGTAATTAAGCATTCAAATAACCATTTTTCTTTGAGGATTCTTCGACCGAAACAAGTAGATTTAGGGGGGTGTAGTTCCAAGGAGAGGGATAGTTTTTCTATCCCCTTCACCTTCATCCATCTCCATGGCAATTACGAATCGTAGGGGTTCTGCGTCAGGGAAAGAGAGAGTAACGTGAATTAATTATAGGGGTGTTTTTGTCCTGTTCTAAAGGGAAATTTTACACTGTTGTAAAAAGTAGATCCCTATAAAAACAAGGTGAACAAGATGGCCCAAGTCCACCTTCAAACAGTTGTTGCCTTTGTCACCGATAGTCTCCACCGCTCCTTTGCCCTTTGGCCTCCCCAATGATCCGCCTCATCTCCTCTATCATCGTCACCGCCTCCTTCAACCACCCTCAATCGCTTCTCTTTACTCCTCTCCTCTTTCCCTGATGACCTCACCCTTGATGATTACTCACTATTAAGGAGGGCAATTGTGGCCGGATTTTCTCCGCTTCCCTTCTCCATTATTTTTGGTCCGCCCCTCCTCCATTCTTTAAAAAACAATCATTGTTCATGTGATTTCTATTACACGGAAAAATTATCAACTAATGCATTCGCGTGAATCGCGCATTACAAATTTGCCAAAATTACATTACCCTATACAAATATTCGCTATAGTGCACATATTCTTTCTATAGTGTTATACTGTATTTGCTAGATATCACACAATTAATATTTTTATCACATTATTTTATTTATTTCGTTATTGACATCTAATATTGTACTATATTTTATAATTTTCACTTGAATGATAATTCAAAATAAATTACTATATTGCAGTCTTAATGAGAATTTGTTTGCGATAATAAGCTCTATGAAAGGTAAGTATCCATTGCCCTTGTATTATAAATTTGAAGTCAAAGAGGCAAAACTTTTCTGGGGAAGAAAGGCCATAAATTAGTAGACAAAGAGGCAAAACTTTTCCAACATAAACTTGATCACTATCAGAAAACACAGAAACTCAAAACCCTTCCAGCTGCTACATAGGATGGAACTGAACAAGCACTGCTGGTTCGCTGGATACGAGACAGTTATTGAACAATCAGTAGCGTACCTCCTTCGTTGTTGGCCCAAAGGAATGGTCCAAACCATTTCAATGAACAGCTTTGGCTTTACACCTTGATCCTCATCTCCTCAACTCAGGTGGTCTTCCAAATGTTGGCCCAAAGGAGATCATTGTTTGTGCCAATTTTGATGAGGTTGCTTCCCTGGCTGTTTCAACATGTGGATGCATCCAGCTGCTATAAACAGTGCCAGTGCAGCAAATGCAATTATAGTTGAATTGCAGATGTGCCTGTAGTAACCTCCCTGTGATATTCATTCGTTAATCAGCAAAATCAATAGAGCGATGTGATAAACTAGCCACTATCCCCTTCGAATTGCAAAAGTAACCCTTTGGTTAAAGGTGATACAAGATGCACCCTATTATATACTAATTGTAGTTTGTGAAATTTTATGATTGTTGATGTCATTTTTGGTGGACTTGATATTTCTGTTTTATATTAAATCAGATTATCACAACCTTAAAAGGGTTACTTTGGCAACTGGTAGCCAAAGCATATTGGTGCACACTATTAACGTGAACTCTAAACCAGCAAAAAGGGAGAACAGCTCACCAGTAATAACCTACCAGAAGACCAGCATCTCCCCAAAATTTCTAGGTTTTATATATGATGAACCAAATATCAAAAGGCCTATATTCACTGCATATAGCCTAACCTTTTGATATACCTTGTACAGGCGCAAACTACAGTGTATTAAAACATTTCTGTCTGAACTCTTACTGGCCTACCAATTCAACTCAATGGCTTTTAAGTCCACTGATTTAAAAACACAATCACTATCCCCAGCTTTATATCAAGGAGGAATAACATATTAAGGCTATAGTTTCACGAACAACCATAGTTTGTTAGAACACTTACTTGAACAAGAACTAAGAGCACTGCTGCATTTGCAGGAGCTAGCGAGAGACTGAGCATTCCTGAACGAAATTCATTTGGCACGTACCTGAGACAACAACCAGATTTCCTTATAATGCTTCTACAGTGTTGAAAGGAATGTGTTGTGTTTATCTTTACAGTAGTTTTACATGATAGTGTATGGTGACAAAAAAAAAGCACAAGATAAAAAGGAGAATAGTAGACAGAATTGAAGAAACAAACTTGCTCCGGAGCTTGGCGAGGGAAGGCAAAATCAACCCAGAACAAAGAAGAAATAAACTGAAAAGAGTCACCAAAACTCCAATTTCCTGCAGCATATAAGTACTACAAACATTGAACATACAATTGAATGATGTGGTAGACCAAATAGCAACTACTTCAAATTCTATTTCATAAGAAATGCTTTGTACCTGATAATCATAAGCCACGATTGACAAGACAAATCCTGCTACAATGAATGTATAAACCAGGTATTCCTCAGTCCGAAAAGATGATATTCCACTAGTGAACCATGGAAAAACAGTAGTTCCTAGCTGTCTTGCACCCATCAAAATCGGATAAACCAATCCTAGATGCACCTCGCGCCCATCTGCCTAAAAACACAGTGAAAACCAAGGCCCACAGGAAAAAATTGACATGTAAGCTATGCAATTCTCCTTTGTAGATTTAAATTCATACTACTGAATTTCTGGAGAAAGGATTTCAGAAAGTACATAGTTCTAAACTATAAGAAGAAAGAATACGAAGATAGATACTAATTGGTTGTAGCAACACCGACAGTAATTATTTACCACAATAGTTGGAGCCCACAGAATCCAGAATACAGCTACGGAGTAATGAAGGCAAGCTTGTGCACATCCCAGCAGCAAGATCCGTTTATCTGCCAAGAGTGCAAATGCATTAAAGATGATATATTGGAACATAATTACTGTCAACATGTAGGCCTATGCGCTAATAAGTATTGAGAAGAAGAAAAGAACTAAAAATCAATATCTTAATTAAAGGCAAATACAACATCTCTGTTGAAGGACTAAGGATCATAACAAGTTGAAAATATCACCACAAAATTCAGCAATGATACAGTAACAGTCAGCTGGTGAAACTATTTAACTCGCCTTCACTCCTCTCCTCCAACCCAAATGACAAAGTAAAAGGAAAGGAAAACAGTCATGTCATGAATTTTGATTTTCTTTCACTTTCTTTGTTACACATATTCAGCTAGTAGGGCATTGCCAAAAAATTTAAAAAAATAAAAGAAAAGAGCTTTGAAAAGACAAGTAAGGGATGAGCAGGAGGAAGCTCTCAAAACCAAACCATTTATGGATGGTATGTTGATTACAGGTTCCCTTCATGGCAACAAGAAGCAATTCCTGGCCTGTTAAAGTAGAAAAGCATCTATACATGGTTGTTCCATAACTTCTAACGCTATACTCAATTAAATTACTCAGCACAAGTTCCATTTAAAAAATCTACTTTTTTTTATTGACAAACAATTAAACAATCTACTTCAAATGACAGAACTGTCCAAAATGCCTCTACTTGCATTTTTTTCAAGTTAGATTATAGAAGAGGGTAGAAGATAAATTTGCAACTAATTCCATATACAAGCTCATGGATTATACACGCTAAATAATTTGGGACATGCTCATATCCATCCAAATTTAACCAGGCATAAAGAACTTCATCATCCAGATTAATCATTCTTACCACCAACAATACATGCAACAAAGGATCTTCTATAGTCACTTAGTTCTCTCCTTGCCGAAAAATCAGTCCAGCCTCTAGCAATGAAAATGATATTGATCATTGCCAAGATAATGGCTGTAGTTGAAGGAGAAACTATGGTCATCTTTGAACCATTACCGACTAGCCAATTTGCAAGCATTTGGCTTCCTACTAAAGACGTACACTCATAGAAAACCATCAGCCAAAATGTATCATTCAATGTATCTTGCCTGTGGCCAAGCTGCATACAAACAAATGGATAACATTAACTACTCAACAATTACTGCTCTATCAGTTAATGAAAAAGAAACTTGTCTTTCCTGCTAATGTTCAGTAGGATTCAGTTCTTGAGGACAGCATGTGTAACCACATAAAATAAAATAATTAAAGAGCATGATAGATACCTTCTCGTGCTCAATAACCATCCATGTCTCGAAACTGAACAAAAATATCGAATTGGCAAGGGACAAGCAGATACTTGCTACCCAAATAGTAGGCTGACTTGCAACTCGTTTCCATATGCCAACAACCAAATGAAGGATAGAGAAGACAATACAAATTTTCTTTTGTCCTCTGCAAACTCAAATAACCAAATTTTAGTTGAGAGGATATATCAAGCTAATTGCCATGATGAAAAATGGAAAGGAAATACTTGGGGATTCTAGCAGAAGGATCGAAAGAAACATATGAACTAGGATTCCAATTTCTCCTAAATTTTGGCATCATATCAATTTTCGGAGCATTTTACCTAGATTCAAATATTTTTGTCACACAGTTGTATTCAGTCTTAATCTTGTCATCTCTAGATCTTTCAGAAGCACCCTCACGATTTGCTCAAGGCAAGGGTGCATACATCTCAACCCTTTAAACCCCGCTTTAAGTGGGATTACACCGGGTTGATAAGTAAGTAATGTTTAGGCATCATAAGTAGTGATTAAACATTAAACATACAGCATGGGGCTTGTGTAATTATAAGAACGTAATGGTTTAAACTTTGAAACATAAACACACTATCTCAAATACACACTTCTATTATTATTTATTGCTCACGAGCATATAGAAACCTGCCAATTGTAGAGGGGCTCATGTAGCTCAATGCATAGCTATCAAGTATTGATAATTTAAAAAATGCAAGCAATAAACGCAACAGGTTCTTTAATTTTCTTAAACTACATTGTGTTATTACCACAAATAACCCAATTCTCTCTGCAAAATTGTGATTCATGTAAGTAGTGTCGTCAGTTTCCAGAAGCAAAATTTTGAGGGACCAGACAAAAGTGGATTGGAAGACAATCAAAGAAAATTTGGTATACATACTTAGAAATATTTATGTTAACGGTTTTTCTCTTGGCATAGGATAAGAGTACTAATTCGGAAATATTTTTCAAATTTTAATTAGTTTAGCTTTTCTTTCAATTAGATTCCTAGGGTCAATTATTTATTTGGGTTATATTAAAAACAACTGATAATTATGGAACTATAAACTCAGATGAAAAGGAACATGAAATCCTCCATTTGACCTCTTTTGCGCAACTAACAGACAAACAGATTTATCCGAAGTCATGACATTAAATATCAGATCATAGCTACACTTAACAGAAAAAAATGAGCAGTCCTTTTGTATTGCCATCTCAAACAATGGTTGTTACGTCCATGATTATTGTAAAGTGTATTTAAGCAGTAAACTGAACCCAAAATAAGAAGAAATACATGAAGGTCCGCCTGGATAAATTATATTCACAATCAATTTTACAATGCTATATCAAAAAAGAAGCCTAATTTCAATTGAAAACTCGAGAACAACAAAAAATACAACCAGATAGTTCAAAAACAGAATCGAAAACTGACTTACATCACATCAGAGAGCATGCCTAAGGAGGTGCCAATGAAAAGCGAAGCTAAGCATCCAGCGCAGAGCGACAACGCCATCTGCTCCTTACCAACGCCTTGGGTGGATAGCTCGTACTCTCCAAAAACCGACCAAAAACCCTCCAAAAGGGAGGATAGGGAATAGACGAGAAGGAATTTCCTCTGGAATCGGAGAAAGGAAGAGGAGATACCGAGGTCGAAGACAGGAATTGGTCGGCTGGTGAAGTGAGGTAGAAGGAAAATTGACAGGAAACAGGAGACAATAAGGAAGAGGAAGATGGAGGGATTTGGTTCCCATACTTCTGATTCGATTACCACTCCCATTTGATCCCTCTCTTTCGCGTGAAGAGAGCGAGAAGAGCGACCGAAGGTGTTATTAAGGGCTATTTCACGGATCGGGATCCGCCATTGATGAAGCTTCGTAGGCCTGAGAGAGATGGAGAGGAGTGTTTGATTTTGCAGAGAGATCTGGACGAATTGATTTGGAGTGGTGCTCTGTTCGTACACAACGCAACTACAAGGGAAAGGAGCGTTTTCCCCGCACCAAAAAAATGAAGGTTACGTATTCACAAATAATAAAATCCGCTCACTGTGTAATAATAATAACTTAATAAATTACAGTATCTTTGAAGTCGGGGTGATCCAAGTGGTAAGGACGTAATGAGTCTACTCTCGAGGAGTCAGGTTTGTCTGGTCTTCGAATTATTACCTAATCAAAAAAAAAAAAAAAAGTAATGAGTCTACCGTCAATGAAAAAAAAACCTTCAGCAAAAAAACCCTTTTTCCCCAAAATAAACGCGCCCCAACTATTCAACCACGCGCCCCCAATCTTCAAGCTCCCGAATCGATCGATTCCCCCAATCCTTACCCATATCTTCATCTTCCTTTGGAGATCTCTGCAACAACTTCAATTTCTTACCCTCACCCTCTCCAAACTAAAAGGGCAAAATCAAACCACAAAAACCCTCAATTTCTCTGCAAATCTCTCTGCAAAATGCATCCCAACTTCTCCCCTGAGCAATAATCGGTCTTGTTTCATCGTTTCTAAACAATATTGGTTCTGGATCTGGCACAAAAGTTGGATCTTGGGGCGGTATTGGGGCTATAATCTCTATATAGGGTTCCTCCCTTTCTGCTTGCTCTTATCATTCCTTTGGCGTCTCCCCTTTGCATCGATTGCGTCTGCCTTGAGGAGCACTCCCTCCTTCTCTATTGCTGGTTGCTTTGGTCGTATGAACAGCTCCTTTGGGTGGCTGTCTCGGTTTGCTGGCAAGACCGAGCACCCACTTCGGCGAGGACTATGCACTTTCTTGGATCCGGCGGACAAAGACTCACATCATTACAGGTTTGATTCTGAACTCCTTTGCTTTGCTCTTATGTCAAGCAATAAATCACCTAAAGGGAAGGGGAGCCTCTCCGGGGCTCCACCGACACCCACTGAAAACCAACCTACTGGGAAGCCTTCGGGTGACACCCTTAACCCTAAAACCCCATCCAACCAACAGGGAAGCCTTCGGGTGACACCCTTAACCATACGCCTCTCCGGGGCTCACTTTGCATCCACTGTAAGCAACCTCTTTACCCTTGACGTTGCTGATGCATTGTTTCATCACTGCAATAACGTTTTATTACACCCTCTATATACTAGAAACCTTCATATTGGTATTAGAAACTTCATTATACTTGTATGGTGTAATTATCTCAGTATAGCAAAGCTCATCTTTCTAACAAACCTTCGTATGCAGCATTCGAGTTTGTGTTGGTTATCCTTTGCAAACAGTTGGACTCAGACTAATACAAACTGTAATCTTCACTAGAGTATCATTTTCCACTGGATTGTTCTTGCTTTCTCGTTTACACTATTTAAAATTTCACCCCAGTGGATGGTTCATATGAACACTTGCTACCCGAAAAAAACCTAAATACCTATGTCCATAACCCACCTTTGTCAATCATATCAAGCTTATTGCTCCTCTATTCCATCAGCATGAAAACATATAAACACTACAACCTAACTGATAGCAGAATGGCGCACCTAGAACATATCTCCAATCGGACAAACCAAGTGCCCAAGCTCAAGATACTTTTATTTGCATCTAATATACTAACCATGGAAGAGGCTTACCCCGAGCTCTTTACTCTTATCTGCATCTATAATCAGGTAATAACGACAACACATACACAAAGACAAGGACTGAATCTCCAGGCTTGCAAAGCACCTATTGAAGTACTCCATCTTGATCAAGCCACTGGAAGACATATCAGCAAGAACTCCATACATCACATACTATCAAGCTTAGAGATTTCTCTATACTCAACTTGGTACCAAGTTTTTTACTTTTGACAATATTTTCGTTTACACGATCTGCAGTGTAAAAGTACTCCTCTCTAAATATTGGGCTACTCTATTAAACTATCAACAACTACTTCACACGAGAATTTGGTGGATGATAACACTTATTTACACTACTACTCTTACAAAAATATCGTATAATAGGAGTCGTTATTTACACTACTATACTTCTGGCTTTTGCCGCTCTAGGAGCCTACAGCTTCTACTTGTTTCGAAACCTTACATAGGATCAGCACTTCAGGTTTGCATTATGTTGTCTGCCATAATTGACCCTACCATCATGTTTAAGTGTGATCTTCTCTATATCTTCGGTCTTGATATCAACTTTACCTTACTGCTACATTTAGATAACATTCTCCAAATGTGCATTAAAGACATTCTCCTATTAAATACATATCATGTGCTAATTTCCCACCAACTGAATAATTCTTATCTTTCAAAAAAATACCTAAGAAAAGTGATGAAAATATATACTCACTGTGCTCAAGGGGAATTCCCTCTTGAGCAACCACAAGCTACTTACCTTATGATCATTTCTTGGCAAAATCTTGACACAAATTGGGTTCACCCAAGCTTTTGCTTTAAATGCTACTCACTAGACTCTCAATTATGTTTCAATCATCAGCTATGTATCGTATGGTTCAACTTTTGTTCGTTTAAACTGTGTGGCATAACTGTTTTATGCTTCTGTACTAGGTGGCATGACTGGCCTTTGAATCTTAACTACCATTTACACCTAAATCAATGCTCTTTACCTGTTAGTATAGAACAAACCTACATTTATAACTATAAAGATGATTTTTTTATGATATACACTACTAATCTTGCTCGAGGGAGTCTTTCCCTTGAGCAACACACTTCTTTGTATACCTTGCAGCTTGTGACTCGTCTCTGGCTTCATGGTTTCTTCTATGAGGGTCTTTGGGTTCAAGCTCAGGAAAGACCCAAGCATAGGCACCCAGTACTATCAATATGGATCCACAGCTTTAAACTGGATGATTGCTGCACCAATCCTCAACATAGCCTAAGTGAGCACTCCTGTATAGCCTTGTTTTCTCACCTTTGCTACTCTTGGTGCATTTCAACTGCTCTAAATAATAAATCTTTGTTTCATAAAGCAAACCTCTTGTTCTATGATTCATACTCTTTCTATTTTATATCCAATCTGATGTAATTTTACTTATCGACAAACTATTGTATTCTCTTTTTAGATTATGGACATTATAAAATTTACAGCAGGCCATACAATTCCTTGAACATGGCAAATTACACGAATCTTACTACCTATCCCAATCTTGCTATTTACCCCAATCTTGCTATGATCGACTGGTTTTCAAACAACTGTAACTTAACACTAAACCACTTCTTTGACTCTTGTTTTGCTAAGACACAAACTATCACTATAAACACCAGCCCCATCCCTCTTAAACTATATATCATTTTCAATATTAATAACACATATTTTAACCAAAATATTTTAATTCATTTCCAAAACAAAGTTTCCTTGGTTCTGGTTATCCCCAAGCAAAATTATACACAAACACTCACAATAATAGATAAAACAAACTACCCGAACCATGATCAAACCAAAACACCCACTAATTGGAGGATCTCTACTTCTATAAACAAGGTTCTCATCCAGAAAACTACCATATTCCCCTCAAAAGGTTTTAATGAAGTTTATCTTTTGGAATATAAGAGGCCTCGGCAGAAAGAATGTTTGGATCCACATTGAATCTACAACTAGAGCGGAGCACATAAAAATCCTAATGTTAGCAGAAACCAAATTAACAAACCCTCCACCTGACAAGTGCTGGAGGAAGCCGGGATTTGACATAATGCATTTCATTCCCTCCAATGGTCTTGCGGGGGGGCTTTGCCTTCTTTGGAAAGTATCCCAATTCCATAATGAAACCTTCACAATTAGAAACTCGACGGACCGAATCATTCAGGCATACTACATAAACACAGCTCTTAACATTGATGTCGAAATCTTATTCGTTTATGCAACCCCTTACGCAAAGGAAAAAAACAATTTTTGGGCCTCTCTCTCAGACTATATTCACAATGCTAAAGACTCGCTGTTTATTCTTGGAGACCTCAACGAAATTTTAGAACCTACCGACAAATTAGGGGGCAGGACCCCTTCTGCAAATAGACTCGCAAGACTCCAAGACACTATCAGAACTTTCAACCTGGTAGACTCCCTGACTTGCGGAAACGATTACACTTGGAGAAAACGTGAACATGGTACTGATAACGTATTTGAAAAATTAGACCGGGATATGGTTAGTCACCCTATCCTAAAACAATTTCCGAACCTTATTACGAAAAACCATGCATTTCTAAAATCAGACCACGCCCAGATCACTTTGGACCTCATGGATAATCGCAAACCAAAGTTGCAGCCCTTCAAGTTTGAGATGGCTTGGACAACGAAACCTGACTATGAAACAGTTGTGCGATCAGCATGGAGGCTAGACACCCCTGGCTCGAAAATGTTCAAACTAACTAAAAAACTACAAGAGGTTAAAAGAAAGAGCAAGCTTTAGAGCAAAGTAACCTTTGGAAATGTTTTCCGGTAAATTAAACAAGTAGAAACAGATCTTCTACAATCACAGAAAAATCTTTGCTATGCCTACAACCCAAACCTGGATAACAAAATCAAAAGGCTCAGTTCAAAGCACTCCTCCCTCCTTTCCTTCCAGCAGAAATACTGGGGGCAAAGGGCGAAAAGAATGCACATAAAATCCATAGACGCTAACACTAAATACTTCCATAAAATAGCAACAGGAAGGTGGAATAGAAACATAATAAAACACCTCGAAACCACGGCGGGTATAACAATTAATAACGAAGAAGAAATTAGAAACCTAATCAAGCATGATTTTAGCCAAAGATTTAAGCAACATGCTAGGCAACAAACACGAAATAACCTTCTTCACCATATAGGGAATGAAATCTCAAACGAAGACAATGAATGGCTTACTAGACAAGTCACGAACTCTGAAATTAAAAATGCGGTCTTCAGTCTTGCAAATGACAAATCACCATGCCCTGATGGTTTTCCAGCTGGTTTCTTCAAAAAGTACTGGCATATTGTGGAACCATCAATCATCAAAGTAGTTAAAAGTTTCTTTCTTAGCGAAAGGATCCTAAAGCAAACAAACCATACGTTCATAGCATTAATACCAAAAATAGATAACCCAACCACAACTTCTCACTATAGGCCTATTAGTCTCTGCTCAATAACATAAAAAATTATATCCAAAATTCTAGCTTCAAGACTCAAATGGGTAATCCCTAAAGTAACTAATCCATTTCAAAGCGTATTCTCTTCAGGCAGATCAATACAAGATAACATCCTAATTGCAAACGAAATCTTCCACTCCTTCTCAAAGAAAAATGGAAAATCAGGCTGGATGGCTGTAAAACATGACATGGAAAAAGCATTCGATATGGTCGACTGGAATTTCTTACTCTCAGTTATGTCAAAATTTGGATTCTCTCCCAAATTCACTCTTTGGATCAAAGAATGCATAACCACAGTCACATACTCGGTACTAGTAAATAATGAACCCACTGAAATCTTCTTTCCAGAAAGGGGAATACGCCAAGGATGCCCGCTTTCACCATATCTATTCTTAATAATTTCTGAAATTCTGGCCCGTGGGTTACAACATGAATCGGAGAAACCACAAAGCCACCTAGGAGTCAAACTAATGCGAGGGGGAACAAAAATTCCTTTCCTGGCATTCGCGGATGATATTGTAATCTTTGCTTCTGCAACCAAAACAGGATGCGAACAAATAAACAAAATTCTGACAGAATACTCATCTATTTCAGGACAAAAGGTAAATAGACATAAATCCCAATTCCAAACATCCAAAAACGTCACAACCACCTAGACAAATCTAATCAGAAACGAGCTAGAAATAGCACACACCCCAAAAATGGGTACCTATTTGGGC
This sequence comes from Persicaria tinctoria, assembly GCA_037127255.1. Taxonomy (NCBI): domain Eukaryota; kingdom Viridiplantae; phylum Streptophyta; class Magnoliopsida; order Caryophyllales; family Polygonaceae; genus Persicaria; species Persicaria tinctoria. The sequence continues at coordinate 63,751,134 of JBANSL010000002.1, read as the reverse complement.
TGCCCCCTAATAGAAGGAAGAATGACAAAGGAAGAATTCACATAGCTACTAACAAACACCAAATCACAACTTCACAGATGGAAGGCTAATTGCCTCTCACAAACAGGGCGTTGCACTCTAATCAAAACAACGCTCGCAGCCAAACCCTTACACATTATGCAATGCTTTATGCTACCAAAATCAGTCCATACGTAACTAGACAAGATCAACCGAAACTTTCTCTAGAACAAGGGACCCAACTATAAACCCCTCATCGGTTGGTATGAGGTTTGCAAAACCAAGAAAAATGGAGGACTGGGGCTTCGCAGCTTGGAGGATATGAACACAGCTCTTCAAATGAAATTGCTCTGGAAGATTTTAGCGGAACCAACTAGCCCATGGGTCAAACTAATTAAAGAAAAATATCTTAAAAACCAAAACATTCTCACATATCAAAAGTGAGGTACTTCTTCCTGGCAATGGACCCAGTTAATAAAACTAATCCCGATGTTTAAACAAGGCCTTAATTGGTCTATAGGAGATGGCGCCTCTATCAAGTTTTGGCAAGACCAGTTTTTAGGCCATACTCCCATAATTTCATCTATCTTAGGAACCCAACAGATAGATGATACAATCAACATAAAACATTTTCTCAATGACAACAAAACATGGAATCAAGATAAATTACACGCAGAGTTACAAAACATAATTCCTAACAACCTAATTAAAACTATCAAGACAATACCAATACCACAACACATTCAAGTTGACAGACTCTATTGGAAATGGAGCAAAAATGGTTGGTTCGACTGTTAGGAAACCACCCTTGAATGTCTGAATTTAACAATGAGAAGAGATTATGCACGAATTTCAAGAAAATAAACTAAGATAAAAGAAAAAAGGAGTAGGAAAAGCGGGTTGCCTCCCGTAAGCGCAAAGGTTTAAGTCGTTAGCTCGACCCACTTCCCTTTTTTAGGCTTTGACCAACGCCAGGGTGGCGCGAATCTCCTCATCCGGGTCTTCTTTATCATAGTATTTCTTGACCCTGTGCCCATTTACCTTAAAGGTGGTTCCATCAGTGCCAATTAGCTCTACTGCTCCATGAGGGTATATGTGGTGAACCACGAAAGGTCCACTCCATCTTGTCCTGAGCTTCCCTGGGAACAAACACAGTCTAGAATGATATAAAAGCACTTTGTCACCTACCTCATATGTCTTTGGCACCAATTTCTTATCGTGCCATCTCTTGGTGCGCTCCTTGTAGATTTCGGCATTCTCATAGGCTTTCAACCATAGCTCTTCTAACTCCTGCAAATCAACAAAGCATTTCTTACCTGTCTCATCGAGATCCATGTTGAGCTCCTTGAGGGCCCACATTGCCTTATACTCCAGTTCGATAGGTAAATGGCAAGACTTGCCATAAACCAAGTTGTAAGGAGTTGTTCTCAACGATGTTTTGTAAGCCGTCTTATAAGCCCATAGTGTATCATCAAGCTTAGATGACCAATCATTCCTTGAGCAAGAGACTGTCTTTTCCAAGATGGCTTTGATTTGACGATTAGAAACCTCCACTTGACCACTAGTTTGGGGATGATAAGGTGTTGCCACCCTGTGCGTCACCCCATACTTAGCCAGAAGAGCCTCAAATCCTCACTCGATGAAATGTGAGCCACCGTCTGAGATAAGAACTCTAGGAACACCAAATCGAGGAAATATGTTAGTTTTAACAAACTTTGAAACTACCTTTGCGTCGTTGGTCCTAGTTGCAACAGCCTCAACCCATTTAGAGACATAGTCGACCGCCACAAGGATGCATTTGTATGGTCCTAAAGAAGGGAATGGTCCCATAAAGTCAATTCCACAGACATCAAATAGATCAACCTCCAAAATCCCTGTGAGTGGTGTCTCATTCCTCCAAATAATGTTGCCAGCTCTTTGGCACTCATCGCATGAAGTGACATAAGCCTGCACATCCCTAAAAAGATTAGGCCAATAAAAACCACATTGAAGTACCTTAGATGCAGTTTTGAAGCCTTTTGCATGTCCGCCTGTAGGGAGAGTATGGCAATGATGAATGACACTTTCTACCTCCTCCTCCGGAATACAACGTCTAAAGATATGGTCATTTCCTTGTTTGAACAAGTAAGGATCATCCCTATAATATTGCTTGACATCGTGGAGGAACTTCTTCTTTGCCTGTGAGGATAGTCCTGACGGAATCTCATTTCCTGCAAGATAGTTAGCGAAATCCGCATACCAGGGTACCTTTGACCATCTTATAGCATATATATCATGTATAGGACTAGTAGGAGGGGTAAAGAAGAAATCCTCATCGGAATTTGTACAAAAAATCTCACCTGAAGACTCACCAGGATTTGGTCGATCTCGAGTAAAGGTACTCAATGTCGAGGAAGATGCAGGGGTTGCTGGTGAAGTGCTCGTCATCTGGTGGTCAGCCTTACTCGATGTCGAGGAATATTGCTCGATATCGAGTAAAACTGTACTGCCTGCTGGTGCTGAGCTTGATTCCAGGTGGTCCGTCGAGTTGGATGTGGTCAACATCGAGGAAATTTTGCTCGATGTCGAGTAACTCTGCAGCTCAAATCCATGCAAAGAAGAATGATCACCTGGTTTACTCGATGTCGAGGAAGGTTGCTCGATGTCGAGGAAAACTGTGTCAGTCCGCATCAGGTGCTCTTCTGGGCGAGAGTCATCGATTGGTGTGGTGTCCTGAGCTTCCTCTAACATGTCTTTGGGGAGCCTGGATAGGTGATCGGCGACTGAATTCTCTATGCCCTTTATGTCTTTTAGCTCAACATCAAACTCCTGGAGTAGGAGCACCCATCGTAACAACCTTAGTTTAGCATCCTTCTTTGTCATCAAATATCTAAGAGCAGCATGATCAGTATGGACAATAACTTTAGAGCCAACAAGATAAGAACGAAAATTTTCAAAAGCAAAAACCACAGCCAAAAATTTCTTCTCTATTGTGGTATACTTAGCCTGAACCACATCCAGAGTCTTGCTTGCATAGTAGATAGCATGTAGCTTCTTGTCCTTCTGCTGTACTAGAACTACTCCCATGACATAATCGCTGGCGTCACACATGATTTCAAATTGTAGTGACCAATCCGGCGATAAGGGCTTCCTTCAACTTGTTGAAGGCTTCAAGACATTCGCTAGAAAACACAAACTTAACATCTTTCATGAGAAGGTTAGTTAATGGTTTGACAATTTTAGAAAAATCCTGAATAAACCTTCTATAAAAACCAGCATGACCAAGAAAACTCCTTATCTCTTTAATGGATGATGGTGGGGGCAATTTCTCCACTAGCTCTATTTTGGCCCTGTCCACCTCAATACCTTTTTTAGACACCTTGTGGCCTAGCACGATTCCTTCCCTTACCATAAAGTGGCACTTTTCCCATTAAAGAACCAAATTTGTCTCTTCACAACGCTTGAGTACCCTGCGCAGGTTAGAGAGACAAATATCGAAAGTAGTACCATAAACAGAGAAATCATCCATAAATACCTCCATTATGTTCTCTATCATGTCAGAGAAGATGGCCATCATACACCTTTGAAAAGTAGCAGGGGCATTGCAAAGGCCAAAGGGCATCCTACTATATGCAAAGGTTCCATAGGGGCAAGTGAAGGTGGTCTTTTCTTGATCATCAGGATGAATAGGAACCTGCCAAAAACCAGAATATCCATCCAGGTAACAAAAGTAATCATGTTCAACTAACCTTTCTAATACCTGGTCAATGAAGGGGAGTGGAAAATGATCCTTCCTGGTGGCGGTGTTGAGCTTTCTGTAATCTATGCACATCCGCCAGCTGGTAGTGATTCTTTTAGGAACAAGCTCTCCCTTCTCATTCTCCTCAACGGTCATTCCACCCTTCTTAGGAACAACATGAACAGGACTTACCTACTTGCTGTTGGAGATTGGATAAATGATTCCCGCATCCAGCATGCGGTGGATCTCTTTCTTGACTACCTCCTTCGTGTTGGGGTTAAGCTTCCTTTGATGCTCAATTGTTGCCCTGTGATCATCTTCTAAAAGAATTCTATGCATGCAAGTAATGGGTGAAATACCTTTTATGTCATCTAGAGAATAGCCAATGGCTTTCCTATGAGTGCGGAGGACTTCTACTAGGTTGTCTACTTCCTGTGTTTAATGAAGCACTAATAATCACAGGAAAAGTAGAGTCGGAACCAAGAAATTCATACCTAAGGGTGTCAGGTAAGGGCTTCAGCACCGGAGAAGGGCCCTGTGGAATCAAGATGGGCTCTACTTCCTCCGTCTTCATGATCTCCCCTGGGTAATCCGTCTCAATCCTCATGAAAAAAGCATCCAAATCAGCTACATGAGTTGGCGTCAACCAAGCATACATCGAAGACAACGCTGAATCGGACATATGACTGTACTGCTACAAGAAACTGCTCGACATCGAGTTAGAAGGATCAGAATCGACAAATAAATCAGAACTTACCTTGGATGCAGAGTTGGTCGATGTCGAGGAGTTTTCCTCGATATCGAGGAGAAGTGCGGTTGTCGAGTTGGGTTTCTCGACTTCTGGTGTGTCTGCAGGGAAGAAGGTAGTCGATGTCGAGGATAATTGCTCGACATCGAGGAGATTTAGAAGCCTTACCTTTTCTGGAGGAGTGGTGGAAGTCGATTTCGGGCAAGTTTCCTCGACATCGAGTAAATTGGTCGACGTCGAGGAAATCTGTTCGACTTCAAGCGATTTGTTCAGCTCTGCTGACAAGGCATCGTCGAAGAGCTCTTCCTCGCTCGATTCAGCAGCCATTAGTTCCTCCTCTGGTGTAGATTCTGCCTTAGCCCCTTCTTCCAAAAGTTTTTCTGCAGGTTCATTGCAAGAGATAAAATTTAATTTTGAATAAATAGCTTTAATTTCCATTACCTCTTCCGTGTCTGGATTGAAAAAGTATTCAATGATCTCATCTCCAATGGTGAAGGTGAGAATTCCCCTTACTCCAATGTTGACATCTGCTGTTGCTAGGAATGGTCGCTGATGTCTCCAAAGTAGCCATGTTTTTATGCATATTTTAGTTCCATATTCTTAACATTTTTGCATATTTCGGATTGGGAATATGTCAAATTTATGTAGTATATGCGTATTTGTTAGAAATGGAGATCTACATAAGTTTCTGTTTAATATTGCAGAATATGGAAACATTTCGGGAGAAAACCAAGAAGCAATGACGGAAGCAGCAAGCCTTACTCTATCTCGACTAAGTTCTCATCTATGTCGACGAGTCAAATCCAGATATACTGAAGTCGAGTAGAGACCTGACCAAGACAACGCGGAGCAAAGCAACACCCTACTCGACATCGAGTAGAGTACTCGATGTCGGCAAGAGCCAGACCACATTTCCCCGAGTCATGTCGAGAAGATACTACTCGACAACACCCAGCTGGCCAAGTTGACGATCCGTTGTCGTCGAGATCGAGGAGCGTGATCGAAGTCGACATGCCTACATCCGAGCATATCAAGAAGGGTTGCTCGACAACCGCAGAAGACCAAGTCGATAACACACCACTCGTCGAGATCGAGGAGCACTCGTCGAGATCGACTAAGGATAGAAGCCATGACCGAGCTTGTCGAGGACCAGCTAGCCGAGACGACAAGCCAAGCCCAGTCGACAACTTCCCTACTCGAGATCGAGTATGCCGTACTCGAGATCGACGAGGATTTCCGAAGCTGTGTAACGCGGTTTGATCAACTCTACTCGGTGTGGGATTCCTTGGAGCCGAGGAGAAGCCTAGTTTATCCGAATTATCAACATCTATCACGAAGAAGAGAGTTTTATCCACTTGAGACATTTTAGATATTATTTCCCTTTAAGATTTAATTTCATTATAGCTTTTATTTATCATTAAGCTTTTAGATATAGTTTTAGATATAGATAGATATTTCTATCCTTGATTAGCAAGGAATAGAAGGCTATAAATAAAGCCTTTGGGGCTGAGTTTTATTCATTCAATTTCAGTCAGAGACAAGTAGTTCCACATAGAGATTTAGGAGTTTAAAGGTTTTAAGGTTTTGGCAGTTTACGAAAGTTGATTGTCGGAATTGTAAAGGCTTTGAATATTAGTTTATTACAAGTTATTTCTTTCAAATCAATGTCTGCGATTGCGATGAGGCGTGAGTAGTCCACCTACTTCTGGGGTTGGGGTGAGCCCAACGAGAGCCATGTCGGTGGATTAGCGATTGCGAAAGGAGGTATTTTGTCGTTATCTTAGTCTATTCCCTATGTGCTTCATCTTTGATTGAGAAATTGAAGAACTCATGTTGTGAAACTTGGGTAGTAATTAGGATTTCTATTCGAAAGATTATAAATGCTAATTATGAAAAGGAATAGATGCAATTAGGATTATTTGTCGCGAGATTTATATTCCTACTTGTCGGATTAGGTGAAAGCCTTTTCCTTTATCGATAAAGTTACCGCCTTTTGTGATTTATATTCCGCTTGCATGGTAATCGTTGTCGCAAACCCTAATCTTGGAAGTTCTCCAAATTCATAAAGTTACAGAAACCGAAACTGCTTTGTTTTTACTTTTCCGCTCTCGTCGATCTCGACCAGCCTCTGGTCGATCTCGACTACTAATCTTCGATCCCAGATCGTCGTAGCTCAATTGTGCAAGAACTCGAACAAGACGAGCCGAAGTCGACAAAGGCCCTACTCGATATCGAGTAAGCCTTGTCGAGATCGAGTAGCCTGTGCCGAGTTGCTGCTGCTGTGTTCGACTGTGCCTGACCCCTGTCGACTACCCCTTAGTCGAGGTCGAGTACCACTGTTGTCGACTTCTGTCCGTGAGATTCCACCGCTGCCTAGGATCCGCTGACCAGCTTCCTTGAGGATTCGAACCTGACTTTCTCTTACTACATTGGAGGGAGTCTTGAACATTATTTGCTGGGATTCGATCGGTTTGCTCTACTTTGTTTACTTATTGTTTTGCATTCTCGATTTCCTCCTACAACAAATTGGCGTCGTTGCCGGGGAAGCTATCATTCGCGCCTTAGGTAGTTAAATCTCACGTCTGCTTTGAGTTACTTTACAGGTGTATGCGCCGTTCTGGTCAACCACCTGAGTTTAACGGCTTAGACGAACCAGAGCGCCTACTACACATCAGAGCTAAACTACAAAGAGCCATGGCGGCCGCTGAAACACAAGAACAACTGATTGCCAGGCTTACAAGGGAACTAGCCGCAAAGGATACCACTATCGCCAATGAAAGGGCAGCGAGGGAACAAGAAGCTGAGCGCGCAAGGCAAGCAGAAGCTGAGCTTGCCCAATATCCAACCACTGCTGAGGATTATATGCATCCAACTCTCGTCGTGCCTGAATCGGCGTTTCTAATCCCTGAAAACTCTTTTGAAATTCGCACTCAATTTCTTATAGAGCTTAAAAACAACGCTTTTCATGGAAAATTTAATGAGTGTCCTCTTGAACATATTACCAATTTTCATGACATGTGCCGTACTCTTGCTGAAGGTACAACTCTGGAATATGTCAAGATGAAAGCTTTTCGCTGGTCTCTCATTGGACCTGCACTGAAGTGGCTAGAAGGACTGAAACCAAGATCCCTTACGACATGGGCACAAGTAGAGCAGGAGTTTCTCAACAAATTCTTCCCTCCTGCCAAGACAGCATTCCTCCACCAAAAGATCACAGCTTTCAAGCAAAAGCCTGGGGAACCGCTGGCAAAAGCATGGGAACGCTACAAAGAACTGCTGCGATCTTGCCCTACTCATGGACAGCCACCCTACGTCATTTAAGAGATCTTCTTCAACTCTCTTGATCAAATCACTAATTGTTAGGCATACCAATCAGACTTTAGCATATCAAGCACTCAGCATAGAATTAGTCAATGACAATTATAATGACCTCCTTCGAGGGAGATCGTACTCAGTCTCAATATATAAAGCACATCAAGCTATCTAATGTCACTCTTCGAGGAGCGACTGACCGGAGGGGCAAAAACCTCGCGATCCTACCTAACTCGCCACTCCAACGACCTTGGTGCAATCTCCTTTGGAGTCTTCTGAACCCTATAAAGAGAAAGCTAGTATTTTGCCTACTGTTCCCAACTACACCCAATAGGGGTGGTCTAGCGCCTTTACTACCCACTCGTGTCCCCGTTTGGTCGATTTTCCTTATTTATTACAAGTCGAGTTCATTACTTAGTCTAATTTGGGTTAGATATCTTAAGTTCATTTTTGCCCTTTTAAATCCTTTTCAAAAGTCCTTGAAACTCGTGGGCAGTTTTCAAAACATACACTCGACCCTTGTGTACCCGAATTGCACAACCTGAGCTCTGGTACCATCTTTGTAACGGCCCAGAATTATGATTTCCGGGTTACGTTTCAAGGGATAAAACCCCTTGTTCAGATCTTGCAATTCGAGTACGGGTTGAGTTTTAAAACAAAGTATTTGTACCAAAAGAAGGGATTTCGAACCCTTAAAGATCGCGGATCCACTAGGGACCAAATACATGCCTTAGTCTAATCGTGAAATCGAGCGAAAGCAGAAATGAAGTTAAATTTAAATACAATCCAAAAAGGGGGGTATAAAAGAGAGGAAGTATGGTGGTCTCTCAACCTCTCGATCTAACGCCAAAAGTCTGAACCCGCCAAACATCCACATAAGCAACGATAGCGGCTAACGGTTACCTGAATCTAAAAAAAATGAGGGGGATCTGGGTCAATCATCAGGTCACTCATGCGCGTATGTAAACACACTCTGAGAGGCATATAATAAGCATCCTACTCTTAAGATGAAATGCGTAATGCCATACGTAAATTAAATCACATATATATACTGACAGTTTAATATAATGCAGAAAGCGATAAATGGATCCACACAGAATGCCAAGTGGCATGTCCCTCTCTTACCTCCACCCCCTTCCGATAAGGCGGAGACTGGCCAGTTCGGTGCTATAGCATAGCAATTTCCTCGTGGTGGTGCACAAACCACGACATCATCATATCATATCATCTCATCGCTTGCCCGATGGTGCTGGGCTATCATATCATGTTCATATAGACTCGATTGACTCAGGGTACCCGATGAGGCTGGGCTACCCTATGACCCTAGCAAAGACTCTAGGACTATCACAGATAACGGCCGTTCTCTTGCAAGGACATATAGCAATCATATGATTTTCATTTTAGCTCCTAAGCATGATTCTAAGTCGTATGGTGCATGGACACTAGCCTACTATATAACACCCAGTGCATAGAGCGCCCATCATGAGTAAGTTCAAAGAACTTACCTGGAGTAGCATATCAGCAAGATGAAAAGCAGCAAGATATAAGCAAGCAGGTTACAGATCACCTAGCAATTATTAATAAATATGCATAAGTAAACTGCACACAACGGGATCCATTTACCACTACATAACATGCTCATCAATCCATTAATCATAGCATCATCAGCATCCTTTATCTCAACCTATCTCAACATCTTATATCATCTTATTCCATTGTCATTTTCATAACGGGCTCAATCATACTTCAATCCATAAAATCTCACTCGCTAGTCCAGTTGTTAGTCAAAACAATTACTTCAAAATTATACTTAACCATTTCTAATTCATAAAATATTAAAACTTTAAAACTACTTCCAAAAATCCGATTAAATAATCCCGGCATACTTTACTTTAATTAAAATCACCATTCTAGGGATTTAAATAGCTTTCAAACGTTACTAAAATAATTCAATTTATATACTTTAAAACCGACTCTTTTTAAATATTGACACACAAATCGATTTCTAAATATTCAATTATCGGAATTCAGTTAAGCAATTAATTAATAAATCTAATAAATAAATAAATAACAAATAACCCAAACCGAACCAACGCTTTTAGCCCAAACCGAACCGAACCCGTTTAATTAAATCCCAACCGGTTCAATAACAATCAAATAATATAAACTTAGGAGGTGGGACCCACGTCTTCATCTCCTTCCATTGAAAGTTGAAGACTCCCGCTCGTGCTCACCTGCAGCTGCTCGTTGGCACCCGGAGGAGACGGAGGCTCGCCGGCGACGTCCATCCTCGCCTCCTCGCCTGTTCAGCCCCGTCTTAGCCTACGCCCACCCGGATTCCCTCTCCGACACCCACACCCCCACAGGCCTCGCACCGTCCGCTCTCTCGTTCACGCTGCTCCCAGTTACGCTCTCGCCGCCCTCGAGCTCGCCAGAGCTCTCGAGTTCGCCCACCGCTCTCCGACCCATCCCTGACTCTCTCTCTCTCTCTCTCTCTCTCTCTCTCTCCCTCTCTCTCTCTCTCCCCCCAAAGGACAAGAAGGAACCAAAACGAATCAAGGGAAAAGAAAGGAGGTTGGAAAGCTCACCGAGGATGTTCGCGGATGTCGGAGTTTCGAACGGAGTTTTGGGCGTTGTCGGAGGCTTTCGATGGCTTCTCGGACCTGCGTCAGATGTGGGTGAGTGGGATGGTAGGGTTCGAGAGTAGTTTTGATCAGAACCGAGGGAGAACAGCTTACCGGAAGGTTGGTTCGCGCTTGAATGGAGGCGACGAAGCCCTTAATGGCTCGGTGGTGGCAAAGGGGGCTTCTTGGGCTGCCTCGGGGCGCTGGAGGATGTAGGGGGAGATGGAGTACAGCTACTAGAGCTTGGAGAGAAGAGGAGGACGAACGTGGTAGAGCTAGGTGTTGTGCGAATGTGAGGACGATGGTGTGGCGGGGGAGGTATGTTGTACGATGGTGGTGATGAGTTAAAGATCAAGGAGCAGAGAGTTGCCTGGGTGGAAGAATGGATGAAGGAGGAGGAACGGAGTGAAGCTGAGAGGTGGAGTGACGGTGACGGGTTTAAAACGAGGTTGCGGGCGGGGATCGTTTTGCAGGGTAGGGCTTTCATTTTAGCTAGGAGATAGGTAGGAGAGGGTAGGGGCTATGCAGCCGTAGGTGGCTTCGATGGGGAGTGCATTAATTGATAGAAGTGACAACTTAATACTCGGAATAAATTTTGAAATCCGCTTATTGATCTTAACCCGACGTGATTAAATTAAATTTAATATAAATGTTTGAAACCGAACTAAATAACGAAACCCGACAATATTTTCAAGCCTTGGAAATATAGGGAGAAATAAATTCATTTTCAAGTTCGAATCATAAGCTTATGGCGGGATTGGTCTCAAGAAATAAAATAAATCGGTTACTTGAGGACGCAATTTTTTTCAAAATTTTCCGGAGTCTTAGAACTTAAATGGAATAAAATCCATAATCTATATAAATAATATTTTTAAAATACCGGTCCTTACAGGGAGGCTTCTATTGACCTGCGGTGTTTCCTCTCCGGGCGGTGTTCCCAGGTACCATCGATCCTCTTCTACCAATACCGTGTCTCCCTTAATTTGTATGTTTGAGTGTATTTCCCTTCGCTAGTTGGGAATGAATATCAATGATGAAGCTGTGATGTCCTCTTTGATGTTGAGAAAGGAATGGAAAGCTTTGATATTCTATCTGACTTTTCAGAATCATACATGTCCGGTTCTGGTTTGCTTTCTATGTGTTCAGTTGGGAAAAAACAGAAAAGTAGTTCAAACTAGGGGCAAAAGAGATGAAGTGATTCTAGTGAACTCAAGCCTTATAATTGGCTTATGATCAATCTTAACTTTTGGAAATGGAAAGAAAAAATAAAAGAATAGATAAAATCAAGAATTCATGCTGTAATTGCAACTCAAAAGCAAGCAACATAGAACAAGGAGGAAGCCTCAAGTAATAGACAAACAAAAAGTCAAGCCTTATAATTACATACTTGTAATGGAATTACTACGCATTTATTTGATCTTGACTAGGTACCTCAAAGCTGGAAGCCTCAAGTAATAGACAAACAAAAAGAATTGGAGGACCAAAGGCGCGAAAAAATACCCATAGAACAAGGACTCGGAATCAGGTTGAAAGCAAGAAAAAAAAGACAATTGAACAACGATGAAGAAATAAGAACAAAGAACCAAAAGAAAACTGAGAAAACACTTCAGGGATCTTCTGGTGTGGCAAGGAAGAATAAGGTGATCAAGAACAGATGCCAAATCCAGATATATAGAATCAAGAAAACTTGGCAAGGTAAAAGTTATACACTTCTCATCTTTCTTTTGTTGCATTCCTATTGGCTTCCGATCATACGGTCTGAACTAAAACAAGATAGTATAAAACCTAAACCAAAAGATGATTTATATATCCTGAAAGAAACCCATAATCTGGAACTACGTGGCTTCACTTTGATATTTTGTGTAACACCCCTTTTTAGATCCCAAAGGAGTGTTGCAGCGCCAGTGAATCCGCAGACTTTAATGTCTTTGAATCCACCTGAGGCTTATAGGGACATGCAACCATGCTCCCATAAACAAGATGATAATTTAAATATAATAAAATGAGCGGAAGTAAATAAAATTCATTAGTTTAAAATATATGTTCATAATAATAATAAGAATACTGAAACCATAAAGTATAAATAAATTCCCAAAATAAATGAAATGAAAGTAGCGGTGCGGAAACTTTAAAAGGGTTCAAAACTTGAGGTAAAATATTCAATAACTGATAGCCCGCTCTTCAACTCTCTCCTGCTCCACTGTTTGCACTAGACCTGTGGAATATGGTCTGGTGTTTCGTGAGAACGAAGGACACCAGCCATCCAATAAATAGGATGGTTAGTACAATAAAGACTAGCAAATGATAGGGAAAATGTTCAGACTTTAACCTTACAGTGACCATAAAACGGTATGTCTCAGGTTAAGGGAATGACACGAATATTTATAGTAGAAACTGAATGAAAAGAATAAAAATTCACACATGACTCGGATGATCATATAGATCGATTATAAGATAAGAAATGGAATTATACTCGAGACAGATAAGTATAATAACTGAAATGATCACCTATTTAACAGTCGATAATAAATGTAAGGATAATAATAATAATACTACGTGGTACCAGTCGGGCCTTTCACAAGGACCACGACCTACATCAGATCGTTGTTTTATCATCCCGCAGAGAATGCATTCCGGGATGGTGTTTCATGAAACCTTTTGAGGCGGTGGCTTAACGAACCACAACATGCAAGTCAGTCTACTGCATAACTTGCCAAAGGCATAAAGCCACTCGCATCACGTGGTGCGCATTTTAACATATCACAACTAAGCATCACATGGTGCCTATCTTATCATATATAAACAATTTATACTAGGTGATCATAATAACAACATTAAATCAAACGGGGACAAGCATGGATAATTCAAAGGGTCTTACTATCACATGCTACTAGTTTGCATGAAAGAACAAGCAGAATATCATGCACTTTAGGAAGAAGAAATGGGCAACATTTACTTATCTCGAGTTATAAACAAACAAATCATATTTAATACTATAACACTATAATTACTTTAATAATAATTGCCCATTTGTTTAACTCATGCCAACTTATGATTAAAAAGATAAATTACATCAAGCAGACGGGTATGCAATTTATCAAAATTGGCAAGGAAATTGGCCACATGGCCGCATTCGACACGGAAGAATTTAAAAGGCACAACAAAAGAATCACGAAACACGCAAAGGGCGTTTGAACGAAATCACTTGCCTTAACCTTCGATGATCGGTTGACGACAACAAGACGAGATTTTAGCACCTAATAAATCCAACGAAAAAGGAATATTTAATATTGATATTTCATACGATTAACCTTACTTAACTCAATTTGAAATTGAATTAATTCTATAAAGTTACGAATTTATACCAATATAAATTCCTCGAAGAGCGGGATCCGGCGTGGGTGCTTCAAGATTGCTTGATGTCGCTGAAACGGGCAAGAATCGAATAGTTTAGAAATATTGGCCATTTAACTTAATAAATAATTAAATTAAGGCTAGGAATAAGAATAGAATAAAAACAAGGGAAGTTTATGTAATTTGACCAAAAGAGATTGAAATCTCTGTTCTTCCTTCTATTTGAGATCCCGTACAGAGGAGGACGACGGAACTTCGATTGGTGGCTCTTCCTCCTCCGACTATGGCAGCGGCAATGGCGGTGATCGGAGGCGATGGGCAGCGGCAAGGCAAGGGCCTCGGCGGCGATGGGCCGTGTCCAAGCAGCGGTCGGAGGCGGCTGCTCGGGCAGTGATTGCGGCAGCAAGCGGGGGCGACGGCAACGAGGGCTCGGGCTGTTGTCGTTGGTGTGGCAATCGGAGACGCAGGTGGCACGGGCTCGACCTTGGGCGATCTCCAGGCAGTGACTACAGTGGGTGCGGCGGCGGTGGCTCTTCGGCGGCAACAGGGGCGTGTTCGACCTTCTGTTCTCCGGCAAGACTACAACTGCAGGGCCCGGTGGCGAGTGAGATGGTCCGACGGTGATGGCTCATGGCTCAGGGTCACCGGCGGTGTGCTTGGACGGCGATCGGAGCGAGAAGAGGACGGCTGGCTGCGGGTTGAATCAGGAGGCGAGGGTGATGGATGACGGTGATGTGAGAGACGGTGAGGACGATTGTGGTTGAATTGGTTTTGGGCTGTGGAAACCCTAAAATTTGACGTGTATCTATAATGCTAAAATACGTCAGATAAAAATGGACTTTTGATTCTTCGGGATTAAGAATAAATAAAAATAGGGATTAAGAGTGGATGGTAGAATTTAAGAAAAAGAAATAAAAGAAACGGATAAAGATGGAGATAACGGGATGAATATTATTTAATTTAACTTTATAAATTAAATAATAATGGTATTTAGAGTATTTATTTAATTAAATCAACTCATATATTATTTCTCTTTAGAATAATTTAATTATTCTAATTCATACCATATATCTTATGTGAATTTATTAAATGACCAAATTCACAAGATATATACTATAGTTTGATATAATATAGACTTATTCAATTAAATAAAAATAAGAAATAACCCAAAAATAATTTGGGGTATTTCATTTTGCTGGTCCAATGATAAGAGACTTCCTAGAAGAAAAAAGAAACGAAAAATGTGTGCAATACTTCAAACATCCAGTTGTCTCTTGTCTTTTCTTCGTTGTTGCTTTGTGCTCGACAACCTAATATTATGAGCTTGAACTTATTGTCTCCGATCCTGTGCAACCTGAAAAACCTAATCTTGGGCGCCCTATACCCAAGTCGACTCCAGTTGAACCCATTCAACTATATCTTGAACAAAGGAACATTGAAAAGGAGACTAGCACCAAACTCAGGAACTTTAAGATAGCCTGAAAGATGGGACTAGCACCACTTCTATTGCAAGTGATCTTTTCACTTTACTTCACTTTGTCTACTTCTAACTTTTTCTCCTGAGAGATAAATTGGTGCAATAAAAATTAGTTCTTTCTCTTTGTTTGCTTCGATGGGTAAAATAATTTACAGCAAACTATTCCATTGATTTTTAGGGTAAAAATAACTTACTGTCAGAAGTTTTACTTGCAGTTGGCTTATATTGTCTGTAATATACTTCATATCTTCAAATTAATTTGATGTATGTAGTTGCAATGCCCTTCTCTTTATATGTATTTCATTTGTTAATATTCTTGCTGCAGGCCAAATCAGATACAGTTGAACGGGTTTGTGCTATAGTGAAGAAGCAATTGCCTTAAAGAGGGTACATTTGTAACTTAGGAGTCAAGTTTGCATCACTAGAAGCCGATCCTCAATCTTAAAATAGTAAGGAACTTTTATAATACGATCTCTTTGCAGGATGACTAATTTGATAATCTTGTCATTGTTGTGTCTTGGTTCACATTGATTACTTCCCCATCCATAATTTATCATATGCAAATATTGCATGATGAACTGCTTAATTATAACTCTGAATGTGTTTCCTTTGCCTCATCGGGTTTAATAGACACAGATCATTCAAGTGTATTTGGTTCCATATGTTACTCCTTATTAAAGTTTGCAATTGGATGTGGATTTGGCAAGCTGCAATGCATTTCACAGATTTGATATCATATAGGTTGATTGTGAGCTATTTTCGGTTCCATGATTATTGTGGTGGCATTTTTCAGTTAGTTTAGCTTCATCTTATTGATTTCAAGATAATTGTAGATAAGGCCTTATGAGATCGCCATAACAGTTGGAGTATGGTGATGAAATTTGCACTTATTCCATGGAACCCAGAGATGGTGTTTATTGGCAAATTCGTTATGGGCATCAACACTTAGACAACAAAATTCTGCAGCCATCCGGTAGGTCTCTACAAACCCTCTTTCTACAAAGAAGATAGTTGATGAAATTTTAATATTTGAATATTTGAAATGTGAATTTAGTAAAATCTAGACACAAGTATAATGAAAAACACATACACAATCATTTGGAGTCCATAGGATGGGACACCTACTCTGAAGCTCAAAGAATGATGCATAGAACTTCATGTATGGATACCAGATGGTGTTTGATCGCGAGAAGAAAGTGTTGGGCTGGCAGGAATCCAACTATGAGTATCGAATGTAACAGTTCCTTTTGCATAATTGGGTGTCTAATATACATGGTCCTAACAGTCTGAAATATTTGCAGGTAATATGAGTGATCCAGCTCATCCACCAACAGCAACAGGTACTCCTGTAGAACAATGAGCAATGCGAAAGTCGAAGGGGTGCCCACTAATAACACAATTAACACACTGGATGGGCTCTACCTCTTTTCTTGGCTGCCATTCTTTGATCATACCAGCTCCTCACAGGACCATGTATATTAGACACCCAATGTTCTTTTGGTGTAATGGGTTCTTGATACTTAAATGTGTTCGTTTGTAAATTAATTTTAAATATCGATATTCCCACGAAAATATAGCAGTAATGGGGGAATATTTTGATGTGTTCCCACTTAACTGTGTTCTTTTGATGTGTTTCCACTTAAATTCATCTACAAAATAATCCTAAATCGGGTTCTTTTACCTACCTGGGAATATCAGACAAGATTTCCTCATCAGAACAGGTTTCACACAAGGAGCACTCCCCTTTACCTACCTGGGAATATCTATATCATCAGTTGCCCAATATACTCCCCTTTTAAATAAATTCATGACTAACATTAGCTATTGGAACACCAAAACTCTTTCATAGGCCGGTAAGATTGATTAGAAGACCATATCTGATATATCTGCAGAGATAAACATATTAGATTTATGGTTTGTCTTGACATGAGAACTACTTTCCTACTGGGGCACGTCTTGCTAAAATCTACATTTCCAACCGTTCCCTACTTACCGTTGGCAAAAAAAAATGACAAGAAAAGGTTGCTTCTTTTAAGCTAATTTTTTTTTAAAAAAAATTACAATGGAAGTCATTTTTTGTGATTGCTTACTTGTCTTACTTGTCATCCTCAAAAATAAGTCATACAGAAGTAAGAACTTACTCAAAATACATAATCATTTTATACAGATTCGTATGAGTACACAATTAACAGTACAAATTAAGATAAATCTGCTATTTTTCAAAGAAAAACCAGTCTGATGTAGGTAATAAAAGACATTCCTATTTTAGCTAGCACATAGTACTTGAGTTTTATAGTACTTGGACCTCAATTTATATTTAATATAATTTTAATTAACCTGCTTTAAAATCTAATTTTTATGCAAGTTATATTGCAAATATGAAGTGTGTAGGAAAGCTATAATACAAATATAAGTTACTTGGGTAATGATTGTTGCTAATGATAAAATGGGGGGAAATTGTATTTACATTTTCATAATATCAACATATAATCTCATTTATGTAGTTTTACAATAATGTATAAATTTCATGCGTCATACATAATACGATAACATCCGATAGATATTATAGGCGTTCTTTATATGATTTTTAAAAATCCCGTGCGTTCGCGCACGGGGTACTAACTAGTTAGCCACTTAAAGAAAGAGCCTAAGAAAACATCTTATAGATATAGAGTTCTTGACCCATAATATCTCAGTCTCACTCCATGAAGGGCATGAGCCCCTTGAATTACAGCTATCAACAATACTCAACCTCTTGAGAAGCTTCTACTTTTCGTCTTTGGTCTTTTAACATCCTTACACCCTCTCAGCAGCAGATCTTCATGCTACTATGCAATGGAATTCCCAAAAATAGGTTCAGGGGTTAACTAAAAAATGAGAACGCAACAAAAGTCTCTCTTGGACATTTTTACAAACACCTTTCAAGCATGAATTTAACCAACAACCAAAAATCAATATCTAATTCCGAATTTATCCAAATCCCCCATCAAATTCCTAATCAATAAACAAATTCCCTAATCCAATTCATCAAAGATCAAATTCTAATTTAATTCATCAAAGACCTAATTCAAGAACATCAAATTAAGCCCTGTTAATACCGAGTCACCAACTTATTCAAATCATAAATTAGAACATATCATCAAATTTAAAGTGGTG
Source organism: Persicaria tinctoria (assembly GCA_037127255.1). Lineage (NCBI taxonomy): Eukaryota > Viridiplantae > Streptophyta > Magnoliopsida > Caryophyllales > Polygonaceae > Persicaria > Persicaria tinctoria. The sequence continues at coordinate 63,732,748 of JBANSL010000002.1, read as the reverse complement.
CTTAATTACCTGTTGAGGCTTCACTAGATGATGGATATTGACATCAGGATTGAGGAGCAACCAAAATCAAAGCTGCGACCTTGTGATTCTGAGCAGGTGTGGAACTCAGTGGAAGATGCTTGAACTCCAATTTTAATTGAAGAATAATTGAATAGCCCAGCATTTGAACCAAGAAGCACTACTACATAAACGAGCTAATGTGGCGCTTGGTTGTGGCGGTTTATTCTATTGTACCGGTTTAGGTGGCGGTCTACATATGTATGGCGGTTTAAGTGGCGGTTTTGTTAATGAGTGAATTTTGAGCAACTATTGTAGCAGTTTTAAAAACCTATTATAGTGGTTTAGATGTTTATCTATCGTGGCGGTTTTTAGCACCTATAGTAGCGGTTTTGGGATCTACTGTAGCGGTTTTTATTTACCTATTGAGGCGGTTTTTAATTTGTGATTTTCCTAAATAATTTACCCTAGTTACACCGTAAGGAGTATATAGCACTAGCGCCGCTCACCCCTTCCGCTCTTCCCCCTCGTCAGATCTATCTCCTTCAATGGAACTAGAGTCGTTCACCCCATTGCCTCTTACATCCAAGCTTTCAAAAGCATCCTTCAATGGCTACTCTTGCTCTATTTGTCTCATTCTCATTCTCGCCCTTTCTCAATCTTAGATCTCCATTTCCTTCTTTCTCTCTTTCCCCTCCTATCCTTGTAGAACCAACCCCTTACTCTCTCTTCGACTCTTCGCACCACCCAAGCCTGCCGCTCTCCCTCTCTCCCTCTCTACGGCGACTTCATCACCTGACGATCTACTTCCACCATTGTACCTCCTTGCCTCAGAAACCTATTCTGCTTAAATAATCGGAATTGTCGAAACCCTAGCCTCGATCTACTGACTCAAACCCTTATCGTCTCTCTCTGGTGAAGCCCAGGACTGTCACCCTAATCCTCCGTTGGCCCCAATTTGCTGCCTCTAGCCATGTAGATCACTCGTTTGCGAAGCCCATGGCTGTCACCCCAAGAACATTCGATGTTCTTTTTCGCTACTGGTAAGCCAACGTGTAATCGACACCCTTAGCTATTGTTATGTGGAATTGTTATACTTGTTTCTCATCCATTTTCATGTTTGCCCCTGTATATATTGTTTTGTTCATATAGAATTAGTTTTACTAGGGACATGATTGTAATTTGAAAACTGTATGCTTTTGTATGTCTATTCCCTTACACTTTCCAGCTGGTAGTCTCTCTAGGGTTGTCTCCTAATCTCCAGTATATATGCATTGTAAAGCACAGTAGCCGTATTAAAATCAATTAATCCAAAAGAGGTGTCTCACTTTACAGATCCAAAACCTTGTTCCTTTATGGTATCGGAGCCATAGGCAAAAGCCACAATGGAAGTTCCTCCCACTATCATCCCAACACCACCTTCACAGATGTCACTTACCCATTCCCCCCACCTACCCTCATTTTCAAATTTCATTACTCTAAAGCTCACTCACACAAATTATCCCCTTTGGAAATATCAAGTCACTCCTTATCTAGCCTCTCAAGATCTACTCTCCTTTGCTGAAGGAACCGTTCCATGCCCCCCTCCCCTCACTGGTGACAACCTACCGAACCCCGCACACACAGAATGGATCAAAAAAGACAAACTTGTCATGGCTATTATCACCTCCTCACTCACAGAACAAGTCCTAGCTCAAATCATTGATTGCACTTCCGCTTCCCAGTTGTGGTCCACTCTCGAGTCCCTCTTCGCTGCCAGATCGACTGCCCAAGTGGTTCATCTCCGCCTTCAGCTTGCCTCTCTCAAGAAGGGTGGTGAGACGGTCACCGAGTTCTTCAACCGAGCGAAGGGACTGATGACATCCCTTGCTGCTGCCGGACAACCCATCACCGACTCGGAGTTCGTGATCTACATCCTTGCCGGTCTCGGAACGGAGTACGAGTCACTTGTCACCTCCCTCTCCACACAGCCTAATCTCCCTTCTCCTGCCCAATTACTGTCTTACCTTTTCAACCACGAATCTCGCCTCACTCCCCCCTCCAAACCCCCACTCCTCTCCACACCCCCCACCGTCAATCTGACCTCCGCCCACCACCACACCGACCCTGCATTTGACCCAAACAACAATCCGTTCAACAGGGGTCACAACCAACCCAACCACAATCTGTCTAACCAGGGTCGCGGAGGCCATAACCCATTTGGTAATAGTAGAGGCCAGGGTCGTGGTCAACGTGGTGGCCGCCCGCCCTTCCTACGGCGGCCGTGGTTCCAGCACCAACTTCTCCGGCCAGCAGGACAACCGACCGACCTGTCAAATCTGTTCCAAGAAGGGTCATTCTGCCCTTGCTTGTTGGAGCCGCTTCGATCACTCATACCAGGCGCCACCTCCACGCAACTTTCAGGCCAACTTCACCAACTCCTTCTCCCCTTGGTTCCCCGACACCGCGGCGTCACACCACTACACGCCGAACCAGTCGAACTTGAGAAACGACTCGCTTCCTTACCACGGTACTGAACAAGTGATGCTCGGGGATGGCTCCTCCATCCCGATTCAGAATCAAGGCTCAGCTACTTTCTTCTCCCCATCGCGTACCTTCTCTCTCAACAACATCCTTCACACTCCTCTTATTTCCAAAAATCTCTTATCCGTTCGTCAGTTTTGTCTCGATAATCATGTCTCATTTGAATTCTTTGCTAATTATTTTCGTGTGAGAGATTTGCAGAGTCGGAGACCTCTTCTTCGAGGACCCGCTGAGGGTGGGCTGTACGTCATCCCCGCTGCCACACGCCGCTCATCGCCACTACAAGCATGCGCCGCCGTCAACTTTAACCCCCACCTGCTTCACTCCCGTCTAGGTCATCCTTCTCAAAGAGTCACCAGACTCCTTTTGTCTAGGTTTGGGAATTTCAGCCCAAAAGGACTTCAAGCCCTATTTCCTTGTCAAGCCTGTTCATGGGCCAAAGCCCATTGTCTACCCCATCCCCCATCACCCTCAAGATCTAGTAGGTCTTTTGAGCTTTTGTTTTGTGATGTATGGGGCCCGACCCACACAATATCAAAAAAAGGCCATCGCTTTTATTTGAGCATAGTTGATGACTACTCTAAATATATATGGCTCTTCCCTTTTGTATCTAAGTCTTCAGTTGCTTCTCTAATTACAAATTTTGTCAAAATTGTTATGAATTTCTTCAATTCCAAAATTTCGTCCATACAAACTGATGGTGGGTCTGAATTCTTCCCCGTCAAAACTCTCTTCGCCTCCCTTGGCATTACTCACCGACTTACTTGCCCGTATTCTCACCCGCAAAGCGGGACCGTTGAGAGTCGTCATCGACGAATCGTCGATATGGGTCTTACACTTCTTAAACAAGCCTCTCTACCTCTCACCTTTTGGGACTACGCATTTGAAACCGCTGCCTTCCTCCTAAACCGATTACCAACACCCGTTCTCTCTAACACTACACCCTTCAATCTTTTGTTCGGATCATCTCCCGATTACGACTCTCTCCGCATTTTCGGTTGTCTTTGTTTCCCTAACCTTCGGCCCTACAACCGCCACAAGCTTGCTTTCCGCTCAGCCCCTTGTATCTTCCTTGGTTATAGCCTCCAACACCGTGGCTACTTATGCCTCGACTATATGACGGATCGCCTTTACATTTCCCGCGATGTCATCTTTCATGAATCAACTTTTCCTTTTGGTAGTCCCTCCCCCATCCAGGTTGAGACCACCACTCCTACAACCTCTCTTCCACTTCTCCTTGGGCCCAACTCACTTCATCAGGCCCAACCCAATACCCATTCAACTCCCCCTTCCACTCCTTTGCAAAACTCAACGTCATCTCCTTTAACCATGGCCCACAATCCATCTCCACAATCCTCTTCCTTGTCTCAATCCAACTCCCTCACCCTTAGTTCGGATACACCCTCTTCCTCCTATCCTCCATCGCCGCCTGCTTCCTCTACAGTGCCCCCCACACACTCCATGATTACAAGGTCCAAAAACAACATCTCCAAGCCCTTCATTCGCACTGACGGCACCGTGACCTGGCCCTCCACTTCAACTCCCACCTGCAATCTCACATCGTCTTGTCCGGATGAACCCACCTCTTTCACCGAGGCTTCCAAGCACTCGGAGTGGCGGGACGCCATGGCCGCTGAAATCAACGCTCTCCTGTCCACTCGAACTTGGTCTCTCGTTCCCTCTACTGCTTCCACCAACACCCTAGGAGTCAAGTGGGTTTTCAAAACCAAACGAACCTCCGATGGCTCAATCGAACGTCGGAAAGCTCGTCTAGTTGCCAAGGGCTATCACCAACTAGAAGGACTCGATTTCACAGAGACTTTTAGCCCCGTTGCCAAGCCTTCGACCATTCGACTCTTGTTGTCCCTTGCAGCAATGCGTGGCTGGCGTGTGGATCAACTGGACGTACATAACGCCTTTTTACACAGCAACTTGAATGAAGAGGTTTATATTTCTCAACCCCCTGGCTTTGTTAATAGTCAATTTCCAACTCATGTTTGCAGATTACACAAATCCCTCTATGGATTAAAGCAAGCGCCTCGAGCGTGGTTTGAAAAACTGAGTGCCGCCTTAATTGACATGGGATTCTCTCCCTCCCGCGCAGACTCGTCCCTCTTCACCTTTGCTTCCGGTCCCGATTTGGTCTATATCCTTATCTATGTCGACGACATCTTAGTTGTCTCCAGTTCTGCATCCCTGTCTAACACCTTCACCACCTGTCTCTCCTCCCGTTTTCCAATTAAAAACCTTGGTGCTGTCCATTATTTCTTGGGCATTCATATCTCCCGGTCTTCGGAAGGCTTTACTCTTTCCCAGTCTCAATATATCCGTGATCTCCTTCAACGTTCTCATATGGTTGGAGCCAGTCCCGTTCAAACCCCTATGTCAAGTACATTTCTTTCCTTTTGCGACCTTGACTCTCCTGACTTTCATGACCCCACCTTGTACCGTAGCGTGGCAGGAAGCCTTCAATATCTCTCGTTCACACGGCCCGACGTCTCCTTCGCCGTCAACAAAGTATGCCAATACATGCATCATCCCAAATTGGTGCACTGGCAAGGTGTCAAACGCATTCTGCGTTACCTGGTCGGGACTATTGATCAAGCACTACACATCTCGGCCTTCTCTCCGTGTGCCCTCTCCGCCTTTTCTGACGCGGATTGGGCTGGTGATAATGCTGACCGCCGCTCCACTGGCGCCTATTGCATTTTTCTTGGTTCGAATTTGATATCATGGAGCTCGCGAAAGCAACAAACAGTGGCGCGCTCCTCTACGGAGGCGGAGTACCGGGCATTGGCTCAGGCAACTTGTGAGCTGTTGTGGATCCAGTCATTGCTAGCTGACCTGCACATCGTCCTTCCTCAAGCTCCCGTCCTTTGGTGCGACAATCTCGGTGCCACGTATCTCGCCGTCAATCCCGTGCTACATCATCGAATCAAACACATTTCTCTCGACTACCATTTCGTTCGGGAGCGAGTCCAGGCTTGCACATTGCAAGTTGCCTTCTTGTCGTCTAAAGATCAGACCGCCGACATCCTCACAAAACCGTTGGCACCTCCTCAGTTCAGTTTCCTGCGCTCCAAACTTTGTCTTCGTCGTTCGGATCGAGGGGGGGTACTAGGGACATGATTGTAATTTGAAAACTGTATGCTTTTGTATGTCTATTCCCTTACACTTTCCAGCTGGTAGTCTCTCTAGGGTTGTCTCCTAATCTCCAGTATATATGCATTGTAAAGCACAGTAGCCGTATTAAAATCAATTAATCCAAAAGAGGTGTCTCACTTTACAGATCCAAAACCTTGTTCCTTTAAGTTTATTTGTTTAAATTATATATGTTATTTGCAATAATCTATTTGCAATTCTTTATTGTAATTAATGTGTGCGCATTTACATTTCATCAACTCCTAGTAGGTGCGTGGTAAATGCATCTTGCCTATATATATTTTTAGGATTTATAAATTCGTTCAACTCAACTAATATTCATCTCGCAAGTAATGGAGTGGCTAATTTCATTTCATACGGAAATTTGAAAAAAATTGCTAACAAGTTGTTGAATATCAAGCTTCATTACCAAGCAGTATCAATGGGTGGTATATGAGTAAAGAACCCAGTGTATTTGTGATTGCAGGACCTCACTAGAATGTACAAAGTCTCTTGATTGTCTTGTATATTCACTTGTAATTTGATGTTTCAATTCCTCCACACTTATTTAGCTTCAAGTGATTATCTTTATGTGCATATAAAATATAAACTCATTTAGAAGGACTATGTTTGAGCACAATTTGTTGAGTCAATATACCATGGACGTGTGTTCATATAACGGGACTTCTTGGAATCATTTTACTATTGTTGATGTATGTTCAATATACCATGTATGTTCAAGGCATTTGATAAATTCATATTTCTATTTCCCATGTTTTTTAATAAATGAAACGATGTTCCGAAAACATCGTATCCGTTTCATCAAAAGTTTTATTCTTATAGATCTTATTTTGCTAATCATATTGTGTAGGTTCTAAGAAGGTCGTATTACATCCTATAATTCAGCTAGGGAAACACATGGTAAGATACTTTTGCTAATCCTTTTGACATGTCCTTTGAAGTTATTTTTACATGTTTTTTCTTTTTTAAAAAGAAAGCATTAATAGTGAAAGAGTAGATTTTTACATTTCAGCTATAATGTGTTTTACCTTGTGATAGGAAAACTAGTTTTTGAGAAAGGCTTTTGGTTGATCTCAATCGACATTAGTAAGTAATCTTTTATAGATGAGATTCACCTAGCTTGTTATCTTGAATGCGCCATGATAGTTCATCTTTATATGTGCTTTTTATCTTGATCTTGTTGTCTTGAATTTGATTTAGTTTCTACCGTTAAAAAATGTTTCTTGCTGAAATTGATTTCTTTGATTTATACCGTAAAATGTTTCTCGGCCTGATTCCTCTTGATTAGTTGATGTCGCGTTTTTCCTATGGCTGCTTGGGGGTTGTTTATGCTGCTCGTTGATGTTGATGAGAGGATGACATAGTTTCAGAGATGGAAGCTTTGGAGGTTAGTTTTTTTCCTTAAAGCATGTTTTTAATTGATATGATTTTATTACTTCTGGAACATGTATTTCTTTCAATATTATGAAATTTTTATATGATTGTATGATGTATATTACTGTATATGATTATCATGATCAGGACGATGATAAAAAAAGAAAAAGAAAAAATAAGGCAGTTATAGATACTGAATTACTGATGCTTGATCTGGTAAAAAGAAAGCTATCGTGTTTTGATTGATCAGAGATTGTGGAATATGGATCCTGATTTCACAGTTGTGTAAAAATTATTCCAATTAATTAACTTTTGGCGATAGCTGTGGAATATATATATATACACACACACGATAATCTTAAAATCCTAGTATAAAAATTTGTGTGTTATTCATTTATTTTGAGATAAAAACTTGTTCAATTAAATCACATGGTGAGATAACTTGGTTCAATCCTTAATTTAAGGCCTTGTTTGAATAAGTATAATTCTTATTAATTCAATTCCTATAAATTAATTTAAAGATGTTTGATTGAGTTATAAATTCTACTAATAAATTAAAATGGAGGAATTATGAATTTTCTATAATAAAAAAGGATAGAAGTTCAACTTATCTAATAGGAAGTCCCATTTCATAGAAATTGAAATTCCTGATAATTGAAGTTCTTAGGGTTTTCAACCAAATATGGATATGTATGTTGAGTTTTTCAATTTTTTTAATTGTTAACCAAACGAATCAGCTCGAATATTTTGATTGCTAGTTATGATTTCACTTACTGGTTTGTGTGTGCAATGTAAGAATTACTTTCATTGAAATCGTAAATTAAAGTTGATTCGGAATGGATTCACATTCACGTAAAAGTCACATGGATCTGTTTTTTCTAAGGACCACTTCTACTATATATATATATACAAACCTTCTCAATATCCTCCTGGTTAGCATCTGAAATGCATTTCATTCATTCTCATGAACAGATCCACCAACATTTTTTAGAAGGTTTTATGTTTTACCGGTCTCTCCTACTCAGTTGTTTTGGGAACTTTGTAGTTTGTCTCTATCTGGTTGATTATGATCGAATAATAACTACTCTACTATTATGTCACTTGACTACTATGCTGTTTTGGGAACTTTGCAAATTTTCTGGTTGGTGAGTTGGAAAATTATTTATAGGTTGGGCTTATGCTTTTGGATGAAATTCACTTATCTAGAGCTCTTTAGAGATGTACTTAGATTTAATCTAGATTACTTTAATTCCCTTATATATGTACTTGATATATATTCTTATGTTTAATATTATCACCCTTCTTATCAGACTTCATATGGTGATGTCAGATGTGACCATATTTATAATCGGTTCATATGTTGGAGATTGATTATTTATCTCTATCGAATTGCAGTACTAAGCCCACCCATTGGCGAAGGCGCTAAATAATAACTTACCTATGATGGATTCAAACAAAAAGAGATGTGGCAAAACATGTGGAAACGTTTGTTTCACGTGCTTAGACAGTTTGGTTTACTATGTAATGTTTTATTTCAGTCCATGAACATTAATACATTATTGTAATGTTTTATTTCAGTCCATAAAGATTATTGTATTTCATTTTCATGATGAAATGTATTATAGTTTGTATTATATATTTGTTATTTGATTACTTATTAATAGTGGTAAATGAACCACTACAAAAGGTCTGATATTAAGAGCTCAAAAAACCGCTACAATAGTCTGAAAAAACCATTACCACAAACCGCCACACACAGCTTTTGAAACTGCTACAACAGGAATATGAAACCGCTGCATTTTGTAGCGGTTTTCAGTTTTAGTGGCGATTTTTCACTTCAAGCTAAAAACCGCTACAGTAGATAAAAAACCGCCACCTTTGACCTAATGCAGCGACAACTGATGTAGCGATTACAAAACCGCCACATTAGCCTTTAAGGAGCGGTTTTCCCATTTTTTATGGTGGTTTTTTGCCGCTACCATAGTCCTTTTATGTAGTAGTGAAGCCGAAGATTATAAGATGGGTACGGAGACGTCACCGATGATGGAAAGGATGTGAGTGCAAATATATTAGGGAGTAAAATTTGCTTTTAAGGTGTAAAATTTTTATACCCTGCGTTTTGGGGCAATTTATTGTAGCGCGTTATTCCATTCTCCTTCCTCCGTCACTCCTCATCATCCTCGTTTCTGATCTCGCCCTAACTCACCCTCGCTTTTCGCCCTCTGTCGCGCGTCGTCGTCATCTCTTTGTACTACGATCTTCGATCTTTCCTGAATGGAGAACGACAATGGCGAAGGAGATGGCAGGTCGTCATCTTTGAAGTCGTGTTGGAGAAATCAGGCGCTTCTCTCCCTCAAAGGCACCCAGGTTTGTGCTCGATTTCTTTTCCTCTCGTCTCCCTTTAAATTTCCTTCAGATATGCTCTTCGGCTCGTCCTTCTTCCTATCGCTCCACCTAGGTTTTGCCCTATTGTCCCAATTTCACAAGATTTTTTATTAATTTGATAGCGCCTTGTGTGATTTCAACTTCTGATTTTTGAAAAACTCTGTATATGAATTCATTAGATCCAATAAGATGGACATGGTTGCATATTGTTATCTAGACTGGGTGTAATTTCTTGTATGATGATCTTCAGGAAGAAATTAATGTGCTTGTTTTTCTTTCTCTGATGTTTAGGGCTAGTGTGGTTAAAGTTTTGATATCTATAATGGTTTGATATTTTCATTGTTGCCAGATTGAAATAGGTATACATGAGTTCCTGCTGTTTTATTGCTGCTGTGATAGCCAAGAAAATTTTCACAATATTCATTTGGTGCATAGTGTAGAAGATCATAGAACACCAAATAAGTGGATGTGTGATGCAAGCACTACCAAGGAAAGTGCAAATTGTTGCTTGTTATTTTGTACAATTTGATGCTCTATAGATTAAGGTTTAGGATACTCTGGTGGTTCAAGAAATGAGCAAAGAATATCCCACTCTCTTTCTTATATACTGATGTTGCACTGGTGTTTTAACATAAATATTATGTGGGGTGACAATAACTAGATTGAGACTTTGTTAGATTTTTGCCTGAAATTATCCGTATATATCAGCACCGCACCATCAATTAGATTTAGTTTGAATAAAATAAAAATTAATCATATTCCATTACAACATAAATGATGGAACTGGAGGAGGGATGCAGGGGAGGAGGGAGGTGAAGAGTGGCATATGATTTCCCACCTCTCCACCATTTTGATCAAAGATGTAGTAGATGCAGCTGAGAGCTAACGGTACTTTAATTGTTGACCCAAATTTCATAGTACTGTCTTATTTTAATATCAGTAACTTTGGATAACAATTATTCCATTTTTAAATCTTTTGAATTTTGTTCTACTATTAAGTACTACGTATTAAAATTTAGGAGAGGATCCTCTTAGATTCATATTTGTTCTGTTAAACCTACCTAATGACTGGACTGGAGGATTGGAGGAAATGTGATAGCTGGAGTGAATCTGCAATCATATTCCATTATTTGTTCTGTTAAACCTACCTAATTATTTTTTTAATGCAAAAATCTTCCTAATGATTTTTGAATGCGAAAATCTTCCTGAATCTGTAATCATATTCCATTACAACAGAAATGGTGCAAACACTTCAAACAACATTTATAGCGTCCTGATCATACGAAGCAAACCCTTACTTGCTAAAAAAAAATTAATAAAAATTGTCCTTTAGTTGGTAACATCTTTGTGATGACGAGGTGGGATTCAATTTTACATTTCTAGTTCTATTGCTTCTCTTCTTTTTGGTGTGGAGTTTATTGTATTTTTGTATCTTGATCTACCATTCTACCAAACTTTTGTTTACATAGGATATACTGGTATAGGGATTGTTATTACAAGTTGTTTACACTTCTTTTTTACTACAAGAGCTAACAGAAAGGAGAGAAGGAAGCAATTGACAAAGCTTAGGGTGAAAGTTGGGAAGGCATGCAGATGAGAAGCTTGGCTACTGGAAAAAAACCTTAGAGATTGTGTTACAGTTTTGTCGACGAGTGTAGACATCCTTAGTTATACATTTGGGCATTGCAATTTTGTTTCGTTCGATTCCAACTTATTTTTCTTATTTTGAAGTTTTGATGGATCATTTTTTTCTGATTTACTGTTCATCTAATTGGTAATTTAACAGTGCTTGCTTACTTGCTCGATTATGCAGTTTCTAAGTCTTCTATGAATCCAGGGGTTCATGATTCATGGTTGTTGGCTAAATAAGCTTGAGAGAGCCATTATCTGAGTATAGTATTTAGTACAAACAAGATTGATCAGTTGGGAGCTCGAGCTCGTCTTGACCACAAAGAAGCTTTACTAGCTGGAGCTTGGTTTCGTGCTCGAGAGCCGAGCTTGAGCAACATTGTAGGCTCGATAAAAAAAATGTTTTAAAAAAAATTCTTTTGAGTTTTAAAATTGCACTTTTCAGATTTATATTTGCACTTTTTGAAACTAAAATTGCACATTTAAATTTTAAAATTGCACATTTAAACTAAAATCTAATTTGGTTCTACCTAAACTGAAAATCTAATTTGTGCACTTTATAATATTCTTCATGCATTTTTAATCTAATTTGTGCACTGTTTAATCTAATTTAATCTAATTTGCACTTTGTAATATTATTCTTGCAGTTTATAAGGTTATTTGTGCACTTTATAATGGTTATCTTTTTTTTTGTTCCCATTCATGAATAATATTACAAAGTGCAATAATAAAATGAGAAAGTGCATAAATAAGATGATAAAGTGCAATTGAGCGAATAGGCCAAAAATATTTGGTGGAAAAGAAACACTTTGTATATTCTAAAAGTGCAAAAATAAAAAAAAATATTAGATCAATTTTAAGTCTTACCCACCATTGCCCGTTGTATTGATATGAAACACTTGCTGTGAATTTGCATCAGAAGCCATAAACATTTTTTAATCCACATAATTTGTGCCATGGGCACATGACATTATTTTAGCAAACTGAAAAAAAATATTACAAACTAATTTAGCTCTATTTTTAGCTTTCTGTTAGGCTGAATTTGGCTCTATTAATGTATGTACTTACGATCTGTTAGGTAGAAATCAGCTGAACTGGCATTGGATTTCACACTAAAGTTGTTTTGGAGATTTGGTGTGGACTTGAAACTATTTTGGAGCCTTGATGGATGTTGTTTGGATGGCTAGTTGTTGTTGCGTTACTTGAGCTATTCGGCTTCGCGTATCTACATTAGTTATTAGTATTATCTTTGTCTTTTTCGAACTTGTCTATTTCGAACTTTATTTGTAATGTTCATTTTTTGTTTAAAAACTTGGATTGTAATTTCGGATTGTATTTCGAACTATGTTTGTCAACTTCATGTTGTGTTTCAAAACTTAAACAAGCTAGCGAGCCAAATGTGAACTCAAAACGAGCTCAAAACGACCAAAATGTATAAAATGAGCAAACGAGCTCGAGCTCATCTCGAAAATAAGCGAGCTCATGAACTCAAGCTTGCTTTATTGTGTTTGCGAGTAGAGCTTGAGCAAAATGTTAAGCTCGATTTTAAATTGAGCTCAAGCTTGACTTGTTTGAGTGAGGACCCTACCACAATTGTAATGTGCACATTTAGAATACAAGTGTGTAAAAGTAAGATACAATTGTGCAGATTTAAACTACAATTGTGCAAAAGTAAGATATTATTGTGCAGATTTAGAATACAATTGTGCACATTCAAATTAAAGTGCATAAATAAGATTAAAATGTGCAGAATTAAGGTTAAAAAGTGCATAACTGAGATTATAATGTGCATGATTAACAAAACGGACTTATCGTATATGTATTTTTTTTACGTATAAAAATTTCAAATTAAAGTGCATAAATAAGATTAAAATGTGCTGAATTAAGGTTAAAAAGTGTATAACTAAGATTATAATGTGCATGATTAACAAAACGGACTTATCGTATATCCGTTTTTTTATGTATAAAAATTTCAAATTAAAGTGCATAAATAAGATTTGAAGAATTAAGGTTAAAAAGTGCATAACTAAGATTATAATGTGCATGATTCACAAAATAGACTTATCGTATATTTGTTTTCTTACGTATAAAATTTTCAATTTAAAGTGCATAACTAAGATTATAATGTGCAGAATTAAGGTTAAAAAGTGCATAACTAAGATTATAATGTGCATTATTAACGAAACGGACTTATCGTATATCTGTTTTTTTTACGTATAATAATTTCAAATTAAAGTGCATAAATAAGATTAAAATATGCAGAATTAAGGTTAAAAAGTGCATAACTAACAAAACAGCCTTATCGTGTCGTATAACAATTTGAAATTAAAGTGCATAACTAAGATTAAAATGTGCAGAATTAAGGTTAAAAAGTGCATAACTAAGATTATAATGTGCATGATTAACAAAACGGACTTATCGTATATGTATTTTTTTTTTCTTCCGTTTTCAACACTTTTTGTTGTGAAAATATAACAATTGTGCAAATTTAGAATATAAATGTGCACATTTAGAATGCAAGTGTGCATACACCAATTACTAATATTATAACGTGTAAAAGTAAGATATAGTTGTGGAGATTTAGAATACAAGTGTGCATACAACAATTACTAAACAAGAGTGAATGAATCTGACAGATCTTATCCCAATCAATTATGCAAAAGTAAGATACAATTGTGCAGATTTAGAATACAATTGTGCAAAAGTAAGTTGCAATTATGCAGATTTAGAATACATTCGGAGAAGATTTATCCTGACTACAGATAAGTTAACTATTGTTGATCTTACTCAAAATTGCATTTCAAAAAATTACTTTTTCATTCAATTTGAGGAAATTAATCAATTTAATCAACCAAATATTTAGAATTGCATTTCGGAATTTTTAGAATCAATCAAACTTTTTTTTTATAATTTTTTTAAGGGTTAAAATTGTATTAATAAAAGTATTTTACATAGAAAGAAACTAAAAGGAAAAGAACAAATACTTAATTATAGGAACCAACGATGGGTCCAACTCCGAAGTAAGGATCAAGGAAGGCCATAAACTGAGGCATGCAAGCCCCAAAGACAAACTACCATAAGCCGAGGCATGCAAGCCCCATACAACTACATATCCAAATAAGCCATAAAACCAGGCATAAAAGCCTCCATCTACCAAGCTACAACCATAAACTTGCGTGAAGCAACAACATTAGCTAGAGCAAAATCCTAATACCAAGGGTTGCATATATATGAGACATTCAGCCGGTCATGTGCATCATCACCATCAACTTGTAACGAAGTCAGTAGCTGAGCATATAGTTGGCCAACAGCTTCACATTTGCACAAACATTTGCATAAAAGGTTGAATTGCAAAGTCCTATTGACAATGACACCCTTACTCATGAACCAAATTGAAGAAGCACTGAGCAGCTTCTCCTAAGCCCTGCAGATATGAACCCATCTTGTCAAACCCAAATTTAAAAAGCATGATCACCCGGCCTAGCTTCAACAAAGGAGAGCGTTATATATTGTATTGTAATTTAACAAAAATTAAATAATCTTCAACACAGTATGAGGTCAGACTTTCTGTAGCCTCTCTAAGTTCTTTTGGTGGCCTTGTCCCTTACTACATATAGACTTGTAAGTGTTTTTAAATTTGCCATTAGGCCTTTTTGCATAAACACTTGAAAAATTCAACATCCGAGTGAGCAAGATACCTGAATAGATGAAAGGAAGTTGAAAAGGGACAAGGAATTAAGAGACGCGTCAATTGGAGGTTGAGGATGAGCAGCGCTGCTATTTGGTAGGTAATTAATAGTTTTCAGTTATTATTTAACGTCAGTTGCTGTTGCAATTATTTGATCCTTGTCTCTAAGTCCCTCCAAAACAGCTCCTGTAGATATCGAGCAAGTCAGTCCAAATACGAAGCTAGTGATCACACTTGAATAACTTTAGGGATCTTATATCACACTATACTGCAGCCTGAAAGCCAATGATAAATGATCACTCCTTTGAGTATTTGTCATCGCAGGATTGTATGTTAAGTTGCGTCCCTTGCAATGGATATCCTACTCTTTCAATCTACTCATCGCTCAATGAATAACTTCACTTAGAGACAACCAATGGATGGTGAAGCTATGCAAGCTCCCAAATTTTACAGATGTGAATGAAAAAGAGTTGGTTCTTTATCTTTAACATATTTAAGATAATGAAACAAGAATTACAGTCAAACTCATGAGCAACCCTTTAGGCACAACAACAACCCTTTAGGCTCAATATATAGGGAATAAATCTTACAAATTAAGGCCTCCCCAAACCAGCATATGTGCTAGATCTCCCATCGATGAACAAGTAACTTGATGATCAGCCTTGAATCCTATTCTCGTGTAAAACCTAACAAGCTGCACATGGAAATATCACTTAACATACAACAATTACAGCTTTTTAATAAACAAAATTGAATTGGGAAAAAAATTTCATGTGTGATCCAATCAGACCTTAGAATGGTAGAGATCAGAGTCGTTGATGGGAAGCAACTGAGCAGTGGTACATCCACAATCAAACCCATGTCTAATGGCAACAGCTCCAATGAACAACCCAATCCCAAAGATAGATCTATCCATACTAAGAATCTCCCTCTTCAGTCGAATGGAGTCCAAGTGAAGTATCTTGCCATGATCAAACCATAACCTTATCAAACCCTCTGCTCTTCAAATCTCCTTCAATTCGCTGCTACCACTCTCTCCTATCCTCCTCCTCCTGTAAGCTGTACAGGTTGTGATTATGAACAAGGGCCCCACTGTTTGGAGTTGGAGATGGAGGTTTTGTGGTCTTGAAGCCTCCATTATCTTCCCCAAGGTCAGGATATATGTTGTTGCTTGTCATGCACTCATGCACATTTGCAAACTATATATACACATCCATTTCACTCACTGTTGGATTGATCATGCTTTTTAAATCGAGGAAGTGAGCAGCTATATCCAAAGGAATCACCGGAAAGAGAACGAACAACTTCGTCCCTAGAATTATCTTCGGGAAAAGGAACAAAAGAAAAAGGAATCGATCGAATATGCAATCTGTAGGAAGGAAAAAGAAAATTCATCAGAAAAGGAGATGACCTTGATCGAAAAGCATAATTTACCAAAGTTCTGTATCAAGCCGAGAAGTCAAGCATGAAAAAATTAGAGAAAACAAACCCTAATCCGACTCATTGATCAATTCAATTTGACAAATAGATGAAATCGAATTTGAGAGAGAGAGAGAGGGAGCGAACCTGCGTAATTGAGTGTAAGGAGAGGTCGTTGCAGTCGCGAGCCTTGACGCTGAGGCAGAAGAAGGGGCGCTGCAAATTTCCGCGGTGGTCGAAGTGGAATTCGGATGTAGATGTAGGATATTTCGGCGGACATAGCACGTGGACGAGGTCGGCCGGTGGGAGCCTTGGGGAGATGAACGACGTCGCCGGCGGAGCCTCGGGGGAGGAGATGGTGCTGCTGCCGGCGATTGCGAGGAGGAGAAGAGGGGAAGATGTGATCAGGAGAGAAGTGAGAGAGAGAGATCTGAGACCGATGGAGGAACAGAGGAAGAAGCGTTTTTCTTTTTTGGCCGGTCCAACACCGGTTCGGGTTTTTATTTAATAAACCAGGTCCGCGTGTCCGGTTTTCTATTAAAATACAAAATTTTACACCTTAAGCAATTTTATACCTTAAGGATGTTTTACATTTTAACGCTTCCCTATATATATATATATATATATATATATATATATATATATATATATATATATATATATACGGTGAGGTTAATGTGAAAATGGGGCTTAAGATGAAAAATTTGCTTAAAGTGAAAATAGGGTATTAGGGAATAAGCTGCGCGGGTCTTGCTTAAAAAAATTTGAACTGGACTGGTTTGAAAGAAAAATGGGTTGGACGGGTTAGAAAGCCGGAAACAAAAGGCCATTGTCTTCGACCACTCTCTTCTCCTTCTGATTCATTCTGCTATGGATCGATCCATCGTTGCTCTCCTTCTCCCCTCCCTTGTCCTCACCACCAGCGTAGTTCTCATCTACGACAGAGCAGCAACCAGTGCGGTACTCAACAACCCCATCTCGAGCAACAACGATGATGGCGTAGTTCAACCTGCGCCTTCCACCAGTGTCGTCGATCAGGTGATGATGTCGGCGTCATCGATCACCTACTTCAACCCGCGCCTCTAGGTGCACATCTCTCCCCCCTCTGTTACTCGAATTTAGTCTTTTCTTTCAATTTTCGTGATCTCGCTTTTTCGTTCATAGATGGAATTTAGGATTGGGTCATTTGGATGTTGCAATTGCAATCGGCGGTTTCAAAATTGAACAGGGAGCCCTAATTGGTGATTCCCTAATTGGTTTGAAAGAATGAATCTGGGAGGATGACCATGATACTGATTCTATGACTTTTGGTTTAAATTTCTAACCTAAGTATAAGTTGTAGTTATTGTATCATTGATGCCTTTGAAGTGTTCGATGAAATGTTTAAATGGAAAAGGCATTTTAGGGGTAATGTATTCTTCCAATGGAGATGTTCAATTTTTATTTTCCTGCATTTTAAGAGATCGAGAATATTTTTCGCACGTCACTGGTGTAGCTAGTGTTTTTTTTTTATCCAGATAGCATGGAATCTATAACATCCTCAAAGAGTAGAGCTCCTTAGCTCAATATATGAAAGTGTTTTTTTTTTAATCACCAATGGAAGCCTAGCTACTACAATAGTTTATTAGAAACTATCATCAATCCAGGAGATAGGATTAGGCCTTATTTCTTTATTGAGTCTTATCTAGTACTCCAGTGTCATGTAATTTGTTTGACTGTTTGAAATTAGCACAGAGGCCATACTTGAGGGTTCTACAGAGCAACTGGATGCTAGGATCCACAATGGTGAGAAATGTGAGAAGAGAATTGACAAGATGGATATTGAAATTGAAGAACTTCAATCTGTTCTATCAAACTTACATGTCTGTCATTTTCTTGTCTACATGCCTCTGAGAGCATAGATTTATTTGCAATTTTAATTAATTAATCAGCACTGAGGCGATGAAATGATTTAGCCCGTCTTTACCTGACAGTCTTCATGTTTAATGTAATTTTAACTGCCCGTAAATCATGTGGTTGAGTTCATCAGTCATGTACTTTATACAGATCTTTGTTGCTGATAGAGACCAATGTGGCTGAGGGCTGATCTTATTTGACCTATGCTGCTTTACTCAATTTGTTCACCACTTTCCACTCCCATCGGCCGTCTCAGTTTTTGTTAGATATATTAAGGAATATATTGAGCTGTGTTTATACAGTTGTATGTATTTGAAGAGTGGTTCCTCTATAGAAATTTCTCTATGATCATGGTTTGACTTTATGAACAGCATGTAGCTGCAGAAGAAGAAAGGGTTAAGAAACTACAGATATAGGTATTTCTTCTATAATTATAAGAATTAGGATATATTGTCTTAGTCATGTACTTTGTACTCTTATTGGAGCACTTTATTCTATATCAATGGATTAAACAACATCAAAATGACATTGATTAGAGAGATGTCCTCTTGTGAGCATCTAGTTAGATAATTACCTCTAGACTAGTATTATATCCTTTGACCAAGGAGTTTTATAATCTTAATTGTGCACTTTATATTATTATTCATGCACTTCATTGTTTTATTCTTGCACTTTTTCATTTTATTTGCACTTTATAATCTTAATTGTACACTGCATAGTATTTTATTCATGCACTTTATCAATTTATTTATGCACTTTGTCATTTTAGTATTGCACTTTATAGTATTATTCTTGCACTTCCTTATATTAACTATGCACACTTACACTTTGTATATGCACATTTTTAAATGTGCACTTTATAATATTATTTTTTCACTTTATAATCATATCCTAGGACTAAGATCTATAAGCTCAAATTGGAAAGAGCGTCTAGACAAATTGTTGTTCAAGAGGTTGGTGGTTCGACTCCACCTAGATCTGTTCATGCCATTCGGAGTATTATTCATGTAATTTATAGTTTTATTTATACATTTTATAATCTTATTTACTCACTTTGTATTTGATCAAAAGTAGAAGTAAACACTTATTGATATTAGTTATGCAGTTTATAATATTATTCTTGCACTTTTATTATATTAATTTTGCACTTTAAATTATTAAATGTGCACTTTATAATATTATTTGTGCATTATTCATGCATTTTACCATTTTATTTATGCACTTTATAATCTTAATTGTACACTTCATACTCTTATTCATGCACTTCATATTATTATTTATACACTTCATCATTTGATTCTTGCACTTTATCATCTTATTTATGTATTTTAAAATCTTAATTGTGCACTTCATAATCTTATACATGCACTCCATATTATTATTCATACACTTCATCGTTTTACTTGTATTCTAAATGTGCACAATTGTATTCTAAACTTGCACAATTGTATCTTAATTTTGCACAATTGATTGAGATAAGATCTGTCAGATTCCTTCATTCTTTTTTGATATTTTTTGTATGCACACTTATATTCTAAATCTGCAAAATTGAATCTTACTTTTGCACGTTATAATAATGAGCCTTTTAATAAGGAATTTCTTTTAACTTTCTTTTTATCTTGCAAATGCTTATGACCAACTTATCAAATTGTAGGGACTCATGAGATCACAATTAGCCTTTTAATAAGGAATTTAAAGTACTAAAGCTCTTCTTGAGTGATGATGTTGCAATAGTCATTTCAAAACCGAAGGACCCAAGCCCAAGCACAACACAGGATTAGGGCATCCATAACAAAGCCAAAAGCACTCGATGCAAAAGCTAGTTACTAAAGCCCATAAATAAATCTAAAAACAAAAGAGAAGAGCTAAATTTCATATGGAAATTGGCATAGTTGTTGAGAACCTAAAACCCTATTAATATTAATTATGCACTTTGTATTATTATTTTTGCACTTTATAAGGTTATTTGTGCACTTTATAATGCTAAATGTGTCCTTTATAATTTTATTTGTGCACTTTATGATCTTATATTTGCACATTTCAATTTTATTTTTGCATCTTATTCATGAAGAGAAACATAGTAAGAGATAAACATAGATAGTCTATGTGGGATTTGAACCCGCATCTTTGTGCGTTGGCACATTGCTCTTACCATTTTGAGCTAATATGCTTTTAATGACACATCACTAATATTAATGCAATTTTAGATACCAATTGTGCAACCTCAACTATATTAAGTGCAGAAATAAGACATATTAGTGCACTTTAAGATACCAAATATGCAATATGGTATAAGAGAGCACACATGGAAAAATGTGCAAGTGTCTCCATAGCCCTAACTTGAATGATCATAAGGCAGTTGCCTTCAAAGAAAAATGTGCATGTGTGTCACCATAGCCATGACATAAACAGACCAATGCATTAGGAGGAGAGGCCAGAGGAAACCAACTCTTTATTTTATACTGCAATTAGTGAATGATTTGATTCTTCCCCACATCAGTAATCAGGAAACTCTTTATTCCACCTCATATTTTCTACTATAAACAGAACTTATGCATTACATTGCCTCACTGAGATTATAAAATTCATCAGCATTTAAGTCATATCAATATGCTAATTATAGAGGGAGAAACAGCATATAAAAGCACACAGAATGTGGAGTGAAAATATAACAAGTTAATGCAAGCAGAAGACATAAACATGATCGACAATGATTAGAATAAATACCTGCTGAAAAAGAGGACGTCAGACCGAAACCTCATTCGCTCCCCCTTATCACACTTGATTGATTTCGAGACATTAGGGACTGCTATCCCACCAGGCAAAACAACCTCTTGTTGAGTCATTTTCACAGTACCTAACCTGCTCAAATTCAAAAGCTGAAATTAGCTTGAACAGACGGAGATCATCCCATCACAAGTAAATCCTTCTAGCAACATCAAAGAGTAACATCTCATGAAAATCCTCATGAATATCTTCCCCCTAGTAATGACCGGTGTAAGTGGCTTCTAAATTCAGTTGATGAACAAAAATGAGAACACACTTCCTTGATAATTGAGGCAAGCACAACAAAAAGTGCATGAATCAATTATCAAGTAAGAAGATTTAAGCAGAAAACCAAGATAACAATAAACCTCCAAAACCCTAACGCTAGTTAACAACTCATAACCACAACCTCCAGAATTGAAGAAGGGATAGGGTCGGCGACTTTTTACCTCAAAATGCAGCCATCAACACATTGCAGCGTCATCAGCATACACAATTTCAAAAGATGAGATTGAAACAAAAACCGCAATATCATCACATAATTGCAGGCATAAACTAGTGTAAAAGCTGATCAAGAATAAGAAGCGAATAGAAACGAGAAACTCGAGGAACAAACTCCTGAAATTGGGCGATTTCAAATTCGACTACTTCAAAAAGGCATAAATCCGAAATAAGAGGGTTACCTGGTGGCGCCAAGTCGCGAATTCATCAGAATGAGCGTCGGCAAACTCGTAACCGCCATCGGTAATATCATCGGAACCCTAGGTCATCATCTCGCACCAAATTATCGTCGCCGCCGCCGTCGAGAGAGAGAGATGAGAGATTGAGAGGTGGGATGCAATGGGAAGTTGAATGGGATGAACGCAGAAGAGAAAGGAGCAACGGTGGGCTCGATCTGCTCCGCCATAGATTGAGAGAAGAAGGAGAGAAAGGAAAGCAAAACACGTCGTTTTCACTTTGAGAGAGACAGAGAGAGAGAGAGAGAGAGAGAGAGAGAGAGAGAGAGAGAGAGGAAGAGGGCGAGCGAAAGATGGAACGAGAGGAATGAGGGCCATGAGTCTGGTCTCTTCCATTGGGCTTTTTTGTTTTTTAATCAGCCCGCGCCCAAAATGATATATCTGACCCATTTTCATTTGAACCTTTACCTATATATATATATATATATATATATATATATATATATATATATATATATAGGGTTTGCTTCAAATGTAAAAAGTCCTTAACGTGTAAAATTAGCTTAAGGTGTAAAATTTCTAAATAAGGTATGCGCGCTCAATTTAGAAAATGGATTAACTTAATGGGCTGATCCAATTAAACCCTAAAAATTAATCTGTTTATCTCCTCCCTCTCTCGACTTTGAGTTGTTGTAGCCATGGCGGTGGACAACAGCGTTGCCCTCTATCGCCCCTCGCCTTCGCTCGTCATCCTCCCTCACTCCTCCGTCATCCTCCCGCCGTCCCTCGTCATCTTCCTGACGCCCTTCGTTGCTCCTTGTCTCCCCTCATCGTCATCAGATTTGGATCGCCCTCACTCGCCAAGCAAATCCCCAGCAGGGTCGATCTAGTGCTTGAAGAAGACGACCGTCGCTGGGAATCTTCCGATTAATGGAGCAATTGCAGAGGAGGATCGACGATTTTGCCTATTCTATCTTCTGCCTCTGTTCGATGTCGGTTCCCTTTGTGAAGGAGGGAGTACAAGCCAGTCGTTCAGACGCTGCTTCCTCTTCGATCAATTAGGGCTCTCTGGTTTGTTAGCTTAATGTGTCAATTGCTCAAGGATAAATTGCTTCGCTTGTGGTGCTTCTCTCTTCCATCTCTTTTCTGCCCTTCATCTGCTCCTACTGTTATAGGGCAATGAGATCGACAATTTCATCGCCGATTCGATTATCTGTCAACTACTCCTACTGATCTTGCTGTTGTCGCGACCAACGATCGAGCACCTGCACATCGCACTCAAGTATGTATTTGCTGATATTGTAGTTTTAATCGCTGGCTTTATTTTCATGATTTTATTGTTTTGTATTTTGGCTTGTTGCTCTGATTATCGATTTTATTGGGACTGTGGGAGGGATGGTGTTTACCTGATTTGAAGCTTACTGATGCCTGAATGTGAAGTAAATTTCTCGAACTGATCTTAATTTTGGAACTGTGGACGAGATTCAGTTATGGAATAATTAATCAACATTTTAAAGTGATTGATTGTTAAAGTAATACATATACTCTACATACCTTAGGAAAGTGTTTGTGGAATCTGTAGCAAGAGTAACAGATGATCATCATGCTCCAAATTTGGATGAGAAACTAACAAGTGCACTTGCAAACCGTAGTTGAGAATAAACTATTGGAATGGTCTGTTAGATTGGGAAATGTCATAAAAATAAGGCACGACAATGCAACCAGTTTGTTCACAATGGATGTGCATCATCTAATTACATGAAGCTGAGATGGAGCTGAAAGGATTGTTGCAAAGTGCAGACAAGTTGAGATGGAGTTGAAAGAATGTTATGCTTCTGAATTTTGCTTCATGTAGTTAAGTTGATTGATTGTTCTATTTCTTTGGATGAATTTATTGGTTCTGATTTAAATGTGTTTGCAAAGTACAATTTCATTTTGAAAAAGAGCAATTTCTGCTAGGGTATTCAAGTGTTACTGGTTGGTGCAAGTGATGATAAACACACAAGGACATCAGAACTCTTAGGTTCAATTTTTCTATTATAGTATTCAACATTTTTGCTAGTTGTGTTTGTCTTTGGTTCAATTGGCTTTGTTTCATTAACGACAAAATGATGTATGTCCCTTTGCTTTAATAAAATGTAAAGCATATTAGCTCAAAATGGTAGAGCAATGTGTCACGCACAAAGATGCAGGTTCAAATCCCGCATAGGCTATCTATGTTTATCGCTTTCAAGTACTATGTTTCTCTTCATGAATAAGAGTGTAAGGTGCATTTGTGCAACTATAAAGTGTAGTTGTGCAACTGTGAAGTGCATTTCTGCAACTGTGAAGTGCATTTGTGCAACTGTAAAGTTCAAATATAAGAACATAAATTGCAAAAATAAAATTGCAATGTGCACATTTAGAATACAAGTGTGCAAAAGTAGGATACAATTGTGAAAATTTAAACTACAATTGTGCAAAAGTAAGATACAATTGTGCAGATTTAGAATAAAATTGTGCACATTTAGAATACAAGTGTGCAAAAGTAAGATACAATTGTGCAGATTTAGAATACAAATTGTGCAAAATTAAGATCATAATGTGCATGAATAAGACAAAAGATGTGCTTTTGAAATCGATGTTTTAATTATGTTTTTTTTTTACTTTTGAGAGATTGGGATCACCTCTCTAATAATTTAGGTTGATAGATGTGAGTTTGAAATTGATTTTATTACGTATAACAATTTCAAATTAAAGTGCATACTTAAGGTTAAAAAGTACATAATTAAGGTTAAAAAGTGAATAACTAAGATTATAATGTGCATGATTAACAATTTGGGATTGGTGTGTTCTTGTTTATAATATAACCTATGTGGAATTCGAACCCACATCTTTGTGCATACGCACATCGCTCTACCAATTGAGCTAATAGGTCAAAAATATTCTATCAATAATTGTAAAAATCAAGGTAATTTTCCCTTTTGCTGATGAAAATCACGGTCCTTGTGTGTACCCTACACCAACTCAGCACCTCCTCCTAGCAATGAACTTATCTGCAATCTTCTAGCATTTCCAGATGCAAGAAAGCAAACAGAAAAATATGCAAATAGGCAAATAACAGCAGAAAAACTTTGTGTGCTCATCTGCAATCTTCTAACATTTTTCACCAATGAGCCAAGGACATTATGCAAATAGGCAAATAACAGTAGAAAAATGGAAGCAATTTCACAGAGCAATGGACAAAAGAGTTTCTTGGAAAACTTTGTAGTTTCTACCATCAAGTTCCTCATCCTTACTCTAGTTTTCACTTTTCAAGATTCCTCTTTTGAACCTTTATTTCAGTTTTCCCATGATTTGGATTTCCTTCTAATATGGTTATTCTTAGTAGTTAGTACCATCCTTTTCAGGTTCTGCTATGGATGTGAAGGAACAGTATATTGTAATTCAAATGTTTCCTAGAGCACCCCATCCGAAAAAACACAGTGAGATATTGTTCCAAAAAAAAAAGATGATAAAGAAGGGGATTGCCAGCTTGTGACAGCACCAACTAGGAATTTAACAAGTTATGAAGTGCCACATTTTGGCTCTGTAAGCATTTTCAGATCGACATCTTCCCCCTTGTGACATTAGAAGAGTAATCGATCCTCAAAAATTGCTTCCCCTCTCCCTACTACTAACCCAACATTTAAACCACCAAAGTTCCATGCCATCCCCCTTCTAAATCACAACTCAACATGAAACCTAATTCGATCAGGCAAAATCAAAACCTAATCATCTAAATCCAAAAGAGAGTTCCAATTTAGGAGACAGAATTCAAATAATCTCAACTAATAATCCAAAGAAATCGCTGGAATAAAACATATGAATGAATCAATCGCACCCTGAAACTGAGGCACTGAGCAACGACATCCAAATGAATCGCTTGAAAGAGAACGAATAGCTTCGTCCAAGAATTACCTCCTAGAGATTCTGCAGTGTCAGCCTCGCCACATCGCACCTTCGAAACCAGCCCTAGCTCCGATTTCTTCCTCAGTGCCATCCTCCATGGCCTAATCTCATTGCTCGAGCCCTTGAGCAACGGCGCCGTCATAACGTCGCCGTGGAGGCGTTGACGTGGAGGAAGAGGCCGGTTTGGAGGATCTAGAAGGCTTGTAGGCAGAGGGAGGCGGATAACCCGATCGGCAATGAAACGGCGATGGACGAAGGCGAGAAGGAGGGAGAGGAGGGAGGAGAGGGCGAAGATCCGGGAGGAGAGGAAGTCAAGCGGCCTTGATGACGGAGGAGGAGGAAGGAGGCGAACTAGTGATGGAGATCCGAGAGAGAGAGGAGCGTTCTTCGTTTTCAAGATCTGGAGAAGTGAGCGAGAGGGAAGAAGAGCGGAAGAAACACCCTAACCCGGTTCTTTTTTTTTTTTAAATCAGACCCGCGTGTCGGTTTTTCCTAAAACCCAAATTTTACACGTTAAGCCAATTTTACACGTTAATGACTTTTTACATTTTAAAGCTTCCCTATATATATATATATATATATATATATATATATATATATATATATATATATAAGCGTTAAAATGTAAAACATCCTTAGGGTGTAAAATTGCTTTAAGGTGTAAAATTTTGTATTTTAATGGAAAACCGGACAAGCGGGTCTGATTTTTGTTTTTTTAAAATGAGCCGGGTTAGATCTGAGAAAACCTCGCCATCGCCTCTGCTGCCTTCTTCCTTCACTCCCGCCTCCTCCGCTCACTCCAACTCCCTTTCCTCCTCCTCGCCGTCGCTGTTCTCTTCTCCGGACCGCCGTCCACTCCCATCGCCTCCCATCACCGTCCACTTCCATCGTCTTTCGGTTTCCCCTCCTCTGCGTCTTCTAGAACGTACCGAATTCGAAATTTCCCTATCTTCATCTGTTGTTGGCTTGATGATTTCGAAACAATCTCGATGAGGAAGATCGCTTCATCCTTTCTGTTCTCTGGCTTCTTCAGGTACTGTGTTCTGCTTGTTTTCTCACTTTATTTTTTAGTAAGTGCGAACGATTTTTAGGGCTTAGGATTTTCGCTTACTTCCCATCTCTCGATCCCACTTGAAGAGGGTTTGAGTTCACGAAATCTTCAGCAAGCACTGATTTTGTTCCCTCTTCTTCAGCAAGCACTGATTTTGTTCCTTATTCGGTACTATGTTCTGCCTGTTGTTGGCTTAGGGTTTTTATGCCTCTCATTTGAACTGATTTTGTTCCTTCTTCTTCTGTTTAATCTGCTAGGGATTTCTCTTGCTGTGTGACCGAACAGTTGGCTCAAATTTGTTATTGTCTTCTTTGTGACAGGGATTGCCGTAACCCTAGGCGTATCATGCAGCTTGTGTTAGGCGAGATGAATCCTTCTTTACCGAGCAGTTGCGATGGAATTTGTGGTATGTGGCGCCCTTCATTGCAGGATGCTGGATAGTAGTTGAATTTCCATCTATATAGCTTCTGACTGGATTTCATGATCAAATTGAAACTTCAAATTTGAAAGATAGAGGATGCTTACAAATCAAATGTCTGTTTTAATTATTAGATTTTAGAATCTTGTGAAAATTAATGTGGTTTTGTTGCTGTGATTGTAATGCATTTCAGGTTGGCATCTATGTGTGTAGTGCATTTAGAAAATCATCTGCATTGCTTGCTTATCTAATACAAGCACTGATTAGAGACAATATACAGTAGTGCAAAAGGCTTAGCTGCATTGTGTTTGTGGTGAATACAAAGCCGAACCCGTTGTGCAAGTATCTACACGTTATAGACAAATAGTTGTTAATGGTCAGTTTTGCAATGTATAGTTTTGTAAGTATCTTGGGAGGTTGTAGTTGTCTTTATTTGGTGGAAGTTTCTCTGTCCGCTTCTTGTGGATGCTATAAGTTATTCTCAATGACTTTCTGTGGGAAAACATTTCTAACTTTGTTATTTTCATTTCACAGTGATGTCTTCTTAAAAACTAGAATCAACCCCTCTCTATTAGCTTTCTTGGATCCTAAAATGAGACCCTATTGTAGATCACACCTTTCTTTTTTTATCAATTGTCATTTAACCTGCAATTTCCCATTTGATTCGGGCCACCCACCTCTTTTGGAGTTTGTCCTTCAGAGGAGGGGATTGTGGAAAATGATGTGAGTTACGTTCCTGCTACCACTCCCTAGCTATTGTTTGACAGCATGTATGTTATTGGTGTGATAGATTTGGTGGGTTGCCATACCATTGAAGGATCTTTTGCTGCTGATTTTTTAAAAGGAATCTTACACTGCTTAATTATGTTAAAGGTAATTTGTTTTGTCTACATGCTGCTATCTATAAATTATGCTAAATAAGATACATATTAGCAAGACCAATAACAATAAAATGAGTGCTTATTCATAGTATCCACAGTTCTTTGTTGTGCCATGTTCCTGGAGTTTTCCTTGGTTTTACATAGCCTCCAAATTCTATTTAGCTTAATATCTTGCACTAAATCAAATCAAATTGTTTCTTACAAATAGAATATTTTTAGCCTATTAGCTCAATTGGGAGAGCAATGTGCGTTTGCACAAAGATGTGGGTTCAAATCCCACATAGGTTACATAATAGACAAGAACACAACAATCCCAAATTGTTAGTCATGCACATTATAATCTCAGTTATACACTTTTTAACCTTAATAATGCACTTTTTAATCTTAAATATGCACTTTAATCTCTTTTCTTTGTAATGTATATAATATAGCAATCTGCACTGGAAGAATCAGTTATGGCTTCAATTACATGTGAAATTGGACTATAATTTGCTTATTGTTTACCGAACAGACATGTCAATAGACTGAGCAGGAAAAATAAATCCACAGTATGCACTTCTAAAGTCCAATGAGAGGGGGAAATTACAAAACTAAAAGGCTGAGTCATGGCAATTGTATACCTCAATAGGCTGAGATGAATATTTGATATCAATATCTAGGCTAGATTGGGCATAAAGTCATAATGGGGTTTCAACAAGCTGTACTGTAGACACCACCAGAATCTATACACATTGCTTGTCAAGATTCATTCTTTATTTACAACCATTCGTCTTCACATATCAACTCAAGCATCCATCTTCACTGATCAACCTATACACATTGCTTGTCAAGATTCGTTCTTTATTGCACATTTAATTTTTATATTTGCAATTTTTGAAACTAAAAGTCCACATTCAAACTAAAAGTTGAAGTGCTTAAATTTCATATTACATGCTTAAAAGTGCACAATTGTATTCTAAATTTGAACATATTGTATCTTACTTTTGCACAACTTTATTCTAAATTTGCACAATTGTATATTACTTTTGCACACTTGTATTCTAAAGGTGCACAATTGTATTCTAAATCTGCACAATTGTATCTTACTTTTGCACAATTTTAGTTTAAATTTGCACAATTGTATCTTAATTTTGCACAGTTGTATTCTAAAGGTGCACAATTGTATTTCTAAATCTGCACATTGTATTCTAAATTTGCACAATTGTATCTTACTTTTGCACAATTATAGTTTAAAGCTGCACAATTGTATCTTACTTTTGCACACTTGTATTCTAAAGGTGCACAATTGTATTGTAAATCTGCACAATTGTATCTTACTTTTGCACAATTGTAGTTTAAATCTGCACAATTGTATCTTACTTTTGCACACTTGTATTCTAAAGGTGCACAATTGTATTCTAAATATGCACAATTGTATCTTACTTTTGCACAATTGTAGTTTAAATCTGCACAATTGTATCTTACTTTTGCACAATTGTAGTTTAAATCTGCACAATTGTATCTTACTTTTACACACTTGTATTCTAAAGGTGCACAATTGTATTCTAAATATGCACAATTGTATCTTACTTTTGCACAATTGTAGTTTAAATCTGCACAATTGTATCCTACTTTTGCACAATTGTAGTTTAAATCTGCACAATTGTATCTTACTTTTGCACACTTGTATTCTAAAGATGCACAATTGTATTCTAAATCTGCACAATTTTATCTTACTTTTTCAAAATTGTATCTTACTTTTGCACACTTGTACTCTAAATGTGGACATGACATTTTTATTTTTGCACTTTATTATCTTATATTTGCACATTACAATTTTATTTTTGCACCTTATACTCTTATTCATGAAGAGAAACATAGTACTTGTAAGAGGTAAACATAAATAGCTTATGCGGAATTTGAACCCGCGTCTTTGTGCGTAGGCACATTGCTTTACCATTTTAAGCTAATAGGCTTTAGTGCAAAAACTTAAAGACAATAATCAATATTGACCCTCGGAAACAATTACACAAGAATTATTTAGTAAGTAGTTGATTTGAATCAAAGAGGAAAATAATGAAAAGCTAGAAATTGGATCATGTATTTCACCACATCAGTCCACTTAAAAGATACTCAATAAAGATGAAACCTAAAAAACATGATAAAAGGAATAAAAACCCGTCAATTAATCCTAGAAAGTGACTTGATGACAACCAAATACGGAGTAATAAAGTTGGATCATGTGGATTCACCACATCAATCCATTCCATCATTATTATAAACGCAATTAGCAGGAATTATAAAGCTTAAAAGTAATATTATACACTCGTAAACCATTCAAGATTTGAGGCTTATGTGCACCAGCCCAAACACATCTAGACAGTGTGTTCCTTTTCCATCTTCCAAGAGAAAATAAGCAATTGAGAAACCAACAAATAACTGCACCAAATGCATAAGAATTATTTAAAAAAAACCCTGAGATTGATAATTCTACTTCCAAAGGTTGGAATGAAATCTTTGATCAACAGTACACCATAATAAAGTGCCTGAATGAGAGAAGAAACCAAAAAAACCTTGAAAAAGAAAGACCAAAAGGAGACAAGAATCAAATAAGCTAGGTTAACAAAATGGAGAAAGAGGAAACTGGAAGCACAGATGTGATTACAATAGACAGTTGTGAAATTTTAAAAAGTAACGAGGATGAATTGCTTTTGAAGTAACAAAGTACCTGAGAAATAAAGAAAGACAATTAAAAAAGCATAACGAATATAAAGTTGAATAGAAAAATAAAAAATAGCTAAGAGCTGAGAACCCCAGAAGAAGTTGACACAATTGAACAACAATACCAAAATTAGCATAAGAGAAAGATGATTGAGATTCAAAATTGAAGCCAAAATTAGATTTCAAAACATACCCGAAATTGCTAAACGAGCACAAGAGAAAGATGATTGAGATGAAAAAATTGAAACAAAAATCAGATATGACAAACATACCTGAAATTTACCTGTAAATCGAAGAAGCGAGCAGAGAAAGATGATTGAGATGAAAAAATTGGAACCAAAATCAGATTGACAAACATACCCTGAAATTTAGATACGAGCATAAGATGATTGAGATGAAAAAAGAACATGCGAAATTCATGCAGATAGACAAATTGTACTTGTATCAGATTCATGCTTCAGAGGCAGTGGTGTTGGCGAGTTTGACAGCAGCAACAGTTGAGAGTAACAAATGAAGTGATAAATGAAGTGCATATTCACCAATGAAGTAACAAATGAAGTGATAAATGAAAGCTTTGATCAACAGTACCATAATAAAGTGTCTGAATGAGAGAAGAAACCAAAAAAAACTTGAAAAAGAAAGACCAAAAGGAGACAAGAATCAAATAAGCTAGGTTAACAAAATGGAGAAAGAGGAAACTGGAAGCACATATGTGATTCCAATAGACAGTTGTGAAATTTTAAAAAGTAATGAGGATGAATTGCTTTCGAAGTAACAAAGTGTCTGAGAAATAACGAAAGACAATTAAAAAAGCATAACGAATATAAAGTTGAATAGAAAAATAAAAAATAGCCAAGAGCCGAGAACCACAGAAGAAGCTGACATAATTGAACAACAATACCAAAATTAGCATAAGAGAAAGATGACTGAGATTCAAAATTGGAACCAAAATTAGATTTCAAAACATACCCGGAATTTCTAAACGAGCACAGGAGAAAGATGATTGAGATGAAAAAATTGGAACAAAAATCAGATATGTCAAACATACCTGAAATTTAACTGTAAATCGAAGAAGCGAGCAGAGAAAGATGATTAAGATGAAAAAATTGGAACCAAAATCAGATTGACAAACATACCCTGAAATTTAGAAACGAGCATAAGATGATTGAGATGAAAAAAACATACGAAATTCATGCAGATAGACAAATTGTACTTGTATCAGATTCATGCTTCAGAGGCAGTGGTGTTGGCGAGTTTGACAGCAGCAACAGTTGAGAGTAACAAATGAAGTGATAAATGAAGTACATATTCACCAATGCTGTTTATAAATTGAGAAGCATACAACTATTTTAACATGACCATTTGAATTATGACCGGAAATCAACCATCGTTGCTACATGCGGATCTCATGGATAAAATTTGGGGGCATATGTGATTTCTCCTCTCACAGAATTCATACTGCAGAAGAAATCATCCAATAGATAATAAAGTAGTACTTGTGCAGTTTCTACTTTCTAGAGCTAGATATGTTAGCTTAGGTACAAAGTTGGACAAGATTATATACAAATTTTGGGAATGGACGTCTATACAAAAAATCAACATGCCAAATCTCCAAATCTCTAACCCTACATCCCTAAAAATTCAGCAATTCCTAAATCAAAATCGAAAAAAACGGTGAAGCAAGAGATACAAACCTTAGATCCCTAATTAGGGCATGTAGATGAAATCGCAATTAACTGATCGAAGAGGGACATGAGAGAACCAGTAAACGACCCCGATAGTCCAAATCTTCGCATCTCAGCAGTGGCAGTAGATGTCACCTCCAACCAACGCTGATTACCTCAGCTCCTTCGACCTCCCGCTGTTGGAAAAAGATGGGGGAGAGGACGTGAGTTAGTAAAAGAGGAGGGAGAGAGATCTGAGATGGGGAACGAAGGATGAAGGAGAACGATGAACGGGAACTGGATGAACAGGAAACCGAAGGATGAAGGGAGAGAGACTTGTTTTATTTTTCTTTGGTCCGATCCATCCAGTTAACCTTTACTAAATTAAAACATTTGTCGTAGCCCAACTCGCGCTACCATAATCTACACAAAAATACACTAGTTAAGGAAATTTTACACCTTAAGCAAATTTTATACCTTAAGATAATTTTACATTTGAACCTTTACCTATATATATATATATATATATAGTATGAATATATATTGTGCACACCTCTTAAGGTGTACTATGTGCACAATTGTGGACCCTTGATCGTGTTTGATGAATGGCCCAGATTAAAAGTCATTTTTCTCATTTTTTATATAAATAATAAGTGGGGTCCGCATGGAATTAAGCCTTATTCTCTTATTGCTGGGCGCGTGAGTGCGTGATTGAGAATTTGAGAGGTTGGTGATATGGAGGTTTGTGGGACTCACTAGACAATATTGAGGAAAATGTACATAGTTTTTTTTTTTTTTTTTTACGGAGCAGTAAAAATCTTTAATTGAACTCTCTTCTGTTTTTTTTATGAGGTACACATCTTTTTTTTTAATTTTAATTGAAGTCTCTATCGTTTTTTAAGTACATATCTTTAATTGAGTACATACTCCAATTGAACTATTTTGTTTAGTACATATCTTTTTTAAAAAAAAAATTGAACTCTCTTCCATTTTTTTTAATTGAGTAATTTATCCCTACCTTTTTTATATGTAAAGATATATATTTAATTGGGAGATATCAAAAGAATCGATCGATTTAACGCGCACATTGAACGATAATTGGGAGATTATTAAGTGGAATTATTATTTTTACGAGGTACACAAAAGTGACGAATAATTGCATTAAATTATTAAAAAAAACCTTTTATTATTCTCAAAAATACGGTAAATGAACGGTTTCGATTGAATCGGTCTATTTAACGCGTATATCGAACAATAATTAGAAGATTACTTAGTTGAATCCTTATTTTTATGAGGTGTATAGAAGCGACGACTAATTGCATAACCGTTGTGAATAAGTAATTTTTAGAATAAATCGATAGAATAGATCGATTTAACACACACATTGAACGACAAATGGGATATTATTCAGTGTAGTTCTTTTTTTTTTACGAGGTACACATAATCAACAAACAATTACATAACCGTTGCGATTAAGTAAATTTTTAGAATTATTCGGTTGAATCGGTCGATTTAACATGTACATTAAACAATAATTGGTAAATTATTCAGGGAAATTCTTATTTTTACAAGGTACATTAAAAAAACCCAAATAAAAAATATATTATTCTCATAAATTTCTCCTTTCTTGTTTTTGTAAATGAGCAAAATAAATAAATAAATGAGCAATAACAAAGTGCACAGTGCGAGAAAGGATTTTACGGCCATCAATCTTCGCCACTGCCTCCAATCGCCCCCCTTCACGAGTCAGACACCGCCGCCACCACCACACACCGCCGCACCACCACCAAAAGAACTACTAGACAAATAATTCCCCAATAATCCCCAAATAAAACATTTGTAATACCGGCAAAACCACCCTTCCAGATGAATAATTCCCCCCCAAAAAAAAACTCAATTAGTATGAATAAACGTTGTTATTTACCTGAATAATACACCATCCTTTTTATCTCCACCAAATGGTAAACCAAAAAAAATATCACACCCGCCGAATAAATACCAAAAAAACCCGCACATTTCATGGAAAATCACCCACATTAACATACCAAACATTTGATTCATGAGATCTATTAAAAACTCAAACTCCAAAGATGCAAGAAAAAACCCTAAGTAATCACAAGTCCTTATCCAAAAAAAACCAACTTAATCACCCAAAATGACCATTTTCACTTGTTGCAAGCAATCCAAAAACACACCTCAAATTTATCATTTTCCATTGAATAATCCAGCATTCCACTCAATAAGTATACAAAAAAACACACATACCAATGAATAATAGATGTTATTTAATCGAATAATCCAGATTCCTTTTCATCTCAACGAAATGTTAACACAAGATAACCAATACCCACCTATACAAATTACAAGCCATAAAAAAAAACCCATATCAAACTACCAATCTTCCACAATCTCAAACTCGTATGTTTGCTCTGAAATACCCATCGTTGCATTCAATCTTGTGGAACTTTTAATGGAAAAAACATCAATTCTTATGAATAAACGTTGTTATTTAACTGAATATATAATACACCATAGATTGTTATATCAAACAAACGGTAACCCTAACAAAAAACACCTATACCGCCGAATAATCACACAAAACCGGATAATGTTGGGAAAAAACTCCACATTCAAATACCAAACATCCAATTCACTGTTTCTTATCCAAAGAAAACCCTTTAATAATCACCATATTTGCACACAAATCATGATTACACTCAAATAAAAGACCATAACCAAGTACAATTCGGTCAAAATCAGCAACATAAGACCATATCAATGTGTAATTCGGTGACAATCAAAGAACAAAATTACGAATCACACGTTGTTATCCAAAAACACCAAATTAATCACCCAAAATAGCCTACATTAAACGGAAGCAAGTAATCATTCAACAAAACAACCAAAATCGCAGAAAAATTCAAACCAAAGAGAAGAATTGCAACTTATTAACCAATAAAAACCCTAAATATTCAAAAAAAAAAAAATCAAAATAGCTTTGTCCTTACCCATTGATGGAGTCCTCTTCTACAATTGAACCAACCGAACAGAGAAGGCACCCAGGTCACAATCGACGTAGAGACGGGATGGAGGACTGAGGCCTGAAGCCGAGATGGAGGACTGAGGCCGAGACGGGATGCGCCTCTGATCGCATGTGCTGCTGCTACGCACCGGAATAGGCGCCGCTGGTACACTTTCGGTGTGGTGGGGGTGAGCGCCGCTAGTACACGTTCGCTGGTACCTCATTGGCGTTGAACAAGAATGATTTTGGTCTTCTAGGGTTTTAATGTCCTTTGGGTTGCACGCGCTGATCGGTCTAAAACCAACACCCCGCAAGCGTAAGGTGTAAATTGTAGTAATCGAGTGTCGAATCTCGGGGACTGTGTGAATATCAATTGCAGAACCTCAACTAGTTTACTAAGCCAAATAACGGAAGTGATTTTTGAAGGAATAAAGAAATAAGAAGAAGAAATATAACAAATTGCAAGTTTTTATGAATATATGATGCGAAACATTTCAGAGTCAGGGTTCACCACAACAATGCATCTTTGATAGACTATATAATTTTCATGCCTGAACAAATTAAAAAGAGATATTTGAAGGTAAACTATCTAAAGTCATTATCGCTCAGCCTACGCATGTTGCAATAACTATGTCCGTTTCAATTAATTACCACTCAGCTTGCGCATGTTGCAGATTAATCAATCAAATTGGACTCATTAAGCTTTTAGACCCTAGCGAGCAAATCGATCAAACAATCGCAGGCGCGATCCGCATAATCAATTCAAACTTAGGTTGTCTACGATAGTTTATTATCCTCAAGAGAATTAAATAGATTGCTCATAAACAATTCTCAAGTTCAATCCATGTTTTCCAACAACTGTGTCTATGTATCCAATCTCAATTCGCAGTTGGCACATATTGAACATTAAAAGGATTCCAATCAATCATAGGATTAATCGGACTAAGCACTCATGGATCAAATCAAACAAATAATAGAATTCATTCAGGCAATCATACGCACATGTCTATCTCATCATCGTTCGGATCACCCCAACCTCAGAACAAGAAAACTAGCCAAACATGGATTCAGACACAATCAAAGAATTCATGATGAAAGAATATAAGACTAGATTAACAAAACGTATTCTTGAATCCAACAAAACAAACCTTCAAGAAGAAATCTCTGAAAAAGTCTAAAACTCTAATGTCTGCAACTCGCGTTTCTGACGTGAAAATTGGACGATCTCTAATCTAACCCTAATTCTCTATATATAGTTCTAAAAAAGATCTGAAAATAATCCTAAAATAATAATAAAATATTCCAAAAAGTCATCCAACAATATATAAAACCTGATAAAAAATCCCGAAGTAGTAACGCGGAAAGGCAAGTATCGAGTCGACATTTGGCTACTGTAAACAATTTGGCTCGGAATGTCAAGGTATCGAGTCGATATATGTGGGTATCGAGTCGATATGTGAACGTTCCGGGTCGATACCTTGACTCAGCGGCAGCTTCTTGGCTCGATTCCTCCATTTTGCAGGCCGAATTTACAAAAGTGCTCAACATGAAAGTTGTAGGTATTTGAATCAGCTTTCCAACAAGCTATATAAAGTCTCGATCCGAATTTTGTGGAGCTCAAACGACTCATTTTACCGAGACGTCGCCAAGCAGGAATTGTCCAAAATATATCGGTTCGACAATGGGCTCTTCTTAGCTTGATTTCTAGCACTTGAGACCACTATGCAAGACTCTTTCGTCGTCCATGAACATCTCAAACTTGGCTTCAATGAATCTTATTCCATCATGATTCCAAATTGACATCGAACAAGCTCCAAATCCTCTGAAAACAAATGGAACACGAGTGTAGACATCTATTCTAGAAACTAAACCAAAACCTATATAAAAGACATGCAAACCATATAAAAATGACTTAAAAATGACTATAAAATATTACCTATAGTATGTAGAATATGATGATATCACACGCCCACTTTCTTCTTTGGTTTCCCTTTTTTTGTTTTTTTGTTTTGTATTTTTTTCTTTAAAGACGCACACATGGCGTAATCTCGGTCATTCAATCCACCCAGATCTATGGCTAGTATTTGTGCACTAGATACACTATAAAGGGTGTGCACAAGGGAACCACTCCCTATATATATATATATATATATATATATATATATAGGGTGTGGTTCTTGCCAAAAAAATACACTAGTTAAGGAGTTCTTTTTTTCTTTTTAATATAGTGAGACCCGCTTGCCAAAAAAAAACTCCAACCCTCTTGTTTAGTGCGGGTAATCCATCCCTCACCCATTCTTGCTTTTTTAAGGAGAGTTTTGTTTTTTAATTAAAAAAATGGTGGGACCCACTTTCAAAAGGCTGATGCATTTTTTTCCGGATATGATTTCACTATTTGGAAAAATTGGCTAATTCCACTGAATTTTTTTCCGAATATGATTTCATTGTTTTAAAAAATTAGTCAATTCCACTGAATAATGTTTCACATGCTACTAAATAATATTATGTTATCTTTTTCTATCCAGCTCGGATCAAAATTTGTCAATTCTACTGAATAATTTATCGCATGCTACCGAATAATGTTTAGTTTTTTTTTTCCATCAATTTCAAATAAAATATACCCAAAATCCCTAAATCATATTTACAATTTATATGAATAATGCTTCATATTTCACCAAATATTGTATCACATTTCACCGAATAATGTTTAGTTGTGTAATTATAGTTGTGCGATTAATATTTTTTATGTTGTTCGTCAACTCGAAAACTCCATATACTTATGAATAAGGAATTGGATTTCACCGAATAATTGATCAACTCATTTACACTGGTCATCAAAATTCGACACATTCGTCTGAATAATTGACAAATAATATTCAGACAAATAATTAATCAAATTAGGTCTAAATTCGACTAAAAATCAATACATTCGTCTAAATAATTGGTTGTTTTCCCCTCGAATAATGCCAAAAGTTAATAAAGACAAGTAACAAGGAAGAAGCCAACAAATTTGATGCAACATGTTTGACGAACTCGGGCAAGGCTCTCGGTGGCCGACGTCTCCGCCCCCGTCTCTAGCCCCGCTGCCCACCTCTGTATGGTCCTCATCAGCAAAGCCACTTTCCTCTTCATCCTCGACGTCTCCGCCCTATCAGAAACCACAATTCCACAAACAAATGAATACAAGTCCGAATTCGTCATTCAATTTTAGGAAAAAGAACACACGAATCGGAGAGCTATGGTAACATACCTGCGGTGACGAAGCGGCAGTTGTTCTGGATGCGCTTGTGGGCGCCTCCACGGGGCCGCTTCCTCTGCCGCTTTCGAAATCGCCAATCCATAGAACCAGAAGAGGGCTTCCTGAAATTGAATGTCGAAATCAACTCTTTCGAAATCGTCGCTTACTGAAATTGAATGTCGAAATCGCCCCTTCAAATCGCCGTCGCCGCTATTGAAATCGCTTCCTCCACCGCTATCGAAATCGTCTCCTTCGCCTCTTGCCTCACCGCCGACCTTCACCTCATCGCCTCTCGCCGCATCCGATTGTAGCGCCTTCACCCTAGAACATAATTGGATTCAAACAATCTCTGGCTCGTAGTAGAAGATGGATCGATGAGAGAGGCAGGGGCAGGGCAAGGGATTGTAGAGGTGAGATAAGGAGAAAGGAATGGAGGCGAGATGCGGAATGCAGAGGTAGGGGATGGATCGATGTGAGAGGAAGGGCAAGAGTTTTATGTAATGTCTTTTTTTTCGAAGTAGGATATGAATTAGGAGAGAGGCTGGCGACCCGGCTTCTGCCCTAGCGCGTCCGAGCGGACGAGAACCCGAAGTTCTGGATCAGTGCTGAAGCTATCATCGGCAGGGGAGCTATAAGCCAGACGTGCAATCCTGTCTGCCACAACGTTCGAACCCCTGAAAATATGACAAATAGCAACATTAGAGAATGATCGGAGAAAAGTCATAGTATCAGCCATCAGCAACTCAATGATCCACGGCGGTTGCCAATCCCCGAGTAGAGATTTTATAACGACTAAGCAATCGCCTTCGATAAGTAAATTATCGAGACCCGTATGGAGCACCCTGGCCA
This sequence comes from Persicaria tinctoria, assembly GCA_037127255.1. Lineage (NCBI taxonomy): Eukaryota > Viridiplantae > Streptophyta > Magnoliopsida > Caryophyllales > Polygonaceae > Persicaria > Persicaria tinctoria. Next base: position 63,693,479 of record JBANSL010000002.1, on the reverse strand, counting down.
CATCCATATGCAGACCCAGAGCCTCGCAAAACACCGCTGGCTTGTTAGAGCAAATGCCAGAGCCAGTGGTAATTACCGTGCCATTGTGATCTCGTATGACGAAACCGTAAGCGCCTGATTGTGTAGGTAGGCAAGAACCGTCGAAGTTTAGTTTGTAGTGGCCATATGGTGGCTTAGTCCATCCTATAGACCGGTCTGCAGTCGAAGGTGGATAGATAATTCGGTTTCTGTTGCTACCTTTCGAAGATGGCGTCGAAAACGGTCGATTGTCCTCTACAGAGGCCGCCCTAGTCTTCCAAGTAGTATAATTGGTTTGGTAAAAAACCACAATAGATTGTGCAGATATATTGTTTATCTGTTGGAACGTCAACTGATTGGAAAAATACCAGATCGCCCATTGCTAAACTAGCAAACTTTTCTTTTCCCATTTCAAAGTAGATATCATTAAGTAGTAAATTAGGCTTAACATAAGTAAAACCGTTCGGGGGTTTCGGAAGTTTGATGCCAGCCTTTGAAAAAACCCGCCTAGTCAGAGTGAAATCAAGAAGCAGATGAGCAGTAGACTCTTGTGTAGAGTTACAGAAATGACATCCAGATGGTACCGACACATGAGACCGTTGCAGTCTGTCAGATGTTGGTAGCCCATCCCTTGCGATTTTCCAAATAAAATGCCGAATTTTGTATGGAATGTCTAAATTCCAAATCCATTGACAACCAAACTGGAGGTCGCCAGTATGTTGATTGCCGAGCTTAACTGCCGAAGCGGTGGAGAACCAGCTGTTTCTACTTTGTCCCCAGAACAGACAGTCTTGAAATTGATGTTGCGGTAAATGTGTGGATACAATCTTTGCTATGGTAGCTTGATCCAATAGACCGTGTAGATCTGTATGGAGTTTTCCAACATCCCACCTATTGTCGGGGTTCATGAAACCGTCCAGGTCAGCTCCTGATCATCCGGTTGTCGTATAGCCACCTTTGTAAGAGGGGTATTTAGCGCCCAGTTATCTTCCCAGAAGCTAACCGAAAGGCCATTTCCGATTGACCAGTTGAGGCCCATCCTGAAATCCGTTCTGAGGTTCATAAGTTTCGCTTATTGCCAGGATGTGTTCCCTTTTTTAACATACTTTAGCAGAGTTTCATTTTTGAGATATTTAGCCGTAATCAATCGCACCCAGATATTATCTGGCTGAGCTATAATTTTCCATAGTAGTTTCATCTGCAGTGCGATGTTCATCGTTTCAGCTTTGTGTATTCCTAGGCCCCCGGATAGAGTTTATGTGCAAATTTTATCCCAGCTAATTAGTGGTGTGTACTTTTCCTGTTTGTTCCAAAAGAATTGTCTGTAGATTTTGTCTAACTCATGCAGAATTGACGAAGGCAGCATAAAGGCTTGCATAATATAAAGGGGTTGGGCGCTTAAGTTGGACATGATCAGAACTTTTCTGCCTTTCGTGGAGAGAGAGGAAGCTTTCCATTTTGACAATTGTTGTTAGTTTTTACAATGATGTCAGCGAAAGTATCTGGATTACCCCTACCATTTATAATCGGGCAGCCCAGATATTTTTCCAAGTTGTTTGATTGGGGGATACCCAACGATGTTGTTACAATGTGGATGGCAGTCTGTGAAGTGTTCGGAGATAGTTGGACGCTCGATTTATGTAGGTTTACTTTTTATCCCGAGATATAACAGAAACGTTGGATGATGTTTGACAGGTTCGTGCAAGTGTCGTGATTTGCTTTACCAAACAACAAGATGTCATTAGTGAATCCAATGTCCTTTTTGATTGCCGTGTTTCGGTCAAGTATTCTAGCTAGAACCTCAGCTGTAAAAATGAAGAGGAAGGGAGATAAAGGATCCCCCTGTCTCAATCCCCTGGAAGGGATGAAATGAGTGGAGGGTTCGTCGTTCACGAGCACTGAGTGCGAGACTGTTTGTACACATTCCTTGATCCAAAGAATAAAATTGTTTGAAAAGCCAAAACAAGTGAGGACCGCGAAGAGGAAAGGCCATTCAACCCTGTCATATGCTTTTTACATATCTAGTTTAACAGCCATGTATCATTCTTTCGCCTTGGAGGTTCTGAAGGAGTGGAATATTTCGTGGGCGATAAGAATGTTGTCCTGTTGGACCTTCCTTTTGTAAAGACACTCTGTAGTGGATGAATAAGAGTGTCAAACAGGTTGGATAATCTAGCAGTTAGGATTTTTGAAATAATCTTATAAATTGTAGAGCAGAGGCTGATAGGCCTGAAGTGATTAACTGTCTGGGGGTTGTCTCGCTTCTGTATTAGAGTTATGAACGTGCGATTGACTTGTCGTAGCATCTTCCCACTGGAGAAAAAAAGCCTTTACCACTTTTGTAACCGAGGGTCCAACAATATTCCAGTAAGTTTGGTAGAAACCGGCTGGCATTCCATCAAGGCCAGGCGCTTTGTCGGGTTTGATAGAGAATAGGGCACATTTGATTTCATTGTTTGTGACTGGTGCCGTTAACATATCATTTTGCTGTGGGCTAATTTCATTATCAATGACTGTCAGATCCGACTCAAAGTCCATGTTATGATTGTAAGATGACCGGAATCGTTCTATAAAGCAACTAGCGAACTCATTTCTAATGAGGGCGTAGTCTGAGAGGTTGAGGTCTGAATCCGTTGTAAGGAACTTGATCATTTTACACCCACGTTTAGCCGACGCGACTCGGTGGAAATAAGTTGAATTTGTATAATTAAGTCTTATATGTTTGGCCTTGGATCTTTGGCTCCAGTAGCGGCGTTGAAAATCAAGCATCCTTTCTCTTTTGTTTAATAATCTCTTATGCAGAGCATAGTTTGTTTGGTTGTTGTTGGTGATCAACTCCTTCTGTATTCACAGAATCTTGTTATCAACTTCAAACATATGTTTATGAATGTTGTAAAATGTTTTCTTGTGCCACTTTTTAGCCAACTTTTTAAGCAAAGTTGTTTTCTTGACCAATTTGAACATAAGCGAAACTGCTGGGTTGAGTCTCCAAGCTTGTTTAACAATGTTTGAAAATTCATATTTCGTCGTCCAAGCCAATTCAAAACGGAAGGGTTTCTTATTATCATGCGTTAGTGAACGAAAGTCGATTGTGATCGGTGCATGGTCAGACGTAGTGAAAGGGTGGATCTTAGCCCGAATGCCATCGAAAATAGAAATAACCTCGTTCTCTGCTAGCAACCGGTCGAGCTTAGCGTAACAGTTGTTTGGTAAACCAGTTTTTCTTTTCTGTCAGGTATAGGATCCACCGTAGGTAGGAATCTCCAGAAGGGTAATTGAGTTTTTGATCTCTTGTAACCGAATAAAGTGTTTGTGTCCTGGGATGATGCCCCCTAATTTATCATCAGGGATCGCAATTTCATTTAGATCACCTAATAAGCAATAAGGTTTTTGTATAGAAGTTGCGTATTGTACGACAAAATCCTAGAAAGCATCCTTAGAGTTATAGTTCGGGGGAGCATACACTACAAGGAAGGCTATTGTTTTATTATTCCTCCGGTCGAAATAGTCGAAATGGATTACTCTCTTATGAACCGCAACGAGAGTGATATCGCCCTCCGAACTCGGAAGATCTTTCCAAAGCAAACAAATTCCCTCGGAGAAGCCAGTTGCAGGGTCAAAAGCAATATTGTTGAAACCACATTTTTTCCAAACATTTTTGTGAGGTATTTTATTTGTTTTTGTCTCAAGCAATGCCAGAACATTGATGTAATTGTTTCAGCAAAAAAGTTATGTATCAGTCCAGAGATTCCTTCTCTTAATCCCACGGTAATTCCAAGAGCATATATTCACGGAAAACCTTTTTTATTTGTACCCGTTTGTACACTACTTACATTGTTTGGGTGAACGAGACGAAAATTAGTTTGCCATGTTGTATTTAATAACCGGAAGTTACATGAAGTTTGAAACTTTACTATGTGTTGAACATTAATTTGTAAGCGCTTAGGCTAACTCCAATGGCATGGTGCAAATGCTCAAATATGCACATTTTGTTGCAAATTGTGCTCCAATGGTTACTTTTGAGTGTTTAAAATGTGCACATTTGCACACAAAGTGCTCAAATATAAGCACATCACCCCCCATGTGCAAAAACTTTTTATCACTTTTCAATAAATTAAAGTCATTTCTATTGGTTGTTTTTTATTGTTTTCTTTTCCTTTTTAATTTAATCATATTTATTTAGAGATAAGGTGTGTATAAAATACACATTTAACCAATGGAGTAAAACATCAAAAAGTGATGTGCATTTTTAAACACCTTGTGCAAATATGTACATATGCACACTTAACCATTGGAGTTAGTCTTAGAACCAGTCATGCCTTTGTGGTTCACATAAAGTTTGTTTGTAGAAGAAAATGTGTGTGTCTGTCTTTCGTGGGTGTATATATGAACCTTGTTTGGCCAACCTGATTGAATGTAAAGAAACAACTTGGAGGGAAGAAGAAACATATGCCAATAGAAATATTGGAGGCTGCAGGTTATAATGCACATGTAGAGATTGATGAATATGTAAGCACTGGTTGTGTAGTTATTAGGAGGTTCAAAATTATGAGTTAACACAAATAAATCATATTGTATAATAAATATGAAGCCTGTAAATCCAATATATATGCTTCTTATGATCGTAGCACAATGTAAAGGCCCGGGTTTTTAGATCCTAATTCTCGGAAAAAGAAATTAAAAATGAATTTAAATCGGGTTAATGAAAATCTCTTAAAATGAATTCCGGCATATAATTATTTTAAATGGGCTTTCATTCAGATTAATTTTCGCTTTCGCTTGCTAAAATTTGAAAGTATAATATAATTTTATTATTTGATTCAGTTCGAGAATTCGATTTCAATTTGAAGTTTTAAGCTTCATATCTTTTGAGTCGGGATTGTGTTAGAGAGCGGGTTTCGGGTTTGATTTCGTCGGGATTTCAATTGTTAATTGTGGTGACCCATTTCCCTCTATTTCATATTCCTTTTCTTTTCTTATTTCTTTCCTCTCTCTCTCTCTCTCTCTCTCTCTCTCTCTCTCTCTCTCTCTCTCGTAGCCAGCTACTGCTGCTGGTCACCTTTTGTCTTCTTCTTCTGCACCCCCTCCTTGGCGTCTTCCCCTGTACCCAGAGCCTGCAGCAATGGCCAGCAGCCTTGCTCCACAATCCGTTTGATTCCAGCAGGCACCCTCCCCTCACGTTGGTTTGAAAACCCACCAAATGAGCCCTCGCTCTCTCCCTTCTCTACAGGCTGCCAAAACCACCAAAGAACCCCTTTTATTCATCTTGTTGTAGCCGAAGCTTCAAACAATCATCGGAGCCCTGTTTCGAATTGATTTCAGTAGCTCAGCACTGTACGTTCAACCAAAGTCACCCCTTTCCTCTTTCCTTTCCGTCTCGCCCAGCAGCAACACCCCGCCACCGCCTCCCTCTCCGTCTCCTGTCGCCATGGCCGAGCCAGCAACGCCACATCGGTTCCGCGGTGGAGGAAACCGAGCCCACACCTCCTTTCTCGAGCAGCTAGAGACGGACATCAACACCTTCCCTCCGACGTCGGTGAAACCCGAGAACTGCCCAGGAGCGGCCGGCGCCGCCGAGTCGCCACCGTCTTCCTCCTCTTCCTCTGTACTTCGTTCTAAAAGGTCGATTCTTCCCTCTTTTCCTTGGTTTTCAACCCACGACCGCATAAAGGTTCACCTTTACTCACTTATCTCTCTCCCATTGCAAGCCCCCTCTGAAATCGAACTCCGACGGCCACAAATCGAATCCCGACGGTGTTCTCCGGCGGATTGAAGCCCTTCGGTAAGCACTCTCTCCTCTTCTCCTCCTTGCTTGTTTCTTGGCCCTAGGACGTCGGTATTGGGTGTCGGAGATCCTGTGAGGGTCGGGGTGAGAGCGCACCGCCGGCCGGCTCTGGTTTCCACCTTTCTCTTCCGTTCTCCTTTCCGTCAAAACTGCAGGGCTCTTTTCTGGGTTTGGGGAAGAAGGGCTCTCAGACCCGGTTTGTCCCTTCCTTTCTTTTTTTTATAGGTTCGGGTTTGGGCTCTCAGGTCTGGGCTTCTTTCCGGGTTGTGGGCCTTTGGTTTGGGTATAGATTGTTTTGGTAACATATTATTGTTGTTGCTGTTATTTTATATAAATGGGATCACATGTATTATTTGTTATATCGTTAAATTATCCGATTATTTTAAGGAGTTATATTTCTGAAATTTTTCATATATATTTTAAATGGTGTTAGAAATATTATTATTTGGGAAAAGGTTGTTATATGATGTTAACATGTGATTTTGGTGATTCTTATATTTTAAATACTATTTGGAGTATGTTGTTATACATGGGGTTTTTCAAGATATATCTATTTTGGAAATGTTATCATTGTCTTAAATTACTTGAAACATTAAAGTCAATGTTTTGGAATAAAATGCCGGAATTATTTCTATAATATGATCTGAGAAATTGTTTTAAAAATAAATTGACTTAACTTGAGATTTAAGTGTTGGAAAGCTTGAGAAATGAGTTTTGAAATATTATTTTAATATTCAATATTGAAGAAGGGATTTGACATAACTTGAAATATTTGATCTTGAGCTTGAAGTTATGCCATGTAGTACCATGCTAGGTTGCATCGATCGTTGAGCATTCTATTTCTTTTTGCGTATGTAAACAGAACGGTCGTTATCTGTGATAGTCCTAGAAGTCTTTGCTAGGGTCATAGGGTAGCCCAGCCTCATCGGGTACCCTGAGTCAATCGAGTACTTCCTTATATTATGACATGCCTGCGGGCTTTATTGTGGAGCGGGTTAGGCATGCGTGCCCCCCGATTATGAATGAATGCATTCACGAGCTGGCCAGTCTCCGCTTGTCGGAAGGGGTGGAGGTAGGAGAGGGATATGCCACTTGGCATTGTCTTGGGCCCTTTACAGTATTTCTGCACAATATTATGAACTAGGAGCATGCTAGTGTGTTTGAATTTCGTACTGCATTAGAGCATCTTTATTAGGTATAGCGTATATGTGTGCTTATGGTTGGGATGCAGAGTTAAGTGGGCATCGATCTGATCCCGCCCCAAATCAATTTTTTTTAGGAATTATTTATGTTCATCCTATCGGTGCTGTTTGCTTATTGCGCGGGTCATTTTGTCGGCGGAGAGTGAGCGCTGGAGTTATAGACTTCACCTGACTCTGATTATATTGTTTCAGATTTATACTTTTGACTCCGTTTTGACCCGGCTCCGCCGTGGCACTTGTATCTGTACTTTACTTCCGCTTTATTTCCGTTTGAAATGGTTTCCGCGACATAGTCTTAGGCCAGGTTAAGGGTACCCAACGGCCCTTCGAGGTTTTAGGGTTTGAAATCCCTCTTTCTACAAATCTTAAAATGAGTTTGAAACCTCGACCCGTACCTGGATTGCAAGATCCGAACAAGGGGTTTTATCCCTTGAAACGTAACCCAGAAATTATAATTCTGGGCCGTTACAAAGATGGTATCAGAGCTGAGGTTGTGCAATTCGGGTACAAAAGGGTCGAGTGTATGTTTTGGAAAACCGCCCATGAATTTCAAAGGATTTGGAAGTGTTTTAAAGGGGCAAAATGAACTTAAGATGCCTAACCTAAATTGGACTAAGTAATGAACTCGACTTGTAATAAAAGAGGAAAACCGACTAAAGAGGGATCGAGTGGGTAGAAAGGCGCTAGACCATCTCTATTAGATGTAGGTTGGAATGGGTAGGCAAATATAAGCTTGTTCTTTACAGATGGGTTGGGAGACTCAAATGAGATCATTATGAGTGTTATTGACTGATTCTATGCTGAATGCTTGATATGCTAAAGTCTGATTTAGTAGTCCTAACAATGAGTTGCGTATTGACTGATCTGTGCAAACGGGATAGTGGGAGTACCCTTATTTCCGTGTGGTTAAACCTAGCTTGCGTGGAACAGCTCCTTCCGCTATGTTGTTAACCCTTTGACTGTGTTATCGAGTCTTCCTCCCGGATGCCAGTGTCTTCCACGGGAAATTGGGTTGGTAAACACATTGTGTCGAGAATCATGGTGCTATGTTAAGTTGTCTGAGTGAGTATTGGAAGTTTTGGATGTCACTTTGAGTCAGAAGTAAGGTGTTTATGGGGTTGTCCTTCCTTATTCTCATGATGATCAACTAATGTCTCTTTGCCATGAAGAGTCGTATCGGAGTCCCACGGGAAAGAGGGGTGATGAGTCAGTTGGGAAAAGTCAATGGTTGTCTTTAGGGATCTCTGTCCGGTTGTAATGGTGACTCCCTTTGAACTGCATGACATGATTTTGTAATCTCTCGCATGTACCTTGTAAATGATCGTTTGTAAGAAGTTGCTCATGTTATGCCTTGCTTTCTGTCATGATTTGTTAAGCTCATGTTGTGGTTAGTTACCCTCCTCAAGTATTGTGTTGTGTCCTTCCTTATATCATGACTATTTGTTGTTATAGCATGTTTACTTGGCTTACTGATCGTATGGTTGATAGGAAGCATGAAACATATGATACGAACTTGCATGATCGTTATTTCCTCCTGGATTAGGTTTATGGTAGTGTGATCAAACCCTCCCTGTATGAATGCTTGTACATGATCGCCTTAGCATGATGGATGATGATGTGTCAATGCTTATCACTCCTTTGTGACGAGAATATGTAGCATGCTCATCTATTTTGTATTCGTTAAATCAATCATTATTGATGATCTTGCAAGTTAATATTGTTGTATGATTACGTGCTTTGGATGGAGAGTATGTGGTATATTGGAGTCTTGATGAATGCATACTTTATCATGTTAGGTGTTAATTTGAGCTCATGTCCCCGTATTCTAGCTATATTGTCCTATTACTAGGTTCGTATTATACACCGTTGCATTTGCCCCCATGCTTCTATATCGTCGGAATATGAGTGATTGATTTCTTGCGTACCGTTGTAATTATCAATTAAATGTTTATATGTATAACATGTTATGTTGAGCTATTAGTGTCGTGTAGGACCCTTGGTTGTGACTGGTGTGAGCTTATATCTTGCCTACAGTATTGCTAATTCTCTCCCATGCTAGGTCCTTGATAGGGTGATTCTTCCCTCTTCTTAAAGTGTTTTACTCATCCTGATTAGACTGATGCTGAATTCGATGATCGACTTGCTTTTCGTGATGGTAAATCCTAGCATGCTTATATGTTATCGCTCGGTGGTATTTCCCTATTACCCTATGATATTCTCTCGTGCTTGCATGAACGTATGACTGGACACCTCGCATGATCACACACCACGCTATATCATGATTTCGCATATGCATGACACCTGAATGTTAGAACGAATCTAGTCGAGTTATCTTGATTGTGTGCATGTTCGATATGTGCCAGTAGTGTCATGTAGGGCTTATGGTTCCCAATATGATTCGCCAAATGATCACGTGTGTACTTGTCCTATGATGTGATGATTATTGTATCGTGAATGTGCTCTATGATGGTTCGTTCTTAGTATGATTATATTGTATCGCCCGTGGTGTATTTCTTGTTACTTTTGACGATGTCTCATGTTTCGTAAATATTATGATGAACTCCTCTTAATGACTCTTGACTATACTTGTATCACATCATGTATCACTAGTACCATGTAGGACCCATGCTTTCTAAATGTATCTCGTCATATGATTACGTGCCATGCTTGACCTATTATACGATCATTGTGTCAGATAAGATAGTTACTATGTTGCTCTTACATGTCCTTTTATGATGCCATACACTACGCTCGTGCATTGTTCATATATGTGATAATTGTGATGCCTATTTAATCCTGCATATCTTGCTTAAGTTGCTAGGCCTATCTGCTTTCATGGGATGATAGACTACTATCTTGTCTCGCATGCATCCGTGTAGCATATGAATATGTCTTTTTTGAAATGAATACGTATGTCGTGCTCCTCAAGATAGGTACATGTTAGTGTGGATTAAAATGATTGATATGCCCTTATGATGAAATTGTGTCTGCTTGTCACCATTGCAACCTAATAGACCTCCATAAGGGCATCGTTGCTGTTCTCGGGTCGGAGTCTTGTCACTGGTCTTGTCGTCTTTAGCATTGGTCTTTGTTTGTCTCCGAATAGAACTTTGGGTTGTCTTCTCTTGTCATTCCCCTATCTCCGCTAACTTGGACCCTATGCGATACATTCGACGAGCGACCGCATGGAAGAGGGAACGAAAAGTTAGATAGCGATAGCGCAGTGCAGCAGAAGCGTGGGCCCATAACCCACAGGCCTCAGGATCAACGATTTCGGAAAGACAAACACGTTTCGAGAATGGCGGTTACTGATTACGATATGACTTGCAAGCGAGAGCGTTCTCTGTTCGAATTGCTAACCCTTTTGAATTTATTGACGATGATATTGCGCTGCTCTAACGATGAGATTTACGTGTTGATGTGCTAACTTGATTATTATTGTTGTCTGATTGCCTGTGTCTATGATGATATGATTTGATGACTTATAGATCTCATATACCATTATGTCTTGACTTGTTGCTACGCTGAGTTGCTAAGCATGATTTGAATTCCTTTGCCTGTAAAATGTGAACCACATATGCTGAGAGACCTGAGTTATATCTGATAAGGTTATAGTGCAACATGTTAGCTTGACTTCAGTATGTTCATATATGATGTTTGCAATGATTATTGAGCATGGTGATAAATTGAGACTTGTTGAACCCATGATGTTATGTTTATAAATGCTAGTTGACATGATGTAGACCTTGTGTTTGATGATTTTAATTATTGCTTCTTCCTTACACCTATGGGTGAGGTCGTTGGTAGCGTGGTAGAAGAGTGGTGAAAGAGCTTGAGTGGTTAGGACGATCGGGGATGTTATGAGATAAGTCGCAAGAGAGAGATGTTGGTTTAGGTAAGACTGAGTGAGCTTTAGGTATTTTGCAAGGCATGATGCTGGTGATATCTTGGGAAGTGTGGGAAGTGTACGAAATGACCTTAAGAGAAGTGAGGATATAGTATGAGAGGGTACTCGGGTGTGGAGTTAGAGGTGGATGGTGTGTGTGAGAGTTTGGTGGAATGAGGGCGAGATTCGAGTATCGGAATGAATTGGGATTTCTTTAGGGAATTTTGACTGAGTTGAGGTTGGTGAGTCTAGAAGGAGGTTAGTCTTGGCTTGAGGAAGATGGGCGAGTGGGGAATTGTGTTTTAATTTGACTGGTATGACGTGAGATTTTTCTTGATTATGTGATTTAATTATATTTGCTGGCATGATGTTAGATAGCAACTATGATGAATCCGATCCAGAATGATATTACATGTTGTTATGCAATATAGAAATCTAGTTAGTAGTGACAAGGGCTATCATGATATATTGATGTTTTGTTATCCTGTTATGTCTTTTAGAAGCATGATAGGATATGTTGTGACATGATACGTAAGATAATAATGTGTTATTATGCGAAAGAATGATGTTATGATGTATGGTCATTAAGCCTGACTAGGGATATGTTAAATAATGAATATGAATTGGAGTATGAATATGACTTGTATATGTAAGATAATGGTGCCTAATTACTAAATGAATGTTATATGATATTGTGATGAGTTACAGTAATGTCTTTCGAGCATGTTGACACCTTGATGATTGATATATTGGTTGATCTTCCCTTTTTGTCGAATCTTAACGGCATGACTTGTTGTGTTGATGTGTTGACAATGAGTTTTGATTCGTTGACTCTATGGTAAGGGTTACCTTTTATGACTTTGGTGTGATATTGAGATGTGTGTAATCATTTTGTCATAGATGCATATTAGGACCTTTAGTATGATGTGGAGATGTTGATGTGACCTTGTGACACTGTGTTGGCATATGTTTGAGACTTGTCGTATGATGTACTCGTTGGGGATCGATTGGTTATGTAGTTATGCATTGCTTATGGCTTGTGAATCTTGCTTGATTTGAGACTGATAGATTGATTTGATTCTGGAAACTAGGAAGAGAATATGGGATTAGCCTTTAGAGGTGGATGATTCCACCTCCGAGCTTCTGAATTTGATTGATTGTTATGCGAGAAACTGATTGGGTTTTTGTGGATTTTGAGGAAATCTTGATTTGAAAGGATTTGACTTGTTTGGTGCAAAGTTCTTGGTTAAACGTCTTATTTGAAGAGTTTGAGCGGTTTGAAAAGGTCTTACTTAAAATTTTAAAGAATAAACGTTACCGGGAATTTCAACAATTTTTTTTTTAGGCCAATCTTTTCCAATTGCGGAATCCCTTTTTGAGAATTTTCACACCCGGGCTTATATTATAGCGCCTCACGAAGTGGATACAAACATTTTATAGGGGCGCATATAGAATGGTTGCTAAGACCTAGTAGAGACGCTATGATTGCTTTTTGAGTTATAATGTGACCAAAAGGTCGGGGTAAGGGTGTGATAGGGGCCCATATCACATACTTGCTACGACCAATTGAGAATGTTATGATCACGTCAAGGGTGCTGTGAGGATCTCATACGGGCCCCTATGAGATGCTTACAGAACCAATGACATGATTCTTGGACTCACCAATTTAAAAACTTCATCCCCATGTTTTAGAGTAATTTTAGTCTCGAGGACGAGACTTATTTTTAGAGTTGGATGATGTAAAGGCCCGGGTTTTTAGATCCTAATTCTCGGAAAAAGAAATTAAAAATGAATTTAAATCAGGTTAATGAAAATCTCTTAAAATGAATTCCGGCATATAATTATTTTAAATGGGCTTTCATTCAGATTTATTTTCGCTTTCGCTTGCTAAAATTTAAAAGTATAATATAATTTTATTATTTGATTCAGTTCGAGAATTCGATTTCAATTTGAAGTTTTAAGCTTCATATCTTTTGAGTCGGGATTGTGTTAGAGAGCAGGTTTCGGGTTTGATTTAGTCCGGATTTCAATTGTTAATTGTGGTGACCCATTTCCCTCTATTTCAAATTCCTTTTCTTTTCTTATTTCTTTCCTCTCTCTCTCTCTCTCTCGTAGCCAGCTACTGCTGATGCTCACCTTTTGTCTTCTTCTTCTGCACCCCCTCCTTGGCGTCTTCCCCTGTACCCAGAGCCTGCAGCAATGGCCAGCAGCCTTGCTCCACAATCCGTTTGATTCCAGCAGGCACCCTCCCCTCACGTTGGTTTGAAAACCCACCAAATGAGCCCTCGCTCTCTCCCTTCTCTACAGGCTGCCAAAACCACCAAAGAACCCCTTTTATTCATCTTGTTGTAGCCGAAGCTTCAAACCATCATCGGAGCCCTGTTTCGAATTGATTTCAGTAGCTCAGCACTGTACGTTCAACCAAAGTCACCCCTTTCCTCTTTCCTTTCCGTCTCGCCCAGCAGCAACACCCCGCCACCGCCTCCCTCTCCGTCTCCTGTCGCCATGGCCGAGCCAGCAACGCCACATCGGTTCCGCGGTGGAGGAAACCGAGCCCACACCTCCTTTCTCGAGCAGCTAGAGACGGACATCAACACCTTCCCTCCGACGTCGGTGAAACCCGAGAACTGCCCAGGAGCGGCCGGCGCCGCCGAGTCGCCACCGTCTTCCTCCTCTTCCTCTGTACTTCGTTCTAAAAGGTCGATTCTTCCCTCTTTTCCTTGGTTTTCAACCCACGACCGCATAAAGGTTCACCTTTACTCACTTATCTCTCTCCCATGGCAAGCCCCCTCTGAAATCGAACTCCGACGGCCACAAATCGAATCCCGACGGTGTTCTCCGGCGAGATTGAAGCCCTTCGGTAAGCACTCTCTCCTCTTCTCCTCCTTGCTTGTTTCTTGGCCCTAGGACGTCGGTATTAGGTGTCGGAGATCCTGTGAGGGTCGGGGTGAGAGCGCACCGCCGGCCGGCTCTGGTTTCCTCCTTTCTCTTCCGTTCTCCTTTCCGTCAAAACTGCAGGGCTCTTTTCTGGGTTTGGGGAAGAAGGGCTCTCAGACCCGGTTTGTCCCTTCCTTTCTTTTTTTTATGGGTTCGGGTTTGGGCTCTCAGGTCTGGGCTTCTTTCCGGGTTGTGGGCCTTTGGTTTGGGTATAGATTGTTTTGGTAACATATTATTGTTGTTGCTGTTATTTTATATAAATGGGATCACATGTATTATTTGTTATATCTTTAAATTATCCGATTATTTTAAGGAGTTATATTTCTGAAATTTTTATATATATTTTAAATGGGGTTAGAAATATTATTATTTGGGAAAAGGTTGTTATATGATGTTAACATGTGATTTTGGTGATTCTTATATTTTAAATACTATTTGGAGTATGTTGTTATACATGGGGGTTTTCAAGATAAATCTATTTTGGAAATGTTATCATTGTCTTAAATTACTTGAAACATTAAAGTCAATGTTTTGGAATAAAATGCCGGAATTATTTCTATAATATGATCTGAGAAATTGTTTTAAAAATAAATTGACTTAACTTGAGATTTAAGTGTTGGAAAGCTTGAGAAATGAGTTTTGAAATATTATTTTAATATTCAATATTGAAGAAGGGATTTGACATAACTTGAAATATTTGATCTTGAGCTTGAAGTTATGTTAAAAGTGTCATTTCCAATGTCGGGATTTTGACTTGGTTTTATGATGTCGGTTTTGGGAAGAAAATTGGAAGAGTGATTTTGGTTGATACTGATGATATCGGAAAGGTTTTGGAAAATGATTTTACTATCGATGGGTTTTGAGGATGATGAAAACTTGGGTTTCGTGTGTATGAATGTTGGTCTGATGGCTTATGGAAATGGTTTGATGATAGGCGTGCATTGCTTTTGGATTACTTTGGACTTGCATTTGGGCCTTGCTTGTATTATCTTGCTGTTCTGCTTCTTCAGGTAAGTCTCTTCGGAGCTTACTCAGATTGAATAGAGCTATTCCCTGCTTCAGGTGCATGATATACTAGGTGCTTGCATTCATGATCAGCATGCCATGTAGTACCATGCTAGGTTGCATCGGAGCTTACTCAGTTGAGCATTCTATTTCTTTTTGCGTATGTAAACAGAACGGCCGTTATCTGTGATAGTCCTAGAAGTCTTTGCTAGGGTCATAGGGTAGCCCAGCCTCATCGGGTACCCTGAGTCAATCGAGTACTTCGTTATATTATGACATGTCTGCGGGCTTTATTGTGGAGCGGGTTAGGCATGCGTGCCCCCCGATTATGAATGAATGCATTCACGAGCTGGCCAGTCTCCGCCTGTCGGAAGGGGTGGAGGTAGGAGAGGGATATGGCACTTGGCATTGTCTTGGGCCCTTTACAGTATTTCTGCACAATATTATGAACTAGGAGCATGCTAGTGTGTTTGAATTTCATACTGCATTAGAGCATCTTTATTAGGTATAGTGTATATGTGTGCTTATGGTTGGGATGCAGAGTTAAGTGGGCATCGATCTGATCCCGCCCCAAATCAATTTTTTTTAGGAATTATTTATGTCCATCCTATCGGTGCTGTTTGCTTATTGCGCGGGTCATTTTGTCGGCGGAGAGTGAGCGCTGGAGTTATAGACTTCACCAGACTCTGATTATATTGTTTCGGATTTATACTTTTGACTCCGTTTTGACCCGGCTCCGCCGTGGCACTTCTATCTGTACTTTACTTCCGCTTTATTTCCGTTTGAAATGGTTTCCGCGACATAGTCTTAGGACAGGTTAAGGGTACCCAACGGCCCTTCGAGGTTTTAGGGTTTGAAATCCCTCTTCCTACAAATCTTAAAATGAGTTTGAAACCTCGACCCGTACCTGGATTGCAAGATCCGAACAAGGGGTTTTATCCCTTGAAACGTAACCCAGAAATTATAATTCTGGGCCGTTACAAAGATGGTATCAGAGCTGAGGTTGTGCAATTCGGGTACAAAAGGGTCGAGTGTATGTTTTGGAAAACCGCCCATGAATTTCAAAGGATTTGGAAGTGTTTTAAAGGGGCAAAATGAACTTAAGATGCCTAACCTAAATTGGACTAAGTAATGAACTCGACTTGTAATAAAAGAGGAAAACCGACTAAAGAGGGATCGAGTGGGTAGAAAGGCGCTAGACCATCTCTATCAGATGTAGGTTGGAATGGGTAGGCAAATATAAGCTTGTTCTTTACAGATGGGTTGGGAGACTCAAATGAGATCATTATGAGTGTTATTGACTGATTCTATGCTGAATGCTTGATATGCTAAAGTCTGATTTAGTAGTCCTAACAATGAGTTGCGTATTGACTGATCTGTGCAAACGGGATAGTGGGAGTACCCTTATTTCCGTGTGGTTAAACCTAGCTTGCGTGGAACAACTCCTTCCGCTATGTTGTTAACCCTTTGACTGTGTTATCGAGTCTTCCTCCCGGATGCCAGTGTCTTCCACGGGAAATTGGGTTGGTAAACACATTGTGTCGAGAATCATGGTGCTATGTTAAGTTGTCTGAGTGAGTATTGGAAGTTTTGGATGTCACTTTGAGT
Source organism: Persicaria tinctoria (assembly GCA_037127255.1). Lineage (NCBI taxonomy): Eukaryota > Viridiplantae > Streptophyta > Magnoliopsida > Caryophyllales > Polygonaceae > Persicaria > Persicaria tinctoria. The sequence goes on along the minus strand of JBANSL010000002.1, from coordinate 63,677,038 downwards.
CAGAAGTAAGGTGTTTATGGGGTTGTCCTTCCTTATTCTCATGATGATCAACTAATGTCTCTTTGCCATGAAGAGTCGTATCGGAGTCCCACGGGAAAGAGGGGTGATGAGTCAGTTGGGAAAAGTCAATGGTTGTCTTTAGGGATCTCTGTCCGGTTGTAATGGTGACTCCCTTTGAACTGCATGACATGATTTTGTAATCTCTCGCATGTACCTTGTAAATGATCGTTTGTAAGAAGTTGCTCATGTTATGCCTTGCTTTCTGTCATGATTTGTTAAGCTCATGTTGTGGTTAGTTACCCTCCTCAAGTATTGTGTTGTGTCCTTCCTTATATCATGACTATTTGTTGTTATAGCATGTTTACTTGGCTTACTGATCGTATGGTTGATAGGAAGCATGAAACATATGATACGAACTTGCATGATCGTTATTTCCTCCTGGATTAGGTTTATGGTAGTGTGATCAAACCCTCCCTGTATGAATGCTTGTACATGATCGCCTTAGCATGATGGATGATGATGTGTCAATGCTTATCACTCCTTTGTGACGAGAATATGTAGCATGCTCATCTATTTTGTATTCGTTAAATCAATCATTATTGATGATCTTGCAAGTTAATATTGTTGTATGATTACGTGCTTTGGATGGAGAGTATGTGGTATATTGGAGTCTTGATGAATGCATACTTTATCATGTTAGGTGTTGATTTGAGCTCATGTCCCCGTATTCTAGCTATATTGTCCTATTACTAGGTTCGTATTATACACCGTTGCATTTGCCCCCATGCTTCTATATCGTCGGAATATGAGTGATTGATTTCTTGCGTACCGTTGTAATTATCAATTAAATGTTTATATGTATAACATGTTATGTTGAGCTATTAGTGTCGTGTAGGACCCTTGGTTGTGACTGGTGTGAGCTTATATCTTGCCTACAGTATTGCTAATTCTCTCCCATGCTAGGTCCTTGATAGTGTGATTCTTCCCTCTTCTTAAAGTGTTTTACTCATCCTGATTAGACTGATGCTGAATTCGATGATCGACTTGCTTTTCGTGATGGTAAATCCTAGCATGCTTATATGTTATCGCTCGGTGGTATTTCCCTATTACCCTATGATATTCTCTCGTGCTTGAATGAACGTATGACTGGACACCTCGCATGATCACACACCACGCTATATCATGATTTCGCATACGCATGACACCTGAATGTTAGAACGAATCTAGTCGAGTTATCTTGATTGTGTGCATGTTCGATATGTGCCAGTAGTGTCATGTAGGGCTTATGGTTCCCAATATGATTCGCCAAATGATCACGTGTGTACTTGTCCTATGATGTGATGATTATTGTATCGTGAATGTGCTCTATGATGGTTCGTTCTTAGTATGATTATAATGTATCGCCCGTGGTGTATTTCTTGTTACTTTTGACGATGTCTCATGTTTCGTAAATATTATGCTGAACTCCTCTTAATGACTCTTGACTATACTTGTATCACATCATGTATCACTAGTACCATGTAGGACCCATACTTTCTAAATGTATCTCGTCATATGATTACGTGCCATGCTTGACCTATTATACGATCATTGTGTCAGATAAGATAGTTACTATGTTGCTCTTACATGTCCTTTTATGATGCCATACACTACGCTCGTGCATTGTTCATATATGTGATAATTGTGATGCCTATTTAATCCTGCATATCTTGCTTAAGTTGCTAGGCCTATCTGCTTTCATGGGATGATAGACTACTATCTTGTCTCGCATGCATCCGTGTAGCATATGAATATGTCTTTTTTGAAATGAATACGTATGTCGTGCTCCTCGAGATAGGTACATGTTAGTGTGGATTAAAATGATTGATATGCCCTTATGATGAAATTGTGTCTGCTTGTCACCATTGCAACCTAATAGACCTCCATAAGGGCATCGTTGCTGTTCTCGGGTCGGAGTCTTGTCACTGGTCTTGTCGTCTTTAGCATTGGTCTTTGTTTGTCTCCGAATAGAACTTTGGGTTGTCTTCTCTTGTCATTCCCCTATCTCCGCTAACTTGGACCCTATGCGATACATTCGACGAGCGACCGCATGGAAGAGGGAACGAAAAGTTAGATAGCGATAGCGCAGTGCAGCAGAAGCGTGGGCCCATAACCCACAGGCCTCAGGATCAACGATTTCGGAAAGACAAACACGTTTCGAGAATGGCGGTTACTGATTACGATATGACTTGCAAGCGAGAGCGTTCTCTGTTCGAATTGCTAACCCTTTTGAATTTATTGACGATGATATTGCGCTGCTCTAACGATGAGATTTACGTGTTGATGTGCTAACTTGATTATTATTGTTGTCTGATTGCCTGTGTCTATGATGATATGATTTGATGACTTATAGATCTCATATACCATTATGTCTTGACTTTTTGCTACGCTGAGTTGCTAAGCATGATTTGAATTCCTTTGCCTGTAAAATGTGAACCACATATGCTGAGAGACCTGAGTTATATCTGATAAGGTTATAGTGCAACATGTTAGCTTGACTTCAGTATGTTCATATATGATGTTTGCAATGATTATTGAGCATGGTGATAAATTGAGACTTGTTGAACCCATGATGTTATGTTTATAAATGCTAGTTGACATGATGTAGACCTTGTGTTTGATGATTTTAATTATTGCTTCTTCCTTACACCTATGGGTGAGGTCGTTGGTAGCGTGGTAGAAGAGTGGTGAAAGAGCTTGAGTGGTTAGGACGATCGGGGATGTTATGAGATAAGTCGCAAGAGAGAGATGTTGGTTTAGGTAAGACTGAGTGAGCTTTAGGTATTTTGCAAGGCATGATGCTGGTGATATCTTGGGAAGTGTGGGAAGTGTACGAAATGACCTTAAGAGAAGTGAGGATATAGTATGAGAGGGTACTCGGGTGTGGAGTTAGAGGTGGATGGTGTGTGTGAGAGTTTGGTGGAATGAGGGCGAGATTCGAGTATCGGAATGAAATGGGATTTCTTTAGGGAATTTTGACTGAGTTGAGGTTGGTGAGTCTAGAAGGAGGTTAGTCTTGGCTTGAGGAAGATGGGCGAGTGGGGAATTGTGTTTTAATTTGACTGGTATGACGTGAGATTTTTCTTGATTATGTGATTTAATTATATTTGCTGGCATGATGTTAGATAGCAACTATGATGAATCCGATCCAGAATGATATTACATGTTGTTATGCAATATAGAAATCTAGTTAGTAGTGACAAGGGCTATCATGATATATTGATGTTTTGTTATCCTGTTATGTCTTTTAGAAGCATGATAGGATATGTTGTGACATGATACGTAAGATAATAATGTGTTATTATGCGAAAGAATGATGTTATGATGTATGGTCATTAAGCCTGACTAGGGATATGTTAAATAATGAATATGAATTGGAGTATGAATATGACTTGTATATGTAAGATAATGGTGCCTAATTACTAAATGAATGTTATATGATATTGTGATGAGTTACAGTAATGTCTTTCGAGCATGTTGACACCTTGATGATTGATATATTGGTTGATCTTCCCTTTTTGTCGAATCTTAACGGCATGACTTGTTGTGTTGATGTGTTGACAATGAGTTTTGATTCGTTGACTCTATGGTAAGGGTTACCTTTTATGACTTTGGTGTGATATTGAGATGTGTGTAATCATTTTGTCATAGATGCATATTAGGACCTTTAGTATGATGTGGAGATGTTGATGTGACCTTGTGACACTGTGTTGGCATATGTTTGAGACTTGTCGTATGATGTACTCGTTGGGGATCGATTGGTTATGTAGTTATGCATTGCTTATGGCTTGTGAATCTTGCTTGATTTGAGACTGATAGATTGATTTGATTCTGGAAACTAGGAAGAGAATATGGGATTAGCCTTTAGAGGTGGATGATTCCACCTCCGAGCTTCTGAATTTGATTGATTGTTATGCGAGAAACTGATTGGGTTTTTGTGGATTTTGAGGAAATCTTGATTTGAAAGGATTTGACTTGTTTGGTGCAAAGTTCTTGGTTAAACGTCTTATTTGAAGAGTTTGAGCGGTTTGAAAAGGTCTTACTTAAAATTTTAAAGAATAAACGTTACCAAGAATTTCAACAATTTTTTTTTTAGGCCAATCTTTTCCAATTGCGGAATCCCTTTTTGAGAATTTTCACACCCGGGCTTATATTATAGCGCCTCACGAAGTGGATACAAACATTTTATAGGGGCGCATATAGAATGGTTGCTAAGACCTAGTAGAGACGCTATGATTGCTTTTTGAGTTATAATGTGACCAAAAGGTCGGGGTAAGGGTGTGATAGGGGCCCATATCACATACTTGCTACGACCAATTGAGAATGTTATGATCACGTCAAGGGTGCTGTGAGGATCTCATACGGGCCCCTATGAGATGCTTACAGAACCAATGACATGATTCTTGGACTCACCAATTTAAAAACTTCATCCCCATGTTTTAGAGTAATTTTAGTCTCGAGGACGAGACTTATTTTTAGAGTTGGATGATGTAAAGGCCCGGGTTTTTAGATCCTAATTCTCGGAAAAAGAAATTAAAAATGAATTTAAATCGGGTTAATGAAAATCTCTTAAAATGAATTCCGGCATATAATTATTTTAAATGGGCTTTCATTCAGATTTATTTTCGCTTTCGCTTGCTAAAATTTAAAAGTATAATATAATTTTATTATTTGATTCAGTTCGAGAATTCGATTTCAATTTGAAGTTTTAAGCTTCATATCTTTTGAGTCGGGATTGTGTTAGAGAGCAGGTTTCGGGTTTGATTTAGTCCGGATTTCAATTGTTAATTGTGGTGACCCATTTCCCTCTATTTCAAATTCCTTTTCTTTTCTTATTTCTTTCCTCTCTCTCTCTCTCTCTCTCTCTCGTAGCCAGCTACTGCTGATGCTCACCTTTTGTCTTCTTCTTCTGCACCCCCTCCTTGGCGTCTTCCCCTGTACCCAGAGCCTGCAGCAATGGCCAGCAGCCTTGCTCCACAATCTGTTTGATTCCAGCAGGCACCCTCCCCTCACGTTGGTTTGAAAACCCACCAAATGAGCCCTCCCTCTCTCCCTTCTCTACAGGCTGCCAAAACCACCAAAGAACCCCTTTTATTCATCTTGTTGTAGCCGAAGCTTCAAACCCTCATCGGAGCCCTGTTTCGAATTGATTTCAGTAGCTCAGCACTGTACGTTCAACCAAAGTCACCCCTTTCCTCTTTCCTTTCCGTCTCGCCCAGCAGCAACACCCCGCCACCGCCTCCCTCTCCGTCTCCTGTCGCCATGGCCGAGCCAGCAACGCCACATCGGTTCCGCGGTGGAGGAAACCGAGCCCACACCTCCTTTCTCGAGCAGCTAGAAACGGACATCAACACCTTCCCTCCGACGTCGGTGAAACCCGGGAACTGCCCAGGAGCGGCCGGCGCCGCCGAGTCGCCACCGTCTTCCTCCTCTTCCTCTGTACTTCGTTCTAAAAGGTCGATTCTTCCCTCTTTTCCTTGGTTTTCAACCCACGACCGCATAAAGGTTCACCTTTACTCACTTATCTCTCTCCCATGGCAAGCCCCCTCTGAAATCGAACTCCGACGGCCACAAATCGAATCCCGACGGTGTTCTCCGGCGAGATTGAAGCCCTTCGGTAAGCACTCTCTCCTCTTCTCCTCCTTGCTTGTTTCTTGGCCCTAGGACGTCGGTATTAGGTGTCGGAGATCCTGTGAGGGTCGGGGTGAGAGCGCACCGCCGGCCGGCTCTGGTTTCCTCCTTTCTCTTCCGTTCTCCTTTCCGTCAAAACTGCAGGGCTCTTTTCTGGGTTTGGGGAAGAAGGGCTCTCAGACCCGGTTTGTCCCTTCCTTTCTTTTTTTTATGGGTTCGGGTTTGGGCTCTCAGGTCTGGGCTTCTTTCCGGGTTGTGGGCCTTTGGTTTGGGTATAGATTGTTTTGGTAACATATTATTGTTGTTGCTGTTATTTTATATAAATGGGATCACATGTATTATTTGTTATATCTTTAAATTATCCGATTATTTTAAGGAGTTATATTTCTGAAATTTTTATATATATTTTAAATGGGGTTAGAAATATTATTATTTGGGAAAAGGTTGTTATATGATGTTAACATGTGATTTTGGTGATTCTTATATTTTAAATACTATTTGGAGTATGTTGTTATACATGGGGGTTTTCAAGATAAATCTATTTTGGAAATGTTATCATTGTCTTAAATTACTTGAAACATTAAAGTCAATGTTTTGGAATAAAATGCCGGAATTATTTCTATAATATGATCTGAGAAATTGTTTTAAAAATAAATTGACTTAACTTGAGATTTAAGTGTTGGAAAGCTTGAGAAATGAGTTTTGAAATATTATTTTAATATTCAATATTGAAGAAGGGATTTGACATAACTTGAAATATTTGATCTTGAGCTTGAAGTTATGTTAAAAGTGTCATTTCCAATGTCGGGATTTTGACTTGGTTTTATGATGTCGGTTTTGGGAAGAAAATTGGAAGAGTGATTTTGGTTGATACTGATGATATCGGAAAGGTTTTGGAAAATGATTTTACTATCGATGGGTTTTGAGGATGATGAAAACTTGGGTTTCGTGTGTATGAATGTTGGTCTGATGGCTTATGGAAATGGTTTGATGATAGGCGTGCATTGCTTTTGGATTACTTTGGACTTGCATTTGGGCCTTGCTTGTATTATCTTGCTGTTCTGCTTCTTCAGGTAAGTCTCTTCGGAGCTTACTCAGATTGAATAGAGCTATTCCCTGCTTCAGGTGCATGATATACTAGGTGCTTGCATTCATGATCAGCATGCCATGTAGTACCATGCTAGGTTGCATCGGAGCTTACTCAGTTGAGCATTCTATTTCTTTTTGCGTATGTAAACAGAACGGCCGTTATCTGTGATAGTCCTAGAAGTCTTTGCTAGGGTCATAGGGTAGCCCAGCCTCATCGGGTACCCTGAGTCAATCGAGTACTTCGTTATATTATGACATGCCTGCGGGCTTTATTGTGGAGCGGGTTAGGCATGCGTGCCCCCCGATTATGAATGAATGCATTCACGAGCTGGCCAGTCTCCGCCTGTCGGAAGGGGTGGAGGTAGGAGAGGGATATGGCACTTGGCATTGTCTTGGGCCCTTTACAGTATTTCTGCACAATATTATGAACTAGGAGCATGCTAGTGTGTTTGAATTTCATACTGCATTAGAGCATCTTTATTAGGTATAGTGTATATGTGTGCTTATGGTTGGGATGCAGAGTTAAGTGGGCATCGATCTGATCCCGCCCCAAATCAATTTTTTTTAGGAATTATTTATGTTCATCCTATCGGTGCTGTTTGCTTATTGCGCGGGTCATTTTGTCGGCGGAGAGTGAGCGCTGGAGTTATAGACTTCACCAGACTCTGATTATATTGTTTCGGATTTATACTTTTGACTCCGTTTTGACCCGGCTCCGCCGTGGCACTTCTATCTGTACTTTACTTCCGCTTTATTTCCGTTTGAAATGGTTTCCGCGACATAGTCTTAGGACAGGTTAAGGGTACCCAACGGCCCTTCGAGGTTTTAGGGTTTGAAATCCCTCTTTCTACAAATCTTAAAATGAGTTTGAAACCTCGACCCGTACCTGGATTGCAAGATCCGAACAAGGGGTTTTATCCCTTGAAACGTAACCCAGAAATTATAATTCTGGGCCGTTACAAAGATGGTATCAGAGCTGAGGTTGTGCAATTCGGGTACAAAAGGGTCGAGTGTATGTTTTGGAAAACCGCCCATGAATTTCAAAGGATTTGGAAGTGTTTTAAAGGGGCAAAATGAACTTAAGATGCCTAACCTAAATTGGACTAAGTAATGAACTCGACTTGTAATAAAAGAGGAAAACCGACTAAAGAGGGATCGAGTGGGTAGAAAGGCGCTAGACCATCTCTATCAGATGTAGGTTGGAATGGGTAGGCAAATATAAGCTTGTTCTTTACAGATGGGTTGGGAGACTCAAATGAGATCATTATGAGTGTTATTGACTGATTCTATGCTGAATGCTTGATATGCTAAAGTCTGATTTAGTAGTCCTAACAATGAGTTGCGTATTGACTGATCTGTGCAAACGGGATAGTGGGAGTACCCTTATTTCCGTGTGGTTAAACCTAGCTTGCGTGGAACAACTCCTTCCGCTATGTTGTTAACCCTTTGACTGTGTTATCGAGTCTTCCTCCCGGATGCCAGTGTCTTCCACGGGAAATTGGGTTGGTAAACACATTGTGTCGAGAATCATGGTGCTATGTTAAGTTGTCTGAGTGAGTATTGGAAGTTTTGGATGTCACTTTGAGTCAGAAGTAAGGTGTTTATGGGGTTGTCCTTCCTTATTCTCATGATGATCAACTAATGTCTCTTTGCCATGAAGAGTCGTATCGGAGTCCCACGGGAAAGAGGGGTGATGAGTCAGTTGGGAAAAGTCAATGGTTGTCTTTAGGGATCTCTGTCCGGTTGTAATGGTGACTCCCTTTGAACTGCATGACATGATTTTGTAATCTCTCGCATGTACCTTGTAAATGATCGTTTGTAAGAAGTTGCTCATGTTATGCCTTGCTTTCTGTCATGATTTGTTAAGCTCATGTTGTGGTTAGTTACCCTCCTCAAGTATTGTGTTGTGTCCTTCCTTATATCATGACTATTTGTTGTTATAGCATGTTTACTTGGCTTACTGATCGTATGGTTGATAGGAAGCATGAAACATATGATACGAACTTGCATGATCGTTATTTCCTCCTGGATTAGGTTTATGGTAGTGTGATCAAACCCTCCCTGTATGAATGCTTGTACATGATCGCCTTAGCATGATGGATGATGATGTGTCAATGCTTATCACTCCTTTGTGACGAGAATATGTAGCATGCTCATCTATTTTGTATTCGTTAAATCAATCATTATTGATGATCTTGCAAGTTAATATTGTTGTATGATTACGTGCTTTGGATGGAGAGTATGTGGTATATTGGAGTCTTGATGAATGCATACTTTATCATGTTAGGTGTTGATTTGAGCTCATGTCCCCGTATTCTAGCTATATTGTCCTATTACTAGGTTCGTATTATACACCGTTGCATTTGCCCCCATGCTTCTATATCGTCGGAATATGAGTGATTGATTTCTTGCGTACCGTTGTAATTATCAATTAAATGTTTATATGTATAACATGTTATGTTGAGCTATTAGTGTCGTGTAGGACCCTTGGTTGTGACTGGTGTGAGCTTATATCTTGCCTACAGTATTGCTAATTCTCTCCCATGCTAGGTCCTTGATAGTGTGATTCTTCCCTCTTCTTAAAGTGTTTTACTCATCCTGATTAGACTGATGCTGAATTCGATGATCGACTTGCTTTTCGTGATGGTAAATCCTAGCATGCTTATATGTTATCGCTCGGTGGTATTTCCCTATTACCCTATGATATTCTCTCGTGCTTGAATGAACGTATGACTGGACACCTCGCATGATCACACACCACGCTATATCATGATTTCGCATACGCATGACACCTGAATGTTAGAACGAATCTAGTCGAGTTATCTTGATTGTGTGCATGTTCGATATGTGCCAGTAGTGTCATGTAGGGCTTATGGTTCCCAATATGATTCGCCAAATGATCACGTGTGTACTTGTCCTATGATGTGATGATTATTGTATCGTGAATGTGCTCTATGATGGTTCGTTCTTAGTATGATTATAATGTATCGCCCGTGGTGTATTTCTTGTTACTTTTGACGATGTCTCATGTTTCGTAAATATTATGCTGAACTCCTCTTAATGACTCTTGACTATACTTGTATCACATCATGTATCACTAGTACCATGTAGGACCCATACTTTCTAAATGTATCTCGTCATATGATTACGTGCCATGCTTGACCTATTATACGATCATTGTGTCAGATAAGATAGTTACTATGTTGCTCTTACATGTCCTTTTATGATGCCATACACTACGCTCGTGCATTGTTCATATATGTGATAATTGTGATGCCTATTTAATCCTGCATATCTTGCTTAAGTTGCTAGGCCTATCTGCTTTCATGGGATGATAGACTACTATCTTGTCTCGCATGCATCCGTGTAGCATATGAATATGTCTTTTTTGAAATGAATACGTATGTCGTGCTCCTCGAGATAGGTACATGTTAGTGTGGATTAAAATGATTGATATGCCCTTATGATGAAATTGTGTCTGCTTGTCACCATTGCAACCTAATAGACCTCCATAAGGGCATCGTTGCTGTTCTCGGGTCGGAGTCTTGTCACTGGTCTTGTCGTCTTTAGCATTGGTCTTTGTTTGTCTCCGAATAGAACTTTGGGTTGTCTTCTCTTGTCATTCCCCTATCTCCGCTAACTTGGACCCTATGCGATACATTCGACGAGCGACCGCATGGAAGAGGGAACGAAAAGTTAGATAGCGATAGCGCAGTGCAGCAGAAGCGTGGGCCCATAACCCACAGGCCTCAGGATCAACGATTTCGGAAAGACAAACACGTTTCGAGAATGGCGGTTACTGATTACGATATGACTTGCAAGCGAGAGCGTTCTCTGTTCGAATTGCTAACCCTTTTGAATTTATTGACGATGATATTGCGCTGCTCTAACGATGAGATTTACGTGTTGATGTGCTAACTTGATTATTATTGTTGTCTGATTGCCTGTGTCTATGATGATATGATTTGATGACTTATAGATCTCATATACCATTATGTCTTGACTTTTTGCTACGCTGAGTTGCTAAGCATGATTTGAATTCCTTTGCCTGTAAAATGTGAACCACATATGCTGAGAGACCTGAGTTATATCTGATAAGGTTATAGTGCAACATGTTAGCTTGACTTCAGTATGTTCATATATGATGTTTGCAATGATTATTGAGCATGGTGATAAATTGAGACTTGTTGAACCCATGATGTTATGTTTATAAATGCTAGTTGACATGATGTAGACCTTGTGTTTGATGATTTTAATTATTGCTTCTTCCTTACACCTATGGGTGAGGTCGTTGGTAGCGTGGTAGAAGAGTGGTGAAAGAGCTTGAGTGGTTAGGACGATCGGGGATGTTATGAGATAAGTCGCAAGAGAGAGATGTTGGTTTAGGTAAGACTGAGTGAGCTTTAGGTATTTTGCAAGGCATGATGCTGGTGATATCTTGGGAAGTGTGGGAAGTGTACGAAATGACCTTAAGAGAAGTGAGGATATAGTATGAGAGGGTACTCGGGTGTGGAGTTAGAGGTGGATGGTGTGTGTGAGAGTTTGGTGGAATGAGGGCGAGATTCGAGTATCGGAATGAAATGGGATTTCTTTAGGGAATTTTGACTGAGTTGAGGTTGGTGAGTCTAGAAGGAGGTTAGTCTTGGCTTGAGGAAGATGGGCGAGTGGGGAATTGTGTTTTAATTTGACTGGTATGACGTGAGATTTTTCTTGATTATGTGATTTAATTATATTTGCTGGCATGATGTTAGATAGCAACTATGATGAATCCGATCCAGAATGATATTACATGTTGTTATGCAATATAGAAATCTAGTTAGTAGTGACAAGGGCTATCATGATATATTGATGTTTTGTTATCCTGTTATGTCTTTTAGAAGCATGATAGGATATGTTGTGACATGATACGTAAGATAATAATGTGTTATTATGCGAAAGAATGATGTTATGATGTATGGTCATTAAGCCTGACTAGGGATATGTTAAATAATGAATATGAATTGGAGTATGAATATGACTTGTATATGTAAGATAATGGTGCCTAATTACTAAATGAATGTTATATGATATTGTGATGAGTTACAGTAATGTCTTTCGAGCATGTTGACACCTTGATGATTGATATATTGGTTGATCTTCCCTTTTTGTCGAATCTTAACGGCATGACTTGTTGTGTTGATGTGTTGACAATGAGTTTTGATTCGTTGACTCTATGGTAAGGGTTACCTTTTATGACTTTGGTGTGATATTGAGATGTGTGTAATCATTTTGTCATAGATGCATATTAGGACCTTTAGTATGATGTGGAGATGTTGATGTGACCTTGTGACACTGTGTTGGCATATGTTTGAGACTTGTCGTATGATGTACTCGTTGGGGATCGATTGGTTATGTAGTTATGCATTGCTTATGGCTTGTGAATCTTGCTTGATTTGAGACTGATAGATTGATTTGATTCTGGAAACTAGGAAGAGAATATGGGATTAGCCTTTAGAGGTGGATGATTCCACCTCCGAGCTTCTGAATTTGATTGATTGTTATGCGAGAAACTGATTGGGTTTTTGTGGATTTTGAGGAAATCTTGATTTGAAAGGATTTGACTTGTTTGGTGCAAAGTTCTTGGTTAAACGTCTTATTTGAAGAGTTTGAGCGGTTTGAAAAGGTCTTACTTAAAATTTTAAAGAATAAACGTTACCAAGAATTTCAACAATTTTTTTTTTAGGCCAATCTTTTCCAATTGCGGAATCCCTTTTTGAGAATTTTCACACCCGGGCTTATATTATAGCGCCTCACGAAGTGGATACAAACATTTTATAGGGGCGCATATAGAATGGTTGCTAAGACCTAGTAGAGACGCTATGATTGCTTTTTGAGTTATAATGTGACCAAAAGGTCGGGGTAAGGGTGTGATAGGGGCCCATATCACATACTTGCTACGACCAATTGAGAATGTTATGATCACGTCAAGGGTGCTGTGAGGATCTCATACGGGCCCCTATGAGATGCTTACAGAACCAATGACATGATTCTTGGACTCACCAATTTAAAAACTTCATCCCCATGTTTTAGAGTAATTTTAGTCTCGAGGACGAGACTTATTTTTAGAGTTGGATGATGTAAAGGCCCGGGTTTTTAGATCCTAATTCTCGGAAAAAGAAATTAAAAATGAATTTAAATCGGGTTAATGAAAATCTCTTAAAATGAATTCCGGCATATAATTATTTTAAATGGGCTTTCATTCAGATTTATTTTCGCTTTCGCTTGCTAAAATTTAAAAGTATAATATAATTTTATTATTTGATTCAGTTCGAGAATTCGATTTCAATTTGAAGTTTTAAGCTTCATATCTTTTGAGTCGGGATTGTGTTAGAGAGCAGGTTTCGGGTTTGATTTAGTCCGGATTTCAATTGTTAATTGTGGTGACCCATTTCCCTCTATTTCAAATTCCTTTTCTTTTCTTATTTCTTTCCTCTCTCTCTCTCTCTCTCTCTCTCGTAGCCAGCTACTGCTGATGCTCACCTTTTGTCTTCTTCTTCTGCACCCCCTCCTTGGCGTCTTCCCCTGTACCCAGAGCCTGCAGCAATGGCCAGCAGCCTTGCTCCACAATCTGTTTGATTCCAGCAGGCACCCTCCCCTCACGTTGGTTTGAAAACCCACCAAATGAGCCCTCCCTCTCTCCCTTCTCTACAGGCTGCCAAAACCACCAAAGAACCCCTTTTATTCATCTTGTTGTAGCCGAAGCTTCAAACCCTCATCGGAGCCCTGTTTCGAATTGATTTCAGTAGCTCAGCACTGTACGTTCAACCAAAGTCACCCCTTTCCTCTTTCCTTTCCGTCTCGCCCAGCAGCAACACCCCGCCACCGCCTCCCTCTCCGTCTCCTGTCGCCATGGCCGAGCCAGCAACGCCACATCGGTTCCGCGGTGGAGGAAACCGAGCCCACACCTCCTTTCTCGAGCAGCTAGAAACGGACATCAACACCTTCCCTCCGACGTCGGTGAAACCCGGGAACTGCCCAGGAGCGGCCGGCGCCGCCGAGTCGCCACCGTCTTCCTCCTCTTCCTCTGTACTTCGTTCTAAAAGGTCGATTCTTCCCTCTTTTCCTTGGTTTTCAACCCACGACCGCATAAAGGTTCACCTTTACTCACTTATCTCTCTCCCATGGCAAGCCCCCTCTGAAATCGAACTCCGACGGCCACAAATCGAATCCCGACGGTGTTCTCCGGCGAGATTGAAGCCCTTCGGTAAGCACTCTCTCCTCTTCTCCTCCTTGCTTGTTTCTTGGCCCTAGGACGTCGGTATTAGGTGTCGGAGATCCTGTGAGGGTCGGGGTGAGAGCGCACCGCCGGCCGGCTCTGGTTTCCTCCTTTCTCTTCCGTTCTCCTTTCCGTCAAAACTGCAGGGCTCTTTTCTGGGTTTGGGGAAGAAGGGCTCTCAGACCCGGTTTGTCCCTTCCTTTCTTTTTTTTATGGGTTCGGGTTTGGGCTCTCAGGTCTGGGCTTCTTTCCGGGTTGTGGGCCTTTGGTTTGGGTATAGATTGTTTTGGTAACATATTATTGTTGTTGCTGTTATTTTATATAAATGGGATCACATGTATTATTTGTTATATCTTTAAATTATCCGATTATTTTAAGGAGTTATATTTCTGAAATTTTTATATATATTTTAAATGGGGTTAGAAATATTATTATTTGGGAAAAGGTTGTTATATGATGTTAACATGTGATTTTGGTGATTCTTATATTTTAAATACTATTTGGAGTATGTTGTTATACATGGGGGTTTTCAAGATAAATCTATTTTGGAAATGTTATCATTGTCTTAAATTACTTGAAACATTAAAGTCAATGTTTTGGAATAAAATGCCGGAATTATTTCTATAATATGATCTGAGAAATTGTTTTAAAAATAAATTGACTTAACTTGAGATTTAAGTGTTGGAAAGCTTGAGAAATGAGTTTTGAAATATTATTTTAATATTCAATATTGAAGAAGGGATTTGACATAACTTGAAATATTTGATCTTGAGCTTGAAGTTATGTTAAAAGTGTCATTTCCAATGTCGGGATTTTGACTTGGTTTTATGATGTCGGTTTTGGGAAGAAAATTGGAAGAGTGATTTTGGTTGATACTGATGATATCGGAAAGGTTTTGGAAAATGATTTTACTATCGATGGGTTTTGAGGATGATGAAAACTTGGGTTTCGTGTGTATGAATGTTGGTCCGATGGCTTATGGAAATGGTTTGATGATAGGCGTGCATTGCTTTTGGATTGCTTTGGACTTGCATTTGGGCCTTGCTTGTATTATCTTGCTGTTCTGCTTCTTCAGGTAAGTCTCTTCGGAGCTTACTCAGATTGAATAGAGCTATTCCCTGCTTCAGGTGCATGATATACTAGGTGCTTGCATTCATGATCAGCATGCCATGTAGTACCATGCTAGGTTGCATCGATCGTTGAGCATTCTATTTCTTTTTGCGTATGTAAACAGAACGGCCGTTATCTGTGATAGTCCTAGAAGTCTTTGCTAGGGTCATAGGGTAGCCCAGCCTCATCAGGTACCCTGAGTCAATCGAGTACTTCGTTATATTATGACAGGCCTGCGGGCTTTATTGTGGAGCGGGTTAGGCATGCGTGCCCCCCGATTATGAATGAATGCATTCACGAGCTGGCCAGTCTCCGCCTGTCGGAAGGGGTGGAGGTAGGAGAGGGATATGCCACTTGGCATTGTCTTGGGCCCTTTACAGTATTTCTGCACAATATTATGAACTAGGAGCATGCTAGTGTGTTTGAATTTCGTACTGCATTAGAGCATCTTTATTAGGTATAGCGTATATGTGTGCTTATGGTTGGGATGCAGAGTTAAGTGGGCATCGATCTGATCCCGCCCCAAATCAATTTTTTTTAGGAATTATTTATGTTCATCCTATCGGTGCTGTTTGCTTATTGCGCGGGTCATTTTGTCGGCGGAGAGTGAGCGCTGGAGTTATAGACTTCACCAGACTCTGATTATATTGTTTCGGATTTATACTTTTGACTCCGTTTTGACCCGGCTCCGCCGTGGCACTTGTATCTGTACTTTACTTCCGCTTTACTTCAGTTTGAAATGGTTTCCGCGACATAGTCTTAGGACAGGTTAAGGGTACCCAACGGCCCTTCGAGGTTTAAGGGTTTGAAATCCCTCTTTCTATAAATCTTAAAATGAGTTTGAAACCTCGACCCGTACCTGGATTGCAAGATCCGAACAAGGGGTTTTATCCCTTGAAACGTAACCCAGAAATTATAATTCTGGGCCGTTACACACAAGTCCAAAATAAAGTGAGGTTGGCCATAGAATTTTAATGTTGTTGATTGAAATAAATTACCTAGTAAGGAATCTGATATGTCCCAACCTCCCTCATTGACCGTACAAGAAGAGGAGGAAGCCATGAGTGTCTATTCTGACGGACCAATGACTAGAGCGAGAGCTAAGACGATCGCAAGAGCTACCGCGTCCATTATGACTCGAGGCTTCGCTTCTAAACCGAAGCAACCACCATCATTGAGCTTATTAGTGTTTGTCGGCGACACTCCGTGTGATGCGTCTTAGCCTTCGTCGTTCACATAAACTATTTATTATTAAGACTTATTTCTATTTTTAGCATTATTTATTAATAATGGTGTGGACTTACTTTACGTAGTAAGTCCATCCCGTTAGTTAATTAGGTCCATTAGTTAATTAATTAGGGTTATTAGTATTTTTCTATAAATACTCTATTAGGGTTAATTTTCATCTTTACGTCAAATTTAGAGGAATTGAAGAGCGTTGAGTTGAAATAGGAAATGATATCTCCACTGCTAATTTTTACTATTTGCACCGCTAATCACCGCAGAGGTATTCGGTGGGTTTAATGACAGTCAACGATCCCACCGCATACCTATACGGTGGGTCGAGAGGTATACAGGTCTAAAACCGTCGCCATAACAGTCCAAAACCGTCGCTATAACCCACTGCATAGGTATACGGTGGGTTTGAACCGTCGCTATAACAGTCAAAACCGTCGCCATAATGGTCCAAAACGTTCGCTATAACCCCTATCCGATGGGTTATGGTGACGGTTTTGGACTACTTCTATAAACCGTTTTCAATTGCCCAAAAACTGACCGCATGTATACGGTCGCCATAACTCACCGCATACATATGTGGTGGGTTTATATACGGTCAACGGACCAACCACATGTATATGTGGAAATAGTAAAAATTAGCGGTGAAGATATCATCACCCAAACTCCCCCTTTTCCTCCCTGACGTCACAAACTCTATCTTTCAATTTGCTACTGATTACCGTTGAATTCATTGGATCTTCAATGAAAGGTTCTCGATGGAATTGAGTGAAGATCGGAATCTCATCCTCGTTTGGGAGAGATTAGCCTTGTTCCATCACCTTTCCGCCTCCGCCCTCGCGATCACACCACCGCTGCACCACTGCCACCACCCACCGTCGGCGACCACCACCATCGCCGTCGGAATCCCGGTTCATGTCCACCACTGTCGTTGCGCACGCCTTGAGATGAAAAAAGCTATTGTGGAGATCGATCGTACCGTGTATATATGTATGTATATATGTATGTATGTATGTATGTATTGCATTCTATTCTATACACCATTGCATTGAATCTTTTCTATACACCATTGCATTCTATTAATTAGCCTAGTTCGACTCGCCACCACTGATCTGCAATTGGAATCCGAAAGTGAGATCAACGGGGTACTAGTTAAATTAATTATTACCACTTTCTAATCGGAATTGAAGGTCGACGGCAATTCGGAATCGACAGTCAACGATGTTTGATTAGTGGGGGAGCAATTTAATTAATTTCCATTCGAGCCGAGCCCTATTACCGGGTACGGGTGATCGAATCGACCTACCTATTGACAACCGGACGATTGGGAGTTGTACTCGCTCAACCCGAGTCGAGTACGTATCAACTGGCATCAGAGCCAAGCCGGTTTTGTAAGTCCTTCGATCTTCAATTGTTCATCATCCCCTTAATCCTTATTTGTTTTGCAAAAAAAATTGTCTTTAATCGGTGTCTACAAGTTCATCAACTTAGCCGAATTTTTTTTTACCTTGCGATTTGTGTGGTTTGAACTGATTAGTTTCGTTGCATTAGCTTGTTGCTTGTTCTGAACGTGCATTGAATGTTTTCTATACACCATTGCATTCTATTAGTTCTTGTGCATCATTTGCTTTCTTGCAGTGTTAAGTTCGGTGATTTTCTAAGTGTAATCCATGGATTTAGGTAATTGTTCACACATATCAAGTTAATTAAAGATAATGACGACAATCGATTTGTGTTTTCTGCTAATTACGGAGTATGATTTTTTTAATACATCAAATTTACTTAATTAGTCGATCGGTGTACCCAGTTAGTGTTTTGAGTCGGTGTATCCAATTGACAAGAATGGTTACATTACTTTCAATTTCTACACCGTATGCAAAGTTTATATTTATACTAGGTAGGCAGACTCGTGCTACGCCCGGGACATGTGATTTTGTTTCAAATATTATAGTGAGATCGAACTTGATAAATACATACAAAAATAACACATTATATAAATTTTTAAAAGAAGAGAATAATAGCAGGTAGTGTAGTTTTTACACACAATAATTAAATTAAAATACTACTATTCAAAGAAAAAAATAAAACAATATCTATCAAAAAAAATCAAGACCCATGAGTGAAGAGATCATATTTGAGGGAAATTTTAAAGATGAGATTTTTTTATGTATTTGATAATGTTATAAAAAAAATATCATGTCAAGAATTGATTTTATCCACAATTTTTGCTTTAGAAGTGCAATATAAATTCTGCAATTATGTTTGTTTTTTAATAAGCTAAATGAGGTATTCTATCCAACGCTATCATTAAACTTGGGTGAATTTGTTTGTGACAAAACTAAAGAGCTACTTCATTTTCTAAACTCCCTACCTATAAACAATGAACAATGAGGATTTAAATGACATTTCTCATAAATTTGAATTTAATATTGAGTTATTATTTATGTATGTTAATAAGGTAATATATTAATTGCATAATGCATTGGTTAGAAGCCAAAACATTGTTTATTTCAAAAAATTAAAAAATATGATACTCCGTATAAAGTAACAAATAAATTAAAGCAACAAATAAATGAAATTTGAAAAATAAAAATAAAAGATGAATATAAGCTTATCTATTCGTATATCCTTCTTCTCTTATTTGGTTGCAAAACAATGAATTTTATGAGTTTGACATTGAAATAATTGACTATTTATTGGAAAAATCTACACTTTAAAAAAAAAAGATAAACATTCATCCCTTGGGAGTATAAATAGATGGGAGATGAATATAAGCTTATCTATTCGTATATCCTCCCACCCCCTTTGACTACTTTATTTAAAGCATTGTTTGAAAATAAAATCCAAAATTGTAAGTAAAAAGAATTCGAGAGAATTTTTGAAAATAGAAAAAACACACATTTATGTTATAAATTTATATAAAATTAGAATAATGGAAAAAAAAATTGTACGGCCAATTTTTTTAAAATACACATATCACCATAAATAAAGAAATAAAAATGCATTAAAAATTTTCGAACATATCACCTTTTCTTATAAGCCAAACTAACCAAGTGTTACATAAATTGAATAGATAACAAATTTACTACAAAAATTGTGCCACTAAATTAATTTTAGATAACAAATTTACTACAAAAATTGTGCCACTAAATTAATTTTAGATAAGTTTGTTCAAATTTATATAAAAAAATATAATTAGAATAAGAATTATAAAATTAAATATGATATAAGTATAAAATTTTAAATTATGATAAAATTATAGTTAGAATAAGAATTAGAGAAACAAACAGATTCTTACTAACCTATGCTACAAATGAAAAAGGGTAAGGTAAGGATATCGATATAAAAATCGATATAAAAAAGTTAGAGCAACAAACAATTGATTAATCAAAGAATGAAAGGTAGAAGAGGGACCAAAACAGATTCTTACTAACCATCAAATGATTGAGTGGAGATAGCTCTAAATTATGATAAAGTTAAATAATAAAAAAAAAAAGATAAGCTGCATATAAGTCCCTATTGCATATGAAAAAGGATAAACTTATAACAAAATTAGAACAACAAACAATTAATAGATGAATCATGTATCAAAGAAAGAAGATGAGCCAACAAAAAATTTACTGCCTAAATGATCGAGTAAGTTCTCTCCCATCTATTTATATTGACTAAGAAAATGAATTATTTTTTCCATAAAATAAACCTATGAATCCAATTAATTGGAAAATAAATAAAAATTATTCTAAACGGTTGAAGATGTATGGTTGTAACAATTTAATGGCATTAGATGTCTTGTAGTCTAATTACTAATTGGGAATATGAAATGTTTAAATTTCAATCTACAAACGGGTGAGTAAATGGTTTTAGTTATAGTGGGCTAAGTGGGTTCAATCAACCGGTTGAACATAATTTTTTGGGGAAAAAAAAAAGAATCATCAACAAAAAAAATGATAATTTAATAGATCATAGTTTATATTTGTTAGAATTCGAGAATCCCGAGTCGGGTCGTATCAAATTCGGAGTCGTGTCGGGTTTATTTTATTTTTGGTTATAAGGTCGGGTTCCACCACTTTACACAAAAGCTTAAGCCAATGTGTAGGGGCTTCTCCCAACCTTATATTTTGGTTTTTTATACCACCCACAATCAATGTGGGATGGCTATTTATCCCAACACGCCCCCTCAAGTGCAACCCGCCTGGATCGGGTTGACACTTGAACAATTTTTTTCTTCTTCTTCTTTCGGGTCGAGACTCTCAATCTCTTCATAGCTCGCCCGATTTTTTGGTTTTTACGACGGGTTTCAGCATCGCGATCGCTTATCCCGAAGCCAGGAAAACCGACCCGACTCAAACCTGCTCTGATACCATGTGAGATTCCAAGAATCCCGAGCCGGGTCGTATCAAATCGGGAGTCGTGTCGGGTTTATTTTATTTTTGTTTATAAGGTCGGGATTCTCGAAATCTCACATGGTATCAGAGTAGGTTTGAGTCGGGTCGGTTTTCCTGGCTTCGGGATAGGCGACTGCGATGTTGAAATCCGTCGTAAAAACCAAAAAATCAGGCGAGCTATAAAGAGATTGAGAGTTTCGACCCGGAAGAAGAAGAAAAAAAATTGTTCAAGTGTCAACCCGATCCAGGCGGGTTGCACTTGAGGGGGCGTGTTGGGATAAATAGTCACCCCACATTGATTGTGGGTGGTATAACAAACCAAAATATAAGGTTGGGAGAAGCCCCTACACATTGGCTTAAACTTTTGTGTAAAGTGGTGGATCCCGACCTTATAAACAAAAATAAAAATAAATCTGACACGACTCTCGATTTCATATGACTCGACCGAGTTCTCGGATTCTAACAATATTCCATTTTAAAAAATTACACATAACATGAAAATTTAAGAGGAAATAATTTTTTTGCAAAATGCGATTAGAATGTACCTAATAGACTCATTTTCCCAGCACATGTGCGTCAGCTACTGCTTAGGGTGTCGCCATGTTGCTCTTCTCGATTGCATGGGCATGGCTCCATACCTTATGTGGAATGCCTAAAGGGGGAAAATATAGGAATGAAATTAGAATTCAACCGTTTTGGAATATGCAACCCTGTGAATTCAAAAAATAAGCAACGACTTGCTTGATAACTAATTCAAAACCGAATACGATATTCAAATCACAATGAAGTAACAAACCCATATATTCCGGCTTACCTTGAATCTATTGGCAATTTGGTCTCCAAGACCGCCAGAGATTGATGTAGCTCGTCCAAAGAGCCCTTGTAAGTGATGATTAGCAAACAAAATAAATAATATTGAGGCAATTAGTTTTGTGACAGTCTAAAATTTGTTTAATAAGAAGCGAGAAGGGGATTAAAAAAGAAAGCGGAATTAGTTTTGATGATTGAATATATATAGCTTGCACTGCAAATATGCAGTTGCAACATACGTTTATCTCTATGAATCCACCCATCTACAATAACCTCAATGCTAATAAATTATCATACAACACAAATCGTCCTGCACATCTTCTCAAAGCAATAGAAGCTGCCTAATTGAATAATCTCCAGAAGTGGTTTTCCAAACTCCAGTGTTGAATTATGTCAATAGCTACTCAAGGAAGAACGCTAAAATAAGGCAGCCAATGTTTTTAAAAAGAAATAAAAAAATAGATGCCTTACCAGCTTGGTTGTAATACCATTTCATCATCCTTCAATTCACTCCTTAACTTGTAAAAGGAAACATATATTCTAGCACCCAAGTCCCAATCATCAATCTCGGGTTTGTATTCCTCCAAAGAAGTCGCCAGCCTCCACACCTCAAAATGGTTCCCTGACAAAAACCAGAAACTACATTAGAAACATGCTTATACAGGAAAAATAGAGCTTGAACTAAATAATAATATTTTTGAAGATGAACGTCCATTGATATGTGAGTCAAATTTAAAGGGTGATTGGAGTTTGACATCATTAAAATAATAAATTTCGTTAGACAATTGATTAAATGAATCGAACGGTTACAAAATCGAATGGTTACAAAATTCATGAAGATAACGGTTACAAAATTAATTATAATTAAGTTTTGCATCCTCGGCAATTTACATTGGTGATAGGGGAAGCCGGGTAGATAAAGAGATGGTTCTTATAATTCATTGCATTAAAAAAAAAAGGTCAATTAAGTTTTAAAAATATGTGCAAATTAAAAATGAAAATGAAATTAGAATGTATCTAATGGGATTTGAACTCAAGACCTCATGTATATCAAACAACTCTCCTAACCATTGAGCTATATAAGCCTCTTTGACATTTTATGGAATAGAAACAAAAAAAGTACAAAAGATTAATCATTAAATGAATGGGCATTAAATTGGAGGTGAACACAACTTTTCATGTATTATTATAGATATAGATAGATAGATGTGAATAATCTTTACATTTGATACGAATAATCTGCATACAACTAAACCATCCTATTGAGATGAATAATATTTTGATTTCCTACAAATAATGTCGGCTGACGAATCACATTTCGAATTTCAGACCATTTGCAAAAACACTCATTATTTCCGAATTATGTATCATTTTCTACGAATAATCTTTACACTTCCTCTCAATACATAATACAACTAAACCATCCTATTCGGACGTATAATGTATGATTTCCTACGAATAATCTTTCATCGGCCGATGAATCATATTTCGAAACATGGTTATCAATAACATTTAAAATATGACGTTTTTAATAAAACGTCATTAAAAATATGTTTCATGGCGTTTTAATACAAAAATGCCATTAATTTTTAAAGTATAGAATATTTATGGCGTTTTATAAACGTCATGGTTTTAACGACGTTTTGTAAACGCCGTCCTATGTGTTTTTTTAAACAGTGAAAAAATTCAACCAAATTTATGGCGTTTGGTAAATTCCAGGAAATTAATGGCGTTTACAGAACGCCATAGTAAGTGGTTTTGATTAAAAGCCCAAAAATTTCAGCCCAGTTTTAAATGTAGCGCCCAATTTTCATCCTTTCGGAATAAAACCCTAGAAAGCCACGCACCCACCCGCTCTTATCTCTCTCTTCTGAAAAAGTGCGACTGTAATCTCCTTTAATTCTTCGTTAAGAGCAGGAAGCTAGAAGAACCACAGCAACGTCGATTCTCCTGTCCAACGCGACCTCCATTCTATCCAATCGCCTTTTCATCTACTCTCTCCATCTTAGCACCACCTCATCGCCATCTTTCCGTTTCGTTCGCTTCATAGCTACTCCGTCTTCTTGTCAATCGTTGCTTCCGACTGTGGAGGAGCATCACCTCCATCTCTCCACCCCTTCGCTCCACAATTGCTTTGATTTATGATCTTATAAAGGAAAGACTCAGTTGTTTTTTGTCTGATATGGTGAAGCCCAACAAAACATCATGTGAGTATCTGTTATTTGATTTTTTTTTTGGAGCTTAATTTATGGTTTTTAGGGTTTTTTTCTTTAGAGTTTAGATGTTTATGGTTGATTTTGTTTATTTGTTAGGGTTTGAAGCTTTGGATTTTGGGGTAGACAGAACTTATAACCGCCTAAGAGTATTTGATGTTGCGTGAACTGATTAGGAATTGAGAAGAGATTCTAGGGTGAGGTTGGGTTTGAAATGTTGGTGAATAGACCGAGTAGTCACTAATAATTTTTATTATGATTTTAAAACTGTAAAGACTAAAGACCATATAATGAAGTGATTTCCTTAACTAAGCATGGTGCTTCTGTTTCTATTTTCCTTGCAGGGGCCAAAACTGTGTTCATGAACTCATTTTAGAATTACATTGTTTGCAATAATCTTTTATTTTTATTTGTAATTTATAATTATTATTTGGGCAGGTGCTCCTTAAAAGGGCCAGATATAGCTATAATTAAGGGTTAAGAGGAATTACTCCTCCTCCTTTTTTCTGTCATAAAGGAAGTATATATGAATTGTCAGATATGTAATTGAGGTACTGATTTTGTTTGTTTGTTCACCACACAGGTGCTAAGGGACTTTATATGCGAGGTCTTCCGAAGCTCTACCATCAAGCTGGTCAGAGTTGTACGTGTCGGAATTCACCAATAGAAAACAACCCTTTGACATACATGTATGTGCACAATTAAGCTTTTTAACTATTACTGGATTTTAATTCTTTATCCATTTATTGTGATTATTCATAAATTTTGAATTCACATAGAAGTTACTTGTTTGCAATGTTGGTCAAAGGTTTCATACGTAAATTCCACTGAAATAGTTATCTACTTCTCTTTTCGTTTGCTACGAATGGCCGGGAACATGTTTTAAGTTTATGTAGATGTTAGAGCCTAAGAATGCACCTATGGCGTATGTGTTTTGTTATTATACTTGGTTGTAAGTTGATATTTATGTGATGTTATCTTCATTTCTTGAACAAGTTCTCTAAATCCATCAGCTGCCAGTCATAATTTTTTATGTCATTCTTACATCACTACTACATATATCAACATTCATGACATTTGAAAGATGACGTTTTTAATAAAATGCTATTAAAAATATCTTTTATGGCGTTTACATATAAAATATCAACATTCATGGTACTTTTGTCATTGCTCATGTCGATGGAAACTTGTATGTGTATGAGAAGGCAAGCCTCATATCAGTAGAATTTTTATTCTTTTTTTTTGGAGTTTGAGAATTCACATGTGTACCCGCTGAAAGAAATTAATCTGAATGAATCTATCTTCATCCTTGTCAGGGTAAGGATGGTACTAGTGACTCTTCCTTCCCAACTGTTAGGGACCAAACCCAATTTTCTGTCACACACGCAAAGTCTAGCAGGGTATATTACTAGCTGGACTTGATTAATTAGGTAATGTTGTTGTCTTCACACATTGGTTGTTCTGAATGAAACCACTGCTAACTATCATATAAAACAAATTAGTTAGTTGGAGTTAACCTCTAGGAGATGAAAACGAACTAATAAACCAATTAATTATGAATTGAATTGTGTTATAATTGACCGACTAACTATATTTAAATATTTGGTCAAGCTAGGTGGAGGAACAAGTCAGTAATTTAATAGTTTGATTGTTGAAGAGTGGTTAAGTTAACAAACTGTAATGAGAACTTTGTATGCCTTGATAATTGTAGATCCTTGAATTTAATAAGTTACTTGGTTAATCTATACTGAGAATTATGCCAAGTTTCAATGAATTCGATGCAAGCTAGGGAGCTCAAGAAGAAAACCATAGTTCAGGGCATACTAAAGTAAAAAGGCACACTATTTTGCAACTGACCAGACCATGGTACAGTTCTGAAAAGGTTTGCGAAAACCAATAGGTTGATCAGAGTTCAAGTGTTAAACGAGGATCTGAAGAGGCTGAGTATAGTGCAATTGACTCAGCCATGGTACAGTTTTGAACAGGTTTGCAATCTAGGAATTACTATTTGAGAATTTTATTTCAAGCAGCTCCATGTTAGATGCTCTTGCTTGACTCTTTCTTCATCTAATCATGTATCAATTTACAATCTCTGATTTTTTTTCAGTACGCGTGTGATTATCATCAAGATCAACTATTTCTTTTTTTTTTGTCATTGCATATTCTGTTTTGATTATTGTGGATTTTGTTGGTGTGCTCAAAAGCCTCAAAGTAGGATAAATGGATATTGCTGGAGAGATGAGGCTGAGGGATATGCAACAGAAGAATGCAAATACGTTTATCGGGCCAAGTACGTAGTAGGTAGTATTCCATTCCGTATCTTTATCAAATGCTTATAAGCTTCCTAGTTTTACATTCGGAACTTGTTTTTCTAATTCGTAGATCCTTTCACGTTTTGATTTCAGTGAGTTTGCTGCCTAGCTCCAAAATTCCCAGCAGCAGTAGCAGCAAGGTATGCATGGATCACTAATGGCTGATTTTTTTGTGTTATTTTGTCAACTATTTCCTTGTCAAATGTATGGTTTCTTGCCTAAGTTTGTCCTTGTATTTATGTGGTCCTATCAATTTCATGTTAGATGCATTCTTTCTTTTAGGGGCTTAATACCTTTAAATACTGTTTTCTATCCTTTTCAATGGCGATTTTTTTTGTGTAGCTTAATAATGTTCATGATATTCTGTCTCGCAGATTAGTATAATAGCATGATGTTCATCCTTATTTTGGTTGTGCAAGCTCCTGAATATGCCGAAGATGGATCTCTTTTGTCTCTCGCAGCTTAGGCGGCTTTTTTGTAGATAAGTGTGTAACTCTCCATCCTGGTTTATTGGATTTTAGTTTAAAATGGATATATGTAAGCCTCTTAATTAAAATTGTGAAGCTCATTTTGTACAATGTCAAAACTTTGCCAATGCATGTGTTTTGTAAGAATCTTCATATTTTCTTTATGATTGTGTATGTGGTTTGTGGACAATTTGAAAGGCATCAATATGGGTTATATAACAGCTACAATGTGGTGAATTTTGGGCAATTTGAATGGTAGCAAAAAAGAGGTATATATAGCAGGTAAATGTGGCATTTATTTATAATATTAAAAAAAAAAGAGTAGGTTTTTATGGCGTTTTAGAACGCCATGAAAACCTACTTATTTTGGTAATATTAATCGAATCTATAGCGTTTTATAAACGTCATACAAACTATTTTCTATGGCGTTTTATAAACGTCATAGAAACTATTTTCTATGGCGTTTGAAAAATGCCGTGGAAACTATTGTCATGAAATTTTCAAAACTATATTATGACGTTTAAAAAACGCCATGGAAAACACATTTCATGGCGTTTACAAAAACGCAATAGATTTTTTACAAAAAGCACGGCGTCACCTTAGACGGCGTTTGGGGATGGCGTTTAAAAACGCCATGGAATCATTTCTATGGCGTTTTTCAAACGCCGTCAAAGACCTTGTTTCTACTAGTGAAACCTTTTGCAAAAACACTAATTATTTCCGAATAATGTATGTATTTTCTACGAAATAATCTTTACACTTTCTACGAATAATCTTCACACTTTCTTTCAATACATAATACAACTAAACCACCCTATTCGGATGAATAATGTTTTCATTTCTCACGAATAATCTTTCATCTGCGGACGAATCATATTTCGAATTTCAAACCGTTTGCAAAAATACTAATTATTTCCGAATAATGTAATCATTTTCTACGAATAATGAAACATAAAGAAAATGTGTTTTGCATATAAATCATGGCATAAATCTTTACAATAATGCAAAACGAGGCCTATATCCCATGCCCTAGTCGCCAAATTACAATACCGCATCAACAAGTAGGCATATATCGTGGCATTTACAAGACCTCAAATGCTTCATATCATCACACAATTTAGACTAATTTAAGGGAAAATGAATTCAGATCACAATTTAAATTTCAAGTATTACCCACCGAAAAACTCAACCCAATTAAATGGGTTCAAAGGACGATTTTGCATCCTCGACCTACAATTCGGCTCCACCCCCACAACTTCTTCTGACAGTGCCGACACATACCGGGTTGAACCAAACCCTCTCCTTCGCCGAGTCGACTGACGTCGGATCGATGAAATCCCCTCGCCAAATCGCCGTCCACAGTCGCTTGTACAAACCGCTTCTGGGTCAAATGAGGTTTAGTACGCTCTCCTTTTTTGTTTTGATTTAATTGCAAAAATGTGTAAACACGCGCTCACTAATTCCGTTCCACCCAATTTTACCTTTTTTAATTAAAAAAATTATATTAAATCCGAATAATCATAACCATCCATTTCTTCCTAATCGATGGCCCAAAATTGTTCCTAGGTTCCCATCTTAAGGGGTGTTCCCACAGGAGCCACCCCTTTAAGGGGTGTTTCCACATGAGCCACCCCCTATATATATATATATATATATATATATATATATATATATATATCTTACTATATAAAAGCCAAACGGATATTTATTGTTCATCAAGTTGGATTACTATTTTACCCCCCTTAAATACGGTTTAAGATCTTGTTTAAGATGGTTTATTTGGTAATTCCATTTATATGTTGCAGCCCTTTTTTAATTCCTACCTAACACCTTTCACCTGCAACAGACTTTCGCCATCTCCACCTGGGAGAGAGGAGGGATCTGAGGTGGTCGAGCGCGGGGGTTTGAGGGTGGGCGTTGATTCCTTCTTCCTCCCCGATTTAGCGCCGTCACTTTGTTCAATACTTCAATTTTACAGATTCTCCATGGCCGACCTCCTCCTAAGCTTCAAAACCTCCCCCTACCCATGTCGTACCCGTTTCGCCTTGCTCAGCCTGCCCGTTCACCATAGGACCAGTGGTCGATGGAGGGGTGGTCGAAGGAGATGCCGGTGGAGAGGGTGACGGGATCGCCGATCAGGTGGAGGGTCGTAGCCGCGGTCCAGCTGGAGTTCAGGTTCAACAAATCACAACGATTCCAAGTCTCGGGTAAAATTCCCCTGATCTAGGGTTTTCACTTGCAATCTTCACCTTACCTTTATTTTGCAGCTATGGTTTTCGTTTCCATTCGCCCCTCTGTCTTCGATTTTTCTTTTGATATTTCAGTAATTTAGGCTTTTGGTGTTTGACTTTGGGATTTGATTGGATGGAAAAGTTGAATTTAGGGTTAGGTTGTTTTGAGGAATGGGAAATGAAATTTCGAAATTTAGGAGTGGAATTTAGGGTTTAGGTTTTGTCAAATCTTATTCATTCGTTTGATTAAAGTTGGCTTGAATGCAATTTTTTTTAATGATTTGCCCTTTCAAAAAAGTTTTGCAATTAGACAGGCCCTCCCCTTCCTCATGAATTGCTTGCAGGGAAGTGGTTCTGCTGTTCTAGATTGAATAGGGTCAATTCAGTTCTTTAGCAGCTACTTGAAGATGGTGATCAATAGATTCCATATTGCCTTCCGAATATAATAAACTAAAATTGTGTAGCAACTGGTCATGAGGATGTAAAGCTTGGTATGAAGTGGCAGCTTTTAAGTAGGAAAATGTATGTTGTTGACAATACTAGAGAATTACTTTCAATGTTTTCAGGTAAGTGCCTCACCTTATCTTCCATCTTTTCACTCTACTAGTTTACCTTTTCTGTCACATGTGGTTGATGTTTGTAGGCATACCATTTTATTTACTTATTTATTTATTATTTCTCAGTTGGATTTTGTGTCATTAACCAATAAGCAGTTGAGTATGTAAATTATTGCTTTGGTGATGAAACATACTTCTTTCAATGGATTATTTCTCTTTCAAATTGTTACATAGTTGTGTTGATTAACCTATGTGTTCAATTTTGTGTTTTTATTTAAAGAAATCTCAATGGCCAATGCTATTAGTTGTTTCGTTGGTGAATTACATTAATTTGATTTAGTTCTATTCTTCTGGTCTTTGTAAACTTAGTTGATTCTATTCATGTCCTTTTTTCTTCCCACATCTATGCATCTTCTCTTTTTTGTTTATTATTCATCCGAAGGATGTTTCTGTTTATATCAATAGAATGAACCAAGTAATGAAATTTCCCATCTAATCTTATCCTGTTTTTTGTTTTGCCATTGTACTTTAATTGATAAAGGCGACTTACACCTACTAGATGATTAGTGATCTGAGTGGACTGAGTGAGGCTTTCGTCATAAGAAATTAGATCATTCCAAAAGTTTATGTTCATAGTAGCATTGATTAGTCGATCATTTACCACTTTTGAGTACATATAGAGTGGGTGCTGCAAGGAATCTTGTTTAACTCTATCTCAGAATAAAAAAAACCCAAAAGAAATTGACAATTGATACAGATGAATCGGCCATGATTGCTAATCTTCTTTTCTCTCCCCATCTAGGTAACTTTGAAGATGAAAAGTAGACATGTAGCTGGGACTATCACAAAGAAGAAAAAGAGTGAGTACCCACTTGCAACATTTTCTGAGTTTGATTGCTTTTGCCTCTACTTGATAATATGAACCAAAGGTTCAATCCAAGGTGGGGGCTCAATCTTAATCCCTTTATATGGGGATCTTAGAGAGAGGGTTTTAGCTGATGTAGTAAAGCCATCAAAAGATAGGCATTTGATCTTCTTGATCTTGATTTTTTTGTTTGCTTTCTTTTGGTGATCAGACTTGGTATTAGAAGTCGTAAGGGGCATGCCGGCTTGGCCAGGCCGCCACCTTCTCGAGGGTGGAGAGCACCAGAGATACTTTGGGTTGAAGACAGTGCTGCGTGGGTTGGTTGAGTTCGAGTGCAGGAACCAGAGAGAACATGAAATCTGGACTGAGGGTGTCCCAAGGTTGCTCAGTTTGGCTGCTGGACGTATCGTTGGACGTATCGTTTCACAATTGAAGCGTTGGGTTAATTGGACTTCCGAGATGGTAGGTTTTATCAAACTGTTACTGCATTGAAATATCCAATAATCAATACTTGTTTGTCATTATAGATAATCATTCCGCAACAAAATCAGGCATAGCATAACTTCATTTCAGGGTGAAGAGTGGTTGTCCACACTCCACAGACACTTATCAAAGGCAGTTACTATTTATAAACTATAACTTCATGTCTGAGCTATATTTCTTTCCACTTAAGGCTTGATCGTATGACAGTAATAGTAAGATTTTGAATAAATCTTAGAAGCATGAAAATTTTCAATTCCCTTGGTTGGTGGGGAAAGTGGAAATTGCCTAGGGTTTGCAAATATCTGTTTATTTTAAATTGATCTTATCACGAAACCTGGATTTTACCGTGGCTTTAGCGATCCATGAGATTAATGTCTTTTTTTGTTGTAGATTGTGGAGAATGGTAGAAAGAGTAAAATGTTAAATCTGATGCTTGGTTGCTGCAAAGTCTATATCCATAAAGCAGGAATAAGGTTGCTCTTGAAACAATCAAACGAGCTGGAAAAATATTCCCTGAAGTGGCCATTACCAATAAGTTTGAAGACGATGCTTATAATAGGGTATGTTACACCCTCCTTTTCAAGTTGGTTTCAAAGCCTTCAGCGGATGTGCACTATGAGGAGTTGCTTTTTCAATGGTGAGGGCTACTTTAGACTTTAGAGGTTATTGACTTTGATAAGCACTCTTGTAATTTTATTGCATGTTTACTTTGTCATAAATAGAGACAACAAATTTTATCACACATTGTGTTGTCTATGAAGTAAAAGAATAACGTTAACTTATCGATGGCTAGAGACGTTTTGATATCATTAAAATTACGATGATGAATCTTCTACAATGTACTTTAGAGTTCCCACTTTCCTTTATGGAGCTTCTCACAAAGAAGGAAGAAAGTTCGACTCGATCGGAAGAGAGCTCGGCTACTTCAAGTCGAACGCCCAAGGAAATCTCTAGGTTAGGGATCCACAGGCGCGATCATTTCCCTTTCAGCTAGACGAGGGACCGACAGACGTGGTTCAAACAAAAGGCATGATTGTGATTGGAGCAACCAAATGGGTAAAATCAAATAGAACTGCTCAATTACGTTATGCTCAATTACATTATTTTTAATGAAATTTCTATTGATCCTTCCTCAATTATTTATTTGGTTGATTTACATTTTATATTGTACTGAAATCAATGGAAGGAACAAACAAGGTTGAGTTGAATGATATGGATGGTTGAAGCTGAGACCAAAGAGATTGGCGTTGTTTCATAATGAATCTTTTGTTTAGTAGGTACAAGATTTCAATATAGCATGTAGAGTAGCAAATATTTTAGGCAATTGTATTCTTTTTTTATTAACTAAAGCGAGACAATATTGTACATATTTTCTCGATAAATTAATAAAGTTGTTTTAGATTAGTTGAAAATGCATTCAGATTATAAATGATGACAATGCGCGCGGTTGGTTAATAACCTAGTATATATATATATATATATATATATATATATATATATATATATATATGTTAATTAGCCTAGTTCGACTCGCCACCACTGATCTGCAATTGGAATCCGAAAGTGAGGTCAACGGGGTACTAGTTAAATTAATTATTTTCAAGGTTACCACTTTCTAAACGGAATTGAAGGTCATCGGCAATTCGGAATCGACAGTCAACGATGTTTGATTAGTGGGGGAGCAATTTAATTAATTTCTATCTTAGCCGAGCTCTATTACCGGGTACGGGTGATCGAATCGACTTACCTATTGACAACCGGACCATTGAGAGTTGTACTCGCTCAACCCGAGTCGAGTACATATCAGAATCCCACATGATCGATTGAGTAATATAAAACGTGAGACTAGCAAGCCAAATGAGTGTATCATAATGAATCATATGAGCCTTGTGGGGCTTATGGATATGAGTAGAATGAGTTGTCCGATCAGCCTTGTAAGGCTTATTTGAGGTTCTGCATTTATTTTGTAGCTCTTGAATGCCAGGGACATGAATAGAAGGATAGAAAAGCAGTCGACACCGGCACCCACCAGCGAGCAGGCCAGCAACCAAGCACACTGCAGCCCTCCACCAGAAGCCGCCCAATGGAGAAGAATAGGATCCCAAGCAGTCGGCCCTGTCCACAGAAACCAAACAGCAGCAGCAAGGGAAAGCAAATGCGAAAAAACAAATTGTAAAAGTAAGAATGCACAGGGAATTGTACAACATGCAGGCATTGATCCACTACAGGAAAAGCAGACCATTTCCGACGCTTTTAAAGACCATTCCCAACACTATAAAGCGTCGAAAAAATCAATTTCGACGCTTTAAGAAAGCGTCGGTATTTTTTGCGTCACGAATGACAATCTGCCAGTTTCGACGCGAAATTACGTCGGGGCCCATTTCGACGTCTAAAAGTGTCGAGATTAGCATGTCATTTTCGACACCCTAGGGCGTCGCAATTGGCGTGCTAATTTCGACGCAATAAGGTGTCGAAAATGGCTCATTTCAAACTAAAAAAAAATGAAAAAGTTGGGAGAGAGAGCTCAGCAGGCTAATGGATTTCAACTCTTAACAATAACTCATTCAACATTTTTCGTTAGATTTTATTGATAACCAAAACACCAAGAACATCATTCACAAATGAGGTAATAATCTTTATCAATTATCATCTACAAACTCTACAGATTGATTACTAACCTTACAAACAAACACTTGCTAATCATAAGTTACCTACAATTAAGGCAGGATGTCCACACCGATTCACCTTGTGATCGGACTTGTACCAATTACCCGAAGCTTTGTGGAATGATGTCGATGGGAAGTATGAGTAGCTTCCAACCCGATCCTTGGATTGCATTGCGTAAGTGTAGTTTGTGTTCAGAGGTATCGGGCAGTTGGTTCCCAAGGTTCCATCTTGCCATGAGTTTTTCCTTTGCTTAATCCCATTCCTATTTTCAGTCAAAATGCATATGAATTCAGAAGTGAACTTGCAATCAAAATCCAGTGTAAAAAGCCATCAGATCAGAACATGCTTGAAATAGTTCATTTTGCTTTGCTTAAATTACCAAAACGATCAAGAGGGTCAGGGAAAACGCCATTAATAAGGATAACCAGTAAAACCCACAAACTAAACTTAATCAGAAAGAGAACAAAAAATGTCATTTTCATTTTGAAAAGCTTCCAAAATAGAGAAAATTGAACTAACCCACCTGTTGGGGGACACCAAGAGGAGAAGCTGTACCATAAGTCACTGTCCATGTGAAGAACCTGTAAGGGTCATCAACACTCACAGTGGCAAAGCTCCACACAGCCACAATCCCAAAGATTAGGTTAAGTATTTGAAGATTTTGATTCTGATAACATTTTCAAACTGACTAGGTAGTAGAGACCCAAATTTACCCGCAAATTCCTCCAATCCAAACGATATCATCCTGTCTAAGGAGTAGGGAGAGTCAACTTCAAGCATATCTAAGAAGTAAAATCACTCTTTAATAATAACATAAGACCAATTTAGTTACCATGTATAGTGGCAAGACACAATTTTTTACTTGGTAAAATTAGAGCAAATGCTACTAGGTAGCAAGCAAATTTACTTGACTTGGGGGGATGTTGATATAATAGCATCAGTTTCTGATACTATAACTAGGTTACCTAAAGAACCTTGTGTGAACGTGAAGGGAAAAAAATGGTTGCATTTCTATGATTCTGTTCTATTAAAAATAAGTTAGGAAATATTATCATTAGCACCAAGAATGGTTTCTTCAACACCTTCTTTCAAAAACCATTCATGGGCGCCTTGAAGATTGCAACATACAGTTCAAACTCAGTAAAGTTCTTAAAAAATTAACAAGAATTTCATTTTCAAAAATACAAGGAAACTTTTGCCCCACTTAAAAAATACTTAAATTTAAATATATATGCCCCTTTGTACATGGCAGCATCAAAGATGACAAAACTGTTGGTAACTTATAGCAATTAGTTGCATGATAAACTTTTACTTGCCAGGTTCCACTAATATCCTAAACTGGTTTTCATTGGCTACAAAAAGGATCTAATGTATCTTGTCTGCATATCATTATGTCATGTCCAAGTCCACAACAAATGTTCAGCAGATCTAAAAAGTGACAAGTACTCGTAAATATCTGCATGCAGTACTTACTCATGTCCACGGGGTGCAATTCTTAGAAGACGCAGGGACGGGGATACAATCTTAAAGAAATCTTTATCAGGAGAGACAACTCGAACCTACCACAGAGTGATTAGAATTAGGATACCAAGCTTTCGTGAAAATAAAACATAGCTAAAATTCGCTGCAATAAAGAATAAACAATATCCAAACCATCAGATTCAAGAATGAAGATAACTTTTGCAAAAGGAATAAGACACACAGAAGAATAAAAAGTAATAAGAGCTCAATTGGTTTCATTATCTTCAAACTAACATCTTGACATTGACATAGAAACTCATTTTCTTTTATCACTTGAGAAATTCCCCCCATCTTGTAAATTAGTAATTGTTAGGGGTCCAATTATGACAAGAGACTATAGTCATTTTAAGAACCATTGAGGGTCTGATGACTATGGGCGGAAATTGAACACTTCAATGGAATTCTAGAGAGGGTTCCAGGTTTCTAGTCAAACCAGCATTTTGTGGATATCGATTGTTAGTTTTATTATGTATTTCATGAAATGACCTTATGCGTTCAATGATTGCAGAAGCTGTTTAACAGCATTGGCAGTTTGAGCTTTGGATGCATATGAGATAGAAATCTCCCCAAATCAGTGTAGGCCAAAAGTGTCATCCACAAATGTTTTTGAAGGACCTAAAATTTTGATAACATTTTCTAAAAACAAATAATACTTTATGAATGAATCAGATTTTGATAAATAGCTAAGAAGATCAATATATTCCCCAAGATGTTGCACAAAATCAGAACATGTAGTGTGAAAAATACCTTGTCTAATATGTCATACATGACAGCAGCTACAACTGTAATACATAGGAGCCAGACTATGAATGATATTGTTCTTATGCAGCAGTGTCCCATTTGTCAAATTTCACAGTTGCTTCATTAAGTGAGAGTATTTGAGACTCCAGTGGTTGGTTCCTACACATACAACTCTAACATCAAGACCCATATGGAAATCCAAATGCATTCCTGAACCTAAAATTGGACTTGAAAAATAAGGGCTTGAAAAATACTAAGGGCAAAACTCAGCCTACATATCATCAACGTGAACGCAGTTTACAACCATCTGTGTGATGTTTAGTCAGAGCTCAGAAATAAAAGATAGAAAGAAAAATCATTTGTATAACAAACTTAAAGTGCAGGAAAGGTCAGCCAACACTACTAAGGCAAGATGAATGATAAACGTAACCATTTTCTTTGTTCATGATCTCCATTTTCTGTTTTATTCTATCGATTGAATGAACAGGTGATAAAACTATGATGAAAAACTAAGACGTCGAGAAGAGCAGAAGATGAAAGGTAACAACTACCTGAACTGTCATAAACTATCATTGTGAGGGAAATATTCAAAGGAAAATGATTCATACTGAGTTAACCACTAACAGTACTTCCATCCCGGATAAAACTACTTGGAAGTCATGTCTTCCCGTCGGATAGATTTCCGAGTAAGTAACCATTCATATTTCATCTTTCTAGCATATAACAATAAGTCATGGAAGCAATAAATGACACATTTTAAAACTACGATAAAAAAAAAAGTGTGTCAATGAAAGGGAAAAAGGCCCCCCCTGAAATCTGTATCAATGACACATTTTAAAGCTACCAAAAATTCCTGAATTAGTTAACAAAGGAGTTTAACTAAAACCCCCACGCCTGAACATGCAGAGAAATAGAGAGCTCCAAGAAAACATTACCCTAGAACCATATTCAACAGTACATATAATACCTCTATGATTGAAGCACATATACCACTTTACCTTTTACTAAAACTTCCAAACTTCATCTGAGTTGGTTTATCATCTGAGCTGGTTTACCTCTATGATCGATAATACTAATCGGAAAAAAAAAGAGATTAATGATAAATACGCCCTCAAACAAACAAGATATGTGGTAAGAAATAATTTTGAAACAATGATGAAAACAATATAGACCCTGTGGACAACCCTATCTAAAAATTTTAATTGACCGTGGAATAACTAGTCTCAAGATAAAGAACAAATACTAAAGGGAAATGAGTAATGTAATGGAGAAAACCACCCCAATAGAGGAGGGACTACTGCTACTACAATACTAGTAGTAAGTAGTAACCAAATTCCTCGGAGAAAGCTACTACTTGACCATACATAATATAACAATGAAGGAGAAAGACGCCGATCTAATTGGCCATCAGCTATGTTCACAAGCTTGTCATACCTTAATCAGTGGGAAACTATTAGGTCCACAAATCAATTGAAACGAACTGCTGCAGAGAACGCCAAGGACTTATCCAATTCCTGCCAGATTTAAGTCAAAGGAAAGATGTTGAAACTTAAAAATAAAAATAAAAACCATGATAGTAAAGGAAGAGCAATGTTGAAGCTAAAAACAAGCAATACAATACCTGGAGTTGTGCGAAACAAAGCAACTAAAAGAAAATGATGCAGAGATCTCTGGCTACTTGAGCTTGTAACCGCAAAGCCATATCCAATTCCTGCCAGATCTAGGTCGAAATAGGGATGTTGAAGCTAAAAGCAAGCATGATAATAATAAATTAATAATATTAGGAGCAATCTTGAAGATGAAAACAAGGATGCAATATACCTGAAACTGTGCGAGATCACTAGCGCGACAAAGTAAATGAAAGAAAGAGATCTGGCTACACAAGCGAATAACGCCAAAGTTATGGCCGATTCCTGCCAGATTTAGGTACCTCCTGATTTCCTGATGATTTTTAACCTCGAATTGCCTCCGGATGTGGACGGATACCTTCACACCTCCTGATTTCATGATTTGGATCTAGTCTGAAGAGACGAACCTTAGTCGATCTCGAACATAAAGGGAAGCTGATAACGCACATTTCTAATGGGCATTATAGGATAATTTAGTTGCATTTACATTGTAGAATATGCATGTTTTAGTGTTAATTTAGATAAAACTCTTTTTGTGGAAAAGTTCGGAATCTACGCTATTTCGGTTGAATTGTGCAGAATCGTAGATCCGACATGGTGGAAAGCAAGGGAAAGCTGTTAAACATGGCCAAGTGAAGTCAAGAAATCAAGCTAAGAAGAGAAAGAAAGGAGAAGAGAAAGAAAGAGGGAAGAACAATGAAGAATCGAGCTTCTGGGCATCAGTCGCTGCCAGCGAATGATCAGTCGCTGCCAGCGAGTGGAACCAGAATCCGAGGAGGAGCCAGCGAGAGAGAGCCCGCGGGAAGAGAGAGCCAGCGAGAGGAAGGGCAAGCGAGTCCGCTGCTAGCGACTGATTCCGCTGCAGCGAGACGACCGCTGCCGCGGAAAATTCCGCTGCTAGCGAAAATCATCAGGGGGACGAAGCTTCGGCCACTCGCGGCAGTGGAAGCCCCAGCTCGCGGCAGCGAGTTCAGTGTCTCGCGGAAGCGGAAGGAAGGACTCGAAGAGGATGAAAAAATTCTAAGGCATGGAAAAGTCGCTGCCAACGAGTGTGCCAGCGAGTTGGTAGCGGAAATCCAACAGAAGCTCAATCAAGGCCATTCGCTGCCAGCGGAAATTTCTCGCTGCCAGCGGAATCCGACGCTGAATTAATTTAGGAAAGTTCTATCTTTGATCTAGTTTGTTTAGGAAATTTCTATCTTTTATCTATCTTTTATCTATCTTTTATCTACCTTTTATGGAAGACATTAGGCTTATAAATAGGATGTTCTAGGGTTAGTTTAATTAAGTTTTCAAGTAGAGAAAATCACCATTGAAGAGAAGAAAGCTTAGGTAAGCCATGTTTGGCTAATTTTGTAGTTTCCGCCTACACTTTCGAGACTTGGTTGGTGGTTTGTGAGTTTCTAATTCAAGTTATTTTTCCTCTTTAATTCTTTCAACTTCTTTGTCCGATATTGATTATGTTATTGATGTTATCTTGACTCGCGACCTTGATAATATTGATTTCATGCTAGGATTTAATACTTTCGTATTTGTGTTATTTCCGTAGTAGCACGCATAAGATTGTGGATTCCGTGTTTGAAGCATGATTATGTAGGGAGTTGACATATATCTTAAACATTGATTTACCGTGTTTAATTGGTGTTATTTATATGCTCAAGTTCTTGGGACTATTTGCTATCTCTTTGTTAAATCTTGACCGTGTTAAGGTTGCATTGAGGTGTAAGGGATTAATTGGACTCGTAGGACTTTTAATCTACTTAAACCAAGACGAGAGGAATTCGTAGGAAAAGATAATAACTTGAAAAGGATTCGACGATCAATAAAACCAACCAAAGTCGAGAACTTGTAGGTGGAAACGCTTTTCTTCCATCATTTATTTGCTTTTGTCAATATTATCTTCTTTTATTTTCATTCATAAAAATCGTTTCTTTTATATTGATAAATACACAATATTTAGAAATACTTGATTCTCTTGGGTTCGACCCCTTACTTGCATACTATACTAGTTTGTTCGTTTGGGATTTATTTTTGGCGAGGTAAATCAACGACTTTCCCTCCGTCAAAAAATTGGCGCCGTTGCCGGGGAATCAAGTTTATTTCTTTGTTTTGTGTATTTATTAATATTTGTACATATATCTATCCCCGTCGTGGACCTATCTTACGGTTCACGACACCTCGTTACTAATTGTTTGTAATGGAGTTGAAGTTATGGCAATACCAAGGAGAATACTTTCACCATTACCTCACAAGAGTGCAAGATTTAGTGGACGATCGTGCTTCACGGGGTATCCAAGATGATTTGAAAGAACAAGTACTTTGCGTTCAAGATGGCATGCTTCCCAATATACGAGAATTCGCCCAATCTTTGAAAAACGAAGGCTTTTATGGTTTGGATTGGCCGGAATTGTGGGATATTTTCCTTTGTGTGGGTGACATGGCAAAGGTGGAAGAAGAATACATGTTGGCATCCACACCCTTACCTTTCAAACCAATGGCGGGTGTGATACATGAGGAAAGCCAAGACGCAAGTGCCCATGGTTCATTCGAAGATAGAGAAGAGAGCCCGATGCCCCTTGACATGGAGTCTCATGAGTGCACGCGTGAGGAACCATGTATTTTGGCACCTACTCCACCTATCGAAATCATCCCCAACGCATCTTTTAAGAAACCAAGTCCGGAGCCGATTTCTATGGCTCCCGAGCAAGGTAATGATATTTCTTACACTTTTGTGGATTTTGGTGAATATGTAGATCCTTGGGAGCATTACTTCAACAAACCACCAACGGAACTGTGTTGGTGGTACTACATACCCTCGTCGAGAAGTCACGCTCGAGCATATGAAGAGTTGGAGACCTTCTTCAACATCACATCATTTGACTTCGGCTTCTTCATATGTGGTGCTCGCCTACCTAGATGGTGTGCACCGGAGTTTGATTTGCTAAAAAGGGCGTTGGCAATGTCCGAGTGAGTCTTGAACACATGGACGAATAAACCGTCAAGTCTATGACGATAAACAAGGACGCTACTCGGGAGGCAACCCGAGGTAAGTTTTCCTAAATTTGTTATTTAAATTCCTAGTTATTTAATTAGTTTTGTTGTTTAATAAATTAGAAATTTCCTAATTATTCTATATGGTGGATAGATGCTTTCGGATATTTTTGAGATAACCATGCAGGAAAAAAAAAAAAGAAAAGAAAAGATCGAAGAATAGAGAATCTGGGCTCAATTCGCTGCGAGCGAATCATGAGTCGCTACCAGCGAGTCCAGCCGCCCAGATGTCATAGAAGCTGATTTCATCCGCTACCAGCGAACCAAAACTCGCTGCCAGCGAATTCAGCAGCGATGCTCAGTGTCCGAAGCTAGCACTAGCCGCGCTTGCGGCTTGATCAACCGTGCTCATCGCTCATGCCTAGTCTTCGTCCATTGTCGTCATTGTTGATCTTATTTCTTTCTTCGTCATCTTCATTCATCCGTGCTCGTGGTTCGTTAGCCTTCCTCGTTGTCGTTCTTCTCTGTTCTTCCTCCAAGCTTCGTCATCTTCGCCATCAAAACTTTTCCATGATGTGAGTATTCTTTACCCTCTTTCTCTCATATTTTTTTTATGATTTGTTGTCTTTGATTTTCATTGAGGACAATGAAGAGTTTAAGTGTGGGGGAGGGTTGCATTCATAGATTCATGCATTCATATTTATTTTTTCCGTTATGCATTCATGTTTATTTTTTCGGCTATTTTATTGCATTAAGAATGAGAAAAATGAAAAAAATCCAAAAAGAGCATGCATTGCATATATGTGTTATTCAAATACTCATCTTGCCTTAGTTTGTCCTCTATTTTATTTTTATGAGCTTTACCATATATGTTCCATAATATGTTTGAATTGTCTAGCCTTGTCACATATTTGAAATGATTTTTATTGGGAGCATGACTTGTTAGTTCAATTGAGCAAGTATGATTCCTAGTTTTGGGCATTATTGAAATCCAACAAAAACTTGTCCTAGTGAGAAATTTTAGCCTTTAGGGATTTTCATCATATTTATTCCCTTTTGCTTTCTTGTGTGACATTATACTCTTCTTATGCAATTACCTCTTGAGATTAACATTGTTATCTGTATTTGAGGCCGATTTTATATGTCTATTGCTTATGAGTTTCAAATGATCGAGGCATGATTTTCTTAGCCATATTATTATCCATATCCACCCTACACATGTGTCCTTTTCTTGTAGCCAAATTTGAGCCTTAGCCTTTTCTTTGAAGCTCCACAAAATTTATCCTTAGCCGATGATGAGCCTTACCCTATCCGGGAATTAGGATTAGAATTGGTGAATGATTGATCTAGTTGAGTGGAAAAGAAGATATTGTTAAGAGAGTTACAAGTTTTGGATGAGTATGTAATTTTAGTTTTATTCCTCACATTGTGCATTATTGTTTTGGTTCTAAAGAAAAAAAAAATTGAAAGAAGAAAAAAGTCAAAAGAAAGAAAAGAAAAGAAAGAAAAAAAGATGAATAAAGAGCCTTTTATTTTCATTATGTATGTGAGAGTAAAAAAAAAAATGTATGGTTGAGTGAAAAGTTCTTTTGTTGAGTGTTTTGAGAGTGAAAGTTTGAGTTATTTTGGTTTTGGAAGTATTTGATTTGTAGTGTTCTTCCGGTTGTTCTTAGGGATCCCTTTTTCCCGGATTTTTAGCACCACAAGCCTAAATATTTTCCAACCTTAATTTCTTACCAAGCCCCATTACAACCTTGATAAAAGGCCTCTTGATGTTTCTTATAAGTGATGGCATCCACGGTGGAGAATATGTGATATATGTGTCAATTTCTATGTAGCTTTTTGCATTTTGGATTGAGTTGAGAGATTGCATTTTTAAGCCTAAACACATGAGAGTGAGAGCAAACAAATGATCCTGGTGAGGTTGGATGAGATGTGCCTTTGCTTTGAATCGTTAATATACTTGCTAGGATGTTAGCTTTCATGTTCATGGCTCCTCCACTTTGATGTTGCTTTTGACAAGGTTAGTGCTTGAAGATTATATGTGTGGGATGATGGTTTTGCTCTTCTTTATTTTGCATTGCTTGAGGACAAGCAAAAGGTTAAGTGTGGGGGAGTTTGATAATGCACATTTCTAATGGGCATTATAGGATAATTTAGTTGCATTTACATTGTAGAATATGCATGTTTTAGTGTTAATTTAGATAAAACTCTTTTTGTGGAAAAGTTCGGAATCTACGCTATTTCGGTTGAATTGTGCAGAATCGTAGATCCGACATGGTGGAAAGCAAGGGAAAGATGTTAAACATGGCCAAGTGAAGTCAAGAAATCAAGCTAAGAAGAGAAAGAAAGGAGAAGAGAAAGAAAGAGGGAAGAACAATGAAGAATCGAGCTTCTGGGCATCAGTCGCTGCCAGCGAATGATCAGTCGCTGCCAGCGAGTGGAACCAGAATCCGAGGAGGAGCCAGCGAGAGAGAGCCCGCGGGAAGAGAGAGCCAGCGAGAGGAAGGGCAAGCGAGTCCGCTGCTAGCGACTGATTCCGCTGCAGCGAGACGACCGCTGCCGCGGAAAATTCCGCTGCTAGCGAAAATCATCAGGGGGACGAAGCTTCGGCCACTCGCGGCAGCGGAAGCCCCAGCTCGCGGCAGCGAGTTCAGTGTCTCGCGGAAGCGGAAGGAAGGACTCGAAGAGGATGAAAAAATTCTAAGGCATGGAAAAGTCGCTGCCAGCGAGTGTGCCAGCGAGTTGGTAGCGGAAATCCAACAGAAGCTCAATCAAGGCCATTCGCTGCCAGCGGAAATTTCTCGCTGCCAGCGGAATCCGACGCTGAATTAATTTAGGAAAGTTCTATCTTTGATCTAGTTTGTTTAGGAAATTTCTATCTTTTATCTATCTTTTATCTATCTTTTATCTACCTTTTATGGAAGACATTAGGCTTATAAATAGGATGTTCTAGGGTTAGTTTAATTAAGTTTTCAAGTAGAGAAAATCACCATTGAAGAGAAGAAAGCTTAGGTAAGCCATGTTTGGCTAATTTTGTAGTTTCCGCCTACACTTTCGAGACTTGGTTGGTGGTTTGTGAGTTTCTAATTCAAGTTATTTTTCCTCTTTAATTCTTTCAACTTCTTTGTGCGATATTGATTATGTTATTGATGTTATCTTGACTCGCGACCTTGATAATATTGATTTCATGCTAGGATTTAATACTTTCGTATTTGTGTTATTTCCGTAGTAGCACGTATAAGATTGTGGATTCCGTGTTTGAAGCATGATTATGTAGGGAGTTGACATATATCTTAAACATTGATTTACCGTGTTTAATTGGTGTTATTTATATGCTCAAGTTCTTGGGACTA
Organism: Persicaria tinctoria; assembly: GCA_037127255.1. Classification (NCBI taxonomy): domain Eukaryota; kingdom Viridiplantae; phylum Streptophyta; class Magnoliopsida; order Caryophyllales; family Polygonaceae; genus Persicaria; species Persicaria tinctoria. The sequence goes on along the minus strand of JBANSL010000002.1, from coordinate 63,633,451 downwards.
TTTGCTATCTCTTTGTTAAATCTTGACCGTGTTAAGGTTGCATTGAGGTGTAAGGGATTAATTGGACTCGTAGGACTTTTAATCTACTTAAACCAAGACGAGAGGAATTCGTAGGAAAAGATAATAACTTGAAAAGGATTCGACGATCAATAAAACCAACCAAAGTCGAGAACTTGTAGGTGGAAACGCTTTTCTTCCATCATTTATTTGCTTTTGTCAATATTATCTTCTTTTATTTTCATTCATAAAAATCGTTTCTTTTATATTGATAAATACACAATATTTAGAAATACTTGATTCTCTTGGGTTCGACCCCTTACTTGCATACTATACTAGTTTGTTCGTTTGGGATTTATTTTTGGCGAGGTAAATCAACGACTTTCCCTCCGTCAGAAGCCGAAGGGAGAGAAGAACAAGAAAGGAGAGACAAACCTGCTCAGACTTCAGGTGGCCGTCTCCGGTGGCGGTGGGAGGCCGTCTCCGGTGGGCGGTGGGTGGTCGTCTCCGATGGGCGCAATTAGGGTTTTTCGGAAGTGGGAAGCAGAGAGGGACACGGGAGTCGGGAATAGTGAAGTGAATACCAAAACGTCGAAAATTTTCGACGTTTTTAAAAAGCGTTGAAACTAAAACGTCGAAATTTATCCACTTTTCTAGTAGTGATCATATATATAGCATCAGAGCACAACAACGAAGGAGGAGCACAAGTGCTCTACTCTCCCGGGTGGTCGACGGGGATAGGATAAGCTTCACGGACTCCACCAACGGAGCGAAAAACAGCAGATACGTAATAGCATACCAAAAATGAAGGACCACAAACTGACCGAAGCAAAAACAACGATCTAAACAACCCAAAAAATTAACATGTTGTGCTATCATAAGGAACCTACGTTTTGCACTTCTTCAGAAGGGAGGAAGCCGAGTCATCACCATGGTTGTGCCCATCGCTCCCCTCCAGGTTGGTTGCATCCCCGGGAGATCCAATGTCAAGCAAGGCTAGCCTGCGAGACATAGAGCGCGAGGACGCAGTGGAGCGTTGAAACAGTAGAGAATCCACTGATCGAGTTCGAGCAGGAGAAACATTGACATTGTCCTCAGGGGCCTGGATTTGTTGGCCATCAATCTCCATCATCGGAGCGATCTCAACCTGGGGGGCCATCACAGCTGAAGAGGAAGCAACAGGCAAAACCAAGGGTTCAGACTTGCTAGTCCAGCCCAGCATCTCATCATCAAAAGGCGGAAGCTCAGCCTCAACAGTGGTAGGAGTCACACCATTAGGCACCGTGGTAGTCACATTCGGAGAGCTAATCTGAGAGGTGGGAGGAGCAGTCGGTAGGAAATTCACCAACACAGAGCCCAACCCAGACATGTAAGGCTTGTGACTGTTCTTCGAAAAGGTTGTGGCCACCGTGGTCCCTTCATGACCGACCTTAACCCACTCCGCATCATCGGAAGAGCCCATCCCCGTCCCCGGGGGGAGAATCGTAATGATAGTGACAACTTTCTTCACCACAACCTCAGGGCAATCCTCATAACCATGGGCAAAGCTCCCACAACAACCGCAACCTTGCGGAAAGTCCTCGTACCACAGACGAAGGCTAAGAGGGCCAATGGATTCTTTCGGCACCACAATGCCACCAACCAAGCGGCCGAGGCAAATATTGGCAGCAAAGCGAGTATAACTCACACGAATTTTCTGGTGAGAAAACTTATCCAGACGGATGAAAGTACCTACATTAAAACGCTCAAGGATACGAATGACAGCCTCGCGGCACATGAACTCGACAGGTAGGTTGGGGATGCGGACCCAGATATCAACATGAGTTATCTCAGTAGTCAAGGGGCTGAATGTGAGGGACCAAGGGAGAAGCACAAGAATAAAGCCAAAGAAGTGATAGGAACGCCCCTCCCACACTCGATTGAGATCGGTAAGGCTATTAAAGCGAATCTCAAACCAGCTACAGGTGCGATCGACAATGGTCGAGGATCGAGCGCAGAAGCGCCACTCACCTCACAGCTTAGGGAGTAGAGTTTCAAAATCGACTGTACCTCCAAAGAGAGTACCAAGCAGGATGTGTTGGTTTGCGACGAGAGCTTTTTGCCGAATTTCCGCCATCCTAGCAAAGAAATCAGAGTGATCAGCCACCACCAGAGGAGTCGCCACCAGAGGAGCAGCCGCCGGAGGAGGAACCGTGGAAGGGGAGGCGTCATCCTCCGTCACCTTTGCTTTTTCTTTAGCCTCTGCCGAGAGGCGAGGTTGGATCAGGACCCTTGGATAAGGAACCACCGGCTATCTCGTGTCCGAGATAGCCGGTGGAGAATTAGTTTCTTGTGTTTCTTTGAGGGCTTCGAGAAAGGATTTTGAAGGATCCATAATCAAAGCAATCAGAAGGGTAGTATGAAGCCAAGGAGAGGAATTATAGAGAAGATTAAGAAGAGGATTCAAGTTGGGGTGGATAACCCAATTGCACATGGTTAATGTGCTTAAATAGGGGGGTTGCCGGTGGGCAAAGTACCGAGGAATTTGTAATAGAGTGGAGAGATGAAAACTTATAGAGCTTAGCACACGTTTGCAGAGGATAGAACAGATCGTCGGACAAGACCAGGAAGAGAAGAGCCAGGCCAGCCATAGCATAGGGGAGACCCACCCATCAGGCCGTCTCCAATCCAAATCAAATCTCATAAATGCCCGGTTGCAGAGCTAGGGAACCTTGCAAGAGGACCGATTGTGAGCCTGTGAGGGCCAATCTGGAGGCTCCACCTCCTCCTTGCTTACCGGGCTAGGGCTTTCTCCCGAAGGAGCAATTTGGTAAGCGGTGGAGACGAAATTGGTGTGACGCACTAGCAAGGACCCAGTTGGTTCCAAGGCTGAGGGGTACGAAGAGAAGAGGATCGGATGCTGGTGCATACAGGCCGAGACGGGGGAATAAGGTGAACCATGGCGGCGGCTTACACTTCCAGGTGAAGGAAAGGGAAGGCGCGTATAAGCGCGTTGATTAGGGTAAAAGAGGGGTTTCATCTTTTGAAGCATCTTATTATGTAATGTGTTTTACACGCGCTTAGCATGACTCAATTAAGAATTTAGACTTCCTTTTTTAATTTTCTTTTAAAAACTAACCGAATTACGTGGCAAAATCTCAACCATTTATTTCATATAGATCAATGATTCAGATTTGTGTACAAGGTACACCCTAAGGCTTGTGAACAAAAGATCCATACTCTATGGTCTCGGCTTGCTCTTCGACGTTATAGTAAGGGATATACTGGATTAGTATATGATTAGTATAGAGTTATATACCCTTTCACTTTCAAATTTCAATTAACTCGTGATTTCAGTGCTTTGCCGATCAAAAATATAAATACATAAGCCCACCCCCTTTGTAATTTTGAGTTAGAATTGCACTACTGGTGTTGATTTGTTTTTTTTCTTTTGTTTTACCCATTAGTTACCCGCTCCACCAGCATCACCCGCGCGGGGCGGATGTGGGTGAAAAGGTTTACGGGTGATTGATGGAGCAGGTGAATTTTTTTACACGTGGGGCGGGTGATGGAGTGGCTTCATCCACCCATAACCCGCCTCATTTCCACCCCTAGATCTATGTACATCCCCATCTCTCACAATTCATAGTAAATTAGTAATACAAGGTACTGTATTTGTTATTGTTTGGCAAGGTCAGTTATAGAAATCATAAGTCTAAAGTACTCCGTATAATGTAAAGTTGGCAGTTTGTTTTGGAGTTTCTGTCAAGTTCCAAATCCAACATCAGTCAGATCCTTGGGGAGTGTGGGTCAACAGATGAATCAGTTTCTCTTGAGCAAAGGAAATACTAAAAAATTCTAACTTATTAACAGCAACAGAGCTTCACAGAGAGTGAAAAGCTACTACAATTCTTCAAACAACAAAGGGAACTAAACTATTCTTCTTGAAAAACATGACCCTATATTGTATTTGATGCCCACATATAAAAGTTCTCATAAATAAACCTTCCCCAACTTTTATTTACACACTAATAAACTGTAATTGAGAGACTTCCAATTCTCTCTCTCTCTCTCTCTCTCTCTCTCTCTCTCTCTCTCTCTCTCTCTCTCTCTCTCTCTCTCTCTCTCTCTCTCTCTCTCTCTCTTTCCCCCTTTTAACACACTTTCAGCTGCTAGAGTACTCTACTCATAGAGATCAATATCAGAATTAAATCTTAACTAGTATACTGGCCCTTACTCCCCAACCAAACAAAAAGTTTCCAGTCCTTATTCCAAATCTTGTTGTAGAGACACTTTCTCAAGCTGCAGCGGCCAATTTTCTCCCAGCAAGGTTGGATTGCACTCCATTGCAGCCCGTAGGTCAACTAAGGAAGAAGGGGTAATACCAGTTGGTCTTTTAATGTAACTCATGGGTCGCATCATATTTATTCCACATGCCATCTGAAACCACATCTGCTCAATTTGCTTATTCCCATCCCTTGAATCAACCATTTCCAAACAAGGTTTGGTCAACCTTTTGAGATAAACATCCAGGCTACTGTTCAATAGGTTAACACAATCTACTGAGACTTTGAGGCCTTCTGCCTCCAATTTCTGCTCCACTCGCCTCCTCAAGGAGCTGGTGTCAGGAAGCTCCCCAGTACTGTAGCACATATCCATTGGAACAGGAGACGATGGTAAGAAAGTGAATACTTTCCGAGGCCCCTTTGGATGTATTTGGATGCCTAGAGGAGCTGTCACAGGGCTCCTACTGCGGATTCCTAGGCTTCCAGCATCCTGGTCAACCTCCTCCCCGTCTTCTACAAAGGTAACCTTAACAGGTCTGCTACCCAATGATTGCAGCTCTGTGGCACTTTGCTGTTCTAGAGCTTTAGGAGCTAATTCTGTGCAAGCCGCAGTGTGGGACATCCCGTGTGGGCCCAGGGGGCTAGGGCGGTCCCTGGATTTATGATCACGGAAGGAAGGAGTTCTTCCCCTTCGAGGAGACTGAGGGCAAACATCTCTACACAGAGATTGGAGAGAACTTTTTTGATACCCATTTGCCACTTTTCCATTAACAGTACATTCAAGCTTGCTCGCCTTTGTTGGTGGGACTGTTGAGAGACAAGCGTTTTTAACTATGGATCTGATGAACCAATTGTGAATGCTGATATTTTCTCTCCCAATTGCGACAATGGAGAGCTTATTGAATTCAGATCTACTGAGCTTTTTATTGAGGAACCTATTCAGGAGGTTGAAGTATTTCTCTGATTTCTGAGCACCAAATTTCTTTGCAATCAGGGTCTTAGCCTCTACCCGATTGACTCGGGTGAAATGCTGATCACCTGCCATTATCTATCTACGCCTCCTTGATTCCTCCCTAGACGGTAGTATAACAATGAAGATTCCAAAGTACCAGCCACAACTCAAGCCAAAACCGTAACCCTAGTTTCTAGCTCAGCACCGCTTTCACCACATTGAGTAAAAGAAGTTACGAAATTGATGATCAGATCCGAATTGAGAAGCAGATCCTGCAGGTCAAAAAAAACTCTCAGCAATTCCAGTTAGCCGACAGCAATTCAATTCTCCAGCTTTCCTTAACAAAAATAAAGAAAACGATAAGAAATTCGGGTCAATACAACGACAAGAGAGTGGAAATCAAAATTCAAACAAAATCAACCTCGTCTGCCCCAAATTCGCACACCAGAAACCCTAAATTCACTTCGAAAAGCGAATAACATAGAGACTGGCTAGAATTGGGGGAGAAACCCTAAAATCTGCACTCGAAAAATTAAACCCCCAAATAAGCGAAAACAATCGAAGCAAGAATGGAAACAATTGCATATCAAACTGACATGAAATCGGAAATATCACAAGACACCTGAAATTGAATCGAATTTTCACCGGTAAAAGCTCAAACAGAAGCTGAATTTGTCGGGAAGTGAAAGGGGGCGAAATTAGGGCAACGGGTTGTCGCCTGGAGGAGGAGGAGGACTACGACGACGACGACGGGGGGATTAGAGATGGTATCTGTCTGAAGTAGAAGGGTCAACCACCACGTGCGTTTTGTGGTTTGCAAGCCAAAGCTCATTCTCTTCGTTTAGATCTCCTCTTTAGAATGCTAGTTTTTTCCTATCTAATCATATTTTTCTGTCATGTTTTATGAGTCAATGGTCAACGCTTTGTGATATTTGTCAAAATATTTGCACCAAGTCATTACTTCTTTAGGTAGTGTTTCGCAGTCAGTGTTGGAGAATTAAGAACCCGGTTGCACTTCCTAACACAGCTTGGTTCTTTACTTCTTTGCGGTTGTTGAATGTTTTCGTAGTTTGAAATTAGCTCATGGGAGGTTTGAGAGTGATTTCTATCATCTATGATGGAGGAACCGATGGATGCTGGGGGATGGGGCCTCCATCCGGTTCTGGAGGGATGATTGGCTAGGCTATGGGAGACTGTCGGAGCGGGCGCAAGGAGTTGTTGACAAACGGGTGGAAAGTGCTAAAGGTAGGAGCTATACTGAACTGACAGAGTTTGATGGAACTGGGATGTCTTCTCTCCAATGTTGTTGGGATGTGTGCTGTTGAAATTAGCTTCGGTGGCAGTTGTGGAGGACGGTACGGTCTAGGATACCATGTGTTGGAGGGATTCGCCTGATGGACAATATTATATAAGCAATGATTATGATTGCATCATAGGAAATATTGATTACTATGAAGTGGATGTGCGGGCGTACAAGATTTTATGGAAGCTCAAAGTCCTCGAAAGAGTGCGGTACTTTGTATGGCTACTGCTCAAAGGGGTGATTCTCACAAATGTCGAGCAAAAGCGGAAGCAGCTAGTGATCAAAGAGGGTTGCACTGCGTGCCTAAACCAACCGGAGACACTCTTACATCTCTTCCGGGACTACATGTGTATTCATGGTATGTGGAATTCGATCCAGGTGGGTGCTGCTAACTTCTTTTGTGCACCCTTAGCAAAGTGGATCAGGAGCAATTTGACGAGCCATGCCACTAGGAAGGGTGGCCTTGATTGGACGAGTTGGTTTGCTATGGCACTCTGGTGAACATGGCGATGGAGGAATGATAAGAGTTTTCAATGACAAGGAGGTGCAGATCGACAAAGTCGGCTTCATTGATGGAAGAGCTAAGGAGTATGCAAAGGCCTGGTGCAATTCGGAGCAAAGGACAAGATCGACTTAGAGGTCCACTGTGATGGTGAATTGGGAGAAGCTTGAGGGTGGCTGGATAAAAGTGAATACTGATGGCGCTGTCAACAGTGATGGGTTAGCTATGGCTGGAGTGGCTCTCCGGGACGATGCGGGGACAGCTCGATTGAGGGATTCTACCACAACATCGGCTTATGCTCGTTTCCGATGGCCGATCTTTGGGGAATCCTCGACGAGTTTCGCATAGCCTGGGATTGAGGATTTCAGAAAGTGATGTTCGAGACAGATTCCTTACTCGTTGTTACACCGATCAAAGGTAATATCACCATCGGTCACTCGCTTTCTAGCCTAGTCCGTGAGTGCCAAGGCTTTATCACTCGATATTAGGGCATCCAACTCCACCATGTCTTCAGGGAAGCGAATTCCGTTGCGGACTCCCTTACTGCTCTTGCCTTCTCTCACCTTATTGGTCTTCATGTACTTTCTAACCCACCTGAGGGTGTCTCGTTTCTCATTGAGGAAGACGGTAGGTAAAAGGTTACTCCCCGCCTCACCCGTATGTAGCCTATTTCGTTTTTGCTTTAGTTGTTTGTTGAGAGCTTGTTTTCGTTTCTTCTACCAAAAAAAATGATGGAGGAAGCGAGATATTAAATGATGACAACTAGAAATTAAAGTACGATTGGTGCAAATTGATTTACCTAGTACGAGGCTTTTGCCGACTAGCTCACGAGCCCAAGATTTACCACCAAAATGAGTAAGAGAATGGCGACCATTGCGAGCAAGCATAAAGTAAGATTCATTGAAAAATGTTACTTCGGGACAAATTGACCCCCAATTATGATTTCACTTAGATCCCAAGCTCAACCCCCAAAGGGGAAAAACATTTTCTTTATGTGCTTTGACATAAAATGTACAATTAAGATTCTTGTTTGACCCAATTTTGAACAAAAAAAAAGCTTGTTCCATGATTTCAAGGTTTTTGTTCGACTCGTGGTTTCTAGAATTTCCTAGTCGTCTGTCTTTCTTGCTGATTTTGTTGTGGTACACAAGTCGTGTCTGGTCGGGGTCGTGGTAGTGTATTTCATATAGCTCCGATTTAGGGTGGCGTTTTCCTGGAGTTTGGTTTTCACTTCCCACAAGAAATCGTGTCTTGATGTACCTACTGTTTGACGGTGCTTCCTCAGGAGTGCTTGACTTCTCAGACTTCTTCTTTTTTGGTAGGAGGGTCTTTCTCGTCTCGGCTCCTCGCTAAATGTCTGTCACCTTCGGTCGTCTTCCTCGATTTCTATGGAAAAAGCATCTTCCGTGGAGGATCCTTCCATTCACATTTGCATTTGCATTTACATTTACATTTCAATTTTACATTTATATTTACATCTAGTCATCTAGATTTACATTGTCATCACCAAAGACACCAACCAAGGAGAAATACAAAAGAACAACGTACTTACAATTTCATTTTTTGCCTTTTGTTTTCTTTCTCCATATTAAATAAAAAATTAAAATAAAAAAAGATAAAAGAAAATCAGAACTCCCGGGGATCGACGAATATGGAAACCCCCGGCGGCGACTTGGTCCAGTCCCCCAACGAGCCGTCTCTGTAATCCTCCCCCAACCGCTTAATACACCACAAGTCCTCGGCGCACGATAGCGTCTTCTAGTGGGGCACCCCTAACCTGAGCGGGTCCTGGCTCCCCACCTCCGTAGCCACCACCCCGCACCCACTCTCCCATGTCAAGTTATGTGTGAACCCACACAGCGCTCGCACCAGCTTCCCTGCTATTGGGCCTTCTCCGCTCAACCCGTACAGAAAGTGCAGCCCAAACGGCCTAAACACCTCTGGCACCGACGGTATCCTCATCCACGGCATCGCCCTGTCCACCATACGCGTCGTTTTGGCAAGCCCTCTCTTCCACCTCGGCGACCCCTTCACCTCCAGCTTCCACACTTCCTTGCAGTTCCACACACTCACCACCGCCCACGATGACGCGTATGACGTCTCCCTCCGCGGCACCGCGAGGAAGGTGCCTAGAGTTAGTTTTTTTTTACTGATCACCGCTTCGATGTCACGCGGGAAGAACTCGGTGGTGGATAAACTCCAACGGTAATGGATCTCGGCGTCGGACGAAGCGAGCTTGATTATTGAAACTTAGGGCGATACTTGGACCCGGTGGGCGAATACAGGTTGGACCAAAATGGAGGGAGTACGGAACTTGGAGTAGCCGCATTTGTGGGTGAAGAGCTTGATAGACGGAACGCTTTCGTTTTCAGTTGCGTAGTAGGCGTGATACGGGGTTAGCCGTGAGATAGCCCGATCTTCGACAATCAAATTAGAAACTAAAGAACAGAAGCAAGAAAAAAGAAAGACTCAACAAGACTCAAAGAAACCGACAAGAATGCCAAGATTCAATAAAGAACATGCAAGAACACCAAGAACAAGGGTTATACTCGATGTCGACTTCAAGAAAGTGAACAAGACTCGATAAAGACTTGACACTGCAATACAGAATTGAAAGACACGACCGATAAGGACTGAGTCGATCTATATAGAACAAGAGAAAGACCTCATGCCTCCTTAGAGGGTAGGAACCAATACCAATGACTATATAACCCGCCTATACAACCCTACACAACCAAGCGGACAACTTGGATGCACAAGAAGGGGGCTCATAGATACTAGGATCACCAAGTCTTGCGAAGTTGATGAACACAAAGCAATCAAGCTAAAATAATACCAATAGTTGCAATCGATGAGCCATGCTTTAGATCGATTGACTTTGACTCATGTGTTTCACACAAAAAGAGAGCTTTTCTATAAAATTCAACGTGTGTGATTACAAAGGAGGCATTCGGCTTATATAGACCTAACTAGGGCTGAATGGGCTAATTTTAATAAAACTAACAATTATAAGAATTAATTAAAATAACCTTAAAGTTTCCTAAAATAACTTAAGTAAGAAAGTTGCTAAAATAGGAAATAAACATAATGTTCAAGACTTAATAAAATCCCGTCAAAACCAGCGACAGCTCAAATAATATGGATTTCGGTCAAGCTCTAGGTCGAATCTGGAAAAACCTTCAACGAAAAAGTTGTAGATCTAGTCGTCCTCGTTCCAACAAGGTATAGCACGCCTCAATCCGATAAATATAGAATCCGAAAGACCCATTTTACTGAGACGTCGAAAAGCTGTCAAATATTATGAACGAGTCTAAAACGTCATTTGCACCTTTGGATCTTCTCCCATGGTGGAGCCTTCTTCTTCCTCTTGAGGATGATATCATTCTCACGAGCTCGAATCATAGGTCCATCCCCAAGCATAGATGTGTCCGAAGGTGTCTTGGATGGTCCCACATCAATCTCCCTTTCTTGAAAAGGATTCGTCCTCGAATCCAAGGTCGCATAAGATTCCTCAAATGCATCCACACGAGCTCCTGGATCGAAAACCTCATGCCCATGAAAACTCGTCTCAAGACCGATTGATGTAGGGATTGACCACTCCTTGTTGGGTATTGTCTCAGCTTCGTCAATTTGTGGGCCATTAGAGCTCTCTACAAAATCAAGAAAAGAAATTTGATTAGTGAACAATTCAGATTCCATATCAACGTAATGATGTTCTAACTTAATATGCACTTTGGCTTGTTCATTGATCTCTAAGTTTCCATCCAATGCTAGCAAATTTTCCTCCTTTTTCAAGGCTGGATTTTCAATTAATTCAAGGCTAGCAATATGAGAACAATTTTTATCATCAATGATCATATTATAAACATTGCAATTTTCTAAGCATTTAGTATGACACAAATCTTCGCTTTGATTATCATCACAAGGTACAAGTGGAACACTTAAAACTTTACTAACAATCAACGAATCTCCATGCTCATATTCAATGCAATCTTCATGATCATAGGCAAGTAAATTAACATCTTGATCATTATTAACATGCTCTTTAACTTCGTCAACAAACTGAATATTTATACTAGAAGAAACATGATGTTGAATAGCATTATTAGGAGGAATAGGATGAGTTTCTTCCCTTTCAATTGGTGGCACTGCAACTTGAAGTGGGACTCCTTGTCTGAACACCGTATTAGAGCCAAAGCGCCGAAGCTCAAAGGTCGTAAAGCTTTTGTCCAACTTAACCAATTCTTCATTGGTCCTTACCAATATCGCATTCATGCCGTTCATAGCTTTCAACAATGTGTTCATCTCAGCATAAACAATCTCCATGTTAACCTGATTAGACATCCCAAAGAAAAGACAAGCAAGGAACTATGTAAGAGATTAGTAAAATATAAACAAACTCACGATGTGTTTCGCTCACACTCCCTCTCTAATTGGTATGTCACGCTGACGGAGGGAAAGTCGTTGATTCACCTCGCCAAAAATAAATCCCAAACAAACAAACTAGTATAGTATGCAAGTAAGGGGTCGAACCCTAGAGAATCAAGTATTTCTAAATATTGTATATTTATCAATATAAAAAGAAAAGATTTTTATGAATGAAAATAAAAGAAAACAATATTGACAAAAGCAAATAAAGGATAGAAGAAAAGCGTTTTCACCTGCAAGTTCTCAACTTTGGTTGGTTTTATTGATCATCGAATCCTTTTCAAGCTATTATCGTTTCCTACGAATTCCTCTCGTCTCGGTGTAAATAGATTAAAAGTCTTACGAATCCAATTAATCCCTTACACCTCAATGCAACCTTAACACGGTCAAGATTTAACAAAGAGATAGCAAATACTCCCAAGAACTTGAGCATATAAATAACACCAATTAAACACGGTAAATCAATGTTTAAGATATATGTCAACTCTTTACATAATCATGCTTCAAACACGGAATCCACATTCTTATGCGTGCTACTACGGAAATAACACAAATACGAAAGTATTAAATCCTAGCATGAAATCAATATTATAAAGGTAGCTAATCAAGATAACATCAATAACATAATCAATATCACACCAAGAAGTTGAAAGAATTATAGAGGAAAAATAACTTATATTAGAAACTCACAAACCACCAACCAAGTCTCGAAAGTGTAGGCGAAAACTACAAAATTAGCCAAACATGGCTTACCTCAACTTTCTTCTCTTCATAGGTGATTGCTCTACTTGAATCCTTTCATAAGAAAACTAACCCTAAACATCCTATTTATAAGCCTAAAGTCTTGCATAAATAAGGTAAAAGATAGATAAATAAGATAGAAACTTCCTAAACAAACTAGATAGAAGATAGACTTTCCATATTTAATTCGGCGTCAGATTTTGTTGGCAGCGAAAATTTCTGCTAGCAGCGAATGTCCTTAATCTAGCTACTGTTGGATTTTCGCTACCACCTCGCTACCACACTCGCTGACAGCGAGAGTCTCCATTCGCTGCAACGAAAGCTTCTTCGATTCCTTCGTTTTCGCTTCCGCGAGTCAACCCTTTCGCTGCCGCGAGAGTCTCCATTCGCTGCAACGAAAGCTTACATCCACTGCAGCGAATCCGATCGTTCGCTGAAGCGACTCCATTCGCTGACATCGAGTCACCATTCGCTGGTAGCGACTCATGTTGCTTGCTCATTGACTCTGGGTTGACTCGACTCGCTGGCAGCGAGTTTGCATTCACTAACAGCGAGACATGCTGGCTCCAGGACATCCTCCCGTTGACTCCACTCGCTGGCAGCGAGATTCGATTCGTTGGCAGCGAGACGTGCTGGCTCCTGGACATGCTCCCACTGACTCCATTCGCTGGCAGCGAATCATGATTCGCTGGGAGCGACAGATGCCCAGAAGCTTGTTTTCTCTTCATTCTTCCCTCATTCTTTCTTGCCTCTTTTCTTTCTTGCCTCTTTTCTTTCTTTCCTTAGCTTGCTTTCTTGACTTCACTTGGACATGTTGTTCGCCTTTCCTTTGCTTTCCACCATGTCGGATCTACGATTCTGCACAATTCAACCAAAATAGCGTAGATTCTGAACTTTGTCACCAAAATAGCGTAGATTCTGAACTCCCCCACACTTAACCTTTTGCTTGTCCTCAAGCAATGCAAAATAAAGAAGAGCAAAACCATTATCCCACACATATAATCTTCAAGCACTAACCTCGCAAAAGCAACAAAGTGGAGGATCCATGAACATGAAAGCTAACATCCTAGCAAGTATATGAACGATTCAAAATAAGGCACATCTAGTCCAACCTCACCGGGATCATGTGTTTACTCTCACTCTCATGTGTTTAGGCTTAACAATGTATCTCTCAACTCAATCGAAAATGCAAAAAGCTACATAGAAATTGACACAAATATTACATATTCTCCACCGTGGATGCCATCACTTATACGAAACATCAAGAGGTCTTTTATCAAGGTTATAATTGGGCTTGGTAAGGAATTAAGGTAGGAAAATATTTAGGCTTGTGGTGCTAAAAATCCAGGAAAAAGGGATCCCTAAGAACAACCGGAAGAACACTACAAATCAAAGACTTCCAAAACCAAAATAACTCAAACTTTCACTCTCAAAATACTCAACTAAAGAACTTTCTTTCAACCATACATATTTTTCTAACTCTCACATTCATAATAAAATAAAAGGCTCTTATTCATGCTTTTTTTCTTTTCTTTTCTTTCTTTTGACTTTTTTTTTTCTTTTTTTTTTTAAATTTTTTTTTAGAGCCAAAAATACAATAATGCACAATGTGAGGAATCAAACCAAAATTACATAATCGTCCAAAACTTGTAACTTTCTTAACAACATCTTCTTTTCCACTCAATGTACTAGATCAATCATTCACCTACTCTAATCCCAATTCCCGGATAGGGTAAGGCTCATCGTCGGCTAAGGATAAATTTTGTGGAGCTTCAAAGAAAATGCTAAGGCTCAAATTTGTTAAAAGCAAATGACACATATGTAGGGCGGATGTGGATAATAATATGGTTAAGAAAATCATGCCTCTATCATTTGAAACTCATAAGCAATAAACATATAAAATCGGCCTCAAATATAGATAACAATGTCAATCTCAAGAGGTAATTGCATAAGGAGAGTATAATCTCACACAAGAAAGCAAAAGGGAATAAATATTACGAAAATCTCTATAAGGCCAAAAATTCTCACTATGATAAGTTTTGTTGGATTTCAATAATGCCAAAGACTAAGAATCATACTTGCTCAATTGAACTAACAAGTCATGCTCCCATAAAAATCATTTCAAGTATGTGACAAGGCTAGGTAATTCAATCAAATTATGTAACATATATGGTAAAACTCATAAAAATAAAATAGAGGACAAACAAAGGCAAGATGAGTATTTGAATAACACATATATGCAATGCATGATCTTTTTGGATTTTTTTTTTATTTTTCTCAATTTTTTTTCATTTTCCAATGCAATAAATAAACGAAAAAAATAAACATGAATGCAAATCGGAAAAATAAATATGAATGGATGCATGAATCTATGAATCCAACCCTCCCCCACACTTAAACTCTTCATTGTTCTCAATGAAAATCAAACACAACAAATCATAAAAATATGAGAGAAAGAGGGTAAAGAATAACTCACATTGTGGAAAAGTTTCAATGGCGAAGACGAGGAAGCTTGGAAGAAGAACGATGACGACGATGGACGAACCACTAGCATGGATGAATGAAGATGACGAAGAATGAATAAGATCGATGGGTTGTGACGACACTGGACGAAGACCGGGCATGAGCCGCGGGCGTGATTGATCAGGCCACGGGCGCATCTAGTGCTAGCTTCGGACACTGGGCATCACTGGATTCACTGCTGAATTCACTGGCAGGGAGTTTTGGTTCGCTGGTAGCGGATGAAATCAGCTCCTATGTCATTTGGGCGGCTGTAGTCGCTGGCAGCGAATCATGATTCGCTGGCAGCGAATTTAGCACAAATCTCTATTCTCCGATTGTTTTCTTTTCTTTTTTTTTTCCTGCATGGTTAGCTCCAAAAATATTCCGAAAACATCTATCTACAATATAAAATAATTAGGAAATTTCTAATTTATTAAACAACAAAACTAATTAACTAACTAGGAATTGAAATAACTAATTTAGGAAAACTTACCTAGGGTTGCCTCCCGAGAAGGGTCCTTTTTTATCGTCATAGACTTGACTAGAGCTGGAAATACCCGACCCGACCCGAGAAAATCGATCCGATTGATCCGACCTGAACCCGTCTGACACCGGAATAATTGGAAAACAAGTTTGGATCCGAGACCGACCGACCCGATTCGAGTTAAGCTCGAATCCGAAAGCAATCTGAACCTAGTAAGAACCCGAACCCGATTATATCCGAATGGACCGACCCGAAATCAACCCGAAACCTGAAATTGCCCGACCCGAGCATATCCGAAACCCGAAATTACCCGAACCCGATTATACCTGACACCCGAAATAACCCAAACCCAATTATATCCGAAATCAACAAAAATCTTAGCATTTTCTCTAAAATACTCAAAACAACCTAAGTATTTGATTACTTAATAATAAATGGTAATATTATCATGCATATAGTATAATTAAATATAATTTTGTACTCCCTCCATTAAAAAAAGTAACTTTTTAGCAATTTTTAAAACGCCCAAACTATATAAATATCAATTTTTTGTTATTCTTATAATTTCATAGTTATGAGTAATAAGTACGAAATTAATATTAAAAACTAATATTTTATATGATTTTGACTTTTTCTTAAATATTATAAAAAGTGGGAAGACTTACATTTTTTTAACGAATGTAGTATTGATTAAGAAATGATAAACATTAGCTTAATCTATATAGAAGGATACATATCTCATAGGTAAGAAAAAATTGATTAGTTTTATCCAATATGATTCTTGCGGGTTCGATTTGACTGAACTCAATTCAATCAAAACCGTTGTGACCAAAACCCGATTCACCCGAACCCGCTTAGACCGAAACCTGATTCACCCGAACCCGTTTAGACCGACACCCGATTAACCCAAACTCGTTTAGACCGAAACCTGATTCGCCCGAACCAAATAGGACCCGAAAACCCGATTGTATCTGATAAACTAATGCCCGAATAAACCCGACCCGAACTTGATCAGACCCGAATTGTCATCACACCCGATAACAACCCGAGTCCGATATGACCCGAAACCGAATAACCCGATCAGAACCCGACCCGACTCGCCCGATTGCCACCTCTAGACTCGACGATTTATTCGTCCATGTGTTCAAGACTCACTCGGACATTGCTAACGCTCTCTTTAGAAAATCAAACTCCGGTGCACACCATCTAGGTAGGCGAACACCACATATGAAGAAATCGAAGTCAAATGATGTGATGTTGAAGAAGGTCTCCAACTCTTCATATGCTCGAGCGTGACTTCCCGCCAAGGGTATGTAGTACCACCAACATAGTTCCGCCGATGGTTTGTTGAAGTAATTCTCACAAGGTTCTACATACTCACCAAAATCCACAAAAGTGTAAGAAATATCATTACCTTGCTCGGGAGCCACAGAAATAGGCTCAGGACTTGGTTCCTCAATAGATGAGTTGGGGATGATTTCTATAGGTGGAGTAGTTGCCAAAATACATGGTTCCTTAAGCGTGCACTCATGAGACTCCATGTCAAGGGGCATCGGGCTCTCTTCTCCATCTTCGATTGAACCATTGATGCTTGCGTCTTGGCTTCCCTCATGTATCTCGCCCGCCATTGGTTTGAAAGGTAAGGGCATGGATGCCAACTTGTAGTCTTCTTCCACCTTCGCCATGTCACCCACGCAAAGGAAAAGATCCCACAATTCCGACCAATCCAAACCGTAAAATCCTTCATCTTTCAATGACTGGGCGAATTCTCGTATCTCAGGAAGCATGCCATCTTGAACACAAATTACTCGTTCTTTCAAATCATCTTGGATACCCCGTGAAGCACGGTCGTCCACTAAATCTTGCACTCTTGTGAGGTAATGGTGAAAGTATTCTCCTTGGTATTGCCATAACTCCAACTCCATTGCAAACAATTAGTAACGAGGTGTTGTGAACCGTAAGATAGGTCCACGACGGCGATAGATATATATACAAATATTAATAAATACATAAAACAAAGAAATAAAATTGATTCCCCGGCAACGGCGCCAATTTTGACGGAGGGAAAGTCGTTGATTCACCTCGCCAAAAATAAATCCCAAACAAACAAACTAGTATAGTATGCAAGTAAGGGGTCGAACCCTAGAGAATCAAGTATTTCTAAATATTGTGTATTTATAAATATAAAACGAAAAGATTTTTATGAATGAAAATAAAATAAAACAATATTGACAAAAGCAAATAAAGGATAGAAGAAAAGCGTTTCCACCTACAAGTTCTCGACTTTGGTTGGTTTTATTGATCATCGAATCCTTTTCAAGCTATTATCGTTGTTTGGGTGTAAAAATTCGTTCTTTATTAAAATGTTGCCTTATATGCTCGTGTGATTATTTTTGTGAAAAAAAACTTCATGTGATAGTTCGTATATTATGTACGAGAGCAGGTTTGGTGACAGTGATTACAAGCAAATAAAGAGTATGCAAAATGTGTTACATATCAAATACACCGTTTTGACGTACTACAAGCTCATAAGGTAAAGTATACAAATTTAATACGACGGCTGAGCATACAAATATATATATATATATATATATATATATATATATATATATATATATATATATATATATATATATATATATATATATATATAATAATTGACCAGCTGAGGGCGTGAATCCCGTCAATCGGATGGCGAATTGCTCGAGGTTCTTCAGTAGCTCAACTATCCGATCGAACCTGCAAATTCAAACTAATGTGAAGTTAATTAGTGAGTTCTAAAAGAAATCTAAATGGACCTATTCAAGTTCAATGGCAGCCCAAAATAAACTGGCCCAAATGACTGCCAGAGTAGCCAAAAGCTACCAACTAACGTGGCTACCAGTAAAATTAACTACATAAAAAAAAATCAGCAAAATAAATAAATAAATAGCCGAATAAAGGGGCTATCTATCGATACCTGATGGAAGGAAATCAGTAGTTAAAGAGAAAGAAAAAAAAGATAGAAGATCTTCTAGAAAAGATAATGTTTTATCTTAAAGGAAAAGAAAGATATTTTCCTAACTAGGGATCTATCCTACCCTATGCATTCTCCCTATAAAAGAGGCTAAGACTAGGGTTGAAAAGGAGGCTGAAACTCACGGCAGAACAAAGAAAACAAGAGGCTGCAAATAAACACTCAGCAAACACAAAAATCAGCAAGAAGAAAAAGAGGCAAACAAGGTAGCCTTCTCTTTCCACGTGGGGTTCCTATAGACTCCGAAGCCCCGCCCTTGCAAAGCACTCTTGTTTTCGCTTGTGGCTGTTGTTGTAGGAGGATGGTCAAGTATGAAATAAATATGAAATATAGTTCAGATTGACTTCCCTGTCTCAGCAAATAATACAAGACTTCCTCCCGTTGTAGTAAGAGAAAAGTCAGGATCGAATCCACGAGGAAGCACGTCAGCAGTTCTCAGGTAGCTATCAGATTCTCACAAACACAGCAGCCGAGCAGAACAGACAGAATCGCAGAAACAGAAAGAAAGAAACAAATAACCCGGCAAGGGCAACTAAAACAAAAGCAAAGAACAAGTAAAAGACAGAAAGTAAAGCAAACAAAGAAAGAACAACGCAGCAAATAAAGGGCAAAGGCTCTCGTCGATCTCGACAACCAGTACTCGAGATCGACCAACACAGTGACTCAGAAAGTGAAAATCGACCAGAAACAGAAGAAAAGACAACTCGACTAAGACAAACCCAACTCGAGATCGACAAGGGGTAACTCGATCTCGACGAAGCTTCGTCTAGGTCGACCAGAAACAGAAAAAAGACATAAACTTTAAAGCTTGCAAATTCAAACACAGAACTCAGAATTTCGGTGAAATAAATCAATATAATAAAAGACCTCCAAGGCTAGGGTTTCAACACCACAACGATAACCATGCAAAACAACACATAAAGGCATAAAAGATCATGCTTTCCATCTAAATAACTTTCGTCATTAACAAATAGGCATATAGAGGCTCTCACATAAACCCTAATTGTTACTAACCCTTTTTCACATAATTAATCCAAGTTGCATTAAGACCACTTTCGCTTCAATAACACAAACAAGGATCACCTTCAACTCTCGCAAAAGAATCATGCTTATAGGGATAGAAGATGAATCACACAAAAAGATCTGACCTTTATCGCATCGCCTCACATGGCCACCGTCGGGCTCACCCCAGCCCCAGAAGTGGGTGGACTACTCACGCCTCATCGCAATCGCAGACATTGAATTGATGAAAGAAACTTGCATAAAAATAAATTCAAAGCCTTTTACAATCTTGGCAATCAACTTTCGTTGTAAGCCAAAACCCTAAAAACCTCAGAACTCCTAACTTCTCTGTGGAACTACTTACTTCTCTCTGAAATTGAATCTAACTGAATTTGAATGAATGAAAATCAGCCCCCTAGGGCTTTATTTATAACCTTCATTCCCTAGCTAATCTAGGAAAGAAGATATCTATCTCTATCTAAATTTCTATCTAAATTGCTAAAAGATAAATAAATTGTTTAATGGAATTAAATCCATAAGGAAAAGATAAAACTAATTATGGTAGGTATGTCTTCATGTTGATAGATTCCGCCTTCCATGGATAGATTTGATAGATCGGATAGATCCCAGCAACTCTCGGATTCCTTCATGGCCAAGACATCCAAATTCTACTCGGACAAGCCAAGTCGAGAAGCTTCTGGAATCTGGGTCTAGTCGACCTCGACAAGGTCTCCTCGACCTCGAGTTGGGTGGCTCGGCTTGGCTCGGCTCTGCTCGATGTGGCTCGGACTCTGGCTCACTGGTGCTCGTCGACCTCGAGTTGGCCTTGTCGACCTCGAGTGGGATTAGGTCATCGACCGGACCTTCTCGGGTAGATCTCCTCGGGTTGCTCGGACATGGCTCAGGGTGGCTCGTCGATCTCGACGAGCCCTAGTCGACCTCGAGTAAGGTTGGCCGACTAGGTCTTCTCGAGCTGCTCCTTCCGCTGGCAGCGGATGGCTTCGTCCGCGGCAGCGGGTCCTTCGTTCCGCGGCAGCGAGTCCTTCTTTCCGCGGCAGCGAGTCCTCCTGGTCGTCCTCGGGTGGTTTTTCTCGGCAAGCTCGGCTCTTCTCCTTGTCGACTCCGGACATGGGGACATGGGGACTCGGGTGGTTTATGCTTATTTTGGCAAATAAGCATAAACTACATAGATTCTGTACTATCTTAACCCCAATGAATGAAAAGTTACTGTAAAACATTGCAGATTCCGCTCACAACAAACACCCCATACTTAAGCTTGCTTGTCCTCAAGCAATACTTTTATTTGTCATTCAGGGGAAGAAATCAAAACTCTCAACATCTTAGATTCATTCTTTATATGTCCCTGCAGTCAATTACCATCCTCGAAAAGGTACTAGTGTCACAGATTCATGCATGTGCAAATATATAAAAGCAACATCTACTCACAAAAGGAGGGTTATGCACAAATAATTCATACGTGACAAAGCATTGATAATCAAGAAGACTTTAATTTAAGCTCATGAAGGAGTAGATAGGTAAAAGGCTAAAAGGTGGGCGATTTCTGGCAATGTGGTGCTTTTGATCCGGGGAAATGGATCACTTTCAAACTTTTGATTTTCATACCACATTCTTCTCCATAAGATTCATCACCTTTCATAATGCTTTTTCTCAATAATACTGCTTTTACCTCTCTGACCTCAGCACTGCCTTCTCGCGAGTCGCAAACATGGGTGTCATGAATGGCCCCGGATACTTAGTGCTTTGGACTCCTCACAATGTGTCCCATCTCTCCAAACTATTATCTTAGAGAGCAGGGTCAATCTACCTTTATCTCCTGAGGTGATTGGATTTTCTTTCACTCCTTAAATTTTCCATATATTTCAAACAAATTCCTTCCAAACTCCAAATATGATATATAACACAAACAACCATATAACAATCTCCATAATGTAACATAATTCTCAACATGATCCCCGGATAAGGTAAAGAATGGCAATATTTAGATCATGTGGAGCATATATTTGAAATAAGGCATGTTATGGCTTTTGTGATGCGTAAGCATAGGTAAGGCTAGGATATAAACAATATGAGCATTATATGGAAATATAAAGTCCTCCATCATCTTATCATGCAACATGTCAAAAGCAACTTCAAATTTTACCTCCTTTCATGGTTTTCAAGAAATAATGCACTTCATTGTGACTTCCCCTTACTAGGCAATTTCATGCTATATCTCTAATGAATCCAATTTTGCATCGTTGAGTCCAATATAAGCTTCCATGACATTATTCAAAAATTTCAATGGGGGTCATTTTTCAAGATTTTTGGAAAACATGCATATAAGCACATAAATAAATAATGCATTCCAAAATAGTCATGTAGCAATTCCAAGAAATAATGCACACATAATGTCAAGTGTGGAAAATATGCATAATGTAAGCCCTTCCCCCACCCCATACTTAAACATTACAGTGTCCTTACTGTATATAAAAACAAGGGTAAAGGGTAAAGAAAGAAACTCACAAGACATATGTGCAGAGCTGCAAAATTTCGAATGGAGCACCTCTTAGTCCGAGTAAGCTTTGGTTCTATCCATTGACCTGAAAAAGTAGAAGACATATACCCACAAAAGAAAAAACAAAAACAAAGTCTCAAATGTCCTAAAAAGTCTATGTACATGCTCTAGATTTTATAGTCGCTAGGCCGACTTTCATTAATGCTCAAGGTGGCATCTGCAGGGCCCATGTAGCTTGGGCCTCAAATAAGACTCCATTCTTGTCCATCAGTTGTAATCCTCCAGAATGGATCTTGTTCACCACGAACGGTCCCATCCGCTTCTTGTTGAATTTGTTGGGAAACCAATGATCCTTTGATTTAGAGACATAGAGCTTGTCTCCAATTTCATACTCCTTATGCTCATCATTGGAAATCCTGCACAATCGCACATACCAAGGCAGACCTCTCCCATGTATAGATAAATCTTTGATGGAAATAGGAGAAGAAAGATCCATACCTTGACTTACCTTCGCAGAAATGGAATCGGGGACCACGGTATTTGGTCGATCTCGACTAGGGCTCCTCGAGATCGACGAGACTGCAGGCTCTGGTGGTGTCCTGGTCGAAGAAGCAGAAGTCGATGAAGAGGGTGGCTCGTCGACCTCGAGTAGGCTACTCGACATCGACAAGGACTTTGCTCCTGGCGGGTGGCTCATCGAGGAAGGCATGTCTGGTGGCACTGGGTGGTGGTCGACCTCGACAAGCCTACTCGAGGTCGAGTAGGGCTTTGGTCCTGGAGTCACCATCATCGAGGAAGAAGAAGCCGAGGCCGTCGAAGAGTGGTCGATCTCGACAAGACCCTTGTCGATCTCGACTAGGGATGGTGCATTAGGCGGCTTCTGTGTCGAGGAAGCAGGAGTCGTGTTGGCTGGGTTCTTGTCGACCTCGAGTAGCCTACTCGAGATCGACGAGGGTTTGGCTTCCGTCTGGCTGCTCGACGAAACTGGCTCTGGTGGAGTCTCCTTGGTTTGGTCGAGATCGACTAGGGTTTGGTCGATCTTGACCCCATACTTAGCTCCTGTCAAGGCATCCGAAAAATAATTAATCCACAACGACTTACCTTGGTCTGTGTCGATTGGATTCTCTGTGTTTTCCTTAAGGATTGCCATGATCTCCTCCACCTGGGCCTCCATGTCCCTTTTTTCTATCTCCTCAGGGGTCATATTTCTGACCTTGGGTTCCCCGCAGGTGATGTAGCCAGCTGAGATAGATTTGACCTCTTCCATCGGACCCGTATGCCTTTCAGTTTTGTTGAAGGAATACTCAATTACCTCATCGCTGATGTTGAAGGTGAGCACTCCTTTCCGTACGCTTATGTTGGCATCCACAGTCGCCAAGAATGGTCTCCCTAGAATAATTGGACAAGCAGGATCTTCTTGCATATCAACAATTAAGAAATCAGCAGGAACGAAGAATTTACCTACTTGTACTGGTACATTTTCCACCATGCCTGTTGGAATGACCACTGTGTTGTTGGCCATGTATAGTCTAGCATCCACAGGCTCTAAGGCACATATCTTAATCTTGGACCAAATCGTTAAAGGCATAATACTAACACTGGCTCCAAGATCACATAGGGCATTAATTCTGTATGGACCAAATCCAATAGTTATAGCAAACTTACCTGGATCCGGCCTCTTCTCCAATATGTCCAGATGGCTGCACTCCTCTGTGATTTCTGCCATCGATCGCTTTTTGCTCAGAATCTCCTTTAGGAACTTGACGTAGGACGGCATTTCATTGAGAGCTTCTGTGAAGGGGATAGTGACGTTCAGCTTTTGAAGCATCTTGATGAAGCGCTGAAACTTTTTCTCCGCTGGGTCCTTTGGAGATTTTGTGGGGAAAGGCGGCTTCTTTTTCTGAGTCGGAGCCAGAACAAACGTCGGAGTTGCTGCAGATTTCTCGACCAAGGGCTCCTCAACATTGACAAGAGTCTTATCGAGATCAACTGGATTGGGTGCAGTCGAGTTGCTGTTCGGCGCAGACGAAGATTTTGGCAATTTCTCCTCGAGGTCGACGAGAGTCTTATCGAGGTCGAGTACGGCCTTGTCGAGATCGACTACGGACTTGTCGAGGCCGACTTGCTGTTCTTCGTCGTTCTGCTGCTTTCCAACCTCTGGTTCTTGCAGTTGATGGCCGCTTCTGAGTTTTACAGCAGCGACGTGTCCAGTCTTTCCCTTTGGATTTGGTTCTGAAGATCCAGGGAGTGCGCCTAATTGTCTGGGGATTCCTGCGGCTAGCTGACCAATCTGTGTATCAACTGTTTTCCGCCAGATATCAATTTCCCCAAGCCTAGAGTTGACACCTTGCATCTGAGTATAGACGGAGTTGAAGGACTGCCTAGTTTCTGAGTGGTTCCTCCGTATTTCCTCCAGGACTAGCTGTATATCATCCTTTTTCTGGTCCCTTTCTGGATGTCCTGGAGCTCTGTAGGGCGGGGGATTCCTAGGGACTCCTTGGTTCCATTGTGGTTGTTGAAACCTTTGGTCCCCCATGTAGCGATTGGGTCCCCCTGCGTAAGCTGCATCCTCATGGTGCTCTGCCATCCTGACTTGCTCTGTGTGTGGGAACTCAGGAGTGGTGTGCCTTTGCGATCCGCATTCTATGCAAGGCTGGTTGACAGAGAGATACTTTACTTGCTTGATGAGCTTCCTGTTCTGATCTCTGTAGTATTGTTCCCTGACATCTGGATCGATCTCCTTTGATGGCTCATAGAGGGGCATGGATGGTGCTGGCCTGGCGTATGGGTTCTCTTCATAAGTTGTAGTAGACCCATACTTGTTGTCGTAGGTAGTGAGCTTCTCCAGCACTCCCCATGCGTCACTGGGTGGCATTGTCAGATACTCATAGCGAGTATAATTGTTGATTCTGTCCTTAGTGACTTGATCAAGAGAGTTGAAGAAGATCTCCTGAATGATGTAGGGTGGCTGTCCATGAGTAGGGCAAGATCATAGCAGTTCCTTGTAGCGCTCCCATGCCCTTGCCAGCGGTTCCCCTTTCTGCTGTTTAAAGGCGGTGATTTTCTGGCGGAGATGTGCTGTTTTGGCAGGTGGGAAGAATTTGTTCAAAAACTCTTGCTCTACTTGGGCCCAGGTTGTGAGTGATTTTGCCTTCAGCCCTTCCAGCCATTTCAGTGCAGGCCCAGCGAGCGACCAACGGAAAGATTTCATCTTGACATATTCCAGAGTTGTGCCTTCTGCAAGAGTACGGTACATATCATGAAAGTTAGTAATATGTTCAAGAGGACACTCATTAAATCTGCCGTAAAAGGCATTATTTTTAAGCTCTATAAGAAATTGAGTGCGAATTTCAAAAGAGTTTTCAGGGATTAGAATCGCCGATTCAGGCACGACGAGAGTTGGGTGCATGTAGTCCTCTGCCGTGGTTGGATACTGGGCAAGCTCAGCTTGTGCTTGTTCCCTTGCTTCTCTCTCAGCGGCGATAGCAGCATCTTTAGCGTTGATAGCGGCATCCCTTGCGGCTAGTTCCCTGGTAAGCCTAGCGACCAGCTGTTCCTGTGTTTCAGCGGCCGACATGATCCTTTTGAGTTTGGAGTGGATGTGTAGGTAGCGCTCCGGTTCGTCTAAGCTGTCAAACTCAGGTGTTTAACCAGAACGACGCATATACCTGCAATCTAACTCAAAGAAATAGTGAGAACTGACTACCTAGGGCGCGATTGATTGCTTCCCCGGCAACGGCGCCAATTTGTTGTTGCAGGAGGATGGTCAAGTATGAAATAAATATGAAATATAGTTCAGATTGACTTCCCTGTCTCAGCAAATAATACAAGACTTCCTCCCGCTGTAGTAAGAGAAAAGTCAGGATCGAATCCACGAGGAAGCACGTCAGCAGTTCTCAGGTAGCTATCAGATTCTCACAGACACAGCAGCCGAGCAGAACAGACAGAATCGCAGAAACATAAAGAAAGAAACAAATAACCCGGCAAGGGCAACTAAAACAAAAGCAAAGAACAAGTAAAAGACAGAAAGTAAAGCAAACAAAGAAAGAACAACGCAGCAAATAAAGGGTAAAGGCTCTCGTCGATCTCGACAACCAGTACTCGAGATCGACCAACACAGTGACTCAGAAAGTGAAAATCGACCAGAAACAGAAGAAAAGACAACTCGACTAAGACAAACCCAACTCGAGATCGACAAGGGGTAACTCGATCTCGACGAAGCTTCGTCTAGGTCGACCAGAAACAGAAAAAAGACGGAAACTTTAAAGCTTGCAAATTCAAACACAGAACTCAGAATTTCGGTGAAATAAATCAATATAATAAAAGACCTCCAAGGCTAGGGTTTCAACACCACAACGATAACCATGCAAAACAACACATAAAGGCATAAAAGATCATGCTTTCCATCTAAATAACTTTCGTCATTAACAAATAGGCATATAGAGGCTCTCGCATAAACCCTAATTGTTACTAACCCTTTTTCACATAATTAATCCAAGTTGCATTAAGACCACTTTCGCTTCAATAACACAAACAAGGATCACCTTCAACTCTCGCAAAAGAATCATGCTTATAGGGATAGAAGATGAATCACAAAAAAATATCTGACCTTTATCGCATCGCCTCACATGGCCACCGTCGGGCTCACCCCAGCCCCAGAAGTGGGTGGACTACTCACGCCTCATCGCAATCGCAGACATTGAATTGATGAAAGAAACTTGCATAAAAATAAATTCAAAGCCTTTTACAATCTTGGCAATCAACTTTCGCTGTAAGCCAAAACCCTAAAAACCTCAGAACTCCTAACTTCTCTGTGGAACTACTTACTTCTCTCTGAAATTGAATCTAACTGAATTTGAATGAATGAAAATCAGCCCCCTAGGGCTTTATTTATAACCTTCATTCCCTAGCTAATCTAGGAAAGAAGATATCTATCTCTATCTAAATTTCTATCTAAATTGCTAAAAGATAAATAAATTGTTTAATGGAATTAAATCCATAAGGAAAAGATAAAACTAATTATGGTAGGTATGTCTTCATGTTGATAGATTCCGCCTTCCATGGATAGATTTGATAGATCGGATAGATCCCAGCAACTCTCGGATTCCTTCATGGCCAAGACATCCAAATTCTACTCGGACAAGCCAAGTCGAGAAGCTTCTGGAATCTGGGTCTAGTCGACCTCGACAAGGTCTCCTCGACCTCGAGTTGGGTGGCTCGGCTTGGCTCGGCTCTGCTCGATGTGGCTCGGACTCTGGCTCACTGGTGCTCGTCGACCTCGAGTTGGCCTTGTCGACCTCGAGTGGGATTAGGTCATCGACCGGACCTTCTCGGGTAGATCTCCTCGGGTTGCTCGGACATGGCTCAGGGTGGCTCGTCGATCTCGACGAGCCCTAGTCGACCTCGAGTAAGGTTGGCCGACTAGGTCTTCTCGAGCTGCTCCTTCCGCTGGCAGCGGATGGCTTCGTCCGCGGCAGCGGGTCCTTCGTTCCGTGGCAGCGAGTCCTTCTTTCCGCGGCAGCGAGTCCTCCTGGTCGTCCTCGGGTGGTTTTTCTCGGCAAGCTCGGCTCTTCTCCTTGTCGACTCCGGACATGGGGACTGGGCTTCGTCGACCTCGACCAGGGCTTGTCGAGGTCGAGTAGGGTCCGGAGCTCGGGTGTCTGGCTTGCTCGATCAGGGTGTGCTCGACCAAGGCTGCTCGGCCATTGCTCGTCTAGGTCGAGTAGGGTTACTCGATGTCGACTAGACTTGGCTCTCCAATTTGTTCCGCTGTTTTGACCTTGGACTTCTGTAGTGGTTTTCCGAGCTTTTCTGACCTTCTGTAGAATTGCTGTCAATGCCTCGATTTCTGCGATTTAAACAGAAACTGGTGTAGATTCCATAATTTTGACAAATAAGCATAAACTACATAGATTATGTACTATCTTAACCCAAATGAATGAAATGTATACAGAAATCGATATAAAAGTTACTGTAAAACATGGCAGATTCCGCTCACAACAGTGGCCTGGCAGGCCCGGCCCTGGGCAACGGCGAAGTGGGCGCTTGCCCAGGGCCTCCGATTTTATAGGGCCTCATTTTTTAAATTTAGTATATATTAAAAATTGTTTACAAAGTGACTAATTGCCTTCTTTGCCATGCTGATTTTTGGGGAGGGTAGGAATGCTTTTCTTTTCCTACTTGGGAGAGTTCGATTCTTGCTGGAAAAAAATCCATACCAAATGCCCATTTCCTTCT
This sequence comes from Persicaria tinctoria, assembly GCA_037127255.1. NCBI lineage: Eukaryota > Viridiplantae > Streptophyta > Magnoliopsida > Caryophyllales > Polygonaceae > Persicaria > Persicaria tinctoria. The sequence goes on along the minus strand of JBANSL010000002.1, from coordinate 63,605,507 downwards.
CTCCTCTTTTGCCTCTCAGATCTGCGCCATTTTCACCTCTCGGAGCTCATCGGGATTTCATTCGTTCAAATGCCAGGTTTCAATCTCTCTCTGTTGTACTTTGAATCCCGATTTCCTTAATTTCTTCATTGTCGTCCAATTTATATTTCAATTGTCGAAAACTTGATCTTGAAAGATTTGGATCCAACAGTTGTGGTGTTCGAGTCCCTGGCGCTTGTTTTCGATTCATTTGCCGGCCTGATTAGACTTGCCAGTAAGAAGAAGAAGGTCGAGGATGGGGAGAGAAAGATTGTTCTAGAGCAGAACAAGCACTCGTCGTGCCTTGACATGACGGATCCGGAGGCAAATAACGATATGACTGGCGATAAAGAGGCGCACATGGCCGTTGTTCTGCCCAGATATCGTTAGACTTGATGGAGCGGACCAAGCATCACTTAGGTAAATGATTTTCAGATTTTCTTTGCATTTCAGATCTTTGTATTTTGAAGCAATCTTATCTTTAGCAACTGTTAAGGAGACAATTGGATCTCTTCTTGAAATTTGAATTATTGGATTAATTCGATCACATAATTACATCCTATCGAAGCTTACGAATTTGAATTCATGTAGAATTTGGAAATTTAGTGCATTGCAATTGTGACAAAAAAAAGTATCAACTGTTCTCTTATTTGCTTTTAGTTGTAATGTTTGATTGATGTTTCATCGTGTCTTTTAGTTTCTGGATTGGAGGGAGTTGAAGAATTTGGTTTCTTCTCCTTGAATTCTATCCAATCCAGGGCTTGTTGTATAGTATAATCAATTTGATTACTCGTACTCTAGATTCAGAGCCTTTGAATCACCATGAATTGCATATATTTTTCTATGGCTATATTTATTTATCTTATGATGATGATTATGATGTGTGGTAGATGACTTGATAGAAGCTGATGAAAGTTGTTTCCTTGTGTTATTGCCACCGGGGCTGTTTTCCTTGTGTTATTGCCACAGGGGATGTTTTTTATTTTTACATATATTTTTTTTTCTGTTTTCTTGTATGTTTTCCTACTTTTTTATATGAATAATCTGATTAAATTCTACCACTCTTACTTTGAATGCATTTGGATTTCAATTTGTAGTCATATTTTTCAGTTAATTATACAATTCTCATGGTTATGAAGTTATTTTCCAATTTATTCCTACTACAAGGAGGAATTTCATAACCAATTCAAGTTAATTTGCCCTATCGGGTGCCACTCTACTGAATTTGAAAGCTGATTTTTGAATGAACTGAATGTGGTTTTGAAAGCTAATATTGAGTAAATTAGACCCGTTTATACTTTGAAGGCATCTAGATTTCAATTTTCAGTTGTATTTTTCTTTTAATTTTGGGTTTTAGGTTGGGTGTGCTTTTGAGAGTTAAGTTGATGTTCATTCATTCAACATGTAGGTCAGGATGAATTCAGGAAGCAATTAATTGAGATGAATCCTAACAACAAATCTATTGCTACTGTATGTGTTGTTTATAGTAATTTAATGCATTAATTTCTTGTCAATCTTCTTTCAAAAGCTCTAGCTAATTAAAGCTTGTTGATTCAAGATATATATACCTAAACCTAAACTCTAGCTAATTTATTGGCTTGGGCATCAGGGAAAATAAATTCAATTAAAAATTTAAGGCATGTGTGATTCCATCAGTAGCTAAAATCAAGCATGGCTTACTCTTGTGATACTACTGCTTTTTAGTATGACTATTACGTTTCCCCCTTTGGCCTTTTTATGTACAAAAATAATAGAATAGAGCTTAGTTGTTGTATTGAGTAAATAGACATTTGTTTCTCTTTTGTGTTGGTATTTCCGAATCATGAAATCTTCTTGTGCTATCAAGTATTATAGGACAATTCAGTATTGATGAGAATATGCATGTAACTTCTTTTTACAGCTAGCTAGAGTGCTAGACAGCCAAGTGTTCAAATTGTACTTGGAATGTAGAACTTCTAATTGGTTTCCTATTGTTTTGAGTTTAAGTATGTGTTGAGTTTTCCATTGATTAGTTACATGATGGAATTACATGATTTCGATGTCTAGTTGAAGTATGGAAGAACAGATGGAATTGCATGATGGAATTACAGGATCTTGCCATACTAGAAGCAAAACCTGGACAAGATCCTTGGACTTCCATTGTATGTGTTGGGTTTTCCATTGATTAGTTACATGAATGGAGGCCTTGGACTTCCAGCAACCAAGTTGTCGGGTGAGTTTATACCTCAGATCCTCACGTGAATCGATGTTTAAGCTCCGATGAGTTGAATTCGAGGGAAATTTTTCATGTTTAATATGTGATTGTAGGTACATTCAGGTCAATGAAAAGAATCTCACATTTCTAACTATTAAGGTATGTTCAGTCAATCTATAACAAATACAAAGTCAATCTATAACAAGTACAATACCTATTTGGCAATGCATGAGTGACCAAGTTTCATATATTGATTAACAGAGTTCTTTTTTATTACATGTCAATGTAGGGAGGGGGCATACTACACAGTATAAATCCTGAGAGTTTAGACTTTCTGACAAATGGTTGGTTGGAATCTCCCTTTGAAGATAATGTAAGCAGTGCTCAGTTGGATCACGTGCTACTTGCACATGTATCAATTTATTCGACTATAACTAGTTCAAAACTCATCCTTTGTCTGTTAGGACTCAAGAAAATGAATGCTTTTGAGTTGCGTTAGAATGCACCATAGAATAGGGTACATTCTATTATTATTTTTTTGTAAAACGTTGGACTTTTTAGCCCGGCTCTATTGAGTCCGGGCTAAAAAATATCCTTTTTTTTATATTTTGATCAATATATGCAAATTGGCAAGCAAAGCTTCAAAACTGATAAAAGCTTCAAAACAGATAAAGGAAGAGATGGATGACAAATTGTACGTGTCAAGCACACCACTGCAGCAGACGCACAAGATTTTGCATAAAGCAAAACAAATCAAATCCAAGAAAACAAAACTAATCCAAGAAAGTTAGGAGATAGGAAGAATCAAGTTTCTTATCTTAAATTCACAATACATACAAGTTCGTCAAATCTTCAGTAAAAAAAAAAGAAGTGGTTGATCGAGTATACCTGCGGCCGCTTTCCGGAGGACAAGGACTTCGTCTGCCGCTCCCCTTCCTTTCAATAGCTTAAAGTCGGACTCTTGTGCTCTCTACCGATCGAGCCCCAAATTAAAAACCCTTGACTGCTGAAGTGATTTTTGACAATTTAAATTGTCAAAACCAAATCAAATCGGAGACAAATTGGAAAGGAAAGGAGGGGAACAAACCAGTAGCTCTTTCCCCTTGCAAGAGCTCGCCCGTTTTCAACTGATAGAAGCTCCCTCCGCGCTCTTCCTTTTCTCTTTCAATTACCAAAACCGAAAAGCCCCTGATTTCCCAAATCGCAAACCTAAAAATCGAAATCAACGACGGTCAAGAAATTAGACACTCAATTGGAAGGGGGTTTAGTTGGGAATCTGCAATTTAGGCTATGAATTACCTAAAAAGTAGATTGAACAACAAATTTGAGAGCGAATTTCGCAAACCAAAACGAAAAAAAAAAGGGAAAAAGAAAACTAGGGCGAACCTAATTGGAAAGAGCCGAGGTGACTCTCGCGCTTTCCGTCCTTGCACCACCTTCACTCCGCCTTTGCCTTGCCCGAGCGATTCGCCGATGCTCCACCCTCCTCCGTTCAACTGCCCAAGTGAGATTGAAGGTCGCTGCTGGTGCTGAGAGGAACAGAGGCGAAAGGAAAGAGATGGTGAATAGGAGCAAACGAGGAGGGTTTCATAAAAAAAATTAGTATAATAAACAAACCGGGTTTAAAATAGGAAGGGCTCGGGTGTGACATAAAACTGAATTGGACTTTGGTTGACAGTGGACCATGCCCAATTGCCCATGAATTGTTTCTGTTCTTTAAAAAAAATAACAATAATGTTGTAATATTGATGGGTGAATTGTCCACCTCCCTTGCCTTTCACCTTCTAACTCCCCACCATGATGACACAAGTTGTGTTTGGCTTATAAATATTGCCTTGTTCTCTCCAAGAAGAAAGACAAGCAATAGAGATCTCTGTTTCTCTGCCTTTCTCCTACTCCTTTTTCATTCGGTTTATAACACGTTATCAGTACGATCGACTCAATAGATCGATGCCCATCATTGCCTCATCGTCTCTCCTTTGAACTGAACTGAATAGGCCGGATATTAGTCACGAATACGTTGTGCATCAATCTAAAGAAACCGATCTTGGCAGTCATGGAAAGTGTCGGCAATTCTTGTGATTCCCCTGTGCTTCCCCATTGATCCTCCTCCCGATGTCGACGACAACCTCTATACATCACAGGGAACTCAGCAATGCGATCGACATCGAAGCCCTTTGCTTGAACTCAAGAGACACGCTTAGTCGTTGAGCCTGGTGCACGCGTTGCTCGGAATCAAAACGAAAAGTTCCGCCGCCGATCTATAATGCCCAAACGGAGAAGGAGCCGGAGGTATGTACATAAATAATTTCGATGATTAATCCAGTACAACCAATATGAATGTTGTAACCGCAAGGATCAATCGACGGCGGTTCTTTCTGTGGTGAGGGTGGTGTTCAACGTCTCGATCCCCATAATCGACGCTGGAACCATGTCGATCCGGTGACACGGAAGGTGAGGGGTCTTGCCGGCGTTGGCGATGGTGATCGTTGTGTTTAACAAATCGAAGTATCGATGGAGTTCAGACTTTGGTATACATTCCAGTGTGTCGCGTACGCTGGATTTATGGGGAGTCATTTGGACGGACGGATTGAAGGGCGATCTCGTCGAGTCACTCGCCAATGCCCGGTAGAAATTCGGCGAGAACGCTCCCCGTGATGGAACCGCAGACCACGGGTCGGCTCTTCTCCGGCAACCTCTTGATTGCCCGGTGTGATTGAAGTCGTCCTTAGCGCCGAGGAGGAGGTGGTGAGGAGATCGTTGAAGGCGGCGGTGAGTCCCTTCGTCGCTCTCTGCAAACAGAATGGAGAAGACGAGTCGTTCGTCTACTTGCGGCTCCGGAACGACGTTTTCTGCAAATTGGAGAAGACGAAGCAATTTGTGGAAAACTTGGGTTAATTACAAAACAAGCCCTAGAATTTCCAAAAATTGCAGTATGGCATGTACCTTTCTGCTAATTACAGAAATGACCCAAACTTTTAGGGTTATAACTTTTCTCCCTAGTGAAGGTTCCGATCTCCATCTCCGAAGCGATGAGATTGAACTCGTAAACCAAATATAAAATAAATTTATCCGGTAGATAAATCAATATTCCCCGAAGTGGATAAAAGTGAGGAAAATGAAATTATAAATCACTCGATATGATTAATAAATCTCATCCCCGCAGAGATGATCGAGCCGATAAATTTCATCCCCATAGAGATGAAATTATATTTATTATTTATGTTTAGTTAATTCATATGCATGCTAATTTTATTTTATTTAAACTATACGGAGTATTTGTTTTCTCTCATCCCCGAAGTAGATGAACGAACCCATCACATCTCCCGAAGTAGATGAGCGGGCACATCTCTCAAAAGAGATTAATGTTCTCATCTCCTGAAGTAGGTGAATGAACAAGTCGTATCATTAAGATAGACCGATTAATTTCATCCCTTAAGCAATGAACCAAATATTTTCATCCCTGTAGTGATGCATAAATGATTATCCTTTTATTTTATTTTATTTACTTGTATTTGTATTTGTATATTATATTTTTATTCTTCATCTCCCGAAGTAGATGAATAGACATATCTTCCGAAGTAGATGAATGATAAACCGCACCCTCGTAGGGACGAACCGATAAACGTCATCCTTGTAGTGATGATTCGTATATCCAGATAAACAAATCAACTATGCTCCTTAATGTTTCTCAATCAGTTTCCCGCAGTAAACGATAAAATTGCATATAAGAATACTGCCTCCTGACGTAGGTGATAAAAGGTCTCGAAGATCTATGTTAAATTTTCTTGTCACCTGAAGTTGACATTAATTTTATTTAGTTAAGATTATTGTTGTTGATATTCATGTTTCTTAATAGTAGTATGCTTTACTATTTAGTATTATCTTTTACATAGTTTTATTATTATTATTATTATTCCCTTAATGCACCATATTGTGAGTTTTCATCAAAGCATGCATAAGAGCTTAAAGACTCTAATTTCATATTCTTATAAACTCTAGCAGAGTATATAAGATCTTATTTTCAACATTTGTACTCTTGAAGAAGTACATGGAATATGGGTTATGGCATATTCAGAACTATTTTTGTTTGGTTATTACAACCAATATAAATAACCACAAAACATGATCTGGTTTACAAGGCCACTTCCTAACAATCCTCTAAGCATGACCCGAAGCATGCCCCTCCTGTAGAAGGTGTAAAAGAGGTAATGGTTAAGCGCGCAACCAAAGTTATTGTTGTGGCTTATAACTAGGTCATCTTTGTACGGTTAATTCTAATGTCCCGAAGAACATTATGAATAAGGATAAAGTGTATCTAATGAATACACGTAGTTGGTCATTAGTTTCATACATGTAGTATGACACCAACAGAAGTTCTGAAAAATACCCAGTTAACGGCATCTGATTAAATAAATGGATCACCATGTACAAAATTCAATGGTTAGAATGTTTACCATTGAGACTTATGATGCCACTAACCAGAAGTTATTTGATGATAATATCTTATTCTTTGTGGAATTTGGTCGCTCAAGAAAAACGATGATTTGCAAGATCATTGAAATTCACACAAATTCCCACTAAAAGGACTAGAAGATCCTAAGACCAGAAGATCCTCAATAAGGGTGACCATACATGTACGGCTTGTTCTCTTGGCAAAATAATAACAAAGACCGTTTATAATAAAGAGTAAATGCAAAGTCTCTTTTGTCTGTTGATCGAGTTCAATGAGACAACTATGAACATAAAACATCGTCATATGGACCATTGTTATTCGAGCATAGATGCCTTAACACATTGGTCATATGAAAAGGCAGAGAAAGAGTCGTTAGTCAAATGGGCCCATGCAGTTTTGCATTTCAAATTTGACACAATAACTTCTCTCGAATTATCTCCAGAAGAGAGTGTATGTTCCGAGGCCTCCTCCAAAATTAACTAAACGACCACAAAGAAGTTGAATGATACATGGGGTTTGAGTCCCTAATGATATCAAATACCTCGAGCTTTAGAAAGGTGATCAAATGCTCGGTATTTAGAGGGAGAGGAAATGAGACTGTACTAAGAAAGAGATTGCATGAAAGCAACTTTTCTATATATCATTTGGGATCCGCGGATGAATGAAAGTGAACCAGAAGTTCAACACTTATGTACACCAAATGATAGTTACATGGTTTAGCATAAAGCCATCAAATGCATTTACTAAGGCCAAGAAAGTGACTACGTCGCATATATTGCACTAGCTAGCTCATTTGGAGGTTCCAGAAGTAACTCCGAAAACCAACAAAATCAAGTGAGTCTCAAATATATTAGAAGTAATGAAGATCACTAGGCTCTCACTTTAGGATTCCCCGGAAGTAGAAAGAGCTCATGGAAACATCAAAATGATGGTAAAAGAGATAGAAAGAAGGAATTCATGCAAAGATGAATTCTTCAAGCATGATGCTATTGGACAAGTAGTTCCAACATGGGAAAGTATAACATCATTGGTTTTTAGTGGATGTTTATACAAAACCGCAATAAATGAAGCTGTAAGATATATAGCAAGATAGATTGCATAAAAGTTTTATAGTGGATGATATGAAAACATATTCACCAGTAGTGGATATAATATTTGGTTGTCGATGAACCGACTCTAACCATAATTGACGGGCATAGTAGTTGTGTACTCAAGTTGATCATTAATAGAAGAATGTAAGTAAAATGATCGATTAATTTGAAATACGTGAAGCGTCAATATGAAAGCCTCATCATATGTACATGATTAAGCCAAAGGGTGCTTATAGTACTTAAAGTATTGTGTAAGTGGTGATATAGTGTATTGAGTCCTGAAGTACGTACTATACATAACATTGTACTCTTTTCCTTAATCTTGGTTTTTATCCCACTGGGTTTTTCCAAGGTAAGGTTTTTAATGAGACAACTTATACACCATCTATACATCGGATCCCTCGTATCAAAAGATGAAAAGCACACTTGGTCCTGGAGTACATTATATTTGTGCATTGAAAGCAGCTCATCACCAAAGACGAGGAAGTCTATTGCATCGAAGCCGAGTGTGATACATGAAGACATTTTAACTTTCACACATCGATGACAACTTTCAAACTCGACCATACAACTCGTGAAGTCGGCATTATCAAGAAGTTTGAAGTGCTTATCAGAATGAGAAAGTTGTTGATTTGAGGGGGAGAATATACGCACTGCACTCTTTTTCCCTTTGATCAGGTTTTGTCCCACTGGGTTTTCCTGACAAGGTTTTTAACGAGGCAGTATCACCAAAAGCGTATCAAATGACATATGTACACTTTTTCCCTTAGTCCTAGTTTTTGCCCCATTTGGGTTTTTCTAGGCGAGGTTTTTAACGAGACAATTTGTAATGTTAGAGGTGTACATTCAAGGGGGAGTGTTGTAATATTGATGGGTGAATTGTCCACCTCCCTTGCCTTTCACCTTCTAACTCCCCATCATGATGACACAAGTTGTGTTTGGCTTATATATATTGCCTTGTACTCTCAAAGATGAAACCCAGGCAATAGAGATCTCTCTTTCTCTGCCTTTCTCCTACTCCTTTTTCATTCGGTTTATAACAAATAAGAAAAAAAAAGATAAATTGTCGAGCAAGCAACAATTCACATTTGCAAAAGAATTATGAATAACTACGAAATTGACCCACTGAAATATAAAAATTATAATCGACACAAATTAGAAATTGAGTTTGACAACATTATAAAGTTAAACTCGTAAAATTTCATCTCCGGTTTATTTTAGTGGGTCAATATCAAACTTGACTTCTAAACGAGGGAAAAGAAAACGGAGTTAAAACTCTAAATTAAATGTCCCTCAAATTCAAACGGTTCTTAAAAGAATTACGGGTGATTTGATCCCGTTCCAAACGGGTACGTAGGACACCCGACAAAAAAGCTCAAGCTCGTCGGGTTCAATCACTAAAACCCAAAAATTAAATCAATTCAAATACTCTGAACTACGTAAGGCTTGATTCTCTTCCAAGAGATACGTATGCAACCCGTTAAAAATTCCGGTGCAGCCCAAATCACCAAAACCACTTAGGTCTTGGTGTCGACACGACTTCGAATCAAGAGGATAACCAAAAGGGGTCGAACTCAAATTCTAAAAAAAATTAAATAAAATATGTTTTACAATTACTCGCGCATTTTTGTTCAACATATTTTTGGCACGCCCAGTGGGACCCTTTTTGCCTTTTCATCTCTTAGTTGTGTTGAAACTAATATTTGCCTATTTCTTATTCGTAGGAGAAAATGGCACCAAGAGCTATTGTCAACTTCAACGAACTACCTGCTACCTTTCTCGTGGAAGGTGGTCGCTGGCTGAAGAGGAGATCGTTTAAGGTCCAGTTCGACGTGACTAGGGAGTCGATCATCGCTGAGATCCCAACTGGCAACAGCTTCGAAGCTATCAGGGAGGTAGGAACCGGCGGAGAAGAGCTCACTCCCAGGCCTGCTCGTGGGCCAATTATTCGAGTTATCAAGAGAAACGGTAACTCTGCAAAGGTCTCAAAGCCAGCTGTGAATGAGGCGAAGAAAGAAAACAAGCCTCGTAGGGAGAGGGGGCGCAAATGTGGTTCCCAACGCGGAAAGACAAGAGCGCTTCGCAAATTGGCTCGTTCCCCTACTCTGGAACAGGCCAATGCAACACTGTGGAAAGCTGCCAAGGATCTTATCGATAGCCCAAGGAAAATTCTCTTTGGGTCTATCCCTGTCGATATGGACAATGTAGTACAGGTTTTAGTTACCTCTTGTTCTGATGAGGAGGCGGAGGCTATATCCTCAACTGTGAAGGCTCAAAGGGCCAAGGTTCCAGAGGTTGGGGTACCAAATCCGGCCAAGCCTCACAAGGAGACATCTAAGGCTTCTCAAGACCAGAACAAAGGAAAAGGTCTAGCTGTAGCCGAGAAATCAACGTCGCTTTCTACCCAGTTAGAAAAATGTGAGCGGCGAGTGACAAGGTCTATGTCTAAGGCCGAGTCATATGCTAGAGTGACCACCCAATCTTCGAATCCAGAAACGGTTCAAGAAGAAAAACAAAATTCCCCATTATATGGGGACTCTACTTCTCTGTTTCAAGAGGAGGATTTTCCGCTTGTTGTAAGCGAGGGTGGATCATCTAATGACTCTGAAGAAGAAGTTGAAAGCATGCCAGTTTTAGTGACTGGGGCAACAAGAACCGAAGAGCAGCTCCAGGAACTACAAAAGAAGCTAGATGAGAGAGATGCTCAAATTAAATTGCTCATGGACCAGCTCCAACAGCAAAATTCGGAGAACATGCAAGAGATTCCCAACACGGGAGAAAGCAGTACCTCTATCTCTCCTCAGGAAATAAAAGAATGGATCGCACAAGGGATCCGGGAATTCAAGATTTCTCAAAGTCCGCCTGTGATTGGCTACATGAAGCCATCCCATTTCCTCCGAATTATCAGAGGCCAAACTTTGACAAATTCAATGGGATTAACGGGTCACCTCGTGAGCACTTGGCCCACTTTTACTCAGCGTGCGGAGAAACCGCCTTAAGTGATCCTCTATTGATCAGGCAGTTTGTCCAGTCGTTACGAGGGTCAGCCTTCACTTGGTACACACAGCTTCAGCCAGAGTCTATCCATACATGGGATGACTTACAAAAAGAATTCTTGGCTCAATTTGTGAGTTCGAAAGCCAGAGTCTCCATTATGGACTTGGCAAACACTCAACAGAGGTCAAATGAGCCAGCTAACGACTTCATCGCAAGGTGGAGAAGTTTGAGACTGCAATGCTCAGAGAAATTGAGCGAAGAAGTGTGTGTGCAGATGTACGTCAACAATCTACTTCCCGAGCTTGCAATTCATGTTGGTAGTGCGGAACCTCGTTCTTTCGATACCTTGGTTTCAAAGGCTTGCAATGTTGAGCGGCAACTGGCTCGACGCAAGCTTACAACAAACCGACCTCAAATTAATGAAGGAAAGAGGGATGACAATAAAAAGCCTGCAAAGAAAGGAGAGTCCATGGCTACTTTCATTAAGCCTCAAGGAAAATCCTCAGGGAGCAACTCCAAGTCACAAGAGAAGACCCAAACCAGAGAGCCGGCTAAAAGGCTATCTCTCGAGGAGAGGAAGCAGAAAAAATATCCCTTTGACGATGAGGATGTAAGAGGGATATTTAACGAATTGATGGCTGAAAAAATGTTGTCACTCCCATAACCGAAGAGGCCGAATGAGGCTAATAAAATGGGTGATCTGAAATATTGCCCTTACCACCGCATTGTTAGTCACCCAATTGAAGACTGCTACGTATTCAAGGATATCGTCGAGAGGATGATTAACAAGGGAGATATTGAAATGGAGGGATCAAGCTCGAAAGGCCAAGCAGCCTCGTCAAACCCCATCTCTGTAGTAGAAGAGGTTGAGGTTGTTCCTTCACCAGATGACATCCCTACAGTGTCATTACCCCCGAAGGCAGTCCCAGTACAATTTCAGGTGCGTGACAAAGTACGCACTGTATGGGCATATCCTGACATGCCAAGGGAAGAACCGGACTGCCCGACTCTGTATGAGGTCCTAATGCAGTCAAACATTAAAGAATCATTTTCACAAGACGAAGACGCTGGGGATGGTTATAAGTGGCAGGTTTGTCTAAGCTGAAAGAAGTCTCATCCAAAGAGTACCCGACATACCAGACCTACGGGCTTTAGAATGATCAGTAGAAAGCCCGAGAAGAAAAATAAGAAAAAGAAAAACAAGAGCAAAAACAAGAAGAACAAGAAATCAGAAGATGATTCTGATGAAGAGTATATTTAGCCTATACGCCAGATAATTACTTTGAAAGACTTTATTCCGAAAGATCTCCTAGAAAATGATCCTTCCGAGGAGGAGTTATTTTGGGAAGAAGAAATTGTTCAATGTTGCATGGCCACGTGGGCCGAAACGGTTGAGAAAGAGGGGTTAGAGGCTGATGAAGTTACTCTTCGTTCGGGGAAAAAGTTGCCACCTCTTAAGCCCAAGGAAAAAGGGAAAGGGAGGGGGCCACTTGTCAATGAGACTCCAAATGCTACAAATTTTGAGGAGGCGGTTGAAAATGAGACTCCTACATTGGGTCAGAAAGACCAGGAAGCTGGGGCATCCGCCCAAAAAGATGTCGTGCCACGGAGGCCTGTGTTGCTTCGTAAAGCTTCTTTTAAGGAGCAAGTGAAGTACGACGTGATCGGCCATTTAAAGCGCATTCCTGCACGCTTAAGTGTATATGACGCATTACAAATGTCGACCGATTTAAGGAAGGCCTTGATTCAGGCCCTCATGGATCCGGAAGATTACAAAGACCAAGTGGATCGAGTTGAGGTTGATGAGGTGGCTTTGCCCACTCCATCTCAATGTGCTTCATGCATGGCATCCGTAACGTTCTCCGACGGAGACCTCCAATTACGAAGCACCGATCACAATAGACCCTTATATGTCACGGGTACGATTGGAGAGGCAAAAATCAACAGAATCCTGCTGGATTGTGGATCTGCGGTGAATCTGTTACCTTTACGAGTCTTGGAGGCAATGGGATTGACCGTCGATCATTTGTCGCCCACATTGCTCACCATTCAAGGTTTCAATCAGGTTGGTCAAAAGGCTTTGGGTGCCATTGCTTTGAAAGTGGTTTTGGATGATCTCTAAAAGGATGCTCTTTTCCATGTCATTGACGCTGGAACCTCCTATAATCCTTTACTAGGGAGGCCATGGCTCCACGCCAGCAAGTCAATTGCTTCTACACTTCATCAGTGCTTGAAGTACACCGATGAAAACGGAAATGAAAGGACTATCCTTGGTGATAGCGATCCTTTTCAAGGTGAAAGCGTTAATTACGCAAATGCCAAATTTTACAAGACCGTGCACTCTAACTCCAATCCACGTGTGGAAGCGAAAGAGAAAGGTAAAAGTGTTAGTCCACAAAAGGGAGCAATGACCCAAGAAGAGTCCCCATCACCCAAAGTCTCTCTTGTCCGAATAAGAGAAGAGCCAGAGACACGTCCGAAGGTATTATTCAAATACACACCCAAGGATAAGAGACAACCCGGCCAGAAACCATTGAGTGCAGCAGAGAAGGCTATGCACTCTCTAATGACAAGCTACACTTGTCCTCTCCGCAAAATAGACCAATCTGTTCCAAAGAAGAAGTTGGTCATTCAAACACATTTTGGAAATAAAAGAAGCGAAAACGTAAGGATGGTGTTCAAGGGTGAGTCTTCTAAGGCACCAGTCGATCAAGCCTCTTCAAAGCATCATAAGGTCGTAAAGTTAAGGCGATAAGACCTCTGTTGAAAAGAAAAGATTCGCGGAAACCCCTCAATAAGATCTCGATGGATGATCTACAAATCTCTCAAGAGGGGGAGTTATTGTCTGCCAAAGTCTTGGAGCCTATGACTCTAACAAGCCAAGAGCAAAATATGTTCTCACAAGACGCAACAAATGCACCTCGAGTCACGGTTTTCAAAAGACTTGGGGCAGGTGCTCCAAGAGTCTCTGTGTTCGAGAGGCTGGGAAGAGTTAACGTGCCTAAAAACAATGGGGCTAACACCAAGAAAACCAGAAAGTGGAAGATGAAGAATAGGAAGCCAGAAACCTCCACTTACGAAGATGAGGATCCCATGGATGCTCAAACAGAAGAAGTAAATATGGTGTTGACCTATACAAGGAGTGAACCAAGTGAAGATCCTCAGGATTTTCTTAATGTGGTCCAACCTGCTCCGCCAGAAATGGAAGATGGTGGTCAAGCCACAGTTGATAAACTACAAGAAATCAATTTGGGGACTATAGAAGACCCTAAGCCCGTATTCGTTAGTGCTTTGCTAACGGAAGAAGAAAGAGGATCATACGAGCATCTTCTTAACGAATATAGAGATGTGTTTGCTTGGGGATATCAAGACATGCCTGGTTTGGATCCTAAGGTGGCTATGCATAAGCTATCTGTCTCCGAAGAGGAAAAGCCAGTAAAGCAAGCTCAACGTCGTTTTCGGCCCGAGCTGACAGTACAGATTAAAGCTGAAGTCAACAAGCTCATTGAGGCTGGATTTATTCGTGAGGTCCAATACCCAATCTGGTTGGCAAACATTGTTCCCGTCAAGAAAAAGAACGGCCAACTACGTATCTGCGTGGATTTTCGGGACTTAAATGAAGCATGTCCCAAGGATGAATTCCCTCTTCCAATAACCGAGTTATTGGTTGATTCCACTACGGGTTTTCAAGCCTTATCCTTCATGGATGGATTCTCAGGGTATAATCAGATTAAAATGCATCCTAAAGACGAAGAGTTAACAGCTTTTCGGATACCTCTAGGCACGTATTGCTATACAGTAATGCCTTTTGGTCTGAAAAATGCGGGAGCGACCTATCAGAGAGCCATGACGGTGATCTTTCATGATCTGCTTCACAACACTATTGAGTGCTATGTGGATGACCTTGTGGTGAAAACAAAGAAAAGAGAGGATCATCTGGATGATCTTAAGAGAATCTTTGAAAGGTTGCGAAAACACCAATTGAAGATGAATCCCCTTAAGTGTGCCTTTGGCGTAACTTCAGGCAAGTTTCTTGGCTTCATTGTTCGAGGACGGGGCATAGAAATCGACCCCGATAAAATCAAGGCAATCGTGCAAATGCCAGCCCCGAGGAATCTCCGTGAGTTGCGAGGTCTACAGGACAAACTTGCCTACATCCGGCGTTTCATTTCAAATTTGACGGGGAGGTGTCAGCCCTTTCTGAGATTGATGAAGAAAGATGTTCCGTTCATATGGGACCAAGCCTGTCAAAATGCTCTCGACAGCATCAAGAAATACTTGATTGACCCGCCAGTCCTCATGCCACCAGTTCAAGGAAAACCCTTAATCTTGTACACCGTGAGTCTTGAGCGGTCGTTAGGGGCAATGTTAGCCCAAAATAATGATGAAGGAAAGGAAAATGCCTTGTACTACATCAGTCGAACGATGGTTGGGGCAGAACTAAATTATCCTGCTGTGGAGAAGATATGTCTAGCATTGATCTTTGCTATCCAAAAGCTACGACATTATCTCTTGTCTCATCAAATCACATTAATCTCCAGAGCTGATCCTTTGCGATACATTTTGTCCAAGACGGTGTTGTCAGGAAGACTAGCTAAATGGGCTATGCTTCTGGCTCCCTTTGACATCAAGTTTGTGCCTCAAAAAGCGGTCAAGGGGCAAGTCATAACTGATTTCTTAGCCGCCCATCCTACTCCCGATAACGAGGAGTTAGTGGATGATTTGCCAGATGAAGAACTCTTCATGATAGAAGAAAAATCTTGGCAGTTATATTTTGATGGCGCTGCAAAGAGAAGAGGGGCCAGAGTAGGCATAGTATTCATCACCCCAACCGAGGGAATAGTGTCTTATTCATTTTCTCTTTTAGAGAACTGCACAAACAACGTGGCAGAATATGAGGCACTCATCATTGGCCTAGAGGTAGCTCTTGAGATGAACGTTGACCCATTAAAGGTGTTTGGTGACTCTCAGTTAGTAATTAGGCAGCTGAATGGCCAGTATAAAGTCAAAAATAAAAATTGCAGCCTCCTTTTCAACCTTAGTAATCAGGCACTCATCATTTGCTTATTTTGCATCAATGAGCCAAACATCTCATGCACCAGTTCCGTCAGATAGAAGTCGTGCATATATCAAGGTCCGAAAATGACCAAGCAGATGCATTGGCTAAATAGGTCGTGTCACTGACATTGCCAAGTGAAAGAGAAATTGAGATTACAATCAGGGAGCGACATTTGCTTATGTCAGCTTTGGAGCGAGCCGAGCCCACCGAAGAGGTGGATGTCGTTTCCGTATATGAAGTTGAGGAAGAAACAAACTGGCGACAACCACTCATTGAGTATCTCCGTCATGGAGTCCTTCCTGATGATGTTAAAAAGAGAGTGGATGTTAAAAGGCGAGTGTCAAGGTTCCTACTTAAGAATGACACTTTGTATCGAAGGACATTCGATGGAATGTTATTAAGATGCATGTCAAATGAAGAGGCAAAATATATAATCGCAGAAACCCACGCTGGGGTATGCGGAGCACATCAAGCCGGTCCAAAATTAGCTAATCAAATCAAACGATTGGGCTACTATTGGACAACAATGGTGAAGGATGCCATGGATTTCTCTAAAGCTTGCCATGCTTGTCAAATTCACAGCGACTTCATACATCAGCCTCCTCAATTGTTACACCCGACTACTTTGTCATGGCCATTTAATGCATGGGGTCTCGACGTTATAGGGTGTATAAAGCCATCGTCCTCTCGAGGACACCAGTATATTCTGGCTGCTACAGATTACTTCTAAAAATGGGTAGAAGCCATACCATTGAAGGAAGTGGGAGCTAAAGAAGTCGCTAACTTCATAAGGACTCACTTGATCTATCGATACGGAGTTCCTTCAAAACATCATATCAGACAACGCTCTCTACTTCAAAAATCAGATGTTGGTGAAGTTGAGCGAGAAGTTTGGGTTTAAGCATAGCTTCTCATCGAGCTATAACCCGTCATCAAATGGTCAAGCTAAATCATTTAATAAAGTGCTATGCAAGATACTAAAGAAGATGGTGTCAAAATCCAAAAGAGATTGGCATGAACGGCTGTCGGAGGCATTGTGGGCCTATCGGACAACAATGCGAACATCGACTGGTTGTACGCCTTACAATTTAGTCTTTGGGTCTGAAGTTGTTCTACCATTAGAAATTCAGTTGCCATCTCTCAGAGTTGAAGTGCAGTTCACCGACCCGGAGGAGAATGTCAAGATCCGTCTGGCTGAGCTCGAAGCACTGGATGAGCACCGGCTAGCAACACAACAAAATTTGGAAATCTACCAAGCCCAAGTGGCTGGGGCATTCAATAAACGGGTCAAATTTCGCTCGTTCAGTATTGGTGACTTGGTCCTTACCATCAGGCGACCAATTGTGATCAACCGAAAATCTCAAGGCAAATTTGAAGCAAAATGGGAAGGTCCTTATGTGGTGACCAATGTTTTCCCTGAAGGGGCATATGAACTCTCAAATGCCGAAGGCGAAGTGGTATACTCCTGCGTGAATGGAAAATTCGTGAAGAAATATTTCACGTGAAGCCTCGAGAGTGAAAGTGCCCAGAACTACGTCATGACTTGATCTCCAACAAGTAGTACGTGGGACGTTTGACAACCAAAATATGTCAAATTCAGCGGTAAAAAAAAAATCCCAACTCAATGAAAGAAGAAGGATGGACTTGAAATCAATTTGAAACCGAAGCACCCGGTCGAATATGTGAAGAAAAGGGTGCCCAAATGAACTACGAACGGCTTGATCCCTCATGAAGAGGGTACGTAGGCAGTCTAGCTAGTCAAGAACGCTAGATGCAGTCCCAAAAACAAAAACAACACCAATTCCCCTTTCGATGGAAATACAAGTGCAATGTCTCGAGGTTGGCTAATGATGATGAAAATTGCGTTAGTCATCGCGTGAACATCACACCTAGTCAAGATAAAGCGCCCCATAACAAAAACAACGCTAGAATCATGAGCTTCTCATGATTCTTTATCAAAGACCAAATCAAATGTGGTCAAAAGATTAAGGCGAACTTTGAATGTGTTCGACAAGTTTCTCACAAATTCAAAGTTCGGGGGCATCTGTTTGGGTGTAAAAATTCGTTCTTTATTAAAATGTTGCCTTATACGCTCGTGTGATTATTTTTGTGAAAAAAAACTTCACATGATAGTTCGTATATTATGTGCGAGAGCAGGTTTGGTGACAGTGATTACAAGCAAATAAAAAGTATGCAAAATGTGTTACATATCAAATACACCGTTTTGACGTACTACAAGCTCATAAGCTAAAGTATACAAATTTAATACGACGGCCGAGCATACAAAAAAAAATATATATATAATAATTGACCAGCTGAGGGCGTGAATCCCGTCAATCGGATGGCGAATTGCTCGAGGTTCTTCAGTAGCTCAGCTATCCGATAGAACGTGCAAATTCAAACTAATGTTAAGTTAATTAGTGAGTTCTATAAGAAATCTAAATGGACCTATTCAAGTTCAATGGTAGCCCAAAATAAACTGGCCCAAATGGCTGCCAGAGTAGCCAAAAGCTACCAACTAACGTGGCTGCCAGTAAAACTAACTACATAAAAAAAATCAGCAAAATAAATAAATAAATAGCCGAATAAAGGGGTTATCTATCGATACCTGATGGAAGGAAATCAGCAGTTAAAGAGAAAGAAAAAAAAGATAGAAGATCTTCTAGAAAAGATAATGTTTTATCTTAAAGGAAAAGAAAGATATTTTCCTAGCTAGGGATATATCCTACCCTATGCTTTCTCCCTATAAAAGAGGCTAAGACTAGGGTTGAAAAGGAGGCTGAAACTCACGGCAGAACAAAGAAAACAAGAAGCTGCAAATAAACACTCAGCAAACACAAAAATCAGCAAGAAGAAAGCAAGAAGAAAAAGAGGCAAACAAGGTAGCCTTCTCTTTCCACGTGGGGTTCCTATGGACTCCGAAGCCCCGCCCTTGCAAAGCACTCTTGTTTTCGCTTGTGGCCTGGCAGGCCCGGCCCTGGGCAAGGGCGAAGTGGGCGCTTGCCCAGGGCCTCCGATTTTATAGGGCCTCATTTTTTAAATTTAGTATATATTAAAAATTGTTCACAAAGTGACTAATTGCCTTCTTTGTCATGCTGGTTTTTGGGGAGGGTAGGAACGCTTTTCTTTTCCTTCTTGGGAGAGTTCGAATCCCATTTACTACTTATTTTCGCCCTTCTTTTTTTTTTCCTTTTTTAATTGTAAAGTCATATCCCCCTCCTTTTTTAATACTAGCATTTAAACATTATTTTCATTACCGAGTATTAGTGATTAATGTAGTTTGTTTAATCTTTCCATTTCTACTTTAAAGATTGTTAAAAAAAAATGTAGTAAATTCTCCCATAATTTTTTTTTTGTGCTAGAAAATGTAGTAAATTAATCAAATGTTAATAAAACTAATATAAATTTTCTAACGAGAGATGATTAAATTATAAATTTTAGAATTATTTCTTTAAAATCCCTTTTAGATTTAACCAACCATCTTTTATAAATTTTCTTTTATAAAACCATCTTATATAATATTTTGAAATAAATTGAGCAACCTAGATTAATACTGTATTTCATAAATATGAAAAAACTTTATGCAATTTTAATCAAAGCACCCTTAAGTTCTTCACCGATATATTTAATTTCACAATAATTACTCAAAATTGCGTCTAATTTATATTTTTCAAAACTAAAACTCGTTTTTCTAAAAAAGAAGATAAAAATAATTTTTCCAAAATGAGTATCCACAACTAGTTAAAACAAATTTGCTAATAACTTAAAGTTTACTTCAAATACAAAAAATATAATACAAATAATTTAGTGCATATGATATACTAGGATAAAAAAAAAATTTGTTAATATTAATTTTATTGAAAAATATCAGTAGGAACTTATGACCGGGGCCTCCAAAATTCATTGGACGGCCTTGTGGCCTGGGTTACGGAGTCGTCAAATCGCCCTAAACGAAGCCGAAACGCCGCTGAAATTCACTCTCGAGACCCCGCCCTTGCAAAGCACCCTTGTTTTCGCTTGGGTCTCGGAGTCGTCAAACTGCCACAAAAGGAGTCGGAATGCTGTCAAAATTCACTCTCGAAACCCCGCCCTTGCAAAGCACTCTTGTTTTCGCTTGTGGTCTGGGTTTCGGAGTCGTCAAAATACCCTAAACAAGGTCGAAGTGCTGCTGAAATGGATTCTCGAAACCCCGCCCTTGCAAAGCACTCTTGTTTTCGCTCGTGGCTTGGGTTTCGGAATCAGTTAATCGCTCGTGGCTTGGGTTTCGGAATCAGTTAAACGCCCTAAAAGAGGGCGAAACTCTGCCTAAATTCACATAGTGACTTTGCTAATCTAATCATGGCAACACAAGGCTCAACGGTTTTCACCAGCTTCTACCTAAGACAACAAGGGCAAAATTCTGCTAAAGCCTATTTGAAACGCTGCTGGAATTTTCTAAACTAAACGACTAATTCAGACAGACAGACAAATTGCAAGGCATTCAAGCAAACCCACATAAAACAACCTCAGTGCATTCAAGACTTTTCCAAGGCAAAGAAATTGAAAGCAAAAGCAAAGAAAAGGAATTCAATTTCACACAAAAAACTAAATCCTAAATCAGAACTTTTCTCAGGTCTGATTTTGAAGACAAAGGGTTCTCCTTGGTAAACTAGAGAGACACAAAGCATCTTTCTAAACCCAAGTCTAAATATATGCAAATTGGCAAGCAAAGCTTCAAAACTGATAAAAGCTTCAAAACAGATAAAGGAAGAAATGGATGACAAATTGTACGTGTCAAGCACACCACTGCAGCAGACGCGCAAGATTTTGCATAAAGCAAAACAAATCAAATCCAAGAAAACAAAACTAATCCAAGAAAGTTAGGAGATAGGAAGAATCAAGTTTCTTATCTTAAATTCACAATACATATAAGTTCGTCAAATCTTCAGTAAAAAAAGAAGTGGTTGATCGAGTATACTTGCGGCCGCTTTCCGGAGGACAAGGACTTCGTCTGCCGCTCCCCTTCCTTTCAATAGCTTAAAGTCGGACTCTTGTGCTCTCTACCGATCGAGCCCCAAATTGAAAACCCTTGACTGCTGAAGTGATTTTTGACAATTTAAATTGTCAAAACCAAATCAAATCGGAGACAAATTGGAAAGGAAATGAGGGGCACAAACCAGTAGCGCTTGCCCCTTGCAAGAGCTCGCCCGTTTTCAACTGATGGAAGCTCCCTCCGCGCTCTTCCTTTTCTCTTTCGATTACCAAAACCGAAAAGCCCCTGATTTTCCAAATCGCAAACCTAAAAATCGAAATCAACGACGGTCAAGAAATTAGACACTCAATTGGAAGGGGGTTTAGTTGGGAATCTGAAATTTAGGCTATGAATTACCTAAAAAGCAGATTGAACAAAAAATTTGAGAGCGAATTTCGCAAACCAAAACGAAAAAAAAGGGAAAAAGAAAACTAGGGCGAACCTAATTGGAAAGAGCCGAGGTGACTCTCGCGCTTTCCGTCCTTGCACCGCCTTCACTCCGCCTTTGCCTTGCCCGAGCAATTGGCTGATGCTCCACCCTTCTCAGTTCAACTGCCCAAGTGAGATTGAAGGTCGCTGCCGGTGCTGAGAGGAACAGAGGCGAAAGGAAAGAGATGGTGAATAGGAGCAAACGAGGAGGGTTTCATAAAAAAAATTAGTATAATAAACAAACCGGGTTTAAAATAGGAAGGGCTCGGGTGTGACATAAAACTGAATTGGACTTTGGTTGACAGTGGACCGTGCCCAATTGCCAATGAATTGTTTCTGTTCTTTAAAAAAAATAACAATAATGTTGTAATATTGATGGGTGAATTGTCCACCTCCCTTGCCTTTCACCTTCTAACTCCCCACCGTGATGACACAAGTTGTGTTTGGCTTATATATATTGCCTTGTTCTCTCCAAGATGAAACACAAGCAATAGAGATCTCTCTTTCTCTGTCTTTCTCCTACTCCTTTTTCATTCGGTTTATAACACGTTATCAGTACGATCGACTCAATAGATCGATGCCCATCATTGCCTCATCGTCTCTCCTTTGAACTAAACTGAATAGGCCGGATATTAGTCACGAATACGTTGTGCATCAATCTAAAGAAACCGATCTTGGCAGTCATGGAAAGTGTCGGCAATTCTTGTGATTCCCCTGTGCTTCCCCATTGATCCTCCTCCCGATGCCGACGACAACCTCTATACATCACAGGGAACTCAGCAATGCGATCGACATCGAAGCCCTTTGCTTGAACTCAAGAGACACGCTTAGTCGTCGAGCCTGGGGCACGCGTTGCTCGGAATCAAAACGAAAAGTTCCTCCGCCGATCTATAATGCCCAAACGGAGAAGAAGGAGCCGGAGGTATGTACATAAATAATTTCGATGATTAATCCAGTACAACCAATATGAATGTTGTAACCGCAAGGATCAATCGACGGCGGTGCCGTCTGTGGTGAGGGTAGTGTTCAACGTCTCGATCCCAATAATCGACGCTGGAACCATGTCGATCCGGTGACACGGAAGGTGAGGGGTCTTGCCGGCGTTGGCGATGGTGATCGATGTGTTTAACAGATCGAAGTATCGATGGAGTTCAGACTTCGGTATACATTCCGGTGTGTCGCGTACGCTGGATTGATGGGGAGTCATTTGGACGGACGGATTGAAGGGCGATCTCGTCGAGTCACTCGCCAATGCCCGGTAGAAATTCGGCGAGAACGCTCCCTGTGATGGAACCGCAGACCACGGGTCGGCTCTTCTCCGGCAACCTCTTGATTGCCCGGTGTGATTGAAGTCGTCCTTAGCGCCGAGGAGGAGGTGGTGAGGAGATCGTTAAAGGCGGCGGTGAGTCCCTTCGTCGCTCTCTGCAAACAGAATGGAGAAGACGAGTCGTTCGTCTACTTGCGGCTCCGGAACGACGTTTTCTGCAAATTGGAGAAGACGAAGCAATTTGTGGAAAACTTGGGTTAATTACAAAACAAGCCCTAGAATTTCCAAAAATTGCAGTATGGCATGTACCTTTCTGCTAATTATAGAAATGACCCAAACTTTTAGGGTTATAACTTTTCTCCCTAGTGAAGGTTCCGATCTCCATCTCCGAAGCGATGAGATTGAACTCGTAAACCAAATATAAAATAAATTTATCCGGTAGATAAATCAATATTCCCCGAAGTGGATAAAAGTGAGGAAAATGAAATTATAAATCACTCGATATGATTAATAAATCTCATCCCCGCAGAGATGATCGAGCCGATAAATTTCATCCCCATAGAGATGAAATTATATTTATTATTTATGTTTAGTTAATTCATATGCACGCTAATTTTATTTTATTTAAACTATACGGAGTATTTGTTTTCTCTCATCCCCGAAGTAGATGAACGAACCCATCACATCTCCCGAAGTAGATGAGCGGGCACATCTCTCAAAAGAGATTAATGTTCTCATCTCCTGAAGTAGGTGAATGAACAAGTCGTATCATTAAGATAGACCGATTAATTTCATCCCTTAAGCAATGAACCAAATATTTTCATCCCTGTAGTGATGCATAAATGATTATCCTTTTATTTTATTTTATTTACTTGTATTTGTATTTGTATATTATATTTTTATTCTTCATCTCCCGAAGTAGATGAATAGACATATCTTCCGAAGTAGATGAATGATAAACCGCACCCTCGTAGGGACGAACCGGTAAACGTCATCCTTGTAGTGATGATTCGTATATCCAGATAAACAAATCAACTATGCTCCTTAATGTTTCTCAATCAGTTTCCCGCAGTAAACGATAAAATTGCATATAAGAATACTGCCTCCTGACGTAGGTGATAAAAGGTCTCGAAGATCTATGTTAAATTTTCTTGTCACCTGAAGTTGACATTAATTTTATTTAGTTAAGATTATTGTTGTTGATATTCATGTTTCTTAATAGTAGTATGCTTTACTATTTAGTATTATCTTTTACATAGTTTTATTATTATTATTATTCCCTTAATGGACCATATTGTGAGTTTTCATCAAAGCATGCATAAGAGCTTTAAGACTCTAATTTCATATTCTTATAAACTCTAGCAGAGTATATAAGATCTTATTTTAAACATTTCTACTCTTGAAGAAGTATATGGTCAAGATTAAAAGTCCTACGAGTCCAATTAATCCCTTACACCTCAATGCAACCTTAACACGGTCAAGATTTAACAAAGAGATAGCAAATAGTCCCAAGAACTTGAGCATATAAATAACACCAATTAAACACGGTAAATCAATGTTTAAGATATATGTCAACTCTCTACATAATCATGCTTCAAACACGGAATCCACATTCTTATGCGTGCTACTATGAAAATAACACAAATGCGAAAGTATTAAATCCTAGCATGAAATCAATATTATCAAGGTAGCTAATCAAGATAACATCAATAACATAATCAATATGACACAAAGAAGTTGAAAGATTTATAGAGGAAAAATAACTTATATTAGAAACTCACAAACCACCAAACAAGTCTCGAAAGTGTAGGCGAAAACTACAAAATTAACCAAACATGGCTTACCTAAACTTTTTTCTCTTCATAGGTGATTGCTCTACTTGAATCCTTTCATAAGAAAACTAACCCTAAACATCCTATTTATAAGCCTAAAGTCTTGCATAAAAAAGGTAAAAGATAGATAAATAAGATAGAAACTTCCTAAACAAACTAGATAGAAGATAGACTTTCCATATTTAATGCAGCGTAAGATTTCGCTGGCAGCGAAAATTTCCGCTAGCAGCGAATGTCCTTAATCTAGCTACTGTTGGATTTTCGCTACCACCTCGCTACCACACTCGCTAGCAGCGAATGTCCATGCCTTAGAATATTTTCAAGCTTCTTCAATTCCTTCGATTTCGCTTCCGCGAGTCCACCCTTCCGTTGCCGCGAGAGTCTCCATTCGCTGCAGCGAAAGCTTACATCCGCTGCAGCGAATCCGATCGTCCGCTGAAGCGACTCCATTCACTGACAGCGAGTCACCATTCGCTGGTAGCGACTCATGTTGCTTGCTCATTGACTCTGGGTTGACTCGACTCGCTGGCAGCGAGTTTACATTCGCTGACAGCGAGACATGCTGGCTCTAGGACATCCTCCCGTTGACTCCACTCGCTGGCAGCGAGATTCCATTCGTTTGCAACAGGACGTGCTGGCTCCTAGACATGCTCCCACTGACTCCATTCGCTGGCAGCGAATCATGATTGACTGGCAGCGACAGATGCCTAGAAGCTTGTTTTCTCTTCATTCTTCCCTCGGTCTTTCTTGCCTCTTTTCTTTCTTTCCTTAGCTTGCTTTCTTGACTTCACTTGGGCATGTTGTTCGCCTTTCCTTTTCTTTCCACCATGTCGGATCTACGATTCTGCACAATTGAACAAAATAGCGTAGATTCTGAACTTTGTCACGAAAAGAGTTTAATCTAAAGTGAAACTAAATATGCATATTCTGCAATGCAAATGCATCTAAACTACCCTATAATGCCCATTAGAAATGTGCATTATCACACGCTTGCTGGGGCAATCCGCCTTGGGCAAATCAACACTCAAGCAAAAACTTGGCAACATAAGGTAAGAGATCAAGAAAATGGGCAAAAACAAGACAACCGAAAACTCACAACAGTAGCAAAGTATCGACTCGGTATCCCAAGGTATCGACTCGGTATGTGGGGTATCGACTCAGTACCTGAGGGTTTCGACTCGGTACCTATGGGTTTCCAACACTCGACACACACACAACACTGCACTCGATAGGGGTCAAGAGCAACTCGATATGGACTCAAAAGCACTCGATCAAGGGATCAAGCACTCGACAATGCTGAAAAACAAAGAAAATAAAAGAAAACTAAGGAAAGTTTGGAAATTTACCTCTTTTGATTGAAAACCTTTAAGTTAGGATGTTGTAGTTGCAAGGTAGGGTTTCAATTTTTAATTTTGTGGAGGTAATGTGTATGAAAGAAGGGTATGTCGATAGGGCTAGAGAGAAATCACCAAAATTTTGGTCCTTTGGAGCTTTCTTGCACTAGATGAATCAACAAATTCTTTTTTTTTTTTTGACTTACTTTTGCCCCTAGTGAATTTTATCCTCCTAGGTCCAAGTTCAATCTCATTTTTTTTTTAAATAACCGAACTGGTTTTTTTTTAACCTCATGCAAGAAAAGACTCAACAAATAACAAGGACTCGAAAATCTGAGAATATAGGTGAAAAGATAAAATTTGTAGCCCTAAAGATAAATAAATAACAACTTTGGATAAATTTGGTAAGAAGATTTATCTAAGCCTTTTTTATAGTTGATAGATATAATGGAATTAAATCTAACAACTTAAAATCTGATTTTTGATAAGGCACTAAAATAGATAGAACATAGATCAAAAGTTCCAAAGATAGAAAAGTAACAAACTAGGGTTTCTTGTGGTATGTGATGGGACTCGGCCAAGCAAGATCTATGGGGACACAAGGGATGTGCCGTCGGCTAGGGTGATGCACAAGGGTTCTCACGGCTTGGTCGACTCCACCGGTCTCGGCTAGGCTTTGTGTTTAGGCTATGTAACCACAAACAATCACAAACATCAAGATTAATGCAATAATCAGATAAAGAATAAGAAGTAAAAGACCAAAAAACAAGAAAGGACTCTTTTTGTGGTTTTTGTGTTTAAGAAAAGAAAAGACTCAAACTTTGATGTCGGAAATCAAAGCTCTGATACCAATTTGATACGGGGTTAGCCATGAGATAGCCCGATCTTCGACAATCAAATAAGAAACTACAGAACGGAAGCAAGAAACAAGAAAGACTCAACAAGACTCAAAGAAACCGACAAGAATGCCAAGATTCAACCAAGAACATGCAAGAACACCAAGAACAAGGGTTGTACTCGATGTCGACTTCAAGAAAGTGAACAAGACTCGATAAAGACTCGAAATTGCAATACATAATTGAAAGACACGACCGATAAGGACTGAGTCGATCTATATAGAACAAGATAAAGACCTCAGGCTTCCTTAGAGGGTAGGAACCAATACCAATGACTATATAACCCGCCTCTACAACCCTACACAACCAAGCGGACAACTTGGAGGCACAAGGAGGGGGCTCGTGGATACTAGGATCATCAAGTCTTGCGAAGTTGATGAACACAAAGCAAACCAAGCTAAAACAATACCAATAGTTGCAATCGATGAGCCATGCTTCGAATCGATTGACTTTCACTCATGTGTTTCACACAAAAAGAGAGCTTTTCTATAAAATTTAACGTGTGTGATTACAAAGGAGGCATTGGGCTTATATAGACCTAACTAAGGCCGAATGGGCTGATTTTAATAAAACTAACAACTATAGGAATTAATTAAAATAACCTTAAAGTTTTCTAAAATAACTTAAGTAAGAAAGTTGCTAAAATAGGAAATAAACATAATGTTCAAGACTTAATAAAATCCCGTCAAAACCAGCGACATCTGAAAGAATGTGGATTTCGGTCAAGTTCTAGGTCGAATCTGGAAAAACCTTCAACAGAAAAGTTGTAGATCTCTTCGTCCTCATTGCAACAAGGTATGGCACACCTCAATCCGATAAATATAGACTCCGAACGACCCATTTTACTTAGACGTCAAAAAGCTGTCAAATATTCTGAACGAGTCTAAAACGTCATTTGTATCTTTGGATCTTCTCCCATGGTGGAGCTTTCTTCTTCCTCTTGAGGATGACATCATTCTTACGAGCTCGAATCATAGGTTCATCCCCAAGCATAGATGTGTCCGAAGGTATCTTGGATGGTCCCGCATCAAGGCGTACTCCGCTCTATTCTCCCTAAACCCGATGGGGAAAACGGGTAGCTAACACTCGATCTCGTGTGACTTGGATGGACCGACTTGTCTTACAAATGAGGACTTGTATTAATGTACAAAAATATTTTGTACAGGTCACACAATACAAGACTATTTCACACACTATACTCCAGATGGACCACTCACACTCTACCCAACTTACACTCACAAACTCGCACTCACTCACGTTATGTTGAAGACTCAACTTCACTCACCATTCACTAAATGGCTACAACCTAAGCCTATTTAGGCCATGTTTATCAACAGATACTAAAAATACTAATATTTTATTCTTTTCTTTCCGCCACATCATCCTAGCATCCCATTTTCATTTTTCCCACTTTATCAATAGCATCTCTAGCATCCCAAAATACATCTTTTCCTACCAATTTAATTTACAAATATACCCCTCTCCAACAATTAATTTCATTCTAGATTATATTATTATATTCATTTTTATTATTAAAATATTAATATTAAATTAACACAATATTATTTATAACCTAAATAGTACGAACTATAATAAATAATTATCGGAATTTTCGCCTGGTGCCCCTGAGGTAAGGCTAAATTCGCCGGGTTTACGAAAGTTTCACATAATTTACAAAATACCCCTGAGGTTTATGATTTTTTCGCCAAATACCCCTCCGTCTAATCTGTTTGCAAAATAATAATAATACGGAGTAATTAAAAAAAAAACCCTTCCATCCCCTTCGATACCCTCCAATCTCCATCTGCAACTGGAGCGAGAGAGAGAGGGGCATGGAGAGAGGAGGCCGCCTGAAGATTTGAAGCTGGTAGAGGGACATACACGAGGAGGAAGGAGGCGCACCGACGAATGCCCGATTGAAGACCCTTGTTGGCTGAGGCTGAGATAGGAGGTCGGCCGCTTAAAGATCTCAACGTTGGTGGAGGGACAGACGAGGAGAGACGAGGTCGACGCCGACGACTGCCTAGGTATGTCTCCATTCTTTCGGCTTTCAGAATTTAGGATTTAGGGATTTTTCTATTTGGAGATTTTTGGGTTGAATTCTTGTTTTATGGTCTTCGAATTGAGGTTTGGGGGTAGGATCCATGAAAATTTATGTGAATTTGTGAGACCTAATTCTTGAAGATGATTACAATGGAAAATTGATTGTCTCTTGTTTCATGGATGAATCATTCTTATTCTTGACATTACCAATAGGTAGTACATATTCAATGTGAATAAACTAGAGATTGTTTATGATGGGGTAATAGAGATTGACCATAATTTGTGCAGAAAGAAAGATGTGATATGATCTGAGCAATTCAGGCAAAATTAAACTCACTATATAAGAGAAGATGGATGACAAGGTCCTTAATTGATTGTCTCTTGTTTCATGGATGAATCTTTCTTATTCTTGACTTTACAGGTACATATTCAATGTGAATAAACTAGGGATTTGTTTATGACTCGTTCTTTGGGATTTAGAGATGGTAGATGATAAAACCATTCATATTTAGAGATTTAGATGTTTCGGGTTAGACTTGTATGGTTTGGTTTTGGCCTTTGCAATTGGAGTTTAGTTTTGAAATGAATTCTGTTTTGTAGCTCATGAATCTTATCATGTCAGTGATTTTTCTTACTGAAATAGTTGAAGATGAGATGGACTTTGAATCTTTCCATTTTATTCTTATATTGTAGCATTAATTAATGATGCTTGTACACTTCATGAATCCTATAATTGCTGAATGGGTTGCTTGTCATTCATATGCCGGCTTACTGTAATTCATTAGTAAAAGGTAGAGCAATGTCTTTTGTCATGGTAATTGATAAACTGTGGAAATTTTTTTTATTCATGCATGTGCTTGAATTCATAGAAGAGTAAGAGCAAAACTTCTTGCTTTGTTGTGTAGCTAATTTTCTAGCCTATTAGCTCAATTGGTAGAGCTATGTGTTTAGACACAAAGATGTGGGTTCAAATCCCACATAGGCTATCTTGATATTAAGTTGTTGTCATTTTTAAAAATATTTCCACACACAAATCATTTTGAATAGAATTGGAGAATTCCAAACTCTTTACAGCTCAATTAATGATGCTTGTACACCTCGGAATGACAGACATAAGTTGAGCACATTACCAAAACCATGGATCTGAATTTTTTTACAGCTTATTGTGGTTGATGTCAATGTTTTCAATGTGTTTTTACAACTTATTTTGGTTCTGAATGTCATAAAAACAGCCAGCTTATTGTGGTTGATTTTTTTGTTGTCATACACGCAGCAACAACAAAAAAAACATGCAGATTACCAAAATCACAGATCTGATTTTTTTTTGCCCAAATCATGGATTCCAGAGAGCTTATGTCTGTCATTCCGATGTCGTAAGCACCTTCAAACAGCTGATCAGGCGAGTTTGTAGCTCAATCAATAAATGACAAAAGCAATGACTTTGAACAACACAAAACTTGATAGCAAGTCTTAATAAAAGTTACCAAGTGCGGATCCAAGAGAACCATGGTTCATCCGAAGACAACCATGTAACATTCAAGAGTTGTACCTAACATCCGAATACATTAAATCCTAGTACAAAACACATCCAAATAACATAATTTCTAATACCTAACATTATGTTGTGTTTGCCTATTTAGATAGCTTGATTCAAACCCACCTAGGCTGCTGTTCAAAATTCAGAATTCAGAAGAAGTAAACGGAAAGATATCAGCTCAAACCCTATAATGCAAAGCTCCCATTGTTTTTTATGTTGATTATTTAAGAAAGATATCGGCTCAATATCTAGACAACCTATGTGGGATTCGAACCCACATCTTTGTGCTAAAGCACATTGCTCTACCGATTGAGCTAATAGGCCAATTTTTTTTTGAAATGCAAACAATAAAATTACACAAAGCAACATAGTTTCTTTAGTAAAGTACACAAACCAAAAGCTTATGCGGTGTTCTCAAACTTGTCAAAAGCTTTAAGCTTCACAATCTGGTCAAGCAAGAATTTGCTTTCAAACTTGTCAAAAGCTTTCAGCAGGGCATGTTGAATTGCTTAAATGTGCCTGATATTGAAGGGCATGTTGTTTTTGGAAAGATTGCTAGTAATAAGTGCACTTGATTGGCCAAAACAGGAAACATTAATTAGTGCACAACTATTCATTTTTCAGCTAATTAGACTAAAAAGGAAACATAAATAGGCAAGAAAAAACACCCTATGATAACACAATGCGATAAGTGTTGATAAGCTACTGAATACCATCTTCCTACTTATTTTGGAGTACTTAACATTGACATCGGCAAGAATGAATCAGCAATCACTCATATATATACATCACAAGCAAATCATAAGCTAAAAAGAAAGATTGAAATGGTAGATGAATCAACAATCACACATTTGCATTACAAAAGTAAATCATGAGTTATAAAGGAAGATTTCAATTGAAAATCAAGTTCATAAATTCACCTAATTTGGTTCATCCGTTCATGTATTAGACATGAAGGGAAATAATAGACAAAATTTCGAAAAACTGAAAAAAGCCCCAAATCCCCAAACCCTAAATCCCATAAATCAGAGGGAACTCGAAATCAAAGCCATGAGAAAAAATTAGATGCCTCCTTATCCATAAAACCAACCAACAAACCATAATTCGGAGATCCTACAACAATAATCCCCAAAAAATCCCAAATCGAAAACCCTAAATTCTGAGATTGTAAATCCCTAAAGTTGAAATTGAGTGGGGAGAGACTTACCTCTAGAGTAATGGTTGACGCCCGTGTCTCCTCCCTCCTAGCGTAGGCCGATTTCATGGCGGATCTGGCTTCTCCCTGTTCTCTACCTTCGATTTCAATGGCGTCGAACCATCGATGGTCTCTCTCAGTCGCTTCGTTCAATTCTGGGCGTTCTCTCCCTTCTTTCATTTTTTTCTTTAATTTAACTCCGTTATAACAGCTTTGCTAAACAAACTAACCGAGGGGCATTTCGCGAAAAAAATACAAACCTCAGGGACATTTGGCGAATTATGCAAAAGTTTTGTATACCCGGCGAATTTAGCCTTACCTCAGGGGCACCAGGCGAAAATTCCGAATAATTATTTAATCTTCTTACATTAGTTATCCTTCTCAATTCTTCCATAATTACAATTCAATTTTTTGGTTTTATTTTGCATATTTATAATCAAAGAGAAATATTTTTTTAAAAAAAATAAAGTCAAACATATTCAAAATTTATGTCTACATGTAGATAAAAATAAATATAATATTGTGGTATTTTTTATATATTTTTACTACCAAATTAGTATTAATTTAAAGGTGCAAAATATATTCACACAGAATTCAATCATAGCCGTTCATCGCGGAACACTTGTCGTCCATGTAGCAGCCCAGTCTGCAATCAAATCAGTCATCGACACGTGGCCATGCATGCGTTTGATTTCTCCAGCTTGCACTAGTGATGTCCGTTGTGTTTTGTTGATTTCCCACACCATGCCACCGTTTGACCCTATTGAAACCGAAAAAATTGTAATGTCTGCCAGCTCACCCTGACATACTGTTAATTTTTACCCCAAGTATCGATTCTAGGTAAGTATTTCCCTGGTATCGCCAAACCCACTATTTTATTTTTTTATTACTAAAATAGCTAGTATCGCTGCTTGGTTTTTTGCCGTTAAATATGGCCTTATTGGCTCAAATTAACCGACATTCACCACCCACACTAGGTACAAATTTTCCTAGAAAATTCTAGACTTGCACATCTAACCATCTTTTCCAAAATATTCTAGAATTGCCCTCACATGCTAAACAATTATAAAATATCTAACTAATTCTCATTTTAGAGAATTCCTACCTCCATTTGTTATAACTTATAAGTAGAACTGACAAAATCTGATCAGACCCGAGAAATCCGATCGACTCACTCGAACCGAAACTCGACCGAACTCGAAAATTTGCCGTCATACATAACCCGAACCCAAAACCGAGCCCACCGATATTGATCCGAAACCCGAAGTGACCCAAATACAGACAAACCCGACTCAACCCGGATTCGACTCAAATCAGACCCGATCCGAATTTCAACCCGACCCGACTCCCAATCCAACCCAAATATCCTTGAATATATATCTATTATACATATATATCTATATCTATATAACTACTTAATTTTGTATATCTTCCGCTGACGTGGCATCACCCCCGCAATTCACTCATTTCCAGCCAATCAGATTTTTTTTCTCATTTAATTTTTTTCCCCCTCTTCATACTGTCTGAATGTTGAAGGGAACGTTAGGGTTCTCCAACGCCCCCTTTCTTCTGGCCGCCTCCTCCTCCCACACGCCTCCTTCTCCCGTTCTATCTCTTCTCCTCTCTCCCAGACGCCTCCTTCTCCTAAAACAAATTTCGATCCTCTTTCGCTTCTAAAGAAGATTGATATAGGGTTTTCTGGTTGTGGTTGATCGCTTATGCTTACCTCTTCACATTCGTTTTTTTCCTTTAAATTCCCCCTCTCTTCACAATTTGGAACGATTGGGAACGAATGCTTCTTTAGGTTTTCTCCTCCATCGACTTCGATCATGGCGTTCTTCGTGCCTCAGGCCATCATCTTCCTCCTCCGCCGAAGTTATCCCGCCTTAGAGCTTTGTCCTCTTCCTCCGCCGAGGTTAGACCGCTTCCCCATCTCCTTCGTAGTTTCGATTTCATTACTTATTTTGCCCCATATTCTTCTTCTCCGCAATGGCAAGCTATCGGCGCATCCAAAGAGCGTGAGAAGTCTCCGGATTTTTCCCACGAGCTCACAGGTTAAGTATCATGCTGCCTCCCAGGGTCGTGACTACGTCGAGGCCGTCGATTGCTTTAGTCGTGCCTTATATGAGGTTTATCCCTAATTTATGTCTTCCTTAATTTTGTTTCTAAAATTCAACATCTTCAATTCTGTTCTAAATTTTAGATTTGTAATACCCATCAAGAACAGTAGGATATGTAGTCTACCACTTGCTTCTTTTCGGATTGATGGTTTGATGCCAAGTGCTTGGGCTTCAATTTTACCTCTTCTGATATTTTTTTCTCAATTTCTGAATTTTCCTAACTCATTTCCTATTTTTCAGTTGATAAATTTCATATATGTTATTTTATTCTACCATTTACTTTGTGAAATTCATTTACCTTATTGCTTTATATTAGAGGGAAACTGTATATTGTATATAAGAACATCCAATATATTAGAGGTAAACTGGCTTTTGGTTGTAAAGGACCAAGGACCATTTGTATTGTAATTTTAAAACCTGCCACATCTGTAATTTTAGGATGTTCTTATAAAAAAAACATATGCTATTATGGTTGATTTCCTCAACCTCACAAATTTATATGACATTTTAATGAATGCCATATTTGAATGGTCATTTTTTTAACAGATGCTACAATAAGATATTTGCTAAGAATTGCAACTTACTTTTGGACTCACTTTTTTTTTCATGCAGTTAGTGGAGAATTTCTTCCAGTATTTGGTGAATACTTCTGGGATGACACTTCATATTAGACAGGTAAGATATCCATCTTCCCACTTCAACCCACATTTACCTTTTATCATCACTTAGATTCTATTATTATCCTGAGTCTTCCTATTCTATATCTATGTTCTAAATTTCAGCAATCCCATCATTTTGATATGTGAAAGGGAATAATGTTGATCATGTAAATAACACCAGGAAAAATAATGTACCCAGGAAACTTAAAAAATCAGTACAGGACTTTGAGATTATCTAAAGAAGCAAGGCTGGTGCTAATTTGGTTCAACTGCAGAGGGGCCATGAAAAGGTTTTTTCCAGCTTTGAATGGAACCCCTCGAAGTCCAGACTCCTTGCATTGTATTGATCCCTCGATCGCTTGAATGCTTACCGGTAGGCATTTCTCTATCATGCAATTGGTAGGATCTTCCCATTCCATTTTGCTTACCCCTAAGGAGGATACCCATTTCTATAATCTTTACTGTATCAGATTTATATGTTCTCCTTTTGCATGGGTAGAAATTTATCTTCATATACTTGGCTTATTGATATGGTTATTTTTGAAGAAATTTCAATGGAACTTCTGTGTAAGGTATCTATTTTAACTTGACTCATTTTTGTACATATATAGATGTGTTGGTTAGCACAAGAAGTTCGCCAATTGGCTATTCATTCCAGTCAAATAATTGTGCACAATGGTGGTTATGGTCAAAGTGGTATATTTTGTCCAATTTTAATTTACATGATACAACAACTACTCCCTCCGTTCACAAATATAAGATTGTTGACTTTTTGCACGTATTTTAATGAGTAAAAAACTATATAAAATATTAATTTTTTTGCAAAAGTTTTTTCCGTAATATAATATTTATTAATAATATATACTATATTGTGAAAAAAATTAATTAAAAAATTAATATTTTATATAGTTTTTTGCTTTTTAAAATACGTGCAAAATTGAAGTGATCTTATATTTATGAACGGAGGGAGTATTATGGAACTCTGATTGGTAATATTCATCGATTTCTTCCTAATTTAACTATTTTGTATTCTGACAGGAATATCAGATGTCAATACGTTGCCATTGATATTGGGGATGATGAGAATGAGGACTGTCAGACGTCAACGACATAGCAGAAGACGGTTGAGGTGAAAATTGAGCCAGCTGAGTCCTCTTGATATTCCTATTATCGACCTTCATGACTTCTCTAGGAAACATTCTTCGTTATTGTTTGATTGTTTTGTTTCCGCTAGATGTTTGTTTGGTTACTTATTTGGAACTCATTTCAGTTGGTTTATTTTATCCCTTGGATGTTGGTTGTTGTTTCGTGAACAATTTTGTTTTTCAAATAACCATGTGTGTTTTTTTATGTTTATTCGTTATAGAACATCTCAGTTGATTCAGTGATCTTCATTGGCTAGGAGTAGACCTGAGCATGGGCCGGGGCGGGCTTGGGCCGGGCCTCGACCAAAATTTCAGCCCACTACACCGGGACGGGCTTGGGCCAGGCCCGGTATTTGGGCCTAGTGTCTTGCCCAAGCCCGTCCTCTTTCCCGGGCCGGGCCGCCCACCGGGCCAAGCGGGCCTAGGTTCTCAAATTCGTTTTATGTCCGAAATTAAACTAAAAAAGTGGCAAATTATAACATTGTATAAATACTTTCAAATACGAGGCAAATATGGACAATATTAGCTTACTAACAAATGCAAATCAACGTTATAGTGTGCCAATACTTTTAAGCGGCACTCGAGCTATGCGAGAGAAATCATTTAGGGTTTTTATTTCTCAATTGGATTTGATTTTGAAGATGAGAACGTTTATGATTGGGAATAGTTAGCACTTAGTACTAGTATGACACCGGTAATATAGTTATAAATTATAGAAATTATGTATATATTTTTACAATACTCTATATAATTTATATAATTATAATTATATATAATATTATTATAATACCGGGCCGGGCCCATCGGCCCGCTTGGGCTTCACTATCCGCCCAAGCCCGGCCCACTGGCCCAACCGGGCCGGGCCCACCGGCCCGCTTGGGCCAACTACTCTGTCCAAGCCCGCATATTTTGCCGGGCGGGTTGGCCCATGTTTGCTCAGGTCTAGCTAGGAGCCACTAGCTCACTCGACATGCTATTGAAGTTACTCACCCGAACATGCTTCTTAAGCATTCTCCTAATATCTATGTATATTTCATTAAATTTAATAGATGCTTTGTTTCATCCAACTCTTATGCCGTTGCCAAATAAATATATTAAACTTTTCACATTTGTTAGATTTATTTGATTATTCCTTATAAATATTTTATATTCTTTTTTTTTCATCGCAAATGTGTCATGGTGCGGGAATCGCACTAGTAACTACTTAATTTCATAGACCTTTGGTTGACGTGGCGGTCTCTCCGCAGTTTACTCCTGCCCGCCGAATCAGCTTTTTTTATTTTTCCATTTAATTTTTTTTTCTCCATCTTCACCCTTTGGACCAAGACTGCTAGGGTTCCTTTACCTATTTCCAATCCTTTCTTCCTCTTCTCGCGACTCGCCCCTCCTCCGAAGATCGCTTATCCGCTTCCTCCTCTCACCCTCCCAGTCCCGTCTTTACTCATCTTGCTTAGGTTCCATCGCTCAGGTTAGTTTCCCGCCCCTTCCTCCCTGAATCCCGATTCGTATGTCTCACTCCTCTATTCTGTCGATTTCATCTCTTCCTCCTTCGCTCTACTAGTTCCATCGCTCTTCCTCTTCCGTTCCTTTGCTCTTCCTCCTCCGTCGGTAAGGTTATACGCCCTCCTCCTCATCTTCGTCTTTTTGCGCTCCTCTTTCGCCTCCGACTATGGTCGATTCCAAGTTTGTCACCGACTGCTTGAGGTTGCTTCTCTGCCTCTGACTATGGTCGATTCCAAGATTGACTGCGAATGGGCCTGATGCAAATGATGTGGCCTCTCCTTCACTTCCTCATCTCGGCCTCCCAATCCCGTCTTCACTCACTGCCTTCGCCGAATTGTCGAGGTTTCTTTCTCTCTCCCTTTAACTCCCACTCTCTTTCAATGTTTTTCTCCTCGGATTTTTGTGTTCTTATTTGATCTGGCAACGATGCTTTAATTGCTTTGTATTTGGGAGTTTTATTTTCCAATTTCTGATTCTCCATAGGATTTCAAAGTGTCCATAGAGACTAATTCAACAATTGCTTTCTATTTAGGATGTTTTTATCATTTTCTAATGCTACTTTGCATATACTATGTTTAATCCGTATTTGGGAGTTTATTTTTCATTTTCTGATGCTTTAATTGCACATGTACTAAGTTTAATTCTTGCTGAAAACTTGAGGAAAAAAATTGCCATGAACCTGGAGGGGCCAAAACTTAAGGAGCCTATCTTTCAATTAGATTACTGAAAAGCCATGAACCTAGTGTCGAAAGCTGAACATCTCTTCCTGGAATTTGCTAAATTGAAACCATGGTAAGAAATCTTATACTATTAGGTTCATTTATGTCTTCTGCAGCTGTGCTTATTTGAGGAATGGTGCTTTAGATAAGCAATGCCCTGCTTTTATGGCATTTTGTAGATCTGCAATTGTTTGAAGTAAAATTTGTTTGGATGATTTGTGTGTTTGATGTTTGGTCACATAATTGCAAAATGTTTATTTCACTTCTGTGTGTGTAGCTTGTGCCTCATGGTATATCTCGTATTATGGAATTAAGTTTTAGTTATCTATATATTAACTCCATAAAAATTTTGCTATTTTTTGTTTTATGCTCAATTTGCATCAATATAATTTCTATAGCCCAATGGTAGTAGTTGTTGTTGGGAATTCATTCATCCAAGGTTCAAGCCTCAACAACTACATCTTTT
This sequence comes from Persicaria tinctoria, assembly GCA_037127255.1. Classification (NCBI taxonomy): domain Eukaryota; kingdom Viridiplantae; phylum Streptophyta; class Magnoliopsida; order Caryophyllales; family Polygonaceae; genus Persicaria; species Persicaria tinctoria. The sequence continues at coordinate 63,567,536 of JBANSL010000002.1, read as the reverse complement.
ATTTTATTTTCCTACTTTGTCATTATTCTACTTAATGACAAGCTAATCTAATTAATTTATATATAATAACAATAATAATCTTTTTTCATGGTCATTTATATATAAGAGGGATTTAAAGCAAGTAACCCTTGCCCCAAAATGGTTTGCTAGCCTAACTCCCTATCCACAACATTTGCAAAGGTTACCCCCCCCCCCACCAAAAAAAGGCATAATTGCCGGTTGGATATAACCAGACAGAGGGGTTGTAACCGGGACAGAGAGAGAAGGTAAAAGGAGGAGAGAGAGAGAGAGGAAGCGGGGTGGAGAGAGAGAGGAAAGGGGAAGTTATTGTGGAGAGAGAGAGTGGAAGTGGGGGAAGTTATTGTGGGAGAGAGAGTGGATGAGTGAGAGTGGAAGCGGTTTCAATTGAAAACTGTCGACCCCAACTGCTCTCACGGCTTACAAAAGAGGAAGAGAGAGAGAGAGGGCAACAGTTCCACATGCAAGGCTGAGGAAAAGAAGAAGAGAAGGAAGAAGAAGAGGAAGGAGACGACAGAGCGAGAGAGGAAAAGAAGAAGCAAAGGCGAGGAAGAGGACGACAGTGCAGAAGAGGAGACGAGACTTCGAAGTAAGTAAACCCTCACAATGCCGATTAAATACGTTTTGCTTCGATTGGTAGGGGAGGAACAGATTTGAAGAAACAAAACTGGTTTGGATTGTGTGAAAATGGGAAGAAGGGGTCGAATGGGTTGACAGTACGCATTATCGCCCTGTCATGTAGGAAGTAACAGGCGTCAAGTTAAAAACAATTGGTGGAAAGTTTGGGTACTGGGGTTTGCGCGTCTGGGAGAGAAGGGGATTGTTGGGAATGGGGAAATTGGGCAACTGCGTTGTTGAATCCAACTTATCAGGAGAAGGGGAGTGTAGATCCGTTCAGTTTAGGTGGGAATTGGGCGAAATGGGGCTTATCACTGTAGATGCGGCGTATTAGGGGGGAATTTGGGGGAAATTGGTTGAAATGCGGCGCATTAGGGTTAGAGAAAATTGTAGAAAGGGTGAAAAGTTTATGTAGAATCGAAATTATCTGGAATAGGTGTGCAAATGGAGATGGACAGATTGAATACGTATGCTGTCATGTTTTCACAACCATGTGTCATGTGTATATGTGTATGTGTCATGTGTAATTGTGTTTCTGTCATGGTGCATTTGATATTGATATGAAGGGAACCGTGGGGTTGGGGAGAAGAATTGATGTGTAGAATACTGAATTTGGGGTTTTCACTGTGCAGGATATCTGGTGAATATTAAAAATGTCGCAGCGAAGTATGAAGAAGATTGTAGACCGTACAGCTCAAACATCCGGCGCGGTAATATGGCTTTCGTTCGAGTAATGTAAGTTGTGATTGTTGTGCTGCAGTGTGGCTGACATGTTGAAGTTTGTGCAGGCTGTGTACGCCGTAGAGGAAGAAAGACACTTCAAAGGAAAAATTAACCAACACTCCCGGATGGCGCTCCTGGTTAACACTGACAACCGGTTGAGCGAGTCCCATTGGAAGCGCCTGACCGACAGCCCGTTGGGGGCATTGCAAGACTGGGCACAAGGGTCCAGTTCTCGGGACAGCTTGTACACTATGTTCTCCAACGACAATTGAAGTCGAAGAAGGAGAATGAAACATGGTACAAGATCCATGAAGCGGTCGTCAGGTTCTCAATAGCTGAGTTTGCCATTGTCACCGGTCTCAACTGTGGCTATGGCGAAGAGCCCGAGGACGACGACAGGTTCGAGAAGGCAGTGTATGATTTCTTTGGAGTTTCAAAGATGAGGATGTCTGAGTTCGAGGTAGAGTTCCGTGTGGCGATGGCATCTGAGAAATCGTCCACCAGAAAGTTGAAATTTGTCCTGCTGATGTTGGTCGAGGGAGTATTGTTCGGGAAGGAACCCAAAAACTACATTCATGGGTGGGTGGTCGACCTTGTCGGCGACGTTGACAGGTTCCTGGCGTTTCCGTGGGGTCGGCTTTGCTACGAGCGAACGAATGAGTTCCTACACCGTGCAATCGAGAGGAAGCTCCAACGGGATGAGGGCAGCTCCAATGCACGCCCGGCCTATTGCCTGATGGGTTTCCCTCTCGCCTTCCAGGTTCGTACACAGATATGACTGGACGCCCTAAACTGGTTTACTAGGCGTCTAACATTTATTGACTGGACATTAACTGATTATTTACTGGACAATATGTAATTGCAGCTATGGGTGTACGAAGCCCTCACTCCAATGGCCGACCAATTCGCGAATGTCATAGACGAGAAGCTGTACCCCAGGTGTCTGCGATACGAGTTTAGAGACCTGAACCTCGAGTATGCCTCAATCGAAACCCGACTGTAGGAGGCGAAGGAGCTGGGGCACTTCAATGACCCTGCAGCCGTGAGGCCTCTTCTGCTCCCCGATGATGTGGAGAGAGCAACCGGTTTATACCGCGATGCCCGAAACACTCACGACAAGCGGGACAACTTCTTCGACGACATAGCCCGGGCTTTCGTATCAGCAAATGTCAAACCCTCAGCAAAGAAACAACCAATGGGAGCAAGTGGGTCAACACAAGAATCAGGGGAGGGCACGCAGACACAAGCTACCCTATTAGAGATAGAGTCACGGTTAGTGGCAAAGATGGACGAGTTGCTGAGGAGTATATCCGCGGAGGTAAATTCGAAGATGGCGACGCTTGAGGAGGCGATTGAAAACATGAGGAGGGAACTGCGGTGGAAGGGGACCAGGGAGTCGAAGGAGCGAGAGAAAGTTCTGGGAAAGGAGGTAAGGTTCTCCTGGTATTAGATCACAATCGTCATGTCATCTCCTGTAAATGTCATGTTGTTAGTAGTGTATGTCATGTTAGTATCAATACATGTTCTTGCCAATTCCAGTATATGTCATGTTAATAAGAGGTTATGTGGTTAGGTTCAGGGATCAGTGAAGGACAAGGGTAACGGCAAGGAGGAGGAGGACAAGGACAAGGAAGTTCTGGGAAAGGAGGTAAGGTTCTCCCGGTATCAGATCATAATCGTCATGTCAATTCATATACATGTCATATTTATCATTATATATGTCATGTTAATTTACGCAGAGGTCATGTGCTGAGGTTCATGGATCAGGAAAGGACAAGGATAAGAGCAAGGACAAGGACAAGGACAAGGACAAGGACGAGGGCAAGGACAAGAGAAAGGAGGACAAGTTGAAGGCCAAGGCCAAGTTGAAGGAGGACAAGTTGAAGGACAAGGTTTGCGCATGAGACTGTCATGTGAATATATAAATGATGTCATGTTTTTTGTGTTTACTGTCATGTCATGCGCAATGGGCTTCAAGTTGCAGGAGGAGTTGGTGGCACCCGGTTCTGATGTTGAGGCTGAGGCTGAGGTGCCCCTGATACGGCCGAGAAGAAGCACCCGTCAACATCCTGATACGTTGTCCCAGGCGGAGGAAACGCAGCCAGCGAAGAAGCCGCGTGTGGGCAAGAAGCCATTGGATGCCGTCGAGCTAGGCATGGCGACCAGGGCAGATACTGATGCGTTCGCTGCGTGGATGAAGGACGGAAGTGACCCCGTCCGGTCGGTGGAAGGCACCCTACTGGCGAAGCAGTTCTTTGGGACACTTCAATCACCGACCAACTGGGTGTCATCCGAGGTTAGTTACGTTCCCACATTGTGGTTCGAGTCATCACCTTCTTCCTCATATGGTCTTCCAAAATAAAGATTTTTCCTTGCGTCCAGCATATTGAGCAAGCTTGCGCCCTACTGCGGAAGGACATCAACGCCGGTGACAAGTACGAAGGGGTCGCCGTTCTGGATTTCTTGTAGGGGTATCTCCTGCAGAAGAAACTGGCGGACGCGAAGGGGGACCTTGAGGTGGTGAAGGGGGACGACACGATGACCCAATACTTCGACGGCAAGTTGCCGGAGAAGTTTCCGACGGGTTGGGACAATGTCGACCGCGTGTTGGCACCTTGGAATCTGAAGAACGAGCACTGGGTGGCCCTGGACATCAACTTCGCGGAGTGGACATTGGACGTGTACGATTGCGACACAAGCCACGTCGCTGACCGCCATATGCCGGGCCTCCTGAAGCCGGTTACCCACCTCCTCCCCATTCTGATGAACGGCCACCCTGAACTTCGAGTCAAATGGGTCGGCAAAGTCCCGGAACCCTTGGCGTACAAAAGGGTGAAGGGGATTCCCCAAAACAAACAATCGTAAGTCATTATCGGCTCTTCATTTAGAAAACATTGGCACAGGTTGTGTGAGCAATTTTCGTTATTTTGATGTAGGGGCGACTGCGGTCCATATGCCATCCGTTTCCTGCAGCTCCTCGCGACCGGTGACACCAAGTTCCGTGGCCTGGACGATTCATTCATTGCGGCGTACCGCCATGCCCTTTGCGTTGCCATGTTTCACGGACGTCTTACAACCCCATCCGATCCTTAAAAAAACGCCCCCATTGGTTTTATAAACATTGTTGGTTTGTGTAGACTTGTTAGTTGGTTTAGACATTTGGTTATGCACTTATGTTTGTTGGTTTTAGACATTTGGATATGTACTTATTGCTGGATTGTTGTATTCGTTGGTTTTTTAATTATGACATGTCATGGCAATATGAAGCAACTGTCATGTCAATATGCAACTATTGTCATGCCAAAATCCGATAGTGTCATGTCAAAAGGGGGTAATGTCATATGGCATCCCGTTAACATAATAGAACAAACTAGAACTAGAACAAACTAGAACAAAACCCCCCATACGAAGTTGCAGATAGCCAACATAATTAATTGCGAAAGGCGTCTAACCAAAATGGGCGTACTATCGACTTCATTCCGAAAGGCCCCGCAGATGGAAGTGCCTATGCCCCCGCTACGTGCGGCGGCGCTTCTGCAATTTAAATTTCCCATTAGCGGGACGCGCCCACTCTATTGGTTCAAGTTTAACAGTCGTCGGAAACGCTCCGGTCTTCCCTTCTCCGCGTTGGTATGCTTCCTCTACTTCCCTTACCGCTCGCTCCGCGTCGTGATCCCACGGGCTGACTACATCCTCGACGTCACTGCTCACAGAAATGACCTGCTTCCCACGGTCATAAGCAACTGCGTTGTACAACGCATCACTTGGTTCTAACTAGACACGTGGATTATCTAACTGAACAAGTGAGCTCTCTAACTGGACACTCTTAGTTTCTAACTGGACAACTCTTCCTGCTCGATCGACACCTTGTGCTACCACAACTTCCAATTCCTCATCCGCTGCCAAGAGGGTTTTAGTTTGTAACTGTGGGTGATCTTCTAGGGTCAAGTGTGGCCCACCCCCGAGTGGATGGGCCGTTGTGGATCCTTCCGTAGTGGTGAAATCGCCGCCAACCTTGCGTATCAGGGAGACATGGAGGACGATAGGCCAAAATCGTTCACCGGAAAGACCATTTACGAACTTGTAGGCCTGCAAGTCTTCATCATCCCCAATGGAAAAAGGTCTGCACCCTTCCTTCTTCGGCTTTACATATGTGAGCTCAACGTCATGCCTTCTCCCATCGACATTAAACTTGGCCATCAGCTGTTTCTTCAGCGAGACGTAGTCAATACTTTCGTCTACCAGTACGGCCTTTTGACTCCTCGACGACTTCACGACCCAAATGCCCTCTTCACAATCCCACCATCCGCCAAACAATACAGTGATACACACGGACGAGTTCTCCCCTGTTCCATCAGTTAGTGGGGGGGGGGGGGGGGCATTCAGTTTTACAGGGAGAAGAACACATTGTGAGGAGAGATGTGTCGCATAACCTAAATTGAAGGATGACTTACTCATTTCCGCCAAGAAGTCGTTGTCTGTCCAGTTAACCCCAGTAGGTGTCAAGCGCGTGAATGAGTTTATGGACTCCCCCTCCTCCCTCCTCTCCCTCTTATTCTCTTAAGGGGTAAATGACAGGGCGGGAGATTTAATCTCACTCCCGCCATCTCTCTGTCCCGCCCTCTCTCTCTCTATCTCTCTCTCACACACACACACACATACACACACACACACTCTCACTCTCTCTCTCTCTCTCTCTCTCTCTCTCTCTCTCTCTCTCTCTCTCTCTCTCTCTCTCTCTCTCCTGTCTTATCAAATGTCTTTACCTACCCTCTGCGAGATCCCCCCCCCTTGGTCTCTCTGAAGTTATTGTTGGGTCAAAATTTTATTCATTTCTTTCAACATAATATATTGTTTCAAAATGTATTTCGTGGTTTTAAATTACTATGGATGTACTCCTCTCTCTATGGTTTTGCATCTTTTTAGTATTAATGGTGAGTGGGAAACCAAATTTTATACAAAGGTAAAAAATTTACTAAAACCACTGCTAAAGTTGTATAGTGGAAAACTGTTTGTTATCCAGTAGCTGTTAATAAACCGGCTAGTTGTTTTAAAGGGGTGTCATGTAGCGTCTACCGACAAGAAGTAAACCCACTTTATCTTTTGCCATGTCATAATTGACACGTGTCATGTGTAGATGAGTCCACTGCCATGTTCATTGTAGACAACAACAAAACACGGCCATTCAATCCAAAATGCTTTTTGTTTCTTTTTTTCCTCCCTCAACGGTCACATTGGCACAGTGATGTTATTTCCCACAAACACCCCACTTATATGATAGTCATTCACCATCCATACTCCCCACAAATCGGTGAAGTTAAGTCCCCTTTTCCATTTAACAACCTCTCCAACAACCCTTCAACGAAATGACATCCTCTTACCCCGGCTCCTCATCTGGCCTCCCTCCCCGACCTGTCCCCATCGTTATATCATCCGACGAATCAGACGATGGAGGTTTGTCGATCACTTCATTTGTGTATATTTCAGTTGTGCTACTTGTGTCATTATACTACCTTATTTGTTTCATGTTATGCAGGACCAATGTCGCCGCCGTCGTACCGACGAAATCAAAGAGTAGAGATTGTCGGCGGTGAGTCTGGGATGCTCGGGTCATTCTACGAGGCGACCCTTGTGCGCAAACTGGACCCTAACCACTGGGAGGTCGAATATGTGACCCTCCTACACAACAACAGAAGAGAGCTGCTGAGGGAGGTCCTCCCGGTTCAACGAATTCGTCCACGGCCGCCTCGTATTTCTTACGACGCCTACATGCCCGAAGACCGTGTCGACTGCCGCGACCACGATGGGTTTTGGACCGGGAGGGTCCTTGGTGTGTCCGGTTATGGGAGTAACAGAACTTTCACGGTCTACTTCCCACTCAGCGATGAGACGTCTGACCATCGTGCCCGCAATATGCGCCCACACTTCGATTGGGATGGATACAGATTCACCACGCAGCCACAATTTGAATGGTTGTTACCTTAAGTTTGGTTTTCACTGTCTTCTATGTTGAGGACCTCTCCTACTATCTTTTAAATGTTTGCTCCTGTGTCGTATTTGATTAATGCAAGTGATTCTGTCTCCGCCATTTTGTGTCCAGTATATTTTAATGTCTGTCATGTCGTATTTATTTCGTGTCTAGTAAAAACTATGGGATTACCAGTCGGCCCACGAATTTACCTCCACCCACTTTATTGTTATTCTCTGGTTTTTCTCTTCACCTTACCATGTCATTATAAGTATGTGTATGCCCCCTCACTGTCAATCTTATCCATTCGATTCCAATATGGGTCAAGCATGCTAGTGACGGCCGCAGATAACAAGATCATGGCATCCAAGTATGGGTAAATATTATAATTGGCACACATAAAACAATATGTCATTATAGAGAATATGCTTATCCCATAAATCTTCTACATTCGATTATGGTAGTAAATGACCTGTGTTTTTCGTAGTTACAATCGTGTCCAGTTAAAGCCAATAGCTGACATGTTAATCGAATACGGCTGTCCAGTTACACCTTACTGCTTACACGTAATCCGTAAAATAAACCCCAGACCCTTCCTTCTTCAATTGGTTTTATCTTAAACAATATGTCATTTAGTTGAAACAATATTTTTCCCCCTCACTGACACTCTCACTGATCTATCTGTCCTCTCAGCCTGCACTTTTACCACCACCTCTCTCTCTCTCTCTCTCTCTCTCTCTCCCTCTCCCTCTCCCTCTATCTGTCTCTCTCTTCTGTCCTCTGCCACTGCAGCATCTACTTCTCCCCTCCTCTCTCATTGGTCCTTGCTTTTGCAGGAGTAAAGATGCCCCCCTCCCACCGAGACTGTCCAGCAGTACCCCACATGGTGACCGGCCACCGGCTCCCCTTGTCAAGCGGATATCCGCTTTCATGCAATTTTTTTCCGGATTGGGTTACTCTTGCAAGCCTTCCGGATATGGAGGTCATTTTAGCAAATTCCCCTATATATAATAACAATAACATCTTCGTAACCTTAGCAGTTACATCTTTTATTTTATTTTTTCATGGCCATTTTATTGACTTAATGATAATCTAATATAACCTCTTTGTCCAAGGTTCAAATCTTGATAATTACGGTTTATCAAAAAAAAAAATTCTTGATAATTACGTTTTTTTTTTTTTCATTTTGCCTATTCATTGCTAATTGAAAGTTAATACAAAGCCAATTGAAAGGATATTTGCCACCGATTGAAAGGGTCTTTAATTGGTTTTTCATTTATCCAATATTTTTTAGAATTTAATAGGGTCTAATATTTTTACTTACATTTTTAGAATTTAACAGGGTCCAATATTTTTGCTTCCATTTTTGACGAAATAATTTTTCTTCCATTAAACTTTAGAAAATCGAAATTCAATGGAAAACATGAAAATAATATCAATAATATATAACCTAAAATTCAAAGGAAATATGGGAAAAAGAAAATTATTAAATGGAAAATAAGATGAAAATAAATATTAAAAATCAGTAATCTACAATCTACAATATTATAGAAATAATTTGGTGAAATATCCATTTTCATGGAAGCCTTTTGTTAAATGTCCACTTAATCTCCCTTTTTGCTTAATGTCCAATTTTTTTTTGTAATACCCAAAGTGCCCCCATCTTAATTTAATCCCTACCCATTGACCTGATTGGGGGAAAATAGAGATCTCGCTTATGCCTTCCGTCACCGCCCTTGTTCTCCTCCATCGCGAGATCTGAAGTAGCCAGAATCACACCTCATCCGTCTCTCGCTTCCGGTGCCAGCTGCGCGCCTTGCGCTCGATGGAAATCGGAGGCGTCTCCGACTCGTCTCAAGCAGTTATTCGATGGAAAGAGTCCATCTTCTCCGTCCAGCAAGCAGGAATCCTCCGTCGTGTCGGATAATTCCTTCCTCAAGCTCGCCTGGTACGGCTCCGAGATGCTCGGAATCGCCGTCTCCTTGCCGTGGATGAATCCTCCGGTGCCGTCCTTCGGGAAGCGCTGGTAGCCGCGATCAAGCGACTACAGCTGCAACTGCAACGATCAAGGTTCGATTTGATTTGGATCGAGCACTAGATCTATAATTCCTGAGAAGAAGATCAAGGTTGAAGAAGAGATCTGCCACTGTTGTTCTCTTGTTCGGTAAAATTTGGTGTCCCCAATATGTTGTTCTGTCTGTTTTCTGTCTTCTTCTTCCTTTTGAATGTAGATCTGTGCTTTTAATCTAGGTTTTCTGAATTTTTTTTTAATCTTTTCCCTCTTTCCAAAATTCTTTAATTTTCTAGGTGAATTGTGCATGCTATTGGTTAATTTACTCAATTTCGGCGGTGTTGATCACCTTGGCTATGTCGATGGAGGCTTGTAGCTTTGTGGGGATAATGTGCATTTGTTTGCCTCCTGGATTGCTTTAACCGGTTCTCCAGTCAAATATTTACATAATTTCAATTCTGGACTTCGGCCGACTATGATGTTGTAGTTGTAAATGCTTAATACAGAATATTGATTACACTATTTTTTTTTGTAAAATTATATATTATTTTTTATTTTGGTCATACGGTGTTTGATTACACTATTTTTCGTTGATATTTTTTTTGGTGATATTGTGTTTGATTACACTATTTTTTTTGTAGGGATTGTGTTTGATTACACGATATTTTTTTTAATTTTTCATGAAATTACATGTGTCACCAAGAGTTTCACCTCTAATAGGGGTGGTGACAGCCATAGGGGTGGTGACAACGATAGGAGTGGTGACAACGATAGGGCGGTGACAGCGATAGAGGTGGTGACAACAATAGGAGTGGTGGTGACAGTGATAGGGGTGGTGGTGACAGTGATAGGGGTGGTGGTGACAACGATCGGAGTGGTGGTGACAGTGATAGAAGTGGTGACAACGATAGGGCGGTGACAACGATAGAGGTGGTGACAACAATAAGGGTGATGACAACAATATGGGTGCTGGTGATAGTGATAAGGGTGGTGGTGACAGCGATAGTGGTGGTGGTGACAGCGATATGAGTGGTGGTGACAACGATATGAGTGGTGACAGTGATAGGGCGGTGAAAGTGATAAAGGTGGTGACAACAATAAGGGTGGTGACAGTGATAGGGGTGGTGGTGACAGCGATAGGAGTGGTGGTGACATCGATAGGAGTGGTGACAGTGATAGGGTGGTGACAACGATAGAGGTGGTGACAATGATAAGGGTGGTGGTTACAGCGTGAGGAGTGGTGGTGACATCGATAAGAGTGGTGACAACAAAAGGGCGGTGACAACGATAGAGGTGGCGACAACAATAAGGGTGGTGACAGTGATAGAAGTGGCGGTGATAGCGATAGGAGTGGTGGTGACAGTGATACGAGTGGTGACAGCGATAGGGCGGTGACAGCGATAGAGGTGGTGACAACAATAAGGTTGGTGACAACAATATGGGTGGTGGTGACAGTGATAGAGGTGGTGGTGACAATGATAGAGGTGATGATGACAACGATAGGAGTGGTGGTGACAACGATATGAGTGGTGACAACGATAGGGCGGTGACAGCGATAGAGGTGGTGACAACAATAATGGTGGTGACAACAATATGGGTGGTGGTGACAGTGATAGAGGTGGTGGTGACAGTGATAGAGGTGGTGGTGACAGCGATAGGAGTGGTGGTGACAGCGATAGGAGTGGTGACAACGATAAGGAGGTGACAGTGATAGAGGTGGTGGCCGCAATAAGGGTGGTGACAGCGATATGGATGGTGGTGACAGCGATATTGGTTGTGGTGACAGTGATAGGGCGGTGACACTAATCTCGTAAAAAAATTTCACCCAAAAATTTGTTTATCATCATACATGTGTCACCAAAGTTGTGTCACCAAAGCCATTGACTGGTGTCACCGCCTTTATGTCACCAAATTCGTAAAAAAAAAAAAAAAAATCGAAAAAAAAAAACGTGTCACCAAATTTTTTTTTTGTCACCAAAGTTGTGTCACCAATTCATTGACTTTGACCGGTCAATGGTCAAAATAAAAAGGGGAAGGAAGGAAGGGAATGGGAAGGAGGGGTAAAAATGTAATGTTAGGACATTTTGCAAAAGGGAAAATAAAAGTGGACATTTTCCAAAAGACCTTGTAGAAAATGAACACTTAGCAAAAAAATCCAATATTATATAAAGTTGATTTTTGAAAGGAAAAAATGAAAAAAAAATATTTAAATGGAGACGAAGATGAAAATAAATATTAATTTATTTATGAAAGAAAATCAGTCTTTTGCCTTCTAATTAAATACCTTTTTGTTTTGTTTAGTGTTTTGTATTCACATTGATGGAGTGTGGATGATTCGCATTCTTACCATCTATTCTAATTAAATACCTTTTAGTTTTGTTTGGTGTTTTGTATTCTCACTGGACTTACGTTGATTACTTTTCTATTTGAGGGTGGAAGAATTCTCACTATATAATGGTGATTGCATTCCCTACGATCCAATCGAATGATCGATCGTCTCCCTCGGGCCAATTTCGGTTCCTGACCAACAGATTCGCCGATTATGAAGGACATGGTCGTGCACCTCAAGCGGAGGATTTCCCGGCATTTTTCGACGGGGTCGATGCGGCGATCAGGCTGACTAAGCTTTCGGTGCCAGTCCTCGCTCGATCCGTAGTTCCAGCATCATATGCGCTTCAGCTTGGGCCGCCAGTCTTCGCTTGACCCCATCTGCCGAAGCTCCGTTGACGAAGAGCTACTTACCATGCCGGAGAATCTTGACGCTACTATGTAGTTGCTCTTCATTGCCTGCCATGGGGATGTTAAGGGAGTTCAGGACTTGCTTAACGAAGGAGTTGATGTTAATAGCATTGATTTAGATGGTCGTACTGCTCTCCACATCGCCGTTTGTGAGGGTCAGGTTGCGGTTGTCAGGCTCTTGCTTAGTCGGAAGGTCAATATTGATGCCCGCGATCGCTGGGGGAGCATGGTAGCTATAGATAATACATACTTCTAGATCTTTATTCTATGCAGACTTCGAAGAAAGATGCTATGGATGTCATGGAAGAGTCCAAAGTTTATATACGTACATTCTCAATTTAGAACTGTAAGACTACTCACTTCCTCGATCTCCACATAACTTCTATATATTGTTGTAATTTTTCATAGTATTTTGTATATTATTTTGCAACTTATCATATTTGTTGCAACACAATGACCGGGTTTTTTTTTGTTTAGAAAACAATGAACTCATAGATCCCGAAGTCGAGAAAGAACACCATATTTTAGATCCCTCCAATGAAAATAAAGATGATCCAAATAAAATTGGCCATGAAGTGTTTTTTCTGGTTGACACATACATATGCACTTGCTATGGGCCATGGTACCTTGAAAAGTTGAGCAAATCATTCTCAAACTCGATAGGATGATTCATTCACAAGTTCAATATATGTAGATTGAGTACCTTCTCTATAATAATTACTTCTAGGTATGTTATTATAATCTCATAATTTTTGTAATGTTTTTACATGATTATTTTGTAATGTCTTTACCACGAAAAATATGATAAAATTTTGTGAAAAGTTTTATGAACACAAGGAGAAATGTAAATATTAATTAAGAGTTAGATACGTGCCACATCCTCACAAGTTTAATGAAACAATATTGGAAAAAAATACACACCAAATATTATATATATATATATATATATATATATATATATATATATATATATATATATATATATATATATATATATATATAACATTGAAATTAGAAAAAACATACCAAATAACAGGCTTTTCTTTTAATCCGTGATCCCCTATTATTCTTACAATTTCAACGAAAAAATTTATAACATTATTAATTGCAATTTTAAAACAATCCAAAGTATGTAAGCTTTCATTTTGATTAAAATGATTTAGTGTTTAAAATGCTTCTATACTTTTAATCTCTCCAATGATTTATTATCCGGCACGAGTTTATTTCATATTTATTTCACATTTTATTGATTATTATTAGTATTTAGTTTTATTATTTTCATAATTAAATTTTCGATACATGCCCTGATTACTCTTAATTCGCATTATCCTCAAAAAAACATTCAATATATTTTATATAGGATAAATTGAGTGAAATTGTCTAACAATCAACAAGGAATTGGATAAACTCCAAGCTAAATGGGTTGCTACAAGGATATACAATGGAGTATAAGATAATATGTGTTTTCATACTTCGTTAGCGTGACTACATTATTGTTAGGTGAGTTTCTTCCATCATCTATGATTATAAATACTTTAAAGCTCATATTTTTTATTTCTTTACCTATTTATAGACTCAATTCAATCCGATTTGATATAAACAATGTCCCGTGCGTAGCACGGGTCTGCCACCCTAGTATGGTTATATAAACGGGTTTCCTTGAAGGGGCTTGGCTGGCAATGATTTATTATCATTGAAAATGATTTTTTTTGGTGCAAAAGTTAGTTAAAATTGCCCAGTAATATATGTAACATGCCACTGTTCTCTTGAGTCCTCTCTTGAGTCCTGTAATTCTTTTTTGACATTGATTCATCTTGTGGCCTTTTACTTTGAGTCATGTATCTCACGATTCACTTCTAAATGTAGGATTGAATTCTTGATAAACAATCTACAAGCACCATTAATAACATAAAAGTTGGCATGTTTTATTATTTGGCAAGTCTCTTTAAGTCTTGAGTAATGTGAGCCTTGGTTGTAATCTCAGTACTTCTAACTAGATGTTTTTTTTAATATCAGAGCCTATTCGTTTGTGTTTTTTCCTTTTCATAATTTGTAAGGATGGGTAAACCAATGTGAATTGATCATGAACATGTTATCCATCCTTACCTTGATAATTTATAACACTCCTTTCCTTCATTTGTTTCCCAGTTGTTATCGGTGAATTGATTGAGTGCACTGATGTCGTCAGAGTTGAAAAAGCTGATAATTCGTTCTCCAACCGATTGGAGATTAAATTGGAAGATCATGGGTGTGTTACATAAAGTTTAGTTTTGCCATTATTGTTTTTTTTTTCAATGTTTGAACTTCATTTCACTTTCGCGTTGATTTTTATCGTAGCCATGTCATCTTGCCAATGACTTTGTGGGATGATTTCGCCCTTAAAATGCAAGCTCATGTGGCAGCATTTAGTGACTCTACGAGTATAGTTATATTGCAATTTGCTAAGCTTACAATCTTTGAAGGTAACAACCTCATTTCGTTTACTTTTTTCAATTTAGCATTCTTTTTCGCACCATATGGTGCCCTATTGTTGACTTTCTCTATGTTTACCTCGCACTTTTTTCCTATTGTTAAACCAGGTAGAGCCAGCGTGTCGAATGCATTGTTTGGCTCCCGACTCATCCTAGATCAGCAGCATCCCGCCATCGAAGAGTTCAAGAGGTTGCCATTTACTTTCAACTATCCTCGCTTAACTCTTTACCTTTTGAATACTCATTTTCGTTACTGATGTCATCATCCTTATTTCTTGGGCTGTTTTTGTTCCTTTTTCATACCCTTTTCTTCTACCTGAATCCATTTCTTATTTCTTTGTTCCAAATCTGATATGTTTAGGATTAATTTGTTATAAAATTCAACTTATCTAATTCAGTTTCATTGATTCTTTTCTATAATACATTCTTTGTCATTCATTATCTATCTTTCCAATATATTTTAATTCTGAATTGATTAGCTGTATTTCTGTTTTAAATTTCAGTCATTTAACTCAAATTCTAAACATCATTTAATATAATTCAGTTTTATGACAGATTCAGTTAATGTAATTCAGTTCCTTTCATTGTCTCATCCATTTGTATTTTTTTAATGGTTTCCTGATAGTGGATTTTCTGATGGACATTCAGCTTCCCGCACCGTAATACATATCTCTGCCCACTCCTCTCGTCAATCTGGACACAAGTATTTCACATCTTCTAAAAGGGTTACTCTCGATTTGCTTGATGCAAAAACTGAGGTCGTTTCGTTTCTTGGCCATTACCTTAGTTTCTGTTACTTTTATGATTTTTTTATGTTGATGTTACCTTGATTACTATTACTTTCATGCCTTTTTCATTGGATTATATGATGTATGTTAACCATGCTGATTTTATTATGCCCTTAACTGCGTGTATGTTTCCGTTTAAGATAGGTTCTGCATATTCATTGCATCCTCATTTGCTACATTTCCCCCCTTCTACTGTTCTTAACCAGAATCTAGAATCTGTTCGCACTTTGGAGCTGGTGTTCCTAACCATAATTTGTTGGCTGTTGCTGTATGGTTGTTTTTGTTCCTTTTTCGTACCCTTTCCTTACACCTGAAGCCATATCTTATTTCTTTGTTCAATAACTTATCTATTTATGATTAATTTTTTATAAAATTCAACTTAGCTAATTCAGTTTCATTGATTCTTTTCTATAATACATTCTTTTTCCTTTATTATCTATCTTTCCCATATATTGTACTTCTGAATTTATTAGCTATATTTATGTTTTAAATTTCAGTAATTTAACTCGGATTCTAAACATCCTTTCCTCTAATTCAGTTTTATGACGGTTTCAGTTAATGTAATTCAGTTCCGTTCATTGTCTCATCCATTCGTATTTTCCCCTTCTACTATACTTATATTGTTTTCACCAATGATGTTTTCTGTAGGATGGGTTATGCACATTTGTTGCTAAGGTCGTTGATTTCGAAAACCACGATAAGTGGTTCTAGAATTCTTGCATAAAGTGCAAGAAGAGTGTTGCGATGGATGGATCGAGTCTCCATTGTGACACATGTAACCAGCCTGTTCTGTATCCGGTACAAAGGTATCTTTTAGTTGCATTCTTCTGGAGCAATCACCATGTCTACACCTGCCAAACGCCGCAAATACGTTGCCATCGACAATGGGGATGAGAATGATGACTTTCAGATGTCAACTACAAAGCAGGATAAGATCGATGTGAAGATTGAGCCAGCAGTTGATGCCTCTTGATGTTCCTGTTGTTGTCATGTCTTATTATGGCACTTGCAGTTTTTTACCGTATTTTCGTTATTATTATGTTTAAGGAGATTTTTTGTTTCGTTGCTTAGATCAAACTCATTTCAGTTGTTTTATTTCATCTTTGGTTCATTATTAAACTTTTTATACTTACATTTTAATTTGTATATCATTTATTATTAACCTATAAATGATCTCTATCATACAAATTCCTCCTTTTGTATTCATCAATATATTTTTTTTCTCCGGGATTTGCATGGTCGAAGCCTACATCAGCAACTCGATCTGTGCCTTTTCTAAACACCTATGTCATTCAATTATAATGTTGTTGTTTTAGACTTTTCAAACATTTGTTTATATTTTATTTGGTCATTCCTTATAATAAAGACTAGTGTAATACCCGCGCCATGGCGCAGTTGCGCTGAAAAAAAAAATAGAATATAAAATATTTATTTTAAGGAAGAGCAAAATAACCATCAAAAGAATGTTTGAAAATTTTAATATAATAATATTGTTTAGGGATAACATAGGTGTTCACAAAGGGTACAAAGTTGGTGCTTTAGACTTCGTCCATACAAATCCTAGATTTTTTTTTATTTATACGAAGGGATGGATGTGTGATGGAAAAGACAACTAAAAATTAATAATACACACCGCCCTATCATTTTATTCCATAGCATCAAAAGTCTCTTTCTTCAACTCTTCCAGGTGAGCTACTGCCGCATCTGCAGCTGCAATAAGGTAATTTCCTGCATTCATTCAAGTAACGGGAACCTAAAAAGATCCCACTCAAACCATGTATAGCGAAGTAACAATAAAAACATAAGTTGTTAATCACATACCAGATGATGCTTCCGTGAAGGAGTTCATCATGATTGGTTGAGAAGAGCTAATGCCAGATGAAAAGGATATAAAACCATGTAAGCCAGAAATCTTGTCAGGCTGCAATGTATGAACATAAGAACCTTATGCATTCATTAATTGCAATTGAGAATTCATTCCACTTTCATGTGACTGAGACTATAGGCTCGGTAAGGACTTCAGATGAGGTTGGGGAATCTGTCGTTGCAGCAGTGGAGGAGAGGGGCTTTCTAGGCCTATGTAATATTGAGTATTTGCTTCTCAAGGATTGGCAGTCCCTCTTTGTGAAAAGGTTGAATGTTATTTCAGGGAATTTGCATAAAAATTGCAAAGAATTTGCATGAAAATTGCTAAGAATCAGATTTCTATGGCATTATATACACATATCCATTACATATATACAAAGGCACAAAACCATGGACAAAGTTTGTGTTGGATATCTTACAGGAAGTGCTATTGCAACATCTGCAATAAGGTGATTTCCCATGCTTTTACGGAAAGAGATGAAGAACCTTAAAAAAAAAAGAATCTCAAACACACATTATGAAAGAGGTAATGGGATTGAGAAGGATATAAACAACATACAACTTCTTTTGTGTGTCCATATCCTCAAAAGTCTCTTTCTTTAACTCTTCCAGATGAACTTTGGCAATCTTTTCCAAGTACTCCTCTTCATATTTAGCCAACTCTCCTTTCCGGGTTCCAAGCCTATATTTCAGGGGGGTAAATACAATAGTAGATGAGATGTACCGATCAATATACGATTGAAAGATGAATTGAATCTTAACAGACAGTAGGCTATAACGCTTTAGTACAGTCTACCTATAATAGAAGATACAAAATCGAAATACAATGTCATGTACATTACTGATATATATAACATAAAGTAACAGATATTATTCATGTATATATATACTAAATGTTCAAAAACATAATATGGTGATAATAATTGTGCTTATATGATGATGTCAAGGGAATTATATAAACTAAAATAAGGATGGACACATTCATGAGTGGGCATTGAGAAATTCAATGCTTAAATAAATGATTTGCCAATAAACATTGCAAGGTATCCAAATTAAATTAATAATTGAATTATTTTCGGGCTTTCTAGCACCTTTTTGAAATTAAAGTAATTAAAATGAATATTTAAATTTAAAAATCAGTTTGATTTTTTTTTCTATTTAATTAAACATCTAATCTGCCAATTATCAACAAATGATTTGCCAGTAAACATTGCAAGGTATCCAAATTAATAATCGAATTATTTTCAGGCTTTCTATAACACCTTTCTGAAATTAAAGTAATTAAAATCAATATTTAAACTTTAAAAATCAGTTTAATTTTTTTTTCTGTTTAATTAAACATCAAATTTGCCAATTTTTCTGTTTAATGAAATGGAAAATTATGACAGCCATTTTTTAGTGAAAAAAAATAAAGAATATGGAAATGCTATGAACTAACTTAGGTAGAATAACGTCAAGAAGTTGAAGCTGCTACCCACAATCAAGAAAAACCACAGACCAACTATCACCACAGACCACCATTTCTTCATATAATGTAAAGATGAGAGCCATGGAGTAAAGAAATGCAGTATAGCTTATATGCTATGGTTCGAATCTAATACATACAACCATAATAAGTCCAAACCAGCTCACAACCAACTCACAACAAAGGAAAGCGCTTAAAATTCAGTACCCAAACAGCCCCATAAAAAGTCCAAAATGCAGCTCGAAGATATGAGGAAAGCAACTCCGTTTTCTTAGCTAAAAACAGTCCCATTCAGCAAAAAAAAAAAAAAAAGGATTAGCAAACAACCCTTAATCAGCCCCAAGACAAAGCTGTATTAAATCTGTAAAAACAACCCACAATAAGAGAGATAAATTTCAAAATTCAGCACCAACACATAGAAATAAACCAACAGCTAACATTCCAAAATATTATCAAACAGAACTCCAAAACAACATTAAGAGTTGGAGAAAGAGGCAATAACAGCCTAAGAGACAGCCCCGTGATAGCCCCAAAACAGCCCACAAATAGACCTGAGCAAACATGGGCCAACCCGCCCGGCCCGTCCAACCCGCCCGGCAAAATATGCGGGCTTGGACAGAGTAGTTGGCCCAAGCGGGCCGGCGGGCACGGCCCGGTTGGGCCAGTGGGCCGGGCTTGGGCGGATAGTGAAGCCCAAGCGGGCCGATGGGCCCGGCCCGGTATTATAATAATATTATATATAATTATAATTATATAAATTATATAGAGTATTGTAAAAATATATACATAATTTCTATAATTTATAACTATATTACCGGTGTCATACTAGTACTAAGTGCTAACTATTCCCAATCATAAACGTTCTCATCTTCAAAATCAAATCCAATTGAGAAATAAAAACCCTAAATGATTTCTCTCGCATAGCTCGAGTGCCGCTTAAAAGTATTGGCACACTATAACGTTGATTTGCATTTGTTAGTAAGCTAATATTGTCCATATTTGCCTCGTATTTGAAAGTATTTATACAATGTTATAATTTGCCACTTTTTTAGTTCAATTTCGGACATAAAACGAATTTGAAAACCTAGGCCCGCTTGGCCCAGTGGGCAGCCCGGCCCGGGAAAGAGGGCGGGCTTGGGCAAGACACTAGGCCCAAATACCGGGCCTGGCCCAAGCCCGTCCCGGTGTAGTGGGCTGAAATTTTGGTCGAGGCCCGGCCCAAGCCCGCCCGGCCCGGCCCATGCTCAGGTCTACCCACAAACCATGAGAAAGAAAGCACCATAATCGGAAAAAAAAACTACTAGCATTGCAACTCCTAAAAATCTAACACAATTCCAGCAAAAACAGCATTCGATTCCACCCTAGCTAGAACCCATAAACAACCCAAAAAAAAGCAGCAGAGGCCGCAGTTCCGAAACAACCACGAAACAAAAGCATGAGTTGCATAAAGGACAGCTTTGAAGCAACCCACAAACCATGAGATATCAGAAAATGCTTCAGTGTTTAATAATCTTATTCACCCTTTGCTCCATAGGATTTGAAAGTGGCCATGGAGGCCGATGATTTAATTTCTTTCTATTTGGGATGTAATTCCTTTCAACTTTAAATTTTTAAAGTTGAAAGAAGAAGTAAAGATTGAAATCATTGCTGCTATTTCCAATATGTAGCCCTAAATCCCAAATTGTAATCAACAAAAATAAAACATTAAATCCTAAATGTAAAATTTTAATCTCTAACCCTGAATTCAAAATTTTAATCCAATCAAATCCCCAAAGCAACTCACGAAACCCAAAAATTCCGCAAAGAAGGACATATGAAGATACCATCTACAGAAGTTCTATGGAACTTTCATCAATTTGGCTTATTGATATCAGTCAGATCTGATAAGAAACCCAAAAATTCCGCAGAGAAAAACATTGAAAGAGAGTGGGAGTTAGAGGGAGAGTGAAAGAAACCTTGAAAATTAGCCGAAGGTAGTGAGGGAAGACGGGATTGAGAGGGCGAGAGGATCAAACGGAGGAGCAGCCGCACCCTTTGGAAACAGTAGGCAACGTGTTCTCTCTGCTTGAAGTCGAATTTCGAGATCTCAGCGCCGGCGAACCAGTGGATCTCCATAGCCAAACCTGGACAAAAAAAGGGGAAACTAATTTTAATGAAATTGAAGATCAGCGAGAAAGATGGAGATGAGGAGGAAGAAGAAGAAGGACTGAGGCTGTATAACTTTGGCCGCAGGAATAGGGAGAGGCGGAGAAGGAAATGGCAAGTGGGAACCGACGCCGGATGATCAGCCGTACGAATACGGAGAGGCGAGAAGGAAGGGGGCGATGGAGCAACCCTAACTTTCAGCCTCCAGCGTTAACCATTACAAAAAAAAAATTATAGAAAAAAATGTGATTGGGCGAAAATGAGTAAAGTGCGGATATGATGCCACGTCAGCGGAAGGTATACGAAATTAAGTAGTTATATAGATTATATATTCTCATTTATTTTTCCATCGCAATCGCGTCATGGCGCGGGTATTACACTAGTAAACTCTTAATTTAGAAGAGTTCAAACTGATGGGTCAAGCTTAGAGTTGTTTTAGGAGTTTCGGCCAATAAAAAAAAATTCAGCTTTTTTTTTTGTTAATTAATTCTCCTATTTTCATCTTTTTTTCATCAATTAAAATGTTTAATTTTTCTCATTTTTTTATTCCTCCGAAATCCAAATCCCCTTTCATCTTCAATCCTTTAGGGTTTTGCGGACTTTGTTGTCCAGTCTCCCAAATCGAAAGCCCCATCCTTTTCGATGAGCACTGCAGTTCGCCATGGCTTGCATGAGCTATTCCATCCCTTCCGATGCCCATCTCCGACCTTCTCCGAATTCTTCGCTTTATCTATGTCTCCTAATCGTAATCAACCATCACCAAACCCACCCGCAATGGATTTCGACCTTCCATAGATGCCTCCGAAATCGAAAGCCCCATCCCTTCCGATGAGCAGTTTGCTTGCCTGAGAGATTCCATCCCCTCCGATGCCCATCTCCTTCTCTAAATTCATCCCTTTATCCATCTCTCCTAATTCCAATCAACCATCACCAGACCCACCCGCAATGGATTTTGACCTTGAAGCAACAATTGACCATTGTTGACGATCTCCTTCTGCGAAGGTTAGTATATACAGTAGATGCGGTTTAGTGATTTGTATAGGTTTGTTATTTTTTCAAAGTATTCCTATTCCTGTGAAGATTTTATTTTTTTGAAGATTTTATTTTTGTGAAGATATTTACTGATTTCTTTCAAGATATGGTGACTGATGAAAACCGAACAAAATGTTATCATCTACAGAGAACAATCATTGAATAACATGACGAATAAGTTCAAAATACAACTCTTGAGCTGAGCATAGATATCATACAACTGGCCATGATCAGATGCTTTTCCATGGGAGTAAATCGCATTTAACCTTGCATATGGATTCTACACGGGGATACTGTTTGAAAAAATGAATATTTACATCAAGTAAATGAACGACTAAAAAATTGTGAATTTGGAGCCTTCGTTCTCTTTAGACAGCAAATGATTTATGCATATGCTTAGCATACAATTAGTGGCATCATCTTTCACAACATAGCAACCTCAACCCAAATGAATTTATTGATTCAATTTTCTTTATAAATAAAATACTAATTTTCATGGCCTAATATATGCCAGAATAATTATAGTATGTAGTATTATTTGGTAAGATACCATGGCTTACCCCTCCATTACACTAATCATGTTGGGACAAGTTAACATGTTTGAAAGAACACCTTCCATTTTACAATATTCTCAATAATTTATCTGAATAAAAAAAACCAATTTTTTTCTGTTCAAAGTAGATTCGCATAACTGATTTTTTTTCTTTTTACTCTAATTAGATACGTTTTCATATACAAAATCTCTGATTTTATTTTAGAGATTATCTCTACTTTGGATGAGCACGTTAGGTAGTTTCTCAATTAGAGAGATGTTAGGTTCTCAATCCAGTAAAATCAGGTGCTCTGTTTCTCAATCCATATCTACTCAGACTTATATCTATTATATACTCGAGCCAGTATTGCTCACACCACAACCACCTTCGACCTGACGCTTCTGCCCGAATCAAATCACCACCATAAGACTTCCAATAGCTCAATCTCCCTTAAAATATTTTTAATTCTTTCCTCTATACATTCATCTTCCTGGGTTGGCAAGATAGTTTTCAGCCTATTGTGGACCCTCATGAACTTCGACAAGTATGAGGTAGTTTGGTGTACCATAATCCCCATTTCAATTGCTCCTATACATCTATCAACTAATCATTTTCTACGGAAATATACTATAACAAATCGTGGTAAGTCCATCACTCCAATTCCCGTCAGACATCGTACGACATCCACAATGGAACTTTCAAACGGTATTCCTTTGTTTACATTCTCAAACCCGTATGAACAACTTTATTTCAATTATATAGCTCCCTACACATTACCATGTACCATTAACCATTTTTTTATGCCACAGGGAGAGGTAATACAGTTATCCCAGAATCTACCAAACATAA
Source organism: Persicaria tinctoria (assembly GCA_037127255.1). Lineage (NCBI taxonomy): Eukaryota > Viridiplantae > Streptophyta > Magnoliopsida > Caryophyllales > Polygonaceae > Persicaria > Persicaria tinctoria. Next base: position 63,544,310 of record JBANSL010000002.1, on the reverse strand, counting down.
AAGGACCCCTCTGATGGACATTTCTAATGGTATTTTTCCCCTTATTCAATATTTCAATCATTGTTTTGATGTTGGTTTAATTACTCTCATAATTTTTCCAATATATTGATGTTCTTTTTTTTCACACCTCAAGCTAATTATGTGACCCCAGCTTCTTCAAGTCGTCCTTTCACACCTATTTCTTACGATGAGACTATTGTTATTTATTTATCCAAATACCACAATCCGTAATCTACACATATTGAATGATGTCCATGTTAAATTTGGGTACATGATATTTAGGGTCGGACCCTCCCCAACAGAGCGTGGTTCTTACACCGTACCGAAAAAGCTCCACTTGCAGCGAAAGATATCAATGACATCAAAACGTCAAAATCGAGAATGTAGCCTTTAATGACTAACCATGACTTTCTTTATGACTAACCATAACTCTCTTGCTTTTTTTAATGTGTTTTGTGAGTGAAGGGAATACAACTATGGACGTTTGAATGTTGTAATGGTCCATGTGAAACTTTATGCATTTTCCCCATTTAGTTCTTGGTTATCTTGAAATCATGTCAAATTTATTTTCGATGTAAACATTTATTTACAATATGATATAATGTATCTACTAATATATTATTTTTCTTTTCTTATTTCCTTTTTTTTAATGTAAACGCGCCATGGCGCGCATGGCGCGGGGATATAACTAGTTTATACTATTATATATATATATATATATATATATATATATAGGGATCGACTCCGACTCCGGTGAAAATCTTATATTACGGTAAAAACCGTGAGGACTCTTTTGATTGGTTAGGGAATTAGGACTGGCACGCACGGGTATTTCTGTTTTTTGCGTTATTTACCTTGCCTTCTTTCCGACTTCATCAGTCATCCCTCTCCTATCGCGTTATCGACCTTCATCCCTCTCCTATCGACGGAGCCTCGCCTCCAATCGCCGGCCACTGTCGACCTTGCCTCCAATCGCCATGATGCGCCTCACCTCTCCTCTCCTCTCGCAGTATCCTCTCATCGCCTCCAATTGCCACGCCTCGTTTCGCCAATTGCCACGCCTCGTTCTATCCATGCTATTTTGTAGATTTGATTTACTTGAATCGTTCGATTAACCCTCTGTAATCCATCATTTTCGATCAGATTTGGGCTTGTTTTCTTCAATCTCTACGCTAAAAAGGTATTCCCTAATTTTCTGCCCGTAATTTCTTGCTCATATAATCTTGTTAGATGTTATTTGAATTAGGTCTTTGATTAATTGAATTAGAAATTGATATTTGATGAATTTTTTGAGAGATTATTTACTTATTAGGACTTTGACGGGGATTTGGATAATTTCGGAATTAGATATTGATTTTTGGTTGTTGGTTAAATTCATGCTTGGAAGGTGTTTGTGAAAATGTCCAAGAAAGAAAAACTGTGCACATGCACATGATATATTAGTTAGAGCAACTTGATAGTAGTTTTTTATATGGAAAGTTCTTCCCTGGTTCATGGATCAGACATGGTATAAAAGTCACAGTTGATCTAGTTCGAAGAGGGCGTTCCCTTGCTCATGGATGAGACATGGTATAAATTTGTGTTCTTGTTTTGTTCTTTGAAGCAATTATTATGTGAGCTATATGATATTGTTTGTTTTGCGGTTTTGGACTGAATTGGAAATGTTTTGGTGCCTTTGTTCGTGCAAATATTTTCTTTCTGATATGTTATTTTCATGGATTTTTTAAACATTTGTCAGAGTTGCATGTTGAAAATGGCTTCAAACCGGTTTAGTTCTTAGTTGATGGTTGAAAATTGTGGTAGTATGTTTTAGGGTTATATTGACCTTTTTAGTTTGGCGGAGATCAAGTATCACAACAGTTGTTGATTACGGATTGAATTTGATGTAGTGATTGACAGGGTATTGCTGATTTTTTCAGCAGATAAAACTCTGTGATGTGGTAAATTTGGAGCTGCTCTTTTTTTTTTTTTTAAAAAGAGAGATTATGCTGCTGATAGGGTTGTTCTACTATTGCGCTGTAGTTTTGTTGCTTGGATTCAGGGTTGCTGTATAATGAAGAGTGATTTTGGCATCGCTTTTACCGTTTGCTTATAAATTTGCAGGATTATAGTTCTAGAGGGACCTGAGTTGTGTGATGGTGGGAAGACCATTGTGAAGCTGATTTGGGTTCCAGTGGCTTGTTGTTTCATTTTATGTCGGATGAAATTGGATTTCCCTTTGGTGAAATTGTTGTCATTGCTATTTTAAAGTTAACCTATTAGTAGGTGTTATACTATGAGGCAGTTGTATCATGTATTTGCTTGCAGGGACTATAATGTACAGCCGTCTTCACTTTGGAATGTATGTTATATAATGAAGGTTCGACATTTCTATGTACATTGATTTGATGCGAAACCTATTAGTAGCCGTCTTCACTTTGAAACTGTATTAGGATGTTCTTAATTGACTAGAGTGATAGAAAAAGGCAGAAGCTGATCTCACTAGAACAAAGAAATCAGCTTAGATCAAAGTTGATCTTTGGACCTTATTTAACTATGGATTAGATATACCTATATTTAAAAACCTTGAATCTTGAACCTACTTTAATTAGAGGCAATACACCATTATAAACACTTGAGCCTACTTAATAAACCAACATAAAATGTAAGATATCAAGATGTCACTTCAAAGAAATATATAACTATGAGTTCAAGATTTAAAAATTTTGAACCTACTTTAAATAGAGACAATACACCAACGTAAAAACTTGAATCTACTTAATAATTCAACATGAAATTTAAGGCATCCAGATATCACTTAGGGCTATATATAACTATGAGTTCAAGATTTAAAAATCTTGAACCTATATTAAATGGAGGCAATATAGCATAATAAAAACATGAACCTACTTAATAAACTGTAATGAAATGTAAGACAACAAGATGTCACTTTAAGGCTATATATAACTATGGGTTCAAGATTTTTAAATCTTAAACCTACTTTAAATGGAGGCAATATATCATAATAAAAACCTGAACCTACTTAATAAACAGGCCCGTGCTAAGGGAGGTTCAGCCGGATCGGCCGAACAGGGCCCCCAAATTTTGAGGGCCCAATAACGCTTTGTTTTTAGGTAAAAAATAAAAACGTCTGTTAGTTAATCAAATTGGCTAATGTGGTCCACTGGTAAGCTATGCAACAACGCTTTTCATCCTTTGCCTTGTCCAGTGTTCGACTCCCAGCAACAGCATGTCTTTTTCTTTTTTTTTTTGTATAATTTGCTCTTCTTTATCTTTCATAAAAACAATAATATTACTACTATATTAAGGAGCCTTTTTTCATGGGATTTGCACCTTTTAATTTATTTTTTAAATCATTTTAAAAAATTTATTATCTTTCTCTCTTTAAAAAAAACAAACATACAAAGCCCATTACTTAGAGAAATTAATGGACTTTTCACCAAAATTAAAAAAAAAAAAAATCAGTGAACTTATTACGAAACTCATATAAATTTTTTAAGAAAATCATATTTATCTTTTTTAAAGAATCATTCACAACCATTTTATATTTAAAAGAATGTTTAAAGGGTTCAAATTTTTACCTTATTTCTATTTTGATTAATTTAATATACATAAAGTTGACTTTGAATTACCATATGACTTACCGTCCTTGGCATTTTGATAGCCTTTTATACATTTTGTAAATATAAATAGATTTGTTGTTGATTTTTTAAAATAAAAACATAATTATATATTTTTTAATAATAACAAAACAATTTACATAATGCAACTTATAAAAAAGATACGATGGTTAACACAATATATGAATAATGTCTAATTTTTTTTTTTGCACAGGGCCCCCAAAACTATCCGCACGACCCTGTTAATAAACACAAATGAAATGTAAGACAACAAGATGTCACTTTAAGACTATATATAACTTGGGTTCAAGATTTAAAAATCTTGAACTTACTTTAAATTGAGACAATACATCATAATTAAAACTTGAACCTACTTAATAAATAGATATGAAATGCAATACAACAAAATGACACTTTATCTCTATATATAACTATGAGTTCAAGATTTAAAAATCGAGCCAACTTTAAATGGAGGCAATACATCATAATAAAAACTTGAACTTATTTAATCAACCGACATGAAACGTAAGACAACAAGATGTCACTTTAGGAATATATATAATTATGGTTTCAAGATTTTTTGAACATACCTTAAATGGAGGCAATACATCATAATAAAAACTTGAACCTACTCAATAAACCAATATGAAATGTTAGACAACAAGAGGTTTAGGGCTATATATAACTATGGGTTATAGATTTAAAAATCTTGAACCTACTTTAAATGGATGCAATACATCATAATAAAAAATTGAACCTACAATAAATGAATATGTAACGTAAGACAACACAAGATGTCACCTTAGAGCTATATATAACTATGGGTTCAAGATTTTTAAATCTTGAACCTACTTTAAATAGAGGCAATACATCATAATAAAAACTTGAACTTACTTAATAAACCGACATGAAATGCAAGACATCAAGATGTCACTTTAGGGCTATATATAACATGGGTTCAAGATTTTAAAATCTTGAACCTACTTTAAATGAAGGCAATACATCATCATAAAAAGCTTGAACATGCTTAATAAACTAACATGAAATGTAAGATAACAAGATGTCCCTTTATGTCTAAATATAACTATGGGTCCAAGATTTAAAAATCTTGAACCTTCCTTAAATGGATGCAATACATCGTAATAAAAACTTGAACATACTTAATAAACCGACATGAAATGTAAGACAACAAGATGTCACTTTAAGGCTTTATATAACTATGGGTTCAAGATTTTAAAATCTTAAACCTATTTTAAATATAGGCAATATGTACATCATAATAAAAACTTGAACCTACTTTATAAACCGACATGAAATGTATGACAACAAGATGTCAGTTTAGGGCTATATATAATTATAAGTTCAAGATTTTAAAATCTTGAACCTACTTTCAAGGAAGGCAATACCACATGAAAAAAATTTGAACCTACTTAATAAACAAACAAGAAATGTAAGACAACAAGATGTTACTTTATGACTTGATATAACTATGTATTCAAGATTGAAAAATCTTGAATCTACTTTAAATGGAGACAATACATCATAATAAAAACTTGAACCTACTTAATAAACCGACATGATATGTAAGACAACAAGATATCACTTTAGGGCTATATATAACTACACGTTCCAGATTTTTAAATCTTGAATCTACTTTAAAGCATACATGCAATTGGTAGCCAATTATGATAAATAAATAATTGCTAAAAAAAATAAAGCCTAATTGATTCCATATCTAATATCCTAATTGATTACTTTTATTTATATATATAAAATATCGAATATTGGAAATATTAAAGCCTACAATGGTAGCCAACTAGGATAAATAAAAATAGATGCAAATAAAGATATAAATGTTTTATGCCTAGTTCATTCATTAGGATAAAAATAAACAGAAGCAAAAATAGTCTCAAAGTTTCCTTGCCCAGTTGGTGGTACCTACTACCTACGCGTGTATAATTACATAATTTCCAAAGAGACTCTGGTTCGACTCATCGTCTAGACCAGCGCGCGTGTCTTTATTTTTACTGTTTTTAATCCTTTCTCGCGCGCGTTTCCTTTTTTTGTCCACTTTTTTTTTACTGACGCGTGACGCGCGTGTAAGGGAAGTTGGGGCCCTTAATTTATTTCAGCCAATGAAAACAGTCCTCACGGTTTCTACCACAATATTGGTTTTCACTGGAGCGCGACCCTATCTATATAACTACTTAAAAGCAAAGAGTTTTTTACACGTGGCGCTCTCTCCTTCATTTTCGAATTTCCAGCCAATTAGCTTCTTTCCTTTGCAATTCCTTCTTTTATCCTTTTTATTTTATTTTTCATTCTTCCCCCAATCTAATCTAGGGTTGAGACGTCATCCTCCTAATTTGCCGCCTCCCCAACTCTGGCGATTCGATTCACTATTCACGGGACTCCTCCAACGCTTCCTCCATCGCTTTGGGATCTTCCTCATTGCCTCTGCCGATTCGATGAATTCATCCTCCTCCTTTGCTCTTGTGATAGCTAAGGCATTCCATCTTCATCTTCCTCCACGGCTAAAGATATACCGCCTCAGTCCTCCTCAATGCTTCTTCTTCCTCCCCCGTCGAGGTTATACTGCCTCCTCATCTTCATCTTTCATTCCGGATCTTCAATTTCATTAATTTGTTTCCCCTTTTGATTCTTCCAGGTTTGGCTATGAAATTTCCCTTACAGAGCGAGAAGATCTCTTGATCCAATCAAAACCCTTCGTTAAACCTTAGCCTTGCATTCTATTCATCTACTGATCTCATATCACAAATCTTATTTTTGGTCAAACAAATTCGATGATATGTTTTGCATTTCACCCCCCCTTGCTTTCGGCCATTGTCGTGCCATGTGACCCTTGCTTTCGGCCATTGCTGTAATCCTGGCACCAGGGCCGTCGCCGGTATTCCTCCAAGTCTTTATCTTTTTCTTCGTTATCCACTCTGAGTGCTTCATTTTAGTTCCAATTTGCTTTCGATTTGAAATTAAACCCTTCTTTTACCCTAATTTTGTGAGTTTTGATCCGATTGTGATTTTTGTTTATTTGTGTGTAGGTGTTATTGCTTCTGCATTTTTGTGTCCTTTAGATGTTATCAAGACTAGGATGCAGGTTCATGGCCTTCCGCAGGTGGCTAACGGAAATGGTAAAGCCGTAAAGGTAATTCGTTTGTTTGCGTGTGTGTGTTTGTATAGATTTTTTTCCCTGGTTGTGTTTTGTTTTCAGTTTGGAACACTGTTTGAGTAGTTATTGATTCCAATTATTAGAATCAATAACGTGATGTCATTTTCCTATTATTAGAATCCATTTCGAGTTGCAATTGCAGCTAGCAGTTGTGAAACAGTTCAATTGAAGGAAACTAACAATTGAAGGGTGTTTGGAGTTTGTAATACATGTTTGGAGTTTGTAATCAGGTATATCCTCACGTTGCTACTGGATCTTCAAACACTTTAGCTTTCCTTTGGGAGCTTACACTAAAGAAATGCTTTTTTTTTTGTTCCTAAGGTATAATTAATTTTCTCTCTCAATTTATGATGTTTGGCATGTTTACAGACTACAGTCGTTCGAGACTTCGAGTTGCAGTAGAGGTGGAGGGAGGCCGGAGTTGCAGTAGAGGTGCGTGGTAGCGGTGGCGGTGGCCTGGTAGGGGTCGGACCAGACTAGTGAAGGAAAGACCGAACTGGTAGGGGCGGTAGCGGTAGCGGTGGTGGTGGCCTGGTAGCGGTGGCGGTGGCCTAGTAGGCGGTTTACTCGCCTAGGGTTTTTTTACAATGAGGGGCGAGGGTTTGTGAGACTATCGTTGTTTCAAATTGCAATTGGGAATTTTGGAGTTGGGACCTCAGTTCAGCTTTCTTTCTTTATTTTTTTTTACACTTTTATTATTTTGTTACTTTTATATTTCCCTAATTCCCTCCTATTTTTTTCTCCTTTCTCACCTCAAATTTCATTCCCTCCGAAAAAAATTTCATTCCCTCTTATTAGGTGCTCTGTTTCTCCATATCTACATAGACTTATATCTATTATATACTCAAGCCAGTATTGCTCACACTGTTGTGAGCTGAATCTTCCATGTTTTACATTTAAGTTTATATCAATTTCTGCATACATTTCATTCATTTGGGCTAAGATAGTACATAATCTATGTGGTTTATGTTTATTTGCCAAATTATGGAATCTACACCAGTTTCTTCGAGGCGTTTTATAGCAATTCTAAGGAAGGTCAGAAAAGCTCGGAAAACAACTACAAAAGTCCAGAATCCAAGAGTACAGAACCAGGACAAACCAAGTTGAAGCCAGAGCTACTCTATGTCGAGTACACCTTACTCGATCTCGAGTAGAGAGCCCGAGCAGACTTAGTCGACAAAGCCTGATCGAGGAAACCAAGTCCGAGGCAACCTGACTCCGGAAGACAACTCGATCTCGACAAGACCTAGTCGAGATCGACTACACCTCAGCGCCACACCCGGAGTCGACGAGAAGAGGAGCTGATCGAGAAGCCGAGGAAGAAGACGCCGAGTACATCTCTAGTCGATCTCGAGGAGGCCTTGTCGAGATCGACGAGCCACCCAGCGCATGTCCGAGTCCATGCCGAGGAGGAGTCCTCGACATCACCAGAGAGCCGTCTTCGACCACACCCCTAGTCGATCTCGAGGAGCCCTAATCGAGATCGACGACACCCAGGAGCCCAGATCCGAGTCTGTCGAGGACCAGCTAGCCGAGACGACGAGCCGAGCCAGTCGACCACAATCCTACTCGAGATCGACTAGACCTTTGTCGAGATCGAGTAGACCTCCAAAGCCGCGTTACTCGGTTGGACCAATTCTACTCGACTTGGGATTGCTTGGGCGCGAAGATTGCTGATTATATCTGAAACTATCAAGATCCATCATGAAGAGGAGAGTTCTATCCATTGAAGACCTTTAGATATATTTCCCTATTTTAGATTTAATTATGTTATGTCTTTTATTTATCTTTAAAGTTTTAGATATAGTTTTTTATTTAGATAAAGATTTCTATCCTTGAGTAGCAAGGATTAGAAGGCTATAAATAAAGCCCACGAGGCTTAGTTTTAGGCATTCAATTTCAGTCAGAAACAAGTAGTTCCAAAGAGAAGTTTAGGAGTTCGAAGGTTTTAGGGTTTTGGCATTCAACGAGAGTTGGATCGCCGGGATTGTAAAGTCTTGGAATATAGTTTAATGCAAGTTGTTTCCTTTCAATCGATGATGTCTGAGTTTGCGATGAGGCGTGAGTAGTCCACCCACTTCTAGGGTTGGGGCGAGCCCAACGATAGCCATGCGTGCTTGAGGTAAAGATCCGACCTTTATCATGTTTTGAGCATTTTCCTACTTGTTTATGTGTTTATTGCCCATCTAATGGAGATCCATGCTAACAACTTGGATTGTAAACATAAAATCGGTAGAGACAATTAGGGTTTCTTGAAAGAGTTGTCTAATTGTTGGAAAAGGCGAAAGCTTAGTCCTTTGATGCGATTCACATGATTATCTGTTCGATTCTACCTTATGCATGCTTAGTTATCGTTGTTGCGAACCCCAATCCTGGAAGCCTTTTACATTAAGTTTAAGTCGAAACCCAAAGCATTTGTTCTTTATTTTCATTCGTTTTATTTTTTGCCCTCGTCGATCTCGACCAAGCCTGGTCGATCTCGACTACTGATCCTCGACCCAGAGTCGCCGTAGCTTATTTGTGCAAGAAATTGACAAGCCCAACCAGAAGTCGACGAGGACCGTACTCGATCTCGAGTAGCCCCTTGTCGAGATCGAGTAGCCTGTGCTGAGTTGCTGCTGCCCTGTTCGACTGTGCCTGACCCCTGTCGACTAACCCTTAGTCGAGGTCGAGTACCACTGTTGTCGACTTCTGTCCGTTAGATTCCACCGCTGCCTAGGATCCGCTGACACGCTTCCTCGTGGATCGATCCTGACTTCCCGCTGCTACATCAGGAGGAGATCTTGTAATTATTTGCAAGGGACGGAATCTGGTTTGCTGTGATTTATTTATATTTTATTTGCATACTCGATTTCCTCCTATCAACACACACCACAACCAACTTCGACCTAACGCTGCTGCCCTAATCAAATCACTAGCATAAGACTTCCAACAACTCAATCTCCCTTAAAATAATTTTAATTCTTTCCGCTATACATTCACCTTCCTGGGTTGGCAAGATAGTTTTCAGTCTGAGCCTATTGTGGACCCTCATGAACTTCAACAAGTATCAGGTAGTTTGGTGTACTATAATCCCCATTTCAATTGCTCCTTTATATCTATCAACTAATCATTTTCTACGGAAATATACTATAACATATCTTGGTAACTCCGTCACTCCAATTCCCGCCAGACATCGTACGACCTCCACAATGGAACTTTCAAACGGTATTCCTTTGTTTACATTCTCAAACCCGTATGAACAACTTTATTTCAATTATATAGCTCCCTACACATTCCCATGTACCATTAACCATTTTTTTTTTGCCACAGGGAGAGGTAATACAGTTATCCCAGAATCTACCAAACATAAAAGGACCCCTCTGATGGACATTTCTAACGGTATTTTTTCCCCTTATTCAATATTTCGATCATTGTTTTGATGTTGGCTTACTTACTCTCATAATTTTTCCGATATACTGATGTTCTTTTTTTTCACACCTCAAGCTAATTGTGTGACCCCACCTTCTTCAAGTCGTCGTTTCACACCTATTTCTTACAGTGAGACTATTTTTATTTATTTATCCAAATACCACAATTCGTAATCTACACATATTGAATGATGTCCATCTTAAATTTGGGCTGGCGGAGGTGGGCAGCCGGGGAGAGCGAGAAGATGAGCGGCACGAGCAGACAACGAGAAAGGAAGGGATTTGGGAGAGGAAGGGCTTGGGCCCGATTTTAATTTTTTTCTAAAATAAAATTTGGCCCATTTTTACTTTAAGGGGTTTTTCACCATTTTCATTTTAACCACACCCTATATAGAGGCTGGATCCGGTGAAAACACCTCTTACGGTGTAAACTGTAAACAAACTAATTATTCATAGGTATAACTATAATTATTCGTTTAACGTAAATTAATTATTCGTATGTGTGAATAGTTTTTTCATATGAAAATATGAAAATTATTCGTCTGTTGCAACATAATTATTCCTATGAGTTATGTATGAATAATCATGTTGTTTCAAACGAATAATTTTGCCCTTCAAAATCTCCATCAAATCTCAACCGTTGATCTTCCTAATTCAACGCTCCAGATTTGCTCACAAATTATTTGCTCACAAATTACACCGTAAAAGGTGTTTACAAACGATCCATCCTCTCTGTATATATATATATATATATATATATATATATATATATATATATATATATATATATATATATAGGGGAGGGTTCAAATGAGAAGTATTTAATCCGGTAAGAAGAAAAGAAGTAACGTGATTGGTCAGTTTCATTAGATAAAAAATAGAGTCTCACGCGCCTGAAGGTGATCCATCTCCTACCTCCTTCAACCCCCCCCCCCTTTGTTACTCTCTCGACGCTTCCTCCGGCCACCTTCTGCTCGGACTACGTCCACCGCAACGGATCCTCCCTCGCCTCCGGCGACTTCCCAATCTCCCGATGCCTCCTTCCGTTCCGGCGCCGGAGCCTCCATCTCTGAGATGCTACCAGACCTGGACCTCGGCTTGCTCCAATGAGATCTCGAGCCTCGCGCACCACCTCTACTAATCCCACCGCCTTCCAATCGTCTCTCTCCGGTGCACCGCCTCTACTAATCCCACCGTCTTCTTCGAGAATTGACCGAAATCAAATCTGTCGGCCTACCAATTATGATTTTCGATGAAGTCGACTCCGCGACTCGGTCCTTTCTGTTCTTAATTTTTCTTTCTGGGTATTGTGGAGAGTCCTTGATGTCTTATGATTGTGATTCGTAAAGGCATGGATTGGGATTTTCAGTTTCAGAATAAAGAGGATCCGAAGACGCAGAAAGGTCGGCGTTTGAATGAGAAAATCAAATCCAGATCCTCGTTTTTACTGTAATATGTTTGTGATTGCATCTGAAATTTGTCAGCGGTATCAATTTGTATTGGTAAATTGAAATTGCACCCCAATACTTAGATCCATAATCCTTTGTTCCTTCTGTGGGGATCGTGTAACGGCCCAAAATTATAATTTTCGGGTTACGTTTCAAGGGATAAAACCCCTTGTTCGGATCTTGCAATCCAGGTACGGGTCGAGGTTTCAAATTCAATTTTTAGGTCAATAATAAAGGGGGATTTCAAACCTTAAAAACATCGAAGCGCCGTTGGGTACCCTTGACTTGTCCTAAGACTATGTCGCGGAATCCATTTCAAACGGAAGTAAGGCGAAAACAGAGTAAAGATACAAGTGTCACGGAAGAACCGGTCAAAACCAAAGCATGAGTGTTTAATTACCATTTTACTAAATTAGGATATTAGCCAGATTCTTCGATTCAACAACAGGGAAACCCGTCATATAGACATCGAACACTCAAATCTGCAGAGAATACCTTTAAAAGAAGAACGGGGAAAGGAGTCAGATCGAGCCACTCATGCGGGACCGGCAGTCCTCGTTGAGGCCACATAGTATGTGCTATACCTAATAAAGATGCTCTAATGCAGTACGAAATTCAAACACACTAGCATGCTCCTAGTTCATAATAATGTGCAGAAATACTATAAAGGGGCCCAAGACAATGCCAAGTGGCTACCTCCACCCCTTCCGATAGGTGGAGACTAGCCAACTCGTGAATGCATTCATTCATAATCGGGGGGCACGCATGCCTAACCCGCTCCACAATAAAGCCCGCAGGCATAATATAAGGAAGTCATGACTCGATTGACTCAGGGTACCCGATGAGGCTGGGCTACCCTATGACCCTAGCAAAGACTCTAGGACTATCACAGATAACGACCGTTCTGTTTCAAACGCATAAAGTAAACAGATGCTCAATCAATTAGTGCAACCTAAACATGATACTACATGGCATGCTTTTATGCATATGCAACACCTAACATAAAATGCAACAACAGGCATGAATGTCCAACCTGAGTAAGCCCCCTAGGGAACTTACCTGAAGATGCAGAACAGCAGGATAATACAAGCAAGGCCCAAATGCAAGTCCAGAACAATCCAAAAGCAATACACACCCATCCTCAATTCATTTCCATAAGCTACCGGACCAATATTCATACGCACGAAATACAAGTTCTCAACATACTCAAAAGCAACCGATAGTAAAACCGTTTTCCAAAACCTTTCCGAACATCAACCAAAATCATTCTTCCAATTTCCTTCTCAAAACCAACATCATCAAGCCAAGACAAAATCCCGACATTTGAAATGACACTTTTAACATAGCTTCAAGATCAAGACCAAATAGTTCAATTTCCGTCAAATCCCTTCCTAAATTTTGAATACTAAAATAATATTTCAAAACTTATTTCCTAAAGTTTTCCAAACTCTTGAATATCAAGTTAGATTGAATCATCACTCATAATAACCTTCTCAATTCACACTTGACCCAAAAGAAATCCATTTTTCATTTATCAAGTCAATCTCCCATCTTTAACCTTTTCCAAATTATTTTCCTTTTTAGGGATTAAAGCCTAGTAATATATTTTTTTTTTAATTCTCAAAATAATATTTTATTTTTCTAAATCTCATTACAAATATAATATATTTTATTTCATGTACTAAATAGTTATATCAAATATATATATATATATATATATATATATATATATATATATATATATATATATATATATATGTACGTAAGTTCATCTTACAACATAATACCAACCAAAAGGCTCCAAAACTTTAGGCCCGATTCCGAAATGAAAGAAGAAGAAGACCCGGCCCACAGGTCCAAGCCCAGCCCAAACAAAACCCTAACCCAACCTGATTTGTCTTAAATGAACCAAACCGAACCGAGGAATAAAAGGAAATGGTTGAACCGACCCCAAACAAAAGAAAAAAAAAACAAAACCAAACCGGTTACTGTTCATCTCCCTTCCAAAATCACTGTCAATCGGCAAAGGAAAGAGGGAAAGGGAGGGTGGCTCGCCGGCGACGACGCCGGGCTCCGGCCACTCGAGTCGAATACCCGACACACACAGACCGAAAAGGAAGGAAGAAGGAGGAGGAAGAAGCTCACCGAGGGCGCTCGAAAACGTCGCCGGAAAGAGCTCGCCGGAGTTCGATTGGTGCTCGGTTTGGCTTGTCGGAGGCGGGATTCAACGATTCTAGGCCTAGGACAGAAAGAAAAGGTGTAAATGTAGGGCTTTACAAGATTTCAAAGCAAACAAAGAGGAAGGAGTGCCCTACCGAACCTTATGCGCGAACCAGTGGGGAAAGGAGGTCCACGGCGGCTCCTAGGCGACGCTGGTGGCTCCTGGGCGACGCTGGTGGCTCCTGGGCGGCAAGAGGGTGGCGTGGTCGTCAGAAACCGAAGCTGGAGTGAAGGAAGTTGAGGGGAGAGAGTTTTGTTTTTGAAAGTGAAAATGGGAGAAGTGTTTGGTTTCTTTGAAATTGAAAGGCGAACGGGGGAAAGTTGAATCCATTGGTCTTTAGTCAAAATTGTCAAGTAGGTTGTTTGTTTGCCAAATTAAGTAAATCGATTAGAGAAGGGGGATTTATAGATAGAATTTTACCCGATTAAGGGGGTGATGACTTGGAATGGATAGGGATGAGAGAATATGACGGAAATTGTGGTTCCGAGTCGGAAAAAAAAAATTGAATTTCTGACGATTGGTCTTTTGAATTCCGCTCTCTTGATCGATTATATTTTAGAACCCGAATAGGATAAGAATAGATGGAAGAGGACGGAACCGATCTACATCTGATTAAAATTGGACCGGAATTCGCTCTAAGAATTTCAAGTTAGATTTATTAAATTTAGGACGAGTTTCCCAAATTAATTCCGTTTTAAATTCATTTTTAATTTCTTTTTCCAAAAATTAGGACTTAAAAATCCGGGCCTTTACATCATCCACCTCTAAAAACAAGTCTCGTCCCCGAGACTAAAACCACTTCAAAGTAGGAGGAGGAAGTTTTAAATCGATGAGTCCAAGGACCATGTCCATTGATCTTGTAATCATCTCGGTTGCGTCTTCCGGGATTCTCACAACATCCTAGTCACGGTCGTGACATCTCCAATTGGCCTTAACAAGTATGCAATAAGCGCCCCTATCACATTCTCGCTTCGACTTTTCGGAAGTACCACAACTCTAAAAGTTCTACAATATCATCACTAGGTCTTAGCAAGCACCTTACAAGCGCCCCCATAAAACGCTTGTATCCACTTCGTGAAGTATCATAGAGCTGCCCGGGTTTAAAATGTTTCAAAGGGGATTTCGAAATTTAAAAAGATTGACCACAAAATCCTTGAAATTCTAGGTAACGTTCATTCCTTACAATCTAAGCTAATCCTTTTCAAAACCGTTCAAATCTTCAAATCTAACATTTAATCAAGCAACCTTACACTAAAACAAGTCAAATCCTTTCAAATCAAGATTTCGTCAAAACCTTCCAACCACCAGATTAGTTTCTCGCATATCAAACAATCAAATTCAGAAGTTGGGTGGTGGAATCATCCACCTCTAAGGGCTAATCCCATATTCTCTTCCTAGTTTCCAGAATCAAATCAATCTATCAGTCTCAATTGAAGCAAGATTCACAAGTCATAAGCAATGCATAACCACATAACCAATCGATCTTCAATGAGTACATCATACGACAAGTCTCAACCATGTATCCACCCAGTTCCACAAGGTCACATGAGGCATCTCCAATCATACTAAAGGTTAAAATGTGCATCTCAATCAACATATCAAAATCATAACAACGCCTCGACATCACACCATAAATCATAAAAGGTATCGCACTATCGCATATCAACACCGCAATCATAGTAGGGTCAGTCACAACAAGGGATCTCATTTAACGCATTAATTCACATAGTCATCCTATCCAGTTTCTCTCCAGCATTATCATAACAGATTTATCACATCAAACATTTGTATTTGCAAGGATAGCCACAGCGGGATTTCATCATAAGTCAATGAAACAAAACTAATTATAACCACATCAATACAAACAGGGTCATGCTAGTAAGATTCAACAAAAGGGAAGATCAAGCAGTATATCGACATCAATATGTCAACATGCTCTCCAGATATCATCTCAACTCGTCACAACACCATATAACGATCATTTAGTCATTAGGCAGACATACACTATTACCTCATATATATACGAGTCATATTCATGCTCTGAGTCATATTCACCATTTAATATATCAATAATCGTGCTTGCCAACCATATAATAACACAACATTATCTCATGTATCATATCACAACACATCCTATCATGCGTCTAAATCAACATAGCAGAGAAGCAATATATCATGATAACATTTGTCACTACCAACTAGATTTCAGTATTGCATAACAACATGTAATATCATTCCCTATTAGATGCATCATGGTTATTATCTAACGTCATGCCAGCAAATATAAATAAATCACATCATCAAGAAAATCCTCACATCATACCAGTTAAAATAAAACAAAATCCCCACTCGCCCATCTCCACTCTCAAGCCAAGACTAATCCTCTTCTAGACCGACAACGTCATCTCAGAAAAATTTCCCAAGGAAATCCCAATTCATCCCGATGCTCAAATCTCGCCTCATTCCACCAAACTCTCACACACACCATCCACCTCTAAGAATCCAACTCCTATCTCTAACTCCACACCCGAGTACCCTCTCATACTATATCCTCACTTCTCTTAAGGTCATTGCTTACACTTCCCAAGATATCACCAGCATCATGCCTTGTAAGATTCCTAAAGCTCACTCAGTCTTACCTAAACCAACATCTCTCTCTTGCGACTTATCTTATACATCCCCGATCATCCTAACCACTCAAGCTCTTTCATCACCCTTCTACCACGCTACCAAATGACCTCACCCACAGGTTTAAGGAAGAAGCAATCATGAAAATCATCAAACACAAGGTCTACATCATGCAACTAGCATTCATAAACATAACATCATGGGTTCAACAAGTCTCAGTCTACCATCATGCTCAATAACCATCGCAACATCATATATGAACATAATCAAGTCAAGCTAACATGTTGAATTATAACCTTATCAGATACACTTCAGGCTTCTTAGCATATGTAGCTCATATTTTACAAGCAAGAAATTCAAATCACGTTAACAACTTAGAGTAGCAACACGTCAAGACACCATGGTACACGAGATCTACCAGTCATCAAATCATATCATCATAAGCAACAGGCAATCAGGCAACAATTATCATCAAGGCAACACATCAACACGTAAATCTCATCGCTAGGCCAATGCAATATCATCGTCAATAAATTCAAAGGGTTAGCAATTCGACGGAGAACACTCCCGCTTGCAAGTCATATCGTACTTAGTATCCGCACTTCTCGATGCGTGCTCATTCCGTCGACATCATTGATCCTGAGGTCCATGGGTTATGGGCCCACGCTTTTGCTTCACTGCTCCATCGCTATCTAACTTTTCGTTCCCTCTTCCATGCGGTCGCTCGTCGAATGTATCGCATAGGGTCCAAGTTAGCAGAGATAGGGGAGTGACAAGAGGAGACAACCCAAAAGTTCCTCTCGGAACCAACCGCGGACCAATACTAAGACGACAACTAGAGACAAAACTCCGACCCGAGAATAGCAACGATGCCCTTATGGAAGTCTATTAGGTTACAATTGTGACGAGCAAAATGGATTCATCATGGAGCACATCAGTCACATTAATCCACACTAACATGTACCTATCTCAAGGAGAGCGACACGCATATTCATTCCAAAAGGAACAATCGAGTCCTACACTGATGCATGTGAGACAAGCTAGCAACCTATTATTTCATGGAACCAGATATGCCTAGCAACTTCAAGCAGGATATGCAAGATTTAATGAGCATCACAATTATCACATATACGAACAATGCATGAGCTTGGTGTAGGCATCCTACGAGAACATATAGGAGCAACATAGTAACTATCTCCTGGCACAATGATCATATAATAGGTCAGGCATGACATGTAATCATATGACGGAATACATTTAGAAAACATGGGTACTACATGATACTAGCGATACATGATGGGATACAAGCATAGTCAAGAGTCATTAAAAGGAATTCAATATAATATTCGCGAAACATGAGGCATCATCAAAAGTAACAAGAAGGGCATCATGGGCAATATTTTATAATTATTCTAAGAACGAACCGTCATATAGCACATGTATGGTACAATAGTCATCACACCATAGAACAAGTACAACACGTGATCATTTAGCGAGTCATTCTAGAAATCATAAGCCCTACAAGACACTACTAATACATATCGAACATGAACACAATCAAGGTAACTTGACTAAATCCGTCCTAACATTCATGCATCATGCGTATGCGAAACCATGACATAGTGTGGTGTGTGATCACGCGAGGTGTGAAGTCATACATTTATGCACGCACAAGAGGATATCCTAAAGTAATAGGGAAACACTATCGAGTGATAACACGCGGGCATGCTATGATAAACCATCACTGAAAGCAATCGAACATCGAATTCAACTCCAATCCAATTTGCATGAGTAAGACATTTCAAGATGATAGGAAGAGGGAAGGATCACACTATCAGGGACCTAGCTCGAGAAGGAATCAGCAACAACGTAGGCTAGATACAAGTTCGCACAAGTCACAATCGAGGATCCTACATGATACTAATGGATCGACATAACATGTTATACATATTAACATTTAATTGATAATTACGACGGTAGGCAAGGAACCAATCACTCATATCCGACGATGTAGAAGCAAGGGCCAAGCGTTCCAATTTAATAATACTAAACGAGACACGCATATATCAAGATATTACTTCGATAGCATGGCCACAGATGGAACTACTAATTTAATCAAGCAAGGCCAAGGGCAGCACTAACTAAAATGCCGAGGAGATCATCTTACGGGGCATTCGTACAAAGAGGAGCTTACCACACTATCATGGACCTAATTCACGGAAGGCAACATTCATATAGACCCATATCATGCCAGTCATGTTTTTAACCAACCAGTAGTACGATCATTACAACAGGTCAATTAGACACGCGAAACCAAACATAATCATGACAGAAAGCGAGATGCAACACAAGACCTAACAATGTGACTAGCATGGATACAGAATGCTATACAATCACGAATTTACATTAAGGATCATCACAATACATGTACTGGAATTTACGTACCATATAAGGCATGGTGACATCAAGTTGTAGCACGTATCAAATAAGAAACTTGCTTCATCAGGGTATCAAAATTTAACGATCACACTATCATGAACCTAGTAGAGTAAAATCATGCGGATTCATTTCATGCAGCTCACACATCCATTCAATCCTACGATCAATAGGCCAAGTATACATGCTATGACAACATATAATCATGGTAGAAGCCAAGACATAACACAAGACCTGAGCAAGGTAACCAATCATAGATGCAACAATATGAGTAGCTTTTTACCAATGGGCATTCACAGGGTACATGCCAAAGATTACAAAATCATGTTATGCAGTTCAGAGAGAGTCACAATTACAACCGGACAGAGATCTCTAAGGGCAACCATTGACTTGTCCCAACCGACTCATCACTCCTCTTTCCCGTGGAACTTTGGTACGACTCTTGTGGTAGGAAAACACTGGTTAATCATCGTAAAAATCAAGAAAGACAGCCTCATAAACACCTTACTCTCGACTCAAAATGACATCAAGAACTACCTTCCAATACTCACTCAAACCACCTTTATATTCATACATGTTCCGACACAATGTGTTTACCGACCCGATTCCCCGTGGAAGACACTGACATCTGGGAGGAAGACTCGATAGAACATAGTTGAAGGGCTGTTTCACACAAGCTGGACACCATATAGAAATAAAGGTACTCCCGCTATCCCGTTTGCACAGACAAGTCAGTACACATTTCATTGTTAGGGCATCCAAATCAAATCTCTAGCATAGCAAGCACTCAGCATAGAATCAGTTAATAACACTCATAACAATCTCCTTGCAAACTTCCAGACCCATCTGTAAAGAGCAAGCTAGTATTTTGCCTACCGTTCCCAGCTATACCCAATAGGGGTGGTCTAGCGCATTTACTACCCACTCGTGTCCCCGTTTGGTCGGTTTTCCTCTTTTATTACACGCCGAGTTCATTACTTAGTCCAATTTCAGTTAGGCATCTTAAGTTCATTTTGCCCTTTTTAAAACACTTTCAAATCATTTGAAATTCATGGGCGGTTTTCCAAAACATACACTCGACCCTTTTGTACCCGAATTGCACAACCTCAGCTCTGATACCATCTTTGTAACGGCCCAGAATTATAATTTCCGGGTTACGTTTCAAGGGATAAAACCCCTTGTTCGGATCTTGCAATCCAGGTACGGGTCGAGGTTTCAAATTCAATTTTTAGGTCAATAATAAAGGGGGATTTCAAACCCTAAAAACATCGAAGGGCCGTTGGGTACCCTTGACTTGTCCTAAGACTATGTCGCGGAATCCATTTCAAACGGAAGTAAGGCGAAAACAGAGTAAAGATACAAGTGTCACGGAAGAACCGGTCAAAACCAAAGCATGAGTGTTTAATTACCATTTTACTAAATTAGGATATTAGCCAGATTCTTCGATTCGCCAACAGGGAACCCCGTCATATAGACATCGAACACTCAAATCTGCAGAGAATACCTTTAAAAGAAGAACGGGGAAAGGAGTCAGATCGAGCCACTCATGCGGGACCGGCAGTCCTCGCTGAGGCCACATAATATGTGCTATACCTAATAAAGATGCTCTAATGCAGTACGAAATTCAAACACACTAGCATGCTCCTAGTTCATAATAATGTGCAGAAATACTGTAAAGGGGCCCAAGACAATGCCAAGTGGCATATCCCTCTCCTACCTCCACCCCTTCCGATAGGTGGAGACTGGCCAGCTCGTGAATGCATTCATTCGTAATCGGGGGGCACGCATGCCTAACCCGCTCCACAATAAAGCCCGCAGGCATAATATAAGGAACTCATGACTCGATTGACTCAGGGTACCCGATGAGACTGGGCTACCCTATCACCCTAGCGAAGACTCTAGGACTATCACAGATAACGGCCGTTCTGTTTCAAACGCAAAAAGTAAACAGATGCTCAATCAATTAGTGCAACCTAAACATGATACTACATGGCATGCTTTTATGCATATGCAACACCTAACATAAAATGCAACAACAGGCATGAATGTCCAACATGAGTAAGCCCCCTAGGGAACTTACCTGAAGATGCAGAACAGCAGGATAATACAAGCAAGGCCCAAATGCAAGTCCAGAACAATCCAAAAGCAATACACACCTATCCTGAATTCATTTCCATAAGCTACCAGACCAATATTCATATGCACGAAATACAAGTTCTCAACATACTCAAAAGCAACCGATAGTAAAACCTTTCCGAACATCAACCAAAATCATTCTTCCAATTTCCTTCTCAAAACCAACATCATCAAGCCAAGACAAAATCCCGACATTTGAAATGACACTTTTAACATAGCTTCAAGATCAAGACCAAATAGTTCAATTTCCGTCAAATCCCTTCCTAAATTTTGAATACTAAAATAATATTTCAAAACTTATTTCCTAAAGTTTTCCAAACTCTTGAATATCAAGTTAGATCGAATCATCACTCATAATAACCTTCTCAATTCACACTTGACCCAAAAGAAATCCATTTTTCATTTATCAAGTCAATCTCCCATCTTTAACCTTTTCCAAATTATTTTCCTTTTTAGGGATTAAAGCCTAGTAATATTTTTTTTTAATTCTCAAAATAATATTTTATTTTTCTAAATCTCATTACAAATATAATATATTTTATTTCATGTACTAAATAGTTATATCAAATATATATATATATGTACGTAAGTTCATCTTACAACATAATACCAACCAAAAGGCTCCAAAACTTTAGGCCCAATTCCGAAATGAAAGAAGAAGAAGACCCGGCCCACAGGTCCAAGCCCAGCCCAAACAAAACCCTAACCCAACCTGATTTGTCTTAAATGAACCAAACCGAACCGAGGAATAAAAGGAAATGGCTGAACCGACCCCAAACAAAAGAAAAAAAAACAAAACCAAACCGGTTACTGTTCATCTCCCTTCCAAAATCACTATCAATCGGCAAAGGAAAGAGGGAAAGGGAGGGTGGCTCGCCGGCGACGACGCCGGGCTCCGGCCACTCGAGTCGAATACCCGACACAAACAGACCGAAAAGGAAGGAAGAAGGAGGAGGAAGAAGCTCACCGAGGGCGCTCGAAAACTTCGCCGGAAAGAGCTCGCCGGAGTTCGATTGGTGCTCGGTTTGGCTTGTCGGAGGCGGGATTCAACGATTCTAGGCCTAGGACAGAAAGAAAAGGTGTAAATGTGGGGCTTTACAAGATTTCGAAGCAAACAAAGAGGAAGGAGTGCCCTACCGAACCTTATGCGCGAACCAGTGGGGAAAGGAGGTCCACGGCGGCTCCTAGGCGACGCTGGTGGCTCCTGGGCGACGCTGGTGGCTCCTGGGCGACGCTGGTGGCTCCTGGGCGGCAAGAGGGTGGCGTGGTGGTCAGAAACCGAAGCTGGGGTGAAGGAAGTTGAGGGGAGAGAGTTTTGTGTTTGAAAGTGAAAATGGGAGAAGTGTTTGGTTTCTTTGAAATTGAAAGGTGAACGGGGGAAAGTTGAATCCATTGGTCTTTAGTCAAAATTGTCAAGTAGGTTGTTTGTTTGCCAAATTAAGTAAATCGATTAGAGAAGGGGGATTTATAGATAGAATTTTACCCGATTAAGGGGGTGATGACTTGGAATGGATAGGGATGAGAGAATATGACGGAAATTGTGGTTCCGAGTCGGAAAAAAAAAAAGAATTTCTGACGATTGGTCTTTTGAATTCCGATCTCTTGATCGATTATATTTTAGAACCCGAATAGGATAAGAATAGATGGAAGAGGACGGAACCGATCTACATCTGATTAAAATTGGACCGGAATTCGCTCTAAGAATTTCAAGTTAGATTTATTAAATTTAGGAAGAGTTTCCCAAATTAATTCCGTTTTAAATTCATTTTTAATTTCTTTTTCCGAAAATTAGGACTTAAAAATCCGGGCCTTTACAGATCGGTGTTGGTTTCCAATGGGATTACTCTCCGCCAATGCTCTCTGCCTCTCTGAGATTCGAAATCTCCACCCGGTTTTTCAATCCTGATTTTCACAATCAAACCCCATTTTTATGTTTGTTGGCTCTTCTCTTTTTACTTGATTTGATTCTTCTCTTTCCAGTGAATGAATGAGGCGTGATGAGGAAATTGATTCGGAAGAGGCATGGGCTATCTGTGTGTGCAGCAATTACATGGAAACCATTTCCAACATTGTACCTGTAATACTAACATGATTTGTGAGTAGTAAACTGATCAAATGCAACTGCTGTCCTACTGGAAATGAAAACAAGGAGTTACTTTTCAAAAAACAAGGAGTTAGGTTTAATGGTTTTTATTTTATAATGTACTGTACTAATAAGGTTTTAAAATAAGAAAGCAAATCTATGGAGTTGTTAATTGATAGTGTACATGAGGCCGTGGTTAAGTGTTTTTTTTTTTTGGTGGGGAAACAAGGGCAGAGCCCTGAGAACAGAACAACAACAATACAATCAAAGCGAACAGAACGAAACGAAACGGGTTACAAAACGGTGAGGCGGGGAGTAGCCCTTCCCCATAAGTCTTCCTCAACAAGAGATGCAACGCCAACCGGCGGCTCAAAAAACAAATGCAAACCACTACTCAAGGAGAAGGCGAGTGCAACGAGGGAGTAGGCGACTGAATTCGCTTCCCTAAAGACGTGGCGGAGCCGGATATCCCAATGCCGGCTGATATAGCCATGGCACTGTCGTACCAGGCTGTAGAGAGGATGATCATGCGTAATTCTTCCATTGATCAACGACACCGCGAGCATGGAATCCGTCTCGACTAGTACTTTCTAATGTCCTGTATCCCAAGCAATCCGTAGGGCGTTCAATATGCCCAAAACTTCTGCCATCGACACCGTACATAGCCCAATGTTATGGCCAAACCCCAATAATCAGTGGTCGTTCTCATCGCGGAGCACACCTCCGGCAGCAGCGAGCCCATCCCTATGAACAGCTCCATCCGTGTTGAATTTTACCCATCCGTCCTCCGGCTTGCTCCAGCTTACCATCACCATGGACCTCTCGGCATTGCTCGGACATGTTCCCGGGTTGCTCCCCACTTCCATGTACTCCTTCACTCTGTCATCAATGAATGCAGCCTTGTGAAGTCGCACCTCCTTGTTATTGAAGACTCTGTCATTCCTCCATCTCCACATCCACCAGAGAGCCATCGCGAACCAGCTATCCCAGTCCATACCCCTCCTCCTCACGTTGTTGGTCAATAAATTACTTCTCATCCATTCTGCAAAGGTCACCGAAAAGAAATTATTATCACCTTCACAACGCGAATCCCACATACCTCTGATGTTTTTGCAGTCTCTGAAGAGGTGCATCAGCGTCTCCGGGCGGCCTTGGCAAGTAGAGCAATCATCGTTGGCAGCAAGGTGCCTCCGTACTCTTTCGACGTTTGTGAGAATGGCCCCCTTCAAGAGCCTCCAGACACATGCGTATCCAAATAGCATAAATCAGTAGCACCAATGAGGCGATCATAAGCATTGCTAATATAGAATTGACCATCCCTTGAGCCGCTCCAATAGAGTGTGTCCTGGACTGAGTCGTCCTCCGCCACGTCAACTGCTGCAAGCTTCACCATCGTCCCAGCAGGTAATAGGGAGGAGAGCTCCTCCTAGTTCCACCCTATTCTGTCCACCCAGTAATCTCTAACACTCCGGGACTCAATTGAACCCGCCGCATTTTCTGGAAGCCACTCTCGTAGGCTCTCCTTCCCTAGCCACTTGTCCATCAAAAAATGGATAGACCTTCCGTCCCCCAGTGTCCAACGAGAACCGGGGATAACCACTGCATTCAAGCCTTTGGTAAGACCTGCCCAAACTGCGGAGTAAGCCGCACCCGAGCTGCCCCCACTGCGGATATACTTAGCCTGCATAATAACACTCCAAACGTCCGTGCTTTTGCTAGAAAAAAATCGTCAAGCAAGCTTACCCAGGATTGCAATGTTAAGCTCGTTCATCGATCTCAATCCGAGCCCCCCAACAATTCTGGGTTTGCAAATCTCCTCCCACGACACCATGTGCATCCTCCTATGGTCCTCGGTGTCGCCCCAAATAAAGCTTTTGCAGATCCTATCGATCTTGTCTTCGAGATGGCCACCGTCGCCATGGAATAAATCGGTATAGAGCTTAGGACAGATTTAGTTAGGGTGACACGGCCCGCGAAACTCAGTCTCTTCCCCTTCCAGCCCGCCAACTTGCTTTTCACCTTGTCGATGACATATTAGGTCTCTCCTCCGATCCGTTTATGCAGGACCGGCATCCCCAAGTAGCTATCGAGATCAGTGGTCACCTCAAAACCGCATTCGCTACGAATCCCATCAATCGTCTGGCAATCGACATTGGGCGACACAAAGAGTTTGGATTTCGCCACATTCACCCTTTGCCCGGACGCCAAGCAGAATTTGTCCAGAATTTCGTTGATGACCTTAATCTGGTTCACTGAGGCCTCCGCCGTGAGAATCAGGTCATCTGCGAACATCACATGCGAAATCTCCGGGCCTGCTCTAGTGATCTTGATGGGCTTCCACTCTCCGCTATCGACCGCCTCATGGATCATGTGACTGAGTCTCTCAATGCACAAGATGAACAGGTAAGGAGATATGGGATCTCCCTGCCGAATGCCACGACTCGGAACGAAGCTATTAGTGAGCTCCCCATTGATCATCACCCTCGTCCGAACAGTGCAGACGCATTCCCAGACCCACTTCACCCAACAATCTAGGAACCCAGCCTTCCTAAGCGTATCCGTGATGAAGTCCCAACGGAGCCTATCATAAGCATTCTCGAGATCGATTTTAAGGATCATCCAGCCCTTCCTACCCCTTTTCTTTCTCATAGAGTGTGCCACTTCTTGCATAACGACGATGTTATCTGTGATGAGTCTCCCGGGTAAGAAACTCCCCTGCATAGGACCGATGAGGTTCGGGAGAAGGGGTCTAATCCGGTTGACCATAACCTTGGTGATAGTTTTGTATAAAACATTACACAGGCTAATGGGTCGATACTGGGATATAGCTTCGGGCTTAGCCACTTTGGCAAGCAATACAATGAGAGTGTCATTGGTACCCAACGGTAGGGAAGCTGACGCAAAGAACTCCTTGACAAAGCTCTTGACAGAGTCGCCGACCGTGGCCCAACACTTCTGAAAGAACACCGGCTGGAAGCCATCAACACCGGGCGCTTTGAAGGCACCCATTTCCTTAAACGTTGTGTGGATTTCATCATCGGAGACAGGGCCGGATATGCTATCCCAATCATTCTCGGACATAGCGGGGAACTCTCCTTCCTCTAAAGTCACCGGCACATCTTCATCTCCGAGAATGATTGGGATAGGTTGGTTCCCCGCTATCACCGGCACTGCTCCGAATCACTTTGTAAGCGAAGGCATAGATAGCTAAATAAAATGGTTCCAATTGATTGGAATCTTATTTTCTTATTTTACAAAGTGATTCGGATGTTTTAAACCGAGTGGTTTAGGGTTTTAATACCGAGTGGTTCAGAGTTTTATACCAAGTGGTTAAGAGTACCATTTTATTTTAAAAATAAATAAACAATTAAATAAAAAATATACATTAAAAGAAAATAAATAAAGAATGAAAATTTTACAATTATTAAATAGTAGTGATTCATGAAATAAAGAGTGGTGGTTCATGAAATAAAGAGTACTGATTCATGAAATAAATAGTAATGGTTCATAAAATAATTTAAAAATATTTATAACTAGTTAATTAACAAAATAAACTTAAAAAAAATAAAAGAAGAATGAAAATTTTATATTTATGAAATTAATTCTAGTGGTTCATGAAATAAAATAGTATTGGTTTAGTGGCAAAATAGAAGTTGGTTCAGTGACTAAATAGATGTTGGTTTAGTGACTAAATAGGTTGGTTTAGTGTCTAAATAGATGTTGGTTCAGTGACTAAATAGAGGTTGGTTCAGTGACTAAATAGAGGTTGGTTCAGTGACTAAATAGAGGTTGGTTTAGTGACTAAGTAGGTTGGTTCAGTGTCTAAATAGAGGTTGGTTCAGTGGCTAAATAGAGGTTGATTCAGTGACTAAATTGAGGTTGGTTCAGCGACGAAATAGAGTTTGGTTCAGCGACTAAATAGAGGTTGGTTCAGTGACTTAATTGAGGTTGGTTCAGTGACTAAATAGAGATTGGTGCAGTGACTAAATAGAGGCTGGTTCATTGACTAAATAGAGGTTGTTTTAGTGACTAAATAGGTTGGTTCAGTATCTAAATAGAGGTTGGTTTGGTGACTAAAAAGAGGTTGGTTCGGTGACTAAATAGAGGTTGGTTCGGTGACTAAATAAGGGTTGGTGCAATGACTAAATAGAGGTTGGCGCAGTAACTAAATAGAGGTTGGTGCAGTGACTAAATAGAGGTTGTTTTAGTGTCTAAATGGGTTGGTTCAGTGTCTAAATAGAGTTTGGTTCAGTGACTAAATAGAGATTGGTTCGGTGACTAAATAGGTTGGTTCAATGACTAAATAGGGGTTGGTTCAGTGACTAAATAGAGGTTGGTTCAGTGACTAAATAGCGGTTGGTTCAGTCACTAAATAGGTTGGTTCAATGACTAACTAGAGGTTGGTTCATCGACTAAATAGAGGTTGGTTCAGCGACTAAATAGAGGTTGATTCAGTCACTAAATAGAGGTTGGTTCAATGACTAAATAGAGGTTGGTTCGGTGACTAAATAGAAGTTGATTCGGTAACAAGCAAATAATTAATTAAAATTTAAAAGAAAATAAAAGAGTAGTGGTTCATGAAATAAAGTGTAGTGATTCATCAAATAAAGATTATTGATTCATAAAATAAATTGTAGTGGTTAATGAAATAAATTGTAGTGGTTCATAAAATAAATACGTTAATATATTTAGTATTCCTTAAAAAATAATAGTAATTATTTTTTAAAAAAAATTTAGGGTGAAAGGTATTTTAACATGTCTATTAAGATGTAATTAAATAAATTAGATGATAATATTTTAATTATAATTTGGAAAATAATTTAAATTAAAGATGTTAGTTGAATTTTAAAATAAGTAAAGCCCAGAAAAAGATTATAGGTTCAATCCTCCACATATATACCCAATTTTCATTTTGAGAACAGTGCTGCATGAGAGAGGGATTGTGAGGTACGCCACGTGAAGCACACGCGCGGGATGTGCGACGGGGGGAGCCATGGAGCGCGCTAGGGAGGTGAGGAGCAGGCGGGAATTTTTCGCGCGGACATTTTTTTTATTGGAAAATTTATATTATTTTAATCCTTATCGACCAATCAAGTCACTTCTTTCCTTCTAATTTTTACATCTCTTTTTACCTGAACCCAACCATATATATATATATAGGGTGAGGTTAAAGTGAAAATGGAGCTTAAGATGAAAATTCTCTTAAAGTGAAAATGGACTTCATTTAAAAAAAAATTAAGTCAGACTCGGCCCAATTCAACAAACCAAACCCTGCTTCCCAAATCTTCTTCCCCCCCCCTCTCTCTCTCCTCCCGTTTTCGGATCTGAGCCTCGTCCTGGCGGCTGGATCTGTGGATGTCAAAGCCGGAATCCACACCCGGAGGCCCCCTCTCGCTGGAGTCTCAGGATCTTCGTTCCCCTGCTCGCCTCGCCGTCGGCATCGCCAAGAACGAGAGGGAGAGATGACGCCGGTATCCAAATGGCATTGTTGTGCTCCCCGCCCTCGGATCTGCTCCACCGAGCTCTCCACGGTGCTCGCCGCCCTCCAAGGTCGAACCCTCAGCCACGGCGTCTCCCTCCTCCCTCCTTTTCGTCTCGACCGACATCTCTACCTCGCTTCCCATGGCCGCTCGAGCGGAGAACGGAAGAAGAAGCGGACCTCGATCTCTCCTTGTGGGCGCGACTCCTTTTTAATTGAAGATGAGCGCAGCTCCCTCCTCTTCCCAGATCCGATGTTTGCTGTTCGTCGTCGCGCTATTTATCCTCGTTCTCAAGGTTTGTCTCCAGATCTGAAAATTAGGCCACCCGGCCACTCGAAGAGGAGGAGTACGTTAGGAAACGTCACGAGTATGATCTATCTGAGCATGAGTGTAGCTCTGTTCTCGTCAACCACATCAAGGCGCCTGTTCACCTGGTAAACCATTTCGAATCTTCGATTTCAGCTCTGCTGTCTCTTGTTTGTTGCTGCTGATTTTGAATTCCTTGAACCTAGGGTACAACTACAGTTTCGATTGCTTGATCCCACCCCCTCTTTCTTTTTCCGCTCTGTGACACAATTCGATTTCTTCCAAACATTGAGGGTTTGTCATCTTCCTCATGTGATTATTCATGAAGAGGCAATGACTCAAATTGATAACAATAATAAACAGTGCAAGCCCTTTCTGACTCTGTTAGTGTTCCCCTTTCCTTCCAATTTGAGCAGAATTAGGGTTTGGCTGGTTTTATGGGTTCTAAATTGAAGAAGCCCCATCAGTCAATTGATGATCTTCTTATGTCACTCTTTGCTCTTCATGAACTGTATTGCAACACAACCTGGGTGAATTGCTAGATCTGAACTGACAATATTTTCCAAATACTGAAATAAAAAATACAGTAGAGTTCGTAGAGACATTTATTTTGGTATTAATGGCAATTCCCAGAGGATCTTCAAACTCAATAGTGTATTTTCCACAGTGGATATCATCATCATTTGCTTTGAGCCAAGTATTATGACATGTAAATAAACCCTGTTTGTTGTTGATTTTCAATGTGTCTATTATGATTATGATGGACTCTTGCCATTGTTCGTATGAGAAATATGAATATTGTCCCTTGTTATTCATAATATTCTTGTGATGTACTTCAGGACAGAGACTTCATTTCAAGTACTGGAGAGCTTGATGGAATGGAATGTTAATAATCCCTTCAAAAACTTGAAAGGTAGCTATACCTTGGTCACGATTCATGTCAAATTTGCTAGATATTCATTTGATTCTGCATCTATAGTGAAAAGCACACTATTTTTGCTTTCTTTGATCAATGTGGTTACTTTTTCTTCTTTTTTCAATCAAGCAGGCACTTCTACAACTTCTTTCATTAAATCGTTTGACTATCTAGAAGGGATCTGAATATATCATCATGAACATCTTAAATCTCAGACGACTATAAAATTGCACTAATGTATATTATTTTTGCACTTTTCAAACTTATATGATAAGGTACGAGTTTTTGATTTTCTATCTCTATTCTAGCTCTTATCAAAGCTTTAAAAGCCTATTACCTCAATGGTAGAGCAATGTGCTTACGCACAAAGACGTGGGTTCGACTCCTACATAGGCCAATTTGCTTAATTTTAATAGTTTGTTATATTTTATGATAAAAGTGCAATTCATAATCTTAATTGTGCACTTTATAATCTTATTCTTGCACTTTATAATTTTAATTGTGCACTTCATAATCTTATTCTTGCATTTTTTCATTTTATTTATGCACTTCGTAATCTTATTCATGCACTTTATCATTTTATTCATCATTTAATTCTTGCACTTTATCATTTTATTCATGCATTTTATAATATTATTCAAATAATTCATCATTTAATTCTTGCACTTTATCATTTTATTTATGCACTTCATAATCTTAATTGTGCACTTCATCAGTTTATTCTTGCACTTTAACATCTTATTTATGCACTTTATCATTCTATTCTTGCACTTTATAATTTTAATTGTGCACTTCATAATGTTACATTTGCAAAACTTAAAGTTATATTTGCACAATATAATGTTATATTCGCACAACATAATATTATATGTGCACAACGTAACATTATATTATTAGATATGCACAACATAATGTTACATTTGCAAAACATAGTGTTATATTTGCACAACTTAAAGTTATATTTGCACAATATAATGTTATATTCGCACAAGATAATATTATATGTGCACAACATAACATTATATTATTAGATATGCACAATATAATGTTACATTTGCAAAACATAGTGTTATATTTGCACAACTTAAAGTTATATTTGCACAATATAATGTTATATATGCATTATATCATCTTATTTGTGCACATTATCATTTTATTATTGAACTTTATAATCTTATTCATGAACGGGAACACAAAAAAAGCAACCATAAATAGCTTTTGCGGGATTTTGAACTCGAACCTTTGTGCATGGGCACATCACTATACAATTTTTTGAGCTAATAGGCTTTTAATGACACATGTTGCATTAAAGTACAAAACTGTCATAAAATAGCGGTCCATAAAGAAAATTTTTGGTATGACACATTATGAAAATGCACATTTATTAATAATAACATTTATTGTATTATTTGTTCACTTTATATTTTGTAATCTCATCTTTTTCCCTTTTTAAAATAAAGACAAAAATTGTGATGTAACATTCTTGTTGTATTTTTTTAATATTATAGTTGCACCTAACAATATTATTTCAAATAAAAGTTACGGGCTAAAATCTGTAATTTTCGTAATTGAAATAAGGGCAATATTCGTATGAATGGAAAGTTTGGGGGAGGCGTGTGAAATTTACCCCATAATTAGGGTCATTTAACCATTTTCCCATTTACTCATAAAATTAGGCCCATTTACATCCAAATTAGACTATTTTCACTTTAAGAGGGATTTTCATCTTAAGCCCCATTTTCATTTGAACATTTACCTATATATATATATATATATATATATATATATATATATATATATATATATATATATATATATATATATATATATATATACACACACACACACACACACGGATGGATTATCTGCATTTTCAATACATATATTCTAATAAATAGGAAAGAAATTTAGTGGTGAGATATTAAGAGCATCTGCATTAGTTCGGGTTTCTTGAGTTTCTTAACTTCTTTTATCACACCCCCTCTCCTTAAAAAACCCAATTTATTTTTTAACCCACATCCATAAAACCTTCATTTGTTATTTATACATTTATAAATAACTAGTGTAGATCTCGTCCCGTGTACGGGAAATGCGTTAATCTAACTATAAATTATTTTTTCCTCCAAAAAACAATATAAATATAAATAAAATTAATTCGACAGGTTATATATAATCAAAATATCTTTTAATTAGATTCTCTCAAAATATAAATAAAATTCACATTTATAAGGTACTACGTAAAAGTTTTTTTTTCTAATCTATGGTTAATTAAATCTCATGTAATTTAATTAGATAGTTGATTTTCAAAAATATTTTAATATTCTTTTTTATTAAATATGTAGTATATATTTATTACATTAGTTTACTAAAATATCTATGTACGGATGGATTATGGCTACATATATAGCTATATAATGTTTTAATTTTTTATTTTGTCCTCAAAAAATAATATAGATAGATATAAAATAACAATTATTTAATGATTGATTTTGTTATAAATAATTCTTTCCATAAAAAAATAATCTAAATATAAATAAAATAGCACCTATCAAATATTACATATTTATCTATTAATATTTTTGGTAAGTATGACTATGAAAATTAGTTTTATTAATTATTTTTATTATTACTACTATTACGTTTAATTATATTGATATAGTTTTTTCCTTATATAATATTTACTCTTTTATAAGATATTCCATCTATCCAATTATATGTGTTAATGGTAAAATAAAATAATTATTTTTATTAGATTTCCTTTTTGACGGGAGAAAGTTCTACGAGACTCGCTCACGCGCTGCCACGTAGGCAAATTCACTCACATGCCGCCACGCATGCACCAATGCATCGGTTTTAGTATATGTATATAGATAGCATGAGGTCTCACCTTCCCTTTTTCCCACCAATTCCCACCCACTCTCTCTCCTCCCTTCTCTCTATCTCTCTCTTCAATTTGGATTTCTTGGGGTTTTAGTGTAGTTTGCTAACCTAGCAACTCAAAATTGGGTTTTTAAGCTTTCTATAATATTATAATATTTTATTTCCACTAAAAACTACCAATGTGGGTGCTCTTAATGGAACACTTTCGAAAAGTAAATCTTTTTTTTTTAGAAAACGAAAATAATTCCGAACTTTTTCCACTTTTTGGGTTGTCAATTCCTGAGTTTCTTTTTCCACTTCTAGAATGATGGGTACTAGACTGTCGATTCAATCTTATTGCACGTTCCTCTTGGAATCTGAATTCCTCCATAGTATGAAGTCAATTCAATCTTGTTGCATGCCCTTTTATCCTTTTTTTCACTTTTAAAAAGTAAATCTTTTTTTTTAGAAAACGAAAATAATTCCGGACCTTCTCCACTTTTTGGGTTGTCAATTCCTGAGTTTCTTTTTCCACTTCTAGAATGATGGGTACTAGAGTGTCGATTCAATCTTGTTGCATGTTCCTCTTGGAATCTGAATTCCTCCATAGTATGAAGTCAATTCAATCTTGTTGCATGCCCTTTTACCCTTTTATCCTTTGTGTCGATTCAATCTTGTTGCATGTTTGTTAGTAATAGGGACTTGTTAGTGCCATCGGAGGCATTTCTCTTTTTTCTTTTATTTTTTGGAAAACTTTTAATGTAGGAGTATTGTGGGGATGTGGGAACTGTATTATGGTTTCTAAAATCTAATTTTATAATCTCAGTTCCTGTTGTTTGAATCACTCTTTGGTGATGTTGTTCTTGCAGCTGAAAATATATGGCATTAATGTTAGTCAAAGAGAGTAGCATTTGTACTAAGATGGCTTCATTGTTCGTTCAAGCAAAGGAAGTAGGAACAAGAAAAGGGAATGTATGATTCTCTTCTTTAATTAATTGAAATTCTTTAGAGCATTTTTTTCTTCTTTTTGAAGTAAGTGTAGTATAATTTTCTGTTCATTTACTCATGCGTGCGAATTGGAAGCATCCTATTTCACATTAATAGTCCAATTTTTGTCTGTATGTATGTTTTCTATTGGAGATAGCAGTTCCTTATCCAGTTAGTCATACTCAGTGACTTGAAGAATCATTCGTTTTCAAGTCACCTTCTTGTGCAGTTGTGCTTACCATACTAATCGATTTTCTAATACTTGTAGGGATTTCTAGCAATAGGTTCATCTCGATTGAACTGGGCATTGAAGAATTTAAACAAGATATCCAAACTTGTTATTATAAATAGTTCAATAACAGTTTTATCTCCAATTCTTAGCTAATTTCAAAAGCTAAGTTATATATTGTGAACTTTATCTCTTTTAAATTTCGAGTTGAACTAGAGTTATTACCTTTTCTTGTAAGCTAACTAGTTTATGAATAGCCATTACAATTGTTTATGTCATACACTCATCTACTATACATTCTAAGTGCTACTTGCTCCCTTTTTCCGAAAAATCTTGGACTTAACAATTGTTTCTGGCGGCAGTCACAAAAATTTCAAATTTGCAAGTAAAATTTCTCTTCTCTTTCTTTGATATTTTTAAGCTTACGGGTTAAAATTAAGCATTTAGTGTTATTGACATTTTGTTCTCTGCCATTATAACTAAGAAACAAATAGAAATAAAGAAACAACATGAAACGCCGATGAAGATTAAAGAGATGGCATCTTAATAGCAAGTACATGTTCAAAGAGAGGACATGATAGAGAATCCATTGATATGTGTGAGATTAGGTGCATTTTTTTTTAGGAGCGGGCCGGGTGGTTGATGACTTTCCTGTATCATAAACTTCAAATAAGTAGTTCAGACTTCAGATAGAGATTGCAATCAAATACAGTAAGCCTTGAGAATAGGTGCATTTAATTTGAGCTTAAAGCTTGGTTGATTGTTTAGGGTCCGTTTTCATGCCCAAGCATTATGTTTTATAATTACTTTTTATGCATTATGGGGCAAAAAAAATTAAGTTTTGTTTGGGATGTTAGGACAGGTAAAAGGTAGTGGAAAAGTCTCATCCCCCTGACTGTCTCTCTCCTTCAATTCTTCAACTTGCCGACGATGAAGCTTTTGCAGGTTGACCGTCGACGATCATCGGTGACGAGCACAACTCCACTCCTTTCTTAGTGGTCACTGTCACCGCCATCCACCATGAAGTCATCGCCGCTATCTCCATCTCCTGTGTTCACCTTCACCTCTTGCGTCGCCGCTTTTGATGGACAGTAAGATCCATTCGGAGGTCAAAGCCCACCTCGCCAACATTCCAATTCAAGGCCACTGTGCACCTCTCTTCTTATTTTCCCTCAATTTAGAATATTGGTGAAAAGCCCCAAATTTATTCTTGAAAATCATAATCCAAATTTATTTTGTTGAAATTGCTTTGGTTGCATTGCATCTAATGGAATTGAGCTTTGGATTATGCAATTGAGATATTTGTGGGTATTGTTGGAACAAATTGTGAGGCATCTCTTGTGGGTGTCTGCTTGGAACAAATGTACAGACTACAGGAGATGAGGCAGTATAGGTGGTGGATTTAGGAGAGGGGTGGTGGATGTAAACATAAGAAATCAAAGTTTTGTGTACAAGGAAATAGAGAACTTAAAAAGATCCAAACATGCCCTTATCAAAAAGCATTATAATGCATAATTACATGTCATCCAAACGAACCCTTAAAGCAAAATCTCTGTTCTAAAAATAGTCTCTCTATTTACTGTAATTTATTTGCGCAATGTATTATTTTGCACCTTTCCATATATTACGGGTGGGCAAAATTACTTGAAATTGAAAAATTGATTTGAAAAACTGAAAAATTGCTCCATTTTACAATTAATTGTCTTGAAATAAAAATACATTTCAAAACAGTTAATTGAATTGATTTTATTTTACAATTCAAAACAATATCAATTAAATGGTACAATTAATTGATTAATTGCTAATTTGATAAAAGAGAGAACTGTTGCCCTAAACCACCCCTTCATTCATCAGCCGCCTTCCTCTCCATTATATTCACGACCATCGCCGTCACGCCTCCGTTCCTCGCCGTCGGCCCTTCGACGCGCCTCCGGAGGCATCGCCGATGCCTATCCCATCAGATCTCCAACTCCCAGCATCATTCTCATCTTCTTCATTCCTCTCTCTCCATCAGATTCACGAATCTGGAAACTCCCGCAGGCTTCAATCGTCAGATTCGTCATCGGTTCCGATTGTAATTTGGTCGGGAGAGCCACTCGCGTTTTGAATTCCGCCACTAGAGCTATTATCGTCTCTCATCGCCTCGCCCGACCTCAAAATACAGAAGCTCTCATCGCTCTCTCTGTTCTCTCTCTCGCTACTAGTGCCTCAAGAGTCAAATTTGATGCCGGCGACGGGACGACAAGCTCACCAGATCTGATTGTTGTGGTAGAGGATAGAGTAGATCTGTTCAAAAGGTGTGTGGATCTGGAAGCACATGCGATGGTTAGACCAATGATGGGGGTGGCGTCACCAGGGGAAAGTTTGTGGATAGGTGGTGAAAGAGATGAAGCAGACGGTGTCAAAAGGGAACGGCGGCGCTTGCCTTCCGCCTCCG
Organism: Persicaria tinctoria; assembly: GCA_037127255.1. NCBI lineage: Eukaryota > Viridiplantae > Streptophyta > Magnoliopsida > Caryophyllales > Polygonaceae > Persicaria > Persicaria tinctoria. The sequence continues at coordinate 63,507,927 of JBANSL010000002.1, read as the reverse complement.
CCTTCACCCTCTCCGACCTCTCGCTTCCCTTCCGGCTTCAATCTTCACTCTCTACGCTTCAGGATTCAGTACAACAGTCAAATTTTGTGTGTTTCTGGTGGACTGTACTTTGAATTTCAGCAGCCTTACAATTGGTTTCAATTTATGGCGTAGAGAGTTTTGAACGATGAACTGATAATATTAAAAGGAAAAACAATTATCAATTAATTGAAGATTTGAATTAAAATTAACAATTAATTGATATCCAATTAATTGCTCTTTTCAATACAATTATGGTATTGAAATTTCGGTAATTGAAATATCAATTAATTGCTTTACAATTAATTGAATTAGCAATTAATTGGAAATGCTCACCCTATATGGGATAACAAAAAATGGTATATTCTGATTTAGATTAGAAGGTTAGGATATCATTTGCTTTGAATTTTCATAATATGGGCACGAGCTACACATTCGTCAAGACTCATCTTTCCATTTAGATCACATTAATCATTTCATTCCACATGCTAACCTTAAATTTCGTTGATAAGTATTAATTTTACACCCTTTCTTGGAGGTTTTTTTTAAATAATGAGAGAATTTGAAATTTCTTTCAAAATATTCAAGTTTTCTAAAATAATTATCACAATATTCAAGCTTCTAAACTATTTATCAAAATATTCAAAGATTTCAGCTTTTTGCTTTTGAATTTTCAAAAGGTACCCTTACTTTATACTAAATTACAAACTTGGTCTTAACTTTCTAGTTTTCGACAATAATACTCAAGATGCAATATAGAATTCTTATAAATGACTTTTGGTGGTACTAACTACCATAATCTACTTACTATATTATGAATAATAAGTTTTATGTGGTTTTCAGCCCACCACGCTTTGCAACTAAAACTTCAAGTTAAAGAGGTTTGACCCATACCTGAACGTAGTTACTCTGGACCACCGACGTTCCTCAGCTTTCGGCTTTCTAGAGGTGGCTAACCTTCAACCAGGTCTCCCTTAGTTCAGACTGAGCACAGATCTATTTTGTTTCCTACCTCAGACCGTAGTCTATAGCTTTTGGTTTTGATTTTGAGAGGGTGAAGGGATTTGAATCAAGAAAACAAAGTATTCACAACATAGTGTTCAATTAAGTAGCTTTCCCTTTCTTAAAAACAAACTTTATTGAATCTGAGAAATATTACAACACACAAGCACTCTTAGATTAAAACTTAAACACACTTAACACTCATATCAGAAGATCCATTGAAAGGTTTTGAACTTTAGAGTGATGGAAACACCAATCTACTCAAATTCAAAACGTTTCTACTTCTCTTTCTGATTTACAAACTCTTATCTCTCTTCTCCTATGGTTTTCTCTCTCCGGAATTGTGTCTTGAGAAGTCTGAGGAGAGCCCTTTATATAGAGCTACTTGAAGGGCATTGGATGCCTCTCCAACGACTCAATTAAATGGCCTACAGGTTGGCCTGATAAAGCACACAGTAAAAGCACACAGTACAATAATTTTACAGGTTCACGTGATAAAAGCAAAAACAAACCAGAAAGTACAATAATTGTGCTGGTGGATGATGATGTCTTTCAATCGTCCAAGTTCTTGACCCCTTCGTCTCTCATATTGGCTTCTAGGTCATTATCATTGTAATCTTCAACTAGATCTAGAGTATTATCAAACTCTAGATCTTGATCATTGTCTAGATCGAGATCAAGCATTAATCCTTCAGTGTATTCTCGATCCCATGCAATCAGTAAATCAATCATCCTCTCTTGTCCTCTTTTATCTAAAAAGTGACCGGCCTCTATTTCTGGTAAGTAAAGATTGATAGATTCGGTCTTGTTTATGGCTTGCTGCATTAATGGATTGAGTTGTGGGGTTACGATGAAAGTTGTATTTCCAACTTTGAATATCCCACAGTCTGTCTGTCTAAACTTGGTGATGTTGTAGTAGATGTAAAAGAACCCTTTTGCCCTTGCCTCCCAAGTATGCCTTACTACTTCGATTCATCCTTCTACTATTGGATCTTTCACGTACCAGTAGACTTCCCTCATTAGTAGGAAGATTAGGTAATGTGCTAGCCGGGTTTTTCCCTGACTAACATACATGCAGGCACTGATAACACGACAACAATTTATGTCTTCTATTTTTTCGAATTTTGCTGCTTTGAGGAAGACCTCCTTCTGGAACTTAGTGAAATACTTGTACATGATGCTCTCTTCTTCTTTCTTTGGCCATGGTCACCTACAATTGTGGATTCCATTGCACATTCCATATTTCCGTGATTTTAAGTAATCTGCATCTTCATTTGGCATGATGGGTAATGGTAATCCTCCCAATCCGGCGCCATTGGTTACACAGAAATGGTTACACCATTCTCTTATCCTTGCTGGAGTATCATGATCTCTCAAAGTTACCATCCAGTAGAAGTTGTCGAAATCTCTCATTCTCCATCTTCTACAGATGTCTTCCTCGAGTTCAGTAGGTAGCTGGAGAACTTTTATAATTATTTCTAGAGTTAACATTCGTATAACCGCTCTGTGTCTCGCTTGTAGGAGTCCACGGCGGAATCTATTCTCAGTAAATCTTCCAAAAATCAACAGAAATATGAAAACTTGGAGGGGAAATCCATCCTTGGTATCCTCGTATTTCTTCTAAGAGATTAATATCCCATGGGTGGAACACCCATTGCGGAATTTCCCACCGCGTTTGATTTCTCTGATAAGCTAACTCTCTCGTTAAGCAGTCAGCTAGAGAATTTTTCGATCCCTGCACATGTTCAATGGTAAAAGTGAATTGATTAAGGGCTAATTGCCAACGCATGAGTCTCCCATGCACTTTCATATTATCAAGATTGTTATTTATGAAACCCAATATTCCTTTACAATCTGTTCTGACTGTAAAAGGTTTAGGAGCTAAGAAGATTATACACTTCTGGATTCCACGATAAATTGCAAGAATCTCCTTTTCCATGACAGTGTAATTATACTCAAATTTGTTGAAGCTGCCACTGCTATACCTGCAAAGCTTGTTATCTTTCTTTATTTTTAAAACAGCTCCCCAATGATAATCAATCACTAGTATATGTTTCAAGAACTAACTCATCCTCTTCATTAGGTAAAGTCAATATTGAAAGTTTTTCACATCTTCTTTTAAGTTCTTTGACTATTTTAGTATCTAACTAGTGTAATACCCGTGTCTTGAAGGCACGGGAGCTTGATCCATTTTAATTTGAACATCATTTTATATATCTATATAATACTATATAGATATATATACGTGTTTACAACAAAAATATGTATAAAATATTTTTTTTATAATTTATAAATTAGTTGGAAAGAGATACGATACAAATTTTGAAAATGATTTAATAAGGTAAAGTAGTAATAATACTTAATCACACCATCTAATATAATTTGAAATAAATATATAATTATTATCATTAGCATAGATCTAAAAAAGTAAAATATAAGCTCCCGTACAAATATTAAAAAATCATAAGCACATGATTGTGTGAATAATTTTGAAATTAAATATGTAGATGTACATAACTTATTGATTATTTTCATGAGAAAGATGGTTAGAAAGATAAAGAAATTAATAGTGAAAATAAAGGTAAGATGGTAAAAAAAAAATCCTTAAAGGTAGAAAAGTGATCTAAGAAGCCTCATCCAAGATGTAAAATAAGCATTACTAATGCTTGTGAGTCTTAAAATATTATTTATTTTTCGATAGTCATTGAAGATGTCTAAAATATAAAATTATAAAATAACACTTATTTGGCTCTAATTGATTTTTATAATTAATTTTTGAAATCGAATATTTACAAATTGATTATTACATGTTCGTTGTATGTAGACATTGTGGGGAATATTGCAATCGGTTAAAAATGATAAATCAACAATTTCAATATCCAAGAATAAAATCAGCCAAGAATTGACGAATGTTCAATGTACGTAGACGATTAAAATAGATCACAAATTGACATACAACATATCAAATTAAATAATATTTTAGTATAAAAATATGAAACAAATATGTTTAAAATAGGAAACAGATATTTTAAAATTTCAGCAATAATATTGACCAATAAGAAAATACCATTTGAATAAAAAATTCAAGTTTAATTGTGAGCGTGGCACATCAGCAATATAACCGAAAAGAGATTGCAATCGGGGAAAAAATGGAAACATGTCTCAATATTTACGACAATATAACCGAAAATAAAAAAAGGGAATGGATTCAAATCATATTTAAAATAGGAAACAAATATTTTAAAGTTTCCATAATAATATTGACCAATAAGAAAATCTCATTTGAATAAAAAATTCAACTTTAATTGTGGGCGTGACACATCAGCAAAATGCTAGCAGAATTAGTAATATTAATAGATAGATAGATAGATAATAGATAGATATATAATAGATATAATGCAATCGGAAAAAAAAAAAATGGAAACATGTCTCAATATTTACGGCAATATAACCGAAAATAAAAAAAAGGAATGGATTCAAATCATATTTAAAATAGGAAACAAATATTTTAAAGTTTCCATAATAATATTGACCAATAAAAAAATCTCATTTGAATAAAAAATTCAACTTTAATTGTGGGCGTGACACGTCAGCAAAATGCTAGCAGAATTAGTAATATTAATAGATAGATAGATAGATATATTGCAATCGGAAAAAAAAATGGAAACATGTCTCAATATTTACGGCAATATAACCGAAAAAAAAAAGGAATGGATTCAAATCATATTTAAAATAGGAAACAAATCTTTTAAAGTTTCCATAATAATATTGACCAATAAGAAAATCTCATTTGAATAAAAAATTTAACTTTAATTGTGGGCGTGACAAGTCAGCAAAATGCTAGCAGAATTAGTAATATTAATAGATTGAGTCCAACTCCAAACTTGACCTTTCTTTAATTTAACCTGTAGAGATTTTCTCAACTTGGCTAGATCTTTAATAAAATCAGAAACATAAGTAAGACAACCTAGAAATCTTTCTAGTTAATTTCATGCTATATCTCTAATGAATCCAATTTTGCATCGTCGAGTTCAATATAAGCTTCCATGACACTAATTCAAAATTTTCAATGAGGGTCATTTTTTTAAACTTTTGGAAACCATGCATATAAGCACATAAAACAACAATGATTTCCAAAATAGCCATGTATAAGCAATTCAAAATTAAACTCTAAATATGCACACATAATGTCAAATATATCAAATATGCATAAAGTAAGCCCTTCCCTCACCCCATACTTAAACATTACAGTGTCCTCACTGTATAAAAAATAAGTGTAAAGAAAGAAACTATTGTGAGCCTAATTTTCCATGTTTTATACTATCATCTATATCGATTTCTGCATACATTTCATACATTTGGGTTAGAATAATACAGAATCTGTGTAGTTTACACTTATTTGGAAATATATGGAGGTCTACACAAGTTTTGGTTATATTTCGCAGAAATCGGACGCACTTTGGAGCTTAAAGGAAACTCATGGAGAAGCTAAGAATGGTGCAGCTGGAGAAAAGGCCATTTTTCACCCTTCTTCGTTCTGATTCAAGCTTTGTTGTCTTCATGAAAGTTGTATCCCTCGGAAAGAGCTTTCCAACGCATGGTCATATGCCTCAATCCGACGAACGAGGACTCGGGAAAGTGCGTTTTAAGAACAGAGCAGAATGCTGAAAGCAACAACGTTACTCGAAATCGACCAAATTGGTCGACATCGATAAAGGCTTACTCGACATTTGCTCCAGAGGACGAGATCGAGCACGAGATGAAGACAAATGTTGGTCTACATCGAGGAGATTTACTCTACGTCGAGGAGACTTACTCTACGTCGAGGAGGTTGGTCTACGTCGAGAAAGTGCTACTCGACATCGAGGAGGATTTGGTCGACATCGAGGAAGCTACTCGATGTCGAGGAGACCCCATCGACCGACGTCGAGTAATCCGAATCTTGTTAAGGTTCTATCCCGAATCCGATGGTGATATTTTCGAGATCAAATTCCATCCGGATCTATCAAGAGCTATCAAGATCCATCATGGAGAGAGAGATCTATCCACTTGAAGACTTTAGATATATTTCCCTTAATTAGATTTAATTATGTTATTGCTTTTATTTATCTTTAAAGTTTTAGATATAGTTTTAGATTTAGATATAGATATTCTATCCTTGAGTAGCAAAGATTAGAAGCCTATAAATAAAGCCCATGGGGCTGATTTCTATTCATTCAATTTCAGTCAGAGACAAGTAGTTCCACAGAGACAGTTTAGGAGTTCGAAGGTTTTAGGGTTTTGGCATTCAACGAGAGTTGGATCGCCGGGATTGTAAACTCTTGGAATATATTTTAATGCAAGTTGTTTCCTTTCAATCGATGATGTCTGAGGTTGCGATGAAGCGCGAGTAGTCCACCCACTTCTAGGGTTGGGGCGAGCCCGACGATAGCCATGCATAATTGAGGTAAAGATCCGACCTTTATCATGTTTTGAGCATTTTCCTACTTGTTTATGTGTTTATTGCCCGTCTAATGGAGATCCATGATAACAACTTGGATTATAAACATAAAATCGGCAGAGACAATTAGGGTTTTCTTGAAAGAGTTGTCTAATTGTTGGAAAAGGCGAAAGCTTAGTCCTTTGATGCGATTTACATGATCATCTGTTTGGTCCTGCCTTATGCATGCTTGGTTATCGTTGTTGCAAACCCCAATCTTGGAAGTCTTTTACATTAAGTTTAGTTCGAATTCCCAAAAAGCATTTGTTCTTTATTTTCGTTCGTTTTTATTCTCTGTCTACTCGATCTCGACCAAGCCTGGTCGATCTCGAGTTACTGATTCCCAATCCCAGATCGTCGAAGCTTACTTGTGCATGAACTCGACCAAGACAAGCCGAAGTCGACAAGACCCTACTCGATATCGAGTAGCCCTGGTCGATATCGACCACCAGTGCATGTGCTTGCTGCTGCGCTGTGTTCGACTGTCCGATCTTCTGTCGACTACCCTAGTCGAGATCAAGGACCCTGTTGTTGACTTCTGTTCGTGAGATTTCTCGGCTACCTAGGATCCGCTGACACGCTTCCTCGTGGATCGATCCTGACTTCCCGCTGCTACATCAGGAGGAGGTCTTGTAATTATTTGCAAGGGACGGAATCTGGTTTGCTGTACTTTAGTTATATTTTATATTTGCATTCTCGATTTCCTCCTAACAACAAATTGGCGCCGTTGCCGGGGAAGCTATCATTCGCGCCTTAGGTAGTTAAATCTCACGTCTGCTTTGAGTTACTTTACAGGTGTATGCGCCGTTCTGGTCAACCACCTGAGTTTGACGGCTTAGACGAACCAGAGCGCCTACTACACATCAGAGCTAAACTACAAAGAGCCATGGCTGCCGCAGAAACACAAGAACAGCTGATTGCGAGGCTTACAAGGGAACTAGCCGCAAAGGATGCTGCTATCGCCACTGAGAAAGCAGAAAGGGAACAAGCATAGGCTGAGCTTGCCCAATATCCAACTACTGCAGAGGATTATATGCATCCAACACTCGTCGTACCTGAATCGGCGATTCTAATCCCTGAAAACTCTTTTGAAATTCGCACTCAATTTCTTATAGAGCTTAAAAACAATGCTTTTCATGGAAGATTTAATGAGTGTCCTCTTGAACATATTACCAATTTTCATGACATGTGCCGTACTCTTGCTGAAGGTACAACTCTGGAATATGTCAAGATGAAAGTTTTCCGCTGGTCTCTCGCTGGACCTGCACTAAAGTGGCTAGAAGGACTGAAACCAAGATCCCTTACAACATGGGCCCAAGTAGAGCAGGAGTTTCTGAACAAATACTTCCCACCCACCAAGACAGCACTTCTCCGACAGAAAATCACCGCCTTCAAACAAAAACAAGGGGAACCACTGGCAAAGGCATGGGAACGCTACAAAGAGCTGCTGCGATCTTGCCCTACTCATGGACAACCACCCTACGTCATTCAGGAGATCTTCTTCAACTCTCTTGATCAAGTCACTAAGGACATAATCAAAAATTATACTCGCTATGAGTATCTAACGATGCCACCAAGTTACGCATGGGGTGTGCTAGAAAAGCTCACTAACTACGACAACAAATATGGGGCTCCTACAAACTATGAGGAGAACTCCTACACCAGACCAGCCCCATCTATGCCACTCTACGAGCCAGCAAAGGAGATTGACCCAGATGTCAGGGAGCAGTTCTACAGGGACCAGAATCGCAAGCTTCTCAAGCAAGTCAAATACCTATCTGTCAATTAGCCTTGCATCGAATGCGGATCACAGAGGCACACCACTACTGAGTGCCCACACACAGAGCAAGTCAGAATGGCAGAGAGACATGAGGAGGCAGCTTACGCAGGGGGTCCCAATCGCTACATGGGGGATCAAAGGTTCTATTAACCACAATGGAACCAAGGTCCCCCTAGGAATCCCCCACCCTACAGAGCTCCAGGACATCCAGAAAGGGATCAAAAGAAGGATGATCTGCAGCTGATCCTTGAGGAAATGCGTCGGAATCAGGGCACCATCAACAACCAGTTCCAGAACATCACCACCAAATTTGGGGAACTGGACATCTGGACAAGGGGAATAGAGACTCAGATGGGTCAAATCGCTGCGCAGATCCCACGACCGTCCGGCAAGCTCCCTGGGCAAACAGAACCAAATCCTAAGGGGAACACCGGACATGTCTCAGCTATCAAACTCAGGAGTGGACATCAGTTACACGAGCCAGAGGTCAGGAAACATCAAAACAAGGCAAGCAGCAACTCGAGACAGAGCAGAACCTGGTCGATCTCGAGGAGCCCGTACTCGATGTCGACAAGCCGCTACTCGACACAGACTAGAAGTTGAGCTCGGACTCCGATGCGCAGACCAGCAACTCCAGGTCGACCACCCTACTCGATGTCGAGGAGCCCGTGGTCGAGATCGAGGAGCAGCAAGCTGAGGTCGACGACTCTGCAACGCCTCCGCCATCTGATCTGGCTCCGAAGCAGAAAAAGCCACTGCCTTTCCTCACCAAAGCTCAGAAAGATCCCACTGCAGGTAGGTTTACCAAATTTGTTAATATGCTGCAAGAACTGAATGTTTCTATTCCTTTTACAGAAGCCCTGCAAGAGATGCCTGGATATGTCAAATTTCTAAAGGAAATCCTAAGCAAGAAGCGATCCATCTCAGAGATCGCAGGCGAATGCAAAGTACTCCACTTCCCAGAAAAGAGGCCTGACCCTGGTAAGTTTTCTGTTACTGTGGGTTTTGGACAATATAAATATGATTCTCTATGCGATTTAGGAGCAAGTGTGAGCATCATGCCTCTATCAATCTGGCGGAAAGTAAAAATAGGATGCATAGAACCTATGGATGCCAAACTATACATGGCAAACAATACATTGGTCATCCCTACAGGTATAGTTGAGAATGTCCCCGTCCAGGTTGGTAAATTCTTTGTTCCAGCAGATTTCCTTATCATAGACTGTGCTGAAGATCCTACTAGCCCTATTATTCTTGGTAGACCATTCTTAGCAACTGCAGATGCCAGAATTAGTGTCAAGAATCGCTCGCTCACCTTCACCATAGGCGATGAGGTTTTGGATTTCTCTTTTGGCCCTACAAAGGAGGAAATTTCATGGCTTGAGGTGAAAAGCATCAGCAACCAAGGGACCAAGCAAACAGCGGAGGAAGGAGCCAAAACTGTACTCGAGATCGACAAGCCATACTCGATCTCGACAAGCGCTCTACTCGACCTCGACAAGCCTTTGTCGATCTCGACAACCACTGCTGAGCCAGAGACATGCCCAGAGCCTAAGTATGGGGTCCCTGTACTCGAGATCGACCAGCAGTACTCGATCTCGACTAACCCCAAGCCCAAAGATTTATGTTTTGGGTCCAAAAAGGTAAGTTCAGGTATGAATTCTACTCCCCCTCAGTCCATAAATAAATTTTTTAATGATTTAAGGGGAGATAAGACACCATGGCAAGAGAATCTGCGAAAGCTAAGGGCTACAAGGAAGAAGAAGAAAGAGAAGGGAGATGATGCGAGCAACCACCTGTCAGCTGAGCTTGCATACTACCATCAGGACCTAGATGATCCAGTAGAAGGGCCAAACATGAGCAGGCCCCACAATAAGGGTCCTTGAGCGCAAACGGAGAAGTCGGCTTAGCGACTAAAATCTAGAACATGTATATAGAACTTTATGAATTTTGGGACTTTTTGAACTTTTTTTTGTTTTTGGTTTTGGTTTTATGTCTTTTAGAATATTTCATGTGGATAGCCTTGTTTCTTGTGCAATCTAACACTTTTAGGTCGACAAGCATATAAGGATCGCGAAAAGTGGAATAAAGAAGTCCCTGAAAAACAGTCAGAATCGACGAAGGCCAAGTCGACGACGACAAGGAGGAGCAGCCCAGACACTCGTCGATGTCGAGTAGGCCAACTCGATATCGACCACGCCACCAGACGCTCCTCGACTTCAGAAACCATTGGACGCAGACGAAGCTATTCGAGATCGAGTACCTTGTACTCGAGATCGACAAGCACCTCTACTCGACATGCCCAGTTTCGCCTTCCTCGATGTGTTATTCTGTGAGTTCCTTCCTTTACTCTTGTTTTTATTTGATTTTATACAGTGAGGACACTGTAATGTTTAAGTATGGGGTGGGGGAAGGGCTTACTTCATGCACATTGACCATATTTGACATATTTTGTGCATATTTAGAATTTATTTCTTTGAATTGCTACATGGCTATTTTGGAATGCATTATTGATTTATGTGCTTATATGCATGTTTTCCAAAGTTTGAGAAAAAGGACCCCCATTGAAAATTTTGAATAATGTCATGGAAGCTTTATTGAACTCGACGATGCAAAATTGGATTCATTAGAGATATAGCATGAAATTGCCTAGTAAAGGGAAGTCACAATGAAGTGCATATTTTCTTGAAAACCATGAAAGGAGGTAAAATTTGATGTTGCTTTTGACATATTGCTTGATAAGAGGATGGAGGACTTTAAATTTCCATATAATGCTCACATTATTAAATTTCTAGCCTTACCTATGCTTATGCATCACAAAAGCCAACACACATAGTCAATACAATAAAAAAGATGTCTATTTTATTTTAATACATTGGTTATTTCAAAAATAGCGATGTAAATGTTAAATTTTGGCTTGGTGTGGACATCTTCATAAGCTTTTAAATGAAAAATAACGAGAGTTTAACAACAAGTGAATATGTCATAAAGAAAATTGAGGGGTTGATTTATATCTATATTCGAAATAAAACAGATGTTTTAACTAAGAAAAGACATCTGCTTAAAACCGATGTGAAAAGTTTTGATCTTTTACTACACGCACATAGAGATCGGAATTTTTTTTGAAAGACATCTGTTAACAACAGATGTCTAATTGTATTTTTCTAGTAGTGAAAGCATGTCTAACTCGCATTGCTGCTAGCCACTGCCACATTTTTGCTTTTACGCAACCTCTTCCTCTTCCTACTCTTTCCCTGTGCAGTTTGCTGCTCACTGCCCTTGTTTGCCTGCACTTCCACACATTACATCAAAGTTTAGGACAAGAATCAATCTTCAATCCTTTTGTGGGTGATACGGGGTTAGCCGTGGGTTGGTCCGATCTTCGACAACAAGCAAGAACTGAACAAGAAAAGCAAGAACTCGATCAAGATCAATCAAGAACAGCCAAGAATCAATAAAGACGCATCAAGATTCACCAAGAACAAGGGTTCTTGATGTCGACACTAAACAAGAATGACAAAGACTCGATAAAGATAGATAAAGACTCGAAAATGAATGCAAGAATGGAAAGACACGACCTGATAAGGACTGAGTCGATCTATGTAGCACAAGATAAAGACCCCAGGCCTCCTCAGAGGGTAGGAACCAATACCAATGCCTACACAACCCGCCTCTACAATCCGACACAATCAAGCGGACAACTTGAAGCACCAGAAGGGGGCTTGTGAATACTAGGATCACCAAGTCTTGCGAAGTTGACGAACACAAAGCAAACCAAGCTGAGATTATCAATCGGTTGAGATCACGAAGAGCACAGCTCTATTCGGTCTGATCTCTCTCTCTAAAGTGTTTCACACGTTTTGAGAAGAATAACTTGTATTATGAATGTTCCAATTGTTCTACAAGGCTGAAATCGAAATATATAGGGAACTAAGGCCTGTTGGCCGGCCTAACTAGATAGAAATAGATAGATCTACTTTCTAATGGGCTTTAAAATAAATCTAAGAACAAAAATAAATAAGGTCTCTAAAAAGAATGACTAAAAAAGCCCAATTCAGCCCAATAGAACACTTAAGCTGAAAAGGGTTTCCAACACTTAGAATATTTCGGCCTAAGCATTTCTAAGGTGGCTCGGCCTCTATTTGTGCTCCAATGCACATGTATGTCTTCAATGTAGGCTCGGGGAGTTGAACCTTGCTCGAGAACAAAGTGTGAGTGACGAATAGGAATGAGTCTCTCTGAAGCTTCTTTGCTCTAGCTCGAGTCATTGGTCCTTCTCCAAGAATGATGGGTGTGTCTGGAGCTGTAGAAGATGGTCCCGCATCAACCTCCCCTTCTTGAAAAGGATTCGCCCACGAATCCAAGTCCTCATCCACAGCGAAGTAAGGGATTAGATCGGCGACGTTGAATGTAGCGCTCACGCCCATGTCTCCAGGAAGCTCCAATTGGTAGGCATTGTCGCCCACTCTCTTCTTGATCCGAAATGGTCCATCACCACGCGGCGACAGCTTGTTCTTCCGGGCTTCTGGAAACCGCTCCTTCCTTAAGTGCACCCATACAAGATCTCCAGGCTGAAAAGTGACCAAGCGACGTCCTTTGTTGGCCTTGTTAGCATTGTATTCAGCCTTTAGCTTCAGCTTCTCTCGAGTTCGTTCATGCAGCTCCTTGATGAACTCGACATGCTTACCTGCCTCAAATGATTCTTTGTCTCTCATAGGATATGGAGTAAGATCAAAAGGGGTTAGTGGATTAACACCATACACACATTCAAATGGACTGATTTTAGTAGCTGAATGTATGGTTCTGTTATATGCAAATTCCACATGAGGTAAGGCTTCTTCCCAAAGTTTCAAATTCTTCCGAATAATGGCTCTAAGGAGTGTTCCAAGTGTTCTATTAGTCACCTCAGTTTGGCCATCAGTTTGGGGGTGGCTAGAAGTAGAGAATAGCAATCTAGTTCCCAATTTATTCCATAAAGTACGCCAAAAATGACTTAAGAATTTCACATCCCTATCACTAACAATAGTTTTAGGCACACCATGCAACCTAACTACTTCTCTAAAGAATAGATTAGCAACATTGGTAGCATCGTCAGTTTTGTGGCATGCAATGAAATGAGCCATTTTAGAGAACCTATCCACTACCACAAATATAGAATCTCTCCCCTTCTTAGTTCTAGGCAACCCAACTATGAAATCCATGGATATATCTTCCCAAGGGGCTGATGGGGTTGGTAGTGGTGTATAAAGGCCATGGGGCATAAGCTTAGCTTTGGCTTTAATGCAATCTATGCATCTCTTAAGGCAATGTTCTACATCCCTAAGCATATGTGGCCAATAGAAGTGTGATTTCAGTGTGTTATATGTCTTATCTCTACCAAAATGTCCCATTAATCCACCACTATGGGCTTCACTAACAAGTAATAATCGTAGAGAACATCTAGGAATGCACACTTGATCTTTTCGAAATAAGAATCCTTCATGTATATAAAAGCTGTCATTAGGACCTTTTTCTAAGCATTTTCGAAAATGATCTTCAAAATCCAAATCAGATTCATACAATTCCTTTATGTAAACAAAACCTAAGACTCTAGAATCCAAAGTGGTTAAAAGCACACGTCTTCTAGCTAAAGCATGAGAATCGAAATCAGCTATTAGAGCATGTCTCCTAGATAATGCATCTGCAACCACATTGTCTTTGCCTTTCTTATATTTAATCACATAAGGAAATGTTTCAATGAATTCCATCCATCGTCCATGTCTCCTATCAAGTTTATCTTGGCTTTTAAAGTGTTTTAAAGATTCATGATCAGTCCTAAGAATAAACTCGCTAGGCCATAGATAGTGAGACCATGTCTTAAGTACTCTAAACAATGCATACAATTCCTTATCATAGGTAGAGTAATTAAGACAAGCACCTTTCAACTTCTCAGAAAAGAAAGCAATAGGCTTACCTCCCTGCATAAGGACTCCACCAATTCCAACTCCGCTAGCATCACACTCTACTTCAAAGGGCTGAGTAAAGTCCGGCAAAGCTAATAGAGGTGCGTGAGTGAGCTTGTCCTTAAGGGTGTTGAATGCTTCCTCCTGAGCTGCTCCCCATGTGAATTCACTCCGCTTTTTCGTGAGCTCGGTGAGGGGTGCCGAGATGGTGCTGAAATCTCGAACAAATCGACGATAGAAGCTCGCCAATCCTTGGAAGCTGCGTACATGGCCGATGTTGGTGGGTGTTGGCCACTCCTGGATCGCCTTGATCTTAGCCTCATCGACACGCAGTCCTTTCGAACTCACTACAAATCCAAGAAAAGACACTTGTTCATGACATAATTCACACTTCTTTAAATTAGCATACAAGCGTTCAATTCTCAGCGTTTTAAGCACTTCTCTAAGATGTGATTCATGTTCATTAAGAGATTTGCTATAAATCAGAATATCATCAAAATAAACAACAATAAATCTTCCAATGAAATCTCGAAGCACATGATTCATTAAACGCATAAAAGTGCTAGGAGCATTAGTTAAACCAAAAGGCATAACCAACCACTCATATAACCCAAGCTTAGTCTTAAAGGCTGTTTTCCATTCATCACCTTCTTTCATTCTAATTTGATGATAGCCACTTCTAAGATCAATTTTAGAAAATATAGAAGCTCCATGTAACTCATCTAGCATATCATCTAATCTAGGAATAGGGTGACGATATTTGATAGTAATGTTATTAATAGCCCTACAATCTACACACATTCTCCATGATCCATCTTTCTTAGGGACTAATAACACAGGCACAGCACACGGACTTAAGCTAGTTCGAATATAACCCTTGTTCAACAGTTCCTGGACTTGGGTTTGGACCTCTTGGGTCTCAGTGGGATTCATACGATACGCAGGTCGATTAGGCAATGCAGCCCCTGGAATAAGATCAATTTGATGCTCAATTCCACGAATAGGGGGTAGACCTGGTGGTATGTCATCGGGAAACACATCTTTATACTCCTCAAGTACAGCGAGTATATTGGCTGGAAGAGAAGCTTTAAGCTCTTCACTCAACATATTCAAGCTCTTAATGAGATGCATAAGGGTGGTTTCTCCATCCGCAAATTCGTCTAAAAATGTACTCTTGGAAGCCATTAGTACACCTTTAGGCCGAGTTTGAGGATCCACTTGGCTCGACTGAGCCTCCTGATCTAACTCACCTTTACTTACCTTGCGCTTCTCAATCTCGTCAGCCACTTGTGTTGGCGTCATGGGTTTGAGAACAACGTTTTTCCCCTGAAATGTAAAGGCATATCGGTTAGAATGACCATCATGTTGGACCTTACGATCAAATTGCCAAGGACGGCCTAAAAGAATGTGACAAGCTTGCATAGGCACAATATCACATAAAACATCATCTTCATAATGTCCTAGCTTAATATGCACTTTAACTTGTCTATGAACTCTTAATAAACCACAATCATTCATCCAATGCAATTTGTAAGGTCGGGGGTGTTGGACAGTAGGTAAATGCAATTTGTCAACCATTTCTTGACTAGCTAAATTACAGCAACTACCTCCATCAATGATCACATTTACAACCTTTCCTTTAACTAGACAACGAGTATGAAACAAGTTTTCCCTTTGATTATCTTCACATGGTGTAGGAACAACACTTAAAACTCTCCTAACAATCAAAGATTCTCCATGTTCATATTCAACCTCATTATCATCATTTTCATAACAAACAAGGTTTAAGTTCTGATCATTGTCATTAGCATGCTCATCCGGTTCATCACAAGAATTTTCAGATTCATATTCTCCAAATTGATTAACCATGAGCGTTTTCTTATTAGGGCAATCCTTCATATAATGTCCTCTACCTTGGCATTTAAAGCATACGATATCTCTAGAACGAGTAGTAGAAGGATTAGGATTACTCCCTTTGGGACCAGTAGATGTCCCAGACGATTCACGTCCATTCCATGGACCCTTTCCTTTGTCGAGGGGCTGTTGAGGTGCTCGGCTATCTCCTCTCCCTTGGGGCTGGCTTGGTCGATCTCGTGAACCACCCTCACCACGCCATTGGGACTGATTTGGCCGAGGTTGGCGCCATTGGGGCTGTTGGCCACTCGACATTCTTCCTTGGCTCTTGTAACGTTGTCCCTTTTCTACTTTAATTGCTAAATGTAACAAATCAGTAGGAGTAGTATAGGGAAAATAATCAATCTCATGAGCTAAAGCGGGATGCAATATCCTAAGATATCTAGCATTGGTATCTTCATGAGGTTCATTCACATTAGCTCGAGCCATAGTTTCTTGCATAAGATTAAATGTTTCCTCAACAGTTTTATTTCCTTGCTTAAGATTTTCTAATCTTTGCCTAAGCTCTCTAGCATAATGTTGAGGTACAAATCGATTTCTCATTAATGCCTTAAGTTGTTCCCAAGAAGCGATAGGTGCATCAAGAGCTCTTCTCCTTTCTTTAACTAAGTTATCCCACCAAATTAAAGCAAAGCCTGTGAACTGTAAAGTAGCTAATTGCACCTTTTTAGCATTAGAGAAATTATGACAACTCCAAATCTGATCCATTTTAGTTTCCCAATCAATATAAACATCCGGATCAGTTTTACCTTCAAAAGGAGGAATCTTTACCTTGACCTTACCTATGCCGTCCTCGTCATTGTATCTAGGTGGTCGGTTCTGATTTCCTCTTTGATTCCGTCTCGGACGCTGCTCCCAATACTCCTCTTCTTGGAAGTCATCATCTTGCTCCGAGTAGTAGAAGTGCTCCTGGAAGCCTCGACCTCTTCCCCTTCCTTGTCCTTGACCTTGCACATTAACAAACCCATTATTCCGATCATTTCTCCCACCTCGTGGAGAGTTGTTTTCATTGAATAAAGGATTTTCTAAATTGACACGAGGATTAGGATTAGGGATAGGATTTATGACCTCTCTTTCATCATTAGGCGTCTCGTCACGCCTTGGATTTCCCTGACCACCCACCGTGTTAGAGCCACTCGGCCTAGCTTCTAAGGCTGTCAATCGATCTAGAATGGCCGTCAAGGTGTTGGTGAGGTTGTTGAATTGCTCGGGTGTCACAGTAGCACTCGAGTTACCCTCATTGTTGGGGTTGTTAACACCATTGTTTCCCTGATTGTTAGACATGATAACAAAGACAAAGCAACACAGAACTAAGTTAAGGTTAGTAAAAACTTATAAAACAGCTCACAATTGTGTTTCGCTCACACTCCCTCTCAGATTGATATATCACGCTTGCTAGGGCAATCCGCTTTGGGAAAATCAACTACCAAGCAAAAACAAGGCAATCAAGGTATGTAATGAATGAAACAATGCAGGAGAGTACTCAACAAGGGCTGTAGAGAACTCGATGTAAGCAACAAACTTAGATCCAAGCAAAACAGATGGGAAATTGCAAGGAATCACTTGACACAAACTAAGGTGCACTCGACAAGGGTCTAATGCACTCGACACACACAAAAGTGAACTCAGTAAGGACTGTGATCACTCGACACAAGCTGTTATGTACTCGACACAAAGAAAAAAAGAAAGAGAAATAAAAGAAAACTTGGAAATTTACCTCTTTTGATTGAAAACCTTTAAGTTATGACGTTGTAGTTGCAGGGTAGGGTTTCAATTTTGTGGAGGTGTATGTGTTTGGGATAGGGTATGTCGACTAGGGCTGATAAGAAGGGGTTCACCAATTGTCCTTTGTGAGCTTTCTTGCACTAGATCAACAAACACTTTCCTCTTTTTTTTTTTTGACTTACTCTTACCCCTAGTGAATTTTATCCTCCTAGGTCCAAGCTTTAATGTGATTTTCGAAACTGATTTTTTTTTTTTTTTTTTTTTTTAAATATGAAACTAATGCAAGAAAAGACTCAAATTAATGTATAGGACTCGAAAATCTGGTATAGATGGTGATAAAAGATAAAATTTCAGCCCTATTGATAGATTTATATAGATGAGGCTTTTGCTATCTTTGGTAAGTGGATCTATCTATAGCTTTAAAGATAAATGATAGATAAATAGGAATTATATCTACCAAAAATCAGATTTATGATAAAAGCAATAGATAAATAGGATTTAGATAAAAGATATATCAAAATTCCCAAAGATAGAACAAAGGATAGAAAAGGTAAACAAACTAGGGTTTGTCTTTGTGTGGAGGCTGATTTTCGGCCAAGCTAGACTTATGGGGACAAAGATTGCCGTCGGCTCTAGGGTGAACACAAGGGCTGTGCACACGGCTTGGTCGACTCCACTAGTCTCGGCTAGGCTTTGTGTTTAGGCTATGCAACCACAAACAATCACAAACTCAAGATTAGTGCAATAATCAAATAAAGAAACAAGAAGTAAAAGACCAAAACAAGAAAAGGACTCTTTTTTTTTTGTGGTTTTTGTGTTTAGAAAAGAAAAAGACTCAATCTTGATGTCGGAAACCAAAGCTCTGATGCCAATTTGATACGGGGTTAGCCGTGGGTTGGTCCGATCTTCGACAACAAGCAAGAACTGAACAAGAAAAGCAAGAACTCGATCAAGATCAATCAAGAACAGCCAAGAATCAATAAAGACGCAGCAAGATTCACCAAGAACAAGGGTTCTTGATGTCGACACTAAACAAGAATGACAAAGACTCGATAAAGATAGATAAAGACTCGAAAATGAATGCAAGAATGGAAAGACACGACCTGATAAGGACTGAGTCGATCTATGTAGCACAAGATAAAGACCCCAGGCCTCCTCAGAGGGTAGGAACCAATACCAATGCCTACACAACCCGCCTCTACAATCCGACACAATCAAGCGGACAACTTGAAGCACCAGAAGGGGGCTTGTGAATACTAGGATCACCAAGTCTTGCGAAGTTGACGAACACAAAGCAAACCAAGCTGAGATTATCAATCGGTTGAGATCACGAAGAGCACAGCTCTATTCGGTCTGATCTCTCTCTCTAAAGTGTTTCACACGTTTTGAGAAGAATAACTTGTATTATGAATGTTCCAATTGTTCTACAAGGCTGAAATCGAAATATATAGGGAACTAAGGCCTGTTGGCCGGCCTAACTAGATAGAAATAGATAGATCTACTTTCTAATGGGCTTTAAAATAAATCTAAGAACAAAAATAAATAAGGTCTCTAAAAAGAATGACTAAAAAAGCCCAATTCAGCCCAATAGAACACTTAAGCTGAAAAGGGTTTCCAACACTTAGAATATTTCGGCCTAAGCATTTCTAAGGTGGCTCGGCCTCTATTTGTGCTCCAATGCACATGTATGTCTTCAATGTAGGCTCGGGGAGTTGAACCTTGCTCGAGAACAAAGTGTGAGTGACGAATAGGAATGAGTCTCTCTGAAGCTTCTTTGCTCTAGCTCGAGTCATTGGTCCTTCTCCAAGAATGATGGGTGTGTCTGGAGCTGTAGAAGATGGTCCCGCATCAGTGGGGTTAAAAAGCTAACACGTTCTCCATTCTGCATTTATGTCGAAAGCTTCTAACTTTTTTAGACTGTACGGAAGACACGGGGATGGAAGACATAATGGGCAATTGGATTCATATAAATCTTAAAAATAATGCATTACTTTCTCCCTACTTTGAGCATTATCCTGATTACTATTTATCCCTGAATTCTTTAATTGATAACGAAATTGTTGGATAAGAGCCCCTGGAATCAACAATAATACCACATTATATCTTTTACTTTTAGAGAAGCTAATTGTTAGATATGGATAAACTTCCATGTCCATTTCCATAGTTAACCTTACCAAACAGGCGGTAAGAGAGGAAAGTATATAGATAAAGCTATTTGGGACAAAATCTTACATCTCAAGTACCCAACCAAATGCTTTATCAGCTTCAGGATCCTTTTTCATTGCCAAGGAAATATTCATCCAAGAAGGAGCTATCTTCAAAAGTGCTTCCTGCAATTATAGATAGGGATGGAAGAAATATTACTTTGTTCAAACTAACAAACATCAAGGTAAGTGTCCATGCATACCTTTCCAACAATGACAGGGGAGTTCCCAATAGGATCGATGTCAGTTATTGGACCTTTCTCTAGCGGAAAATACTTCCACAAGACAGACTCATATTTTTTCGGTTCAATGTAGAAGAAGGAAAATGCAGCCCCTAGTCCATCACGAGATAAATTTGGTATGGGTTTCACAATAACATGATCTGGCTCTGACATCAGTATGTAGCTACGGAATGGTAATCACAAATTTAGTATCTCCCAAATGCAATCAGAACATCAGAAAAGAAAAAAATTGATAATTTGCCACAATTGTGTGCTAGTAACAATGAATAAGTTCTTAATCTTCTTTGATATCTGCTTTTTTTAAGCCATTGTACAAATGCCCAAGGTCTATTCAGGACAACATATCCCTGAAAGTTCATGATAAGGCAACATAATATAAGAGCAAAAGGCAGTTTATCTACAACCAGAAAGTAACAAAATAAATATGTGCATGTAAAAGTTATTTCACTGACACAATATTTATTCAAAACCATCCACGACCCATCATATTTAATTTTCTTAACATTCACATCCATCATGATGCAAGCACATTGAGCCTAAAGAATCACATTTCTTAACTTCAGTGATGACTGAAAATCCCAGTGTAACATTAATCTGTTCCCACAATGTCTTTCAGATAGATCACAATAGCTAGTGTGATTAGCCCCATGACAAGCCATCCTTTCTAGGAATGGTACCATATCCTACTCAAGTTACATCTACTGAGTTTAAGAGATTCAACATTCACCATGATTCTATTTCTAAACCTATTAGCTATTCCAACACAAACAAAAGAATGATTTTATCACATTGTAAATCAGTTTTCAGCTATCTAAACAGCTAGCTCAATCTCATCTTGCTTCACTGAAGCAAGTACCACCAACCAACTATTATGACAAACGTAACCTCCATCACGCTGAAAACTATCTAAAACACACTAAAAATCACATCTTCTTCTGCAAACTGTTCTTGCAACATAGACTTCTCTCTCAATTCCCATCTGAAAAGCTTTCTATAAAACTGATGATGCGGGACCATCTTCTACAGCTCCAGACACACCCATCATTCTTGGAGAAGGACCAATGACTCGAGCTAGAGCAAAGAAGCTTCAGAGAGACTCATTCCTATTCGTCACTCACACTTTGTTCTCGAGCAAGGTTCAACTCCCCGAGCGTACATTGAAGACATACATGTGCATTGGAGCACAAATAGAGGCCGAGCCACCTTAGAAATGCTTAGGCCGAAATATTCTAAGTGTTGGAAACCCTTTTCAGCTTAAGTGTTCTATTGGGCTGAATTGGGCTTTTTTAGTCATTCTTTTTAGAGACCTTATTTATTTTTGTTCTTAGATTTATTTTAAAGCCCATTAGAAAGTAGATCTATCTATTTCTATCTAGTTAGGCCGGCCAACAGGCCTTAGTTCCCTATATATTTCGATTTCAGCCTTGTAGAACAATTGGAACATTCATAATACAAGTTATTCTTCTCAAAACGTGTGAAACACTTTAGAGAGAGAGATCAGACCGAATAGAGCTGTGCTCTTCGTGATCTCAACCGATTGATAATCTCAGCTTGGTTTGCTTTGTGTTCGTCAACTTCGCAAGACTTGGTGATCCTAGTATTCACAAGCCCCCTTCTGGTGCTTCAAGTTGTCCGCTTGATTGTGTCGGATTGTAGAGGCGGGTTGTGTAGGCATTGGTATTGGTTCCTACCCTCTGAGGAGGCCTGGGGTCTTTATCTTGTGCTACATAGATCGACTCAGTCCTTATCAGGTCGTGTCTTTCCATTCTTGCATTCAATTTCGAGTCTTTATCTATCTTTATCGAGTCTTTGTCATTCTTGTTTAGTGTCGACATCAAGAATCCTTGTTCTTGATCGTTCTTGCTGCGTCTTTATTGATTCTTGGCTGTTCTTGATTGATCTTGATCGAGTTCTTGCTTTTCTTGTTCAGTTCTTGCTTGTTGTCGAAGATCGGACCAACCTACGGCTAACCCCGTATCAACTGACATCCATACCCACACTGAGATGATTTTCAATTTGAAAACAGCTAGCACATTTATTGCTTGATTTTATAGTCTTCAATGAAAATTCCCATTTCTCTGGTACTGCTTGCAACATGGAAATTGACTTCTGAACAGACACTTAATCCAAACTTAAAAACGACTCAATGAAAGCAATGCACAACATAAATCATCAAATCCTTAATGCTACACTCGTTGTCATGGGCAATAAGCCGATAACGTATCTCAATACCCATATTGCTAATAAGCCTAAATGTCATCCCATCATCAAATTCATCAAAGACTAACAATATAGAAAAACAAACCCACTGAACTCCAGCCCAAGGGAAAAAAAAAAGCAATTCCAGAATCCAAATGCCTGGAATTAGGGGTTTTGGGTACAACAACTGAAACAGAAACCCCCAATTTTACCCGATCAGTCCCGGGAGGGAGTGGCTGGGCAACGAAGGTA
The DNA here is from genome assembly GCA_037127255.1 of Persicaria tinctoria. Taxonomy (NCBI): domain Eukaryota; kingdom Viridiplantae; phylum Streptophyta; class Magnoliopsida; order Caryophyllales; family Polygonaceae; genus Persicaria; species Persicaria tinctoria. The sequence continues at coordinate 63,485,170 of JBANSL010000002.1, read as the reverse complement.
GGGATCTCATCCATGTACTTGTCAGGCTTACCGAAATGAAGAATTCGAGTAAACCCGCCCATGTCGGAAAGGGGTTGATCCTTGAATTCAAATAATACAACTTTATAGATGTAAAAGCCGAATATATTTTATATTATTTTATAGTATTTTAATGAAGTATAATATTATTTAATTCAATTTGTAAAGGTGGAATAAAACTCGTTTTCGAGCACATTGTCGATTTTAAAATCCTTCCGGCATTGTTTTAGAAATTGAATTTTTATAGAATCTGATTCCGCTTTCGAGCTCCGAGTCCTGATAAATTAATTTCGATAATGATTTACAATTCGATATAAATTTGATAGTGTCGGGATTGGGATAGAGCGTCGATATATTTTAGCGTCGGTATTGTCGGGTTTGATTTCGTCGGAATTTCAATTGTTATTGTGGGGACCAATTTCCCCTATTTCAATTTCCTTTTCTTTTTCTTATTTCTTTCTCCTCACTGTGGGGTGGGAGAGATTCCTTTGCCCCTGCAATGGTACAGCTCCTCAATTTGTCCTTATGCACACAGTCACACCATAAAGTTCACCCCCCTTGCCTCAATATCAAATTCTCAGAGGAAAACAACCAAGCACATTGCTCTCTCTCTCTTCCCCTCTTCCACTGTCTGCAATTCAAAGAGGACAAACCCAGAAAAGTAATTCATCAAGAACACCATATCTCACCTTCTCCGTGATGCGGGACCATCCAAGCCATCATCAAAGACACCTCCGGACACACCTATGATTCGAGATTATGAGGATGATGTCCTTCTCAAGAGCAAGAAGAAGGCTCCACCATGGGAAGAAGTCCCAAGGTGCAAGCTTGGATTAAATGACGTTTTGGTTCGTTCATAGTCATTTGACAGCTTTTCGACGTCTCTGTAAAATGGGTCGTACGGATTCAATATTTATCGGATTGAGGCGTGTGATACCTTGTTGGAACGAGGACGAAGAGATCTACAACTTTGATGTTGAAGGTTTTTCCAGATTCGACCTCGAGATTGGACGAAAATGCACATCTTTGCAAGCTGTCACTGTTTTGACGGGAATGGATCCTATTAGGCCGAAATTGGGCTTTTCTACATGTTATTTTTAGAGACCTTATTTACTTATGTTTTAGGTGTTTAATTTAGTTATTTATTTTATTCACTTAAATCGGCCCATCAGGCTTTAGAGTAGAGTATATATTTCGATTTCATACATTGTAAACATTCAGCTTTCAATGAATAGAATTAGTTCTCTCAAACTTGTGTGAAACACATTGAGTGATGTTGATCCAACTAGAGCTGTGCTCGTTGATCACGAATTGGTATCTATCTCAGCTTGGTTTGCTTTGTGTTCATCAACTTCGCAAGACTTGGTGATCCTAGTATCCACAAGCCCCCTCCTTGTGCTTCAAGTAGTCCGCTTGATTGTGTAGGGTTATAGAGGCGGGTTGTGTAGTCATTGGTATTGGTTCCTACCCTCTGAGGAGGCCTGGGGTCTTTATCTTGTTCTGCATAGATCGACTCAGTCCTTATCGGTCGTGTCTTTTCATTCTTTGTTGCAATTTCGAGTCTTTATCGAGTCTTGTTCTTCTTCTTTGAGTCGACATTGAGGACAGCCTCTGTTCTTGGTGTTTCTTGGTTGATTTTGTCCTATCTTGATCGATTCTTGAGAGTCTTGCTGCGTTTCTTTGCTTTCTTGTTGAGTCTTGCATAAATCTTGCATCTTTCTTGATATTTCTTGCTGCGTTCTTTGAGTTCTTGATCGTTCTTGATTAAGTTCTTGAGTGTCTTTAGTAGTTCTGTCTTGTTGTCGAAGATTGGACCAACCCACGGCTAACCCCGTATCACTCCGTTCCTATCACAGCCTCACCGAGACACTGCAAGTTGAACCACGACTTCACCTTCATTCTCGACCTCCGTTCAAGCTCGCACCAGCCCTCTACCTTCCTCCTCTTCACCGTCGGAGCCGCCAGGAACCGTACTGCCTCCACCACCGCCACTGCAGAAACCGTCACCAAGGAAGACAGCCCTGCTTCGCCGATTGAAGGGTCCACCAGGCTCTCACCGCCTCGTACTTCCAGCAGCAGATCCTTTGACCTCCTCGACGAACGAGATGAAGGCCGAGCCCAGAGCGCCGCCAGAGCACCACCATCGAGCCGCCCTCGCTCCTCGCTCCCCCTGTTTTTTCGGTTTCGAGGTCGTTCACGATTTCTTTCCGTTTCGATTCTAATCTTTGTCAAAATGCTCCTTTATTCACCCCTATACTCTCTTGTGTCCAAAGCGACGTGGATCCATCATCGTCGGAGTCGAATCGCACCAGTCGGCCCCTATTCCGGCGAGAGCTTCGATCTCGGTGAGCCCATCTTTCTCTCTTTCCTTTGCCTGCGTTTGAGTCTCTTCGGGTCCAGGGTGGTCGGATTTGTGTGTCGTTCAGGTTGTGTAAGTTTGGGGTCGGAAGGAGGGCCGCCGGAACCTGGGTTCCTCCTTCTTCCGCCCTTTTCTATCCGGCGTGAGAGCTCTGTTCAATTTGCAAGGAAGAGGGCAGGGATCCGTTTCCTTATCTTTTTGTTGGGCCTAACTCGGTTTTCGTGAAAGGGTTATATCACATTTAATGGGTTTTCAGATTTAGGGAGAGATTCAGATCCGGTTTCTCCTTTTATATCGGATCCGGGTCGGTTTTCCGGGTTGGGCTTCTCTCTTCCAGGTTTTGGGCTTCTAGGCTTGTGGGATTGGTTTGTTGTTATTGTTTACATATTATGCTGCTTATGTTATGTTATTTATATGATAAGCGTATATACTATTATTAATGGTTATTATTATTATGTGATTTTGAGTTTTATAATGAAAATATATTTTCTGAGATTTCATCATATATTATAAATTACGTTTAAAAGTGTTAGTACATGGGATACGTATTTTTGTAATGATTTAAATATGTAAGTTGGGAATTTTGAAATGACTTGTTGATTTTGGATTTAAATAGGGGTTTTTTAGAATAGATTTATTTGATGTTGTATTTAGTATATGTTGTCGGGTGATTTACAAAAGTCCTAATGGCCAGAATCTATTTAGATAATGATTTTGAAATAAAATGCTGGAATTATTTTATAATATCATTTTGAAATATTGGTTTTAAGATTTAATGTCGGGATTCTTTGTATTGGTTTGATGATGTTGATTTCGAGAAGGAATTTTGGGAATGTGGTTGGTACGATTTTATTAATGAGTTTGATTAGAAATGGAATGATTTTGGTTGATGTCGATCTTATCGGAAAGGTTTTGGAAAATGGTTTCACTATCGGTTGGTTTTGAGTATATTGAGAACTTGGGTTTCGTGCGTATGAATGCTCGTCCGATTGCTTATGGAAATGGCTTGATGATAGGTGTGTATTGCTTTTGGATTGCTTTGGACTTCCATTTGGGCCCTTGCTTGTGTTATCTTGCTGTTCTGCATCTTCAGGTAAGTTCCCTAGGGGGCTTACTCAGGTTGGACATTTATGCTTGTTGTTGCATTTTATGTTAGGTGTTGCATATGCATAAAAGCATGCCATGTAGTATCTTGTTTAGGTTGCACTAATTGAATGAGCATCTGCTTACTTTATGCGTTTAAAACAGAACGGCCGTTATCTGTGATAGTCCTAGAGTCTTTGCTAGGGTCATAGGGTAGCCGAGCCTCATCGGGTACCCTGAGTCAATCGAGTCATTTTTACTATAGCCCAGCACCATCGGGCAAGATTGGTTACTTTATGATGATGATTATTTCGTGGTCCGTGCACCACCACGATGAATTGCTATGCTATAGCACCGGCTGGCCAGGCTCTGCACTAACGGGAAGGGGTGCAGAGGTAGGAAAGGGATATGCCATTTGGCATTGTCTTGGGCCCTTTACAATATTTTTACACATTATTATAACTAGGAGCATGCTAGTGTGTTTGACTTTCGTACTGCATTAGAGCATCTTTATTAGGTATAGCACATACTATGTGGCCTCAGCGAGGACTGCCGGTCCCGCATGAGTGGCTCGATCTGACTCCTTTCCCCGTTCTTTTTTTTTAGTATTTTTTGCAGATTTTGAGTGCTTGATGTCTATATGAAGGGGTTCCCTTTTGGCGAAACGAAGAATCTGGCTAATATCCTAACTTAGTGAAATGGTAATTACCCACTCATGATTTGGTTTTGACCTGGTTTTGCCATGACACTTGTGTCTTTACTTTGCTTCCGCTTTACTTCTATTGAGATGGATTTCGCGACATAGTCTTAGGATAGATTGAGAGTACCCAACGACCCTTCGAGGTTTTTAGGGTTTGAAATCCCTCTTCCTACTAATCTTAAAATAAGTTTGAAACCTCGACCCGTACCTGGATTGCAAGATCCGAACAAGGGGTTTCATCCCTCTTCCTACTAATCAGAGCTAAGGTTGTGCAATTCGGGTACGCAAGGGTCGAGTGCATGTTTTAGAAAACCGCCCATGAATTTCCAAGGATTTGAAAGGATTTTAAGAAGGGGAAAAATGAACTTAATATGCCTAATCGAAATTGGACCAAGTAATGAACTTGACTTATTATAAAAGATGGAAAACCGACTAAAGAGGGGATCGAGTGGGTAGAAAGACGTTAGACCATCCCTATTGGATGTAGTTGGAAATGGGTATAGATCTCATGTACCATGATGCCTTGAAGTGTTGCTACTCTAAGTTGCTAAGCAAGATTTGAATTTCTTTGCCTGTAAAATGTGAACTACATATGCTAAGAGACCTGAATTGTATCTGATAAGGTTATAATGCAACATGCTAGCTTGACTTGATTACGTTTATATATGATGTTTGCAATGATTATCGAGCATGATGGTAAATTGAGACTTGTTGAACCCATGATGTTATGTTTATAAATGCTAGTTGATATGATGTAGACCTTATGTTTGATTATTTTCATAATTTCTTCTTCCTTAAACCTGTGGGTGAGGTCATTTGGTAGTGTGGTTGGAGAGTGGCGAAAGAATTTTAGGGCGGTGATCGAGAAATTTTCTAGAGAAGGTGTGACTAACGGGGCATGATACTTGTGATACCTTGGGAAGTGGGGGAAGTGTAAGAAATGACCTTAAAAGAATTGAGGATATAGTATGAGAGGGTGCTCGGGTGTGATGTTAGAGATATGAGTTTGATTCTTAGAGGTGGATGGTGTGTGTGAGAGTTTGGTGGGATGAGGGCGAGATTTGAGCATCCAGATGAATTAGGATTTCTTTGTGATGCAGGACCATCCAAGCCATCATCAAAGACACCTTCGGATAATGTCTTTCTCAAGAGGAAGAAGAAGGCTCCACCTTGGGAGAAGATCCAAAGGTGCAAGTGACGTTTTTTAGATTCGTCCAGCAGCATTGACAGCTTTTCGACGTCTCTGTAAAATGGGTCGTACGGATTCAATATTTATCGGATTGAGGCGTGCCATACTTTGTTGGAACGAGGACGAAGAGATCTACAACTTTGCTGTTGAAGGTTTTTCCAGATTCAACCTATATCTTGGCCGAAATCCACATTCTTTGAGCTGCTGCTGATTTTGACGGGATTTTGTTAAGTTTTGGAACATTATATTTATTTCCTATTTAGTATTTCTTATACTTAAGTTATTTTAGGAAACTTTAAGGTTATTTTTATTATTTCCATTAGATGTTAGTTTTATCTTATTCTATCATCTAACTCGGCCCAACAGCCCTGCGTGGCCTATATATTCCGAGTTCTCCTATTGTAATTCAATAAGAACATGATGAATAGAATTTAGATCTCTCAAATTGTGTGAAACAAATGGAGTGTCTTGTTGATCCAACTAGAGTTGTGCTCGTTGATCTTCGAATTGGTTTGTTTCAGCTTGGTTTGCTTTGTGTTCGTCAACTTCGCAAGACTTGGTGATCCTAGTATTCACAAGCCCCCTTCTGGTGCTTCAAGTCGTCCGCTTGATTGTGTCGGATTGTAGAGGCGGGTTGTGTAGGCATTGGTATTGGTTCCTACCCTCTGAGGAGGCCTGGGGTCTTTATCTTGTGCTACATAGATCGACTCAGTCCTTATCAGGTCGTGTCTTTCCATTCTTGCATTCAATTTCGAGTCTTTATCTATCTTTATCGAGTCTTTGTCATTCTTGTTTAGTGTCGACATCAAGAATCCTTGTTCTTGATCGTTCTTGCTGCGTCTTTATTGTTTCTTGGCTGTTCTTGATTGATCTTGATCGAGTTCTTGCTTTTCTTGTTCAGTTCTTGCTTGTTGTCGAAGATCGGACCATCTCACGGCTAACCCCGTATCAAATTGGTATCAGAGCTTTGGTTTCCGACATCAAGATTGAGTGTTTTTCTTTTCTTAAACACAAAAACACAAAAATAGAGTCTTTTCTTTGTTTGGTTATTTACTTCTTGCGTTCTTTTTGATTAAATTACTAATCTTGAGTTTGTGATTGTTTGTGGTTGCATAGCCTAAACACAAAGCCTAGCCGAGACCGTGGAGTCGACCAAAGTGGTGCGCACAGCCCTTGTGAACACCCTATAGCCGACGGCATTCATTGTCCCCATAGTCCTCCTTTGGCCGATTCTACTACACCACAAAAGGACAAACCCTAGTTTGTTCTATCTTTACTATCCTTTTGTTTATCTATTCTATCTTTGGAATTTTGATTTATCTTTTATCTAATTCCATTTATCTATTGCCTAAAATCAGATTTTATTAAGTTGTTGGATATTAATTTCCATTATATCTATCAACTATCATAAGGGCACAAGATAGATCCTATTACCTAAAATAGCCATTCTATCTACATCTTTATCTTAGGGCTGAATTTTTACCTTCTATCACCATTAACTTCAAATTTTCGAGTCCTATTTTCATCTAGAGTCTTTCTTGCATTAGAATAAAAAAAAAATAAAAAAAATTTATTATATTCAGTTTCGAAAATTGCATACATACTTGGACCTAGGATGATAAAATTCACTAGGGGTAAAAGTAAGTCAAAAAAAAAAAAAAAAGAGGAAAGTGTTTGTTTGATCTAGTGCAAGAAAGCTCCCAAGGACCATTGGTGAATCCCTTCTCAGCCCTAGTCGACAGCCCTATATCCCCAAACACATACACCTCCACAAAATTGAAACCCTACCCTGCAACTACAACATCATAACTTAAAGGTTTTCAATCAAAAGAGGTAAATTTCCAAGTTTTCTTTTATTTCTCTTTCTTTTTCTTTGTGTCGAGTACTCTACTCCTTGATCGAGTACTATTGAGTGCTATTTGCTACTGTCGAGTACATAACAACTTGTGTCGAGTGATCACAGTCCTTACTGAGTTCACTTTTGTGTGTGTCGAGTGCATTAGACCCTTGTCGAGTGCACCTTAGTTTGTGTCGAGTGATTCCTTGCAATTTCCCATCTGTTTTGCTTGGATCTAAGTTTGTTGCTTACATCGAGTTCTCTACAGACCTTGTTGAGTACTCTCCTGCGTTGTTTCATTCATTACATACTTTACCCAAAGCGGATTGCCCTAGCAAGCGTGATATATCAATCAGAGAGGGAGTGTGAGCGAAACACATTGTGAGGTTGTTTCTATTTTGCTAATCTTGACATAGTTCCGTGTTTGTCTTTATTTGCAATGTCTATTAATCAGGGCAATGATTGGTACAATACCTTCATGGCGATGTTAGCTAAGGTAAATGAGAATGTGGTGAAAACCAATGAAGAATTGGTTAAGTTGGATGAAAGCTTTACGGCATATGAGCTTCGGCGTTTTGGCTCTAATACGGTGTTTGGACAAGGAGTCCCACCTAGAGATGAAGTTCCACCAATTAAAAGGGAAGAAACTCATCCTATTCCTCCTAATAATGCTATTCAACATCATGTTTCTTCTAGCATAGATGCTTCATTTATTGCTGAAATTAAAGAGCATGTTGATAAAAATGATCAAAATCTTAATTTACTTGCCTATGATCATGATAATGTTTGCATTGAATATGAGAATGATGATTCTTTGATTGATTTAAATGTTCAACCTATGCCTTGTGATGATAATCAAAGAAAAGATTTGTCATACTACATGTTTAGAAGAAGGCATAGTTTCTAATATGATCATTGATGATGAAACTTCTTCTACTATTGCTAGCATTGAGTTAATTGAAAATTCAGCCTTGGAAAATGATGAAAACTTGCTAGTTTTGGATGGAAACTTAGTGATTATTGACCAAGCTAAAGTGCATATTACGTTAGAACATAATGATGATATAAAATATGAATTATGCACTAATAAAGTTTCTTTTCTTGATTTTGTAGATGAAGCTGAGACAATAACCATCGAGGAGTGGTCAATCTCTACACCAATCGTTCTTGAGATGGATTTCCATGGACATGTGGTATTCGATCCAGGAGCTCGTGTGGATGCCTTTGCGGAATCAAATGCGACCTTGGATTCGAGGACGAATCCTTTTCAAGAAAGGGAGATTGATGCAGGACCATCCAAGCCATCATCAAAGACACCTTCGGATAATGTCCTTCTCAAGAGGAAGAAGAAGGCTCCACCTTGGGAGAAGATCCAAAGGTGCAAGTGACGTTTTTTAGATTCGTCCAGCAGCATTGACAGCTTTTCGACGTCTCTGTAAAATGGGTCGTACGGATTCAATATTTATCGGATTGAGACGTACCATACTTTGTTGGAACGAGGACGAAGAGATCTACAACTTTGCTGTTGAAGGTTTTTCCAGATTCAACTTATATCTTGGCCGAAATCCACATTCTTTGAGCTGCTGCTGATTTTGACGGGATTTTGTTAAGTTTTGGAACATTATATTTATTTCCTATTTAGTATTTCTTATACTTAAGTTATTTTAGGAAACTTTAAGGTTATTTTTATTATTTCCATTAGATGTTAGTTTTATCTTATTCTATCATCTAACTCGGCCCAACAGCCCTGCGTGGCCTATATATTCCGAGTTCTCCTATTGTAATTCAATAAGAACATGATGAATAGAATTTAGATCTCTCAAATTGTGTGAAACACATGGAGTGTCTTGTTGATCCAACTAGAGCTGTGCTCGTTGATCTTCGAATTGGTTTGTTTCAGCTTGGTTTGCTTTGTGTTCGTCAACTTCGCAAGACTTGGTGATCCTAGTATTCACAAGCCCCCTTCTGGTGCTTCAAGTCGTCCGCTTGATTGTGTCGGATTGTAGAGGCGGGTTGTGTAGGCATTGGTATTGGTTCCTACCCTCTGAGGAGGCCTGGGGTCTTTATCTTGTGCTACATAGATCGACCCAGTCCTTATCAGGTCGTGTCTTTCCATTCTTGCATTCAATTTCGAGTCTTTATCTATCTTTATCGAGTCTTTGTCATTCTTGTTTAGTGTCGACATCAAGAATCCTTGTTCTTGATCGTTCTTGCTGCGTCTTTATTGTTTCTTGGCTGTTCTTGATTGATCTTGATCGAGTTCTTGCTTTTCTTGTTCAGTTCTTGCTTGTTGTCGAAGATCGGACCATCTCACGGCTCCCCCCGTATCACTTTGGGGGGAAATTTTGTCCGAGTTGACGTTGGCAAGTCTAGAAGAGGATTAGTCTTGGTTTGAGTGTGGAGATGGGCGAGTGGGGACTGTGTTTTACATTGGACTAGTGTAATGTGAGGATTGTTTTGATTATGTGATTTATTTATATCTGCTGGCATGATGTTAGATAGCGATCATGATAAAACCTGATATGGAATGACATTACATGTTGATACGCAATGTTGAAATCTAATTGGTAGTGACTAGTGTTATCATGATATGCATTACTACCCTGTTATACGTTTTAGAAGCATGTTACGATGTGTTATATGAATCATGAGATAATGACATGTTGCTATGTGAAAATATGATATTATATTATGGGGTGATAAAGCATGATGTTATGTTATATGATCGTTAAGCATGATTGTGGGTAGGTTAAATGATTAATATGACTTTGAGGATGAATATGATTTGTATATACGAGATAATGATACCGGATTTCTAAATGATCGTTATATGGCATTGCGATGAGTTAAAATGATGTTTGGCGGATATGCTTACATTCGATGACTGATATATTGTTTGACCTCCCCTTTCGCGGAATCTTAATAACATGACTTGTTGTGTTGATGTGTTGACAATGAGTTTGATTCGTTGACTTTATGATGAGGATGTACCCATTATGACCTTGGTGTGATATCAAGATGTGTGTTATGATTTTGGCATAGATGCATATTGTGACCTTTAGTATGATGTGGAGTTGTTGATGTGATCTTGTGGCACTGTGCTGGCATATGTTTGAGACTTGTTATATGATGTACTCATTGAGGATCGATTGGTATGTGGTTATGCATTGCTTATGGCTTGTGAATCTTGATTGAATTTAGATTGATTTGATTTTGAAAACTAGGAAGAGAATATGGGATTAGCCCTTAGAGGTGGATGATTCCACCTCCGAGCTTCTGAATTTGATTGATTGTTATGTTGGAAACTGATTTGGTTTTGGAAGACTTTGACGAAATTTTGACCGAAAAGATTTTACTGCTTTTTTGGTGTAAAGTTGCTTGGTTAAACGTCTTATTTGAAGATTTTGAGCGGTTTGAAAAGGAATTACTTAGAATTTTAAAGAATAAACGTTACTGAGAATTTCAATGATTTTGAGGTCAATCTATATCAATAACTAGGGTCTTTTAATATTTGGCACGCCCGGCATAAATAACTAGGGTCTTTTAATATTTCGTTGTCATTTATGCCGGACATAAATAATAATATCCGGCATATATTTATTTTTCAGTATTTAAGAGAATAAAATTAAACTATTTTAAGACTTTTATTTCGCAAATTTTACCTCCGGCATAAATAATTATGTAATAAAATCTCATTTTTGTACTAGTGTATTGAGCGTATAGCCTAATTGATAATCGATTAGATCCAATTAGGGGTTGAGACCGAGAGGAGATAGCCCTAATAGGAAAATAGATAATTGCATGAGACCGAGATGTGATTGTTGTCATTGGAGTTATAAGATTAAACCTGAGATATTGATGTTTGCTAGAGTGACACAAGAGTATGATTCAAGATCTTTTGAGAATCAATAGTTTGTCATAGATATTTTTGGTTTGTTTGTTCTAATGGAGACCGAGAGGAGATATTTGAATGAACTGGCTTAGATTCTGAAAGCATAATGGACCTAACTTTAGTTTAACTTTCTTTGCACGAGAGTGATTGTTAACCGGTTAGGTACAATTTACTATGAGACCGAAAGGATATTAGTAATGAACTTAGACAACCTACCTTCAAACAGAATCAAATTCATTCGAGCGAGAAAAATCTCTTAAGTCTATCGACGACACATGGTGGTTAATCCCCAATTCTAGAATATTTTCTCCATATTTGCCCAAAATATGCATTTGCTCGTTTTAATTTGTTTTTATTAGTTATATCATAAAACCTCAATTTCTCTATTATTTTGGCTTAGTCAACTGGTTGCAAAGATTCGATTAATACTCCTATAGTCCCTGAGTTTGACACCTTGATATAATACAACCGATCTCATACACTTGTGGGATATAAAAAAAATACATATATATATATTTTATTTTTTTTCCATTTTCCTCGACCCAGGGGCTCGAGCCACCCCATGCCCCTCCATATTTAAATATAAAGCGTTCTTTGGTTGAAATCCATGCTTTCAAGTCAATTGTGAATTAAGTATCTCAATTTCAGTAAACCATATATCTCATAAAACAAATGGTTTTATTAATTTTCAACAAATTCAAACCGGATTGAAGCAATCTGGATGGATCTGTTATTGAATTCGATCAAAGTTGTACAAATGAAGGAAATAAAGAAGTGAATTGATGATATATATGTATATGTTGTAACTAATTAAGCTGCAAAGTGGGAGGGAGGCCCTGGACTCAACATAGTAAAAGACCCCATAAATGCGTGAAAATTTGGAGAGAGAGTAAGCTCCGTTGTTGAACCCAATTCTCCACCACTATTAAATCCATAGTGATCTCCATCTCCCATGAGCGCCGTCGATGATTTCGACGATGCCTCCCGAGAGTGGATAGAATGAAGGCGGTTTTGGAGTTGGAGATGGGGCGGAGCGTTGCCCTGAAGGTGACGGTCAGGCGACGACGACTGATGTGGTTGCGGAGGCTGAGTCCACCCGCTCGTGAGGCTCTGGACGAGCTCCTTAAAGTGGATAGGCTCCACTATGTGCACTCTCGTAGGTGGACGCTGTCGAGTTACCGGTGGTTTCTTGGATGGTTTTGATGGCGGCGGCGGCCTCTTCACCGCCAGGAAATGATGCTGCTGCTGACTGTTGGCTTCTTGCTTGTTGTAATATTGGCTTTGGTTGTATGACACCATTTTGTATTTTCCGCTGTGGTTTGATTTGTTATGTAATATTGGTGGGAGTTTGGGAGGATCAACAACTTGTATTTATAGGGAAATTCATATATGGTCGTTCAAAGGAGGAGGAAGGGAAGAGTGTTTGACAATCTGACAGGGTAAAGAACATCACCCTTACAATTAAATAGTAATATTTTTCACAAATTCCCTGATAAACTAACAAAATTATTTTTATTTGTGTGAATTGTTTAAGAAAATACTTAACTTATCACCCTATTTACCAAAGTGTACCTGATATATTATACTATTAAATTATCAAATTTTTTATTCTATGTCTAAAAATCTAATTGAGAAATTTTTCCTCTAAATACACCCGGTTTAGTCATACATTAGATTACGAGTTCCCCTATAGATTTTCTTTTTCAATAAAGTATTCTTATCGTATACACTTAAGGCACACCATAAACAAACCGTTAAATTATATATAAATATAGTGATACATTAACATATTTTTATTTTTCCATATAATTAAAACGGCTATTGCCGATTGTTTGAAAAAAAAAATTATGGGTTGAGTTGTTTTATATAATATAATTTTCTATTAATGGAGGCTTTATAAAAAATACCCATACTTTAGGGATGATCTAATGTAATTTACTTGTTTTTGGTAGAAACTAATTAATGTAATTTACTACGGAGTATAAATCATGATATAATTGAAATTAGCTGATGTAATTAAGGCGCGGGGGATTTAATCAGTTCAGGTTCGTCGTCAAGTGAAGATGGAGGTAGCTCTGGTTGACTTTCAACTCCCCTCTTATGGCTTCTCACCCAAACAAATAATTTATATAATACCATATTCCTGGAGGAACTTTTGAACACTTTACAGCTGAGGATACCATCACGTATTACGTCACGTATATATGATTTAAGGGTTATATATTATTGGCCTAATCAACCAGTCCTTCAATCCGTTCTACCTTAATTACTTATGAAATTACTCCCTCCGTTTCAAAATAAAAGTCGCTTGACTTTTTGCACGTTTTTTAATGAGTTAAAAACTCTATAAAATATTATTTTTTTAATCAAACTTTTTTCACAAATTGATAATTATTAGTAACAAGTATCAATTTATGGAAAAAAATTAATTAAAAAAATAATATTTTATAGAGTTTTTACCTCCTTAAAAAACGTGAAAAAAGTCAAGTGACTTTTATTTTGAAACAGAGGGAGTAATTAAAAGTTTAAATCATCTAGACTTGCCGCCTGTTTTATCCGATTTGAATAATTTAAACTCCGTGTTATATTTTTTTTTTAAATGTATTTCCTTTGGACTAAGATTATATATATATATATATATATATATATATATATATATATATATATATATATATATATATATATATATATATTACGTACAATCAATCACCTTTCAAACAGAGCGATGAGGGGTGTTCGGGGTCGTAAAAATGTTACTCCGAATCAAACAAGTTCTATAATTAAACAAAAATTGTAATTTTTTTTCCCAATTAAAATGTAAAAGATAATTAACTTAGGGGAAAAAATATTGTAGTTGAAGTGGTTATAATATATTATAACTATTTTGTAAGAGATGTTTGTTTTGCTATGTAAAATGAGCACTCAAAATCCTATTTTCACAATTCGAGTACGCGCTACGCGCTCTTTTCCCTCTCCGCTTGTGTGCGTTAGCCGACGCCAGGAACGCTTTGTGGTAACCCCCTCCAGCCATAGATCACCATCTGCATCCTCTCCCTTGCCCTACTACTCGGTCGTGTGTCCTGCCTATTACCCCCATCCGGTGAGGCTACCTGGCTCCCCCGTTTACTTTCCCTCTCTGTTTGGATCTGGGGCGTACCTGGCCATGTTTGTGGTGGTGGTGCCTCCAATTTTACGCTTTGGGGGGGGGGGGGGGGGCGGTGTAAACTTTGCCACTTGGGGGATAATGTTGACATTCAACAAGGCATTAATGAGGATTGGGAGGGGCTTGCTCTGGCCGGTCAGTTACTGTCACTTTCATCGGTGGTGTGGTTGGTTATTCTCTCAAGTGCTCCCTACAGCTCTCTTGTCACCGCTCTGTATTACGGCTAATCTCTCTATAAGTCTACTACCCCCTATACTTCTCCACTTAAGTACCTGTTTTGCTTACCAACAATTGCACTGTATAATACATACTTTCGTATGTAATTGGGTTCATAACCCTAGTGATACGGGGTTAGCCGTAGGATGACCCGATCTTCGACAATCAAGACTCAAAGACAAGAACGGAAGCAAAGACTCAAGAACACAAACAAAGACTCGAAAACGCAGCAATAGAAGACTCGACAAAAGTAATGAAATTAAACTGATAAGAACAGGGGGAGAATGTCGAATGGGGGAAATTCATTTGGAAGAGAGCTCAGTGTAAGCGCTGGTCTTTCGTCACGTGGTTGGCTGCACGACAGAGGCTACAGACGGGTCGTGTTGTTAAACACTGGAAGGGCCCAGAAGCGGCCTGGTGTGCGTTATGCAGAGAGGAAGAGGAGACAGAAGATCACCTCTGGTTTGGTTGTAGAGTAATCAGAGAAGTACAGAGTAGAGTTTTCGATTGGCTTGGTATGGGGGTGAGATACAACAACCTCCGCGAATGGCTAATGTGGTTCGAAAGAGAGCCAAAAGCCAGCAGGAAGGGGGCGATGTTCCAAGGGAAGCTACTGGTGCTGTGTGCGCTCGTGTACACTACATGGAGAGCGTGAAATCGGGTTATTTTTGGGGGTGAACAGTTTAACCCGGCATCATGCGCTATTGAGATTATCAAAGCAAGTCGGAACAGAATCTCCATCAAATGCAAGTGCAGAACGAAGATGGAGAAGACGTGGGTTAAGCGGCTGATGGTTTAGTTGGGTTTTGGATATTTTTTGAGGATGGATGTATAGAGGACGAGAGGATAGGGGTTCGTTGATGGGTAGTTTTTTGTGGAGTGGATAGTTTTTGAGGTTTTTTGGGTGGTATACGTCGTATGTATTTTCCCACGGGACCCTTGGTTTGGTCGGCGTGTTTTTTGTAACTTGGTTACACCATCTTATATATATTTACCAATTCAGGACAAAAGTAATGAAAAAGACCGATAGAAGGGTGATTCAAACTAATATAGAACGAGATAAAGACCACAGGCCTCCTAAGAGGGTAGGAACCAAGTATCAACGGTTACAAATCCCGTCTCTACAGCCTTACACAACCAAGCGGACAACTTGGAGGCACAAGAAGGGGACTTGTGATTACTTGTATCACCAAGCTCTTGCGAGGTCGACGAACTCAAAGCAAATCAAGTTAGATCAAGAACCAATTTGCAATTGATGAGCCATGCTATGAATCGATCGACTTGCTCTCCATGTATTTCACACAAAAGAAATTTCATTCATAAGAAAGAGGCGTCTGCTTTTACAAGGAGATCAGCCGTCAATATATAACTTAGGGCTGATTTAGATGGAAAATAATAATTAAAAGAATAATTAAAAATAACCCCTAAATTCCTTAAAATAACCTAAGTAAATAAGGTCTCTAAAAATAGCAACAAAGATAGTTGCAACACCTAGAATAAATTCCCGTCAAAACCAGCGACAGCTCAAAGAATGTGATTTTTGGCCAAGCTCTAGGTCGAATCTAGAAAAATCTTCTACAGCAAACTCATGGATCTCTTCGTCCTCATTCCGAAAAGGTATGGCACGATCTAATCCGATAAATATGGACTCCGAACGACTCATTTTACTAAGACGTCGAAAAGCTGTCAAATGTTCTGAACGAACCTAAAACGTCATTTGCACCTTTGGATCTTCTTCCATGGTGTA
Source organism: Persicaria tinctoria (assembly GCA_037127255.1). Classification (NCBI taxonomy): domain Eukaryota; kingdom Viridiplantae; phylum Streptophyta; class Magnoliopsida; order Caryophyllales; family Polygonaceae; genus Persicaria; species Persicaria tinctoria. Next base: position 63,468,966 of record JBANSL010000002.1, on the reverse strand, counting down.
GCCTTCTTCTTCCTCTTGATGATGACAACATTCTCACGAGCTCGAACCATAGGTCTATCTCCAAGTATAGATGTGTCCGAAGGTGTCTTGTATGGTCCCGTATCATTCCCCATTTCTTGAAAAGGATTCGACCTCGAATCCAAGGCCGCATAAGATTCCGCAAATGCATCCACACGAGCTCCTGGATCGAATACCTCATGCCCATGGAAACTCCTCACAAGGCCGATTGTAGTAGGGGTTGACCACGTCCGAATGGCTTTGATCTTGGCGTCGTCATCTTGTAAACCATTAGAGCTTTCTACAAAACCAAGAAAAGAAATTTGATTAATGCACAATTCATATTTCATTTCATCTTCAAAATGTTCTAACTCAATATGCACTATAGGTTGTTCATTTATCCCTATGTTTCCATCAATGACTAGCAAGTTTTCATCCTTTTTCAAGGCTGGATATTCAATTAATTCAAGGCTAGCAATAGTAAAAAAATTTCCACCATCAATGATCATATTAGAAACATTGTCATTTTCTAAGCATTTAGTATGACACAAATCTTCTCTTTGAGGATACCATCACGTATTTGGTTACATATATATGATTTAAGGGTCACGTATATATGATTTAAGGTCTCTAAAAATAGCAACAAAGATAGTTCCAACACTTAGAATAAATTCCCGTCAAAACCAGCGACATCTAAAAGAATGTGATGTTCGACCAAGCTCTACGCCGAATCTGGAAAAACCATCAACAGAAATGTTGGAGATCTCTTCATCCTAGTTCCGACAAGGTATGGCACGATCCAATCCGATAAATACGGACTCCGAACGACTCATTTTGCTATGACGTCGAAAAGCTGTCAAATGTTCTAAACGAACCTAAAACGTCATTTGCACCTTTGGATCTTCTCCCATGGTGGAGCCTTCTTCTTCCTCTTGAGGATGACAACATTCTCACGAGCTCGAACCATAGGTCCATCCCCAAGCATAGATGTGTCCGAATGTGTCTTGGATGGAGCATCATTCCCCCTTTCTTGAAAAGGATTCGACCTCAAATCCAAGGTCGCATAAGATTCCGCAAATGCATCCACACGAGCTCCTGGATCGAATACCGGCCTCATGCCCATGTAAACTCCTCAGATGGCCGATTGTAGTAGGGGTTGACCACGTCCGGATGGTTTTGATCTTGGCGTCGCTATCTTGTAGACCATTAGAGCTTTCTACAAAACTAAGAAAAGAAACTTTGATTAGTGCACAATTCATATTTCATTTCATCTTCAAAATGTTCTAACTCAATATGCACTATAGGTTGTTCATTTATCCCTATGTTTCCATCAATGACTAGCAAGTTTTCATCCTTTTTCAAGGCTAGATATTCAATTAATTCAAGGCTAGGAATAGTAGAAGAATTTCCACCATCAATCATCATATTAGAAACATTGCCATTTTCTGAGCATTTAGTATGACACAAATCTTCTCTTTGATTATCGTCACGAGGAATAGGTTGAACACTTAAAACTTTATTAAAAATCAAAGAATCATCATGCTCATATTTAATGCAATCATCTTTAGAGGCAAGTAAATTAAGATCTTGATCATTAGTAACATGCTCATCATTTTCACCACTAGAATTTTCAGATCCATTTTTGCCTAGGTGATTAATCATGAAAGTCTTCTTATTCGGGCAATCCTGCATAACATGTCCTCTATCTTGGCATATAAAGCAAGGAATGTACATAGGTTTAAGAGTAGAAGAGTTAAGATTACTCCCTGCAGGGCCAGTAGATGCCCCAGAAGAAAGTCGTGCTTCTACTGCCATCAATCTTTCATTTATCCGTACCAATGTCTCATTCACGACTTCCAACTGTTTGATCATCTCAGCTCTAGTAATCATGTTGTTTCCCTGGTTAGACATGGCAAAGAAAGACAAACAAAGAACTATGTGACAATTAGTAAAAATATAAACACTCTCACAAGTGTTTCGCTCACACTCTTCTCTCAAATTGGTATGACAAGCTTATTGGGGCAATCCGTTTTGGGCAAATCAACACTCAAGCAAGGACTTAACAATCAAAATAAAGTAATCAAGAGAAAGAACAAAGAAACAAGCAACAACGGACTGAACAATAGCAAGAACACTCGACAAAAGGCTGCCGTATTCGACAGGAGCTGACACTCGAGCAGCACTCGAGCGGCACTCGACCAGAACAAATGACATTCGACCAGACTAGAATGGCACTCGACATAGCACTCAACACGTGAAAATTGGCACTCGACACGAACTGTAATGGCACTCGACAGTACTGGACACAAAAAGAACAAAATAAAATAAAGAAAAGAAAAGAAGAACTTGGATTTTTACCTCTTTTTGATTCAAACCCTTAGTAAGGATGTTGTAGTTGCAAGGTAGGGCTTAAAAAAAATTGTGTTTTAGGAGGTATGTGTTTAAGGCTTTTACGAATAGGGCTATGAAATGTTCACCAAAATTGGTCCTTGAAGCTTCTTGTACTAGACTCGACAGTCTTTTTTTTTTTAAGCTACTTTTGCCCCTAGTGAATTTTATCCTCCTAGGTCAAAGTTTTGAATGTATTTTTTTTTTGACAATTTTTCGGACTCTTTTGTTTTTTTTTTTACTAATGCAAGAAACTATCTATGAAATAAAAGGACTCTAAAAAATTATATGCTAAGGTGAAAGAAAATAAAATATGTAGCCCTATGAAATATATATATTGGTGATGATGTGGCTAAATATGCTAAATAAATCTATCTATGTCTTTTATAATCTATGATAGAAATATGAGATATATCTACCACAAATTTCAACAAATTAAATAAGGCAATTAAATAGATAAATCTAGGATAGAATAAGACAGCCAAAGATAGAAAGCAAACTAGGGTTTGTGGGATTGCAACCAAAGGCCGGTCAATTCCACTTAGAGAATGTATCGGCTGATCAAAATTCTTCAATATGGCTACTGTGGCAATAATTGGCAATTGATTCCACTTCACCAATAGTGTTTGCTGCACATGGTACTAATTGGCTCCAATGTGATACGGCTAACAATAACAAATTTGATACGGCTAAGATTGCAACAAAGGATGTTGCGTCAGGGCTGAATTCGGCAATGACTTAATGATGGTCTCGGCTGGCTTTGTGTTTAGGCTAGATCGCAACCAACAACAATCACAAATAAAAGGTTAGTAATAATCAAAATCAAAATTGCAAGAAGTAAAATTCAAGAACAAGAAAGACTATGTTTTTTTGTAGTTTTCTGTTTATGAATAAAAAAAAGACACAATTTGATGTCGGAAACCTAAGCTCTGATGCCAATTTGATACGGGGTTAGCCGTAGGATGGCCCGATCTTCGACAATCAAGATTCAAAGATAAGAACGGAAGCAAAGACTCAAGAACAAGAACAAAGACTCGAAAACGCAGCAATAGAAGACTCGACAAAAGTAATGAAAAAGACCGATAGAAGGGTGATTCGAACTAATATAGAACGATATAAAGACCCCAGGCCTCCTAAGAGGGTAGGAACCAAGTATCAACGACTACAAAGTCCGCCTCTACAACCTTACACAACCAAGCGGACAACAAGGAGGCAAAAGAAGGGGACTTGTGATTACCTGGATCACCAAGCTCTCGCGAGGTTGACGAACTCAAAGCAAACCAAGTTAGATCAAGAACCAATTTGCAATTGATGAGCCATGCTACGAATCGATCGACTTTCTCTCCATGTGTTTCACACAAAGGAAATTTCATTCATAAGAAAGAGGCGTCTGCTTTTACAAGGAGATCAACCGTCAATATATAACGTAGGGCTGATTTAGATGGAAAATAATAATTAAAAGAATAATTAAAAATAACCCCTAAATTCCCTAAAATAACTTAAGTAAATAAGGTCTCTAAAAATAACAACAAAGATAGTTCCAACACTTAGAATAAATTCTCGTCAAAACCAGCGACAACTTAAAGAATGTGATTTTCGGCCTAGCTCTAGGTCGAATATGGAAAAACCTTCAACAGCAAAGTTGTAGATCTGTTCGTTCTCGTTCCGACAAGGTATGGTACGATCCAATCCGATAAACACGGACTCCGAACGACTCATTTTACTGAGACGTCAAAAAGCTGTGAAATGTTCTGAACGAACCTAAAACGTCATTTGCACCTTTGGATCTTCTCCCATGGTGGAGCCTTCTTCTTCCTCTTGACGATGACAACATTCTCACGAGCTCGAACCATAGGTCCATCCCCAAGTATAGATGTGTCCATTGTGTCTTGGATGGTCCCGCATCACCTAGCTCACCTTTACTTGTTGTACTTGATCTCGCCTCATTCCTTTGAGATTCTCTTACAGTCAATCCTCCATGGACCCCTCAATGTCTTTTATGGATGCTCTCAATGATACTCAAGCTCCTCAAAACCATACTCCTATGTCTGCTCCATTCCCTTTGCCCGGTATCCCCTCCTCTATGCCTCTTTTGCTCCTCGTCCCTTGGCGTTGGAGAAGGGTAAGGGTGTGTAGACGGACGGTGGACCTAACTTGGTCTACAACGACCCCACATGGCCTGCTGATCAGTCGTCCTTCTTCTCTAGGTTGGCTGAGCTTCATACTAAGTCTCTTCTGGCTAATGATCACATTACGTTGGGGACTCTTTTTGGAGGCTTCCCTAACTTTGATAAGCTTAAAACGAAGCTGAGAAGTGAATGATGGTTCTGTGCTAACTCCATTGAGATTGCCGATCGTATTGGTGGCTGGTTCGAGGTTCGTTTCAAGAACATTGAACACCGTAACCACTGAATGAGCGTCCTTATCATATCTTTGGCTTGCTTGTTGTCCTAATCGAGTGGTTCCCTGAATTTAGCCCTATGGCTACTGAGGTTACTCTCTTGGGCATCTGGGTCCGTATTCCTCGTCTCTCTGTTGTTTTTGTGCCGCGAGGCCTTGATCGATATCTTAGAGCTGTTTAAAGCTGGTAGTTTTATTAGGTTTGACAAGCTTTCCCACCAAAAAATAAGAACAAATTATATTAGATTTTGTGCAAATGTGGACCTACCGTGTATTGTGGAAGGTATTGATGTTCCTGATGAGGATAGGTAGCCCCTTCTCCTTCGGCTTTAGTATGAAGACTTCCCCCAAGGCTGTGGTTTATGCATGGATTTCTACTATGGCTTTGAGGAGTGCAGCCCTTGTCCGATGAAGAAAGTTGTCAACCAGGTTACGATTTGGGGCCCTAAGGAGGGTGTGGCATCCTCTACTGATGCGGATTGGATCAAGGTCGGACCAAAGGGCTCCAAGGTTGCTCTGCCTTACTCTAAAAATAGCCATAAGCCTTATAAGGAAGGTATGGATTATGTCCTTGTTTAATTTGCCTCCTCTAAGTGCTCTGAGATGTCTGCTCTAGTGGCTCCGATCTCTGGAGTTGGTCCATCCATTTCCAAAGGGGATTCTCGCCCAACTGAAGGTCAGTTGCAAGCTTCTAATGATGAATCTTTGGGGTGGGCTAAGTCGGCCTCGCTAGTACAAGATCTAGGTTTTATGTATACACAACATATCTTGTTTTTGGTCCTTAACCATCTTGAAGGTTGTTGTTTGTCCATATTTCGGCTCTTTTGTGGCCTAGGTCGGCTTTGGGTTACTCTTCTCGGTTTGTTTGTTTTTGGGTGTTGGGTGGTTGGCCTGAGAAGGTTGTTTTGCTATGCCCCATTTTGGAGATATGTTGTGTGTTGGGTTTTCGATGGCGTTATCTATTTTTATTTCTTTCTGTTTTGTCGCTGCTTGTTCACCATTTTATAAATGCTATTCAACTTGTCTGTTATTTCTGTCTTTGGTGTTTTTTCTGTTAGTTTTGCTGCTATTTTTGTTGTTCTTGCTACAAGTTTGCTTGGGCTTGGGCTGAGTTATTCCATTTGCAGGACTAGCTGCGCCGACTTTCATGGAAGATCTTAATCACCTACAAACAGGGATTTTGTTCAGTTTAGCCTCACATGCTCTCATTTACACAATTCATACCAACTTTGATGCGGGACCATCCAAGACACCTCCGGACACACCTATGATTCGAGCTCGTGAGAAGGAAGTCATCCTCAAGAGGAAGAAGAAGGCTCCACCATGGGAGAAGGTCCAAAGGTGCAAGCTTGATCAATTGACGTTTTAGACTCTCGTTCAGAACATTGACAGCTTTTCGACGTCTCTGTAAAATGGGTCGTACGGATTCAATATTTATCGGATTGAGGCGTGCCATACCTTGTTGCAACGAGGACGAAGAGATCTACAACTTTGCTGTTGAAGGTTTTTCCAGATTCGTCCTATAGCTTGGCCGAAATCAACATTCTTTGAGCTGCTGCTGGTTTTGACGGGATTTATTTATGTTTTGGAACATTATATTTATTTCCTATTTTAGTATTAGTTTTACTTAAGTTATTTTAGGAAACTTTAGATATTATTTTATTATTTCTATTAGATGTTAGTTTTATCTTATTCTATCATCTAACTCGGCCCAACAGCCCTGCGTGGCCTATATATTCCGAGTTCTCCTATTGCAATTCAATAAGAACATTATGAATAGAATTTAGATCTCTCAAATTGTGTGAAACACATGGAGTGTCTTGTTGATCCAACTAGAGCTGTGCTCGTTGATCATCGATTGGTATCTGGCTTGGTTTGCTTTGTGTTCGTCAACTTCGCAAGACTTGGTGATCCTAGTATTCACAAGCCCCCTTCTGGTGCTTCAAGTTGTCCGCTTGATTGTGTCGGATTGTAGAGGCGGGTTGTGTAGGCATTGGTATTGGTTCCTACCCTCTGAGGAGGCCTGGGGTCTTTATCTTGTGCTACATAGATCGACTCAGTCCATATCAGGTCGTGTCTTTCCATTCTTGCATTCAATTTCGAGTCTTTATATACCTTTGTCGAGTCTTTATCATTCTTGTTTATTGTCGACATCAAGAACCCTTGTTCTTGGTGATTCTTGCTGCGTCTTTTATTGTTTCTTGGCTGTTCTTGATTGATCTTGATCGAGTTCTTGCTTTTCTTGTTCAGTTCTTGCTTGTTGTCGAAGATCGGACCATCCCACGGCTAACCCCGTATCAAATTGGCATCAGAGCTTTGGTTTCCGACATCAAGATTGAGTCTTTTTCTTTTCTTAAACACAAAAACACAAAAAAAGAGTCTTTTCTTTGTTTGGTTATTTACTTCTTGCATTCTTTTTGATTAAATTACTAATCTTGAGTTTGTGATTGTTTGTGGTTGCATAGCCTAAACACAAAGCCTAGCCGAGACCGTGGAGTCGACCAAAGTGGTGCGCACAGCCCTTGTGAACACCCTATAGCCGACGGCATTCATTGTCCCCATAGTCCTCCTTTGGCCGATTCTACTACACCACACAAGGACAAACCCTAGTTTGTTCTATCTTTACTATCCTTTTGTTTATCTATTCTATCTTTGGAATTTTGATTTATCTTTTATCTAATTCCATTTATCAATTGCCTAAAATCAGATTTTATAAGTTGTTGGATATTAATTTCCATTATATCTATCAACTATCACAAAAGGCACAAGATAGATCCTATTTACCTAAATTAGCCATTCTATCTATATCTTTTCATTAGGGCTGAATTTTTATCTTCTATCACCACCATATTCAGATTTTCGAGTCCTATTACATATTTAGAGTCTTTCTTGCATTAGTATAAAAAAAAAAAAAAAAAAAATCAGTTTCGAAATCTATCATTAAAACTTGGACCTAGGAGGATAAAATTCACTAGGGGTAAGAGTAAGTCAAAAAAAAAAAAAAAAAAAAAAAAGAGGAAAGTGTTTGTTTGACCTAGTGCAAGAAAGCTCCCAAGGACCATTGGTGAATCCCTTCTCAGCCCTAGTCGACAGCCCTATATCCCCAAACACATACACCTCCACAAAATTGAAACCCTACCCTGCAACTACAACATCATAACTTAAAGGTTTTCAATCAAAAGAGGTAAATTTCCAAGATTTCTTTTATTTCTCATTCTTTTTCTTTGTGTCGAGTACTCTACTCCTTGATCGACTACTATTGAGTGCTATTTGCTACTGTCGAGTACACAACAGCTTGTGTCGAGTGATCACAGTCCTTACTGAGTTCACTTTTGTGTGTGTCGAGTGCATTAGACGCTTGTCGAGTGCACCTTAGTTTGTGTCGAGTGATTCCTTGCAATTTCCCATCTGTTTTGCTTGGATCTAAGTTTGTTGCTTACATCGAGTTCTCTACAGCCCTTGTTGAGTACTCTCCTGCGTTGTTTGCTTCATTACATACCTTGATTGCCTTGTTTTGCTTGGTAGTTGATTTGCCCAAAGCGGTTTGCCACAACAAGCGTGACATACCAATTAGAGAGGGAGTGTGAGCGAAACACATTGTGAGGTTGTTTCTATTTTGCTAATCTTGACATAGTTCCGTGTTTGTCTTTATTTGCAATGTCTATTAACCAGGGCAATGATTGGTACAATACCTTCATGGCGATGAGAATGTGGTGAAAACCAATGAAGAATTGGTTAAGTTGGATGAAAGCTTTACGGCATATGAGCTTCGGCGTTTTGGCTCTAATACGGTGTTTGGACAAGGAGTCCCACTTAGAGTTGCAGTGCCACCAACTGAAAGGGAAGAAACTCATCCTATTTCTACTCAACTTAATGTTTCTTCTACCATAGATAATTCTCTTATTGCTGAAATTAAAGAGCATGTTGATAAAAATGATCAAAATCTTAATTTACTTGCCTATGATCATGATAATGTTTGCATTGAATATGAGAATGATGATTCTTTGATTGATTTAAATGTTCAACCTATGCCTTGTGATGATAATCAAAGAAAAGATTTATGTCATACTACATGCTTAGAAGAAGGCATAGTTTCTAATATGATCATTGATGATGAAACTTCTTCTACTATTGCTAGCATTGAGATAATTGAAAATTCAGCCTTGACAAAGGATGAAAACTTGCTAGCATATGATGGAAACTTAGGGATTAATGATCAAGCTCAAGTGCATATTCAGTTAGCACATCATGACATTGATATGAAATCTGAATTTTGCACTAATCAAATTTCTTTTCTTGATTTTATAGATGAAGCTGAGACTATCAAGGAGTGGTCAATCCCTACATCAATTGGTCTTGAGATGAGTTTCCATGGACATGAGGTTTTCGATCCAGGAGTTCGTGTGGATGCCTTTGCGGAATCAAATGTGACCTTGGATTCGAGGACGAATCCTTTTCAAGAAAGGGAGATTGATGCGGGACCATCCAAGACACCTCCGGACACACCTATGATTCGAGCTCGTGAGAAGGAAGTCATCCTCAAGAGGAAGAAGAAGGCTCCACCATGGGAGAAGGTCCAAAGGTGCAAGCTTGATCAATTGACGTTTTAGACTCTCGTTCAGAACATTGACAGCTTTTCGACGTCTTTGTAAAATGGGTCGTACGGATTCAATATTTATCGGATTGAGGCGTGCCATACCTTGTTGGAACGAGGACGAAGAGATCTACAACTTTGCTGTTGAAGGTGTTTCCAGATTCGTCCTATAGCTTGGCCGAAATCAACATTCTTTGAGCTGCTGCTGGTTTTGACGGGATTTATTTATGTTTTGGAACATTATATTTATTTCCTATTTTAGTATTAGTTTTACTTAAGTTATTTTAGGAAACTTTAGATATTATTTTATTATTTCCATTAGATGTTAGTTTTATCTTATTCTATCATCTAACTCGGCCCAACAGCCCTGCGTGGCCTATATATTCCGAGTTCTCCTATTGCAATTCAATAAGAACATTATGAATAGAATTTAGATCTCTCAAATTGTGTGAAACACATGGAGTTGATCCAACTAGAGCTGTGCTCGTTGATCATCGATTGGTATCTATCCAGCTTGGTTTGCTTTGTGTTCGTCAACTTCGCAAGACTTGGTGATCCTAGTATTCACAAGCCCCCTTCTGGTGCTTCAAGTTGTCCGCTTGATTGTGTCGGATTGTAGAGGCGGGTTGTGTAGGCATTGGTATTGGTTCCTACCCTCTGAGGAGGCCTGAGGTCTTTATCTTGTGCTACATAGATCGACTCAGTCCATATCAGGTCGTGTCTTTCCATTCTTGCATTCAATTTCGAGTCTTTATCTACCTTTGTCGAGTCTTTATCATTCTTGTTTATTGTCGACATCAAGAACCCTTGTTCTTGGTGATTCTTGCTGCGTCTTTTATTGTTTCTTGGCTGTTCTTGATTGATCTTGATCGAGTTCTTGCTTTTCTTGTTCAGTTCTTGCTTGTTGTCGAAGATCGGACCATCCCACGGCTAACCCCGTATCAAACTTTGACTCTCTCCATGGCTTTCTGCTACGGTTTTTTCGACTCACTCACCATAGCTTGTCTTATCATTGGGAAAGCGTTATGTCTATTGGATTTGGCCTTACTAGACGATGGATTTTAACTAATCATATAATGCTTTGAGACTATGCCACTATGTTTTATAAATTTCTTGTACATGTCAACTATTGTTTCTTGCTTTCCTTATCAAGCTTTTGGGTTGGTTAGTTGGTACGTTACTACTAGCTGCTGTGTGTTTTCTACAAGCCTTCTTCTCTCACTTAGTATTATTATTGTCTGCCATGCATGTTCTCCATAATAGCGGTTATGTTGGGAGCATACATTGTTCGATTACTTTTTGGCTTCGCCCGACTATCTATTTTGTTTGGACAACAAGTTTTTTTTGCTCTCAAACTGACGCTTTACTGGCTAGGGGTCCGTCCGCGTTCGTTTGTCATAACAACCAATATATAGTGATCTATCTATCTCCCTATTTCGGATCTATTTCTCACTGATATATAAAGTATGTTCGATTATGCCCGATTCAACACATATCCTTTGCAGTTACTGTAGTAATTCAAACATTATCCTTTTTCGAGTGGGAGGCTCCATGTCTTTTGGTTCGTATATTTGTTACCAAATGGTTTCCACTTATTCAGGTGATTTTATGAATATTACAACTTGGAATTCACAAGGGATGCGCCGGCGTAATATCTAGACAACAATCGATATCTTCTGTTGTAATCAATTTTATTAATGTTCTAGCTCTTCTCGAAATCAAATCAAGTTCTCCTCCAAAGGATAAGTACTGGCGTAAATGTGGCTTTAATAACATCTTATGTCGTAACAATTTTATTAATGTTCTAGCTCTTCTCGAAATCAAATCAAGTTCTCCTCCAGAGGATAAGTACTGGCGTAAATATGGCTTTAATAACATTGCGTTTGACCTGCCAGTGCGGTTCTCGGAGGGAGGGGGGGTGCCTTATGTGGAAGGACTTGCCTCTGGTTGTGGGTCAAATTACTTTCATGTCGTTTCAACACAGGTTCATTCATTTTGACTATTTTGATACTCTTAAGGATTTGTCCTTTGAAGTTATCATTGTGTATGTCCCGCCAGATTTTAAGAGCAAATACGCAAATACGCATTTTGGAATTCTTTACGGAATTACTCCACTCAGTGTCTTCATCCTATTTGCGTTATGGGAGATCTTAATGAAATCTCAACTCCCTCTGATAAAATGGGTGGAGTCCCCCCATCTATGAGAAAAATCACTCGGTTCCAGTCCATTCAGGACTCCCTCGACCTAACAAGATTCCTTCTTTTGGGCGCCTATTCACCTGACATCGAAAGAATATTAGGGAACCTGGCAATTCCTTTGCTAAGCTCCACTAGTTTTTAACACACCCAACGATCGCCAACAGTTTTGACTCCCATAGGGTACAAATCCAGCCATTCACATCCTCTGTCCAAGCGCCGATAGTTGTGGATTTCAGGACAGAAGATAACGATTACAGAAAACCATTTCGATTCGAATTGGCTTTGACGACTAGACCTGAATTGCCAACGTTGTAACTCAAGCATGGGGACTACGTCGTGTAGGTTCTCTTATGTTTAACCTGGCTAAGAAAACATCTCTTTTTAATGTTTTGGCCAAACGGTGGCATAAAGCAAATTTCGCCAATATCAATCGATAGGTTCTTCGCACAAATGAAGCTCTGCTAAAACTACAAACTTCCTTTCTGTCGTCATTCTCCGTGTCTGATCGGACAAAACAAAAGCAACTTTTGAACAACCGAGAGCATCTGCTCGATTTCCAACACCGCTACTAGCGTCAGCGTATTTCCACAAAATTGCTTCATCCAAACGAGGAAGGAAATTCATTAAATTTATTAACAATGACGCTGGAATTTGTATTTCCAGTAATCGGCTGATCTAGGAAGCTTTTGTTTCTGACTACAAGTCTAGATTCAAAACCTCGATGGACCCTAGTCTTTCACTCACCAATGATCTAGAGGTGATTTCGTCCGAGATTACTTCTGATGACACAATGAATCTTACAGCGTCGGTCACTAACGCTGAAATAAAAATGGCAGTTTTCTCCATGAAAGCAAATAAGTCACCTGGTCCAGATGGGTTACCTGTGTGGTTTTGTCAGACATATTGGCCAATTGTTGGCCCTTCTGTTATCAAAGCAGTTAAAGCATTTTTCGTCTCGAGTAAGCTCCTCAAATAGGTTAACCACACTTTTATTACTTTACTTCATAAATGGGAAGGTCCCATGACTGCAAACCATTGCATACCTATCAGTCTTTGCTCCATCATTTATAAAATTATCTCCAAAATCATTTCTGCAAGGCTTTCCGGGGTTTTTGACAAACTAATTCACTCCTTACAAGGCGCGTTCACTAAAGGTCAGTCTATACAATATAATATCCTTATTGCACACGAAATCTTTCACTCGTTCATATCCCTCAAAGCTAAATGTGGTTCAATTGCAATCAAGTTGAATTTGGAAAAGGCCTAAGACTGTATCGAGAGGCCCTTTCATTTTCAAAACATTTGAACACTTCAGTTTTGCCCTAAATTTTATTAAGTGGATTTACGAATGCATTACCATTGTCTCTTACTCTATATTGTTAAATGAAAAACCATCCGTTCCTTTTATCCCCACCAGGGGCATACGTCAAGGAGACCCTCTTTCTCCATTTCTTTTCATACTGACAACCGAAGTTCTAGCTAACCTTACAAAATGAAGCAAACATTAACAGAGAATTAGGTTTCTCATTTGGGAGAGGGATGTTAAGTATCCCATTCCTAGCATTTGCAGACGACATCATCATCTTTGTTAAAGCTTCGCAAACTGCATGTTTTAAAGTCAACTCCATAATTCAAAGATTTTGTCGTCTTTCGGGCCAGAAAGTTAATCTTCACAAATCAAGTTTCCAAGCTTCACCAAATACTTCCCAGCCATCGATTATCACAGTCGAGACGTCTCTAGGCATCCCTGAGCCCAATAATTTGGAAAAATATTTAGGCTGCCCGATCATTAATGGTAGACCTACCCATGAACATTTTTCGATGTGGTTTTACGAGCCAAACAACAGCTAACAAAGTGGAAAGCCTCCTCTGTGTCTGAAGAAGGTAAAAAGATCATTATCAAAGCAAATCTCTGTGCTAAACCAATCTTCCAAATGCAGCCTTTTCTGTTGCCAACTTCTGTCTTTCACGAGTTGGACAAGGTTTACAAGGATTTCTTCTAGAATAAGAATACAAAATACACACCCATGATCAGTTGGGATAAGATTTGCTTGGACACTCTAACGGGTGGGCTGAGTCTATACAAAGTCGAAACAATGAATATAGCTCTTCAAATGAAAATGATATGGAAGATTCTTGTTGAACCAATCAATCCATGGGCCCGCCTTATTTTGGTCGAATATCTAAAGGGTACCCCTATCATAAAGTACCAGCAAAAGGGGAAAACATCCTGGTAGTGGCCCAAATTTCAGTCGATTAAAAATATTTTCAAACCAGGCATGCGATGGTTTGTCGAAAACGGATCAAATATTGTTTTCTGAACAGACAAATGGATCTATGACAAACTTCTTTTAGGTATGGCAGTCCTCCGTCCTACGGACTCTGCTCTGACTTGGAAAGTTTCACGCTTCATTGATTCCGATAATTCGTGGGATTATCACAAACTAACCACTGATCTGCAGAGTATTTTGTCCCTTTTTTATATTAATCATATTTTAACTTATCATCTCCCAACTAACTCTTTTCATTACTGCATTTCCTAGAGTCCGAGTAAAGATGGTTGGTTTTCTGCAAAATCTTCTAGAACGATTAACCCTACCTCTAAAGGTGACCCAAATTATAGATGTAATTGGATTTGAAAGATGGATGTTCCATACAAGATCCGTCATTTCTTGTGGAAAATCTCGCGTGATGGTCTACCAACCACAGAACGCTTGCAACGGTTCCATGTGGTTGTGCCGTCTGGTTGCCCGCTCTACGGTAATGAAAATGAGACGGGATTCCATTTTCTTCTAAATTGTAATACTACTCACTGTCTTCTAAACACCTGTCATCTCAAGATTCTTGCTTCTATCGGCTCGCTCTTACACACCAACCTCAACCTTATGCTATATCACTTATATTCTTTATCGGGAAAACTTCAATGGCTCTACTGACGACCGTCTGGTGGGGGACAGAAGATAAAAATTCAGCCCTAATGAAAAGATATAGATAGAATGGCTAATTTAGGTAATAGGATCTATCTTGTGCCTTTTGTGATAGTTGATAGATATAATGGAAATTAATATCCAACAACTTATAAAATCTGATTTTAGGCAATTGATAAATGGAATTAGATAAAAGATAAATCAAAATTCCAAAGATAGAATAGATAAACAAAAGGATAGTAAAGATAGAACAAACTAGGGTTTGTCCTTGTGTGGTGTAGTAGAATCGGCCAAAGGAGGACTATGGGGACAATGAATGCCGTCGGCTATAGGGTGTTCACAAGGGCTGTGCGCACCACTTTGGTCGACTCCACGGTCTCGGCTAGGCTTTGTGTTTAGGCTATGCAACCACAAACAATCACAAACTCAAGATTAGTAATTTAATAAAAAAGGATGCAAGAAATAAATAACCAAACAAAAAAAGACTCTATTTTTGTGTTTTTGTGTTTATGAAAAGAAAAAGACTCAATCTTGATGTCGGAAACCAAAGCTCTGATGCCAATTTGATACGGGGTTAGCCGTGGAATGGTCCGATCTTCGACAACAAGCAAGAACTGAACAAGAAAAGCAAGAACTCGATCAAGATCAATCAAGAACAGCCAAGAAACAATAAAAGACGCAGCAAGAATCACCAAGAACAAGGGTTCTTGATGTCGACAATAAACAAGAATGATAAAGACTCGACAAAGATAGATAAAGACTCGAAATTGAATGCAAGAATGGAAAGACACGACCTGATATGGACTGAGTCGATCTATGTAGCACAAGATAAAGACCCCAGGCCTCCTCAGAGGGTAGGAACCAATACCAATGCCTACACAACCCGTCTCTACAATCCGACACAATCAAGCGGACAACTTGAAGCACCAGAAGGGGGCTTGTGAATACTAGGATCACCAAGTCTTGCGAAGTTGACGAACACAAAGCAAACCAAGCTAGATAGATACCAATTCGTGATCAACGAGCACAGCTCTAGTTGGATCAACAAGACACTCCATGTGTTTCACACAATTTGAGAGATCTAAATTCTATTCATAATGTTCCTATTGAATTACAATAGGAGAACTCGGAATATATAGGCCACGCAGGGCTGTTGGGCCGAGTTAGATGATAGAATAAGATAAAACTAACATCTAATGGAAATAATAAAAATAACCTTAAATTTTCCTAAAATAACTTAAGTATAAGAAATACTAAATAGGAAATAAATATAATGTTCCAAAACTTAACAAAATCCCGTCAAAACCAGCAGCAGCTCAAAGAATGTGGATTTCGGCCAAGCTATAGGACGAATCTGGAAAAACCTTCAACAGCAAAGTTGTAGATCTCTTCGTCCTCGTTCCAAATAGGTATGGCACGCCTCAATCCGATAAATATTGAATCCGTACGACCCATTTTACAGAGACGTCGAAAAGCTGTCAATGTTCTGAACGAGAGTCTAAAACGTCAATTGATCAAGCTTGCACCTTTGGACCTTCTCCCATGGTGGAGCCTTCTTCTTCCTCTTGAGGATGACTTCCTTCTCACGAGCTCGAATCATAGGTGTGTCCGGAGGTGTCTTGGATGGTCCCGCATCATAAGGCCTATATATTGTCGATTGATCCTTGTAACAACTTGGAACTTATTGAATGAAACTTCTTCTCCCAAACGTGTGTGAAACACTAGAGAGAGAGATCTGATCGAATTGAGTAGTGCTCTTCAGGATCTCGAACCGATTGATAATCTCAGCTTGGTTTGCTTTGCCGTTCATCAACTTCGCAAGACTTGGTGAATCTAGTATCCACAAGCCCCCTTCTGGTGCTTCAAGTTGTCCGCTTGATTGTGTCGGATTGTAGAGGCGGGTTGTGTAGGCATTGGTATTGGTTCCTACCCTCTGAGGAGGCCTGGAGTCTTTATCTTGTTCTGCATAGATCGACTCAGTCCATATCAGGTCGTGTCTTTCCATTCCTTCCATTAAATTTCGTGTCTTTCCCTTTGTTCTTGCTGTTTCGTGTCTTTCTTGGAGTTCTTGATCAATTCTTGATCGAGTTCTTGGTGTTTCTTGAGTCTTACATTGCTGCGTTCTTGTTTCTTGTTTAGTTCTTGCTTGTTGTCGAAGATCGGACCAACCCACGGCTAACCCCGTATCAAGTCACCTAACTTCTAGGGTCGGGGTGAGCCCGGCGGTGGCCATGTGAGGTGATGCGGTAAAGGTTGGATCTTTTTATGCATTTCGTCTTCTATCCCTACGAGCATGATTCTTTTGCGAAAGTTGAAGGTGATCCTTGTTTGTGTTATTGAAGCGAAAGTGATCTTAATACAACTTGGATTAATTATGCGAAAAATGGTTAATAACAATTAGGGTTTATGCGAAAGCCTCTATATTCCTATTTGTTAATAACGAAAGTTATTTGATGAAAAGCATGATCTTTTATGCCTTTATGTGTTACTTTGCATGGTTATCGTTGTGGTGTTGAAACCCTGATCTTAGAAGTGCTTTAGTTTATTGATTTTTTATTACAAATTTCGTGTTTACTTTTAGATTTATGCAATTTCAACTTTCGGTTTTTGTTTCTGTTTTCACTCGAAATCGACAAAGCTTGGTCAACGTCGAGTACGACTTGGTCGACGTCAAGTAGGATCATTCTAGGTGGAGTACTTTCTGTTGGTTTTCGTTTGCTTTTTTGTTTCTATTTTGTTTTGGTCGACAGCCTAGTCGAAGTCGAGTACCTTACTCGAAGTCCAGTACGCTTCTGGTCGAGATCTGCTGAGTTTCGGAACTGAAAAGGCGGGTGCTGACACGGTTCCTCGTGAATCGATCCTGACTACCTTCTACTACAACGGGAGGAAGTCTTGTAATTATTTGCTGAGACAGGGAAGTGAGTCTGATTCTATATTTATTTTCATACTTCACCATCCTCCTGCAACAACAAATTGGCACCGTTGCCGGGGAAGCCATCAATCGCGCCCTTTTTAGTTCTATTTCTTTTCTTTATGTTTGTTTTTATTTCTAGTTCCTTTTTACTTGCTTTTTCTTTTTGCTTTTCAGCTGCATGCGAAGAACTGATCGCACGCCTATTGACCCAATTCTTGAGCCTGAGCGGTTTTTCCATCTTCAGCAAAGGCTTAGGAGGAGACTCATGTCAACATCCGACGAGAACGTGGGCCAGCTCACTTCTGCACATGAGCTTGAGCAACTCCGCCGACAAATTGCGGCATTCACCACCAGAGAAGCTGATCACGCCCGACGAGAGGCGGAATATGCACAGAACTAGCAGCGGTGGGAAGAAAGGGTATGAAAGGCCTACCCCATCTATGCCGTTGTATGTGCCATCAAAGGAAGTTAATACAGACGGCAGGGAGTAATTCCAGAATGACCAGGTACGTCGTCTTACCAAACAAGTTAAATTCCTCTCCAAAAATCAGCCTTGTTTGGAATGTGGGTTTGTGAGGCACAACACTACTATGTGCCCACACGTCGATCAAGTACAACAAGCAGAAACCCAGGAGGAGGTAAGGTATGCTGTGGGACACTACTCAGGGCCACATCAGAACCAGAATTGGAGCTACTATCGCCCGCCCCAGCATCAGAACCCCCTCCCTACAGAGCTCCTGATCACCCTGACATAGAAGGTAAGAAGGATGAGATGCAAACCATCCTTGAGGAGATGCGAAAGAACCATTCAGACACCAAGCAGTTCTTCAATTCCATCTACACTCAGATGCATGGTGTGAACTCTAGGCTTGGGGAAATCTATATATGGTGGAAATCAATTGACATACAGATTAGCCAGTTGGCGACAGCCATCCCCAAAACATTAGGTACACTCCCTAGATCCTCTGAACCTAATCCTAAAGGTAAATCTACATGACAGGTAGCTGCAATGAATCTAAGAAGTGGGCGATAGATGCTAACGCCCGAGCCCAACACATAAGGAGAAGTTGCAGAAGACTCCTCGACGTCGACCAAGCCACTCGACGTCGACCACAATCTGCTCGACATCGACCAGCACCACTCGACGTCGACCAGAATTCTGCGCCCAACTCAAAGTCGACTAAAGTAGTCGATGTCGACAAGCCCGTACTTGACGTCGACCAGCACGTACTCGACGTCGACCAACTTTCTGCCCCTGTCGACCACTCCTCAGCACCTCTGGCAAAGAAGAAGCTGCCTTTCCCGACAAAATCTCTAAAGGATCCAGCAGAGAAGAAATTCCAGCGCTTCATTAAGATGCTTCAGAGGCTCAATGTCACCATACCCTTCACAGAAGCTCTCAATGAAATGCCATCCTACATCATGTTCCTCAAGGAGATTCTAATCAAGAAGCGGTCAATGGCTGAGATCGCAGAGGAGTGCAGCCAGATGGACGTACTTGAGAAAAGGCCAGATCCAGGTAAGTTTGCTATAACAATTTGATTCGGTCAATATAAATTTAATGCTTTATGTGATCTGGGAGCGAGTGTCAGTATAATGCCTCTATCAATATGGTCAAAGATTAAGATAGGTGCCCTAGAGCCTGTGGATGCTAAGCTTTATATGGCGAACAACACGGTGGTCATCCCAACAAGAATGGTGGATAATGTGCCAGTACAAGTAGGTAAGTTCTTCGTCCCTGCTGATTTCTTAGTTATTGATATGGCAGAGGATTCTGCTTGTCCAATTATATTAGGAAGGCCTTTCTTGGCGACGGTGGATGCCAACATAAGCGTAAGGAAAGGAGTGCTCACTTTCAACATCAGTGATGAGGTAATTGAGTACTCTTTTAATAAAACTGAAAGGCACACAGGTCCCATGGAAGAGGTCAAGTTTATATCAGCCAGGTACATCACTTACGGGGAGCCTAAGGTAAGAAATATGACCCCGATGAGCTAGAGAAGCGAGCTATGAAAGCCTAGGTGGAGGAGATCATGGCAATTCTGAACGAGGAGACAAACGATCTACTCGACGACGACCAAGGTAAGTCGATTTCGACTAACTTTTATTCAGAATCATTGCCAGGTACTAAGTATGGGGTCGATGTCGACCAGAGGTCCTCGACGTCGAGTACCCTAGTCGACGTCGACCAGATCCCGAGCAGTCCACCGGTTGCATCAACATCGAGTACACCACCCGAGGCCGAGCTGTACTCGACGCTGAGTAACCTACTCGACGTCGACCAGAACCCTTCTTCCTCGACTTCTTCTTCCTCGACGAGCAACCCATCATAGCCAAAAATGTAGTTGACGTCGAGTACCTTACTCAACGTCGACCAGACACATGGGTCCTCGGCTTCTCCATCCTCGACGAGTAGTCCACCAGACGCAACAACGTACTTGACGTCGACCACTTCTACTCGACGTCGAGTAGAACCCGAGGTCCCGAATTCCGATTCTGCGAAGGTAAGACAAGGTATGGACATCTCTTCTCCTATTTCAATTAAAGATCTATCTATAAATGGGAGAGGTTTTCCGTGGTATGTGATTTTGTGCAGGGTTTCCGATGACGATCCAAAGGAATATGAAGTGGGAGACATGGTCTATGTCTCTAAATCAAAGGATCATTGGTTTCCCAACAAATTTACCAAGAAGAAGATAGGAACCTTCACTGTGAACAAGATCCATTCAAGAGGATTGCAGCTGATGGACACGAATGGAGTCATGTTTGAAGCCCAAGCTACATGGGCCTTGCAGATGCCGCCTTGAGCTTAACGGAGGAAGTCGGCCTAGCGACCATAAAGTCTAGAGCTCCAGGGTGATCCTCTCGACCACAGGCTCCTTCATGCTGTTTTTGGTTTTTGGTTTTGGACACTGTTTTTAAAGTTTTTCTATTGTGGATATTTTCCGTCTAACGAATCTTGCAGGTGAGAGAAGCTGAAGATCTACTCGAAGTCGAGTAAGCGTACTCGACGTCGACCACACATCTCGAGCAAAAAGGAGCCTGTGGTCGAGAGGATCACCCTGGAGGTTTCACTGTACTCGAAGTCGAGTAAGCGTACTCGAAGTCGACCACACCTACTCGAAGTCGACCAGATCTTCCTCGATGTCGATCACCTTTGCAGCCACATTGCACTCGATTTCCGACGATCAGAACACCTGTCTAGTGAGTTTCTTTCGTTACCCATGTTTTTATACAATGAGGACACTGTAATGTTTAAGTATGGGGTGGGGGAAGAGCTTACTCTGTATATATTTGATATATTTGTGCATTATTTCTTGAATTGCTTATGCATGGCTGTTTTGGTATTCCTATTTGATTTATGAGCTTATATGAATGTTTTCCAAAGTTTATTTTTATGACCCCCATTGAAAATTTTGATTAATGTCATGGAAGCTTTAATTGAACTCGACGATGCAAAATTGGATTCATTAGAGATATAGCATGAAATTGCCTAGTAAAGGGAAGTCACAATGAAATGCATATTTTCTTGAAAACCATGAAATGAGGTAAAATTGATGTTGCTGTAGACAAGTGGCATGATAAGAGGATGGATGACTTTATATTTCCATATAATGCTCATATTGTTATATCCTAACCTTACCTATGCTTATGCATCACAAAAGCCATAATATGCCTTATTTCATATTTGCTCCACATGATCCAAATATTGCCATTTTCTTTACCTTATTTCCATCCGGGGATTATGTTGAGAATAATGTTACATTATAAAGATTATTATATGGTATTTGTGTTGTTATTATCATATTTGGAGTTTGGCAGGAAAGTTTGAAAAATATATGGAAAATTTAATGAGTGAAAGAAAATCCGGTCACCTCAGGAGATAAAGGTAGATCGACCCTGCACGCTGAGATAATAGTTTGGCGAGATGGGACACTAGGTGAGGAGTCCGAAGCATTAAGTATCCGGGGCCATTCATGACACCCATGTTTGCGACTCGCGAGAAGGCAGTGCTGAGGTTAGAGAGGTAAAAGAATAATATTGAAAAAGTAATGAGCAATGAGTGAAAGGTGAGAAATCTTATGAAGTAGGAATGCTGATGCAGGACCATCCAAGACACCATCCAAGACACCTCCGGACACATCTATACTTGAGGATGGACCTATGATTCGAGCTCGTGAGAATGAAGTCATCCTCAAGAGGAAGAAGAAGGCTCCACCATGGGAGAAGGCCCAAAGGTGGGAGCTTGGCGTTTTACACTCGTTCAGAACATTGACAGCTTTTCGACGTCTCTGTAAAATGGGTCGTACGGATTCAATATTTATCGGATTGAGGCGTGCTATATCTTGTTGGAACGAGGACGAAGAGATCTACAACTTTGCTGTTGAAGATTTTTCCAGATTCGACCTCGAAATTGGCCGAAAATGCACATCTTTGCAAGCTGTCACTGTTTTGACGGGATTTTAATTAAGTCTTGAACATTATGTTTATTTCCTATTTTTAGTATTTCTTTTACTTAAGTTATTTTAGGAAACTTTAAGGTTATTTTTATTATTTCCATTAGATGTTAGTTTTATCTTATTTTATCATCTAACTCGGCCCAACAGCCCTGCGTGGCCTATATATTCCGAGTTCTTCTATTGTAATTCAATTAGAACATGATGAATAGAATTTAGATCTCTCAAATTGTGTGAAACACATGGAGTGTCTTGTTGATCCAACTAGAGCTGTGCTCGTTGATCTTCGAATTGGTTTGTTTTAGCTTGGTTTGCTTTACCGTTCATCAACTTCGCAAGACTTGGTGAATCTAGTATCCACAAGCCCCCTTCTGGTGCTTCAAGTTGTCCGCTTGATTGTGTCGGATTGTAGAGGCGGGTTGTGTAGTCATTGGTATTGGTTCCTACCCTCTGAGGAGGCCTGGGGTCTTTATCTTGTTCTGCATAGATCGACTCAGTCCATATCAGGTCGTGTCTTTCGATTCTTGCAACTTCTTTAATCGAGTCTTGTTCTTGTTTGAGTCGATTTCAAGTGCAGCCTTTGTTCTTGAAATCTTTGTCGAGTCTTTTATCTTTCTTGTTGGAATCTTGATCATTCTTGATTGTTTCTTGCAGATCTTGAACCATCTTGTTGAGTCTTGAACGAATCTTGAGCTTTCTTGAATCGTTTCTTTGAGTCCAGTTGCTGCGTTCTTGCTTTCTTGTTTGTTTCTTTGAGTTCTTGCTTGATTGTCGAAGATCAGACCAACCCACGGCTAACCCCGTATCAAATGTGGTATGAAAATTGGAAAGTACTCCATTTCCCCGGATCATTAGCACCACATTGCCCAAAAATTTGCCCACCTTAAGCCTTTTACCAAATCTACTCCTTATTGTGCTTAAATTAAAGTCATCTTGATTATTAATGCTTTGTCACTTATGAATTGTTTTGCATAACCCTCCCTTTGTGAGTTGTAGATGTTGCTTTTTAATTGCACATGCATGGATTTGTGACACTAGTACCTTTTTCGAAGATGGTAATTGATTGCAGGGACATATGGCAATGAATCTAATATGTTGAGAGTTTTGATTTCTTCCCCTGAATGACAATTAAAAGTATTGCTTGAGGACAAGCTAGCTTAAGTATGGGGTGTTTGATGTGAGCCTAAATTGCCATGTTTTACACTTACTTTTATATCGATTTCTGCATGCATTTCGTGCATTTGGGTTAAAATAATACAAAATATGTGTAGTATATGTTTATTCGCCAATTATGGAGGTCTACACATGTTTTTGTTATATTTCGAAGAAATCGGACGCACTTTGGAGCTTAAAAGAATGTCATGAAGAAGCTAAGGATGGTGCAGCTGGAGGAAATCCCACTTTTGACCATTCATCATTCTGAATCAAGCTTTGATGTCTTCATGAAAGTTGTATCCCTAGAAAAGAGCTTTCCAACGCATGGTCATAGGCGTCAATCTAACGTACGAGGACTCAGGAAAGTGCGTTCAAGAACGGAACAGAATGCTGAAACTAACAGCTCGACTCGACGTCGACCACGTCTAGTCGAAGTCGAGTACACCAGGAGCCAGAAATTCACCCGGAGTCAAGCAGAGACACTTGAGGAGCCAAGAGCTACTCGACGTCGAGTACACCTACTCGAAGTCGAGTACACATGTCGAGTCCAGAAGGTGTCCGAGCTCGAATGCAACCTAGGAGGAAAAGTTCTAGTCGACGTCGACTAACTCTAGTCGAAGTCGAGTACGATCTAGTGGCCGAATCCGAGTCCTAGATCGAGTGGAGTATGGAGAAGATAGATTACTTGCAAGGAAAGGAATAAGATGTTTTATCTTTATGTTATTAGATAGAAAGTTTAGATATAGATATAGTTTCCTACCTTGATTAGCAAGGACTGGAACACTATAAATAAAGTCTTAGGGGTTGAGTTTTAGGTATCTTAATCCAATTCAATTCTAGAGAGAACAAGTAAGTAGGAGAGAGAGAGAGAGCTTGTGGCGAGAGCAAGGTGGAAAGGTGAAAGCGGATTTGGCTTGTTCGGTTGTAAGCTTTCTTTTATTTAATTCAATGAAATTTAGTTTCTTTTGTTATTTGACGAGTTCTTGATAATGAAGAGCGAGTAGTCACCTAACTTCTAGGGTCGGGGTGAGCCCGACGGTGGTTATGTGAGGTGATGCGGTAAAGGTTTGATCTTTTTATGCATTTCGTCTTCTATCCCTACGAGCATGATTCTTTTGCGAAAGTTGAAGGTGATCCTTGTTTGTGTTATTGAAGAGAAAGTGATCTTAATACAACTTGGATTAATTATGCGAAAAATGATTAGTAATAATTAGTGTTTTATGTGAAAGCCTCTATATTCCTATTTGTTAATAACGAAAGTTATTTGATGAAAAGCATGATCTTTTATGCCTTTATGTGTTACTTTGTATGGTTATCGTTGTGGTTTTGAAACCTTGATCTTAGAAGTGCTTTAGTTTATTGATTTTTTATTACAAATTTTGTGTTTACTTTCAGATTTATGCAATTTAAAGTTTCGGTTTTCGTGTCTGTTTTCACTCGAAATCGACAAAGCTTGGTTGACGTCGAGTACGACATGGTCGACGTCGAGTAGGATCAGTCGAGGTCAAGTACTTTCAATTGGTTTTCATTTGTTGTTTTGTTTGTATTTCTGTTTTGGTCGACAACCTAGTCGAAGTCGAGTATGCTTCTGGTCGAGATTTGCTTAGTTTCGGAACTGAAAAGGCGGGCGCTGACACACTTCCTCGTGAGGAAGTCTTGTAATTATTTGTTGAGACAGGGAAGTCAGTCTGATTCTATATTTATTTTCATACTTGACCATCCTCCTGCAACAACACTAACCCGCTTAATCTACCCAGTCTTCTCATAGAGGTTGACTTTCTGATGGTTGTTAACGCACTCCTGGGTGACTGGTGTTCTCCCTAGAACATAGATTTGTTACAATTGGATACTCGTTTTGATCTTTCCCTCTTTAGTAATGTTGCTATTCGTCATATTTTCAGGGAATCAAATGTTGTAGCGGACATGATTACACATCTGGCTTACAGTAACCCCTATCGTGGATAGTTGTTCCACTGATCTTCTTCGGTCCGATCTCGTCCGTGGAGACATACTAGGAATGCTTGCCGCTCGTTGGGAACCTCCCTAAAACTTTTTTTGCTTAAAAAAAATATTATAACTATTTTGTGACTATAGAAAATAAACCATTAAAAAAATAAAAAAGGAAACCTCACATTTATATCATAATCCATACAGTTGTTTGGACATAGAAGCTATTAAAAAAAGATTTTTAAATTAAAAAGAATGTAATTAAATAATAGAACCAAGTTAACTTTTTTAAAATATCTTATATCATATGATTAGAAAACAAATTTTAAAAATATTTACAAAATACGTAGTATATATTATAGTCTTTTAAATGCTACCTCGTTCTGGCTCCTCATCCTCTTCATCCTCAGACCCCGAGTTCTCAGCGGACCCTTCAGCGTCGTCTCCTTCAGCATCCTCGTCGTCTCCGGTGTCGTCATCCTCCTCTTCTTCTTCCTTTGGTTCCTCTTCAGTGGGAACCTCCTTCTCAGCAGCTCTTAGGGCCTCCTCCTCGGCCTCCTTTCTGGCTTTCTAAGCCTCCTCCTCGGTTAATTTCCTTGCCTGTTCGGCCTCTTCCTCGGCCTTTTTCTTTCTCTGGGCCTCTTTCTCGGCCTCTTTAGCAGCATCTCGTTCCAAAATTACATCGAGATCCTCCTCTTCCTCCTCATCCTCCTCTTCCTCAGCAATGATTTTACTTTTCCCTTTTTGCTTGGCACTGAGTGACTTCTCCGTTGGGCGCTTTAGAGAACGCTTGATTTCAGCAATGCTGCTCTCAAGGACGGTGCTCTAGACAGTAGCTGGAACTAGTACAGATTTAACGTATATCAGGTCCAAATTGTCAGGGATTTAACCCCTGAAAGATGAATTTTCGCACAGGGTTTTTAAAAAAACTCCTGATAGAAGCGTGTTTTTTTTAATTAAAAATCGGATATACTCTCTCAGGGGTTAATATTTAACCCACTAGAAACGTCAATTTATCTCAAAACTGATTTTGTACTCTGGATAGCTCTCGTCGGAGGTTGATCAATGGCGATAGATGCTTGAAGAGGACGATCGGTGGTTACAATCTCGACATTGGACCGTCAATTGCAAAGGAGGCTCGGCGTTTTTCTGTTCGCATCACCAGGGCTCGACGTTTTTTGCTGCTGTTGGCTCGATCGGTGGTGACATCAGGGCTCGATCGGAGGTTTTGCTGCTGCTCGGCGGTTTTGCTACTCTCCAACAGTTCGCGGTGGTGACAATCTCTAGCCTCGAAAGGTTTCGTCTTCGAGCTCTTCACCCATAGTAGTTGCGGTACGTGTCCTCTTCACCCCTCTTTTTATTCATTGTGCTGTTCGATTGTGTTGTTGTTCGATTGTGTACTCGACGGTTTGTTCGATTGTGTTGTTGTTCGATTGTGCTTCTTTCTACTTGTTCGATTGCAGCTTGTTCGATTGCGTATATGTCTACTTGTTCGATTGCTCCTGTCTACTTGTTAGATTGAGATGATGGATGAACTATAAACTTATCTGCGTCCTTGCCCATGATTCCTTTGATTTAGTATGCTGTCATACATGGACTAGGGCATTTGCCACATACATTAGACAGTTTATAATACTGATTCAATATACTGTTGTTGCTTGAAGGAGTTTCCCTGAGAATATATTTATAATTCGCCTAGCGTGCCTAAGCCCTGAAGCATCATTTTGTCATAGTCTCGTTATTCTCAAGTCTTGACACATATTTTCAGCCTATTCCCGTCAGTGTCTGTCACAAACACTCCCAATTTTCCCCATTTCAGTTCAAACATCATAATCGGAGCCTAATTCAAATTTGTTTTTTATCGTTGCGTTGGAGAAAGAATTAAGCTTTACACATGCTTCAAGCACAACGCTTGTTTGGGTAAATCTTGAAGCATAAAAACAAGCATGATCAGGCATATATAGATTACAATCAGGAATTCGTTTCCTGATTTATGCTGATTAAACCTTTCTTAGTACTACAAGAACTGTCTTTTGACAAGAAGAACTCCAAACCATGATTATCCTTTCAGAGGAGCTGAATAATGAGCTATATATTCCTAATAATTAACATTGCAAATTTATAAGTACAAAACATTCAAATATGCTAAAAAAAACCATCTTTCAATTACAAAGTTCACTTCTGCTTATATATAGAAGGTAATTAAACTTAGATTTGAAGCTATAGCGGCAGATAGTGTAGATAATGATAAGCATATATAACTTTACAAAACCATGAGCAATGTTAATGCTAGATAAACGACTGAGCTATAAACACAATTCTAGGCTAACAAATACAGGTTGCACAGTTTTTGTTTGATATCAAGCTAAACCCGGAGCAGTGACGACTGACGAGGCATTGAAACTGGAAGTGATCTCCAAATAAATATGTTAGAAACGCCAGGAAAGAAATGGCTTTGAACAACCACCAAAAGTTACAACTGATAAGTCCACACCATCCAAGACACCTAGTAGTGAACCACCTCTAACCTCGTTCCAAAGATCAGGATCATTTTCCCACTAACCTCACATTTCAAGACAACTAAAACGGAACTAACCTTGGTCAGAATGACAAATTTTGACACTGGAAAAGCATACCATATATGCATATATAAAGGAGAAAGTTTTACCAAATAAAAGACTAGGAAAAAGTAGATCCAATATAGCGGACTCACAGGCAAATGAGTAAACTTGTAATCTTTTTGATTCAGTACGGTATATTTCTTTTTTTTTTTCTGCAGCTGCTGCTTAACTTGCTCAACTAATCCCCATGGCATGGCAGTCAAAGTAACCTCTTCCAAAGCATCTTGATCCAGCAACTGCGTAGGAAGCTGCTCGAGCTTCAGACAGTATCTGATAAATAATTCTTGAAGGAGAGGCATACCCCCATCCTCCATTGTCCATTCTACGAGTTCCTTGAGCATCCACAATTTAAGCACCCGTAGATTTTTAAAACTATTTCCTAGGCACTCCATTTTTGTTCCTAGGTAGGAATCAGCTAGCAGCCTGAGCACAGAGAGGTTTGGCAGCATTGACAGAACAGGCATCAGATCATCATTCAGCCTTGAGACCGAGAGTTCAAGAATTTTCAGATTTGGTGGGAAATCATTTAAAGGAGGTAGCTTCTCTATGTTTCCTAGTAAACTCACAAGGGAAAGCTGGGATAGTTATGAGAGTTGTAGCGAATCGATCTTGGAAGGCCGGCCCATTTTATCCTTGGATTTCAACCATAGAGACTTAAGGTTGGTCATTTGCAGGATCAAGTTGATCAACTCTTTGGAGTTCCTCAATCAGCAAGTTATACCCAATTCCCGTAATTCACCGAGTTTTTGGAGCTCTGCCACGATAGCAATCATCAACAATCATAACCATCAATGTTCTAAGCTCACTTAAAGAACTGTGCCCTTTCTTTTGCCTGTAGTCAAGACGAATCCAGATTGAATCATGTAGAGTATTGATGTACGTTCGCTTCAAATCCAGTGTCTCAAGGTATGGAAGGTCCCCGATGGATTTGGGAAGGTGTTCTATGAAAGTCCACCTAAGACCCAAGTACCTTAAGTGGAACAATAGCTTAAGTGTGTCGGGTAAATTCAGCCGATTGGGGAGTGGTGATTGTATGTTTTTATTATTTCAAACGATCATGTCTACTTATTTGGAAATTCACCAAGTCTGAAATTTATACATTGTGCTGCTGTTCCATTGTGCTTCTTTTCCCTGACATTGCTCTTGTATTCACCAAGTCTGTTGTTCAAATTGACAGATTGTTTGATTGTCGATCTGCTGCTGCTGTGCGATTGTGCTGTTGTGCGATTGTCGATTGCTGCTGCTGTGCGATCTGCTGCTGCACAAGGGGTTGTCGAGAGAAGCTGTTGGGGTTTCGGGTTCATCCAACAGCAAGATGCAAGGTATAGCAGGGTCTTTCGCCCTCAAATAGTATTGTTGATGTGTTTTTATTCATTTTTGGCTAGACACTAAGTAGTACGTGTATCGCATGTTCATTGGTCTTCAAACAATTCTCTTGTATTTGATTGGTGATTTGTTGTTGTTACGCCTGATCGAGGTTGGTATCTTTTGGTTAATTTTTCAAATTAATTTTATGAATTGAAATTTCTATTATGCCAGTGTCAATTTGAAGCATAATTTACAAGTGGAGTTCTATTCTAGTGATAATATGAATTTGCTCAACAAAATTTATGCAAGTTGTTGAAATAAACTTTAGTTGGTGTGAACTAAGAGAACAAAGTTTGAAGTTAGGATGACACTTTTTATAGTTTCTAGATAGAAATTTGAGAGAGCTTCTATGACTATTGGATTGTGTAGATTGCTTCTGTTTGGTTTTTTAGTTTCATTGAATACTTTCATTATTATGAGCTTCTATGACTCTTACTTTTTGGCTAAATATCATATACATATTTTCTTATTGAATTAGTTATAGGTAGTATATTGATTAACTTTTTTTTAAATGGTAAAAAGGGTATGATGGATCGGAAATGGATGGCTATGAATCGTATGAGTAAAGAATATAGAGAAGGAGTTAATGATTTTATTCGGTTTGCAACGGAGAATGCTAATAACCCTAGTAAAATACAATGTCCATGTACAAAATGCTTCAAGACTGGGAGTTTACCAGTGTATTTTTCAGTGTTATATCTTAATGGATGGCTATGAATCGTGTGAATATTTTAATGTACAATTCTAATATGATGTGCCTCTGTATTTTTCATTGCTATATCGATGTACAAGCTACATAGGAAAAATACACGTTGGGTTAGAATCACGGTAAGTGTGGAAATAGCTTATTGTATATTTTCATTTAGGGTCATGTAATTGCTTTGAGATAACTTGTGTTTTTTATCTTTTCATTTATAAAGTGTCCGAAGCAACCAAACAATGTGGATTGCGCGTATTACATATGTCGATATATGAGGGAGATTATAGATAAGGAGTGCACCGTTGTCCCTATCACGGTACGTGAATATAATATACTTTTTTTTTCCTACATGAATTATGATTTTGTTATTTTGTAGTATAGATATTGAGAAGTAATACTTATGTTTTATTTTGTAGTATTTTCGAGATTCGGGAGAATTCTACGATAAGCCTGCTCTCGATGAATCACGTGAGGAATGGCTACAATATCTAGACACACAACGGTAGCTCTTGGAAATTAGGAAATATCTTTTTAGTAGTGGTTTACATTAGTGCATATTATCTAGGAAGTTTTTTGTTTCCACTGTGACAATAGTTGAAATGTTAGAAATTTATGTCTAGCTAGAGAATTGAAAGCTAGCTAGTGGTGTACTTCGGTTCGTGATAACATTGCTTTTGTGATGATTAGATTTTGCAATGAAGAACGATATTGAATGGTCTTATTTTTCCTGGTTATGGTAGCAGATGTTCTGAATATCACATGACAGGTTTGAAAATAAAAACAGGTGTATGACAGGTTATGGAGTAGCAAAATTGCAATCGGTATTTAAAAAAAAAAAGATATGTCTCGGCGGTTTTTACAAAAACTCCTGAGAAAGTTTAAAAATTAGGCGGGTAATATGATTACACTTTATCAGGAGTTATTTTAAAAATCCCCCGACATATTCTTTCAAGAGTTGTTATAAACTCCCGTAACATGTGGGATTGAGGTGTCGGTTGGGGAAACAGACTCTCTCGGGAGTTTTTTCAAAAACCCCTGACCGAACAAGATATCAAGATATCTCGGGAGTTTTTATAAAACCCCTGAGAAATATATGTCAGGAGAGCATATAAAAGGAGGCCCAAAACACCCGACCGTTTCATTAAAAAACACCCGACATACCTTATATCTGTACTAGTGGTGGGACAATGGCTTCAGGAGTAGGTTCGGGTTGAGGGGAAGTAACAATGGCCTGGCGTCCCTTGGGGGTAGCGCCAAGACGCTTGGGTGTGGAGGTCTTCTTGGATTTGGGTGCCATGGAAAAGATTCAGCTAGGTTTTCAGAAAAGGTTGAGAGGTTGAAGAAGAAGTATTAGAAAGGGTTTAGGTAAATCTGGAGAGGTGAGAGAATCGGCTAAGGTTTGTGGTTTAAAAAGGGAGAGAGACTTAAGTTGATGGGACGGGTTTAGGGTTCCAATGAAGGTAATCATAACACTGCCAATCTGAAAAAATTTGATTTCCAAAACAATTCAAATTTCAAACCATCTTGTCACAATTTAATTCAAGAGGGAAATTCCGAAAATATCTTTTCCATAAATAAAAAAACTCGGATAAAGGAACTTTTAGGAAATAAAATGTGTATTGTATAAAGAAGGTTAAAAATCATAAAAAACTATACTTGATCAAATATCTAATAAGATATTAACCAAATATATGATCCGTTAAATGTGCTCTACCATTCAGCTCACAATCTTTGACATAATTCTCAAAGGTCTTGACACTGAGTAGAATTTATCTTTCGTAAAGGGAAAGCTTCCCCTACGAAAGTGCATCCCTGTTAAGCATTCCAATCTCACGTCTAATGAAGGTGAACATGTCCTCTGCCAAAGGCTTAGTAAAGATGTCAACCCATTGATAGTCAGTTGAAATAAAAGATATAGACACATCACATTTTTCGATATGGTCTCTAATGAAATGATGCCTCACAACAATATGTTTGGTCCTTGAATGATGGACATGATTATTTTTGATTGATATGGCACTTGTATTGTCACACTTAATGGGAATACCATTGAGATTGATGCCAAGATCTCTCATAGGTTGAGCTATCCAAAGGATTTGGGAGAAACATGCTCCAGCTGCTATGTATTCGGCTTCGGCAGTGGATAGAGCAACTGAGTTTTGTTTCTTTGAATGCCAACTGATCAAGGATGCTCCTAAGAATTGGCAACATCCTGACGTGCTCTTCCTATACACCTTATAGCCTGCAAAATCTGCATCAGAATACCCGATTAGTGCCATTGAGATATCGAAAGATCCTCTTCACAACCACGAGGTGAGATTCTTTGGGATCAGCTTGAAACCTAGAACACATGCAAACACTAAACATGATGTCAGGTCTACTAGCCGTAAGATATAGTAAAGATCCAATTATCCCTCGATACTCCTTTTGATTGATACTCTTCCCAGTCT
This sequence comes from Persicaria tinctoria, assembly GCA_037127255.1. Classification (NCBI taxonomy): domain Eukaryota; kingdom Viridiplantae; phylum Streptophyta; class Magnoliopsida; order Caryophyllales; family Polygonaceae; genus Persicaria; species Persicaria tinctoria. Next base: position 63,436,849 of record JBANSL010000002.1, on the reverse strand, counting down.
TGTCTTGATCTAGAGATAAGGTTGAGCTCATGGGTGTCTTGGCTGCTTTGGATTGATCCATCTTGAACTTCTTCAAGAGATCCTTAGTGTACTTTCTTTGGTTGACAAATATCCCTTTCTTAGATTGATGAACTTATAATCCCAAAAAGAAGTTGAGTTCTCCCATCAAGCTCATCTCAAATTCACTGCACATGATGTCAAAAAATTCCTTGCACAAAGATGTGTTAGGAGCACCAAACAATATATCATCAACATATATTTGAATAACCAAAATCTCATTTCCTTTGGTCTTGATAAAAAGAGTCTTGTCGATCAACTCCCTTTTAAAATCATTTTCTAAGAGATATTTTGACAAGCGCTCGTACCAAGCTCTTGGGCCTTGTTTCAAGCGATATAGCGCTTTGTCTAGTTTGTAAACATGATTAGGAAATTCCGAACTTCCAAAACCTGGGGGTCGAGCCACATAGACTTCTTTCTCTAAGAAACCATTAAGAAAATCACACTTGACATCCATTTGATATAACTTTATGCTCATAAAAGATGCAAATGCTAATAATATGCGAATGGCTTCAAGCCTGGCTACGGGAGAAAAAGTCTCCTCGTAGTCAATACCTTCCTCTTGATTTTAGCCTTGAGCAACAAACCTTGCTTTGTTCCTCACGATCTTACTATTCTCATCTATCTTGTTCCAAAATACCCAACGTGTGCCAATGACTGATCGATGCTTTGGCCTAGGCTTCAAGGTCCAGACATTGTTCCTTTCAAATTCCTTAAGCTCACTTTGCATGGAAATGATCCAGTCTGGCTCTTGAAGGGCCTCATCTACCTTTTTTGGTTCTATAAGAGAGACAAACGCGTGAAAAGCACAAAGATCTTTAAGTTTAGAACGAGTTTGAACACTAGATTTAGGGTCAGAGATGATATCCTTATTAGAGTGTGATGAGGAGTATTTGAATTTTCGTTTGCTAGTATCAACTCCTTGATTCGTCACACCAACAGGATTGATTTGTGGTACATCTGACTCCGTGGATCTGTTAGGTTCAGTTACAGTAGTTTCTGAAGTCTCAACACTTTTGGATTGGTCGCCAGGGGCTTTGGACAAAGTTGCAACACCTTGGGCCAATTCTTCGGTGTTAAGAATTTGATCCTGCATGTTCCTCTTCTCTGTGTTCTTGGTAGCAGCATCATCACCATCCTCGTTCTCTGTATGGATGTTAAGATCTAAATCTGCAACACTTTCACTCAAAGAACCGTCATTGCATCCATCATATATGACAACAAGCATGTACTTTTTACCATTGGGAGATTTGACTCGCATACGGCCACATAAATCCATAAGTAAAAGTTCAAGGGGTCTAGAAGTACTTACAACTTTTTTGGGTTTGAAAGAGCTACGTTTTTGTTTACCTCGTGTGCATGCTTTGCACATATCAATACATTTGAAGTCCATCTCAGGTAGTCCTCTTACAAGCCCTTGTGACATGAGCTTCTATAGTGTATGTGGACACATGATCGAGTCTCCTATGCCAGAGCTTTGGATCGTTCGTCAAAGCCTTTAGACAGGTTAAGCTTCCTTGTGCCACTTGATCAGCATTCACATAATAGATGTTGTTATAACGATATGCAGTTAGAACTACTTCACTTGTATCTTCTCTGCGAACTAGACATCTTTTCTTGTTAAATCCAACATCATTACCACTATCACATAGTTGAGAAACACTAAGCAAATTATACTTCCAAACCAATAACAAGATAAACATTTTTAATACTATGGTTGGGATCACTCCCAACACTACCAATAACAACGATGTCACACTTTCCTTTGTCACCAAGAGTGATTGTTCCAGTCGATTGCTTCTTTAGGTCATGAAAGAGAGAACTCTTCCCACTCATATGGCTCGAGCATCTACTATCAATAATCCATTTTTGCTCCTTCACCTTGCTGATCTCCTGCAAAACAAAAATCAACCTTTGTGGCTAGACCAATAAGCAAATTTAGATCCATTATTGGGATAAACCATATTTGGTAAAATAATGCCTTTGGGGACCCAAACTTGCATTATCCGTTCTTTTCTCAAATGAACAGGAAATGTATTGCGAATGATATGTGGGTCCTTTATAGGGGCAGTTCTTTTTTACATGTCCCTTTCTCGCATAGTGATGACATATAGGAGAAGTTTTGCTTCCTTTTGCCTTTACAAAAGTGGTAATGTGCTGCTTCTTTAAAAACCTTGGATTGTAACCAATACCACTTTTGTTTAGAGAACTTTGTTGCTCACCAAACATCATATCAAGAGTGCCTTTGGATTTGGTAAAACTTACGAGTGCTGTCTGTTGGTCTTGAATCTCATTATTCAGGGAGATCTTCTCGTTCTCTAAGTTATGATGTTCACTTCTTAGAGAGGAGAGATCTTTCTTGAGTTCATATTTCTCTGAGTCAAGAGTCTTGAGTTTAATGTCAAGACCTGAATAAGAAGCTTTAAGACTTTTGACCCTCATAGACAGATCCTCAATAGTTCTTTCCTGGCCCACAGTTTTCTTAATAAGAATGTTAGTTTCGGCAATAAGTTTCTCTTCATTGGCAATCATATTAGAAAGGAATTCCGATAATACCTCTTTTGGACATGCCATAAGTTCTCTTACAGTTACCTCAAGCTTCTCATCGTGGGATTCATCTCCTAAGGCCATAAGACAGTCATTGGTCTTCTCATCATCGGAGTCTGAGTCAGAATCGCTCCAAGTTGCCACCATGGCTTTCTTTTTCCATCTATCACCTTTCTTGGACTGGCTCTTCGTCTTTTTAGGGCAGTTTTTTACAAGATGGTCTGTTTCACCACATTCAAAACAAGACAAAGGTTTAGTCTTCTTGTCATATTTCTTGTATTGAGACTTACCTCGAAATTTAGAAGACTCTGATCCATCCTTGTTGTTGAATTGTTTTTTCATTTTGAGGATTCGAAAAAGGCCTCTTGTGATAAGAGCAAAATGATCATCCTCATCGTCATCCTCATCTTCAGAATCAGATACATCTTTAGGCTCATCCTTCTTAGACTTGAGCGCCAAGTTTTTGGTGCTTGCTGGAAATTCTCCATCGTCTTCATTGAGAATCATATCATGTGTGATCAGCTTCCCAAGCAAGTCGTCAAGGGGCAGAGTGGTGAGATTTTGGGCTTTCTCTATGGCTGTTACTTCAGGACCCCATTTTTCTTTTGGGAGGCACCTCAATATCTTCCTCACTTTCTCAACGTTCTTAAAGCTCTTGCCGAGAGAGTCAAGGTTGTTGGTGATTTCCGTGAACCGTGTGAACATGGCCTTGATAGACTCATCAGGCTTCATTTTGAAAAGTTCATACTTTCGAAGGAAGATACTGATCTTGGTGTCCTTCACTTGGCTAGTTCCTTCATAGGTGACAACCAGCTTCTCCCAAATCTCTTTAGCTGGCCTACAAGATGAAATACAATTAAACTTATCAGTGCTAAGACCACAATAAAGTAAGTTAATAGCCCTGTAGTTTTTGGAGACGAGTTCAAGATCCGCTTGGATGTATTCAGCCTCAATCTTCGCAATTTTGGTTCCATTTTGTCTGTCTTTCTCTGGAACCTTCGGACCATTCTCTATAATGTTCCAAAATTCCAGATCTTGATCTATAATGAACATCTTCATCAATGATCTTCAGTGGACAAAGTTGTTTCCTACAAAGAGTGGTGGTCTACTGGTGGAACTTCCTTGTATAAATCCTCCGCTTGCTTCACCAGACATGATTAAAACTCACAAGATTGTTAGATCGAAAGCAGTAAGTAAAGCTCTGATACCAATTGAAGGTTCGATAATGTATAACAAAGTAATATAAAGGTACTCTAGAAGGCGGGTTGAATAGAGTATGCCGGTTTTTCGCAGATAATCTCAGGACTTTTGAAACGCTCGTAAAACCCTTTGAGATTAGACTTAATCTTTTCTCTGAAAACCTGAATCACAAAAATGTTATACAATTCGAAACAAGTGCGGAAATATGGTAAAGCAATAAGGAAAGGACGCAATGAATTGTTTACGAGGTTCGGCACGAACTTGGCCTACGTCCCCGCCTAGGGTTCTTCCACAACCCTAGGATTCAACCGGCTTTTATTGATTCAAAAGACTTAGGATCCTAATAGCTCACCGAGAATTCTCTCTCCTAAACAATTGCAATCTAGTCAACTCACGTTCCCTTGGAGTCCTAGACCAATCTAGAAGAGCCCCACCTATCTAGTACAATCCTCTTACACTTATTGAATCAATCGCCTAGTGTCCACTTCCTGACTTACAAACTCTCGAGTATAACACTCACTCGAAATATATCCTATAAGCTCACTGTGTAACTCTCAAATGCTTTGAAACGAAATTAATGACTCTTAAGAACTTGCAGAGAACACACGAGGAAGACAGATTTGACTTGAAGGCTTGAGTGTATGAATGCTTGTGTTCAACCAATGTGTTGATGTCTTCCCTTCTTCCTTTTTTTTATAATGAACAAATCGGCGCCAAAGGATCTTCACCAACGGCTAGAGCGGATCATGGCTTGAGAGGGATTCTACATGATCTTCTATTCTTGGAAGCTTTGAAGCCATGATCTTCGATTTTGTTCTCCACGTTATTCAGCTCAAGGAAGGAAATATAATTTGAAAAGCTTCCTGAAATATTAGTATATATAAAATAATATCTGGAAGCATATAATAACATATAATTAATATTTGGACATTATATAATAAAGTACAGGTTTTGCGTTTCATCAACACAGTTGTAACTTCAAGACCTTTGACACAAACTGTGTATCAAAGCCTTTGAAACTAATTCCGATTTTCATCAAGGGAGTGGAGCATGATATATGTGCAAAGGGCTTCCGAAGCCATCAAAGAACATACATACTCTCCCACATCGATAGTGAATAAGAAAGCAAGTAGCTTACAAATACATGACATCATATGTACATTCCCACATCGAAAGTAGATAGGAAAGTAAGGAGGAGGATTTACCTATAAATAAAGGCCAAAGGACAACGTAATAAGGATCGGTTCAGAAGTGTTAGGATTGGCTTAGGCTGGTCCCGATCATGCTTTTTGGTTTTTCTCGAATCGGGATTTGCACCGAACTGCGCGCATGAGTTGAGCGTGCTGAATAAGCTACGCAAGCTAATGTAATCTAAGCTCAAGCATGCTCGACAAGCTATGCGAGCTATTTCGAGTTCTATCATGCTCAATGAGACACGAGAACTCGAAATAGCTCACATATATGGCTTGTCGAGCTTCCTTGAGCTTAGATTAGATTAGCTCGCGTGGCTTATTGAGCACGCTGGAGCTCGACTCAAAGTAACTCCTCTTTCTCGAATTAGCACGCTGGAGTTCGAGTCAAGTAAGTTCTCGTGTCTCATTGGGCACGACAGAACTCGAAATAGCTCGCATGGCTTATCGAGCCTGCTTGAGCTTAGATTAGATTAGCTCCCGTGGCTCATTCAGCACGCTCGAGCTCGACTGAAAGTAACTCGCGTTGCTCGCCTTAGCACACTGGAGTTCGAGTCAAGTTAGTTCTTGTCCCCCACTGAGCACAATGGAACTCGAAATAGCTTGCATGGCTTGTCGAGCCTGCTTGAGCTTAGATTAGATTAGCTCAAGTGGCTCATTTTGCACGCTCGAGCTCGACTCAAAGTAACTCGCGCTGCTCGCCTTAACATGATGTAGTTCAAGTCAAGTTAGTTCTTGTGCCCCGCTGAGCACAATAGAACTCGAAGTACCTCGTATGGCTTATCGAGCCCGCTTGAGCTTAGATTAGATTAGCTCGGGTGGCTCATTCAGCACGCTTGAGCTCGACTCAAAGTAACTCGCGTTGCTCGCCTTAGCACGCAGGAGTTCGATTCAAGTTAGTTCTTCTGTCTCATTTGGCACGATAGAACTTGAAATAGCTCGCATGGCTTGTCGAGCCTGCTTTAGCTTAGATTAGATTAGCTCGTGTGTCTCATTCAGCACGCTCGAGCTCGACTCAAAGTCACTCGCGTTGCTTGCCTTAGCACGCTGAAGTTCGAGTCAAGTTAGTTCTTGTGCCCCGCTGAGCACAATAGAACTCGAAATAGCTCGCATGGCTTTCCGAGCCTGCTTGAGCTTAGATTAGATTAGCGCGCGTGGCTTATTCAGCACGCTCGAGCATGACTCAAAGTAACTCGTGTTGCTCGCCTTAGTACGCTGGAGTTCGAGTCAACGTAGTTTTGGTCCCTCGCAAAGCACAATAGAACTCGAAATAGCTCGCATGGCTTGTCGAGCCTGCTTGAGCTTAGATTAGATTAGATCGTGTGGCTCATTCAGCACGCTTGAGCTCGAATCAAAGTAACTCGCGTTGCTCGCCTTAGCACGTTTGAGTTGGAGTCATGTTAGTTATTGTGCCCCACTGAGCACAATAAAACTACAAATAGCTCACACGGCTTGTTGAGCCTACATGAGCTGAGATTAGACTAGCTCGCGTGGCTAATTCAGCACGCTCGAGATCGACTCAAAATAACTCGCGTTGCTCGCCTTAGCACACTGGAGTTCGAGTCAAGTTAGTTATTTTGCCCCACTGAGCACAATAGAACTCGAAATAGCTCGCATGGCTTGTCGAGCCTGCTTGAGCTTAGATTAGATTAGCTCGCGTGGCTCATTCAGTATGCTCGAGCTCGACTCTAAGTAACTCGCGTTGCTCGCATTAGCAAGTTGGAGTTCGAGTCAAGCTAGTTCTTCTTCCCCGCTGAGCACAATAGAGATCGAAATAGCTCACATGGCTTGTCGAGCCTGCTTGAGCTTAGATTAGATTAGCTCGCGTGGCTCATTCAGCACGCTCGAACTCGACTCCAAGTAATTGGTGTTGCTCGCCTTAGCACGTTGGAGTTCAAGTCAAGTTAGTTATTGTGCCCCGATGAGCACAATAGAACTCGAAATAGCTCGCATGGCTTGTCGAGCCTGCTTCAGCTTAGATTAGATTAGCTCGCGTGGCTCTTACAACATGCTCGAGGTCGACTCAAAGTAACTCGCGTTGCTCCCCTTAGCACGCTGGAGTTCGAGTCAAGTTAGTTATTGTGCCCCGCTGAGCACAATAGAACTCGAAATAGCTCGCATGGCTTGTCGAGCCTGCTTGAGCTTAGATTAGATTATCTTGCGTGGATCATTCAGCACGCTCGAGCTCGACTCAAAGTAACTCGCGTTGCTCACCTTAGCATGCTTGAGTTCGAGTCAAGTTAGTTCTCGTGTCTCATTGGGCACGATAGAACTCGAAATAGCACGCATGGCTTGTCGAGCCTGCTTGAGCTTATATCGAAATAGCTCGTGTGGCTCCTTTTAGCGCATTGGAGCTCACAATAACAACAAGATCACGATCATCATACAATTTTAAGATTATAGTATCATGACTACATAACTCTATAACAAATCCAGATCGCAAATAAGAAATTGTTTAAGCAAATACATCGTTAAGGTTGTGATATTTCCAAATCGCGAAAAAAAGACAGAATATAAGTAAAAGCATCGTTTAGTCGAACCCTAATCAGTCGGTACGCGATCGAGGTCCGAGGAGTTATGCCGATGCCATAAAAATAAGGCTAACTATTTAACACAATGATCCGACACAAAGAAGACCGTACGATCTTAATGGATAATCAAATAGAGGTTTCCTACTACATAAATTAAACCCCTAAAACGATATTATATAATCTCCTACATCGATAGTGAATAAGCAAGCGAGTAGCCTACAAAGACATGACATCATATGTACATTCCCACATCAAAAGTAGATAGGAAAGCAAGGAGGAGGCTTTTCTTATAAATAAAGGCCAAAGGACAAGGTAATTAGGATCGGTTCGAAAGTGTTGGGATTGGATGAGGCTAGTCCCGATCAAGCTTTTTAATCTTTCTCGAAGCGGTATTTGCACCAAACTGCGTGCACCAAATCACGGAGAGCCGGTAATCGATCGAGGGCGGACCGTACGAAGGCCGGAGAGCTTCAAATATCACAAGAACTCGAAATAGCTCGCATGGCTTGTCGCCAATCCTTTATTTATCTTAGCTTAGGTCTCCATCATGGTGTGGAACATGGTGACCTGATTAGACATATCAAATAAAACAAACAAAGAACTAAGTAAAAGTTAGAAAAATATAAACACCTCACAATTGTGTTTCGCTCACACTCTTCTCTCTGATTGATATATCACGCTTGCTAGGGCAATCCGCTTTGGGCAAATCAACTACCAAGCAAAACTAAGCAATCAAGGTATGTAGTGAATGAAACAACACACAAGAGAACTCAACAAGGGCTGTAGAGAACTCGATGTAAGCAAACAACTCAATTCAAGCAAAACAGATGGGAATTTGCAAGAACTTAACTCGACACAACAAGGAGATCACTCGGCAGGGGCTGAGATCACTCGACTCAATCAAAGCAAGCACTCGACAGTAACAAACAGCACTCGATCAAGGTGAAGGAGTACTCGACACACACATAATCAACTCGATCAACACAAGAGAGAACTCGACCAGGAGGAGATCTCTTCGACACAAACTTAAACAGCACTTGAACAAGAAAATCAGTGCTTGACTCAAAGAGAAAATAAGAAAAATAAAAGAAAAACTTGGAAATTTACCTCTTTTGATTGAAAACCTTAAATTATGATGTTGTAGTTGCAAGGTAGGGTTTCAATTTTGTGGAGGTAAGGTAATGTGTTTAGGTTTAGGGCTGTCGACAAGGGCTACGGAGATCACCAAAAAGTTGAGTCCTTTAGGTTTTCTTGCACTAGATCAAAAACAACAACGCTTTTTTTTTTTAACTTACTTTTACCCCTAGTGAATTTTATCCTCCTAGGTCCAAGTTTTAAATTAAATTTCGAAACTGATTTTTTTTTTTTAAATATGAAACTAATGCAAGAAACTAACAACAATGAGAAAAGGACTCGAAAATATGATATGTTGGTGATAGATGATAGAAATTCAGCCCTTAAAGATGTATTTATATGTTGGATATATAAGGTAACAAGATCTATCTAAGCCTTTTTAAAGATAAAAGATAGATAATATGGATTAATCTATCAATTAAAATCATATTGTGATGCAGGACCATCCAAGACACCATCCAAGACACCTCCGAACACATCTATACTTGGGGATGGACCTATGATTCGAGCTCGTGAGAATGAAGTCATCCTCAAGAGGAAGAAGAAGGCTCCACCATGGGAGAAGGTCCAAAGGTGGAAGCTTGACGTTTAGCTCGTTCATAGTCATTTGACAGCTTTTCGACGTCTCTGTAAAATGGGTCGTACGGATTCAATATTGATCGGATTGAGGCGTGCCATACCTTGTTGGAATGAGAACGAAGAGATCTACAACTTTGCTGTTGAAGGTTTTTCCAGATTCGTCCTATAGCTTGGCCGAAATCCACATTCTTTGAGCTGCTGCTGGTTTTGACGGGATTTTGTTAAGTTTTGGAACATTATATTTATTTCCTATTTAGTATTTCTTATACTTAAGTTATTTTAGGAAACTTTAAGGTTATTTTTATTATTTCCATTAGATGTTAGTTTTATCTTATTCTATCATCTAACTCGGCCCAACAGCCCTGCGTGGCCTATATATTCCGAGTTCTCCTATTGTAATTCGGTAAGAACATTATGAATAGAATTTAGATCTCTCAAATTGTGTGAAACACATGGAGTGTCTTGTTGATCCAACTAGAGCTGTGCTCGTTGATCATCGAATTGGTTTGATCTAGCTTGGTTTGCTTTGCCGTTCATCAACTTCGCAAGACTTGGTGAATCTAGTATCCACAAGCCCCCTTCTGGTGCTTCAAGTTGTCCGCTTGATTGTGTCGGATTGTAGAGGCGGGTTGTGTAGGCATTGGTATTGGTTCCTACCCTCTGAGGAGGTCTGGGGTCTTTATCTTGTGCTACATAGATCGACTCAGTCCATATCAGGTCGTGTCTTTCAATTCTTGCATTCAATTTCGAGTCTTTATCTATCTTTATCGAGTCTTTGTTGTTCTTGTTATTGTCGACATCAAGATCAGTCTTGTTCTTGGTGATCTTGCTGCGTTCTTGAAAGATTTTGATCATCTTGATTAAGTTCTTGCGTCTTCTTGTTTATTCTTGTTGCGTTTCTTGAGTTCTTGTTGGAATCTTGATCATTCTTGATTGTTTCTTGCAGATCTTGAGTCGTCTTGTTGAGTCTTTCCTTTAGTTCTTGCTTGTTGTCGAAGATCGGACCAACCCACGGCTAACCCCGTATCAAATTGGCATCAGAGCTTTGGTTTCCGACATCAAGATTGAGTCTTTTTCTCTTCTAAACACAAAATCCACAAAAAAGAGTCCTTTTCTTGTTTTGATTATTTACTTCTTGCATTCTTGTTGATTATATTACTAATCTTGAGTTTGTGATCGTTTGTGGTTGCATAGCCTAAACACAAAGCCTAGCCGAGACCGTGGAGTCGACCAAAGTGGTGCGCAATTCCCCTTGTGCAGCACCTAAGCCGGCGGCATTACCCTTGTCCCCATAGTCACAGCTTGGTCGACATCACATACCACAAAAGATAAAAACCTAGTTTGTTCTATCTTTTCTATCTTTTCTATCTTTGGCATATTTGTTCTATCCTCTATCTAAATTCCATTTATTTATTGCCTTTACAAAAATCTGATTTTTGGTGGATATAAATCATATTTATCTATCATTTATCTTTAAGGCTATAGATAGATCCACTCACCAAAGATAAACAAAAGCCTCATCTATAAATACATCTTTAGGGCTGAATTTCTATCTTTTATCACCATACCTTAAAATTTCGAGTCCTACATCTCATTGTTGTTAGTTTCTTGCATTAGTTTCATATTTAAAAAAAAAAAAAAAGAAGAAGAAGAAAGAAAACAGATCCGAAAATTACAAAAAAAAAAGGAGAGAAAGTGTTGGTTGTTGTTTGTTGATCTAGTGCAAGAAAACCTAAAGGACTCAACTTTTGGTGATCTCCTTAGCCCTTGTCGACAGCCCTAAACCTAAACACATTACCTTACCTCCACAAAAATTGAAACCCTACCTTGCAACAACAACATCATAACTTAAGGTTTTCAATCAAAAGAGGTAAATTTCCATTCTTTCTTGAGTTTTCTATTCTTTCTCTTTGTTACAGCTTTGTTGAAGTTGTTTGCTAGCTGTGTCGAGTACTTCTATTCTCTTGAAGTGCTATTGTGTGTGTGCCCAAGAGATCTCCCCCTGGTCGAGTTCTCTTTTTGTTGAGTCGAGTGCTTGTTTTGCTGTTCGAGTACTCATTAGTCTATTTCGAGTTGATTCTTGCTGATTGTTGCTTGGATCGAATTGATTATTGCTGTTATCAAGTCGTGTTGCTTGAGTCGAGTGATCTTGACCCCTGTCGAGTTCTCTCTTGAGTTTGTCGAGTACTACAGCCCCTTGTTGAGTACTCTTGTTAGTTGTTTCATCCACTACATACCTTGATTTGCTTAGTCTTTGCTTGGTAGTTGATTTGCCCAAAGCGGATTGCCCTAGCAAGCGTGATATATCAATCAGAGAGGGAGTGTGAGCGAAACACAATTGTGAGCTCTTTGTTATAATGTCTAATAACCAGGGCAATGTTTGGTACAATACCTTCATGGCGATGTTAGCTAAGGTAAATGAGAATGTGGTGAAAACCAATGAAGAATTGGTTAAGTTGGATAAAAGCTTGACGACAATAGAGCTTCAGCGTTTTGGCTCTAATACGGTGTTTGGACAAGGAGTCCCACCTAGAGATGAAGTGCCACCAATTAAAAGGGAAGAAACTCATCCTATTTTTAACCAACATAATGTTTCTTCTAGCATAGATAATTCTCTTATTGCTGAAATTGTAAATCATGTGGATAATAATGATCAAGATCTTAATTTACTTGCCTATGATGATAATGTTTGCATTGAATATGAGCATGATGATTCTTTGATTGATTTAAATGTTCAACCTATGTCTTGTGATGATAATCAAAGAGAAGATTTATGTCATAATAAATGCATAGAAAAAGGCATAGTTACTAATTTGTTCATTAATGGTGAAGATTCTTCTATTATTGCTAGCATTGAGTTAATTGAAAATTCAGCCTTGAAAAAGGAAGAAAACTTGCTAGCATTGGATGAAAACTTAGGGATTATTGATCAAGCTCAAGTGCATATTAAGTTAGAACATCATACCATTGATATGAAATCTGAATTATGCACTAATAAAGTTTCTTTTCTTGATTTTGTAGATGAAGCTGAGACAATAACCATCGAGGAGTGGTCAATCTCTACACCAATCGTTCTTGAGATGGATTTCCATGGGCATATGGTGTTCGATCCAGGAGCTCGTGTGGCTGCATTTGCGGAATCAAATGCGACCTTGGATTCGAGGACGAATCCTTTTCAAGAAAGGGAGATTGATGCAGGACCATCCAAGACACCATCCAAGACACCTCCGAACACATCTATACTTGGGGATGGACCTATGATTCGAGCTCGTGAGAATGAAGTCATCCTCAAGAGGAAGAAGAAGGCTCCACCATGGGAGAAGGTCCAAAGGTGGAAGCTTGACGTTTAGCTCGTTCATAGTCATTTGACAGCTTTTCGACGTCTCTGTAAAATGGGTCGTACGGATTCAATATTGATCGGATTGAGGCGTGCCATACCTTGTTGGAATGAGAACGAAGAGATCTACAACTTTGCTGTTGAAGGTTTTTCCAGATTCGTCCTATAGCTTGGCCGAAATCCACATTCTTTGAGCTGCTGCTGGTTTTGACGGGATTTTGTTAAGTTTTGGAACATTATATTTATTTCCTATTTAGTATTTCTTATACTTAAGTTATTTTAGGAAACTTTAAGGTTATTTTTTATTATTTCCATTAGATGTTAGTTTTATCTTATTCTATCATCTAACTCGGCCCAACAGCCATGCGTGGCCTATATATTCCGAGTTCTCCTATTGTAATTCGGTAAGAACATTATGAATAGAATTTAGATCTCTCAAATTGTGTGAAACACATGGAGTGTCTTGTTGATCCAACTAGAGCTGTGCTCGTTGATCATCGAATTGGTTTGATCTAGCTTGGTTTGCTTTGCCGTTCATCAACTTCGCAAGACTTGGTGAATCTAGTATCCACAAGCCCCCTTCTGGTGCTTCAAGTTGTCCGCTTGATTGTGTCGGATTGTAGAGGCGGGTTGTGTAGGCATTGGTATTGGTTCCTACCCTCTGAGGAGGTCTGGGGTCTTTATCTTGTGCTACATAGATCGACTCAGTCCATATCAGGTCGTGTCTTTCAATTCTTGCATTCAATTTCGAGTCTTTATCTATCTTTATCGAGTCTTTGTTGTTCTTGTTATTGTCGACATCAAGATCAGTCTTGTTCTTGGTGATCTTGCTGCGTTCTTGAAAGATTTTGATCATCTTGATTAAGTTCTTGCGTCTTCTTGTTTATTCTTGCTGCGTTTCTTGAGTTCTTGTTGGAATCTTGATCATTCTTGATTGTTTCTTGCAGATCTTGAGTCGTCTTGTTGAGTCTTTCCTTTAGTTCTTGCTTGTTGTCGAAGATCGGACCAACCCACGGCTAACCCCGTATCAAATTGGCATCAGAGCTTTGGTTTCCGACATCAAGATTGAGTCTTTTTCTCTTCTAAACACAAAATCCACAAAAAAGAGTCCTTTTCTTGTTTTGATTATTTACTTCTTGCATTCTTGTTGATTATATTACTAATCTTGAGTTTGTGATCGTTTGTGGTTGCATAGCCTAAACACAAAGCCTAGCCGAGACCGTGGAGTCGACCAAAGTGGTGCGCAATTCCCCTTGTGCAGCACCTAAGCCGGCGGCATTACCCTTGTCCCCATAGTCACAGCTTGGTCGACATCACATACCACAAAAGATAAAAACCTAGTTTGTTCTATCTTTTCTATCTTTTCTATCTTTGGCATATTTGTTCTATCCTCTATCTAAATTCCATTTATTTATTGCCTTTACAAAAATCTGATTTTTGGTGGATATAAATCATATTTATCTATCATTTATCTTTAAGGCTATAGATAGATCCACTCACCAAAGATAAACAAAAGCCTCATCTATAAATACATCTTTAGGGCTGAATTTCTATCTTTTATCACCATACCTTAAAATTTCGAGTCCTACATCTCATTGTTGTTAGTTTCTTGCATTAGTTTCATATTTAAAAAAAAAAAAAAGAAGAAGAAGAAAGAAAACAGATCCGAAAATTACAAAAAAAAAAGGAGAGAAAGTGTTGGTTGTTGTTTGTTGATCTAGTGCAAGAAAACCTAAAGGACTCAACTTTTGGTGATCTCCTTAGCCCTTGTCGACAGCCCTAAACCTAAACACATTACCTTACCTCCACAAAAATTGAAACCCTACCTTGCAACAACAACATCATAACTTAAGGTTTTCAATCAAAAGAGGTAAATTTCCATTCTTTCTTGAGTTTTCTATTCTTTCTCTTTGTTACAGCTTTGTTGAAGTTGTTTGCTAGCTGTGTCGAGTACTTCTATTCTCTTGAAGTGCTATTGTGTGTGTGCCCAAGAGATCTCCCCCTGGCCGAGTTCTCTTTTTGTTGAGTCGAGTGCTTGTTTTGCTGTTCGAGTACTCATTAGTCTATTTCGAGTTGATTCTTGCTGATTGTTGCTTGGATCGAATTGATTATTGCTGTTATCAAGTCGTGTTGCTTGAGTCGAGTGATCTTGACCCCTGTCGAGTTCTCTCTTGAGTTTGTCGAGTACTACAGCCCCTTGTTGAGTACTCTTGTTAGTTGTTTCATCCACTACATACCTTGATTTGCTTAGTCTTTGCTTGGTAGTTGATTTGCCCAAAGCGGATTGCCCTAGCAAGCGTGATATATCAATCAGAGAGGGAGTGTGAGCGAAACACAATTGTGAGCTCTTTGTTATAATGTCTAATAACCAGGGCAATGTTTGGTACAATACCTTCATGGCGATGTTAGCTAACGTAAATGAGAATGTGGTGAAAACCAATGAAGAATTGGTTAAGTTGGATAAAAGCTTGACGACAATAGAGCTTCAGCGTTTTGGCTCTAATACGGTGTTTGGACAAGGAGTCCCACCTAGAGATGAAGTGCCACCATAATGTTTCTTCTAGCATAGATAATTCTCTTATTGCTGAAATTGTAAATCATGTGGATAATAATGATCAAGATCTTAATTTACTTGCCTATGATGATAATGTTTGCATTGAATATGAGCATGATGATTCTTTGATTGATTTAAATGTTCAACCTATGTCTTGTGATGATAATCAAAGAGAAGATTTATGTCATAATAAATGCATAGAAAAAGGCATAGTTACTAATTTGTTCATTAATGGTGAAGATTCTTCTATTATTGCTAGCATTGAGTTAATTGAAAATTCAGCCTTGAAAAAGGAAGAAAACTTGCTAGCATTGGATGAAAACTTAGGGATTATTGATCAAGCTCAAGTGCATATTAAGTTAGAACATCATACCATTGATATGAAATCTGAATTATGCACTAATAAAGTTTCTTTTCTTGATTTTGTAGATGAAGCTGAGACAATAACCATCGAGGAGTGGTCAATCTCTACACCAATCGTTCTTGAGATGGATTTCCATGGGTGATGTATAGCAATTGGCTAGACCGGCCAATTGCTAAACTAAAAACGTCGATCTTGCTTATGCTCTTCGTATTCCGTGAATTGACACCAATTAACTAAATAACCATGAAAGTATACGAACCGGGATGTGGTTTTGGATTGATAATCGAAGAACCCTAATTCCGTTAAGGGTTTCTTCAATTCTATATTCAATCTGCTTAAATTCAAAGGGTGTAACATGAATTTATAGTAAAGTTCTAACAGATCTAACCAATCCTTCCTTGCAAAGGAAAGGGGTTTGGATAGATTAATTCTACCTAAAGATAAATAAAATAAACATAAGATAAATATTTCCTAATAAAGATAGAAATTAAATAACTTGGTGGCCAAGGATTATATCTAGAAGAGATATAATTAATTCCACCTTATTTATCTAAATTGCCTAAAATAAATATATCTAATTAATTAAAATTCGAAATTAACTAAATAAATATGTGGAAATTCGTCCAAACAGTGACAGCTGTAAAGATGATGAATTTCGGCCATTCTCGATGTCGATTCTGGAGAAACCTTCAACAGCAAAGTTGTAGATCTTTTCGTCTTCGTTCCAACAAGGTATGGTACGACCTCATCCGATAAATATAGACTCCGAACGATCCGTTTTACTGAGACGTCGAAATGCTGTCAACCCATTAAGAACGAACCCAACTTGACCATTAGCTCCACTTGCTCCTTTGGGTCTTATTCCATGGTGGAGCCTTCTTCCTCCTTTTTAGGATGACACTCTTCCCCATCAATGGCCCTCGAATCGGTCTTGAGAGCTCGCCTGGATCAAGATCATTGTTTGACCCACAGAAGATCATCTTGATCCGCATCATTCTCCCCTTCTTAGCTTCGATTCGTCCTCGAATCGAGTCGTTGATGATCAAAGGGGAAGGAGCAACCACCAAAAAGTAACTTCCTTGACAATCAACTTGAGATGGCGCCAGCAGAATTTGAGGCAAAGGAACCTCAAAAACAACACCTAACATAGGGAACATTGAGCAATCAAGAGGAACAATATCAATAGGCTCAATAACCCTATGAACTTCAGAATTCTCAACATTAGGAACATTCTCAAGAGGTACAATAGCTAACTCAAGAGAAGTGTTCCCAACGTCCTCATCGTTGTCGTCAGAAGCAACCACATCATCTGGCGCAGCGCTGCAGTCCACTTGCAGAGCGATTTCGAAGGTCTTCCCGGGAGAGTCTTGCAGCGTGTGACCCACCGTTGGAAAGCTCGTCGAGTCAGCTTCGCAACAAGACTGAGTTGACTCAATTCTGAGGTCGGAGTCAACGGGAATTTGCGAAACAAGTTCGACGCGCTGTGCTGTTTTCTGGGCAACGAAATCAACAAAAGGCTCCTTAAGCTCAATTACCTCGTCGTCGGTTGAGGCAACTATAGCTGCTGGAACAGGGGTGAGGGCTGAAGGAAGTTCTTGACAAATTCTATCCGAGATGGCCTTCGCCAATTCCTCCAAGTCCTCCTCTCGGCGACGTTCCTCCTCCTCTTGATAAATTCTATCCGAGATGGCCTTCGCCAATTCCTCCAAGTCCTCCTCTCGGCGACGTTCCTCCTCCTCTTGTCGTCGTGCCTCCTCAGCCTCTCTTTGTTGGAGAAGCCGAATCTGATAGCGTTGTCGACACCTCTTATCTTCGATCTCCAATTGACGTTGTTCTTCCTCTTGACGTTGAAGCCAAAGTTGACGTCTTTTGGCTTCGCGTTGACGCTCTAGGGTTTGTTGTTGTAGCCAAGCTCTCCGACGTAACTCTTGTTGTCGTCGTTGTTGTTTAGCACGTTCCAAAGCAAAAAATCCATCCAATGGATCGGGATCATCATCCAAGTCGCCCCAAACTTCCCAAGCCATATCAAATCAAAACATCAGTAACATCAAAGAAACAAAGAGCGTAGCATAACCTGTCTCTGAATACCAATTGATGTATAGCAATTGGCTAGACTGGCCAATTGCTAATTTGTCAAGAACTTCCTTCAGCCCTCACCCCTGTTCCAGCAGCTATAGTTGCCTCAACCGACGACGAGGTAATTGAGCTTAAGGAGCCTTTTGTTGATTTCGTTGCCCAGAAAACAGCACAGCGCGTCGAACTTGTTTCGCAAATTCCCGTTGCCTCCGACCTCAGAATTGAGTCAACTCAGTCTTGTTGCGAAGCTGACTCGACGAGCTTTCCAACGGTGGGTCACACGCTGCAAGACTCTCCCGGGAAGACCTTAGAAATCGCTCTGCAAGTGGACTGCAGCGCTGCGCCAGATGATGTGGTTGCTTCTGACGACAACGATGAGGACGTTGGGAACACTTCTCTTGAGTTAGCTATTGTACCTCTTGAGAATGTTCCTAATGTTGAGAATTCTGAAGTTCATAGGGTTATTGAGCCTATTGATATTGTTCCTCTTGATTGCTCAATGTTCCCTATGTTAGGTGTTGTTTTTGAGGTTCCTTTGCCTCAAATTCTGCTGGCGCCATCTCAAGTTGATTGTCAAGGAAGTTACTTTTTGGTGGTTGCTCCTTCCCCTTTGATCATCAACGAATCGATTCGAGGACGAATCGAAGCTAAGAAGGGGAGAATGATGCGGGTCAAAATGGCGTTCTGTGAGTCAAACAACGATCTTGATCCAGGTGACGACTCGAGGACGAGGCGATTTCAAATGGAGGAGAATGATGTCATCCTCAAGCGAAAGAAGAAGGCTCCACCTTGGGAGTCGTTGAAGAAACGACGTTAATTATTTTATTATTTATATTTCTTATTTTTAATATATTCTATTTTTAGTAACTCCTATGTTAGTTGGAGTCTGATTATAGAATTGTTTATTTTTAGTATTTCTTAGTTAGATTAAATAAGATGGTTAGGAGAGTCTATCTTTAGGCTTTCTTAATTATCATATTTTATTATTTCATATATTAGGATTTTAGATTAAGTTTTATCTTCTATGTTTATTTATCTTTAGGATTAAAAATCTATCTTTATCGAACTAAATTCTATCTTGCACGGTAGAATTGGTTCTTAGCTTTTCTATTTAAACATTGTATTTCTATTGAATTAAATCAGATTGAATATAGAATTGAAGAAACCCTTAACGGAATTAGGGTTCTTCGATTATCAATCCAAAACCACATCCCGGTTCGTATACTTTCATGGTTATTTAGTTAATTGGTGTCAATTCACGGAATACGAAGAGCATAAGCAAGATCGACGTTTTTAGTTTAGCAATTGGCCGGTCTAGCCAATTGCTATACATCAATGGGCATATGGTGTTCGATCCAGGAGCTCGTGTGGCTGCATTTGCGGAATCAAATGCGACCTTGGATTCGAGGACGAATCCTTTTCAAGAAAGGGAGATTGATGCAGGACCATCCAAGACACCATCCAAGACACCTCCGAACACATCTATACTTGGGGATGGACCTATGATTCGAGCTCGTGAGAATGAAGTCATCCTCAAGAGGAAGAAGAAGGCTCCACCATGGGAGAAGGTCCAAAGGTGGAAGCTTGACGTTTAGCTCGTTCATAGTCATTTGACAGCTTTTCGACGTCTCTGTAAAATGGGTCGTACGGATTCAATATTGATCGGATTGAGGCGTGCCATACCTTGTTGGAACGAGAACGAAGAGATCTACAACTTTGCTTTGAAGGTTTTTCCAGATTCGTTCTATAGCTTGGCCGAAATCCACATTCTTTGAGCTGCTGCTGGTTTTGACGGGATTTTGTTAAGTTTTGGAACATTATATTTATTTCCTATTTAGTATTTCTTATACTTAAGTTATTTTAGGAAACTTTAAGGTTATTTTTATTATTTCCATTAGATGTTAGTTTTATCTTATTCTATCAGCTAACTCGGCCCAACAGCCCTGCGTGGCCTATATATTCCGAGTTCTCCTATTGTAATTCGGTAAGAACATTATGAATAGAATTTAGATCTCTCAAATTGTGTGAAACACATGGAGTGTCTTGTTGATCCAACTAGAGCTGTGCTCGTTGATCATCGAATTGGTTTGATCTAGCTTGGTTTGCTTTGCCGTTCATCAACTTCGCAAGACTTGGTGAATCTAGTATCCACAAGCCCCCTTCTGGTGCTTCAAGTTGTCCGCTTGATTGTGTCGGATTGTAGAGGCGGGTTGTGTAGGCATTGGTATTGGTTCCTACCCTCTGAGGAGGTCTGGGGTCTTTATCTTGTGCTACATAGATCGACTCAGTCCATATCAGGTCGTGTCTTTCAATTCTTGCATTCAATTTCGAGTCTTTATCTATCTTTATCGAGTCTTTGTTGTTCTTGTTATTGTCGACATCAAGATCAGTCTTGTTCTTGGTGATCTTGCTGCGTTCTTGAAAGATTTTGATCATCTTGATTAAGTTCTTGCGTCTTCTTGTTTATTCTTGCTGCGTTTCTTGAGTTCTTGTTGGAATCTTGATCATTCTTGATTGTTTCTTGCAGATCTTGAGTCGTCTTGTTGAGTCTTTCCTTTAGTTCTTGCTTGTTGTCGAAGATCGGACCAACCCACGGCTAACCCCGTATCAAATTGGCATCAGAGCTTTGGTTTCTGACATCAAGATTGAGTCTTTTTCTCTTCTAAACACAAAATCCACAAAAAAGAGTCCTTTTCTTGTTTTGATTATTTACTTCTTGCATTCTTGTTGATTATATTACTAATCTTGAGTTTGTGATCGTTTGTGGTTGCATAGCCTAAACACAAAGCCTAGCCGAGACCGTGGAGTCGACCAAAGTGGTGCGCAATTCCCCTTGTGCAGCACCTAAGCCGGCGGCATTACCCTTGTCCCCATAGTCACAGCTTGGTCGACATCACATACCACAAAAGATAAAAACCTAGTTTGTTCTATCTTTTCTATCTTTTCTATCTTTGGCATATTTGTTCTATCCTCTATCTAAATTCCATTTATTTATTGCCTTTACAAAAATCTGATTTTTGGTGGATATAAATCATATTTATCTATCATTTATCTTTAAGGCTATAGATAGATCCACTCACCAAAGATAAACAAAAGCCTCATCTATAAATACATCTTTAGGGCTGAATTTCTATCTTTTATCACCATACCTTAAAATTTCGAGTCCTACATCTCATTGTTGTTAGTTTCTTGCATTAGTTTCATATTTAAAAAAAAAAAAAAAAGAAGAAGAAAGAAAACAGATCCGAAAATTACAAAAAAAAAAAGGAGAGAAAGTGTTGGTTGTTGTTTGTTGATCTAGTGCAAGAAAACCTAAAGGACTCAACTTTTGGTGATCTCCTTAGCCCGTGTCGACAGCCCTAAACCTAAACACATTACCTTACCTCCACAAAAATTGAAACCCTACCTTGCAACAACAACATCATAACTTAAGGTTTTCAATCAAAAGAGGTAAATTTCCATTCTTTCTTGAGTTTTCTATTCTTTCTGATGCGGGACCATCTTCTACAGCTCCAGACACACCCATCATTCTTGGAGAAGGACCAATGACTCGAGCTAGAGCAAAGAAGCTTCAGAGAGACTCATTCCTATTCGTCACTCACACTTTGTTCTCGAGCAAGGTTCAACTCCCCGAGCCTACAATGAAGACATACATGTGCATTGGAGCACAAATAGAGGCCGAGCCACCTTAGAAATGCTTAGGCCGAAATATTCTAAGTGTTGGAAACCCTTTTCAGCTTAAGTGTTCTATTGGGCTGAATTGGGCTTTTTTAGTCATTCTTTTTAGAGACCTTATTTATTTTTGTTCTTAGATTTATTTTAAAGCCCATTAGAAAGTAGATCTATCTATTTCTATCTAGTTAGGCCGGCCAACAGGCCTTAGTTCCCTATATATTTCGCTTTCAGCCTTGTAGAACAATTGGAACATTCATAATACAAGTTATTCTTCTCAAAACGTGTGAAACACTTTAGAGAGAGAGATCAGGCCGAATAGAGCTGTGCTCTTCGTGATCTCAACCGATTGATAATCTCAGCTTGGTTTGCTTTGTGTTCGTCAACTTCGCAAGACTTGGTGATCCTAGTATTCACAAGCCCCCTTCTGGTGCTTCAAGTTGTCCGCTTGATTGTGTCGGATTGTAGAGGCGGGTTGTGTAGGCATTGGTATTGGTTCCTACCCTCTGAGGAGGCCTGGGGTCTTTATCTTGTGCTACATAGATCGACTCAGTCCATATCAGGTCGTGTCTTTCCATTCTTGCAAAGTCTTTTCGAGTCTTTCATTAATCTTGGTCGATTCTTGATCTTTGCTTGCTGCGTCGTTTGCTTCTTGTTGTTCTTGCTTCCGTTTCTTGAGTTTCTTTATTGTTCTTGATTGATCTTGATCAAGTTCTTGCTTTTCTTGTTCAGTTCTTGCTTGTTGTCGAAGATCGGACCAACCCACGGCTAACCCCGTATCACTTTCTCTTTGTTACAGCTTTGTTGAAGTTGTTTGCTAGCTGTGTCGAGTACTTCTATTCTCTTGAAGTGCTATTGTGTGTGTGCCCAAGAGATCTCCCCCTGGTCGAGTTCTCTTTTTGTTGAGTCGAGTGCTTGTTTTGCTGTTCGAGTACTCATTAGTCTATTTCGAGTTGATTCTTGCTGATTGTTGCTTAGATCGAATTGATTATTGCTGTTATCAAGTCGTGTTGCTTGAGTCGAGTGATCTTGACCCCTGTCGAGTTCTCTCTTGAGTTTGTCGAGTACTACAACCCCTTGTTGAGTACTCTTGTTAGTTGTTTCATCCACTACATACCTTGATTTGCTTAGTCTTTGCTTGGTAGTTGATTTGCCCAAAGCGGATTGCCCTAGCAAGCGTGATATATCAATCAGAGAGGGAGTGTGAGCGAAACACAATTGTGAGCTCTTTGTTATAATGTCTAATAACCAGGGCAATGTTTGGTACAATACCTTCATGGCGATGTTAGCTAAGGTAAATGAGAATGTGGTGAAAACCAATGAAGAATTGGTTAAGTTGGATAAAAGCTTGACGACAATAGAGCTTCAGCGTTTTGGCTCTAATACGGTGTTTGGACAAGGAGTCCCACTTAGAGATGAAGTGCCACCAATTAAAAGGGAAGAAACTCATCCTATTTTTAACCAACATAATGTTTCTTCTAGCATAGATAATTCTCTTATTGCTGAAATTGTAAATCATGTGGATAATAATGATCAAGATCTTAATTTACTTGCCTATGATGATAATGTTTGCATTGAATATGAGCATGATGATTCTTTGATTGATTTAAATGTTCAACCTATGTCTTGTGATGATAATCAAAGAGAAGATTTATGTCATAATAAATGCATAGAAAAAGGCATAGTTACTAATTTGTTCATTAATGGTGAAGATTCTTCTATTATTGCTAGCATTGAGTTAATTGAAAATTCAGCCTTAAAAAAGGAAGAAAACTTGCTAGCATTGGATGAAAACTTAGGGATTATTGATCAAGCTCAAGTGCATATTAAGTTAGAACATCATACCATTGATATGAAATCTGAATTATGCACTAATAAAGTTTCTTTTCTTGATTTTGTAGATGAAGTTGAGACAATAACCATCGAGGAGTGGTCAATCTCTACACCAATCGTTCTTGAGATGGATTTCCATGGGCATATGGTGTTCGATCCAGGAGCTCGTGTGGCTGCATTTGCGGAATCAAATGCGACCTTGGATTCGAGGACGAATCCTTTTCAAGAAAGGGAGATTGATGCAGGACCATCCAAGACACCATCCAAGACACCTCCGAACACATCTATACTTGGGGATGGACCTATGATTCGAGCTCGTGAGAATGAAGTCATCCTCAAGAGGAAGAAGAAGGCTCCACCATGGGAGAAGGTCCAAAGGTGGAAGCTTGACGTTTAGCTCGTTCATAGTCATTTGACAGCTTTTCGACGTCTCTGTAAAATGGGTCGTACGGATTCAATATTGATCGGATTGAGGCGTGCCATACCTTGTTGGAACGAGAACGAAGAGATCTACAACTTTGCTGTTGAAGGTTTTTCCAGATTCGTTCTATAGCTTGGCCGAAATCCACATTCTTTGAGCTGCTGCTGGTTTTGACGGGATTTTGTTAAGTTTTGGAACATTATATTTATTTCCTATTTAGTATTTCTTATACTTAAGTTATTTTAGGAAACTTTAAGGTTATTTTTATTATTTCCATTAGATGTTAGTTTTATCTTATTCTATCATCTAACTCGGCCCAACAGCCCTGCGTGGCCTATATATTCCGAGTTCTCCTATTGTAATTCGGTAAGAACATTATGAATAGAATTTAGATCTCTCAAATTGTGTGAAACACATGGAGTGTCTTGTTGATCCAACTAGAGCTGTGCTCGTTGATCATCGAATTGGTTTGATCTAGCTTGGTTTGCTTTGCCGTTCATCAACTTCGCAAGACTTGCTGAATCTAGTATCCACAAGCCCCCTTCTGGTGCTTCAAGTTGTCCGCTTGATTGTGTCGGATTGTAGAGGCGGGTTGTGTAGGCATTGGTATTGGTTCCTACCCTCTGAGGAGGCCTGGGGTGTTTATCTTGTGCTACATAGATCGACTCAGTCCATATCAGGTCGTGTCTTTCAATTCTTGCATTCAATTTCGAGTCTTTATCTATCTTTATCGAGTCTTTGTTGTTCTTGTTATTGTCGACATCAAGATCAGTCTTGTTCTTGGTGATGTTGCTGCGTTCTTGAAAGATCTTGATCATCTTGATTAAGTTCTTGCGTCTTCTTGTTTATTCTTGCTGCGTTTCTTGAGTTCTTGTTGGAATCTTGATCATTCTTGATTGTTTCTTGCAGATCTTGAGTCGTCTTGTTGAGTCTTTCCTTTAGTTCTTGCTTGTTGTCGAAGATCGGACCAACCCACGGCTAACCCCGTATCAGATTGTAATAAGGCAAATAGAATAGATATAGGATAGATAAAATATTCCAAAGATAGAACAATGGATAGAAAAGATAGACACACTAGGGTTTGCTTTGTGTGGTGAGGGATTCGGCCAAGTCTCAACTTATGGGGACAGAAATCTGCCGTCGGCTAGGGTGATGCACTAGGGTGCTTCACGGCTTGGTCGACTCCACTGGTCTCGGCTAGGCTTTGTGTTTAGGCTATGCAACCACAAACAATCACAAACTCAAGATTAGTAACTTAATCAAAAAGAATGCAAGAAGTAAATAACCAAAACAAGAAAAGACTCTATTTTTGTGTTTTTGTGTTTAGGAAAAGAAAAAGACTCAATCTTAATGTCGGAAACCAAAGCTCTGATACCAATTTGATACGGGGTTAGCCGTAGGTTGGTCCGATCTTCGACAACAAGCAAGAATAATCAAGAACTAATAAAGAAACTCAAGAACTTAATCAAGAACGATCAAGAACTTAATGAATGCAGCAAGAAATAACAAGAAAGATGCAAGATTTATGCAAGACTCAACAAGAAAGCAAAGAAACGCAGCAAGACTCTCAAGAATCGATCAAGATAGGGCAAGATCGACCAAGAAACACCAAGAACAGGGGCTGATCTCAATGTCGACTCCAAGACTCAACAAGACTCGATAAAGAAAGATGAAAGACACGAAATTGATGCAAAGACATGACCGATAAGGACTGAAACGATCTATGCAGAACAAGATAAAGACCCCAGACCTCCTCAGAGGGTAGGAACCAATACCAATGACTACACAACCCGCCTCTACAACCCTACACAATCAAGCGGACAACTTGAAGGCACAAGGAGGGGGCTTGTGGATACTAGGATCACCAAGTCTTGCGAAGTTGATGAACAACAAAGCAAAGCAAACCAAGCTGAGATAGATACCAATTCGTGATCAACGAGCACATCTCTAGTTGGATCAACATCACTCAATGTGTTTCACACAAGTTTGAGAGAACTAATTCTATTCATTGAAAGCTGAATGTTTACAATGTATGAAATCAAAATATATAGACTACTCTAAAGCCTGATGGGCCGATTTAAGTGAATAAAATAAACAACTAAATTAAACACCTAAAACATAAGTAAATAAGGTCGCTAGAAATAACACTTAAAATAGCCCAATTTCGGCCCAATAGGAACACTAGGCGAAATGGGGTTCCAACACTTAGTGGAATCTATTGTAGATTCAACTCCATTGGAGATTGGCTGGAGTGGTTTGCTAGAGAACCTCAGCATATTCAGAAATTGCAGATTTTCCAAGCAAAGCTGATGGCTTTCGAAGCCCTGGTCTACTTTACTTGGAAGGGGAGAAATGGAGTACGGTTCAAAGAGGAGCAGTTCAGGCCGACCGACTGTGCAGAACTGATCATAGCAAGCTGCAGGTCCAGATTCTCGGCTCGAAGGAAGTGTCAGCGGTTGGTAAACAGCCTGAGTTTACAAGGAGATCATGGATAGAGTAGGGGTTAGTGGGTTGGTATAGAGGCGTTGAGGAGAGCGACATAGCGTTGGGGACATCGGTAGTTATCAGCTTGTACTTGGCTGATTTTTTGGGATGGTATACGTGGGTTGGTTTTTTGTTTTTTGGATAGGATGCCACGTCTTCCGTTTTGTATGACTATTTCCTTGGTCATACAACTTTTGTACATTTCTGGGTTAATCCCCTTATCTATATATTTACCCATTCAGACTTAGTAAAATCCCGTCAAAACAGTGACAGCTTGCAAAGATGTGCATTTTCGGACAATTTCGAGGTTGAATCTGGAAAAACCTTCAACAGAAAAGTTGTAGATCTTTTCGTCCTCGTTCCAACAAGATATGGCACGCCTCAATCCGATAAATATTGAATCCGTACGACCCATTTTACAGAGAAGTCGAAAAGCTGTCAAATGACTATGAACGAGCTAAACGTCAAGCTTCCACCTTTGGACCTTCTCCCATGGTGGAGCCTTCTTCTTCCTCTTGAGGATGACTTCCTTTTATTATTAGCCTATTAAAATTCTGATTTTGGTGGATTTAATTCAATTATATCTATCCAATATATCTATAGGCAAAAGATAGATCTTGTTACCATATTTACCCAAAGGTTGTCTATATCTATTCATTAGGGCTATAATTTTATTTCTTTCACCTCTATTATCTAAATTTCGAGTCCTTCTTTCTTGCATTAGGTCAAAAAAAAAAAAAAAAAAAAAAAAAAAAGAGAAATCCGAAAATTCAAAAGAAAGAAATAGTGTTTGTTTGTTTGTTGGTTGTTACACCTAGTGCAAGAAAGCCTAAAGGACTCCACTTTTGGTGATCTTCATAGCCCTAGTCGACAGCCCTTATTCCCAAACACATATACCTCCACAAAATTGAAACCCTACCTTGCAACTACAACATCATAACTTAAGGTTTTCAATCAAAAAGAGGTAAATTTCCATTCTTTCTCAAGTTTTCTTTTATTTCTCTTTTAGTACAGCTACTGTCGAGTGTTTGTGGCTGGTTGTTGAGCACTTACCTTCATTATCGAGTGCTGTCCAAAATTGTGTCAAAGAGATCTCCTCCTGGTCGAGTCTCTCTTGTTTTGCCGAGTACTGATTTTGCATTAATCTAGTGCTCTCCTTGTTGTGTTGAGTCTTTAGTCATTCTTGCTTCCGTTCTTGAGTTTCTTTATTGTTCTTGATTGTTCTTGATCAAGTTCTTGTTTTTCTTGTTTAGTTCTTGCTTGTTGTCGAAGATCGGACCACCAAACGGCTAACCCCGTATCAAATTGGTATCAGAGCCAGGTTTCGATCATGGGACCTGTGGGTTATGGGCCCAGTGCCTTAGTCGAGTTGTGTGCCTCTGTCAAGTTATCTTCAGCTTGTGTCGAGTACTTGTTGATTGTTGTTTCATTCATTCTCTTGGTTGCATACTTTGATTGCCTAGTCTTTTGCTTGGTTGTTGATTTGCCCAAAGCGGATTGCCCCAGCAAGCGTGATATATCAATCGAAGAGAGGGAGTGTGAGCGAAACACAATTGAGAGGTGTTTATATTTTTACTAACCTTTAATATATTTCTTTGTTTCTTTTCTCTTTGTTGTCATGTCTAATAACCAGGTTAACAATGAGAACAACCCCAACAATGGGGGTAGCTCGAGTGCAACCGTCACACCTGAGCAATTCAATAATCTTACCAACACCTTGACAGCCATATTAGATCGCTTGACAGCCTTAGAAGCAAGGCCGAGTGGCTCTACTACAGCTGCTGGTGGTCAAGGTAATCCTAGGCGTGACGGAACGCCTCAAGATGAAAGGGAAGTCGTAAATCCTATCCCTAATCCTAATCCTCATGTCAATTTAGAAAATCCTTTATTCAATGAGAACTCCACGAGGTGGGAGAAATGATCGGAATAATGGGTTTGTTAATGTGCAAGGTCAAGGACAAGGAAGGGGATGAGGTCGAGGCTTCCAGGAGCAATTCTACTACTCGGAGCAAGATGATGACTTCCAAGAAGAGGAGTATTGGGAGCAGCGTCCGAGACGGAATCAAAGAGGAAATCAGAACCGACCACCTAGATACAACGACGAGGACGGCATAGGTAAGGTGAAGGTAAAGATTCCTCCTTTTGAAGGTAAAACTGATCCGGATGTTTACATTGATTGGGAAACTAAAATGGATCAGATTTGGAATTGTCATAATTTCTCTAATGCTAAAAAGGTGCAATTGGCTACTTTAGAGTTCACAGGCTTTGCTTTAATTTGGTGGGATAACTTAGTTAAAGAAAGGAGAAGAGCTCTTGATGCACCTATTGCTTCTTGGGAACAACTTAAAGCATTAATGAGAAATCGATTTGTACCTCAACATTATGCTAGAGAGCTTAGGCAAAGATTAGAAAATCTTAAGCAAGGAAATAAAACTGTTGAGGAAACATTTAATCTTATGCAAGAAACTATGGCTCGAGCTAATGTGAATGAACCTTATGAAGATACAAATGCTAGATATCTTAGGATATTGCATCCCGCTTTAGCTCATGAGATTGATTATTTTCCCTATACTACTCCTATTGATTTGTTACATTTAGCAATTAAAGTAGAAAAGGGACAACGTTACAAGAGCCAAGGAAGAATGTCGAGTGGCCAGCAACAAGGGTGGCGTCCCAATCGGCCTCAACAGCCCCAAGGGCGCTCGGAAATGGCTCCTAGAGACCGAGCTCAGCAGCCCCAAGGAAGAGGTGATGGTCGACAACCCCAACAGTCCCTCGACAAGGGAAAGGGCATCTGGAATGGACGAGAATCGTCTGGGACATCTACTGGTCCCAAAGGGAGTAATCCTAATCCTTCTACTACTCGTTCTAGAGATATTGTATGCTTTAAATGCCAAGGTAGAGGACATTATATGAAGGATTGCCCTAATAAGAAAACGCTCATGGTTAATCAATTTGGAGAATATGAATCTGAAAATTCTTGTGATGAACCGGATGAGCATGCTAATGACAATGATCAGAACTTAAACCTTGTTTGTTATGAAAATGATGATAATGAGGTTGAATATGAACATGGAGAATCTTTGATTGTTAGGAGAGTTTTAAGTGTTGTCCCTACACCATGTGAAGATAATCAAAGAGAAAACTTATTTCATACTCGTTGTCTTGTTAAAGGAAAGGTTGTAAATGTGATCATTGATGGAGGTAGTTGCTGTAATTTAGCTAGTCAAGAGATGGTTGACAAATTGCATTTACCTACTGTCCAACACCCTAGACCTTACAAATTGCATTGGATGAATGATTGTGGCTTATTAAAAGTTCATAGACAAGTTAAAGTGCATATTAAACTAGGACATTATGAAGATGATGTTTTATGTGATATTGTACCTATGCAAGCTTGTCATATACTATTAGGCCGTCCTTGGCAATCTGATCGTAAGTGATACGGGGTTAGCCGTTTGGTGGTCCGATCTTCGACAACAAGCAAGAACTAAAGAAAGACTCAAGAAAATGGTTCAAGATCTGCAAGAAACAATCAAGAATGATCAAGATTCCAACAAGAACTCAAGAAACGCAGCAAGAATAAACAAGAAGACGCAAGAACTTAATCAAGATGATCAAGATCTTTCAAGAACGCAGCAAGATCACCAAGAACAGGACTGATCTTGATGTCGACAATAACAAGAACAACAAAGACTCGATAAAGATAGATAAAGACTCGAAATTGAATGCAAGAATTGAAAGACACGACCTGATATGGACTGAGTCGATCTATGTAGCACAAGATAAAGACCCCAGGCCTCCTCAGAGGGTAGGAACCAATACCAATGCCTACACAACCCGCCTCTACAATCCGACACAATCAAGCGGACAACTTGAAGCACCAGAAGGGGGCTTGTGGATACTAGATTCACCAAGTCTTGCGAAGTTGATGAACGGCAAAGCAAACCAAGCTAGATCAAACCAATTCGATGATCAACGAGCACAGCTCTAGTTGGATCAACAAGACACTCCATGTGTTTCACACAATTTGAGAGATCTAAATTCTATTCATAATGTTCTTATTGAATTACAATAGGAGAACTCGGAATATATAGGCCACGCAGGGCTGTTGGGCCGAGTTAGATGATAGAATAAGATAAAACTAACATCTAATGGAAATAATAAAAATAACCTTAAAGTTTCCTAAAATAACTTAAGTATAAGAAATACTAAATAGGAAATAAATATAATGTTCCAAATTGGGAAATTCTTAAGTCATTTTTGGCGAACTTTATGGAATAAATTGGGAACTAGATTGCTATTCTCTACTTCTAGTCACCCCCAAACTGATGGCCAAACTGAGGTGACTAATAGAACCCTTGCTACTGTCCTAAGAGCCATTATTAGGAAGAATTTGAAACTTTGGGAAGAAGCCTTACCTCATGTGGAATTTGCTTATAATAGAACCATGCATTCGGCTACTAAAATCAGTCCATTTGAATGTGTGTATGGTGTTAATCCACTAACCCCTTTTGATCTTACTCCATATCCTATGAGAGACAAAGAATCATTTGAGACAGGTAAGCATGTCGAGTTCATTAAGGAGCTGCATGAACGGACTCGAGAGAAGCTGAAGCTAAAGGTTGAATACAATGCTAACAAGGCCAACAAGGGACGTCGCTTGGTCACATTTCAGCCTGGAGATCTTGTATGGGTGCACTTACGGAAGGAGCGGTTTCCAGAAGCCCGGAAGAACAAGTTGTCGCCTCGTGGTGATGGACCATTTCGGATCAAGAAGAGAGTGGGCGACAATGCCTACCAATTGGAGCTTCCTGGAGACATGGGCGTAAGCGCTACATTCAACGTCGCCGATCTAATCCCTTACTTCGCTGTTGATGAAGACTTGGATTCGTGGTCGAATCCTTTTCAAGAAGGGGAGGTTGATGCGGGACCATCTTCTACAGCTCCAGACACACCCATCATAC
Source organism: Persicaria tinctoria (assembly GCA_037127255.1). Classification (NCBI taxonomy): domain Eukaryota; kingdom Viridiplantae; phylum Streptophyta; class Magnoliopsida; order Caryophyllales; family Polygonaceae; genus Persicaria; species Persicaria tinctoria. The sequence continues at coordinate 63,405,903 of JBANSL010000002.1, read as the reverse complement.
TTGGAGAAGGGCCAATGACTCGAGCTCGTGCTAAGAAGCTTCAGAGAGACTCATTCAACTTTGTGGGTCATGCTTTGTTCTCGAGCAAGGTTCAACTCCCCGAGCCTACATTGAAGACATATATGTGCATTGGAATGCATAATGAGGCCGAGCCACCTTGAATAAAGCTTGGGCCGAATTTATTAAGTGTTTATAGCTTATTTTAAGTCTAAAACTTCTATTGGGCTGAATTGGGCTTTTTTAGTCATTCTTTTTAGAGACCTTCTTTATTTTTGTTCTTAGATTTATTTTAAAGCCCATTAGTAATTAAATCTAGCTAGTCTATCTACTATGGCCGACCAGAACAGCCCTCCTAAGGCCTATATATTTCTATTTCAGCTTTGTAATTCGATTGGAACTTTTATGAATACAATTCTCTCATATTGAGTGAAAACACATCGAGTGTTTGTTGATTCAACTAGAGCAGTGCTCGTTGGTCATCGATTGATACATATCTCAGCTTGGTTTGCTTTGGCGTTCATCAACTTCGCAAGACTTGGTGAATCTAGTATCCACAAGCCCCCTTCTGGTGCTTCAAGTTGTCCGCTTGATTGTGTCGGATTGTAGAGGCGGGTTGTGTAGGCATTGGTATTGGTTCCTACCCTCTGAGGAGGCCTGGGGTCTTTATTTTGCGCTGCATAGATCGACTCAGTCCATATCAGGTCGTGTCTTTCCATTCTTGCAATTCAATTTCGAGTCTTTATTCATCTTTATTCGAGTCTTGTTATTTCTTTATTGTCGATTTCAATTACAGCCCTTGTTCTTGAAATCTTGTCGAGTCTTGTTCACTTTCTTGATCGATCTTGAAGTTCTTGATCGAATCTTGCTGATCTTGTTGAGTCTTTAGTCATTCTTGCTTCCGTTCTTGAGTTTCTTTATTGTTCTTGATTGTTCTTGATCAAGTTCTTGTTTTTCTTGTTTAGTTCTTGCTTGTTGTCGAAGATCGGACCACCAAACGGCTAACCCCGTATCAGCCGAACACCTAAAGAAGTACTACGTGTAATTTCTGAGTTTGCTCTGACGTTTATTCCAGTCACCCCCGCCACTAGTAAATAAATCAAGGCGGTTAGTGGGTGCTTTATACCTTCTTTGAAAAGATTCATAGGATACTGGAGCTTGCTCCGCGTCGGGTCTCTCGTGGACGCATTGAGCTCCCAGATCGACACTTCGTCCCGAGACGCTGGAGCTTGCTCCGCGTCGGGTCTCTGGTGGACGCATTGAGCTCCCAGATCGACACTTCGTCCCGAGACGCTGGAGCTTGCTCCGCGTCCGATCTCTGGTGGACGCGTTGAGCTCCCAGATCGACACTTCGTCCCAAGACGCTGGAGCTTGCTCCGCGTCGGGTCTCTGGTGGACGCATTAAGCTCCCAGATCGACACTTCGTCCCGAGACGCTGGAGCTTGCTCCGCGTCAGATCTCTGGTGGACACGTTGAGCTCCCAGATCGACACTTCATCCCAAGACGCTGGAGCTTGCTCCGCGTCGGGTCTCTGGTGGACGCATTAAGCTCCCAGATCGACACTTCGTCCCGAGACGCTGGAGCTTGCTCCGCGTCAGATCTCTGGTGGACGCGTTGAGCTCCCAGATCGACACTTCGTCCCAAGACGCTGGAGCTTGCTCCGCGTCGGGTCTCTGGTGGACGCATTAAGCTCCCAGATCGACACTTCGTCCCGAGACGCTGGAGCTTGCTCCGCGTCGGATCTCTGGTGGACACATTGAGCTCCCAGATCGACACTTCGTGCCGAGACGCTGGAGCTTGCTCCGCGTCTGATCTCTGGTGGACGCATTGAGCTCCCAGATCGACACTTCGTCCCGAGACGCTGGAGCTTGCTCCGCGTCAGATCTCTGGTGGACGCGTTGAGCTCCCAGATCGACACTTCGTCCCGAGACGCTGGAGCTTGCTCCGCGTCAGATCTCTGGTGGACGCGTTGAGCTCCCAGATCGGCACTTCGTCCCGAGACGCTGGAGCTTGCTCCGCGTCAGATCTCTGGTGGACGCGTTGAGCTCCCAGATCGGCACTTCGTCCCAAGACGCTGGTGCTTGCTCCGCGTCAGATCTCTGGTGGCCTATATATTCCGAGTTCTCCGATTGTAATTCGATAAGAACATTATGAATAGAATTTAGATCTCTCAAATTGTGTGAAACACATGGAGTGTCTTGTTGATCCAACTAGAGCTGTGCTCGTTGATCATCGATTGGTATCTATCTAGCTTGGTTTGCTTTGTGTTCGTCAACTTCGCAAGACTTGGTGATCCTAGTATTCACAAGCCCCCTTCTGGTGCTTCAAGTCGTCCGCTTGATTGTGTCGGATTGTAGAGGCGGGTTGTGTAGGCATTGGTATTGGTTCCTACCCTCTGAGAAGGCCTGGGGTCTTTATCTTGTGCTACATAGATCGACTCAGTCCTTATCAGGTCGTGTCTTTCCATTCTTGCATTCAATTTCGAGTCTTTATCTATCTTTATCGAGTCTTTGTCATTCTTGTTTAGTGTCGACATCAAGAATCCTTGTTCTTGATCGTTCTTGCTGCGTCTTTATTGTTTCTTGGCTGTTCTTGATTGATCTTGATCGAGTTCTTGCTTTTCTTGTTCAGTTCTTGCTTGTTGTCGAAGATCGGACCATCTCACGGCTAACCCCGTATCAAATTGGCATCAGAGCTTTGGTTTCCGACATCAAGATTGAGTCTTTTTCTTTTCTAAACACAAAATCCACAAAAAAGAGTCCTTTTCTTGTTTTGGTCTTTTACTTCTTGTTTCTTTATTTGATTATTGCACTAATCTTGAGTTTGTGATTGTTGTGGTTGCGTAGCCTAAACACAAAGCCTAGCCGAGACCGTGGAGTCGACCAAAGTGGTGCGCAATTCCCTCTTGTGCAGCACCTAAGCCGGCGGCAATTCATTGTCCCCATAGTTTCTCCTTGGCCGAATCCACATACCACAAAAGATAAAAACCTAGTTTGTTCTATCTTTCTATCTTTTCTATCTTTGGCATATTTGTTCTATCTTCTATCTAAATTCCATTTATTTATTGCCTTACAAAAATCTGATTTTTGGTGGATATAAATCATATTTATCTATCATTTATCTTTAAGGCTTTAGATAGATCCACTTACCAAAGATAAACAAAAGCCTCACCTATAAATACATCTTTAGGGCTGAATTTTGTTATCCTTTCACCACTACCATCTTATTTTCGAGTCCTCTCTATCTTAGAGTCTTTCTTGCATTAGTTTTATAAAAAAAAAAAAAAAATCAAAAATCAGTTTCGAAAATTCAAAAAAATAATAGATTTATCTTGGACCTAGGAGGATAAAATTCACTAGGGGTAAAAAAGTAAGTCAAAAAAAAAAAAGGAAAGTGTTTGTTTGATCTAGTGCAAGAAAGCTCCCAAGGACCATTGGTGAATCCCTTCTCAGCCCTAGTCGACAGCCCTATATCCCCAAACACATCAACCTCCACAAAAGTGAAACCCTACCCTGCAACTACAACATCATAACTTGAAGGTTTTCAATCAAAAGAGGTAAATTTCCAAGTTTTCTTTTATTTCTCTTTCTTTTCTTTTGTGTCGAGTACTCTATCCTTTGATCGAGTACTATTGTGTGTTATTTGCTACTGTCGAGTACTTAACAGCTTGTGTCGAGTGATCTTGGTCCGTACTGAGTTCACTCTTGTGTGTGTCGAGTGCATTAGACCCTTGTCGAGTGCACCTTAGTTTGTGTCGAGTGATTCCTTGCAATTTTCCATCTGTTTTGCTTGGATCTAAGTTTGTTGCTTACATCGAGTTCTCTACAGCCCTTGTTGAGTACTCTCCTGCGTTGTTTGCTTCATTACATACCTTGATTGCCTTGTTTTGCTTGGTAGTTGATTTGCCCAAAGCGGTTTGCCACAACAAGCGTGACATACCAATTAGAGAGGGAGTGTGAGCGAAACACATTGTGAGGTTGTTTCTATTTTGCTAATCTTGACATAGTTCCGTGTTTGTCTTTATTTGCAATGTCTATTAATCAGGGCAATGATTGGTACAATACCTTCATGGCGATGTTAGCTAAGGTAAATGAGGATGTGGTGAAAACCAATGAAGAATTGGTTAAGTTGGATGAAAGCTTTACGGCATATGAGCTTCGGCGTTTTGGCTCTAATACGGTGTTTGGACAAGGAGTCCCACTTAGAGTTGCAGTGCCACCAACTGAAAGGGAAGAAACTCATCCTATTTCTACTCAACTTAATGTTTCTTCTACCATAGATAATTCTCTTATTGCTGAACACGTAGAGCATGTTGATAATAATGTTGATCAAGGTTTTAATTTCCTTGCCTATGATGATAATGTTTGCATTGAATATGAGAATGATGATTCTTTGATTGATTTAAATGTTCAACCTATGCCTTGTGATGATAATCAAAGAAAAGATTTATGTCATACTACATGCTTAGAAGAAGGCATAGTTTCTAATATGATCATTGATGATGAAACTTCTTCTACTATTGCTAGCATTGAGATAATTGAAAATTCAGCCTTGACAAAGGATGAAAACTTGCTAGCATATGATGGAAACTTAGGGATTAATGATCAAGCTCAAGTGCATATTCAGTTAGCACATAATGACATTGATATGAAATCTGAATTGTGCACTAATCAAATTTCTTTTCTTGATTTTATAGATGAAGCTGAGACTATCAAGGAGTGGTCAATTCCTACATCAATTGGTCTTGAGATGAGTTTCCATGGACATGAGGTTTTCGATCCAGGAGTTCGTGTGGATGCCTTTGCGGAATCAAATGCGACCTTGGATTCGAGGACGAATCCTTTTCAAGAATGGGAGATTGATGCAGGACCATCCAAGACACCTCCGGACACATCTATACTTGGGGATGGACCTATGATTCGAGCTCGTGAGAATGAAGTCATCCTCAAGAGGAAGAAGAAGGCTCCACCATGGGAGAAGGTCCAAAGGTGGGAGCTTGGCGTTTTACACTCGTTCAGAACATTGACAGCTTTTCGACGTCTCTGTAAAATGGGTCGTACGGATTCAATATTGATCGGATTGAGGCGTGCCATACCTTGTTGGAACGAGGACGAATAGATCTACAACATTGCTGTTGAAGGTTTTTCCAGATTCGTCCTATAGCTTGGCCGAAATCCACATTCTTTGAGCTGCTGCTGGTTTTGACGGGATTTTGTTAAGTTTTGGAACATTATATTTATTTCCTATTTAGTATTTCTTTTACTTAAGTTATTTTAGGAAACTTTAAGGTTATTTTTATTATTTCCATTAGATGTTAGTTTTATCTTATTCTATCATCTAACTCGGCCCAACAGCCCTGCGTGGCCTATATATTCCGAGTTCTCCTATTGTAATTCAATAAGAACATGATGAATAGAATTTAGATCTCTCAAATTGTGTGAAACACATGGAGTGTCTTGTTGATCCAACTAGAGCTGTGCTCGTTGATCTTCGAATTGGTTTGTTTCAGCTTGGTTTGCTTTGTGTTCGTCAACTTCGCAAGACTTGGTGATCCTAGTATTCACAAGCCCCCTTCTGGTGCTTCAAGTCGTCCGCTTGATTGTGTCGGATTGTAGAGGCGGGTTGTGTAGGCATTGGTATTGGTTCCTACCCTCTGAGAAGGCCTGGGGTCTTTATCTTGTGCTACATAGATCGACTCAGTCCTTATCAGGTCGTGTCTTTCCATTCTTGCATTCAATTTCGAGTCTTTATCTATCTTTATCGAGTCTTTGTCATTCTTGTTTAGTGTCGACATCAAGAATCCTTGTTCTTGATCGTTCTTGCTGCGTCTTTATTGTTTCTTGGCTGTTCTTGATTGATCTTGATCGAGTTCTTGCTTTTCTTGTTCAGTTCTTGCTTGTTGTCGAAGATCGGACCATCTCACGGCTAACCCCGTATCAAATTCTTGCTCCGCGTCGGACACCTGGGGGACGCATTGAGCTCCCAGATTGGAACTTCGTCCCAGGACGCTGGAGCTTGCTCCACGCCGAACATCCGGTGGACGGGCATCCGGGTGCGTCGCTAATCTATTAATACTCCAGTATAGGGCATGCCAGAAAAGTGATCATTAAATCCGGAGCCAAAATCTCCTCCCAAGAAACTCGGCGTTTATCATTCAAAGAGGGATATCCCTCCAAGGAAAAAACAGGAAACGCAGAAAATGTCCGATGAAACTAAGACCAGCAAAAGAGAAGAGGTAACTCAAAAGGAACGCGCAGACTACTCAAGGAGTATCCCGAGGGCGACCCGAAACCAGGCGGGTTCGGTCCGCACACAGGCGGGTTCCGTTGGGAAGAGGACCCTCAGGATGAGGCTCTCGCCATTCCGCGTCGACTTCCCTTTGTGCAGGAAGGTGATGGCGGATCCTATGTCGACGCCATGGGAGCTGGCAAAATGATTCCAGCCCTGCCCCAAGTAGGGCACCCGATAGTCACCTCTGTACACCGTCACAGGGAACTCCCGTAGAATCCTCGACGATAGCAGGACGCGCTCAGGAAGATCGGGGCCATACTCGAGCTCAAAGCGGGCAGGCAGCCGCTGCCCAGACACCCCAGATAGACAAGGAAAGACTAATTAGCAAAGGAAGAAAGCGAAACGGCTAAAACCACTATCACAACATACCAGGTGATACATCTGTTCCGGGAAATCCAGAGAACGAAAGAAGGCCCATGTAGTGGGGGTTGAAGATGACATCGTATGGCGGGTCTCCTTTACGGAATAAAGAGGCCGAGCAGCCCTCGACCTTTAAAGGGAATCATCAAAGGTCACGGGCTGCATAGGCACCCCCTCGATAAATCAAAAAACTGAAGAAGAAACCAGGGCGGAACCCGAGGGTAGTCAAGGCATCACTGCCCCAGGCTGAGCATGGCGGACAGATGTACGTTAGAGAGGACAGCGCATGCTAATCACAGCCTGCGCCACCAAAAGGAAATGACAGAGGGGAAGAAAGGAGACCCGTGAACGTGGTTCTTCTCCCCAGGGGCGACCAAACCAAGGATAGGGCTCAGTTCTTCGGGTATAAAACTAGGCCCGACGAATTGAGGGATCCAACGCCCTCCAACAACGACGATGAACCCAGGGACGCCCCCCAAGGTTTTCTGTCGCGTCATCATGAGGGAAGAACAACTCCAGACACTCCACCTCCCACTTGTGTATGTCTTGATAGACGAGGACACACAATCGCAAGCCCGTCTTTGGTCTCGCTCCAACCAGGAACACGAGGTGAAGGTTGAAAGGGATAGCAACGGCCTTTTCTGGCTAACCCAGGGTTGGCACCACTTTGTTCAGGCAAACCGAGTAACAGTAGGGTCCGCTTTGATCTTCGCCTACAGGGGGGATTCCATCTTTGAAGTGGACATCATCAATCCCGACAGCGAAGAAGCATGAGGGCAAGCCATCCTTAGTTCCATCATTTCTGTAATTTGTATCCTTTACAGTTTTTAATGTGCCAGACATAAAGAAGCTGGCTGTGGGGAATATCAGTTCCCGGCTACTTTTCCCTAAATAATAAAAGGATCGAGCGTCCCAAAAAGGGAGATAATTCATAAAAACACAATCGCGCACATAGAAGCGGCTAAAGAGTTTTCACGATTCACAAATCATCAAGCATACCCACGGGCGGCCAGCCGACGCCCCATGAATCACCCATCTCGTATGAGTTCTCCTATACGAGGTTTCCGTGGTCGCTCGAAAAGCCCTGACCATGAGCCACCAGAGACACCAGGGTACCGAACACTCGAGAAAGCAAGTCCACGGATACCGAGGCGCATAAGAAACAAGCAAAAGTTTTTCCTTTTTCTATTTTCTCTGATTCGAGAACCAATAAAGTTGCCTTTGCTTTTACTGGCCGAGTTTCCTTCCCTAGGAACATGGGGAAGAGACGGTTCGGAAAAGATACTCGAATATCGGAAGCATTAAATATTAAAGATCTCCTATAGTAGAGATCAAGGTTCATCACTCCTCTATAAAAGCATGGGATCTGATAGCCCGGTAAAGAAACATTCACCCATCGGACAGGAATACCACCTAAAAAAGCCCCGGAAAAGACATGGCATCAGGTGGAGGCCGCCGGAGAGATTTCATCCGTTTGGTCCAGAATGCCTCCTTCTTGCAAAGAATGGTAATACTCTCCTGAGAAATCCTTTAGTTAAGCACTTCTATTATTTTCTTACGATTGATCGTCTCCTTTGAACCGCCCCAGCCTTTACCGGCGTCTTTCGAAGAAGAGTTCGGGCTGTTTGGCGTTGAAAGAATTATTTTAACTAACGGACTGGGGAGGAGAGGCACGCGCGTAGCAATAGAAAGGGACGACGCTGGGGTGCTTTGGCTTACCCAAGGATGGAGAGCATTCACCCGATACCGAAATGTGCATGTGGGAGGGGCCGTGGTCTTCAAATACTTGGGCGACTCGCGTTTCAAGGCGACTTACATACCCTCGGGAGAAAGCACCCCGGAGGGCGAGGATAGCGGTGATTTCCCCTAAGAAGAGGGTACTCCGAGCTAGGCAGCAAGGTAACCGGACAAGTAGAGAACTTGTAATAACTAGAATTATGCAATGAATCAATCAGACAACTGCGCGTCAAAAGAAAACCACTATTAACAAAAGTCGCAAATTTGTTTTCCCTCGCTTGGCCCATCCGCGGAACCAGAGGCGAGGACCATTCCCAAAAAACGGCCGCGGATCAAGTTTTTTCTTTCCATCACTTCCCGTCGCGAAGTTTGGATCCCCATCGTCCCAAAAGAAACAACATACCAAAGTTTGCTTAAAAAACTTAAACTGTCTCGGCCTGCGAAAACGAACACTTACAGACCATCGCCGGAGAAATCTACTTTGTCGTCGTCCACCAAACCCCAATCGTCCCGATCCTCACTGGGAGAGAACGGCTGAAGAGGCATTCCCGGGTTCTCCGCGGATTTCTTCACACTCTGGTATATTCCGGCCTTCATCCCAATAAAAAAGCAATCTCTGTACCGGTCCTGGATAAAATCCTGCCCAGCTTCTTCATTCAACCAAACAGGGACCGCGCACTTCATGAAGTCCAGACCAGGCGGGGTTCTCAGCCAGTCCTCTACCAGCTTGGTGCGGTTGTGCGAAACTTCCAACCAAGACCGGACAATGTCACCGTCCGTGCGGGCTTGATATCGTTCTAGCTCAATGGTACGACGATTAGCTTCCACGATGGCGTTACTTCTCGCCTCGTTAGCCGCGAGCAGTTGGCTCTCAAACTCTTTTTTCTGAACTTCAGATCCCTGCCGCAGACTCTCAAGAACTTGCTTTTGATTCTCAAAATCAGCACGCAGCGCGTCCGTCGCCTGTTGGGATGACTCGAGTTGAGCCTGCAATGTCTCCACGTCTTCAGACAACTTGCTATTCTCGGCCTTCTCAGCGGCTATGATATCGTCCGACTCTTTCACCCTCGACCGAAGGGATTCCACCACCTTCTTTGGCGTCTCGGCCTCTGAGAGTTTCTCCTCCACCTGCTCCAGTTTCTTTTCCAGTTCCTCGGCATGTTGACCCAAGCGAAGATATCGGCCCCAGCCGCTGTGGGTGAAGACGTGACCCTATCCGTGAAAAATAAAACGCATAACTCGCTGAGAATACGAGGCACACATAAAGATGGAACAAACAGAAACAAAGCACCACCCACTTACCCAGTTGCACCATCGTTCCTGCTCAAGCGTGAATTGCTCGTCAGTCAAATGATCTAAGTAACGTAGTTCCGCTTTCCCCAGCTCCGGAGGAAAGGCCAGTCTCTCAAGAGTGTCGGAATGGAAGCCGGGCATCCGGTACGCGGGTCGGCCGTTGGCATCTACATGGAAAACCGGCACATCCCAATTCACGCCTTCCCAAGGCGGATACGATCGCGTTTTCCTTTTCTTCGACCTAGATTTTGAAGGACCTGCATCACCAGGGGACGTGACCTGACGCTTCGCCGGAAGGGTCAGAGGAAGAGGCTGGACATCAACAGCAGGAGGGGAGTCGATTAGTATGATCGAGGGATTTGTTTCCGCGGGGACATCCCGAGGGGGGAAGCCGCGACGATAGTCGTCTCCTTCAAAACCGCTTTCCCTTTGGCCTTGGAGGCAGGAGTCTTGGGGCGTTTCAAAGCACTCAGAACATCGGACGGGATCTTCCTTTTTGACGGAGGGGCCGAGGACATTTTAGCCGCGTCCACCATAGCTTTCAACTCCACAGCACCTACACAACACCACGCAAAATCGAAGAAAAAAGGATCAGAGAAACGACATGACAAACTGTCACCACACAAACGAGAGGCTAAGGCAATCTCTGAATTGAAGCTACAAACTATGCGAGGGTGAGGAAGACTCAATCTCGCCATTTCTAGCCGAAGGGGAGAAACCATATCTTTCCAGGACGGTTTCGTCTCCACGGCGAATCTTTGCTCTATCTCCTTGAGGCCCGGGTACGTCTTCCTCTCTGGCCTCACATACAGACTGATACGGGGTTAGCCGTGGGATGGTCCGATCTTCGACAACAAGCAAGAACTGAACAAGAAAAGCAAGAACTCGATCAAGATCAATCAAGAACAGCCAAGAAACAATAAAAGACGCAGCAAGAATCACCAAGAACAAGGGTTCTTGATGTCGACAATAAACAAGAATGATAAAGACTCGACAAAGATAGATAAAGACTCGAAATTGAATGCAAGAATGGAAAGACACGACCTGATATGGACTGAGTCGATCTATGTAGCACAAGATAAAGACCCCAGGCCTCCTCAGAGGGTAGGAACCAATACCAATGCCTACACAACCCGTCTCTACAATCCGACACAATCAAGCGGACAACTTGAAGCACCAGAAGGGGGCTTGTGAATACTAGGATCACCAAGTCTTGCGAAGTTGACGAACACAAAGCAAACCAAGCTAGATCAATACCAATAGTTTCAATTGAAGAGCACAGCTCTATTCAATCGACAAACACTCATTGTGTTTCACACAAAAAGAGAGAATTCTAATTCATTATAATCTGAATTGTTCTACATGAGGGTGATCGACTTATATAGTCATCACATAGGCCTGTTGGGCCGAAAATAATAAAAGAACTAAATAAACTAATAACTTATGGAATTAATAAAATAACATCTAAAGTTCCCTAAAATAACTTAAGTAAGAAAGTTGCTAAAATAGGAAATACTATAATGTTCAAGACTTGACAAAATCCCGTCAAAATCAGCAGCAGCTCAAAGAATGTGGATTTCGGCCAAGCTATAGGACGAATCTTGAAAAACCTTCAACAGCAAAGTTGTAGATCTCTTCGTCCTCGTTCCAACAAGATATGGCACGCCTCAATCCGATAAATATTGAATCCGTACGACCCATTTTACAGAGACGTCGAAAAGCTGTCAAACTTCTGAACGAGAGTCTAAAACGTGATTAATCCAAGCTTGCACCTTTGGAGCATCTCCCATGGTGGATCCTTCTTCTTCCTCTTGAGGATGACTTCCATCTCCCATCATGATCTATCGAGCATATTCAAAACCTAAAATCAACCAAAAACTTTAATTAATTTCTATTGACCTTATCTTAAAAATTTAATTTTTGTTTTTCTTCAATGAAAGGGATGTATAGATGGCTATTAGGCACGGATCTAGAGGTGGGTTGGGCTTTGTTGCAACCCACCCCAAAAATTTAGAACTTGTACAATCAGAAGTACGTATGTGCAACACAAAGCTAGTGGGGTCGATTCCCACTTGATTTGTCCATCTATTTTTATTTGTTTAAGGGTGTGTTACATGTATATGTGATATAAATAATTATTTTCCTTGTTAATTTTTTTAATCTAGGTGTGTATTACAAATTTTGTTTATTTTATATTTTATTTTTCTCTTTATTACTTTATATATATATATATATATATATATATATATATATATATATATATATATATATATATATATATATATATATATATATATATATATATATATATATGTTATACATATGCTATTAATAACTCTTAAAAATTTGTTTATTGTATAAAACAATTTTAGCCTATTCCGATTTTCATTTCTGGTTCCATGCCTGATGGCTATATTATCGATATGGTTCATCTAAGTATATCATTTTGAATGAGAAATACACGGTTCATATAAGTATATCATTTTAAAAAGGCCCACCTGTGTAATAGATTGGAAATATGTGAAAAAAATGAAAATGCATCGAAAAAAGCCTATGTCGATCCATTAATTGAGTATTTTGCGTGAGGTAAATTTTTGGATGAGAAAGAAATGATATATACTAATGTGGAAATGTTTTATACAAAGTATTTTTCTATATATGTATAAAAAAATACTGAAAGTTATGCAATTAATTTATGAGTATATAAAGAGACTCGTGAAACCCTAGTCAGACTGTGTGCATAAACTCAAAATAGATAATAAGATCAAATTCAAGCAATATTAACAAATTTCTACCTTAACTTGAATCATCTCATCAATAGACGCATAATAACAAGTACTAGACATTTCTCTACCTCGGATTTGTCCTCGTAGGAGGACCCAGATTACCCCGCATGGCAGCTCAATAGCTGGTGATGTTAAGCAAGTCCAAACAATGTTGGAACTTCCTCTCTGAAACTGGCTTGGTGAACATATCAATGGTATTATGATCTATGGTTAAACATATTGAACTTGATCCATGGTTAAACATATTGAACTCAAGCTGTCGCAATACACAAAAGCCTGATCCTGATGTAGGCCTAGGACTAGACCCTTAAACCAAAATCCCTCCTTAGCAGCTTCTGTCAATGCCATGTACTCTGCCTTCTGTAGTAGACAAAGTGATTGTAGGTGGTAGAGTTGCTTTCCAACTCACCGCAGAACTTTTAAGAGCGAAAACATAGCCAATCATATATATCCTACTGTCCACATCTCCAACATAATCAAACTCTGAAAACCCAGCAACCAAGTACTCTTTATTATTCCCATAGCACAACAGACATCGACAGTGTCTCTAAGATACTTGAAGATCCTCTTCATAGCTTGCTAGTGTTCGCTCCCAGGTTGAACCTTAAAGCGACATACCACACAAACAACAAATGCTAGATCTAGTCGAGTGCATACCATAGCATACATCAAACTCCAGACTACACTAGCATAATGAACTCTAGACATGTACTCCCTCCCCTCCTCAGCCTAAACATCAATATTACATGACTCAAGTAATAATGTGTTAAGTTGATTAAGATGATCTATGAGTTGTGTGCCTTCTTGCATACGCAGAATGAACAACCGTTGTTTCAGATGCAACTTGTTCGTAAGAGACTTTATCATGTAAAAACTTTCCAACTTCAGCGACAATCCTCTAGAGGTTTCCTGCTCGGCAACCTCTATTATTAACATGGGAAGAGGATTATGATTCATTATTATGCAGGCAAAGAAGAAACCAGGGTTATAAATTGTTAGTTTTATGGGTATATATAGGGACTCATTAAAACCTAGTACGTCAAACTATGGACCTTAATCCAAAATATACAAAATAAGCCCAAATTCAATGCATATTAACATATACTGGCGTAACCCACAACCACCACCACCTTTACAATGTGTGTTCCTCTAGCGTCCGTTTGCATCCATAGGAAAAAAGAATCCATGGTGAATAGTAATTAGAAAAAGCAATTGTAATTTCTTGTTGTACAAGGAGTTCAAGACCTATTAGCATTATGCCTCGCACCATCCCAACTTTTTAGAAAAACTTTGTGCGCGAATTATCGTATAAATTAATTACTTCTCTCATTTGTTCGGTCGCGATTAAATTTCCTCTGGTGTGTAGTTGTTCCTTAGTTTGGTTGGTTTGGTTACATATGATAGAGGATGCATTATTGTACGCTCTATTTGGTCGAGTGGATCGTGGAATTATTCGTGGTTTCTGAAGATCCCTCATTTAGATGAGAGGAATGTTGTTGATCTGTACTTTCCCAAGCGTCGTATTTTCTAGTAGTGGGTTACTGTTATCTGTCTCTCCAACATCAAGACTTCGTGTGATATCTTTGCACTCTCCCATGCTCTTGGCAATCACAACCTTTAATTTCAAATTCTTCCACAACTTCCACGCTGTTCCATAATTGATAATTGCTTTTTATTTTGATGATATTTGAGACATATCTCTTGTTGATTTTTCGTTGTTTGGATTTGTAAAGTGATGAGTAGTCCATTTCCTAATTCGTCTATTTCTCGAGTTATCAGTCATATTGACTAGTCTCTCCAATCTTTTCCCTTATAAAAAAACCAAAACCTTATACAATTGAAATCTAATAAATATTTGTCTTATAGGATCTCCTCTCTCTTGTTTGTCTAGAGAAATGGATATACACTCACACACCCCTAAAAAACCCACACCCCAATACCACTTGTACACCCCCATCATCACCTTCATCGTCCTATTAGCCAAAATCACTTTGTCCCACAATCGAAACACCCTATATCTCTCCACCACCGCCCTCTCGATCATCAGCCATCGATTATGCCATCGATCCCTCTTTCGTGATCCTTCCTCCATCGATTCCTATTCTAGTTAACCAATGCAAGCCTCTCATCATCAAGACCACTAAACTTGTGTCGCCAGATTCATCTTTTCAGGGATTCCTTTGCAATTGATTTCGGTCAATCGCTAGAAGTCGAAGTCCCTATTGTCTTGTGCGCAAGGCCTTGATCCCCCTGTTGTAGGTTGTTTGCGTTGTTCCGTGTCGATACTACTGTTGGTTCTAGGTGTACCTTTGGTTATCTTTAAGGTGGACTATCTGAGTAGGGATTGGCTGGGGTCAAGGTAGTGTGTTGCATGTGACAACTTTGTTTCCAAGAGACATTTCCTTGTAGTTTTGTCTTTACTGCTCATAGGAGTTCAAGTCTTACTACATAACTAGTCAGCAATGCTACTGTGGTGGTGCATGTATTGGTTCCTCAATTGCTTTTTTCGGTTTGATACTTGATGGTTTTGAGTTGGCTTTGTCTTTACTTTTAGTATTGCGGGTCCAAGCTGCTGCAACGTCTTTTTTTCTTTCTATTTTGTGTTTTTTGCTTGTATTGTATAATGACGGTTAGTGTGTCTGTCGATTCGTTTACCTCTCGAAGGATCAAGTAGTGTGTTACCTGATATTTCGAATATTTTCCAGTATAATTAAAAAAATGAAATTCAATAATACCAACATATAATTTAACTAATCAAACCGGTTCGACTAAAAAAAATTGATCTCATTTGATAGATAAAATTGAAATGTGTTTACATTTAACCGTCTTATCAATATCGCCGGCCAACAGTGTTATTTTACGATGGTGCTTGGCTTCGTCCGTAGTTTACGTCCCCGATCTGCTAGCTTTAGGTTTGATGTATTTTATCTTTCGTGGTTGTATAGCCTGTTTTTTTTTGCATCGTTTATGTATTTATTGTATGTTTGACAGTATGCCGTCTGCCGACTTGTAGGCCTCGCGAGTTTCAGGCCCGCATGAACTCAAGTTTTTACTTAATAAAAAAATATCAAACTAAAAATCGATCTTGTTTAATAAGTATGTATATATCCAACAGAGTGACCAAGGATATCCTATATATATTAATCAGAATTTAACTATTTTGAGTGAGTTTGAATTAGGTCAAGTACGTTTCAAGTCGCTTGATAGGATCAATAGACCGAATAGCCTCAATCAATAAACAATAACATGTAAGTAACAAGAGATCAATGACAAATTCCAAAACAAATTCAACCCGGTGCATGTAGAGATTAATGCAAGACAAAACAACATAAATGGAGATTCCAATGCTAACTTGAATAGAAGAATGAATCGAAGATAGAGTAATCCTATCGAGTTTGAACGAGCGCCGATAATCTATGTTGTACAAGTGTGTTTTTACAGAAATTGTGATCGGTATTCAGTATTCTAAAAAGTGTTAGGTGGAGAATAAATGACGAGGGATTGTCTAGCACCTAGTGGTACCAACGCAGTCCAGGATACCACCTAGACGTGTAACCGCCCGCCTAGCTCTAGGTGAGGAGGGTTGCTCAACGCCTAGACAACGCTTATCCATGATTTTTAAAACACTAGCGGTATTTAAATTAATAAAAAAAAAGTTGGAGATCTCATCCTCGTCCTCTATCGTCCGTTTAAGAGTTTGTTGGAGCCTCTATTCGAAGACTTTGTGCTTAGAACCTCTTCTCGAAGATTCGATGGTCTTATAAAATCATATCCCTATTATCTCCAGGTAGTTGCAAGGCAACTTGTCATATCTTTAACGTACAACCTAACTAGTAAATTCACGCCAGAGGCATCCCTTATTATTGCATAGTCGTGCACTTGGTCGGGCACATGACTTTTTGTTCTTGATGTCAACTCGTGTTTTGGGTGCACAACACTAAAACGACCTAAAATTATACAACCTAATCCACCGAATTGCACATCTCAATATATACAGTGTACATTAGTTGATATAATTTCATGTTTGAGTATGTGTTAGAGGGTCTTCAAGACCTCCATGTTCTCTTTCATTACCAAGAGCAACAAGAGTTAGACTTGATATGCTTATAAGTGCTTGTGCATGGTCTTTGCAGCTTAGAGACTAGACAAAAGCCAGAAGAACCCTAGAAAGAAAGAAAGAAAGAAAAGCGGATTAGCGATTGTGCATGCGTGAAAAATCTTGACAAATTGGACTAAAAAGATCTTGATGCCGAATATATAAAAAGATCGATCTTATGGGGGCATATCTTACAATTGCCTTGCCTAAAATATATGTGGGTATATTTTATCTAAGAAAGAGAAGATATTTTATTTACTTATGTAAATGGATTATAGGCGATTATATTAAGAGTTTGTATACTCACCGAGGGGGGCTTGTTAGGGGCGGATTTCAAGAAAAGGAAAAGGAGAAGTATTTGCTATGAACTGAGGTTAGTATCGTCGTGTGTGGTACGCATACTTATGATTTTTGTTAGTGTATTAGTATGTTTAGGATTTCATCAATAAAAGAAGTGTACATATTCAAAATCCTCTCTAAGAGAAAAATATGTAGTGTGCCATTTTTATCTCACATTACAATAAGCTAAAGATTTGTTGGGGGTTTGAATCGGATCGATCCTCAACCGGGTTCACATGGGTAGAGCCATGTGGATTTTGGGATGAGATGACCGTTGCAACCAACACCAAAGCAAGAAGTAATTTATAAAACACTTCAAAACATAACGATATTATTTGTAACAACTCCAAAAAAGGGGGGTTGATTCCCGAAATTAGGACATGTATGTGTCAACTACGTTGAGCATACGTTAGCAGTTTGAATTTTGTGTGGTTGATATTCGGCACGTGTGGATTGTCTTGTACATGTACTGGGTAGAGATAACACACTACGGACTATCAATATATAGAAGTCAAAGTTGATGGGTAGGAAGTAGGGCAGGGCCCAGGGGGGCAGTATTGGCTGGACCAGCCCGCACTCCGCAGCCGCTAACTGCTAACTGCATTGCACCCTGGTCGGCTTGTGGTCCCCCATTGCATGATGCATCTCTATGCCTGCCGTTTTTGATATTTCATTAAACCTATTTGTCCACGTGTGGATATTTGCTCTTTTTTTTTTTTTTTTTTTGGAACAAGAAAGAATTTGACAGTTGACAGGACCAACCAAGAGCATCGATCCTTTCGAATAATGCTGCATAGAAGTGCATCAAAAGGATAGGTCAATCCGGAGAAATCAATCCCAAGATAAGATATATGGTCAGCAGTTCGATTACTATCCCTAAAGACATGAGAAATCTCAAATTCATAAAACATTTTCAGGGGACATAGAGAATCAGATATGAGCATCTCTATCTCGCCAAAGCAAGACACGCCTGTATTGAGACATTTGATAATACTAATGTAATGATATGTGTTAATTTCCTATGTCTTGTATGCTTTATGTGTTACTTGTATTGTTGTGTGTATACTTGTAACATGTATGTATATGATGATTATACATATTACATATAGGTAACATATATACTATGTACGGATTTTATCATATATTCGACTGAGTCGTATTGAGCTACATAGCTTGATCCTCTAACGAATATATATGTATAAAGTATGGTGTGATAATACATAAGTATAATATGATATAGCTATATGTATAATATGTATATACTAAGAGAGACTTACCTTATCTCGTTACTGGGCTTTAGCCCATTAGCTGAGAGAGGCCCAATGGTTGCCCATACTGGAGTTGATGAGCCCATTGCTTAAAGCCCGCGCCAGCTGAAACCCTAAGTTGGAACGCTGCGTTTTAGCCTGGCTGGAGCTCTCCCGTGTTGACCTAGCTATATAAGCTCTTGTTGGACCTTTGCTGCCGTCGTACTATTTGTGCTCTCTCTCTTTCTCTTTATCTTCCACAAGACGCTCTCTCTTCTAGGGTTTTCTAGGGTTTGGTGTTCCTATCCCTTTGCCTGAAGATTCTCCGAGCCTGGAAGCGAAGAAGGTGGCCGACGGTGTCCCTGGTGGTTCTCTGGTGGCCGACGCTCCAAGCTCTGGGCAGCAGCTCTCCTTGTCCAGGCGATCTAGGGTTTGAGATCGAAGACTTCTTCGATCTCTGGTTCCCACACAGGGGGATTTCTTTCTCTCTTGGTTTCTGATCTCATGCATGTCTAGATCTAGGAGTTTTGTATCTCTTTACTTGATCTGTCCCTGTACGAACTCATTATAGTGGATTTGGCCAACTCTTGAGGCCCCGTGGATGTAGGCATAGCCGAACCACGTAAAATCGCTTGTGTTCGTTCTTCGACTTGCGTGTTTCGATTAGATCTGTTATCTCTTGCTCGATTTCATACGCTTCCGCATATTCGCCTATCTCGTTTATCGATCTATAGGTTTTACAACTAAGATTATCGTCTTAAGTGTAGATGCGCGAGATTTTGAGTTCTACTGCTTTGAGCACGCCTTTCCAAAGACCGTAGCATTCCGATCCAATAACGGAAGAAACAGGTGATGATCTAGATTCTGCAAACAGATTGCAACCCGAGATATTTCTGATAAGAAAACCATAAGTGCCAATTTTGTTAGAGGAAAGAGCACCATCAAAATCCAATTTTTACAAATTGATCCTTGGCTTAATCCATTTGGTTTTTCGTTTCTTGTTTTTTAGGGCTGTTCTCCTTCTTACGAATGTCTTGTTCTAAGGTTAGGTCATCGATTTTTTATTTCTCCCAGTTAGTTAATTGGTCCTTTATAAAGGAAACAATTATTTTGGGGTTAGAGTTAACTTTATCAAAGAGAGCTTTGTTTCTGAAGTACCAAGAACACCACCAAGTTGTAGCAAGCGATCAAAATTGTGATTTGCCTAGTAAGGTATAAAGAGCACATAAGGATTCATTTATGTTGGTAGTGGTGTCATAAGCTACATGAAGATTGTTATAGATTTTAGGAGAGAGCTAGTGTATTGTGCGTGTTATTGTTGGGCAGTGAAATAACAGATGTTCAGTGTCTTCAAACATCATTACACAAAGGGGGCAGTCAGTCGGAATTCCAACACCTCGGGAGACCAGTTTGGCCGAGGTAGCTAGGTAATCCATTTTTGGAGATTCGGCACAAAAAAAAACTTTGATTTTTGGGGCCATGTCTAGTTTCCATATCCAAAGAAGGTTTGTTATTGAATGATTTTTTGCTTTGTTGGTGAGGTCAATTGTTGAAGCAGTCGAGAACCAACCATTTTTACTACAGGTCCAGTATAGTCTGTCTTGGTTAATATGCTTTGGAATCGGGGTTTGTATGATTCTTTCTAGAGTATCTCTTCCAACATTGTTGTTTATAGTGTTATGAAGTTTATCAGTATCCCAAAGTTTATCATCGGTTATGAAGCTGCCCACCGTTAAGTCGTTGTCAACCGAGCTTGGGTTTGAAGCAAGAGCCAATAAGGGGGAATCACCAATCCATAAGTCATGCAAGAAGTTTATTGACATTATGTTGGCTATGCCCCAACGCAGACCGGTTTTAAAGAGGGGAATAAGAGATGTCAGTTTTGACCATTGCCAAGATACCTTCCCCTTTTTCTCAAAATCGAGAATTGGGTTATCTTTCTGGTATTTTTGGGATATTAGTCTTACCCATGAGTAAGGTCCGCACAACCGCTTGCGGAACATACATGCCGCTTAACTATAGTCTGAAAACATATAACGGAGCCTCAACCGCACTTGAAACCCTTCGAAAAATTTATCGCCGCACAATACTAGATAATACTTTGTATTAACGTTGTATAGAATTAAAGTATAGCATTTCAATGATCTTAAAACAATACAACAATCTGAGTTTCACCAAAAGAAAATAGTTGGTCGATTTGGCCAACTCATTATAGTGGATTTGGCCAACTATATGAACTCATTATAGTGGATTTGGCCAACTCTTTACTTGATCTGTCCCTGTATGAACTCATTATAGTGGATTTGGCCAACTCTTGAGGCCCCGTGGATGTAGGCATAGCCGAACCACGTAAAATCGCTTGTGTTCGTTCTTCGACTTGTGTGTTTCGATTAGATCTGTTATCTCTTGCTCGATTTCATACGCTTCCGCATATTCGCCTATCTCGTTTATCGATCTATAGGTTTTACAACGCGGTATCAGAGCTTGAGTGTCGCGTTCTTGATTTCCTGGCTCATTGTTGAGTTCTAGGGATAGAGAACGGGTGTAGGGCCTCAGGCTGACCTAAAAGGCGACATCGATGGTGCCGCACCCCCCTGCACAACATATCACACCCTTGTTTGCTAGATCTAGGTCTATGTGCTTTATTTCTGGCTTTTGGTGTGTAGATCTGTGTGTTTATGGCTTGTTCTTGCAATATCTTGTTAGATCTACTTGGTTACTGTCAAGATTCAAGGTTTTCTTGAATCTGAGAGTGTTTTGATTCACTTACTAACTTGGTTTCTTTGTTTTTTGCAAGGTACTGGTTACTATGGGTGACAAAGGCACCTATCTAAAGCCCTTCAATGGCCACACGGATTTTTCTATGTGGCAGATTAAAATGAAGGCAATCTTGACAAAAGAAAAATGCTGGGTTGCTGTGACAAATAAGTTTCCTGATGCTACTGCAAAGGAAAAAATCTTGGAAACTGATGAACAGGCCCACAGTGAGATCATGTTGCGCTTAGGAGATGAAGTTGCTAGGCAGGTCTATAATCTTGAGATAGTTGCGAAGTTGTGGGAGGGGTTGGAAGCCCTCTATTTGGTAAAATCTCTCCCTTCTCGAGTTAACCTGTTCAATAAGTTGTTTACCTTTAAAATGGATGTATCCTGTCCTTTATCTGAGAATCTGGATAATTTTTTTACTATTATTCAAGATTTGCAACGCTTTGGTGATAAGGTTAATGAAAGTCAACAATGTGTGTTGTTATTAAATGCTTTGCCTGCTCAGTTTGACACTTTTAAAGATGTTGTTCAATATAGCACTGATAAATTGGATAAAAAGGTCATCCTTGAGTCCATTATTCAGAAAAATGATGTATTGAAAGTGTTTAAAAACAAATATGAGTCTAAATCTGACACCAAAACTAAAAATAAGAATGAAGTTCTTGTTTCTGAAGGTAGGTTCAGAGGCAATAAGCCTAATAACAACCAAAATCAAAACAGGAATAAACCTCAGAAGGACAATGGTAAACCTGAGTCTAGTCAACATGGTAAATCTGATAAGCCTGATAAATCTCACTTGATGTGTTCTTACTGCTCTAAGTCTGGTCATATTGAAAAACATTGTTTCAAAAGAAAAAGAGATGAAAAAGCTACTGGAAAGTAGCCTATTGTCTAATGTGTCTGAATCTCATCCTTATTATACTCATGAAGTGCTTGCTTTATTAAACACAGCTGATTCTAATACCTGGATTTTGGATTCTGGATGTACTATGCATGCTACCTATCATAAGTCTTGGTTTCATGATCTTAAATGCTTTGATGGTGGCACTGTTATGCTTGGTGATCATTCTGTGCTTAAAATTATAGGTGTTGGATCTATTGCTTTAAAGATGTTTGATAATGTGGTTAGAGTTATTAAGGATGTTAAATGGGTTCCTGCTTTAAGAAGAAACTTGGTGTCTGAAAGTGCACTTGAAGAATTGCATTATGATGTTTTCAGTTCTGCAGGTGTGAGAGTTGTTACTAAGGATGGTAAGCCTGTTATTAAGCGCATTAGAAAAGGTGGCTTATATGAACTTCTTGCTACTCCTGTGATGAATTTCTCTTCTGCTACTGCACTCATTGTTGCTAACTCTGTGAAAACCATGTCTTTGAGTGATACTCTTATGTGGCATAACATGTTATGTCATGTAGGAAATAAAGGTTTAGAACATTTGCATAAATTTGGCATTCTCAACTCTAAACCTTGCACTATTGAGTTATGTGAAAACTGTGTGCTTGGTAAACATACTAGGAAAAGTTTTAAATCATCTGTTCATGTCTCTACTGCTCCTCTTGATTATATACATTCTGATCTTTGGGGCCCTGCCCAAGTCTCAACTGTTGGTCATAAAAGATACTTCATGTCTCTTGTTGATCATTACAGTAGATATGTTTGGGTGTATTTGTTGAAGACTAAAGATGAAGCATTTGAAACTTTTAAGATATGGAAAACTAGAGTTGAAAAGGAAACTGGATTATCTGTTAAATGTTTGAAAACTGACAATGGTTTGGAGTTTTACAATTCTGTGTTTAATGCTTTCTGTCATGAGCATGGTATAAAAAGGCATTTGACAATTCCTGGTACACCTCAGCAAAATGGTACAACTGAGAGGTTAAACAAGACTCTTCTTGAAAAAGCTAGATGCATGTTAATCTCTTCTGGTTTGAAACATAGTTTATGGCGTGAAGCGGTGGTTACTTCTGCTTATTTGATTAATAGAACTCCTTCATCTGTGATTGCTTTTAAAACACCTTATGAGTTATGGACTAAAAGAATACCTAAACTTGATCACTTAAAACCTTTTGGTTGTACTGTCTATTCTTATGTAAATCAAGGTAAGTTGGAACCCAGATCACAGAAATGTGTTCTCCTGGGGTATCCTGGAGGTGTCAAAGGGTATAAACTTTTAATTGTCCAACCTGGTGTTTATAAAACAATTGTGAGTAGGAATGTAATCTTTAATGAGCATGAATTCCATTTTAAAAAGGCTTTTGCTTCTGTGATTCATGAGACTGACTTGCAGGGACAAGGTGATCTCTATGTTCCAAAGAACATAGATTCTGATTCTGATGATGAGTTTGACAGTGGTTATTCTTCTCCCTCCCCTCTCTCTATTTGTTCTCCTGCCCCTCCTGCTTCTGTGATTGTGCAACCTCACCAATTGGGTGGGGAAGCAACTAATGAATCTATTTTGCCTACTTCCTCTTCTGTAACTCCTGTTTCTGTGGATGAGGATACTATTGTTGAATATGTGTCTGCTTCTGGTTCTGGCAATTCTAGTTCTTCAGATGCTTTAAGACATGATTTAACTTATTGGCAATTAACTAGAGATAGAAGTCCTAGGAATGTTATCCCTTATAAGAGATTCATTAATAACATTGTTGAGTTTGCTTGTCTTGTTTCTTCTGTGGTTCAAAATTATACTCCTGAAACTTATGAACAAGTTGTTAGATGTGCTCACTTTAAATTCTGGAAGCATGCTATGGATGAAGAAATAGATTCTATGAGAGTTAATAAAACCTGGACTTTGGTTCCCAAATGATACGGGGTTAGCCGTGGGTTGGTCCGATCTTCGACAACAAGCAAGAACTAAAGAAAGACTCAACAAGATGATTCAAGAACGCAAGAACCAAATCTGACGCAGCCAAGAAAGCTTCAAGAAACGCAAGAAAGATGCAAGATTTATGCAAGACTCAACAAGACTCAAAGAACGCAGCAAGAACAATGCAAGATTCGACCAAGATAGATCAAGATCGATCAAGAATGTAACAAGACTCGACAAAACAGTAGCAAGACTCGAAATTGATATAAAGACACGACCGATAAGGACTGAGTCGATCTATGCAGAGCAAGATAAAGACCCCAGGCCTCCTCAGAGGGTAGGAACCAATACCAATGACTACACAACCCGCCTCTACAACCCTACACAATCAACTAGATAATACTTTGTATTAACGAGATAAGGTAAGTCTCTTTACTTGATCTGTCCCTGTATGAACTCATTATAGTAGATTTGGCCAACTCTTGAGGCCCCGTGGATGTAGGCATAGCCGAACCACGTAAAATCGCTTGTGTTCGTTCTTCGACTTGTGTGTTTCGATTAGATCTGTTATCTCTTGCTCGATTTCATACGCTTCCGCATATTCGCCTATCTCGTTTATCGATCTATAGGTTTTACAACGCGGTATCAGAGCTTGAGTGTCGCGTTCTTGATTTCCTGGCTCATTGTTGAGTTCTAGGGATAGAGAACGGGTGTAGGGCCTCGGGCTGACCTAAAAGGCGACATCGATGGTGCCGCACCCCCCTGCACAACATATCACACCCTTGTTTGCTAGATCTAGGTCTATGTGCTTTATTTCTGGCTTTTGGTGTGTAGATCTGTGTGTTTATGGCTTGTTCTTGCAATATCTTGTTAGATCTACTTGGTTACTGTCAAGATTCAAGGTTTTCTTGAATCTGAGAGTGTTTTGATTCACTTACTAACTTGGTTTCTTTGTTTTTTGCAAGGTACTGGTTACTATGGGTGACAAAGGCACCTATCTAAAGCCCTTCAATGGCCACACGGATTTTTCTATGTGGCAGATTAAAATGAAGGCAATCTTGACAAAAGAAAAATGCTGGGTTGCTGTGACAAATAAGTTTCCTGATGCTACTGCAAAGGAAAAAATCTTGGAAACTGATGAACAGGCCCACAGTGAGATCATGTTGCGCTTAGGAGATGAAGTTGCTAGGCAGGTCTATAATCTTGAGATAGTTGCGAAGTTGTGGGAGGGGTTGGAAGCCCTCTATTTGGTAAAACCTCTCCCTTCTCGAGTTAACCTGTTCAATAAGTTGTTTACCTTTAAAATGGATGTATCCTGTCCTTTATCTGAGAATCTGGATAAATTTTTTACTATTATTCAAGATTTGCAACGCTTTGGTGATAAGGTTAATGAAAGTCAACAATGTGTGTTGTTATTAAATGCTTTGCCTGCTCAGTTTGACACTTTTAAAGATGTTGTTCAATATAGCACTGATAAATTGGATAAAAAGGTCATCCTTGAGTCCATTATTCAGAAAAATGATGTATTGAAAGTGTTTAAAAACAAATATGAGTCTAAATCTGACACCAAAACTAAAAATAAGAATGAAGTTCTTGTTTCTGAAGGTAGGTTCAGAGGCAATAAGCCTAATAACAACCAAAATCAAAACAGGAATAAACCTCAGAAGGACAATGGTAAACCTGAGTCTAGTCAACATGGTAAATCTGATAAGCCTGATAAATCTCACTTGATGTGTTCTTACTGCTCTAAGTCTGGTCATATTGAAAAACATTGTTTCAAAAGAAAAAGAGATGAAAAAGCTACTAGAAAGTAGCCTATTGTCTAATGTGTCTGAATCTCATCCTTATTATACTCATGAAGTGCTTGCTTTATTAAACACAGCTGATTCTAATAACTGGATTTTGGATTCTGGATGTACTATGCATGCTACCTATCATAAGTCTTGGTTTCATGATCTTAAATGCTTTGATGGTGGCACTGTTATGCTTGGCAACTGTATCCAGCTCCAGACATTCAGCAACCCCGCCTCCTCTGCTCGGCAACTGTATCCAGCTCCAGACAATGTCACGAGCCTCCCTTACTTTCTCACACTCAAACCATAGATGTGACTCGGATTCCTCTACCAGTTTGCACAGGGGGCATGATGCTGCTTCCACACCCTTCCAATGCTTCACGATTCGCCCTGTTTTTAGTCGTTTCCTCACAGCAACCCAAGTAACAAACGACCATTTTTTGGACTGGGGGCCCTTCCACAACAGTTCACCCCAATCCACCAATGGGCTACGCAATCGGATTGCATCATATATCTTCTTCGCTGCGAAGGAGCCCTTCTGATTCAGGAATTGCGACAGATCCGAATTTGCATCCATTATTGCAGCAGCTTGAAGTTCAGATCGGACATTCAGCACCCCTTTCCATAGCCATGAATCATAAGCCCGTTTCTGTACTGTCCAGATGTTCCCATTTTTCAAGAGAACAGCCTTTGCCCAGCGTGTCCATATCGATTCCTTATCAAGGACGATGTCTCCAATCAGTGATGACAGCACACTCCGGTTGTTTGCGCCCAACTGCTTTAGTCCCAAACCTCCCTCTTCTATTGGTTTCGTTACTATATCCCAGGCCACCACATTATTTTTACCATTCAGATTTCCATTCCAGAGAAAGCGTCTGCATCTCGACTCTAGGTGTTTTATTACCGCTTGTGGTAATAGAATTGTCTGACTTCAGAACGAGAAGATGCTCTCCAATACAGCTTTAATCAGCTGCAGTCGGCCGGCATAAGACAAGGATTTTGCTGCCCAAGAGTTCAGCCTTGCATCCACCTTATCGTACAAAACTGAGTACCCATCCACCTTTATTCGTCTAGAGTTCAGCGGCATACCAAGATACGTGATAGGGAAGCTACCAACTGTATAGCCCAGCTGCTGCACTATGCCACTCCTCTCAGTTTCCTCAACCCCAGCCAGAAAACAAGTGCTCTTCTGAACATTAAATCTCAAGCCCGATGCCATGAAAAACCGATCCAAGCACTCCTGTATAATTTTCACCGAGACTGCATCAGCCCTACAGAACAGGAGAAGGTCGTCTGCAAATGCAAGATTTGTGATTTCTAATTCCTCACACTTAGGGTGGAAGTTGAAATTCAGATCCTTAACAGCTTCCTTAAGCATGCGATTTAGTATTTCCATACATATCACAAAGAGATACGACGATAGGGGATCCCCTTGCCTCAAACCTCTTCTCCCCTCAAAGTATCCCTCCGGAGCACCATTTATCAATATGGAGAAAGAGGTTGAAGAGATGCATTCCATTATAACTGATATCAGATCAATCGGAAATTCGAGCTGCTCCATCGCAAACTTCACAAACTCCCATCGTACAAAATCATACGCCTTCTGTAAATCAACCTTCAATGTGCACCTTGGCGAGACACGCTTCGTTCCATACCCCTTAAAAATCTCTAATGCCAAAGCACAATTATGTACTAGAGAGCGCCCCGGGATAAAAGCTCCTTGAGTATCGCTAATCAGATTTGACAGATATGGTTTTATCCTCCCAACAATGACCTTACTAACCACTTTCATAATAGTGTTGCAGCATGATATGGGTCGTAGATCTTTGACATAAGTAGGGTTCTTCACTTTAGGAATCAAAGACACGAAAGTGGAGTTGAGCTGACGCAGCACTCTCCCTTTTTCAAAGATTTCAGTAACA
Source organism: Persicaria tinctoria (assembly GCA_037127255.1). Classification (NCBI taxonomy): domain Eukaryota; kingdom Viridiplantae; phylum Streptophyta; class Magnoliopsida; order Caryophyllales; family Polygonaceae; genus Persicaria; species Persicaria tinctoria. Next base: position 63,378,475 of record JBANSL010000002.1, on the reverse strand, counting down.
GCTCTAACAAAATCTCTTCCCAATATGCTCCAGCAGCATTTGAAGAAATGGCTACCGAACCCATCCGGACCCGGAGATTTGTTAATTCCAATAGCCCACAGCGCATCTTTTATTTCCTGTTCTGATGGAATTTTAATCAGCCCTGCCTTCACATCAGCGTGTACAGCAGCTCCTCTCGGAATATCAGGAAACCTGTTTTCTTCTGGTTTTGTGGCAAACAACCATCTTTTATTTAACAATATGCTTCCTGATGTCCTGCTCGTCTTCTATCCATTCGTCCCTATCATCTTTCATCATCTGGACTGCATTAATAGCCCTTCTTTCCTTAACACTTCTGAAAAACAAAGAGGAAGTCTCCTCTCCCATTGTTATCCAATGCATCTTGGCCTTCTGCGCTGTTAAACTTACTAATCTGCCCACATTTTCTCGTAATTCTGATTCCACCTCCTTCGCTCTTTTTACCAGGCCATCATTGTCCTTCTCTTTCATCAACCTTATCTGGATCTCTTTAAGACAATCTTTTTGCATTTTAATCTGCCCTTGCAAGTCTGGGAATACAGCTCGGTCCCAAGAGCGAAGCGCATCCTTTACATTCTTTAACTTCTGAGCATAAATATACTGTTTGGATCCTGACACCTCCGATTGCCAAGCACATCTGATCAAACTCTGGAAAGCAGTTTCATTGCACCAGAAGTTTTTGAACTTAAAAGGATAACGTCGCCCATGCTGCCTACTTCTCAGTGTTACCACTGCAGGTGAATGATCCGAACTCCCAGGGGCGTCAAACAGGGTTTTTGTGTCCTGGTAGGTGTCCCTCCAGAGGTCATTAATCAACACACGATCTATTTTCCTCTCTATCTTACCTGCACCACTACTCCTGTTATGCCATGTGTGCCTAGCACCCACGTAGTCCATGTCAGAGAGGCTGCATTCATTCATTAATTTAGTCATCTCCTCAAAATCGTCATGACGAGCTGCAACCGTTGGCCATTTGTCTCCCACCTCTAAGATACAATTGAAGTCGCCTAAAACCGACCAAGGCACTGTCAATTGTTTAGAGATTTGCATAATTCTGTCCCAAAGCACAGTTCTGTCCTTCTTATAGTTCTCAGCATAGACAAAGGTGACCTCCATACCAAAGGATCTGTCCGTTGAGTCAACCCTGCAATGGATGAGTTGCGCCTCCATACACAGAACCTTTACATCAAATATGGTTGGGTTCCATGTAACCCAAATTCTACCTTTCCCATTACAGCTGCTGCTATTCTCATGGTATTCCCATCCATGCATCAGTGTCATTCTCACATCATTAACATTCTTCCTCCAAACCTTCGTCTCTAAAAAAGCAATTAAAGACATATTATTATCCCAACAATAGCTTGTTAGGAGATTATTCTTTATGCGGTCGTTAAGGCCGCATATATTCCAAGCTGCGAATTTGACTTTATCCATCAATCTCACACATGGGAGTGCTACTCTCCCCATGATTCAATTCAGTTTCAGGCTGTTCAGCAAAACCTAGTTGTGCATCTTCGACCTCCACATCCAAAATAGCATAGCAATTTGCCTTAATCAAGTTCTGTACCATCGAGCATCTCTCAGATGTTCTGTGATTCCCATTTCGTCTCTTTCTGGCTGATGGTGTGCTCCAAGCCTAATCTGCTCCCTTAATCTCTTCACCACTGGCCTGTGTCTCTTCGTCATTGCTTTGTTTCTCTCTATTACTTATCAGCTCTGTCTTAGAGAGCCCGTCTCCTTGCTTTACCTTCTTACCTCCCTCCTTTTCCTCTTCCTTATCAACAACATCAGTTACCTGTTCCTGAACATATCTGCTCTTATCAGTTCCATCATTTCTGTTTTGCTGATTCTGATCCTGCTCACCAGCAGCCATGTTTGAACATGATCCATATCTACTTGCATCAAGTTCGCACTCAGCCGGGTTATCTCCGCTTGTATCTTCTGTCTGTTCCTTCTCCGTATGATCTACCTTGACTCGTTCCACCCATCTCATCTGTTTAGGCTGATTCATTCTCTCTTTCATTCTTTTCTTTCGAATCTGACATGTCTCAAGCACATGCCCAAATTTTACACATTCAGTACAGATACGTGGGAGCCATTCAAAAATGATAGCTTGCTGTGCAGTTTGCCCTTTCGTATCAACAATCTCCACAAACCGTTGTTGTGCTTCCCTTGCTGAGATCTCCACAAGCATTCTGGCATAAGAAATGCCCTCCCCACTCGCAGTCCTTTCGTCCAAGCAAATAGGATTTCCAATAGCACTACCAATCCTTCCCAAAGCAGTCTCACTCGTATACATTAAATCCAGATCCGGCAAGCACACCCAAACCGGGATGCTGTCAAATGCATCCCAAGAGATTGGAATCCCTGATTCCCAAATTTTCAGTATGAGGGGCCGAGTTCCATCCACATACCACGGGCCATTTCGGAGAACCCAATCCCGATCTTCAACCCTCTTAAATTTAAAAACAAAGATGCCATTTTGTTTTTGGTACAGCTTAGGAAGCTCTATCTTCCATTCAGATCTGATAAACGATTGCAGACGCAGGTACTGAACCGGACTCCCAGCGACAATTCCAATCAGAACTGCACCCCATTCCAGCTCTTTCTCCTTCACATCCTCAGGTCGCATCACCACTCTGCCCTTTTCCACATCCAGGTGCTTCTCCAATCGAACATCCCTCTGAATGTTTCTATTATCTCGATAAGGATTCACCTCCACTGCAGCCTTGGCTATTCGAGAGTCTCTTCTTTCAAAACTTCTTTTGAACGCAGCTAGAAAGGAAAGGTCTTTATTCACCTCAGATCCAAACTTAGGGTTAATAGCTTGTCCATCTTTCGGCAGGATCGACGTTGTTGTAGCTTCTTCCTCAATTAATATCCCTTTTCCTTTATCTGGTTTGTCAACCTCAGAGTTGTTGACCGCATTTACTGTCCCTGAGCTACCCTTCTCTTCCTCATTCAATGAACTGCTCCCGCCCTGTGTATCAGTCTTTGCTTGAGATCCATTGCCTTTTCCACTGTACTCACCGGACTTTATGCCTCTCCTGGGTTCCAGAGAAACCCTCGCCTAACCTCTACTCTCTCCGCCCCTGCCGGAATACCGACGGGCCATAAAAGGGGATCTACAAATCCGCCTGTATTATCTGCTATATGTATAATATGTATATACTAAGAGAGACTTACCTTATCTCGTTACTGGGCTTTAGCCCATTAGCTGAGAGAGGCCCAATGGTTGCCCATACTGGAGTTGATGAGCCCATTGCTTAAAGCCCGCGCCAGCTGAAACCCTAAGTTGGAACGCTGCGTTTTAGCCTGGCTGGAGCTCTCCCGTGTTGACCTAGCTATATAAGCTCTTGTTGGACCTTTGCTGCCGTCGTACTATTTGTGCTCTCTCTCTTTCTCTTTATTTTCCACAAGACGCTCTCTCTTCTAGGGTTTTCTAGGGTTTGGTGTTCCTATCCCTTTGCCTGAAGATTCTCCGAGCCTTGAAGCGAAGAAGGTGGCCGACGGTGTCCCTGGTGGTTCTCTGGTGGCCGACGCTCCAAGCTCTGGGCAGCAGCTCTCCTTGTCCAGGCGATCTAGGGTTTGAGATCGAAGACTTCTTCGATCTCTAGTTCCCACACAGGGGGATTTCTTTCTCTCTTGGTTTCTGATCTCATGCATGTCTAGATCTAGGAGTTTTGTATCTCTTTACTTGATCTGTCCCTGTACGAACTCATTATAGTGGATTTGGCCAACTCTTGAGGCCCCGTGGATGTAGGCATAGCCGAACCACGTAAAATCGCTTGTGTTCGTTCTTCGACTTGCGTGTTTCGATTAGATCTGTTATCTCTTGCTCGATTTCATACGCTTCCGCATATTCGCCTATCTCGTTTATCGATCTATAGGTTTTACAACTAAGATTATCGTCTTAAGTGTAGATGCGCGAGATTTTGAGTTCTACTGCTTTGAGCACGCCTTTCCAAAGACCGTAGCATTCCGATCCAATAACGGAAGAAACAGGTGATGATCTAGATTCTGCAAACAGATTGCAACCCGAGATATTTCTGATAAGAAAACCATAAGTGCCAATTTTGTTAGAGGAAAGAGCACCATCAAAATCCAATTTTTACAAATTGAGCCTTGGCTTAATCCATTTGGTTTTTCGTTTCTTGTTTTTTAGGGCTGTTCTCCTTCTTACGAATGTCTTGTTCTAAGGTTAGGTCATCGATTTTTTATTTCTCCCAGTTAGTTAATTGGTCCTTTATAAAGGAAACAATTATTTTGGGGTTAGAGTTAACTTTATCAAAGAGAGCTTTGTTTCTGAAGTACCAAGAACACCACCAAGTTGTAGCAAGTGATCAAAATTGTGATTTGCCTAGTAAGGTATAAAGAGCACATAAGGATTCATTTATGTTGGTAGTGGTGTCATAAGCTACATGAAGATTGTTATAGATTTTAGGAGAGAGCTAGTGTATTGTGCGTGTTATTGTTGGGCAGTGAAATAACAGATGTTCAGTGTCTTCAAACATCATTACACAAAGGGGGCAGTCAGTCGGAATTCCAACACCTCGGGAGACCAGTTTGGCCGAGGTAGCTAGGTAATCCATTTTTGGAGATTCGGCACAAAAAAAAACTTTGATTTTTGGGGCCATGTCTAGTTTCCATATCCAAAGAAGGTTTGTTATTGAATGATTTTTTGCTTTGTTGGTGAGGTCAATTGTTGAAGCAGTCGAGAACCAACCATTTTTACTACAGGTCCAGTATAGTCTGTCTTGGTTAATATGCTTTGGAATCGGGGTTTGTATGATTCTTTCTAGAGTATCTCTTCCAACATTGTTGTTTATAGTGTTATGAAGTTTATCAGTATCCCAAAGTTTATCATCGGTTATGAAGCTGCCCACCGTTAAGTCGTTGTCAACTGAGCTTGGGTTTGAAGCAAGAGCCAATAAGGGGGAATCACCAATCCATAAGTCATGCAAGAAGTTTATTGACATTATGTTGGCTATGCCCCAACGCAGACCGGTTTTAAAGAGGGGAATAAGAGATGTCAGTTTTGACCATTGCCAAGATACCTTCCCCTTTTTCTCAAAATCGAGAATTGGGTTATGTTTCTGGTATTTTTGGGATATTAGTCTTACCCATGAGTAAGGTCCGCACAACCGCTTGCGGAACATACATGCCGCTTAACTATAGTCTGAAAACATATAACGGAGCCTCAACCGCACTTGAAACCCTTCGAAAAATTTATCGCCGCACAATACTAGATAATACTTTGTATTAACGTTGTATAGAATTAAAGTATAGCATTTCAATGATCTTAAAACAATACAACAATCTGAGTTTCACCAAAAGAAAATAGTTGGTCGATGACGGGAGAATAACGACTCATATCACAAATATGTGTACATCATATTGAAACAATTACGGAACATTCTTACTGAAACATAAAAACGACATACAATCCATACAATTGTAGTGTGTCACCAAAAAATTACGGCATGTTGCGCGCGTCCAGATCATTGTAAATCGCAAACCGCCAAATCTCGGAGTGTCTCAAAGTTTACGGCCAGCCTCGCCGCGCGTCTGCTGCTGTATTTCGGTGTGCAGCCAAACTCGGCGTCAACACCATTCCAACTCTCAAATTTCTAAACCTCACAGCGTGCCCCAGCATACGACTAACATGCTCCAACATTCTGCCTAGCTTCCTCTTCTCCAAGAGCAGGGCGCAACATTTCCAATCAAAGTTTTCTACCGAGAACAAACGGACAGATATTTATAGGGATTCTGTGTACGGGATCAGCAGTTCCGCATCGAAAATCGTAAATATACGCAGTTTGGTGCGTATAATTACACCATTTGGAGCGAATAGGTACGCACCACACTGCTCATATATACGCAGTGCGGTGCGTATACATACGCAGTGTCGTGCATATGTATACGTGAGTACTTGCGTAAAGTTACGCAAACCTTCGTTTATATGTAACTGTTGAATGTCCGCAAAGTACAACGGTTTATACTGTAGTTACGCTAATTTAATTCCGCCTCATATACAAGACTTGGTGAATCTAGTATCCACAAGCCCCCTTCTGCGGACAACTTGAAGCACCAGAAGGGGGCTTGTGAATACTAGGATCACCAAGTCTTGCGAAGTTGACGAACACAAAGCAAACCAAGCTAGATAGATACCAATCGATGATCAACGAGCACAGCTCTAGTTGGATCAACAAGACACTCCATGTGTTTCACACAATTTGAGAGATCTAAATTCTATTCATAATGTTCTAATTGAATTACAATAGGAGAACTCGGAATATATAGGCCACGCAGGGCTGTTGGGCCGAGTTAGATGATAGAATAAGATAAAACTAACATCTAATGGAAATAATAAAAATAACCTTAAAGTTTCCTAAAATAACTTAAGTATAAGAAATACTAAATAGGAAATAAATATAATGTTCCAAAACTTAACAAAATCCCGTCAAAACCAGCAGCAGCTCAAAGAATGTGGATTTCGGCCAAGCTATAGGACGAATCTGGAAAAACCTTCAACAGCAAAGTTGTAGATCTCTTCGTCCTCGTTCCAACAAGGTATGGCACGCCTCAATCCGATCAATATTGAATCCGTACGACCCATTTTACAGAGACGTCGAAAAGCTGTCAAGTATTCTGAACGAGTTGAAGGTTGCTTCAAGGTTGATAAATCATCCTTGAAATGCAGTCACTGTGGCATGACTGGTCACACAGTTGAAGGTTGCTTCAAGATAATCGGTTATCCAGAGTGGTTCAAGAATCCAAAGGCAAAGAATGAAACACGCACAACTTCTACAGCTACTGGCATGGTGGATTCTCCATTGGAGGATGATGGTGAAAGCACTACCAAGTCATTTGACATGTCTTTTGTCAATGTTGTGTGTAAGGAGGTTCTGAGAGCTATGAAAGGCAAGGACGCCATGCCTTCCACATGCTTTGCAGGTATTGTGTTTGCTTTGAATGCTTCTAAATTCAGTTTTGAGAATTCCAGTATCTGGATAGTTGATTCAGGAGCCACAGACCACATGACTTGCAATAGAACTTTCCTAAGAAATAGAAGGTCTCTTTCTCGGCTGATCAATGTCTGCTTACCTGATGGATACATTAGGAAAGTGCATGAGGTTGGGGATGTGAGATTAGCATGTGGTTTGATGTTACAGGATGTATTTTACATTCTAGAATTCAAAATCAATCTGCTCTCTGTAGGGAAGATGGTTGATGATAGAGATTATGATGTGGTTTTTAAGAAATCAAAGTGCTTATTTCAGGACCATAGGACTGGCAAGGTCATTCTCAGTGTTGATAGACTGGCCAGGAAACTCTTCAAAGCTGAATTGTCTATAGTAGGGATCAGTGATGATGCAAGGATTGCAAGGACACCTATGAAGTCTTTTTGTGCTTCTGTTGATAGAAATAAACCTGTAACTAGGAGTTTACTTCACTCTAGGTTGGGACACATGTCTTTTTCCAAATTGCAACATGTTCATGGTTGTAAATGCTCGGATTTTTAAATCCTAATTTTTTTCGGAAAAACAGAATTAAAAATGAAATTAAATTGGTTTTAAAACTCATTTAGCGGATTCTGACCAGAATATAAAATTTGATGAATAATTTCAATCCTTTTATCTCAAAAATTCCAAATTTTTATCGGATGGCGATATCCTTTCGGTTTTAAAAAAAATCTAATTGACCGAGTAAGCGGGATTCAGGGAAACTAACATTCGAGAATTAATTTCGGGGTTCAAAATTCACATAATCGGGATTTCTTCCGAGTATTTATTTTAGCCATTCCCACACTCTAACCAATCCTCACCCACTCCCATTACTCACCATACCCTTCAAGATTCAACCCACCCCTTACCCCATCATCACCCTTCTTGCTCCCATTCCCCTTCACATCGCCATCACCATCTCTCCATCACCACCAGCAACCACCACTGCGCCACCTCCCCATCCCCTTGTCCTTCGATTTCCGGCACCACTACTCCACATCGTCACCTCCTCCTCGTCGCCGACTAGCAGCCAGGAGCCCTGTTCCTCCTCTTGACGCGTCGAGCTGAGCAGCAACAAAACCCTTCACACCTTCCTCAACGACCACCAGCGGCAACCACCGGCCAGAAGCCCCCGGAGATTCCCCAAGCGCAGCCCCCTCCCCGCCCTGTTTTCTGTTTCTTCGCGGTAAGGTCTCGACTTCTCTCGACCCCTCTTCTTCACCTCTTATCAACCTAAAGGTCCCTCCTTTAATCCCTTGCTCCTCTCCCATGCACGTCCGATCGAAGAACCGGCCTCGACGCACCCGGACGCGCCTCCCCGAGCTCTGTTTCCGGCGAGACGAAATTGCCCCTCATGAGCCTTCTTCCTTCCTCCTTCTTCTTTCCCTTCCTTCTGTTTGTGCATCTGTGTTTTTGGTGTCATGATCGGGGTTGAAGTCGGAGTCCGGGACTGACGCCGACGAGCTCCTCTCTTTCCCTGGGGTTCGAACAATCTGGGAAGATAGAAGAGGGAGCAAACGCGGGCCCCACCTTGCCATCTTATTTTCCACCTAGGCATGGGGCCCTCCTTCTTTTCTAATTCCGGCTCCAATTGAAAGGAGAAAGGGCTTAGTGTTGGTCCTAAATTTTGGGCCTAATTTTGGTGTTAAAAAGAGAAATGATTTTGGACATTTTTACTAAACAAAACCGGTTTTGGAGTTCTAGAAAAAGGAGGGTCGGTTTTGGTATTTAATAAAAAAAAGGGGTATGTTTTGGATTTTATAAATATAAGGGATGACTTTTATAAAGTAAAAATATTTGGGATTTTTAAAAGATTGGAAAATATTTTATTAAAATGTTTAAATGTGAATAGTATTTGAAATATTATATAATATCATTGGGATTTAAAATATAAGATATTGTTTTGCGATTAAAGATATGGTGATTCAAAAATATGATATTATGAGACTTGGATTTTAGAAAAAGGAATTTGACAAACAATTTCCAAAGTCAAAATTTATAACTAGTTGATTCGGATTTTGAAATGGTTTGGAGCTAATTAACGTGGGAATCTGATTTGTTTCAATGACTAATTAGCATGACGTTATGATTTACGTGGGCTAATGGCATGATTGGTTGACTAATAGCATGATGAAATGTTAAGATTTTTATTGTTAACTTATGCTTTTAAGATATGATGATATGATGAACTCGAGTTATGTGATATGTGGATATATGATGATGAATGTGATGATCTCTTGATATATGTGACATGCGGATATATTGTGGCGAATACATTAATGTGGCTGAACGGAATGATGATTGCGATATGGTTGTTATTCCCGTTGAATGATGTGTGCTTGAATGCTTGATTGATTAGATATAGACTTATATATATGTTCTGATATGTATCTAGGTAATACTTTGTGATTATGAACGATGTATGCTGGATCTTCTATTATGATGTTCTGCGTAGCCAGGTAAGTCTCTTCGGAGCTTACTCAGATTGAAATAGAGAAATTCCCTGCTTTAGGTGCATGATATACTAGGTGCTTGCATTCATAATCAGCATGTCATGTAGTACCATGCTAGGCTGCATTGACCGTTGAGCATTCTACTTCTTTATGCGTATGTAAACAGAACGGCCGTTATCTGTGAAGTAACTAGAGTCTTTGCTAGGGTTACAGGACGACCCAGTCCCATCGGGTCCCGTCCTGAGTCAATCGAGTCATGGAACTTCCTTTACTTATATTATGAGCTGCCTGCGGGCTTTAGGGTTGGGCATGCGTGCCGCCCGATTATTATGGCATGTGTGCCGTCTCTGCCCTATCGGAAGGTGGTGGAGGTACGAGAGGGATATACCACTTGGTATTTTGTGCTAAGGCCTTATTATTCTTATGCACTTGATATTAGGAGCATGTTAGTGTGTTACTGTTTCGCCTTGCATCTAGAAGCATCTTTATTAGGTATAGCGTATGTGTGTGCTTAGGGCCGGGATGCAGAGCCAAAGTGGGCATCGATCTGATCCCGCCCACTACCAATTTTTTCAGGTATCCGTTATCCTTACTACTATTGATGCTGATTTGGCTCCATGACCGCGGGGTCTAACACGGCGGAAAGAGAGAGTTGAGATTCCAACTTCACCAATTTAATTACAGTTTGGATTTGAATGATTGATCATATTTTGACCCAGCTTTGCCGTGGCACCCCCTTGTATTATGCTTTACTTCCGTTATTTGTGTGACCATTGGTTTTCCACGTTTAGACCTACGACAGGTACAGGGGACTTCCCCGGGGATTCCAACGATCCCTTCGAACTTGGGTATGAAATCCCACTTTGAAAACGTTAGTTTAGAATTTCAAACCTTCAACCTGTACTCGGGGCGCAAGATCCTAATGAGGGGTTTCATCCCTCGAAACGTAACCTGAGAATCATAATCTCGGGCCGTTACAATGGTTGCAAAGTTGTTGTTGATTCAGTTGATTTTTGTGAACCATGTGTTTTGGCAAAACATCACTCTCTCCCTTTTGATATGAGCAAGTCTGTTGCAACTGAAAAGTTTGCCTTAATTCACATTGATTTGTGGGGTCCTTAAAGATATAAATCCATTAGTGGAGCTCCCTATTTCATCACTAACTTGGATGATTACAGTAGAGCAATGTGGACACACTTGGTCAATGATAAATCTCAGGTGGCTGCAGTGGTTACTGATTTTATTTTGATGATTGAGACACAGTTTCAGGTGAAGGTTAAAGCCATAAGAACTGATCATGGAACTGAATTTTTTAAGTGTAATCAGTTTTTCAGAGATAAGGGAATTGCTCATCAGTTTTCTATGCCATATGTTCCTCAACAAAATGGAAGAGTTGAGAGAAAACATAGGCATTTGTTGGAGACTACAAGATCTCTTAGGTTTCATGCATCCTTACCTATTCGGTTTTGGGGTGAGTGTGTCTTAGCTGCTACACATTTCATTAATTTGATGCCATCATCCGTGTTATAATGATCCTCACCTTTTGAGAAATTCTATGAGAAAAATCCTGACTACAGCTATTTAAGGGTGGCGGGATGCCTTTGTTTTGTGTTGAAGAAAGGTCCTCACATTGATAAGTTTGATGCCAAGGCCAGGAAATGTGTGTTTCATGGCTATTCTACTGATCACACAGCCTATAAGGTATTTGATCTGAATGATAACAAGGTTGTCATCGGTAGGGATGTCTTGTTTTGTGAAGATTCCTTTCCCTTTGCTAAAGAACAAAGTTGCACATCTGACCCACCCTCTCAAACTCAGCTCTTACCATTGGTCAACCCTACTTTTAGTCCACAAAATGTGGTCCCAGGTACAACTATTTCTTCCAATCCCAATTAGAGCTGGCAAAACCCGACCCGAACCCGAAAACCCGACCCGGTCGACCCGGAACCGATTGTTTTGAACACCGATCAACCCGACTCATTTTGGACCCGAAATCCGAATAACCGATAACCGAAACTCACCCAAATCCGAATGAACCGAACCCGATTCAACCGAAACCCATTAAGATCCGAACCCGTTACAACCGAAACCCGATATAACCCGAACTTTAAGATACATTCTAGTAAATTTTTCAAAATGAATATTGAAATAACTGAAACCCGAGACAACCGAAACCCGAATGAACCGAAACCCGATACAACCGAAAACCGAACCCGACCCAACCAAATGACCAAATTATTAGACATTACCCGAAACCGAATGACCCGAAACCCGAATTACCCGAAACCCGAATAACCCGAAACCCGACTAACCGAACCCGAACCCGATCCGACCCGCCCGATTGCCACCTCTAATCCCAATGTGGTACCTGAAACACTTGTGCCCTATTCCGGATATAGCCATTGATTCACCTATACCCTCTGATTCCAGCTCCACATCTACCATCCCCATCCTATCTCAAATTCCAAATACCATCCAAAATCCCATACCTGTCAACACTAGATCCACAAGACATCCTTAAATCTCTACCCATCTCAAAGACTTTTACTGTCCTACACTTAATTCTTCCATGTCTAATTCCTTTATGGTATCATCTCTGGATAATCATACCTTTTATCCTCCAGATTATGTGGCTTCTCTTGCCAATGTGCTCTCTCTTCATGAGCCAGGAACCTATAGACAGGCTAAGGATGACCCTATGTGGATAGAGGCCATGCAAAATGAGCTTCAGGCTCTTGATTCAAACAAAACAGGGATTGTTACTGAATTGCCTCCAGGAAAGGTTGCAATTGGATGTAGGTGGGTTTATAAAATAAATTTTAGACCTGTTGGAAATGTGGAGAGATACAAGGCTCGGTTAGTGGCTAAAAGGTTACAATCAGGTCAAATGAAAGGACTTCAAGCATACCTTCTCTCCAGTGGAAAAGTTCACTACTGTTAGGGTATTGATTGCTTTAGCTACTATGAAGGGTTGGTGTGTTCATCAGCTGGACATAAATAATGCATTTCTTCATGGCTTTTTGGATGAAGAAGTGTTTATGGTGCCTCCACCAGGTTATTGATGTCCATGTTTTATGCTTATTTCTGCTTCTTATTCTATTATTTAGGGTTGGGAATATAGCGAATTTGTGTAGTATATACGTATTTGTAAGAAATAGAGGTCTACATAAGTTTTTGCTTAATATTACAGAATTTAGAGCCATTCTGAGACGAAACGAAAAGACGGGATTCTACTCGACTTCGACCAGAAGCTCCTCGAAGTCGACTACAGCTGAAGCAAAACCAAGTAGAGAAAGAAGAAGAAGGCAACTCGAGCTGAACGTTACTCGACGTCGACCGACTTTGGTCGAAGTCGGCCAAGCCTAAATCGAGTCAAGACCCAGCATCGACCAAGGAGGTGAAGCCAAGAAGATTCAAGTTGACATCGACCAGCACAAGTCAATATCGAGTAAAAGTTGGTCGATTTTCCCTCCTGGAGCCGAGATCGAGTTGCTGAAGAGAAGACGGGAAAATGCTGGTTGATATCGAGTAAGTCTACTCGATATCGAGTTGACCTCAGTGGCCGTTTTCGAGCTTAGTCCGAGTCTTGTTAAGATTCTATCCTGAATCCAATGGAGATATTTCCGAGAGAAGATTCCCAACACATGAAGATTTAGATATTTTTCCTTTTTATCTTTTTATCTATCCTAAAGGTTAAACAATTAATTACCCTAAGGATTTATCTAGTTTTACTTATTTAGGTATATTTATTTCCATGTAGAATTTTATCTTTAGATATTAGATAGATATTCCTTCCTTGATTAGCAAGGATTAGAAGCCTATAAATAAAGCCCATGGGGTTAGTTTTTATTCATTCAATCTTAGGAAGAGAAGTAGTTCAATACATAGTTAAGAAGTTCAAAGGTTTTAGGGTTTTGGCATTCTACGAATGTGTGAGTGCCGGGATTGTAAAGACTTTGAATATAGTTAATGCAAGTTTATTTTACATCAATGATGTCGATTGCTATGATGAGGCGCAAGTAGTCCACCTACTTCTAGGGTTGGGGTGAGCCCAACGAGAGCCATGTGGGTGGATTAGCGATTGCAAAAGAAGGTACTTTATCTTATTCTATTCCGTGTGCTTCATCTTTGATTGAGAAATTGAAGAACTCATGTTGTAAAACTTGGGTAGTAATTAGGATTTTTATTCGGGAGATAATAAATTCTAATTGTGAAAAGGAATAGATACAATTAGGGTTATTTATCGCGAGATTTATATTCATACTTGTCGGATTGGGTGAAAGCCTTCTCCTTTACCGATAAAGTCACCATCTTTTATGATTTATAATTCCGCTTTCGTGGTAATCGTTGTTGCAAACCCTGATCTTGGAAGTCTTTTTCACACATTGTTTAAAGTTCGAGATTTGCATTCGTTAGTTACTGTTTCTACTCGACTTCGAGTACACCCTAGTCGACGTCGACCACTGACCTTCGATCGAGCAAGACCGCTGTTGTTTGTGTCTCTACAGTACTCGACTACGACCAATCTACTCGACGTCGAGTAAGCCTAGTCGACGTCGACCACCACCAGCATCTTCTGTTGCTGGAAATCTGATACAGGGTTAGCCGTGGGTTGGTCCGATCTTCGATAACAAGCAAGAACTAAACAAGAATGACTCAAGAAACACCAAGAACCAAGGGCTGTTGATGTCGACTCTAACAAGACTCAAAGAGACGATTCAAGATCTGCAAGAAACAATCAAGAATGATCAAGAAAGGTTCAAGATTGATCAAGAAAGCAAAGAACGCAGCAAAGACTCTTAAAGAAAGATGCAAGACTCGAAATTCAAGAACAAGAATGGAAAGACACGACCTGATAGGGACTGAGTCGATCTATGTAGCACAAGATAAAGACCCCAGGCCTCCTCAGAGGGTAGGAACCAATACCAATGCCTACACAACCCGCCTCTACAATCCGACATAATCAAGCGGACAACTTGAAGCACCAGAAGGGGGCTTGTGGATACTAGATTCACCAAGTCTTGCGAAGTTGATGAACGGCAAAGCAAACCAAGCTAGATCAAACCAATTCGATGATCAACGAGCACAGCTCTAGTTGGATCAACAAGACACTCCATGTGTTTCACACAATTTGAGAGATCTAAATTCTATTCATAATGTTCTTATTGAATTACAATAGGAGAACTCGGAATATATAGGCCACGCAGGGCTGTTGGGCCGAGTTAGATGATAGAATAAGATAAAACTAACATCTAATGGAAATAATAAAAATAACCATAAAGTTTCCTAAAATAACTTAAGTATAAGAAATACTAAATAGGAAATAAATATAATGTTCCAAAACTTAACAAAATCCCGTCAAAACCAGCAGCAGCTCAAAGAATGTGGATTTCGGCCAAGCTATAGGACGCATCTGGAAAAACCTTCAACAGCAAAGTTGTAGATCTCTTCGTCCTCGTTCCAACAAGGTATGGCACGTCTCAATCCGATCAATATTGAATCCGTACGACCCATTTTACAGAGACGTCGAAAAGCTGTCATTTGCACCTTTGAATCTTCTCCCAAGGTGGAGCCTTCTTCTTCCTCTTGAGAATGAAATATTCCGAAGGTGTCTTGGATGGTCCCGCATCAATCTCCCTTTCTTGAAAAGGATTCGTCCTCGAATCCAAGGTCGCATTTGATTCCGCAAAGGCATCCACACGAGCTCCTGGATCGAAAACCTCTTGTCCATGGAAACTCATCTCAAGACCAATTGATGTAGGGATTGGCCACTCCTCGATGGATATTATCTCAGCTTCATCTACAAAATCAAGAAAAGAAACTTTATGAGTGCATAATTCATATTTTATATCATCATTATGTTCTAATGTAATATGCACTTTAGCTTGGTCAATAATCCCTAAGTTTCCATCCAATGCTAGCAACTTTTCATCCTTTTCCAAGGCTGAATTTTCAATTAACTCAATGCTAGCAATAGTAGAAGAAGTTTCATCATCAATGATCATATTAGAAACTATGTCTTCTTCTAAGCATGTAGTATGACATAAATCTTTTCTTTGATTATCATCACAAGGCATAGGTTGAACATTTAAATCAATCAAAGAATCATCATTCTCATATTCAATGCAAACATTATCATGATCATAGGCAAGTAAATTAAGATTTTGATCCTTTTTTATCAACATGCTCTTTAATTTCAGCAATAAGAGAAGCATCTATCCTAGAAGAAACATGATGTTGAATAACATTATTAGGAGGAATAGGATGAGGTTCTTCCCTTTCATTAGATGGAACTTTAAATCCAGGGATAACTTGATAACCCAGGGCCGCCAATCGTTTATTCGTCCTCTCAAAGTCCTCATTTATCTTAGCCATGTTTATCTTAGTCGTGCTTGCATTCATCTTAGCCATGCTTGCATTCATCTTAGCCATGTTCTCCATAAAGGTAGTGTACCAGTCATTTCCCTAGCTATTAGACATCTCAAAGCAACAAACAAAGAACTATGTAAAAGTTAGAAAAATAAAAACAACCTCACAAGTGTTTCGCTCACACTCCCTCTCTAATTGGTATGTCACGCTTGTTGGGGCAATCCGCTTTGGGCAAATCAACACTCAAGCAAAGAACAAAGCAATCAAAGTATGCAATCAAGAGAATGAATGAAACAACAACAAAGTACTCGACAAAAGGGATAGAGTACTCGACAGTAGCTTGTAAGCACTCGATTCAAGCAAAAACAAAGGCAATTGCAAGAAATCAATTCGACACAACAAGGTTGCACTCGACAGGGGTCTAATGCACTCGACACACACAAGAGAGAACTCGGCAAGGGCTGAGATCACTCGACTCAAACAATTCAAGCACACAACAGTACTCGATCAAGGAGAGAAAGAGCACTCGACACAAAAGAAAATAAGAAAGCAAAAGAAAACTTGGAAATTTACCTCTTTTGATTGAAAACCTTTAAGTTAGGATGTTGTAGTTGCAGGGTAGGGTTTCAATTTTTTTGTGGAGGTGTATGTGTTTAGGATAGGGTATGTCGACTAGGGCCGATAAGAAGAAGGGGTTCACCAATTGTCCTTGGGAGCTTTCTTGCACTAGATCAACCAAACACTTTCCTTTTTTTTTTTTTGACTTACTTTTACCCCTAGTGAATTTTATCCTCCTAGGTCCAAGTTTTTAATGTGATTTTCGAAACTGATTTTTTTTTTTTTTTTTTTATATACTAATGCAAGAAAGACTCTAAGAATGTATATTGGACTCGAAAATTTAATGATAATGGTGAAAAGATAATAAAATTCAGCCCTAATGCAAATATATAGATAGAATGGCTATTTTAGAAAATAGGATCTATCTTATGCCTTAATAGATATTTGATAGATATAATGTCTTTGATCCACCAAAAATCAGAATTTAAATAGGCAATAGATAATATGGAAATAGATATAGATAGATCAAAGTTCCAAAGATAGAACAAAGGATAGAAAAGATAACAAACTAGGGTTTGCTTTGTGTGGAGGCTGATTTTCGGCCAAGAGAAACTATGGGGACACTTTGTGCCGCCGGCTAGGGTGTACACAAAGGGATGTGTGCACTGACTTGGTCGACTCCACGGTCTCGGCTAGGCTTTGTATTTAGGCTATGCAACCACAAACGATCACAAACTCAAGATTAGTAATATAATCAAAAAGAATGCAAGAAGAAAAGACCAAAACAAGAAAAGGACTCTTTTTTTGTGGTTTTTGTGTTTAGAAAAGAAAAAGACTCAATCTTGATGTCGGAAACCAAAGCTCTGATGCCAATTTTGATACGGGGTTAGCCGTGGGTTGGTCCGATCTTCGACAACAAGCAAGAACTAAAGGAAAGACTCAACAAGACGATTCAAGATCTGCAAGAAACAATCAAGAATGATCAAGATTCCAACAAGAACTCAAGAAACGCAGCAAGAATGAACAAGAAGACGCAAGAACTTAATCAAGATGATCAAGATCTTTCAAGAACGCAGCAAGATCACCAAGAACAGGACTGATCTTGATGTCGACAATAACAAGAACAACAAAGACTCGATAAAGATAGATAAAGACTCGAAATTGAATGCAAGAATTGAAAGACACGACCTGATATGGACTGAGTCGATCTATGTAGCACAAGATAAAGACCCCAGGCCTCCTCACAGGATAGGAACCAAGTCTTGCGAAGTTGATGAACGGCAAAGCAAACCAAGCTAGATCAAACCAATTCGATGATCAACGAGCACAGCTCTAGTTGGGTCAACAAGACACTCCATGTGTTTCACACAATTTGAGAGATCTAAATTCTATTCATAATGTTCTTATTGAATTACAATAGGAGAACTCGGAATATATAGGCCGGCAGGGCTGTTGGGCCGAGTTAGATGATAGAATAAGATAAAACTAACATCTAATGGAAATAATAAAAATAACCTTAAAGTTTCCTAAAATAACTTAAGTATAAGAAATACTAAATAGGAAATAAATATAATGTTCCAAAACTTAACAAAATCCCGTCAAAACCAGCAGCAGCTCAAAGAATGTGGATTTTGGCCAAGCTATAAGACGAATCTGGAAAAACCTTCAACAGCAAAGTTGTAGATCTCTTCGTCCTCGTTCCAACAAGGTATGGCACGCCTCAATCCGATCAATATTGAATCCGTACGACCCATTTTACAGAGACGTCGAAAAGCTGTCATTTGCACCTTTGAATCTTCTCCCAAGGTGGAGCCTTCTTCTTCCTCTTGAGAATGACATCGTCCGAAGGTGTCTTGGATGGTCCCGCATCAGTCTCCCTTTCTTGAAAAGGATTCGTCATCGAATCCAAGGTCGCATTTGATTCCGCAAAGGCATCCACACGAGCTCCTGGATCGAAAACCTCTTGTCCATGGAAACTCATCTCAAGACCAATTGATGTAGGGATTGGCCACTCCTCGATGGATATTATCTCAGCTTCATCTACAAAATCAAGAAAAGAAACTTTATGAGTGCATAATTCATATTTTATATCATCATTATGTTCTAACGTAATATGCACTTTAGCTTGGTCAATAATCCCTAAGTTTCCATCCAATGCTAGCAAGTTTTCATCCTTTTCCAAGGCTGAATTTTCAATTAACTCAATGCTAGCAATAGTAGAAGAAGTTGCATCATCAATGATCATATTAGAAACTATGTCTTCTTCTAAGCATGTAGTATGACATAAATCTTTTCTTTGATTATCATCACAAGGCATAGGTTGAACATTTAAATCAATCAAAGAATCATCATTCTCATATTCAATGCAAACATTATCATGATCATAGGCAAGTAAATTAAGATTTTGATCATTTTTATCAACATGCTCTTTAATTTCAGCAATAAGAGAAGCATCTATGCTAGAAGAAACATGATGTTGAATAACATTATTAGGAGGAATAGGATGAGGTTCTTCCCTTTCATTAGATGGAACTTTAAATCCAGGGATAACTTGATAACCCAGGGCCGCCAATCGTTTATTCGTCCTCTCCAAATCCTCATTTATCTTAGCCATGTTTATCTTAGCCATGCTTGCATTCATCTTAGCCATGCTTGCATTCATCTTAGCCATGTTCTCCATAAAGGTAGTGTACCAGTCATTTCCCTGGCTATTAGACATCTCAAAGCAACAAACAAAGAACTATGTAAAAGTTAGAAAAATAAAAACAACCTCACAAGTGTTTCGCTCACACTCCCTCTCTAATTGGTATGTCACGCTTGTTGGGGCAATCCGCTTTGGGCAAATCAACACTCAAGCAAAGAACAAAGCAATCAAAGTATGCAATCAAGAGAATGAATGAAACAACAACAAAGTACTCGACAAAAGGGATAGAGTACTCGACAGTAGCTTGTAAGCACTTGATTCAAGCAAAAACAAAGGCAATTGCAAGAAATCAATTCGACACAACAAGGTTGCACTCGACAGGGGTCTAATGCACTCGACACACACAAGAGAGAACTCGGCAAGGGCTGAGATCACTCGACTCAAACAATTCAAGCACACAACAGTACTCGATCAAGGAGAGAAAGAGCACTCGACACAAAAGAAAATAAGAAAGCAAAAGAAAACTTGGAAATTTACCTCTTTTGATTGAAAACCTTTAAGTTAGGATGTTGTAGTTGCAGGGTAGGGTTTCAATTTTTTTGTGGAGGTGTATGTGTTTAGGATAGGGTATGTCGACTAGGGCTGATAAGAAGGGGTTCACCAATTGTCCTTGGGAGCTTTCTTGCACTAGATCAAACAAACACTTTCCTTTTTTTTTTTTTTGACTTACTTTTACCCCTAGTGAATTTTATCCTCCTAGGTCCAAGTTTTTAATGTGATTTTCGAAACTGATTTTTTTTTTTTTTTTTTATATACTAATGCAAGAAAGACTCTAAGAATGTATATTGGACTCGAAAATTTAATGATAATGGTGAAAAGATAATAAAATTCAGCCCTAATGCAAATATATAGATAGAATGGCTATTTTAGAAAATAGGATCTATCTTATGCCTTAATAGATATTTGATAGATATAATGTCTTTGATCCACCAAAAATCAGAATTTAAATAGGCAATAGATAATATGGAAATAGATATAGATAGATCAAAGTTCCAAAGATAGAACAAAGGATAGAAAAGATAACAAACTAGGGTTTGCTTTGTGTGGAGTCTGATTTTCGGCCAAGAGAAACTATGGGGACACTTTGTGCCGCCGGCTAGGGTGTACACAAAGGGATGTGTGCACTGACTTGGTCGACTCCACGGTCTCGGCTAGGCTTTGTGTTTAGGCTATGCAACCACAAACAATCACAAACTCAAGATTAGTAATTTAATCAAAAAGAATGCAAGAAGTAAATAACCAAACAAAGAAAAGACTCTATTTTTGTGTTTTTGTGTTTAAGAAAAGAAAAAGACTCAATCTTGATGTCGGAAACCAAAGCTCTGATGCCAATTTTGATACGGGGTTAGCCGTGGGTTGGTCCGATCTTCGACAACAAGCAAGAACTAAAGGAAAGACTCAACAAGACGATTCAAGATCTGCAAGAAACAATCAAGAATGATCAAGATTCCAACAAGAACTCAAGAAACGCAGCAAGAATGAACAAGAAGACGCAAGAACTTAATCAAGATGATCAAGATCTTTCAAGAACGCAGCAAGATCACCAAGAACAGGACTGATCTTGATGTCGACAATAACAAGAACAACAAAGACTCGATAAAGATAGATAAAGACTCGAAATTGAATGCAAGAATTGAAAGACACGACCTGATATGGACTGAGTCGATCTATGTAGCACAAGATAAAGACCCCAGGCCTCCTCACAGGATAGGAACCAAGTCTTGCGAAGTTGATGAACGGCAAAGCAAACCAAGCTAGATCAAACCAATTCGATGATCAACGAGCACAGCTCTAGTTGGGTCAACAAGACACTCCATGTGTTTCACACAATTTGAGAGATCTAAATTCTATTCATAATGTTCTTATTGAATTACAATAGGAGAACTCGGAATATATAGGCCGGCAGGGCTGTTGGGCCGAGTTAGATGATAGAATAAGATAAAACTAACATCTAATGGAAATAATAAAAATAACCTTAAAGTTTCCTAAAATAACTTAAGTATAAGAAATACTAAATAGGAAATAAATATAATGTTCCAAAACTTAACAAAATCCCGTCAAAACCAGCAGCAGCTCAAAGAATGTGGATTTTGGCCAAGCTATAAGACGAATCTGGAAAAACCTTCAACATCAAAGTTGTAGATCTCTTCGTCCTCGTTCCAACAAGGTATGGCACGCCTCAATCCGATCAATATTGAATCCGTACGACCCATTTTACAGAGACGTCGAAAAGCTGTCATTTGCACCTTTGAATCTTCTCCCAAGGTGGAGCCTTCTTCTTCCTCTTGAGAATGACATCGTCCGAAGGTGTCTTGGATGGTCCCGCATCAATCTCCCTTTCTTGAAAAGGATTCGTCCTCGAATCCAAGGTCGCATTTGATTCCGCAAAGGCATCCACACGAGCTCCTGGATCGAAAACCTCTTGTCCATGGAAACTTATCTCAAGACCAATTGATGTAGGGATTGGCCACTCCTCGATGGATATTATCTCAGCTTCATCTACAAAATCAAGAAAAGAAACTTTATGAGTGCATAATTCATATTTTATATCATCATTATGTTCTAACGTAATATGCACTTTAGCTTGGTCAATAATCCCTAAGTTTCCATCCAATGCTAGCAAGTTTTCATCCTTTTCCAAGGCTGAATTTTCAATTAACTCAATGCTAGCAATAGTAGAAGAAGTTTCATCATCAATGATCATATTAGAAACTATGTCTTCTTCTAAGCATGTAGTATGACATAAATCTTTTCTTTGATTATCATCACAAGGCATAGGTTGAACATTTAAATCAATCAAAGAATCATCATTCTCATATTCAATGCAAACATTATCATGATCATAGGCAAGTAAATTAAGATTTTGATCATTTTTATCAACATGCTCTTTAATTTCAGCAATAAGAGAAGCATCTATGCTAGAAGAAACATGATGTTGAATAACATTATTAGGAGGAATAGGATGAGGTTCTTCCCTTTCATTAGATGGAACTTTAAATCCAGGGATAACTTGATAACCCAGGGCCGCCAATCGTTTATTCGTCCTCTCCAAATCCTCATTTATCTTAGCCATGTTTATCTTAGCCATGCTTGCATTCATCTTAGCCATGTTCTCCATAAAGGTAGTGTACCAGTCATTTCCCTGGCTATTAGACATCTCAAAGCAACAAACAAAGAACTATGTAAAAGTTAGAAAAATAAAAACAACCTCACAAGTGTTTCGCTCACACTCCCTCTCTAATTGGTATGTCACGCTTGTTGGGGCAATCCGCTTTGGGCAAATCAACACTCAAGCAAAGAACAAAGCAATCAAAGTATGCAATCAAGAGAATGAATGAAACAACAACAAAGTACTCGACAAAAGGGATAGAGTACTCGACAGTAGCTTGTAAGCACTTGATTCAAGCAAAAACAAAGGCAATTGCAAGAAATCAATTCGACACAACAAGGTTGCACTCGACAGGGGTCTAATGCACTCGACACACACAAGAGAGAACTCGGCAAGGGCTGAGATCACTCGACTCAAACAATTCAAGCACACAACAGTACTCGATCAAGGAGAGAAAGAGCACTCGACACAAAAGAAAATAAGAAAGCAAAAGAAAACTTGGAAATTTACCTCTTTTGATTGAAAACCTTTAAGTTAGGATGTTGTAGTTGCAGGGTAGGGTTTCAATTTTTTTGTGGAGGTGTATGTGTTTAGGATAGGGTATGTCGACTAGGGCTGATAAGAAGGGGTTCACCAATTGTCCTTGGGAGCTTTCTTGCACTAGATCAAACAAACACTTTCCTTTTTTTTTTTTTTGACTTACTTTTACCCCTAGTGAATTTTATCCTCCTAGGTCCAAGTTTTTAATGTGATTTTCGAAACTGATTTTTTTTTTTTTTTTTTATATACTAATGCAAGAAAGACTCTAAGAATGTATATTGGACTCGAAAATTTAATGATAATGGTGAAAAGATAATAAAATTCAGCCCTAATGCAAATATATAGATAGAATGGCTATTTTAGAAAATAGGATCTATCTTATGCCTTAATAGATATTTGATAGATATAATGTCTTTGATCCACCAAAAATCAGAATTTAAATAGGCAATAGATAATATGGAAATAGATATAGATAGATCAAAGTTCCAAAGATAGAACAAAGGATAGAAAAGATAACAAACTAGGGTTTGCTTTGTGTGGAGGCTGATTTTCGGCCAAGAGAAACTATGGGGACACTTTGTGCCGCCGGCTAGGGTGTACACAAAGGGATGTGTGCACTGACTTGGTCGACTCCACGGTCTCGGCTAGGCTTTGTGTTTAGGCTATGCAACCACAAACAATCACAAACTCAAGATTAGTAATTTAATCAAAAAGAATGCAAGAAGTAAATAACCAAACAAAGAAAAGACTCTATTTTTGTGTTTTTGTGTTTAAGAAAAGAAAAAGACTCAATCTTGATGTCGGAAACCAAAGCTCTGATGCCAATTTTGATACGGGGTTAGCCGTGGGTTGGTCCGATCTTCGACAACAAGCAAGAACTAAAGGAAAGACTCAACAAGACGATTCAAGATCTGCAAGAAACAATCAAGAATGATCAAGATTCCAACAAGAACTCAAGAAACGCAGCAAGAATGAACAAGAAGACGCAAGAACTTAATCAAGATGATCAAGATCTTTCAAGAACGCAGCAAGATCACCAAGAACAGGACTGATCTTGATGTCGACAATAACAAGAACAACAAAGACTCGATAAAGATAGATAAAGACTCGAAATTGAATGCAAGAATTGAAAGACACGACCTGATATGGACTGAGTCGATCTATGTAGCACAAGATAAAGACCCCAGGCCTCCTCACAGGATAGGAACCAAGTCTTGCGAAGTTGATGAACGGCAAAGCAAACCAAGCTAGATCAAACCAATTCGATGATCAACGAGCACAGCTCTAGTTGGGTCAACAAGACACTCCATGTGTTTCACACAATTTGAGAGATCTAAATTCTATTCATAATGTTCTTATTGAATTACAATAGGAGAACTCGGAATATATAGGCCGGCAGGGCTGTTGGGCCGAGTTAGATGATAGAATAAGATAAAACTAACATCTAATGGAAATAATAAAAATAACCTTAAAGTTTCCTAAAATAACTTAAGTATAAGAAATACTAAATAGGAAATAAATATAATGTTCCAAAACTTAACAAAATCCCGTCAAAACCAGCAGCAGCTCAAAGAATGTGGATTTTGGCCAAGCTATAAGACGAATCTGGAAAAACCTTCAACAGCAAAGTTGTAGATCTCTTCGTCCTCGTTCCAACAAGGTATGGCACGCCTCAATCCGATCAATATTGAATCCGTACGACCCATTTTACAGAGACGTCGAAAAGCTGTCATTTGCACCTTTGAATCTTCTCCCAAGGTGGAGCCTTCTTCTTCCTCTTGAGAATGACATCGTCCGAAGGTGTCTTGGATGGTCCCGCATCAGTCTCCCTTTCTTGAAAAGGATTCGTCATCGAATCCAAGGTCGCATTTGATTCCGCAAAGGCATCCACACGAGCTCCTGGATCGAAAACCTCTTGTCCATGGAAACTCATCTCAAGACCAATTGATGTAGGGATTGGCCACTCCTCGATGGATATTATCTCAGCTTCATCTACAAAATCAAGAAAAGAAACTTTATGAGTGCATAATTCATATTTTATATCATCATTATGTTCTAACGTAATATGCACTTTAGCTTGGTCAATAATCCCTAAGTTTCCATCCAATGCTAGCAAGTTTTCATCCTTTTCCAAGGCTGAATTTTCAATTAACTCAATGCTAGCAATAGTAGAAGAAGTTGCATCATCAATGATCATATTAGAAACTATGTCTTCTTCTAAGCATGTAGTATGACATAAATCTTTTCTTTGATTATCATCACAAGGCATAGGTTGAACATTTAAATCAATCAAAGAATCATCATTCTCATATTCAATGCAAACATTATCATGATCATAGGCAAGTAAATTAAGATTTTGATCATTTTTATCAACATGCTCTTTAATTTCAGCAATAAGAGAAGCATCTATGCTAGAAGAAACATGATGTTGAATAACATTATTAGGAGGAATAGGATGAGGTTCTTCCCTTTCATTAGATGGAACTTTAAATCCAGGGATAACTTGATAACCCAGGGCCGCCAATCGTTTATTCGTCCTCTCCAAATCCTCATTTATCTTAGCCATGTTTATCTTAGCCATGCTTGCATTCATCTTAGCCATGTTCTCCATAAAGGTAGTGTACCAGTCATTTCCCTGGCTATTAGACATCTCAAAGCAACAAACAAAGAACTATGTAAAAGTTAGAAAAATAAAAACAACCTCACAAGTGTTTCGCTCACACTCCCTCTCTAATTGGTATGTCACGCTTGTTGGGGCAATCCGCTTTGGGCAAATCAACACTCAAGCAAAGAACAAAGCAATCAAAGTATGCAATCAAGAGAATGAATGAAACAACAACAAAGTACTCGACAAAAGGGATAGAGTACTCGACAGTAGCTTGTAAGCACTTGATTCAAGCAAAAACAAAGGCAATTGCAAGAAATCAATTCGACACAACAAGGTTGCACTCGACAGGGGTCTAATGCACTCGACACACACAAGAGAGAACTCGGCAAGGGCTGAGATCACTCGACTCAAACAATTCAAGCACACAACAGTACTCGATCAAGGAGAGAAAGAGCACTCGACACAAAAGAAAATAAGAAAGCAAAAGAAAACTTGGAAATTTACCTCTTTTGATTGAAAACCTTTAAGTTAGGATGTTGTAGTTGCAGGGTAGGGTTTCAATTTTTTTGTGGAGGTGTATGTGTTTAGGATAGGGTATGTCGACTAGGGCTGATAAGAAGGGGTTCACCAATTGTCCTTGGGAGCTTTCTTGCACTAGATCAAACAAACACTTTCCTTTTTTTTTTTTTTGACTTACTTTTACCCCTAGTGAATTTTATCCTCCTAGGTCCAAGTTTTTAATGTGATTTTCGAAACTGATTTTTTTTTTTTTTTTTTTTTATATACTAATGCAAGAAAGACTCTAAGAATGTATATTGGACTCGAAAATTTAATGATAATGGTGAAAAGATAATAAAATTCAGCCCTAATGCAAATATATAGATAGAATGGCTATTTTAGAAAATAGGATCTATCTTATGCCTTAATAGATATTTGATAGATATAATGTCTTTGATCCACCAAAAATCAGAATTTAAATAGGCAATAGATAATATGGAAATAGATATAGATAGATCAAAGTTCCAAAGATAGAACAAAGGATAGAAAAGATAACAAACTAGGGTTTGCTTTGTGTGGAGGCTGATTTTCGGCCAAGAGAAACTATGGGGACACTTTGTGCCGCCGGCTAGGGTGTACACAAAGGGATGTGTGCACTGACTTGGTCGACTCCACGGTCTCGGCTAGGCTTTGTGTTTAGGCTATGCAACCACAAACAATCACAAACTCAAGATTAGTAATTTAATCAAAAAGAATGCAAGAAGTAAATAACCAAACAAAGAAAAGACTCTATTTTTGTGTTTTTGTGTTTAAGAAAAGAAAAAGACTCAATCTTGATGTCGGAAACCAAAGCTCTGATGCCAATTTTAATACGGGGTTAGCCGTGGGTTGGTCCGATCTTCGACAACAAGCAAGAACTAAAGGAAAGACTCAACAAGACGATTCAAGATCTGCAAGAAACAATCAAGAATGATCAAGATTCCAACAAGAACTCAAGAAACGCAGCAAGAATGAACAAGAAGACGCAAGAACTTAATCAAGATGATCAAGATCTTTCAAGAACGCAGCAAGATCACCAAGAACAGGACTGATCTTGATGTCGACAATAACAAGAACAACAAAGACTCGATAAAGATAGATAAAGACTCGAAATTGAATGCAAGAATTGAAAGACACGACCTGATATGGACTGAGTCGATCTATGTAGCACAAGATAAAGACCCCAGGCCTCCTCACAGGATAGGAACCAAGTCTTGCGAAGTTGATGAACGGCAAAGCAAACCAAGCTAGATCAAACCAATTCGATGATCAACGAGCACAGCTCTAGTTGGGTCAACAAGACACTCCATGTGTTTCACACAATTTGAGAGATCTAAATTCTATTCATAATGTTCTTATTGAATTACAATAGGAGAACTCGGAATATATAGGCCGGCAGGGCTGTTGGGCCGAGTTAGATGATAGAATAAGATAAAACTAACATCTAATGGAAATAATAAAAATAACCTTAAAGTTTCCTAAAATAACTTAAGTATAAGAAATACTAAATAGGAAATAAATATAATGTTCCAAAACTTAACAAAATCCCGTCAAAACCAGCAGCAGCTCAAAGAATGTGGATTTTGGCCAAGCTATAAGACGAATCTGGAAAAACCTTCAACAGCAAAGTTGTAGATCTCTTCGTCCTCGTTCCAACAAGGTATGGCACGCCTCAATCCGATCAATATTGAATCCGTACGACCCATTTTACAGAGACGTCGAAAAGCTGTCATTTGCACCTTTGAATCTTCTCCCAAGGTGGAGCCTTCTTCTTCCTCTTGAGAATGACATCGTCCGAAGGTGTCTTGGATGGTCCCGCATCAATCTCCCTTTCTTGAAAAGGATTCGTCCTCGAATCCAAGGTCGCATTTGATTCCGCAAAGGCATCCACACGAGCTCCTGGATCGAAAACCTCTTGTCCATGGAAACTCATCTCAAGACCAATTGATGTAGGGATTGGCCACTCCTCGATGGATATTATCTCAGCTTCATCTACAAAATCAAGAAAAGAAACTTTATGAGTGCATAATTCATATTTTATATCATCATTATGTTCTAACGTAATATGCACTTTAGCTTGGTCAATAATCCCTAAGTTTCCATCCAATGCTAGCAAGTTTTCATCCTTTTCCAAGGCTGAATTTTCAATTAACTCAATGCTAGCAATAGTAGAAGAAGTTTCATCATCAATGATCATATTAGAAACTATGTCTTCTTCTAAGCATGTAGTATGACATAAATCTTTTCTTTGATTATCATCACAAGGCATAGGTTGAACATTTAAATCAATCAAAGAATCATCATTCTCATATTCAATGCAAACATTATCATGATCATAGGCAAGTAAATTAAGATTTTGATCATTTTTATCAACATGCTCTTTAATTTCAGCAATAAGAGAAGCATCTATGCTAGAAGAAACATGATGTTGAATAACATTATTAGGAGGAATAGGATGAGGTTCTTCCCTTTCATTAGATGGAACTTTAAATCCAGGGATAACTTGATAACCCAGGGCCGCCAATCGTTTATTCGTCCTCTCCAAATCCTCATTTATCTTAGCCATGTTTATCTTAGCCATGCTTGCATTCATCTTAGCCATGCTTGCATTCATCTTAGCCATGTTCTCCATAAAGGTAGTGTACCAGTCATTTCCCTGGCTATTAGACATCTCAAAGCAACAAACAAAGAACTATGTAAAAGTTAGAAAAATAAAAACAACCTCACAATGTGTTTCGCTCACACTCCCTCTCTAATTGGTATGTCACGCTTGTTGAGGCAATCCGCTTTGGGCAAATCAACAACCAAGCAAAGACTAAGCAAATCAAGGTATGTAGTGGATGAAACAACTAACAAGAGTACTCAACAAGGGGCTGTAGTACTCGACAAACTCAAGAGAGAACTCGACAGGGGTCAAGATCACTCGACTCAAGCAACACAACTTGATAACAGCAATAATCAATTCGATCCAAGCAACAATCAGCAAGAATCAACTCGAAATAGACTAATGAGTACTCGAACAGCAAAACAAGCACTCGACTCAACAAAAAGAGAACTCGACCAGGGGGAGATCTCTTGGGCACACACACAATAGCACTTCAAGAGAATAGAAGTACTCGACACAGCTAGCAAACAA
This sequence comes from Persicaria tinctoria, assembly GCA_037127255.1. NCBI lineage: Eukaryota > Viridiplantae > Streptophyta > Magnoliopsida > Caryophyllales > Polygonaceae > Persicaria > Persicaria tinctoria. Next base: position 63,349,436 of record JBANSL010000002.1, on the reverse strand, counting down.
CTTCAACAAAGCTGTAACAAAGAGAAAGAATAGAAAACTCAAGAAAGAATGGAAATTTACCTCTTTTGATTGAAAACCTTAAGTTATGATGTTGTTGTTGCAAGGTAGGGTTTCAATTTTTTTGTGGAGGTAAGGTAATGTGTTTAGGTTTAGGGCTGTCGACAAGGGCTAAGGAGATCACCAAAAGTTGAGTCCTTTAGGTTTTCTTGCACTAGATCAACAAACAACAACCAACACTTTCTCTCTTTTTTTTTTTTGTAATTTTCGGATCTGTTTTCTTTCTTCTTCTTTTTTTTTTTTTTAAAAAAAAAATATGAAACTAATGCAAGAAACTAACAACAATGAGATGTAGGACTCGAAATTTTAAGGTATGGTGATAAAAGATAGAAATTCAGCCCTAAAGATGTATTTATAGATGAGGCTTTTGTTTATCTTTGGTAAGTGGATCTATCTATAGCCTTAAAGATAAATGATAGATAAATATGATTTATATCCACCAAAAATCAGATTTTTGTAAAGGCAATAAATGAATGGAATTTAGATAGAGGATAGAACAAATATGCCAAAGATAGAAAAGATAGAAAAGATAGAACAAACTAGGTTTTTATCTTTTGTGGTATGTGATGTCGACCAAGCTGTGACTATGGGGACAAGGGTAATGCCGCCGGCTTAGGTGCTGCACAAGGGGAATTGCGCACCACTTTGGTCGACTCCACGGTCTCGGCTAGGCTTTGTGTTTAGGCTATGCAACCACAAACGATCACAAACTCAAGATTAGTAATATAATCAAAAAGAATGCAAGAAGTAAAAGACCAAAACAAGAAAAGGACTCTTTTTTTGTGGTTTTTGTGTTTAGAAAAGAAAAAGACTCAATCTTGATGTCGGAAACCAAAGCTCTGATACCAATTTGATACGGGGTTAGCCGTGGGTTGGTCCGATCTTCGACAACAAGCAAGAACTAAAGGAAAGACTCAACAAGACGATTCAAGATCTGCAAGAAACAATCAAGAATGATCAAGATTCCAACAAGAACTCAAGAAACGCAGCAAGAATAAACAAGAAGACGCAAGAACTTAATCAAGATGATCAAGATCTTTCAAGAACGAAGCAAGATCACCAAGAACAGGACTGATCTTGATGTCGACAATAACAAGAACAACAAAGACTCGATAAAGATAGATAAAGACTCGAAATTGAATGCAAGAATTGAAAGACACGACCTGATATGGACTGAGTCGATCTATGTAGCACAAGATAAAGACCCCAGGCCTCCTCAGAGGGTAGGAACCAATACCAATGACTACACAACCCGCCTCTACAATCCGACACAATCAAGCGGACAACTTGAAGCACCAGAAGGGGGCTTGTGGATATTAGATTCACCAAGTCTTGCGAAGTTGATGAACGGCAAAGCAAACCAAGCTAGATCAAACCAATTCGATGATCAACGAGCACAGCTCTAGTTGGGTCAACAAGACACTCCATGTGTTTCACACAATTTGAGAGATCTAAATTCTATTCATAATGTTCTTATTGAATTACAATAGGAGAACTCGGAATATATAGGCCACGCAGGGCTGTTGGGCCGAGTTAGATGATAGAATAAGATAAAACTAACATCTAATGGAAATAATAAAAATAACCTTAAAGTTTCCTAAAATAACTTAAGTATAAGAAATACTAAATAGGAAATAAATATAATGTTCCAAAACTTAACAAAATCCCATCAAAACCAGCAGCAGCTCAAAGAATGTGGATTTCGGCCAAGCTATAGGACGAATCTGGAAAAACCTTCAACAGCAAAGTTGTAGATCTCTTCGTCCTCGTTCCAACAAGGTATGGCACGCCTCAATCCGATCAATATTGAATCCGTACGACCCATTTTACAGAGACGTCGAAAAGCTGTCAAATGACTATGAACGAGCTAAACGTCAAGCTTCCACCTTTGGACCTTCTCCCATGGTGGAGCCTTCTTCTTCCTCTTGAGGATGACTTCATTCTCACGAGCTCGAATCATAGTTTCATCCCCAAGTATAGATGTGTTCGGAGGTGTCTTCGATGGTGTCTTGGATGGTCCTGCATCAAATTTGATACGGGGTTAGCCGTGGGTTGGTCCGATCTTCGACAACAAGCAAGAACTAAACAAGAATGACTCAAGAAACGCAAGAAACACCAAGAACCAAGGGCTGTTGATGTCGACTCGAACAAGACTCAAAGAGACGATTCAAGATCTGCAAGAAACAATCAAGAATGATCAAGAAAGGTTCAAGATTGATCAAGAAATCAAAGAACGCAGCAAAGACTCTTAAAGAAAGATGCAAGACTCGAAATTCAAGAACAAGAATGGAAAGACACGACCTGATAGGGACTGAGTCGATCTATGTAGCACAAGATAAAGACCCCAGGCCTCCTCAGAGGGTAGGAACCAATACCAATGCCTACACAACCCGCCTCTACAATCCGACACAATCAAGCGGACAACTTGAAGCACCAGAAGGGGGCTTGTGGATACTAGATTCACCAAGTCTTGCGAAGTTGATGAACGGCAAAGCAAACCAACCTAGATCAAACCAATTCGATGATCAACGAGCACAGCTCTAGTTGGATCAACAAGACACTCCATGTGTTTCACACAATTTGAGAGATCTAAATTCTATTCATAATGTTCTTATTGAATTACAATAGGAGAACTCGGAATATATAGGCCACGCAGGGCTGTTGGGCCGAGTTAGATGATAGAATAAGATAAAACTAACATCTAATGGAAATAATAAAAATAACCTTAAAGTTTCCTAAAATAACTTAAGTATAAGAAATACTAAATAGGAAATAAATATAATGTTCCAAAACTTAACAAAATCCCGTCAAAACCAGCAGCAGCTCAAAGAATGTGGATTTCGGCCAAGCTATAGGACAAATCTGGAAAAAACCTTCAACAGCAAAGTTGTAGATCTCTTCGTCCTCGTTCTAACAAGGTATGGCACGCCTTAATCCGATCAATATTGAATCCGTACGACCCATTTTACAGAGACGTCGAAAAGCTGTCAAGTATTCTGAACGAGTTTAAAACGTCATTTGCACCTTTGAATCTTCTCCCAAGGTGGATCCTTCTTCTTCCTCTTGAGAATGACATCGTCCGAAGGTGTCTTGGATGGTCCCGCATCAAAATCGGCTGTGCTTGAACCCCGTCGACTAACCCTTAGTCGAGGTCGAGTACCATGAAGTCGATCACCATCCGTGAGATATCTCTGCGGCCTAGGATCGCTGACACGCTTCCTCGAGGATCGATCCTGACTTCCCACTGCTACATCAGGAGGAGGTCTTGTAATCATTTGCGTGGGCATAATTCGGTTTGATTTATTTTATTATATTTTGAACTCGATTTCCTCCTACAACAGTTATGATGTTGCTCCTGGCAAAGTTTGCAGCCTCAAGAGATCATTGTATGGTCTCAAACAAGCATCCAGACAATGGAACATTGAACTAGCAAAATTTCTCTTGTCACATGGTTTTGAGAAATCTATGTCTGATTTCTCTCTTTTCATTAAACAAGTCTCATCTGGCATAGTGGTGATTTTGTTTTATGTGAATGATCTCCTAATTGCTGGTGATGATGAATCTGAGATTCAGTCCATCAAAGTTGCTCTTCACAGTGCCTTCACCATCAAGAAATTGGGTGCAGTGAGATACTTTGTTGGTTTGGAAGTGTCTCGCACTGATAAAGGCACTCTTCTTAATCAACGCAAGTATGTGCTGGATATATTGAAAGATAAAGGCATGGAGGAATGTAAATCATCCCCCTTTCTTAAGCCTCGTAGTCTCAAACTCAGTATAGACACAGGTGAACTGCTTGATGACCCCGAAAAGTACAGACGTCTTGTGGGCAGGTTGATCTACCTCAACATGACTAGGCCTGATATTTCCTACTCCGTGCAGCACCTTAGCCAATTTATGGGGTCTCCACACCTACCACATTGGCAAGCTGCTATGCATGTGGTTCGATATTTGAAGGGTACCTTCAACATTGGTCTGATGTATCCTACTTCTAATCATCTCACATTGACTGGTTTTTGTGATGCCTTTTGGGGGAACTGTATGTTCTCAGGAAAATCTCTATCTGGGTTCTGTATCTTCTTAGGCCATGCTTTGGTCTCATGGAAGACTAAAAAGAAACCATTAGTTTCTAAATGCTCAACTGAGCTGAGTATAGGTGCTTGTCTAAAACTTCAAGGGAATTGGTCTGGCTGAACTTGATTTTGAGCAACTTGCATTGCTAGATTCCCAAACCAATCCCTCTCTTTTGTGATAACAAATCAGCAATCCACATTGCTGAAAATCCCATATTTCATGAACGAACCAAACATTTGAGATTGGACTGTCATTATGTCCGGGAGAGGCTTCAAGAGGACTTCCTGGTGCCAACCTTTGTCAGTTCACAAAATCAGTTGGCTGATTTGTTCACCAAGCCATTGGGAGAGGACATGTACCGGCATTTATCTTACAAGCTTGGACTTGTGGCTTCCACTAGTCAAGCTTGAGGAGGGGATATTGAGCATATAGCATATTCAGTTAGTTGTTAGTTGTTCATATGATGTTGCTCTATAGGGTTACACTTACATTAGCCAAGGGTATTTTAGTAAATCTTTGTATAGGTTTATAAATACCATATGCCTACTCTCTGTACAACTCATTCAATTGAAACATAAGGGAATCGGTTGTATTGTTCCAATATGTAACAAACTCCAAAACTGAAAATCCAAGAACCTCCATTGATGAGCATGATCCAGCTGGTCTAAAGCTCCAATTTCGGTTCCTTTTCAAGTTTGTTGTTGTTTTTACATTTATATGATTAACCGTTTCATGTTTTAAAAATGGCTTTGTTCTCTAATACAAGGTACACCACAACATCAAAGCAAGTGGCATGATCAAGTGATGCCATGGCCTAATCTCAAACGCTTTGTTTAATTAATGTCAATGATAATCTCTTGAAACTTTTTAATGTTATTTTGCAAGTTAGCAATCTTTGCTGTAATTATAGGGTTGTTCCTGATAATTTTGTTAACCATATTACATTCTAGTGATGCAGGACCATCCAAGACACCTCCGGACCAACCCACGGCTAACCCCGTATCAAATTGGCATCAGAGCTTTGGTTTCCGACATCAAGATTGAGTCTTTTTCTTTTCTTAAACACAAAAACACAAAAATAGAGTCTTTTCTTTGTTTGGTTATTTACTTCTTGCATTCTTTTTGATTAAATTACTAATCTTGAGTTTGTGATTGTTTGTGGTTGCATAGCCTAAACACAAAGCCTAGCCGAGACCGTGGAGTCGACCAAGTCAGTGCACACATCCCTTTGTGTACACCCTAGCCGACGGCACAAAGTGTCCCCACAGTTTCTCTTGGCCGAAAATCAGCCTCCACACAAAGCAAACCCTAGTTTGTTATCTTTTCTATCCTTTGTTCTATCTTTGGAACTTTGATCTATCTATATCTATTTCCATATTATCTATTGCCTATTTAAATTCTGATTTTTTGTGGATCAAAGACATTATATCTATCAAATATCTATTAAGGCATAAGATAGATCCTATTTCCTAAAATAGCCATTCTATCTATATATTTGCATTAGGGCTGAATTTTATTATCTTTTCACCATTATCATTAAATTTTCGAGTCCAATATACATTCTTAGAGTCTTTCTTGCATTAGTATAAAAAATAAAAATAAAAAAAAATCAGTTTCGAAAATCACATTAAAAACTTGGACCTAGGAGGATAAAATTCACTAGGGGTAAAAGTAAGTCAAAAAAAAAAAAGGAAAGTGTTTGTTTGATCTAGTGCAAGAAAGCTCCCAAGGACATTCTTTTGGTGAACCTCTCCAGCCCTAATCGACATACCTATTCCCCAAACACACACCTCCACAAAATTGAAACCCTACCCTGCAACTACAACGTCCTAACTTAAAGGTTTTCAATCAAAAGAGGTAAATTTCAAAGTTTGTTTTTATTTCTCTTTCTTTTCTATTTGTGTCGAGTAGAGCTTGTTTTCTCGAGTTCTCTCTTGTCTTGGTCGAGTACTGTTGTGTGCTTGAATTGTTTGAGTCGAGTGATCTCAGCCCTTGCCGAGTTCTCTCTTGTGTGTGTCGAGTGCATTAGACCCCTGTCGAGTGCAACCTTGTTGTGTTGAATTGATTTCTTGCAATTGCCTTTGTTTTTGCTTGAATCAAGTGCTTACAAGCTACTGTCGAGTACTCTATCCCTTTTGTCGAGTACTTTGTTGTTGTTTCATTCATTGTCTTGATTGCATACTTTGATTGCTTTGTTCTTTGCTTGAGTGTTGATTTGCCCAAAGCGGATTGCCCCAACAAGCGTGACATACCAATTAGAGAGGGAGTGTGAGCGAAACACATTGTGAGGTTGTTTTTATTTTTCTAACTTTTACATAGTTCTTTGTTTGTTGCGTTGAGATGTCTAATAGTCAGGGAAATGACTGGTACACTACCTTTATGGAGAACATGGCTAAGATGAATGCAAGCATGACTAAGATAAACATGGCTAAGATAAATGAGGACTTGGAGAGGACGAATAAACGATTGGCGGCCCTGGGTTATCAAGTTATCCCTGGATTTAAAGTTCCATCTAATGAAAGGGAAGAACCTCATCCTATTCCTCCTAATAATGTTATTCAACATCATGTTTCTTCTAGGATAGATGCTTCTCTTATTGCTGAAATTAAAGAGCATGTTGATAAAAATGATCAAAATCTTAATTTACTTGCCTATGATCATGATAATGTTTGCATTGAATATGAGAATGATGATTCTTTGATTGATTTAAATGTTCAACCTATGCCTTGTGATGATAATCAAATAAAAGATTTATGTCATACTACATGCTTAGAAGAAGGCATAGTTTCTAATATGATCATTGATGATGAAACTTCTTCTACTATTGCTAGCATTGAGTTAATTGAAAATTCAGCCTTGGAAAAGGATGAAAACATGCTAGTTTTGGATGGAAACTTAGGGATTATTGACCAAGCTAAAGTGCATATTACGTTAGAACATAATGATGATATAAAATATGAATTATGCACTCATAAAGTTTCTTTTCTTGATTTTGTAGATGAAGCTGAGATAATATCCATCGAGGAGTGGTCAATCCCTACATCAATTGGCCTTGAGATGAGTTTCCATGGACATGAGGTTTTCGATCCAGGAGCTCGTGTGGATGCCTTTGCGGAATCAAATGCGACATTGGATTCGAGGACGAATCCTTTTCAAGAAAGGGAGATTGATGCAGGACCATCCAAGACACCTCCGGACCAACCCACGGCTAACCCCGTACCCCGTATCATCTAGAAATGTATGTTTTTAGACTTTAATTAGTCTTCATATGGGTGGTTACAAAAAGCGCAAGAAACAGTGGCCGCAACATTTTCTTTCATCAAGTCTCGTCTTTGAAGTAGTGCCATTTTTTAGAGGCATGCCACAAAAACTCACAAAGGTTTCACCTTTGGTGGTGTGTTAAGAAAAAAGTTTTCCCTTTCCATCTATATCTATCTATCTATCTATATACATATACTAAAATCGATGCATGGCGTCCTATGTGACGTGTTGTGGTTGATCCTAAGGAAAAAAATCCTATGTGGCGCGTTGTGGTTGATCCTAGGAGGAAAAATTAATAAAATAATATATTGTCATATTTCATACAAAGTTAAATAAGTTACAATCTATCTATATATACTAGTTATCGAACCGTGCTTCACACGGTGAAGGTTTAGTTGTGATGATGTATGTGTTATGTGTTATGTGTTATGTGTTATGTGTATGAGAAGATATGGAAGTGATATAATGACAAAGAAAAATAAATTTAACAAATACTCCGTATCAAAGATCATTAAATACACACACAAATTACAAAGTATTAATGAGTTTGTATTACAAATTACTAAATTTCACAATAAGCAAGGATTAAAGAGTTATTACAAGGATATCTGCCACCAATGTAAATTATAGATGTAGAGAAAGAGAGAAAAAGAGGAAGAGAATTTCTATTGAAGACAAGCTAAATTTAAGAGACAAATGAATTAAAAGAAATATGATTCTTTTATTGAAAATAATGAAAACATTATAGACAATATATTGGTGGGTTTTATTCATAATAGGACCAATCCTTTTGATCCTTCCACCTATGTCCAGTAGTGGGACTAACCATCAAGAAAAATTAGGGTGCCACTATATACACCACAAATCCGGATTAAGGATTTGCACGTCCTTAAGAACGTGCAAGCACGTCCTTAAGGACGTGCAAGTCCTCAGGCTTGCACGTCCACTATTTAAACATTGCACGTCCTTAACAACGTGCAAACCCTAGTTAGGGTTTTGCGTTTAGGGTTAGGGTTTAGGGTTTAGGGTTAGGGTTTAGGTTTTGTAATGTTAATTGATAAAATTGAAGTGTTTAGCTAGTGGATTTGAAGGATTTAGGGTCAAATTAAACAGAACACAAGAATTGTTAAGGTTTTCATTCGGATAATATGTGAATAAAGTTACAAGGCACGGAAAAAAGGTTTACATTCATAAGTTTAATAAAGTTGTGGAATACAATCTAGGCAAACAGTAAAGGACGGCCGACATCGGCACGCAAGGCTCTAAATCTCTCAATCTGAGCTTGAAACGGAGCATCCCATCCTTCGACGCTCGGATGATGATGTTCGACCCATTCTAGTGGAGGCGGCGGAAGAGGAGCGTTAGGACGCAACCAGATCTATGAGAACAAAAATTTAGAGTTAGAGTATTGACATATGTATGAAAATCATGAATAGGTAATAACAAAGACGTTTGAAGTCGTACCGCGGCAAAATAGTCTTGGTTTCCGATGCAGGCTACACCAAGAGTTGCTGATTGGGGAGGGTTGTTAGCAGATGCCGGCGAGATCATGGGGAGACATGTGAACGAATGATGCCAAGCTAGGACGACGAGAGGAATCTGATATACCGTCGCAAATACTAAACCCATGATGGGAAGCTCTATCCACCGTCTCCTATCACCATGTGTGGCTCCGACACATCTCTGGTAGTCGACGAGCTACTGGAATGGGTACTCTCCCGTATAACAACCGGCGTACAGATCGGCGTAATCCTCCAAGTGATTGCATAGTAAAGTTTTGAGTTCCGGGAAAGCAGTCTCACCGATCGGTGATGTCAAAGCCGCCAAAGCACGGTAGCCACAATGACCATCTCCAGCAGTGTCCCTCACCCTCTCAATATGACCTAACATGAAGGGATCAACGTTGTTTCGACCTCAGTTGAACCCTCCGAACACATCATCACGTCCACGTCGAGCTGAGGTCGCTTGTGGACGAGGCCGAGCAGCATTTCGAGCAGCACGCGCTTCTTCTCTCTCAAACCTTTCCCTTACCTCCTCGTATGGCAACGGGTTGGTTCTGCAAGCATTTCTCGACCCCCGAGGCCTCCTCTTCCTTCGGACGCTTGCTGATGAGGGTGGGTGCAGCTCATCCTCGCATACATCGTTCGAAGCCGTATATGAAGATGACAACTCATACGGCAGTGGGGTGTCGTCGAGGTCAGTCCATGTCAAATCCATCCAGAACGGGTGGATGTCCTCGGCGGGTATCGGAGTGCCGGAGTTGACGTATGCCTGAATCTCATGGACACAAGGGATCCCGTAACAAACCCTCCAATGTCGGTCCGTGCATACCGGAGGAACCTTTTGGTTCACGACGTCCTGCCACATCTTGTATAGATAATCGAAGCACTTTTTGGAGATTAAAGTCTTTACCTCATCGAAAAGGTTGACTTTATACGCCGTTGTTGGCCATTTGAAGCGATCGATCTCCAAAGCAGTTTGCAGCTCATGCAGTTGACAATCGTTGACTCTATGGATTGCATCGATCACGATGCGGAAGTCACCAGTCGATGAGTGAAGTGCCTCCTTCAGAACCTTGTGTTGACCCTCAACTCTGTACACATTGAAGTGCATACCACTAAATATTCGATATTATGTCATATTGTAATGGGAGATATGAAGTAAGGTTGTACCTGTTTGTCGTACGGGTGCCGAGATGGAAGACATTATCTACGTAGCACCGAACTATGCTCCTGCTGTATGGAAGCCAAACCGACTCCAAATACGCCACCACACCTGGGAATGGGTGCCATGCAGCTCGTAGCACCCGACGACGTCGGTTGAATGATTCCTTCGACCTCGATTCGAACAGCCCCCAACAGTTGCCCTTAAAGATGTCAGCGTGGTTTAAATTTTTTGTGATCTTCAGAGCTGCTTCTTCGCATCTTCTCATCACGTGTAACCAACAAAGGAGATGCTGGACGTCGGGGAAGACAACATTCAGCGCCGCCAAGCAAGATCTGGAGCTGTCGCAACACCCAGGCGTATGTGTCTTCGTTCTCTTGTGACATGAAGGCATAGGCGATGCAGTAAGTATTGCTTGAGGGTGTGAGCCCAACCACCTCGCACAAAGGAATCCCATATCTGCAAGTGTAAATATGTTACATATAAAATACTTTATAATTGGCTATATGTGCAATAATGTAATCGTAATTAAGTAACTTACGCATTTGTTTTGTATGTGCTGTCAATTATGATGACATAATGGAACCTTATAGAAGGTCGGGTCATGTTTTGACTAGGGAGTAATTGGGGCGATTTGGGCGATTAGGGTTTCAGTTGTGCGCTCTCCAGGCGGCGGCCGCTGGCCGGCGGTCTTGTAGGCTTCCAACTGTTGCTGGACATGGCTAAGAAGAAGGGGAAAAAGGGTGGATCGACCTCGGGGCTCAATTTTGAGGAGAAGAGTAAAATTGAGGAGGAGATTCGCTCGACGATTTTCAAGGCAGGTAACCCGTCGAGGACGGTGTCGGATCTAGGGGTTGTGGATGAGGGTGTGAACTCTCCGGCAAGGGAGGGGGTGCCGCTGGGTTCCGAGGCGTCTGCTCCGGGTGGTGGCGATCTGGGTGCTGGGTCTCCGGGAGAATCCTCGTCTTCCTTGAAATCGAGCCTCTCGAGCCCTCCAGGCTCGAGAGTTGCTGAGAATGGACCCCTTGTGAACACTACCAAAGCATACGCTGGTGTTCGTGACCCGCCTCTCCAGGGTTTTCGTCGAGGGGGTCTCTCTTTCGCGCAAGCGGCGAGGGGTTCTCGATTTGCTGCTATCTCTGAGCGATTGAGCTTCGTACCCCACATCAATGGCGACTGCATTCGATATTCGACGGAGGACATTGCTGAGTCAAGCAAAGCGTGGGCTGCGACGCTCATAGGGGTTGTCTTGGGTCCAGCTATTCCGGGGCGCATCCTTCACGACTTCATGGTGAACAACTGGCGGGTTCGCAAGCCCAGAGTCCATCTCAAATCATCGGGGATTTTGGTTTTCCGCTTTGAGACAATTGAAGATCTATGTTGGGTGCTCGAGCATGGCCCTTGGTCGATTGGCTCGTCACCCATCCTATTGAAGAAGTGGAATCCAGGGGAATCGATGGATTGGTGTTCGTTCAAAGCTGTTCCAGTTTGGGTAAGGATTCATGATTTGCCTCCTAGTTTTTGTTCGAATGCTATGTTGAGTACAATTGGAAGTGGTATAGGATTACCGCTTAGTGTCGATGAATACACGGCGAACAATGATTTGCTTTCTTATGCTCGGATGCTTGTCGAGATTAATGCTGAACAAACACGACGGAAGTATGTGAAACTTGTGAGCGACAAGGGTGTTGAGTGCACTTTAAGGATTATCTTTGAGTGGCTTCCTTGGAATTGTACGAAGTGTAAATGCTTTGGACATTTGGATTCCTCCTGTCGTGGGCAGTCTTTGGACTTGGTTCCATCTGGTGAATTCGGTGAGGAGAAATCTGAGGGAGCTGCTGAGACGGATGCCCAGGAGGAAAATATTGGCAAGGAAAATGAGAGTGATGGGAAGAAACAGGAGGATAGGAGTCAAGCAATGGACAAGGATGTGGAAGCTAATATTGCTAGGACAGTTACGGGCTTGGGCAAGGAAGGGACTGATGCTCAGGCTGATCACATAGCTGGTTCAGAAAGGGCGGGAGAGAATCAACAAGTGGTACACCAGACGATGAGGGCTGTTGCATCTAGTGTCGCCTCGCAAGGGGTTCAAACCGAGATTGGGGCTGCGGGTGAGACTGCTGAGGAGGAAATAAATCATGATACCTCACTTGTTTGCGCCAGGATGGTTGCTTCCTCTTGGGCTGCGACTTCTGGATTGTCGGCTAATGCATCTGGAAAACTTGAAGTCGACAAATGCAAGACACCGGAGCTTGTACGTTGGAAGGACGAGGGGCGGATAAAGAAAGGCTCGTACCTCCTGCGGGGCACTAAATATTGTGTTAATGGGGATATGAAGGTGTCCTTGACGATGGATGAATTGTTCAACGCAATTTCCGCAATCAAGGATCCGAATAGTGGTAAGGGGGATGCTGCATACTTCCTTTCTGAGTCGGATAGCGAGGACACCTCTGACGAATCCTACCGGCCTGACTGAATCTAATTTTTATTTGGTGCTGAATGTTGGGTCCGGCTGGTAGTGGTGCTGTTGGCGAGGTTCTGTTTTTGCGAGTCCTGGTGTTCAAGCGCTCTAGGGTTATGCTACTGCCGTAGTAGCCGCTTTAGGTTTAAGCTACTGCCGTAGTAGCTGTTTGGATGGGATGTGATCGACTGATTCACCTTGCCACACATGAGGTGTAATCGTACATGAGTAGTATTTGATCTACTGTCATACTTTTTGTTTTATGTGGATTAATTGGATTTGGAGTGACAGGTCATTAGGGGCTAACGGGCGAGGCTGCTTTTGTAAGTAAGGTAGAGTAATTGATGGAAAGTGGGCTTTTTGTTTGGATATTTAGCTTTCCACCACGTTTGTTATGTCTATTGGGTTGGACCGGTCCAGTTTTCTTAAGCAAAACATAATATGTTTTGCTTTGGAAAATTGATCAGCTGGGCCCTCTCATCTACTTTTCAAACGTGGTGGATTAGGATAGTGGGTAAGTTGGTAGACGAGGGATTTTTTGTGGGTAGTACCTTTTACGTAGGACTCCTTATGGTCCTACTTGTTGTTACCCTTGGCTTTTATGCCATTATCTATATATTTACATGTTCAGACATAATGGAACCTTCGGAGAAGGCGTATCCCGTCGGGATGCGCGAGGAAAAGGTCGCTCAAGACGTTGTCGTCATCCGGATGTCGTCTGAAGTCATAGTAGTACCTTCTTTCCCGCAGATGATGCAAGGTATCCTGGGTCATCGTCCGACTACCTCTTTCTTCGGCGACCATCATGGCGAGCGTGTTGGTAAGGCTCTTCCTTGACGTGACGCGGGTATCATCCAACTGCCTCAATCCGTACTATAGACGTTGTTGAAACAGATTGTGCTCTCTCTTTGGGGCGATTTGGGGGGATTGTCGTACAATTCCAAGAGAGGCGCGTGGGGGCGCGTGGGACCCGTCATTGGCTCACCCTCAAGGTGGCCGTGCCGGCGGGGTTCTCAAGATGGGCAAGAAGGGTGGATCGTCTGGGAAACGTGGTCCATTCGGAATCGGGTGCTGCTGGGGATAAGGCGACAGATCTGAAAGGTAAGGGGGTTGCTCAGCCTGGTGGCAACTCAGTCGCGCCGCCGGGGCCAGAGCGAATAGAGAGTGGTGGTAATTTGCAGCGGATGAACAGTGGGGAAACCCTAAATTTCGTGCAAGCTCTGAAGCGCAATTATGCTCCGAAGACAGTTGGGGTAGATGCTAATATTGCCAGGGATTCTCCGTTTAGGGGTAATCGTTCCATTTTCACGGCGGAGAAGCTTTCTATTTTTGACGATGTTGAGAAAGGCAAGCTCAAAATCCGCCCCGAGGATGTTCAGGAATCACGTGATCTTTGGAAATCCACTTTGATTGGTGTTGTTGCAGGTGGACAGGTGCCCTACTTTAAGGCTGATGGATTTCGTGGAGTCGGAATGGGAGATTGAGACGCCGAAAGTGATCCAGAAGAGTAATGGTGTATTTGTATTTAGGTTCTCTTCGGAGGATGATCTGAACTGGGTGCTGAGTAAGGGTCCATGGCATCTGCAAGGTTCGAAACCCATTATTCTTAAGCGTTGGCTCCCAGGTATGGAGATTGCTTGGAGCTCCTTTGATCGTATACCTTGCTGGGTTTGCTTACCTGATCTAGATCCTACTGTGTTCACTAACACGCTGCTGAGTCGGCTAGGATGCTCCATTGGGACGCCTGTGTGTATTGATGAAAGAACTGCGTTGGGAGACAGACTTTCGTATGCGAGGTTACTGGTTGAGGTCTCAGTTGAGGAGGCTGGTATTTCATTTATTGAAATTGAGAATTTGGATGGTTCGAAATACAATCAGAGAGTCGTGTTTGTATGGTTGCCTCAGATGTGTTCGGATGTAAGAAATTTGGTCACTCTATGGTTGGCTGCCCAGATAGAGTTGCTGTGAGGCGCTTTGATAGGGGCTGTGTGCCTAGACAGTTTATGAGGTTCTCCAATCCTAGACAAAAACAGCCCAGATTTGTCTGGAAACCGATGGAAAATATGGAGAGTAATGTGGGGGCTGCGCAGTTAATGACAGATGCAAATGTTTCTGCTACTGGTGGTTTGGTGAATTCTGAGCAGGGTGACAGCATTGGTAAGGTTCGGTTGACAGTGGGTTTGGAGAGAAGTGTTGCTGTCGAGACCTCTTTGAAAGATGATCAGAATTGCAACAGTGCTGAGCAGCAGCTGATTGTTAATAATCTCAGTTTAAGTGATGGGATTGAATGACAGTTATGACAGTGCTTCAATTTCTAATGGGATTGAATGACAGTTATGACAGTGCAAGAAACCAGATCCTTTCTAATGAGCCTTTCCCGTCAATTGACAAGGCATACTACCTTGTTCAACAAGTGGCAACTGGTGTAGAGGTGGTAAAGGTCAGATGTCTGATTCAAGTGCATTGTCTGTGAACAAGTCAAAAGGGGACAGAAAATCCTCCAAGAAAGACAAGGTTGATAAATCATCCTTGAAATGCAGTCACTGTGGCATGACTGGTCACACAGTTGAAGGTTGCTTCAAGATAATCGGTTATCCAGAGTGGTTCAAGAATCCAAAGGCAAAGAATGAAACACGCACAACTTCTACAGCTACTGGCATGGTGGATTCTCCATTGGAGGATGATGGTGAAAGCACTACCAAGTCATTTGACATGTCTTTTGTCAATGTGGTGTGTAAGGAGGTTCTGAGAGCTATGAAAGGCAAGGACGCCATGCCTTCCACATGCTTTGCAGGTATTGTGTTTGCTTTGAATGCTTCTAAATTCAGTTTTGAGAATTCCAGTATCTGGATAGTTGATTCAGGAGCCACAGACCACATGACTTGCAATAGAACTTTCCTAAGAAATAGAAGGTCTCTTTCTCGGCTGATCAATGTCTGCTTACCTGATGGATACATTAGGAAAGTGCATGAGGTTGGGGATGTGAGATTAGCATGTGGTTTGATGTTACAGGATGTATTTTACATTCTAGAATTCAAAATCAATCTGCTCTCTGTAGGGAAGATGGTTGATGATAGAGATTATGATGTGGTTTTTAAGAAATCAAAGTGCTTATTTCATGACCATAGGACTGGCAAGGTCATTCTCAGTGCTGATAGACTGGCCAGGAAACTCTTCAAAGCTGAATTGTCTATAGTAGGGATCAGTGATGATGCAAGGATTGCAAGGACACCTATGAAGTCTTTTTGTGCTTCTGTTGATAGAAATAAACCTGTAACTAGGAGTTTACTTCACTCTAGGTTGGGACACATGTCTTTTTCCAAATTGCAACATGTTCATGGTTGTAAATGCTCGGATTTTTAAATCCTAATTTTTTTCGGAAAAACAGAATTAAAAATGAAATTAAATTGGTTTTAAAACTCATTTAGCGGATTCTGACCAGAATATAAAATTTGATGAATAATTTCAATCCTTTTATCTCAAAAATTCCAAATTTTTATCGGATGGCGATATCCTTTCGGTTTTAAAAAAAATCTAATTGACCGAGTAAGTGGGATTCAGGGAAACTAACATTTGAGAATTAATTTCGGGGTTCAAAATTCACATAATCGGGATTTCTTCCGAGTATTTATTTTAGCCATTCCCACACTCTAACCAATCCTCACCCACTCCCATTACTCACCATACCCTTCAAGATTCAACCCACCCCTTACCCCATCATCACCCTTCTTGCTCCCATTCCCCTTCACATCGCCATCACCATCTCTCCATCACCACCAGCAACCACCACTGCGCCACCTCCCCATCCCCTTGTCCTTCGATTTCCGGCACCACTACTCCACATCGTCACCTCCTCCTCGTCGTCGACTAGCAGCCAGGAGCCCTGTTCCTCCTCTTGACGCGTCGAGCTGAGCAGCAGCAAAACCCTTCACACCTTCCTCAATGACCACCAGCGGCAACCACTGGCCAGAAGCCCCCGGAGATTCCCCAAGCGCAGCCCCCTCCCCGCCCTGTTTTCTGTTTCTTCGCGGTAAGGTCTCGACTCCTCTCGACCCCTCTTCTTCACCTCTTATCAACCTAAAGGTCCCTCCTTTAATCCCTTGCTCCTCTCCCATGCACGTCCGATCGAAGAACCGGCCTCGGCGCACCCGGACGCGCCTCCCTGAGCTCTGTTTCCGGCGAGACGAAATTGCCCCTCATGAGCCTTCTTCCTTCCTCCTTCTTCTTTCCCTTCCTTCTGTTTGTGCATCTGTGTTTTTGGTGTCATGATCGGGGTTGAAGTCGGAGTCCGGGACTGACGCCGACGAGCTCCTCTCTTTCCCTAGGGTTCGAACAATCTGGGAAGATAGAAGAGGGAGCAAACGCGGGCCCCACCTTGCCATCTTATTTTCCACCTAGGCATGGGGCCCTCCTTCTTTTCTAATTCCGGCTCCAATTGAAAGGAGAAAGGGCTTAGTGTTGGTCCTAAATTTTGGGCCTAATTTTGGTGTTAAAAAGAGAAATGATTTTGGACATTTTTACTAAATAAAAACCGGTTTTGGAGTTCTAGAAAAAGGAGGGTCGGTTTTGGTATTTAATAAAAAAAAGGGGTATGTTTTGGATTTTATAAATATAAGGGATGACTTTTATAAAGTAAAAATATTTGGGATTTTTAAAAGATTGGAAAATATTTTATTAAAATGTTTAAATGTGAATAGTATTTGAAATATTATATAATATCATTGGGATTTAAAATATAAGATATTATTTTGCGATTAAAGATATGGTGATTCAAAAATATGATATTATGAGACTTGGATTTTAGAAAAAGGAATTTGACAAACAATTTCCAAGGTCAAAATTTATAACTAGTTGATTCGGATTTTGAAATGGTTTGGAGCTAATTAACGTGGGAATCTGATTTGTTTCAATGACTAATTAGCATGACGTTATGATTTACGTGGGCTAATGGCATGATTGGTTGACTAATAGCATGATGAAATGTTAAGATTTTTATTGTTAACTTATGCTTTTAAGATATGATGATATGATGAACTCGAGTTATGTGATATGTGGATATATGATGATGAATGTGATGATCTCTTGATATATGTGACATGCGGATATATTGTGGCGAATACATTAATGTGGCTGAACGGAATGATGATTGCGATATGGTTGTTATTCCCGTTGAATGATGTGTGCTTGAATGCTTGATTGATTAGATATAGACTTATATATATGTTCTGATATGTATCTAGGTAATACTTTGTGATTATGAACGATGTATGCTGGATCTTCTATTATGCTGTTCTGCGTAGCCAGGTAAGTCTCTTCGGAGCTTACTCAGATTGAAATAGAGAAATTCCCTGCTTTAGGTGCATGATATACTAGGTGCTTGCATTCATAATCAGCATGTCATGTAGTACCATGCTAGGCTGCATTGACCGTTGAGCATTCTACTTCTTTATGCGTATGTAAACAGAACGGCCGTTATCTGTGAAGTAACTAGAGTCTTTGCTAGGGTTACAGGACGACCCAGTCCCATCGGGTCCCGTCCTGAGTCAATCGAGTAATGGAACTTCCTTTACTTATATTATGAGCTGCCTGCGGGCTTTAGGGTTGGGCATGCGTGCCGCCCGATTATTATGGCATGTGTGCCGTCTCTGCCCTATCGGAAGGTGGTGGAGGTACGAGAGGGATATACCACTTGGTATTTTGTGCTAAGGCCTTATTATTCTTATGCACTTGATATTAGGAGCATGTTAGTGTGTTACTGTTTCGCCTTGCATCTAGAAGCATCTTTATTAGGTATAGCGTATGTGTGTGCTTAGGGCCGGGATGCAGCGCCAAAGTGGGCATCGATCTGATCCCGCCCACTACCAATTTTTTCAGGTATCCGTTATCCTTACTACTATTGATGCTGATTTGGCTCCATGACCGCGGGGTCTAACACGGCGGAAAGAGAGAGTTGAGATTCCAACTTCACCAATTTAATTACGGTTTGGATTTGAATGGTTGATCATATTTTGACCCAGCTTTGCCGTGGCACCCCCTTGTATTATGCTTTACTTCCGTTATTTGTGTGACCATTGGTTTTCCACGTTTAGACCTACGACAGGTACAGGGGACTTCCCCGGGGATTCCAACGATCCCTTCGAACTTGGGTATGAAATCCCACTTTGAAAACGTTAGTTTAGAATTTCAAACCTTCAACCTGTACTCGGGGCGCAAGATCCTAATGAGGGGTTTCATCCCTCGAAACGTAACCCGAGAATCATAATCTCGGGCCGTTACAATGGTTGCAAAGTTGTTGTTGATTCAGTTAATTTTTGTGAACCATGTGTTTTGGCAAAACATCACTCTCTCCCTTTTGATATGAGCAAGTCTGTTGCAACTGAAAAGTTTGCCTTAATTCACATTGATTTGTGGGGTCCTTAAAGATATAAATCCATTAGTGGAGCTCCCTATTTCATCACTAACTTGGATGATTACAGTAGAGCAATGTGGACACACTTGGTCAATAATAAATCTCAGGTGGCTGCAGTGGTTACTGATTTTATTTTGATGATTGAGACACAGTTTCAGGTGAAGGTTAAAGCCATAAGAACTGATCATGGAACTGAATTTTTTAAGTGTAATCAGTTTTTCAGAGATAAGGGAATTGCTCATCAGTTTTCTGTGCCATATGTTCCTCAACAAAATGGAAGAGTTGAGAGAAAACATAGGCATTTGTTGGAGACTACAAGATCTCTTAGGTTTCATGCATCCTTACCTATTCGGTTTTGGGGTGAGTGTGTCTTAGCTGCTACACATTTCATTAATTTGATGCCATCATCCGTGTTATAATGATCCTCACCTTTTGAGAAATTCTATGAGAAAAATCCTGACTACAGATATTTAAGGGTGGCGGGATGCCTTTGTTTTGTGTTGAAGAAAGGTCCTCACATTGATAAGTTTGATGCCAAGGCCAGGAAATGTGTGTTTCATGGCTATTCTACTGATCACACAGCCTATAAGGTATTTGATCTGAATGATAACAAGGTTGTCATCGGTAGGGATGTCTTGTTTTGTGAAGATTCCTTTCCCTTTGCTAAAGAACAAAGTTGCACATCTGACCCACCCTCTCAAACTCAGCTCTTACCATTGGTCAACCCTACTTTTAGTCCACAAAATGTGGTCCCAGGTACAACTATTTCTTCCAATCCCAATGTGGTACCTGAAACACTTGTGCCCTATTCCGGATATAGCCATTGATTCACCTATACCCTCTGATTCCAGCTCCACATCTACCATCCCCATCCTATCTCAAATTCCAAATCCCATCCAAAATCCCATACCTGTCAACACTAGATCCACAAGACATCCTTAAATCTCTACCCATCTCAAAGACTTTTACTGTCCTACACTTAATTCTTCCATGTCTAATTCCTTTATGGTATCATCTCTGGATAATCATACCTTTTATCCTCCAGATTATGTGGCTTCTCTTGCCAATGTGCTCTCTCTTCATGATCCAGGAACCTATAGACAGGCTAAGGATGACCCTATGTGGATAGAGGCCATGCAAAATGAGCTTCAGGCTCTTGATTCAAACAAAACAGGGATTGTTACTGAATTGCCTCCAGGAAAGGTTGCAATTTGATGTAGGTGGGTTTATAAAATAAATTTTAGACCTGATGGAAATGTGGAGAGATACAAGGCTCGGTTAGTGGCTAAAGGTTACAATCAGGTCAAATGAAAGGACTTCAAGCATACCTTCTCTCCAGTGGAAAAGTTCACTACTGTTAGGGTATTGATTGCTTTAGCTACTATGAAGGGTTGGTGTGTTCATCAGCTGGACATAAATAATGCATTTCTTCATGGCTTTTTGGATGAAGAAGTGTTTATGGTGCCTCCACCAGGTTATTGATGTCCATGTTTTATGCTTATTTCTGCTTCTTATTCTATTATTTAGGGTTGGGAATATAGCAAATTTGTGTAGTATATACGTATTTGTAAGAAATAGAGGTCTACATAAGTTTTTGCTTAATATTACAGAATTTAGAGCCATTCCGAGACGAAACGAAAGGACGGGATTCTACTCGACTTCGACCAGAAGCTCCTCGAAGTCGACTACAGCTGAAGCAAAACCAAGTAGAGAAAGAAGAAGAAGGCAACTCAAGCTGAACGTTACTCGACGTCGACCGACTTTGGTCGAAGTCGGCCAAGCCTAAATCGAGTCAAGACCCAGCATCGACCAAGGAGGTGAAGCCAAGAAGATTCAAGTTGACATCGACCAGCACAAGTCAATATCGAGTAAAAGTTGGTCGATTTTCCCTCCTGGAGCCGAGATCGAGTTGCTGAAGAGAAGACGGGAAATGCTGGTTGATATCGAGTAAGTCTACTCGATATCGAGTTGACCTCAGTGGCCGTTTTCGAGCTTAGTCCGAGTCTTGTTAAGATTCTATCCTGAATCCAATGGAGATATTTCCGAGAGAAGATTCCCAACACATGAAGATTTAGATATTTTTCCTTTTTATCTTTTTATCTATCCTAAAGGTTAAACAATTAATTACCCTAAGGATTTGTCTAGTTTTACTTATTTAGGTATATTTATTTCCATGTAGAGTTTTATCTTTAGATATTAGATAGATATTCCTTCCTTGATTAGCAAGGATTAGAAGCCTGTAAATAAAGCCCATGGGGTTAGTTTTTATTCATCCAATCTTAGGAAGAGAAGTAGTTCAATACATAGTTAAGAAGTTCAAAGGTTTTAGGGTTTTGGCATTCTACGAATGTGTGAGTGCCGGGATTGTAAAGACTTTTAATATAGTTAATGCAAGTTTATTTTACATCAATGATGTCGATTGCTATGATGAGGCGCAAGTAGTCCACCTACTTCTAGGGTTGGGGTGAGCCCAACGAGAGCCATGTGGGTGGATTAGCGATTCCAAAAGAAGGTACTTTATCTTATTCTATTCCGTGTGCTTCATCTTTGATTGAGAAATTGAAGAACTCATGTTGTAAAACTTGGGTAGTGATTAGGATTTTTATTCGGGAGATAATAAATTCTAATTGTGAAAAGGAATAGATACAATTAGGGTTATTTATCGCGAGATTTATATTCATACTTGTCGGATTGGGTGAAAGCCTTCTCCTTTACCGATAAAGTCACCATCTTTTATGATTTATAATTCCGCTTTCGTGGTAATCGTTGTTGCAAACCCTGATCTTGGAAGTCTTTTTCACACATTGTTTAAAGTTCGAGATTTGCATTCGTTAGTTACTGTTTCTACTCGACTTCGACTAGACCCTAGTCGACGTCGACCACTGACCTTCGATCGAGCAAGACCGGTGTTGTTTGTGTCTCTACAGTACTCGACTACGACCAATCTACTCGACGTCGAGTAAGCCTAGTCGACGTCGACCACCACCAGCATCTTCTGTTGCTGGAAATCGGCTGTGCTTGAACCCCGTCGACTAACCCTTAGTCGAGGTCGAGTACCATGAAGTCGATCACCATCCGTGAGATATCTCTGCGGCCTAGGATCGCTGACACGCTTCCTCGAGGATCGATCCTGACTTCCCACTGCTACATCAGGAGGAGGTCTTGTAATCATTTGCGTGGGCATAATTCGGTTTGATTTATTTTATTATATTTTGAACTCGATTTCCTCCTACAACAGTTATGATGTTGCTCCTGGCAAAGTTTGCAGCCTCAAGAGATCATTGTATGGTCTCAAACAAGCATCCAGACAATGGAACATTGAACTAGCAAAATTTCTCTTGTCACATGGTTTTGAGAAATCTATGTCTGATTTCTCTCTTTTCATTAAACAAGTCTCATCTGGCATAGTGGTGATTTTGTTTTATGTGAATGATCTCCTAATTGCTGGTGATGATGAATCTGAGATTCAGTCCATCAAAGTTGCTCTTCACAGTGCCTTCACCATCAAGAAATTGGGTGCAGTGAGATACTTTGTTGGTTTGGAAGTGTCTCGCACTGATAAAGGCACTCTTCTTAATCAACGCAAGTATGTGCTGGATATATTGAAAGATAAAGGCATGGAGGAATGTAAATCATCCCCCTTTCCTATGCCTCGTAGTCTCAGACTCAGTATAGACACAGGTGAACTGCTTGATGACCCCGAAAAGTACAGACGTCTTGTGGGCAGGTTGATCTACCTCAACATGACTAGGCCTGATATTTCCTACTCCGTGCAGCACCTTAGCCAATTTATGGGGTCTCCACACCTACCACATTGGCAAGCTGCTATGCATGTGGTTCGATATTTGAAGGGTACCTTCAACATTGGTCTGATGTATCCTACTTCTAATCATCTCACATTGACTGGTTTTTGTGATGCCTTTTGGGGGAACTGTATGTTCTCAGGAAAATCTCTATCTGGGTTCTGTATCTTCTTAGGCCATGCTTTGGTCTCATGGAAGACTAAAAAGCAACCATTAGTTTCTAAATGCTCAACTGAGCTGAGTATAGGTGCTTGTCTAAAACTTCAAGGGAATTGGTCTGGCTGAACTCGATTTTGAGCAACTTGCATTGCTAGATTCCCAAACCAATCCCTCTCTTTTGTGATAACAAATCAGCAATCCACATTGCTGAAAATCCCATATTTCATGAACGAACCAAACATTTGAGATTGGACTGTCATTATGTCCGGGAGAGGCTTCAAGAGGACTTCCTGGTGCCAACCTTTGTCAGTTCACAAAATCAGTTGGCTGATTTGTTCACCAAGCCATTGGGAGAGGACATGTACCGGCATTTATCTTACAAGCTTGGACTTGTGGCTTCCACTAGTCAAGCTTGAGGAGGGGATATTGAGCATATAGCATATTCAGTTAGTTGTTAGTTGTTCATATGATGTTGCTGTACAGGGTTACACTTACATTAGCCAAGGGTATTTTAGTAAATCTTTGTATAGGTTTATAAATACCATATGCCTACTCTCTGTACAACTCATTCAATTGAAACATAAGGGAATCGGTTGTATTGTTCCAATATGTAACAAACTCCAAAACTGAAAATCCAAGAACCTCCATTGATGAGCGTGATCCAGCTGGTCTAAAGCTCCAATTTCGGTTCCTTTTCAAGTTTGTTGTTGTTTTTACATTTATATGATTAACCGTTTCATGTTTTAAAAATGGCTTTGTTCTCTAATACAAGGTAGACCACAACATCAAAGCAAGTGGCATGATCAAGTGATGCCATGGCCTAATCTCAAACGCTTTGTTTTAATTAATGTCAATGATAATCTCTTGAAACTTTTTAATGTTATTTTGCAAGTTAGCAATCTTTGCTGTAATTATAGGGTTGTTCCTGATAATTTTGTTAACCATATTACATTCTAGAAATGTATGTTTTTAGACTTTAATTAGTCTTCATATGGGTGGTTACAAAAAGCGCAAGAAACAGTGGCCGCAACATTTTCTTTCATCAAGTCTCGTCTTTGAAGTAGTGCCATTTTTTAGAGGCATGCCACAAAAACTCACAAAGGTTTCACCTTTGGTGGTGTGTTAAGAAAAAAGTTTTCCCTTTCCATCTATATCTATCTATCTATCTATATACATATACTAAAATCGATGCATGGCGTCCTATGTGACGTGTTGTGGTTGATCCTAAGGAAAAAAAATCCTATGTGGCGCGTTGTGGTTGATCCTAGGAGGAAAAATTAATAAAATAATATATTGTCATATTTCATACAAAGTTAAATAAGTTACAATCTATCTATATATACTAGTTATCGAACCGTGCTTCACACGGTGAAGGTTTAGTTGTGATGATGTATGTGTTATGTGTTATGTGTTATGTGTATGAGAAGATATGGAAGTGATATAATGACAAAGAAAAATAAATTTAACAAATACTCCGTATCAAAGATCATTAAATACACACACAAATTACAAAGTATTAATGAGTTTGTATTACAAATTACTAAATTTCACAATAAGCAAGGATTAAAGAGTTATTACAAGGATATCTGCCACCAATGTAAATTATAGATGTAGAGAAAGAGAGAAAAAGAGGAAGAGAATTTCTATTGAAGACAAGCTAAATTTAAGAGACAAATGAATTAAAAGAAATATGATTCTTTTATTGAAAATAATGAAAACATTATAGACAATATATTGGTGGGTTTTATTCATAATAGGACCAATCCTTTTGATCCTTCCACCTATGTCCAGTAGTGGGACTAACCATCAAGAAAAATTAGGGTGCCACTATATACACCGCAAATCCGGATTAAGGATTTGCACGTCCTTAAGAACGTGCAAGCACGTCCTTAAGGACGTGCAAGTCCTCAGGCTTGCACGTCCACTATTTAAACATTGCACGTCCTTAACAACGTGCAAACCCTAGTTAGGGTTTTGCGTTTAGGGTTAGGGTTTAGGGTTTAGGGTTAGGGTTTAGGTTTTGTAATGTTAATTGATAAAATTGAAGTGTTTAGCTAGTGGATTTGAAGGATTTAGGGTCAAATTAAACAGAACACAAGAATTGTTAAGGTTTTCATTCGGATAATATGCGAATAAAGTTACAAGGAACGGAAAAAAGGTTTACATTCATAAGTTTAATAAAGTTGTGGAATACAATCTAGGAAAACAGTAAAGGACGGCCGACATCGGCATGCAAGGCTCTAAATCTCTCAATCTGAGCTTGAAACGGAGCATCCCATCCTTCGACGCTCGGATGATGATGTTCGACCCATTCTAGTGGAGGCGGCGGAAGAGGAGCGTTAGGACGCAACCAGATCTATGAGAACAAAAATTTAGAGTTAGAGTATTGACATATGTATGAAAATCATGAATAGGTAATAACAAAGACGTTTGAAGTCGTACCGCGGCAAAATAGTCTTGGTTTCCGATGCAGGCTACACCAAGAGTTGCTGATTGGGGAGGGTTGTTAGCAGATGCCGGCGAGATCATGGGGAGACATGTGAACGGATGATGCCAAGCTAGGACGACGAGAGGAATCTGATATACCGTCGCAAATACTAAACCCATGATGGGAAGCTCTATCCACCGTCTCCTATCACCATGTCTGGCTTCGACACATCTCTGGTAGTCGACGAACTGCTGGAATGGGTACTCTCCCGTATAACAACCGGCGTACAGATCGGCGTAATCCTCCAAGTGATTGCATAGTAAAGTTTTGAGTTCCGGGAAAGCAGTCTCGCCGATCGGTGATGTCAAAGCCGCCAAAGCACGGTAGCCACAATGACCATCTCCAGCAGTGTCCCTCACCCTCTCAATATGACCTAACGTGAAGGGATCAACGTTGTTTCGACCCCAGTTGAACCCTCCGAACACATCATCACGTCCACGTCGAACTGAGGTCGCTTGTGGACGAGGCCGAGCAGCATTTCGAGCAGCACGCGCTTCTTCTCTCTCAAACCTTTCCCTTACCTCCTCGTATGGCAACGGGTTGGTTCTGCAGGCATTTCTCGACCCCCGAGGCCTCCTCTTCCTTCGGACACTTGCTGATGAGGGTAGGTGCAGCTCATCCTCGCATACATCGTTCGAAGCCGTATATGAAGATGACAACTCATACGGCAGTGGGGTGTCGTCGAGGTCAGTCCATGTCAAATCCATCCAGAACGGGTGGATGTCCTCGGCGGGTATCGGAGTGCCGGAGTTAACGTATGCCTGAATCTCATGGACACAAGGGATCCCGTAACAAACCCTCCAATGTCGGTCCGTGCATACCGGAGGAACCTTTTGGTTCACGACGTCCTGCCACATCTTGTATAGATAATCGAAGCACTTTTTGGAGATTAAAGTCTTTACCTCGTCGAAAAGGTTGACTTTATACGCCGCTGTTGGCCATTTGAAGCGGTCGATCTCCAAAGCAGTTTGCAGCTCATGCAGTTGACAATCGTTGACTCTATGGATTGCATCGATCACGATGCGGAAGTCACCAGTCGATGAGTGAAGTGCCTCCTTCAGAACCTTGTGTTGACCCTCAACTCTGTACACATTGAAGTGCATACCACTAAATATTCGATATTATGTCATATTGTAATGGGAGATATGAAGTAAGGTTGTACCTGTTTGTCGTACGGGTGCCGAGGTGGAAGACATTATCTACGCAGCACCGAACTATGCTCCTGCTGTATGGAAGCCAAACCGACTCCAAATACGCCACCACACCTGGGAATGGGTGCCATGCAGCTCGTAGTGCCCGACGACGTCGGTTGAATGATTCCTTCGACCTCGATTCGAACAGCCCCCAACAGTTGCCCTTAAAGATGTCAGCGTGGTTTAAATTTTTTGTGATCTTCAGAGCTGCTTCTTCGCATCTTCTCGTCACGTGTAACCAACAAAGGAGATGCTGGACGTCGGGGAAGACAACATTCAGCGCCGCCAAGCAAGATCTGGAGCTGTCGCAACACCCAGGCGTATGTGTCTTCGTTCTCTTGTGACATGAAGGCATAGGCGATGCAGTAAGTATTGCCTGAGGGTGTGAGCCCGACCACCTCGCACAAAGGAATCCCATATCTGCAAGTGTAAATATGTTACATATAAAATACTTTATAATTGGCTATATGTGCAATAATGTAATCGTAATTAAGTAACTTACGCATTTGTTTTGTATGTGCTGTCAATTATGATGACATAATAGAACCTTATAGAAGGTCGGGTCATGTTTTGACTAGGGAGTAATTGGGGCGATTTGGGCGATTAGGGTTTCAGTTGTGCGCTCTCCAGGCGGCGGCCGCTGGCCGGCGGTCTTGTAGGCTTCCAACTGTTGCTGGACATGGCTAAGAAGAAGGGGAAAAAGGGTGGATCGACCTCGGGGCTCAATTTTGAGGAGAAGAGTAAAATTGAGGAGTAGATTCGCTCGACGATTTTCAAGGCAGGTAACCCGTCGAGGACGGTGTCGGATCTGGGGGCTGTGGATGAGGGTGTGAACTCTCCGGCAAGGGAGGGGGTGCCGCTGGGTTCCGAGGCGTCTGCTCCGGGTGGTGGCGATCTGGGTGCTGGGTCTCCGGGAGAATCCTCGTCTTCCTTGAAATCGAGCGCCAGGTCTAACCCGGAGGGCTCGAGAGTTGCTGAGAATGGACCCCTTGTGAACACTACCAAAGCATACGCTGGTGTTCGTGACCCTCCTCTCCAGGGTTTTCGTCGAGGGGGTCTCTCTTTCGCGCAAGCGGCGAGGGGTTCTCAATTTGCTGCTATCTCTGAGCGATTGAGCTTCGTACCCCACATCAATGGCGACTGCATTCGATATTCGACGGAGGACATTGCTGAGTCAAGCAAAGCGTGGGCTGCGACGCTCATAGGGGCTGTCTTGGGTCCAGCTATTCCGGGGCGCATCCTTCACGACTTCATGGTGAACGACTGGCGGGTTCGCAAGCCCAGAGTCCATCTCAAATCATCGGGGATTTTGGTTTTCCGCTTTGAGACAATTGAAGATCTATGTTGGGTGCTCGAGCATGGCCCTTGGTCGATTGGCTCGTCACCCATCCTATTGAAGAAGTGGAATCCAGGGGAATCGATGGATTGGTGTTCGTTCAAAGCTGTTCCGGTTTGGGTAAGGATTCATGATTTGCCTCCTAGTTTTTGTTCGAATGCTATGTTGAGTACAATTGGAAGTGGTATAGGATTACCGCTTAGTGTCGATGAATACACGGCGAACAATGATTTGCTTTCTTATGCTCGGATGCTTGTCGAGATTAATGCTGAACAAACACGACGGAAGTATGTGAAACTTGTGAGCGACAAGGGTGTTGAGTGCACTTTAAGGATTATCTTTGAGTGGCTTCCTTGGAATTGTACGAAGTGTAAATGCTTTGGACATTTGGATTCCTCCTGTCGTGGGCACTCTTTGGACTTGGTTCCATCTGGTGAATTCGGTGAGGAGAAATCTGAGGGAGCTGCTGAGACGGATGCCCAGGAGGAAAATATTGGCAAGGAAAATGAGAGTGATGGGAAGAAACAGGAGGATAGGAGTCAAGCAATGGACAAGGATGTGGAAGCTAATACTGCTAGGACAGTTACGGGCTTGGGCAAGGAAGGGACTGATGCTCAGGCTGATCACATAGCTGGTTCAGAAAGGGCGGGAGAGAATCAACAAGTGGTGCACCAGACGATGAGGGCTGCTGCATCTAGTGTCGCCTCGCAAGGGGTTCAAACCGAGATTGGGGCTGCGGGTGAGACTGCTGAGGAGGAAATAAATCATGATACCTCACTTGTTTGCGCCAGGATGGTTGCTTCCTCTTGGGCTGCGACTTCTGGATTGTCGGCTAATGCATATGGAAAACTTGAAGTCGACAAATGCAAGACACCGGAGCTTGTACGTTGGAAGGACGAGGGGCGGATAAAGAAAGGCTCGTACCTCCTGCGGGGCACTAAATATTGTGTTAATGGGGATATGAAGGTGTCCTTGACGATGGATGAATTGTTCAACGCAATGTCCGCAATCAAGGATCCGAATAGTGGTAAGGGGGATGCTGCATACTTCCTTTCTGAGTCGGATAGCGAGGACACCTCTGACGAATCTTACCGGCCTGACTGAATCTAATTTTTATTTGGTGCTGAATGTTGGGTCCGGCTGGTAGTGGTGCTGTTGGCGAGGTTCTGTTTTTGCGAGTCCTGGTGTTCAAGCGCTCTAGGGTTATGCTACTGCCGTAGTAGCTGCTCTAGGTTTAAGCTACTGCCGTAGTAGCTGTTTGGATGGGATGTGATCGACTGATTCACCTTGCCACACATGAGGTGTAATCGTACATGAGTAGTATTTGATCTACTGTCATACTTTTTGTTTTATGTGGATTAATTGGATTTGGAGTGACAGGTCATTAGGGGCTAACGGGCGGGGCTGCTTTTGTAAGTAAGGTAGAGTAATTGATGGAAAGTGGGCTTTTTGTTTGGATATTTAGCTTTCCACCACGTTTGTTATGTCTATTGGGTTGGATCGGTCCAATTTTCTTAAGCAAAACATAATATGTTTTGCTTTGGAAAATTGATCAGCTGGGCCCTCTTATCTACTTTTCAAACGTGGTGGATTAGGATAGTGGGTAAGTTGGTAGACGAGGGATTTTTTGTGGGTAGTACCTTTTACGTAGGACTCCTTATGGTCCTACTTGTTGTTACCCTTGGCTTTTATGCCATTATCTATATATTTACATGTTCAGACATAATGGAACCTTCGGAGAAGGCGTATCCCATCGGGATGCGCGAGGAAAAGGTCGCTCAAGACGTTGTCGTCCTCCGGATGTCGTCTGAAATCATAGTAGTACCTTCTTTCCCGCAGATGATGCAAGGTATCCTGGGTCATCGTCCGACTACCTCTTTCTTCGGCGACCATCATGGCGAGCGTGTTGGTAAGGCTCTTCCTTGACGTGACGCTGGTATCATCCAACTACCTCAATCCGTACTATAGACGTTGTTGAAACAGATTGTGCTCTCTCTTTGAGGCGATTTGGGGGGATTGCCGTACAATTCCAAGAGAGGCGCGTGGGGGCGCGTGGGACCCGTCATTGGCTCACCCTCAAGGTGGCCGTGCCGGCGGGGTTCTCACGATGGGCAAGAAGTGATGCGGGACCATCTTCTACAGCTCCAGACACACCCATCATTCTTGGAGAAGGACCAATGACTCGAGCTAGAGCAAAGAAGCTTCAGAGAGACTCATTCCTATTCGTCACTCACACTTTGTTCTCGAGCAAGGTTCAACTCCCCGAGCCTACATTGAAGACATACATGTGCATTGGAGCACAAATAGAGGCCGAGCCACCTTAGAAATGCTTAGGCCGAAATATTCTAAGTGTTGGAAACCCTTTTCAGCTTAAGTGTTCTATTGGGCTGAATTGGGCTTTTTTAGTCATTCTTTTTAGAGACCTTATTTATTTTTGTTCTTAGATTTATTTTAAAGCCCATTAGAAAGTAGATCTATCTATTTCTATCTAGTTAGGCCGGCCAACAGGCCTTAGTTCCCTATATATTTCGATTTCAGCCTTGTAGAACAATTGGAACATTCATAATACAAGTTATTCTTCTCAAAACGTGTGAAACACTTTAGAGAGAGAGATCAGACCGAATAGAGCTGTGCTCTTCGTGATCTCAACCGATTGATAATCTCAGCTTGGTTTGCTTTGTGTTCGTCAACTTCGCAAGATTTGGTGATCCTAGTATTCACAAGCCCCCTTCTGGTGCTTCAAGTTGTCCGCTTGATTGTGTCGGATTGTAGAGGCGGGTTGTGTAGGCATTGGTATTGGTTCCTACCCTCTGAGGAGGCCTGGGGTCTTTATCTTGTGCTACATAGATCGACTCAGTCCTTATCAGGTCGTGTCTTTCCATTCTTGCATTCATTTTCGAGTCTTTATCTATCTTTATCGAGTCTTTGTCATTCTTGTTTAGTGTCGACATCAAGAACCCTTGTTCTTGGTGAATCTTGCTGCGTCTTTATTGATTCTTGGCTGTTCTTGATTGATCTTGATCGAGTTCTTGCTTTTCTTGTTCAGTTTTTGCTTGTTGTCGAAGATCGGACCAACCCACGGCTAACCCCGTATCAAGAAGGGTGGATCGTCTGGGAAACGTGGTCCATTCGGAATCGGGTGTTGGGGATAAGGCGACAGATCTGAAAGGTAAGGGGGTTGCTCAGCCTGGTGGCAACTCAGTCGCGCCGCTGGGGCCAGAGCGAATAGAGAGTGGTGGTAATTTGCAGCGGATGAACAGTGGGGAAACCCTAAATTTCGTGCAAGCTCTGAAGCGCAGTTATGCTCCGAAGACAGTTGGGGTAGATGCTAATATTGCCAGGGATTCTCCGTTTAGGGGTAATCGTTCCATTTTCACGGCGGAGAAGCTTTCTATTTTTGACGATGTTGAGAAAGGCAAGCTCAAAATCCGCCCCGAGGATGTTCAGGAATCACGTGATCTTTGGAAATCCACTTTGATTGGTGTTGTTGCAGGTGGACAGGTGCCCTACTTTAGGCTGATGGATTTCGTGGAGTCGGAATGGGAGATTGAGACGCCGAAAGTGATCCAGAAGAGTAATGGTGTATTTGTATTTAGGTTCTCTTCGGAGGATGATCTGAACTGGGTGCTGAGTAAGGGTCCATGGCATCTGCAAGGTTCGAAACCCATTATTCTTAAGCGTTGGCTCCCAGGTATGGAGATTGCTTGGAGCTCTTTTGATCGTATACCTTGCTGGGTTTGCTTACCTGATTTAGATCCTACTATGTTCACTAACACGCTGCTGAGTCGGCTAGGATGCTCCATTGGGACGCCTGTGTGTATTGATGAAAGAACTGCGTTGGGAGACAGACTTTCGTATGCGAGGTTACTGGTTGAGGTCTCAGTTGAGGAGGCTGGTATTTCATTTATTGAAATTGAGAATTTGGATGGTTCGAAATACAATCAGAGAGTCGTGTTTGAATGGTTGCCTCAGATGTGTTCGGATGTAAGAAATTTGGTCACTCTATGGTTGGCTGCCCAGATAGAGTTGCTGTGAGGTGCTTTGATAGGGGCTGTGTGCCTAGACAGTTTATGAGGTTCTCCAATCCTAGACAAAAACAGCCCATATTTGTCTGGAAACCGAAGGAAAATATGGAGAGTAATGTGGTGGCTGCGCAGTTAATGACAGATGCAAATGTTTCTGCTACTGGTGGTTTGGTGAATTCTGAGCAGGGTGACAGCATTGGTAAGGTTCAGTTGACAGTGGGTTTGGAGAGAAGTGTTGCTGTCGAGACCTCTTTGAAAGATGATTTGATACGGGGTTAGCCGTGGGATGGTCCGATCTTCGACAATCAAGCAAGAACTCAAAGAAACAAACAAGAAAGCAAGAACGCAGCAGCTGGACAAGAAAGCTCAAGATTCGTTCAAGACTCAACAAGAAACATCAAGAACAGCAAGAACTCAATGTCGACAATAAAGAAAGAACAAGACTCGATGCAAGAACTGATAAAGACTCGAAATTGATATAAAGACACGAACGATAAGGACTGAGTCGATCTATATAGAACAAGATAAAGACCCCAGGCCTCCTCAGAGGGTAGGAACCAATACCAATGACTATATAACCCGCCTCTACAATCCGACACAATCAAGCGGACAACTTGAAGCACCAGAAGGGGGCTTGTGGATACTAGATTCACCAAGTCTTGCGAAGTTGATGAACGACAAAGCAAACCAAGCTAGATCAAACCAATTTGATGATCAACGAGCACAGCTCTAGTTGGATCAACAAGACACTCCATGTGTTTCACACAATTTGAGAGATCTAAATTCTATTCATAATGTTCTAATTGAATTACAATAGGAGAACTCGGAATATATAGGCCACGCAGGGCTGTTGGGCCGAGTTAGATGATAGAATAAGATAAAACTAACATCTAATGGAAATAATAATAATAACCTTAAAGTTTCCTAAAATAACTTAAGTAAAAGAAATACTAAAAATAGGAAATAAACATAATGTTCAAGACTTAATTAAAATCCCGTCAAAACAGTGACAGCTTGCAAAGATGTGCATTTTCGTCCAATCTCGAGGTCGAATCTGGAAAAACCTTCAACAGCAAAGTTGTAGATCTCTTCGTCCTCGTTCCAACAAGGTATGGCACGCCTCAATCCGATAAATATTGAATCCGTACGACCCATTTTACAGAGACGTCGAAAAGCTGTCAAATGACTATGAACGAACCAAAACGTCATTTAATCCAAGCTTGCACCTTGGGACTTCTTCCCATGGTGGAGCCTTCTTCTTCCTCTTGAGAAGGACATCATCCTCATAATCTCGAATCATAGGTGTGTCCGGAGGTGTCGTTGATGATGGCTTGGATGGTCCCGCATCATGATCAGAATTGCAAGAGTGCTGAGCAGCAGCTGATTGTTAATAATCTCAGTTTAAGTGATGGTGGGTTGTCTAATGTGAATAAGAAAAAGGCAGCTAGAGCAGCGTTTGGGCCAGATGCTGCTGTAAATGGGAAACCTCCTGACATTCAGAATTCTTGCTTTAATATTTTGATGAATGAGGAGGCCAATTCTGCTGACACTCACGTATCTGATAGCTGTGAATATGTTCCTTGTTCAAATGAAGGTGAGAGTAGCACTCACATTGATGGTTCTTATGGATAAAATTAAAATTGCATCGTGGAATATAACCGGGATCAAAGACCCGGTTAAAACTAGTTTCATAACTAGTTATTGTTTTGATAATGATATTTGTTTGATTGGGCTGCTTGAGACAAAACTTTTGCACATAAATTTTGACGAGGTTAGAAGAAGGCTGATGCAGGATTGGGGTTGTATTGTGAATGGTAGCCAGACAGTGAAAGGTCGGATTTGGGTTACTTGGAACCCTGCTATATTTGATGTGAGGGCTGAAATTATACATGATCAGTTGATACATTGTAAGGTGGCTACTAGGGATGGCAAATTCCAATTTGCAGCTACGTTTATTTATGCTTGTAATTTAAAGACAGAGAGAGTACCGTTATGGGAGAGTATGAGATCTATTGCAGCTAATATGGACTCTCCTTGGATTGTTCTTGGAGATCTAAATTGCACCTTGAGTATTGAAGAAAAATGGCCACAGAGAAAGGTAAATGGAGATGAGTTTGCTGAACTAAGAGATGCGTTGGATGATTGTGGGCTGTCTGATATGGTCTTCACAGGAGCTGAACTCACTTGGTCGAATGGACAGGTTGGGGATGAAAGAATTGACAGGAAACTTGATCGTATTTTGGTGAACGACAGCTGGATGGAAAGCTATGGCTATGCTAAGGCATTTTTTGATACTCCAGGGTTATCTGATCACTCTCCTGCTGTGGCAACGCTGTTTGATAGCAATCGTAGAAGGAGATATCCTATCAAATTTAAAAACTTCTGGTGCAAAGAGCCTGAATTCAATTCGATTGTGTGTGCTGCGTGGTGTGCTGAATCTGTTGGTTCACGCCAATTTAAACTTGTCCAGAAGCTGAAGAATGTTAAGGAGGCATTGAAACCTTGGAATAAAGCTAGATTTCCAGAACTGCAATCACAAATTAAATTAGAAAAGGAGATCCTGCGTGAGCTGCAAACCAGGGCTAGAACTGAGAGAGGTAATGCAGCCCTTGTTGAACAGTTGGTTAAGGCTGAGCAAGATCTAAGGAAAAATATGAGCAGATTGGTCAGCTTGACTACAGAGCAAGCTAAATTGCACTGGTTGACAATGGGGGAGGAAACATCTTCTATGTTCTACAGGAATGTAAAGGAGAGAAATGCAAAGAATGCAATATTAATGATGCAAGACGATAGAGGCAGAAAGATGGAAGAGGAGGATGAGATAAAGAACCATGTTCTTAGGTTCTTTACTGAGCTGCTTTCTACTGAATCTGAGGGACTTAATCCTTTCCACATGCCTGCCGGTCCTGTCCTAAACTGTAACAGATGGGATGAGCTGCTCAGGCTACCTAGTTATGATGAAATCAGAAAATGCTTGTGGTCAGTGGGAATAAACAAATCACCTGGACCCGACGGCTTTGGTAGTAAGTTTTTTAAGGATGCTTGGAATATTGTCGGAACAGATACGTGTGAGGCTATAAGGGAAATTTTCAGAAATTGCCAAGTGTTGAAACAACTCAATGCTACCTTTATCTCCCTTATTCCGAAGGTTTCCAATCCGACACTCGTTACACAGCTACGTCCGATCTCGTGTTGCAATACAGTGATGAAAGTTGTAACTAAGATTCTAGCTGGGAGAATCAAAGGTGATCTTCCGGAGCTCATTTTTGATTGTCAGGGTGCGTTTATTCCTGGAAGATCTTTAGCTCACAATAGTGCAGTGGCTCTCGAGATTGTTACTGGCTATGGAACAAAGAGAGTCTCTCCTAGATGCACTATTAAGGTTGATCTACAGAAGGCGTACGATTACCTTAGCTGGGATTTCATTTGGTCAACCTTGCTCTATCTACAGTTTCCCAGCCAATTGGTGGACCTTATTATGGAGTGTGTTTCATCCACCTCGTTCTCTGTCCTCATCAATGGTGAGCCAAAGGGATTCTTCCCGGGTAAGCGGGGGCTTCGGCAGGGAGACCCTCTCTCCCCGTATCTGTTTGTTCTGTGCATGGAGATGCTTAGTAGGATGCTCCAGAAGGCTGCTGAGAACCATCGATTCAAGTTCCATCCGAAGTGCAAAAAGTTGAAGTTGGTACATCTTGCTTTTGCTGATGATCTGTTAGTGTTTTGCCATGCGGATCACCAGTCGATTGGGGTGGTTAAGGAGTGCTTGGATAGCTTTTTTGCAATGTCAGGGCTGCGTGCTAACAATGCTAAAAGTACCGTATTTCTGGCTGGAGTGGATGACGATACAGTGAGGAGGATCCTTGATCAGCTTGGTATGGAACGAGGTGAGTTCCCTGTAAAATACTTGGGCGACTAGAAAGCTCATCCTCTCCTGGACGACTAGAAAGCTCTCGTATGCGGGCCGATTACAGCTGCTGAAATCTGTTTTTGCTGGTATTCATAATTTCTGGAGCCAGGTGCTCATGATGCCGAAGGGTGTTATAGAAAAGATAGAAGGAATATGCAAGAGATTCCTTTGGAATGGGAATGCCGAGGGTAGAAAATACCTTGTGGCATGGGATGAAGTCACAAAACCTTACAACGAAGGGGGCCTGGATATTCATGAGCTGTTCGCTTGGAACAAGAGCATATTTGCTAAACTATTTGGGGATTTGCTTTTGAAAAGGCCGAGTATATGGTATCGTTGGTGCCGTGTTAATCACATAGGGGAAGATGACTTATGGTCTCTTAGGCCGAGAACTCATGAGTCATGGGTGTGGAGAAACATCTTATTGATGAGGGATGCTCTGAAGGATGAGTTTCTGGTTGATGGATGCCACGAAAATGCAGTGCAGCTGTACAGCAACCCCAATGGGAGCTTGTCATGTGCTAAACTCTACCATCTGTTGAGAGTGAAGAAGGACGAGGTTGACTGGGGAGGAGTCATTTGGGGGAGATTGCAAAGCAAAAAGTGGGCTTTTATCGTATGGTTAGTAGCTAGGAACAGACTACAAACCGGACAGAAAGTAAAACATTGGAGAGGAGAAGAAGCTGCTGAATGCAGATTATGCCGAAATGCAGAAGAAACATAAGAGCATTTATGGTTTGGTTGTCCGGCAATCCAAGTGGTACAAAACTTGGTTTTTGATTGGATCGGTATAACTTGTCGTTATACTTCCATTAAAGACTGGTTACACTGGTTTGCCCGTGAACCAGATCAGACCCGTAAGAAGCAGATGTACCAAGCCAAACTTCTAGTTTTTGAGGCTCTCATCTATTTTACATGGATGGCGAGAAATGGGGTTATATTCAGGCAGGAAACTTTTGATGCTACTGTGTGTGCTGAGACCATCATTGCGAGCTGCAGAAGTAGGATCTCAACGCGTTGGAAATGCAAGAGCATTGTAGATAGATTGGGGATTAGGGGAGCATAGATCGTAGAGAGCTCGTAAATCGTAGAGTTTTGGTATAGTTTGGGAGGTTGGGTACACGTTACAGATGGATTGGTTAGTGTTTGGAGATGGTAGAGGTAGATGGAGTTTCTTCTTTTGCTACTGGTGATCCCCTCTTCTTGAGGGGATGATGGCGACATTTTGATGTAGGCCGCCATTTTTTGTATTTTTGGTGGTGACACCCTTGGTTTGGTCTTGCCTTTTTTGTAAATTCTGGTTTAACCACCACATCTATATATTTACCCTTTCAGCCTCAATCCGTACCCAATGGTTTTTGGAGGAGTGTCAACTTCCTTCATCCACCTCGCCATCTTCTTTTCCCCCCCTGTCATCTGTCCGGCGATGGCGTGACCCTTCAAGCTCGTGGAAAGCCCGTGGTTATGAACACCATGGGTTACCGTCATGCGCCATTGACCCGGCGGAGCTTCGTGTCCGTGTAGAGAGAATGGACAACCACTTATCTTCGACTGTGTGCTCCGGAGCTTCCTCCCGCGTGGTCGGTACTCCTCAAACTGCTCGCAAGCAAGGAGAACCCCGCCTAGACGATTCGACGCCCCCGTCCAAGACCGCTTGATTACTAAAATCATGCAGTGTCTCCGACCCAAGTCCTTGAAATGCGTAACCATTTCGTCACGGTCATTCCAAACCCTTGGGTCCAAGAACTCAGACGTAAAGTCTCGAAACTGTATTCATATAATTGAAAATATGAACAACACGGAACGAATACGAAATATGTTGACTATACGAAACCTGTGCGTACCTGAGATACTTGGAGACGAGGATTGCTTTGCGGCTCGGCCATAACGATTCTAGATGTCCTCCTTCGCTTCAAGTGTAAGAAGTCGGACTTTGTTTTAGAGTGCGGAATCAAGCTGTCCTCCATCGCTTCAAATAGGCACTGTTGCGTTAATTGTAAGCAGACACACCCATCATTCTTGGAGAAGGACCAATGACTCGAGCTAGAGCAAAGAAGCTTCAGAGAGACTCATTCCTATTCGTCACTCACACTTTGTTCTCGAGCAAGGTTCAACTCCCCGAGCCTACATTGAAGACATACATGTGCATTGGAGCACAAATAGAGGCCGAGCCACCTTAGAAATGCTTAGGCCGAAATATTCTAAGTGTTGGAAACCCTTTTCAGCTTAAGTGTTCTATTGGGCTGAATTGGGCTTTTTTAGTCATTCTTTTTAGAGACCTTATTTATTTTTGTTCTTAGATTTATTTTAAAGCCCATTAGAAAGTAGATCTATCTATTTCTATCTAGTTAGGCCGGCCAACAGGCCTTAGTTCCCTATATATTTCGATTTCAGCCTTGTAGAACAATTGGAACATTCATAATACAAGTTATTCTTCTCAAAACGTGTGAAACACTTTAGAGAGAGATCAGACCGAATAGAGTTGTGCTCTTCGTGATCTCAACCGATTGATAATCTCAGCTTGGTTTGCTTTGTGTTCGTCAACTTCGCAAGACTTGGTGATCCTAGTATTCACAAGCCCCCTTCTGGTGCTTCAAGTTGTCCGCTTGATTGTGTCGGATTGTAGAGGCGGGTTGTGTAGGCATTGGTATTGGTTCCTACCCTCTGAGGAGGCCTGGGGTCTTTATCTTGTGCTACATAGATCGACTCAGTCCTTATCAGGTCGTGTCTTTCCATTCTTGCATTCATTTTCGAGTCTTTATCTATCTTTATCGAGTCTTTGTCATTCTTGTTTAGTGTCGACATCAAGAACCCTTGTTCTTGGTGAATCTTGCTGCGTCTTTATTGATTCTTGGCTGTTCTTGATTGATCTTGATCGAGTTCTTGCTTTTCTTGTTCAGTTCTTGCTTGTTGTCAAAGATCGGACCAACCCACGGCTAACCCCGTATCAAATTGGCATCAGAGCTTTGGTTTCCGACATCAAGATTGAGTCTTTTTCTTTTCTAAACACAAAAACCACAAAAAAAAAAGAGTCCTTTTCTTGTTTTGGTCTTTTACTTCTTGTTTCTTTATTTGATTATTGCACTTATCTTGAGTTTGTGATTGTTTGTGGTTGCATAGCCTAAACACAAAGCCTAGCCGAGACCAGTGGAGTCGACCAAGCCGTGTGCACAACCCTTGTGTTCACCCTAGAGCCGACGGCAATCTTTGTCCCCATAAGTCTAGCTTGGCCGAAAATCAGCCTCCACACAAAGACAAACCCTAGTTTGTTTATCTTTTCTATCCTTTGTTCTATCTTTGGGAACTTTGATATATCTTTTATCTAAATCCTATTTATCTATTGCTTTTATCATAAATCTGATTTTTGGTAGATATAATTCCTATTTATCTATCATTTATCTTTAAAGCTATAGATAGATCCACTTACCAAAGATAGCAAAAGCCTCATCTATATAAATCTATCAATAGGGCTGAAATTTTATCTTTTATCACCATCTATACCAGATTTTCGAGTCCTATACATTAATTTGAGTCTTTTCTTGCATTAGTTTCATATTTAAAAAAAAAAAAAAAAAATCAGTTTCGAAAATCACATTAAAGCTTGGACCTAGGAGGATAAAATTCACTAGGGGTAAGAGTAAGTCAAAAAAAAAAAAGAGAGGAAAGTGTTTGTTGATCTAGTGCAAGAAAGCTCACAAAGGACAATTGGTGAACCCCTTCTTATCAGCCCTAGTCGACATACCCTATCCCAAACACATACACCTCCACAAAATTGAAACCCTACCCTGCAACTACAACGTCATAACTTAAAGGTTTTCAATCAAAAGAGGTAAATTTCCAAGTTTTCTTTTATTTCTCTTTCTTTTTTCTTTGTGTCGAGTACATAACAGCTTGTGTCGAGTGATCACAGTCCTTACTGAGTTCACTTTTGTGTGTGTCGAGTGCATTAGACCCTTGTCGAGTGCACCTTAGTTTGTGTCGAGTGATTCCTTGCAATTTCCCATCTGTTTTGCTTGGATCTAAGTTTGTTGCTTACATCGAGTTCTCTACAGCCCTTGTTGAGTACTCTCCTGCGTTGTTTCATTCATTACATACCTTGATTGCCTTGTTTTTGCTTGGTAGTTGATTTGCCCAAAGCGGATTGCCCTAGCAAGCGTGATATATCAATCTGAGAGGGAGTGTGAGCGAAACACAATTGTGAGCTGTTTTATAAGTTTTTACTAACCTTAACTTAGTTCTGTGTTTCTTTGTCTTTGTTATCATGTCTAACAATCAGGGAAACAATGGTGTTAACAACCCCAACAATGAGGGTAACTCGAGTGCTACTGTGACACCCGAGCAATTCAACAACCTCACCAACACCTTGACGGCCATTCTAGATCGATTGACAGCCTTAGAAGCTAGGCCGAGTGGCTCTAACACGGTGGGTGGTCGGGGAAATCCAAGGCGTGACGAGACGCCTAATGATGAAAGAGAGGTCGTAAATCCTATCCCTAATCCTAATCCTCATGTCAATTTAGAAAATCCTTTATTCAATGAAAACAACTCTCCACGAGGTGGGAGAAATGATCGGAATAATGGATTTGTTAATGTGCAAGGTCAAGGACAAGGAAGCGGAAGAGGTCGAGGCTTCCAGGAGCACTTCTACTACTCGGAGCAAGATGATGACTTCCAAGAAGAGGAGTATTGGGAGCAGTGTCCGAGACGGAATCAAAGAGGAAATCAGAACCGACCACCTAGATACAATGACGAGGACGGCATAGGTAAGGTCAAGGTAAAGATTCCTCCTTTTGAAGGTAAAACTGATCCGGATGTTTATATTGATTGGGAAACTAAAATGGATCAGATTTGGAGTTGTCATAATTTCTCTAATGCTAAAAAGGTGCAATTAGCTACTTTAGAGTTCACAGGCTTTGCTTTAATTTGGTGGGATAACTTAGTTAAAGAAAGGAGAAGAGCTCTTGATGCACCTATCGCTTCTTGGGAACAACTTAAGGCATTAATGAGAAATCGATTTGTACCTCAACATTATGCTAGAGAGCTTAGGCAAAGATTAGAAAATCTTAAGCAAGGAAATAAAACTGTTGAGGAAACATTTAATCTTATGCAAGAAACTATGGCTCGAGCTAATGTGAATGAACCTTATGAAGATACCAATGCTAGATATCTTAGGATATTGCATCCCGCTTTAGCTCATGAGATTGATTATTTTCCCTATACTACTCCTACTGATTTGTTACATTTAGCAATTAAAGTAGAAAAGGGACAACGTTACAAGAGCCAAGGAAGAATGTCGAGTGGCCAACAGCCCCAATGGCGCCAACCTCGGCCAAATCAGTCCCAATGGCGTGGTGAGGGTGGTTCACGAGATCGACCAAGCCAGCCCCAAGGGAGAGGAGATAGCCGAGCACCTCAACAGCCCCTCGACAAAGGAAAGGGTCCAT
Source organism: Persicaria tinctoria (assembly GCA_037127255.1). Classification (NCBI taxonomy): domain Eukaryota; kingdom Viridiplantae; phylum Streptophyta; class Magnoliopsida; order Caryophyllales; family Polygonaceae; genus Persicaria; species Persicaria tinctoria. The sequence continues at coordinate 63,308,158 of JBANSL010000002.1, read as the reverse complement.
GGAATGGACGTGAATCGTCTGGGACATCTACTGGTCCCAAAGGGAGTAATCCTAATCCTTCTACTACTCGTTCTAGAGATATCGTATGCTTTAAATGCCAAGGTAGAGGACATTATATGAAGGATTGCCCTAATAAGAAAACGCTCATGGTTAATCAATTTGGAGAATATGAATCTGATAATTCTTGTGATGAACCGGATGAGCATGCTAATGACAATGATCAGAACTTAAACCTTGTTTGTTATGAAAATGATGATAATGAGGTTGAATATGAACATGGAGAATCTTTGATTGTTAGGAGAGTTTTAAGTGTTGTTCCTACACCATGTGAAGATAATCAAAGGGAAAACTTGTTTCATACTCGTTGTCTAGTTAAAGGAAAGGTTGTAAATGTGATCATTGATGGAGGTAGTTGCTGTAATTTAGCTAGTCAAGAAATGGTTGACAAATTACATTTACCTACTGTCCAACACCCCCGACCTTACAAATTGCATTGGATGAATGATTGTGGTTTATTAAGAGTTCATAGACAAGTTAAAGTGCATATTAAACTAGGACATTATGAAGATGATGTTTTATGTGATATTGTGCCTATGCAAGCTTGTCACATTCTTTTAGGTCGTCCTTGGCAATTTGATCGTAAGGTCCAACATGATGGTCATTCTAACCGATATGCCTTTACATTTCAGGGGAAAAACGTTGTTCTCAAACCCATGACGCCAACACAAGTGGCTGACGAGATTGAGAAGCGCAAGGTAAGTAAAGGTGAGTTAGATCAGGAGGCTCAGTCGAGCCAAGTGGATCCTCAAACTCGGCCTAAAGGTGTACTAATGGCTTCCAAGAGTACATTTTTAGACGAATTTGCGGATGGAGAAACCACCCTTATGCATCTCATTAAGAGCTTGAATATGTTGAGTGAAGAGCTTAAAGCTTCTCTTCCAGCCAATATACTCGCTGTACTTGAGGAGTATAAAGATGTGTTTCCCGATGACATACCACCAGGTCTACCCCCTATTCGTGGAATTGAGCATCAAATTGATCTTATTCCAGGGGCTGCATTGCCTAATCGACCTGCGTATCGTATGAATCCCACTGAGACCCAAGAGGTCCAAACCCAAGTCCAGGAACTGTTGAACAAGGGTTATATTCGAACTAGCTTAAGTCCGTGTGCTGTGCCTGTGTTATTAGTCCCTAAGAAAGATGGATCATGGAGAATGTGTGTAGATTGTAGGGCTATTAATAACATTACTATCAAATATCGTCACCCTATTCCTAGATTAGATGATATGCTAGATGAGTTACATGGAGCTTCTATATTTTCTAAAATTGATCTTAGAAGTGGCTATCATCAAATTAGAATGAAAGAAGGTGATGAATGGAAAACAGCCTTTAAGACTAAGCTTGGGTTATATGAGTGGTTGGTTATGCCTTTTGGTTTAACTAATGCTCCTAGCACTTTTATGCGTTTAATGAATCATGTGCTTCGAGATTTCATTGGAAGATTTGTTGTTGTTTATTTTGATGATATTCTGATTTATAGCAAATCTCTTAATGAACATGAATCACATCTTAGAGAAGTGCTTAAAACGCTGAGAATTGAACGCTTGTATGCTAATTTAAAGAAGTGTGAATTATGTCATGAACAAGTGTCTTTTCTTGGATTTGTAGTGAGTTCGAAAGGACTGCGTGTCGATGAGGCTAAGATCAAGGCGATCCAGGAGTGGCCAACACCCACCAACATCGGCCATGTACGCAGCTTCCAAGGATTGGCGAGCTTCTATCGTCGATTTGTTCGAGATTTCAGCACCATCTCGGCACCCCTCACTGAGCTCACGAAAAAGCGGAGTGAATTCACATGGGGAGCAGCTCAGGAGGAAGCATTCAACACCCTTAAGGACAAGCTCACTCACGCACCTCTATTAGCTTTGCCGGACTTTACTCAGCCCTTTGAAGTAGAGTGTGATGCTAGCGGAGTTGGAATTGGTGGAGTCCTTATGCAGGGAGGTAAGCCTATTGCTTTCTTTTCTGAGAAGTTGAAAGGTGCTTGTCAATTACTCTACCTATGATAAGGAATTGTATGCATTGTTTAGAGTACTTAAGACATGGTCTCACTATCTATGGCCTAGCGAGTTTATTCTTAGGACTGATCATGAATCTTTAAAACACTTTAAAATCCAAGATAAACTTGATAGGAGACATGGACGATGGATGGAATTCATTGAAACATTTCCTTATGTGATTAAATATAAGAAAGGCAAAGACAATGTGGTTGCAGATGCATTATCTAGGAGACATGCTCTAATAGCTGATTTCGATTCTCATGCTTTAGCTAGAAGACGTGTGCTTTTAACCACTTTGGATTCTAGAGTCTTAGGTTTTGTTTACATAAAGGAATTGTATGAATCTGATTTGGATTTTGAAGATCATTTTCGAAAATGCTTAGAAAAAGGTCCTAATGACAGCTTTTATATACATGAAGGATTCTTATTTCGAAAAGATCAAGTGTGCATTCCTAGATGTTCTCTACGATTATTACTTGTTAGTGAAGCCCATAGTGGTGGATTAATGGGACATTTTGGTAGAGATAAGACATATAACACACTGCAATCACACTTCTATTGGCCACATATGCTTAGGGATGTAGAACATTGCCTTAAGAGATGCATAGATTGCATTAAAGCTAAAGCTAAGCTTATGCCCCATGGCCTTTATACACCACTACCAACCCCATCAGCCCCTTGGGAAGACATATCCATGGATTTCATAGTTGGGTTGCCTAGAACTAAGAAGGGGAGAGATTCTATATTTGTGGTAGTGGATAGGTTCTCTAAAATGGCTCATTTCATTGCATGCCACAAAACTGACGATGCTACCAATGTTGCTAATCTATTCTTTAGAGAAATAGTTAGGTTGCATGGTGTGCCTAAAACTATTGTTAGTGATAGGGATGTGAAATTCTTAAGTCATTTTTGGCGTACTTTATGGAATAAATTGGGAACTAGATTGCTATTCTCTACTTCTAGCCACCCCCAAACTGATGGCCAAACTGAGGTGACTAATAGAACACTTGGAACACTCCTTAGAGCCATTATTAGGAAGAATTTGAAACTTTGGGAAGAAGCCTTACCTCATGTGGAATTTGCATATAACAGAACCATACATTTAGCTACTAAAATCAGTCCATTTGAATGTGTGTATGGTGTTAATCCACTAACCCCTTTTGATCTTACTCCATATCCTATGAGAGACAAAGAATCATTTGAGGCAGGTAAGCATGTCGAGTTCATCAAGGAGCTGCATGAACGAACTCGAGAGAAGCTGAAGCTAAAGGCTGAATACAATGCTAACAAGGCCAACAGAGGACGTCGCTTGGTCACTTTTCAGCCTGGAGATCTTGTATGGGTGCACTTAAGGAAGGAGCGGTTTCCAGAAGCCCGGAAGAACAAGCTGTCGCCGCGTGGTGATGGACCATTTCGGATCAAGAAGAGAGTGGGCGACAATGCCTACCAATTGTAGCTTCCTGGAGACATGGGCGTGAGCGCTACATTCAACGTCGCCGATCTAATCCCTTACTTCGCTGTGGATGAGGACTTGGATTCGTGGGCGAATCCTTTTCAAGAAGGGGAGGTTGATGCGGGACCATCTTCTACAGCTCCAGACACACCCATCATTCTTGGAGAAGGACCAATGACTCGAGCTAGAGCAAAGAAGCTTCAGAGAGACTCATTCCTATTCGTCACTCACACTTTGTTCTCGAGCAAGGTTCAACTCCCCGAGCCTACATTGAAGACATACATGTGCATTGGAGCACAAATAGAGGCCGAGCCACCTTAGAAATGCTTAGGCCGAAATATTCTAAGTGTTGGAAACCCTTTTCAGCTTAAGTGTTCTATTGGGCTGAATTGGGCTTTTTTAGTCATTCTTTTTAGAGACCTTATTTATTTTTGTTCTTAGATTTATTTTAAAGCCCATTAGAAAGTAGATCTATCTATTTCTATCTAGTTAGGCCGGCCAACAGGCCTTAGTTCCCTATATATTTCGATTTCAGCCTTGTAGAACAATTGGAACATTCATAATACAAGTTATTCTTCTCAAAACGTGTGAAACACTTTAGAGAGAGAGATCAGACCGAATAGAGCTGTGCTCTTCGTGATCTCAACCGATTGATAATCTCAGCTTGGTTTGCTTTGTGTTCGTCAACTTCGCAAGACTTGGTGATCCTAGTATTCACAAGCCCCCTTCTGGTGCTTCAAGTTGTCCGCTTGATTGTGTCGGATTGTAGAGGCGGGTTGTGTAGTCATTGGTATTGGTTCCTACCCTCTGAGGAGGCCTGGGGTCTTTATCTTGTTCTGCATAGATCGTTTCAGTCCTTATCAGGTCGTGTCTTTCCATTCTTGCATTCAATTTCGAGTCTTTATCTATCTTTATCGAGTCTTTGTCATTCTTGTTTAGTGTCGACATCAAGAACCCTTGTTCTTGGTGACTCTTGCTGCGTCTTTATTGATTCTTGGCTGTTCTTGATTGATCTTGATCGAGTTCTTGCTTTTCTTGTTCAGTTCTTGCTTGTTGTCGAAGATCGGACCAACCTCCGGCTAACCCCGTATCATGTTTGGTTTGGGATTGTGTTTGAATTTAACCAAAAAAGGTTTCCTCATTATAATTTTCCCATCTGGTTTTAATTGAATGAAATACAAGAGTTTAAATAGGGAACTATACCAATTCTATCTATCTTTGCAAAAGATAGAGTTTGGGCTAGATAAATAAATATTAAATCCTAATAATAATCCCAGATAAATATTCCTACTTAGTGGACAAGAAAAATATCTAGAAGAGATAAACTTTCCTTTTCCCTTTTATTCACCTAACTAAGTATTACTAAAAATAAGACATTCCATAAATAACTTTAACTAACATAGGAGTTACTAAATATGGAAATAACTGAAAATAATAATAATTAAATAATATCTTTTCTTCAGTCCATGGTGGCGCCTTCTTTTTCCTCTTAAGGGCGACACTCGAATCGATCTTGAGAGCTCGCCTGGATCAAGATCGTTGTTTGACCCACAGAAGGTCATCTTGATCCACATCAAGAAGAGCAGCAATAGGTGCAGGAATATGAATCAAATCCATAATATTAAGTAATACCTCTTTCATGATCTAAAAGATATGAGGTCGATGAGCATTCCATATAATTGTCTCTTTCTGGGGCTGAGAGAGAAGCGATCGACGTTCAACAGTGCCCTTGAGTGAAGTATAAGGGGGTGTTAAAGATGTCGTGGCCGAAGGTGTCGAAGAGGAAGGCATGGGTGCCGTGGGAGCCGCGACCGCGGGAGGTGGTGCGGCCTTAGGGATGGGCTCACGGCTAGGTGCGGCGTTCCGGGCTTCCTTCTGGGCGTCCTGTTGCTGGCGCTTGCGAACCTGTTCCTTCAAAACAGCTTGAGGAGACAAGGGTAGGAGAGTAACTCTCCTCCCATCAAAAGTGAAAGAATATGTATTCCCACGACCATCATGAATAACAAAGCGATCATAAAGCCAAGGACGACCAAGTAAAATATGACTACAATCCATCCTAGCAACATCACATAATATTTTATCATGATTGGAACCAATAGAAATAGAAACTAAGCATTGTTTAGTGACCATAATATCAGACTCATCGTCAGTAAAATGTCATTCAATCCATAGTGAGTAGCTCTAGGTGTAGTATCCAAATGTAAGAAATCAACTACCTTTTCATTGATGAGGTTGCAGCAACTTCCTCCATCGATGTTGACGTTCAAGGTAGCCTCGCGTACGACACACTTGGTGTGGAAGATGTTCTCCCTTTGATCCGTTAAAGGGAACCTCTTGAATGTGTAGGACTCGGCGGTCGACAAGGCAGAAAGTGTCCAGAAAGTCTGACGGATCGATCTCCTCTTTGTGATCCTGAGTCGTGTCCTCCTCCACTTCACTTGAAATTATGGGTTCCTCAACAGTCTTCTCCTCATCGTAATGGCCTCCCAAATCATTGAGAAGAACCTTCCTTTTTTTAGGGCAATCACGAGAGACATGTCCAGAACCACCACAAGTGAAGCAGCAGATCTCTTTGGTGTGTTCTTTGGAAGTTGCAACAACTCTTCTAGTTTGAACTTCAAACCCCTATTTAGGTGAGTTGGAAACTCCCTTTTGCTGCATAGAAGGGTTAGAAGAAGATCTGGATTGACTAGAAGAAGCAAAAGGAACAAACTTGGGACCTTGGGAAGATTGCTCGGTCTTAGCCCTCTGCTGTTGTTGTTGTTCATGTAGAAGTTGCGCTTTGTGAGTCAAAGTATTAATATCCCTAATAGAATGAATAGATATGGGATTTTGAATAGAAGTATTGAGACCAGCAAGAAATTGAGTACATAAACCGCGTTCAGTAAGATAAATATTAGCCTGACGAGCGAGGCGTTCAAGCTTGTCTCTGTATTCCATAGGGGAGAGAGAGCCCTTTTGTTATTGAGCCAAATGAATCCTCATCATCTCCATGTACTCCTCAGACACATGTCTCTTCTTCATTAAATAGGGCAGTTGAGGCCAAGTTTCAGCAGGTTTCTTTTCTTGACGATGCCAGATTTCACGAGTGTGAAACCACCATGAGCGATCCATACCTGTCAAGTGTAAAGTAACAACCTCCAACATCTCTGTTTCATCATAGAGAAGATGATCAAGTACATAATTAGTATGATCCTCCCAAGTAAGATATGCCTCAGGATCATTAGCACCATCAAAAGTATCTAATTTAATCTTGACATCACGCCGTTGAATATCTTGTGCATTATCAAATCTAGGACTACCAAAATTGGCGTTAGGTAAATCATCAAGATTAGCATTTACCTCCTGGTAAGTGTCCTCCAGATGGGGCATGTCATTCAAATCAGCATTGCTACGACTGTTCTCCCAATTACCTTTGATGAACAAAAGATTCACATGAGTCTTGTGTTGCTGCTGATGCCGAACCTGGTGATGATGCCAAGGAAGGGGTTTGCTCCCTACGGTTATCTTTTCCATTAAAACCGGATAACAGATCATTATCATTCTCTCCTGCGAAAGGGTTAGGCGTAGAAAATTTAATCTTAAAGTGTAATTGACTAGAAGGGGGTGGCTTACTGCTAGGAGGAGTAGAACTAGAAGTCTCGTTCCTCTTGAATTCCTCGAATTTTCGATCCATCATGTTTTGGATATGTGTAGTTAAATGAGCACGTTCTTGACCCAAATCGTTTGTAAAATGAGCGTCGCGTGCTTTGTTGGAAGCCTCCATATGCTCCAACGCAACCTTTGTAGCGGCTGCAGAATTGGTTTCAATGATGAAGTTCATATTGGCATAAAAAATGATGCCGGGGGGTGGGGGGGGGGGAGAGTTGTGATAACTCCACTCCCTTGATGAAAATCGGAAATGGTTTCAAAGGCTTTGACACATGGCTTGTGTCAAAGGTCTTGAAGCTACAGATGTGTTGATGAAACACAAAACCTATATTATGTGCTTATTATTTCCGGATGATATTATATGTTATTATTATTAAATATATGGCCAGATATCATTGTTTATTATGCACTAACATATGCAATAAGTTTTTCGAATATTATCTCCTTCCTTAAGCTTTAAGTCGAGAAGGATCAAATTGGAGATCATGGCTTCCGAGTTTCCCCAAATAGAAGATTATGAAGATTGCCATAATCTGTTCTAGCCGTTGGGGAGAAGATCCTTGTTTGAAAGAAGGCGCCGATTTGATCTATATAAGAAGAAGATGAAGAAAAGAGGTCAGACACAATCGTTGAACACAAGCATTCATTCGCACTCAAGCTTTCAAGTCAATATGTCTTCTTCGTGTGCTCTCTGCTAGTTGTTAAGAGTCGTATCTTTTGTTTCAAACCATTTGAGAGTTACACAGTGAGCTTATAGGATATATTTCGAGTGAGTGTTATATTCGAGAGTTTGTAACTTAGGAAGTGGACACTAGGCGATTGATTCACGAAGTGTAAGAGGATTGTACTAGATAGCTGAGAGAGGTGGGGCTCCTCTAGATTGGTCTAGGACTCCAAGGGAACGTGAGTTGACTAGATTGCAATTGTATAGGAGAGAGGCTTCTCGATGAGCTATTAGGATCCTAAGTGAATTAATAAAGCCGGTTGAATCCTAGGGTTGTGGAAGAACCCTAGACAGGGACGTAGGCCAAGTTCGTGTCGAACCTCGTTAACAATTCGTTGCGTTCTTTACTTATTGCTTTACCTTATTTCCGCACTTGTTTGGAATTGTATAACTACTTTGTGATTCAGGTTTTCCAGATGAAAGAATTAAGTCTAATCTTAAAGGGTTTTGCAAGCGTTTCAAAATTCTTGAGATTATCAGCGAAAAGTTGGCATACTCTATTCAACCACCCCTTCTAGAGTATCTTTATATTACTTTGTTATACAATATCGAAGCTTCAATTGGTATCAGAGCCTTACTCACTGCTTTCGATATGACAATCTTGTGAGTTTTTTATCATGTCTGTTGAAGCAAGCGGGGGATTTGCACAAGGGAGGTCTACCATTAGACCACCACTCTTTGTAGGAAACAACTTCGTCCACTGGAGGTCTTTGATGAAAATGTTCTGATGCAGGACCATCCAAGACACCATCCAAGACACCTCCGAACACATCTATACTTGGGGATGGACCTATGATTCGAGCTCGTGAGAATGAAGTCATCCTCAAGAGGAAGAAGAAGGCTCCACCATGGGAGAAGGTCCAAAGGTGGAAGCTTGACGTTTAGCTCGTTCATAGTCATTTGACAGCTTTTCGACGTCTCTGTAAAATGGGTCGTACGGATTCAATATTGATCGGATTGAGGCGTGCCATACCTTGTTGGAACGAGGACGAAGAGATCTACAACTTTGCTATTTAAGGTTTTTCCAGATTCGTCCTATAGCTTGGCCGAACTCCACATTCTTTGAGCTGCTGCTGGTTTTGACGGGATTTTGTTAAGTTTTGGAACATTATATTTATTTCCTATTTAGTATTTCTTATACTTAAGTTATTTTAGATAACTTTAAGGTTATTTTTATTAATTCCATTAGATGTTAGTTTTATCTTATTCTATCATCTAACTCGGCCCAACAGCCCTGCGTGGCCTATATATTCCGAGTTCTCCTATTGTAATTCAATAAGAACATTATGAATAGAATTCAGATCTCTCAAATTGTGTGAAACACATGGAGTGTCTTGTTGATCCAACTAGAGTTGTGCTCGTTGATCATCGAATTGGTTTGATCTAGCTTGGTTTGCTTTGCCGTTCATCAACTTCGCAAGACTTGGTGAATCTAGTATCCACAAGCCCCCTTCTGGTGCTTCAAGTTGTCCGCTTGATTGTGTCGGATTGTAGAGGCGGGTTGTGTAGGCATTGGTATTGGTTCCTACCCTCTGAGGAGGCCTGGGGTCTTTATCTTGTGCTAAATAGATCGACTCAGTCCATATCAGGTCGTGTCTTTCAATTCTTGCATTCAATTTCGAGTCTTTATCTATCTTTATCGAGTCTTTGTTGTTCTTGTTATTGTCGACATCAAGATCAGTCTTGTTCTTGGTGATCTTGCTGCGTTCTTGAAAGATCTTGATCATCTTGATTAAGTTCTTGCGTCTTCTTGTTTATTCTTGCTGCGTTTCTTGAGTTCTTGTTGGAATTTTGATCATTCTTGATTGTTTCTTGCAGATCTTGAGTCGTCTTGTTGAGTATTTCCTTTAGTTCTTGCTTGTTGTCGAAGATCGGACCAACCCACGGCTAACCCCGTATCAAATTGGTCCGCGTTCCAACAAGGTATGGCACGCCTCAATCCGATCAATATTGAATCCGTACGACCCATTTTACAGAGACGTCGAAAAGCTGTCAAATGACTATGAACGAGCTAAACGTCAAGCTTCCACCTTTGGACCTTCTCCCATGGTGGAGTCTTCTTCTTCCTCTTGAGGATGACTTCATTCTCATGAGCTCGAATCATAGGTCCATCCCCAAGTATAGATGTGTTCGGAGGTGTCTTGGATGGTGTCTTGGATGGTCCTGCATCAATCTCCCTTTCTTGAAAAGGATTCGTCCTCGAATCCAAGGTCGCATTTGATTCCGCAAATGCATCCACACGAGCTCCTGGATCGAACACCATATGCCCATGGAAATCCATCTCAAGAACGATTGGTGTAGAGATTGACCACTCCTCGATGGTTATTGTCTCAGCTTCATCTACAAAATCAAGAAAAGAAACTTTATTAGTGCATAATTCAGATTTCATATCAATGGTATGATGTTCTAACTTAATATGCACTTGCGCTTGGTCATTAATCCCTAAGTTTCCATCCAATGCTAGCAAGTTTTCTTCCTTTTTCAAGGCTGATTTTTCAACTAATTCAAGGCTAGCAATAGTAGAAGAATTTTCACCATCAATGATCAAATTAGAAACTATGCCTTCTTCTAAGCATGTAGTATGACATAAATCTTTTCTTTGATTATCATCACAAGGCATAGGTTGAACATTTAAATCAATCAAAGAATCATCATTCTCATATTCAATGCAAACATTATCATGATCATAGGCAAGTAAATTAAGATTTTGATCATTTTTATCAACATGCTCTTTAATTTCAGCAATAAGAGAAGCATCTATCCTAGAAGAAACGTGATGTTGAATAACATTATTAGGAGGAATAGGATGAGGTTCTTCCCTTTCATTAGATGGAACTTTAAATCCAGGGATAACTTGATAACCCAGGGCCGCCAATCGTTTATTCGTCCTCTCCAAGTCCTCATTTATCTTAGCCATGTTTACCTTAGCCATGCTTGCATTCATCTTAGCCATGCTTGCATTCATCTTAGCCATGCTCTCCATAAAGGTAGTGTACCAGTCATTTCCCTGGCTATTAGACATCTCAAAGCAACAAACAAAGAACTATGTAAAAGTTAGAAAAATAAAAACAACCTCACAATGTGTTTCGCTCACACTCCCTCTCTAATTAGTATGTCACGCTTGTTGAGGCAATCCGCTTTGGGCAAATCAACAACCAAGCAAAGACTAAGCAAATCAAGGTATGTAGTGGATGAAACAACTAACAAGAGTACTCAACAAGGGGTTGTAGTACTCGACAAACTCAAGAGAGAACTCGACAGGGGTCAAGATCACTCGACTCAAGCAACACAACTTGATAACAGCAATAATCAATTCGATCCAAGCAACAATCAGCAAGAATCAACTCGAAATAGACTAATGAGTACTCGAACAGCAAAACAAGCACTCGACTCAACAAAAAGAGAACTCGACCAGGGGGAGATCTCTTGGGCACACACACAATAGCACTTTAAGAGAATAGAAGTACTCGACACAGCTAGCAAAACATGATGCGGGACCATCCAAGACACCTCCGGACACACCTATGATTCGAGCTCGTGAGAAGGAAGTCATCCTCAAGAGGAAGAAGAAGGCTCCACCATGGGAGATGCTCCAAAGGTGCAAGCTTGGATTAATCACGTTTTAGACTCTCGTTCAGAAGTTTGACAGCTTTTCGACGTCTCTGTAAAATGGGTCGTACGGATTCAATATTTATCGGATTGAGGCGTGCCATATCTTGTTGGAACGAGGACGAAGAGATCTACAACTTTGCTGTTGAAGGGTTTTCCAGATTCGTCCTATAGCTTGGCCGAAATCCACATTCTTTGAGCTGCTGCTGATTTTGACGGGATTTTGTCAAGTCTTGAACATTATAGTATTTCCTATTTTAGCAACTTTCTTACTTAAGTTATTTTAGGGAACTTTAGATGTTATTTTATTAATTCCATAAGTTATTAGTTTATTTAGTTCTTTTATTATTTTCGGCCCAACAGGCCTATGTGATGACTATATAAGTCGATCACCCTCATGTAGAACAATTCAGATTATAATGAATTAGAATTCTCTCTTTTTGTGTGAAACACAATGAGTGTTTGTCGATTGAATAGAGCTGTGCTCTTCAATTGAAACTATTGGTATTGATCTAGCTTGGTTTGCTTTGTGTTCGTCAACTTCGCAAGACTTGGTGATCCTAGTATTCACAAGCCCCCTTCTGGTGCTTCAAGTTGTCCGCTTGATTGTGTCGGATTGTAGAGACGGGTTGTGTAGGCATTGGTATTGGTTCCTACCCTCTGAGGAGGCCTGGGGTCTTTATCTTGTGCTACATAGATCGACTCAGTCCTTATCAGGTCGTGTCTTTCCATTCTTGCATTCAATTTCGAGTCTTTATCTATCTTTATCGAGTCTTTGTCATTCTTGTTTAGTGTCGACATCAAGAATCTTTGTTCTTGATCGTTCTTGCTGCGTCTTTATTGTTTCTTGGCTGTTCTTGATTGATCTTGATCGAGTTCTTGCTTTTCTTGTTCAGTTCTTGCTTGTTGTCGAAGATCGGACCAACCCACGGCTAACCCCGTATCAAATTGGTATCAGAGCTTTGGTTTCCGACATCAAGATTGAGTCTTTTTCTTTTCTTAAACACAAAAACACAAAAATAGAGTCTTTTCTTTGTTTGGTTATTTACTTCTTGCATTCTTTTTGATTAAATTACTAATCTTGAGTTTGTGATTGTTTGTGGTTGCATAGCCTAAACACAAAGCCTAGCCGAGACCGTGGAGTCGACCAAAGGTGCACACATCCCCTTGTGAACACCCTAAGCCGGCGGCAGAATCTGTCCCCATAGTTGGTGCCTTGGCCGAATCCACTACACCACACAAAGAGCAAACCCTAGTTTGTTCTATCTTTACTATCCTTTTTGTTTATCTATTCTATCTTTGGAATTTTGATTTATCTTTTATCTAATTCCATTTATCAATTGCCTAAAATCAGATTTTATAAGTTGTTGGATATTAATTTCCATTATATCTATCAACTATCACAAAAGGCACAAGATAGATCCTATTTCCTAAAATAGCCATTCTATCTATATATTTGCATTAGGGCTGAATTTTTATCTTCTATCACCACCATATTCAGATTTTCGAGTCCTATTACATATTTAGAGTCTTTCTTGCATTAGTACAAAAAAAAAAAAAAAAAAAAATCAGTTTCGAAATCAGTTTCGAATTTTTATCTTCTATCACCACCATATTCAAGATAGTGTTTTATTGATCTAGTGCAAGAAAGCTCCCAAGGACCATTGGTGAATCCCTTCTCAGCCCTAGTCGACAGCCCTATATCCCCAAACACATCAACCTCCACAAAAATTAAAACCCTACCCTGCAACTACAACGTCCTAACTTAAAGGTTTTCAATCAAAAGAGGTAAATTTCCATTCTTTCTTAGTTTTTCTTTTATTTCTCTTTCTTTTTCTTTGTGTCGAGTACTCTACTCCTTGATCGAGTACTATTGAGTGCTATTTGCTACTGTCGAGCACATAACAACTTGTGTCGAGTGATCACAGTCCTTACTGAGTTCACTTTTGTGTGTGTCGAGTGCATTAGACCCTTGTCGAGTGCACCTTAGTTTGTATCGAGTGATTCCTTGCAATTTCCCATCTGTTTTGCTTGGATCTAAGTTTGTTGCTTACATCGAGTTCTCTACAGCCCTTGTTGAGTACTCTCCTGTGTTGTTTCATTCATTACATACCTTGATTGCCTTAGTTTTTGCTTGGTAGTTGATTTGCCCAAAGCGGATTGCCCTAGCAAGCGTGATATATCAATCAGAGAGGGAGTGTGAGCGAAACACAATTGTGAGCTGTTTATAAGTTTTACTAACCTTTAACTTAGTTCTTTGTTTCTTTGGTCTTTGTTATAATGTCTACTAATCAGGGGAACAATGGTGGTAACAATGCCACTAACTCGAGTGCAACAGTGACGCCTGAGCAATTCAATACCTTGTTCAACACCATGAAAGCCATGAACGAGATGTTGGTAAAGTTCAATAATGACATGGCTAAGATAGATAAAGGCTTTACGACAATAGAGCTTCAGCATTTTGGCTCTAATACGGTGTTTGTACAAGGAGTCCTGATACGGGGTTAGCCGTGGGTTGGTCCGATCTTTGACAACAAGCAAGAACTGAACAAGAAAAGCAAGAACTCGATCAAGATCAATCAAGAACAGCCAAGAATCAATAAAGACGCAGCAAGATTCACCAAGAACAAGGGTTCTTGATGTCGACACTAAACAAGAATGACAAAGACTCGATAAAGATAGATAAAGACTCGAAAATGAATGCAAGAATGGAAAGACACGACCTGATAAGGACTGAGTCGATCTATGTAGCACAAGATAAAGACCCCAGGCCTCCTCAGAGGGTAGGAACCAATACCAATGCCTACACAACCCGCCTCTACAATCCGACACAATCAAGCGGACAACTTGAAGCACCAGAAGGGGGCTTGTGAATACTAGGATCACCAAGTCTTGCGAAGTTGACGAACACAAAGCAAACCAAGCTGAGATTATCAATCGGTTGAGATCACGAAGAGCACAGCTCTATTCGGTCTGATCTCTCTCTAAAGTGTTTCACACGTTTTGAGAAGAATAACTTGTATTATGAATGTTCCAATTGTTCTACAAGGCTGAAATCGAAATATATAGGGAACTAAGGCCTGTTGGCCGGCCTAACTAGATAGAAATAGATAGATCTACTTTCTAATGGGCTTTAAAATAAATCTAAGAACAAAAATAAATAAGGTCTCTAAAAAGAATGACTAAAAAAGCCCAATTCAGCCCAATAGAACACTTAAGCTGAAAAGGGTTTCCAACACTTAGAATATTTCGGCCTAAGCATTTCTAAGGTGGCTCGGCCTCTATTTGTGCTCCAATGCACATGTATGTCTTCAATGTAGGCTCGGGGAGTTGAACCTTGCTCGAGAACAAAGTGTGAGTGACGAATAGGAATGAGTCTCTCTGAAGCTTCTTTGCTCTAGCTCGAGTCATTGGTCCTTCTCCAAGAATGATGGGTGTGTCTGGAGCTGTAGAAGATGGTCCCGCATCAACCTCCCCTTCTTGAAAAGGATTCGCCCACGAATCCAAGTCCTCATCCACAGCGAAGTAAGGGATTAGATCGGCGACGTTGAATGTAGCACTCACGCCCATGTCTCCAGGAAGCTCCAATTGGTAGGCATTGTCGCCCACTCTCTTCTTGATCCGAAATGGTCCATCACCACGCGGCGACAGCTTGTTCTTCCGGGCTTCTGGAAACCGCTCCTTCCTTAAGTGCACCCATACAAGATCTCCAGGCTGAAAAGTGACCAAGCGACGTCCTCTGTTGGCCTTGTTAGCATTGTATTCAGCCTTTAGCTTCAGCTTCTCTCGAGTTCGTTCATGCAGCTCCTTGATGAACTCGACATGCTTACCTGCCTCAAATGATTCTTTGTCTCTCATAGGATATGGAGTAAGATCAAAAGGGGTTAGTGGATTAACACCATACACACATTCAAATGGACTGATTTTAGTAGCTGAATGTATGGTTCGGTTATATGAAAATTCCACATGAGGTAAGGCTTCTTCCCAAAGTTTCAAATTCTTCCTAATAATGGCTCTAAGGAGTGTTCCAAGTGTTCTATTAGTCACCTCAGTTTGGCCATCAGTTTGGGGGTGGCTAGAAGTAGAGAATAGCAATCTAGTTCCCAATTTATTCCATAAAGTACGCCAAAAATGACTTAAGAATTTCACATCCCTATCACTAACAATAGTTTTAGGCACACCATGCAACCTAACTATTTCTCTAAAGAATAGATTAGCAACATTGGTAGCATCGTCAGTTTTGTGGCATGCAATGAAATGAGCCATTTTAGAGAACCTATCCACTACCACAAATATAGAATCTCTCCCCTTCTTAGTTCTAGGCAACCCAACTATGAAATCCATGGATATGTCTTCTCAAGGGGCTGATGGGGTTGGTAGTGGTGTATAAAGGCCATGGGGCATAAGCTTAGCTTTGGCTTTAATGCAATTTATGCATCTCTTAAGGCAATGTTCTACATCCCTAAGCATATGTGGCCAATAGAAGTGTGATTTCAGTGTGTTATATGTCTTATCTCTACCAAAATGTCCCATTAATCCACCACTATGGGCTTCACTAACAAGTAATAATCGTAGAGAACATCTAGGAATGCACACTTGATCTTTTCGAAATAAGAATCCGTCATGTATATAAAAGCTGTCATTAGGACCTTTTTCTAAGCATTTTCGAAAATGATCTCCAAAATCCAAATCAGATTCATACAATTCCTTTATGTAAACAAAACCTAAGACTCTAGAATCCAAAGTGGTTAAAAGTACACGTCTTCTAGCTAAAGCATGAGAATCGAAATCAGCTATTAGGGCATGTCTCCGAGATAATGCATCTGCAACCACATTGTCTTTGCCTTTCTTATATTTAATCACATAAGGAAATGTTTCAATGAATTCCATCCATCGTCCATGTCTCCTATCAAGTTTATCTTGGCTTTTAAAGTGTTTTAAAGATTCATGATCAGTCCTAAGAATAAACTCGCTAGGCCATAGATAGTGAGACCATGTCTTAAGTACTCTAAACAATGCATACAATTCCTTATCATAGGTAGAGTAATTAAGACAAGCACCTTTCAACTTCTCAGAAAAGAAAGCAATAGGCTTACCTCCCTGCATAAGGACTCCACCAATTCCAACTCCGCTAGCATCACACTCTACTTCAAAGGGCTGAGTAAAGTCCGGCAAAGCTAATAGAGGTGCGTGAGTGAGCTTGTCCTTAAGGGTGTTGAATGCTTCCTCCTGAGCTGCTCCCCGTGTGAATTCACTCCGCTTTTTCGTGAGCTCAGTGAGGGGTGCCGAGATGGTGCTGAAATCTCGAACAAATCGACGATAGAAGCTCGCCAATCCTTGGAAGCTGCGTAAATGGCCGATGTTGGTGGGTGTTGGCCACTCCTGGATCGCCTTGATCTTAGCCTCATCGACACGCAGTCCTTTCGAACTCACTACAAATCCAAGAAAAGACACTTGTTCATGACATAATTCACACTTCTTTAAATTAGCATACAAGCGTTCAATTCTCAGCGTTTTAAGCACTTCTCTAAGATGTGATTCATGTTCATTAAGAGATTTGCTATAAATCAGAATATCATCAAAATAAACAACAACAAATCTTCCAATGAAATCTCGAAGCACATGATTCATTAAACGCATAAAAGTGCTAGGAGCATTAGTTAAACCAAAAGGCATAACCAACCACTCATATAACCCAAGCTTAGTCTTAAAGGCTGTTTTCCATTCATCACCTTCTTTCATTCTAATTTGATGATAGCCACTTCTAAGATCAATTTTAGAAAATATAGAAGCTCCATGTAACTCATCTAGCATATCATCTAATCTAGGAATAGGGTGACGATATTTGATAGTAATGTTATTAATAGCCCTACAATCTACACACATTCTCCATGATCCATCTTTCTTAGGGACTAATAACACAGGCACAGCACACGGACTTAAGCTAGTTCAAATATAACCCTTGTTCAACAGTTCCTGGACTTGGGTTTGGACCTCTTGGGTCTCAGTGGGATTCATACGATACGCAGGTTGATTAGGCAATGCAGCCCCTGGAATAAGATCAATTTGATGCTCAATTCCACGAATAGGGGGTAGACCTGGTGGTATGTCATCGGGAAACACATCTTTATACTCCTCAAGTACAGCGAGTATATTGGCTGGAAGAGAAGCTTTAAGCTCTTCACTCAACATATTCAAGCTCTTAATGAGATGCATAAGGGTGGTTTCTCCATCCGCAAATTCGTCTAAAAATGTACTCTTGGAAGCCATTAGTACACCTTTAGGCCGAGTTTGAGGATCCACTTGGCTCGACTGAGCCTCCTGATCTAACTCACCTTTACTTACCATGCGCTTCTCAATCTCGTCAGCCACTTGTGTTGGCGTCATGGGTTTGAGAACAACGTTTTTCCCCTGAAATGTAAAGGCATATCGGTTAGAATGACCATCATGTTGGACCTTACGATCAAATTGCCAAGGACGGCCTAAAAGAATGTGACAAGCTTGCATAGGCACAATATCACATAAAACATCATCTTCATAATGTCCTAGCTTAATATGCACTTTAACTTGTCTATGAACTCTTAATAAACCACAATCATTCATCCAATGCAATTTGTAAGGTCGGGGGTGTTGGACAGTAGGTAAATGCAATTTGTCAACCATTTCTTGACTAGCTAAATTACAGCAACTACCTCCATCAATGATCACATTTACAACCTTTCCTTTAACTAGACAACGAGTATGAAACAAGTTTTCCCTTTGATTATCTTCACATGGTGTAGGAACAACACTTAAAACTCTCCTAACAATCAAAGATTCTCCATGTTCATATTCAACCTCATTATCATCATTTTCATAACAAACAAGGTTTAAGTTCTGATCATTGTCATTAGCATGCTCATCCGGTTCATCACAAGAATTTTCAGATTCATATTCTCCAAATTGATTAACCATGAGCGTTTTCTTATTAGGGCAATCCTTCATATAATGTCCTCTACCTTGGCATTTAAAGCATACGATATCTCTAGAACGAGTAGTAGAAGGATTAGGATTACTCCCTTTGGGACCAGTAGATGTCCCAGGCGATTCACGTCCATTCCATGGACCCTTTCCTTTGTCGAGGGGCTGTTGAGGTGCTCGGCTATCTCCTCTCCCTTGGGGCTGGCTTGGTCGATCTCGTGAACCACCCTCACCACGCCATTGGGACTGATTTGGCCGAGGTTGGCGCCATTGGGGCTGTTGGCCACTCGACATTCTTCCGTGGCTCTTGTAACGTTGTCCCTTTTCTACTTTAATTGCTAAATGTAACAAATCAGTAGGAGTAGTATAGGGAAAATAATCAATCTCATGAGCTAAAGCGGGATGCAATATCCTAAGATATCTAGCATTGGTATCTTCATGAGGTTCATTCACATTAGCTCGAGCCATAGTTTCTTGCATAAGATTAAATGTTTCCTCAACAGTTTTATTTCCTTGCTTAAGATTTTCTAATCTTTGCCTAAGCTCTCTAGCATAATGTTGAGGTACAAATCGATTTCTCATTAATGCTTTAAGTTGTTCCCAAGAAGCGATAGGTGCATCAAGAGCTCTTCTCCTTTCTTTAACTAAGTTATCCCACCAAATTAAAGCAAAGCCTGTGAACTCTAAAGTAGCTAATTGCACCTTTTTAGCATTAGAGAAATTATGACAACTCCAAATCTGATCCATTTTAGTTTCCCAATCAATATAAACATCCGGATCAGTTTTACCTTCAAAAGGAGGAATCTTTACCTTGACCTTACCTATGCCGTCCTCGTCATTGTATCTAGGTGGTCGGTTCTGATTTCCTCTTTGATTCCGTCTCGGACGCTGCTCCCAATACTCCTCTTCTTGGAAGTCATCATCTTGCTCCGAGTAGTAGAAGTGCTCCTGGAAGCCTCGACCTCTTCCCCTTCCTTGTCCTTGACCTTGCACATTAACAAACCCATTATTCCGATCATTTCTCCCACCTCGTGGAGAGTTGTTTTCATTGAATAAAGGATTTTCTAAATTGACATGAGGATTAGGATTAGGGATAGGATTTACGACCTCTCTTTCATCATTAGGCGTCTCGTCACGCCTTGGATTTCCCTGACCACCCACCGTGTTAGAGCCACTCGGCCTAGCTTCTAAGGCTGTCAATCGATCTAGAATGGCCGTCAAGGTGTTGGTGAGGTTGTTGAATTGCTCGGGTGTCACAGTAGCACTCGAGTTACCCTCATTGTTGGGGTTGTTAACACCACATTGTTTCCCTGATTGTTAGACATGATAACAAAGACAAAGAAACACAGAATTGTTAAGGTTAGTAAAAACTTATAAAACAGCTCACAATTGTGTTTCGCTCACACTCCCTCTCAGATTGATATATCACGCTTGCTAGGGCAATCCGCTTTGGGCAAATCAACTACCAAGCAAAAACAAGGCAATCAAGGTATGTAATGAATGAAACAATGCAGGAGAGTACTCAACAAGGGCTGTAGAGAACTCGATGTAAGCAACAAACTTAGATCCAAGCAAAACAGATGGGAAATTGCAAGGAATCACTCGACACAAACTAAGGTGCACTCGACAAAGGGTCTAATGCACTCGCCACACACAAAAGTGAACTCAGTAAGGACTGTGATCACTCGACACAAGCTGTTATGTACTCGACACAAAGAAAAAAAAGAAAGAGAAATAAAAGAAAACTTGGAAATTTACCTCTTTTGATTGAAAACCTTTAAGTTATGACGTTGTAGTTGCAGGGTAGGGTTTCAATTTTGTGGAGGTGTATGTGTTTGGGATAGGGTATGTCGACTATTGGTGACTCTTGCTGCGTCTTTATTGATTCTTGGCTGTTCTTGATTGATCTTGATCGAGTTCTTGCTTGTTGTCGAAGATCGGACCAACCTACGGCTAACCCCGTATCAAAACACAAAGGAGAAACCCATCCTGAGAAACCGTCGCTGAAATCAGAGTTCCTGTCGCTGAGTCAGTTAGAACCGTCACCACTGTCCGGGCCGCCCCGCGTCCATTCCAGCGACCGTCGCTGCTGCTGTGTTTGCTTTGCTGAATTTTTCCAGGTGTTTGCCGTCGCTATTTCTTTTGCCCTTCTCTTTTGTTTTATTTTTCTTACTTGCTTCCGCCGTGATAAATTCGAAGCTTTAATTGTAATTGATTGTAATCATCAAGATTATAGCAAGGATAATTGCAAGATCGGGCCATCAACAAGTTGGGGTTCTTGATCTTCAGCCCACAGGCGAAGGATCGGGTATTCCAAACGTATTACTTCTGCAGGATTACTTAGATGTGCTTCCAGCTGAACTACCACAAGGCTTTCCACCCATTAGAGGGATTGAGCATCAGATTGACTTCGTCCCTGGCGCAGCCTTGCCTAATCGTGCCGCTTATAGAGCTAGCCGTGAGGAAACAAAGGAGTTACAACGCCAAGTCACGGAGCTTATGGAAAAAGGCTTTGTTCGTGAATGCCTCAGCCCGTGTGCCGTTCCTGTGATCTTGGTACCAAAGAAGGATGGCTCTTGGCGCATGTGTGTTGATTGCAGGGCAATCAACCAAATAATGGTTAAGTATCGTCACCCTATTCCTTGTTTAGATGATATGCTTGATGAACTCATGTATATTCTCTAAAATGGATCTTAGAAGTGGTTATCATCATATTAGGATGAAACATGGAGATGAATGGAAAACGGCTTTTAAAATTAACTATGACTTATATGAATGGTTAGTAATGCCTTTTTGATTAACTAATGCTCCTTCTACTTTTATCAGGCTTATGAACCATATGCTTAGACGATCATTAGGAAAAGTTGTCGTTGTCTATTTTGATGATATCTTGATCTATAGTAAGAACCTTCATGATCGCCTTAGTCACTTGAAATTAGTACTTGATTGTCTTAGAAAGGAGAAATTATATGCTAATTTGAAAAAGTGCTCTTTTGCTTCCGAATCTACTATTTTTCTTGGATTTGTTGTTTCTGCATCTCGCTTGAAAGTAGATGAGAAGAAGGTTCGAGCTATACAGGAGTGGTCCCAGCCGTACACTCCCACCCATGTCCGCTCATTCTTAGGCCTTGCTGGCTTCTATCGACGCTTTGTAAAGGACTTCAACACTATTGTCGCCCCCCTACATGAGTTGACCAAGAAGGATGTGACGTTCCGTTGCACAAAAGCACATCAAAGGGCATTTAATGCTCTCAGGGATCGAATCACCCATGCCAGTGCTACATCTATCCAACTTTGCACAACCATTCGAGCTCGAGTGTGATGCTTCTGGAACTGGCATTGGTGGGGTTCTTCTATAGAATAGGCGCCCAATTGCCTATTTCAGCGAGAAGTTGCGCCCCGTTGAGCTCAACTATTCTATACTTACGACAAGGAGTTGTTTGCTCTTATTCGTTGCTTACAAACATGGCAGCACTACCTTTGGCTTAAGGACTTTGTGATTCATTTGGATCATGAGGCTCTAAAGTACCTCAAAGGTCAGACAGTCCTCAGCAGGCGCCTTGCTCGATGGGTGGAGTTTCTGGAGACCTTTTCCTACGTGGTTCACCACAAGAAGGGAAAGGATAACGTGGTAGCTGACGCTCTATCACCCAGGTATGTTCTCTTGAACCATATGGATGAACATATTTTGGGATTTGCTTTGATTAATAAACTATATGCTTCTGATAGTTTCTTTAAGAACATTTATGCTCAATGTCTGTCTAAAGGTGAATTTGATTCTTACTTCCTTGATAATGGCTATTTGTTTAAGTTGGACAAGCTTTGTATCCCATCTTCATCTATTAGAAGACTCTTAACTCAAGAAGTACATGAATCTAAAGGACCTGGTGGTTTTGAAAAGACTTTAGCTGGATTAAAGGAACATTACTTTTGGCCTAAAATGACTAATTATATCCTAAGATTCGTCAAAAGTTGTGTTACATGTGCTAAAGCTAAATCTAAGGCTAATGCGAATGGCCTATACCAACCCCTACCAATTTCGAATGCACCCTGGGCAGATGTATCTATGGACTTTATTGTTGGATTGCTTAGGACTTCTAAGGGTCATGATTTCATATTTGTGGTAGTGGACAGATTTTCCAAAATGGCTCACTTTATACCTTGTCACAAAACTGATGATGCTATTCATGTTGCTAATCTGTTCTTTAAAGATGTTGTTCGCTTGCATGAATTGCCATTGTCTATTGTGTCTTATCGTGATTCCAAGTTGTTGAGTTGCTTTTGGAAAAATTTATGGTCTAAGTTGGGTGCTAAGCTCTTATTTTCTACATCTTGTCACCCTCAAACTGATGGCCAAACTGAGGTTACTAATAGGACTCTTGGGGCTCTCCTGAGAGTCATGCTGCGTACTAACCTTAAGAGGTGGGAAGACTGCCTACCATTTGTTGAGTTTACTTATAACAGGTCTAGGCATTCTGTAACACAGATGACTCCTTTTGAGGTTGTCTATTGGCGCAATCCTCTTACGCATGTAGATATGATACCTCGACCAATGAAGGAAAAAGAGAGCATGGATGCAGCTAAGCAGGTGGACTTCATCAAGCGCCTGCATGAGCGAACCAATGCGCAGCTGGAAAAGAAAAGCGCTTAGTACAAGGCAGCGAAGGACAAACATTGCAAGGATGTGCAGTTCAATGATGGTGACCTTGTATTGCTGCATCTCATGAAGGAAAGGTTTCCGCAACAACGGAAATCTAAGCTGGATCCCAGGGGAGATGGACCATTTCGAGTGGTTCAGAAGATGGGACCCAATGCTTACAAGCTAGATCTCCCTCCGACAAGTACACCGTGCATTCCACCTTCACCGTCACCCATCTATCCTTGTTCGTGCTTAACGATGATTCTGACGACGATTTGAGGACAAATCGAACTCAAGTGGAGGAGAATGATGCAGTACAAATGGCGATGACTCATGGTGACATTGAGAACAACATGAATGTGCCATTTGATGGTCCTATCACTCGTGCAAGCGGCAAGCAGATTCAAGATGCTACCAAGGCACTTCTCATTCGTTACCAAGGAACTATAGAGCAAGGATTCAGTCCACCTTGGATCACTTTGCTTAAGACTAGACCACCAGCACAGGAGTTGAGCTTGTTTTCACACACGGAGCTCATGAAGACTCGACAACATCCCCCTTGACTCGGCCTCACCTTGACACATACATATCGAGAGCTCTTGTGATACGGGGTTAGCCGTGGGTTGGTCCGATCTTCGACAACAAGCAAGAACTAAAGAAAGACTCAACAAGATGATTCAAGAACGCAAGAACCAAATCTGACGCAGCCAAGAAAGCTTCAAGAAACGCAAGAAAGATGCAAGATTTATGCAAGACTCAAAGAACGCAGCAAGAACAATGCAAGATTCGACCAAGATAGATCAAGATCGATCAAGAATGTAACAAGACTCGACAAAACAGTAGCAAGACTCGAAATTGATATAAAGACACGACCGATAAGGACTGAGTCGATCTATGCAGAACAAGATAAAGACCCCAGACCTCCTCAGAGGGTAGGAACCAATACCAATGACTACACAACCCGCCTCTACAACCCTACACAATCAAGCGGACAACTTGAAGCACAAGGAGGGGGCTTGTGGATACTCGGATCACCAAGTCTTGCGAAGTTGATGAACACAAAGCAAACCAAGCTGAGATAGATACCAATTCGTGATCAACGAGCACACCTCTAGTTGGATCAACATCACTCAATGTGTTTCACACAAGTTTGAGAGAACTAATTCTATTCATTGAAAGCTGAATGTTTACAATGTATGAAATCGAAATATATAGACTACTCTAAAGCCTGATGGGCCGATTTAAGTGAATAAAATAAACAACTAAATTAAACACCTAAAACATAAGTAAATAAGGTCTCTAAAAATAACATGTAGAAAAGCCCAATTTCGGCCTAATAGGATCCATTCCCGTCAAAACAGTGACAGCTTGCAAAGATGTGCATTTTCGTCCAATCTCGAGGTCGAATCTGGAAAAACCTTTAACAGCAAAGTTGTAGATCTCTTCGTCCTCGTTCCAACAAGGTATGGCACGCCTCAATCCGATAAATATTGAATCCGTACGACCCATTTTACAGAGACGTCGAAAAGCTGTCAAATATTCTGAACGAGTGTAAAACTCCAAGCTTCCACCTTTGGACCTTCTCCCATGGTGGAGCCTTCTTCTTCCTTTTTAGAAAGACATCATCCGAGGGTGTCTTGGATGGTCCCGCATCATCTTGGGTCGGGTACCGAGTGCCCATGGCCCATGCCGAGTTGTCCTTGGGCCATGTCGAGTTCCCTTGTGTTGTGTGGGCCGAATTTATTTAATTAGTTAGACATTTATTTTATGAAATTAGAAATAATAATGTGGGAGGAAAATATCTCATCTATGTAAATTCCTTTCCCACCAAGTTATTGTTTATCTATCTTTATTAGGTTTGAGTTATCTTACTTGGGTTTTATCTATCTTTATGATATTTTTTCTATCTTTTATCGAACCAAACCTCTATCCCTTGCAAGGTAGAATTGGTTAGGCTTTTCTATTTAAACACTTGTATGCTTTCAATTTTAATCAGATTGGAATTATAATTAAGGAACCTTTTTAGTATTAAAAGGTTTCTCCAATTCCCCAATCCAAAAGCTCTCAAACTCTTAAGTTCTTGTTCTCTCGGCACAACCAAGATCCAAACACAAACCATCACCAATTCACACGTCAAACACCAAACAACTAAGGTTGTCGAACCATCTCCAAATCCAGGAACCGTCGCAGAAAAGAAGGAACCCCGGCGCTGTGCACCCCGACTTCGCCTGCAGTGAGCGCTGCGCTCGCGCGCACCAGGTGCACCTGCGTCTTCGGTCCCGCGCACACCCGCATCTCCCTCTCACGCTTTCCCTTACCTTTCTGTCGCTATTTCCTATTTTCAAGTTGCTGAATTTCCCGAAGTTTAAATTTGTCGCTATAAATCAGATTTCAGTCACTTGCTTAATTGTTCCCAAATCATGAGATATCAAAGAGCGTTGCAAGATCGGGGCAAATATACGGCATAGTTCTTGATTCTGAGCCCACGGGCGAAGGATCGTGGATTCCAAACGTATCATAAAATATGGACAGAAATCGAAATAGATGTAAGAAAAATCATGGCAAATTGTGCACACATCAGAGCGCACTTGATTTATACAATAAAGTTTGCTTCATGTTTATCCCATTCTTGCTCATCAATAGGGATTGCATTGTCGAACCTTTGATATCAGCAACCCACTTTAGAGTTGCTATTGAGTTGAATTTTGTGAGTTTAAGACAGCTATGAGCATCATTTAGTGACTTAATTGCCCATGTAATTCCATCCGCAAGTCTTGAAGCATGAATTCTCCAACCACATTCTGATTGTGCACAATGTAACAAATCCAATCTGTTTTTACTACCATAACAAAGAAACCCTCTTAGACATAATAAACTCTCAAAACATTCATAAATGCCCCCTTGTTAAAAAAAAAAATCAGTCATACCTTCAATTTTATATTTCCAACTAGGTTGTTGGTAGCACGTGACTAATTTTATTTCACTAGGTGTTTAACCGCGCGCATATGCGTGCGGTGTTGTCATCTTGTATATAATCCGCATGCACTTTCAATCAATCTAAAACAACTTCATAAGTTTAACGGGTAAATATATACAATAATGTCTCACAAGTAATTAACCAAAAAAATATATTAGCCTAAAATATTTGCAACTCCACATGCTATATGGTAAGTTGACCTCTCATGTTCACAGTGGCAGTTTAATTCTGTGTCGCGCCTTTCTTTTATAGCCTTTCACTACTGTATTCGAATAAGTAAGATTGGTGTTCACTTTGATTTAGATATTGAGGCTGATCATGACGGAAACACCCTATTGCATCTAGCAATCAAAAGACAGGACCACATTATGTGGCAAATATATTGCTGGACATTGAATATACAACCGAACATCAAGAACATAAATGGTCTCATGCCCATGGATCTTATGACATTACAATAAGAACGTTCTGATGATATGGTAAGCAATTACGAATAAATCCCATGACATAATATTTCATATGCATTGAGCAATCATCATGTACTGACATGAATTATATTTTTTCAAGGTGGAGATAGGCTATCAGCTAATAATGCAAGAAAGACCAAGGCAAGTTAACTCCAAACCTGAAACCATTCATGGAGCAACAATGACAGAAGAAATACCAGCAAGGAGCCCTGAAGCAATTGAGGAAAGAACCCCTATTGAAGATCGTACACAGATCTTTCTTGTAGCTCTTCAAGAACACGGTCACAAACATACAAAAGTAAAAAAGAACAATCATACATAGAAGAAGTAACAAATTCATATATACAGAAGAACAAGATGGGACTTAAAAAAAGAAACTACATTAGTCAGAATCATATTAAAGAGTTCCGCCCCCGCTTTTGAATTCAACTTCTCATGAATACTTCTGTTCAAATAAAAGAACGTTCTTAAGAGAAAAAAATTCTGAAAATCAACCAGAAAAGAAAACAAACATACTCAAATCATAAAACAGAAATAGAAAATAAGATTAATCTCAATCACAATTAAGAAACAAAAATAAATCATCTCTTGCACCATCTCAAGGACATGGTGGGGTGATTCGCCAAGAATCCGACTCAACCAAAATATAACTCTTTAGTTAGAAAGGATTCATTTCCATTGTCGAGCAACCAGATTGAATCACTAATTTCGAATCAAAGTAAGCTCCACATTGTTTCAGAAACAATATGCAATCTAACATATAAACCTGAACCTAAAGTTGCTAATGAGTAAATACATTGCCTTCGGATATTAAAAATTGCAAGATTCTCTCTAAAATATTGGTATGTGCCAAACCTTACACATGATAAATCGTTGCTATGACATTGTACTCTTGAGTCTTCAAGGATAGATGTTAGGATTTAAAAAAATGCAAAAAAGGTAGTCAGCCACCAAATATTTTGAGTCAAAATCAGAAGAACAAAACAATAATGCCTTAGGTCAGGACATGTTTACCTGTTTGAAGAAGCCATGAACCAATGCCACTGTCCAGAGGGTATTTCCAAGATGCTTCCGAATTTCTTTTGTTAAGAACTTATTCCAAGTAAATGTTGATCCAGAGGATGTTGATCCTGTATTATTGCCACATAAGTTCTGATGTCGGCTGTGCAGCCTGTGCATCAGATCATATGAATAGCTGAAGCAGTAATCAGTGAAATCTACTCAACTTCTAAGGTGGAATCTGGATTCCAACAGAGTTAATTGCTAGGCGAGGATCCATATTGGCAATGACAGTGAGTGAGAACTGGTTTCACAAACGAGGCGAGAGGTAGGCCGACAGGAATAATTTTTACCTAAATTCTCCAACTTGAACATGCAAATAAGTTACCTCTTTGCATATTGTAAGTATTGATTGGTCCTCTTTAGAAGCCATTGCTGATTTCCTCAAATAGAATTCACGTCAATCTGCAAAACATTTTTATCTATCGATGAACTTTAATCTTCATCCCACAAGTGAATGTGTCTTTAAATAAGGAAGACCGGAAACCTTTATCAATTAGCACCATAGGGGCATTTCGTTGAGCACATTAAGTGCATGGACAAATTACATTTCTAAATCTTAAACTAAAAAAAATTTAATTCTAAAAACTTCATATAAAACATCAAAACGCAGCACAACCCTCCCAATTTATCAAACTGCAATCCAAAAGTAATTGAATTTCAGCTCTTAATTTTTTCATCAATTTAGGAGGTAATTAAGGGAACATGTAATTTTATCATCAAAAAGGCAAAATTAAAGAATTTCATAGTACATAACTACATATATAATGCATCTTAAATTACATTTTGCCTTGGTGAAACCATCAAAGTTTTTGGCTTCGATTTGAGAAACGTTACAACACAAACACATTGTTAGATGTTAGAAATTGAGAATGATCTTTTCCTGAACAAAAAAAATTGTTTGTTCATACATGAGGCAAATCAAAAGCTTGGAGACAGAAGCTGTTTTTTTTTAAATGTTAATCTTCTTCCATTAGGATGAATTGAGACGAATCAATTCAATTCAGGATGAAAGAAAACTTGTAATTTACATGCATTCCGTACTTCAATAGTCAATCAGATGGTAATATATGATATAGGAAGTAATTAGACAAACCTTTTTAATTGCCACAGCTTATAGAAAAGCATCACTATCAATGGAAAGAAACATTAGAAGAATCTCATTCCAAGCATCAGGTGGTTGTGGTTGTCTCAGAGGCCCATACACATTCTTTCGCATTGCCGCTGACTATGGAATTCAGTTTTGCTTATCAGAGCAACGTTGGCCCTCTATTATCTTCTATATGGGAACTATATACTTTCTATCAAGAAAAAAATGATTCGGGCGAAAAGGAGGCATTACCTATTTTGGTCTCAGTTCTTTGACTCCTCGATATTCAATCAAACCCTCTTTTACTCGAACTATATATTGCTATGAAATCTACTAATTCCGGTTGCATGCAATGCAATGGCAGCCAGGATGATACGGGGTTAGCCGTAGGTTGGTCCGATCTTCGACAACAAGCAAGAACTAAAGAAAGACTCAACAAGATGATTCAAGATCGGCAAGAAAAAATCAAGAATGATCAAGATTCCAACAAGAACTCAAGAAACGCAGCAAGAATACACAAGAAGACGCAAGAACTCAATCAAGATGATCAAGATCTTTCAAGAACGCAGCAAGATCAGCAAGAACAGGACTGAACTTGATGTCGACAAAAACAAGAACAGCAAAGACTCGAGAAAGATAGACAAAGACTCGAAATTGAATGCAAGAATTGAAAGACACGACCTGATATGGACTGAGTCGATCTATGCAGAACAAGATAAAGACCCCAGGCCTCCTCAGAGGGTAGGAACCAATACCAATGCCTACACAACCCGCCTCTACAATCCGACACAATCAAGCGGACAACTTGAAGCACCAGAAGGGGGCTTGTGGATACTAGATTCACCAAGTCTTGCGAAGTTGATGAACGGCAAAGCAAACCAAGCTGAGATTATCAATCGGAGCGAGATCCTGAAGAGCACTGCTCAATTCGATCAGATCTCTCTCTCTCTAAGTGTTTCACACGTTTGAGAAGAATAGATTTCTATTATCAATGTTCCAAGTTGTTACAAGGATGAATCGAAAATATTTATAGGCCTTACTCCTAGTTCTGGCCGATTCTAAGACTTAGAAGATAGAATAAGATAGTTCTAAATACTAATGGGCCTAATTAAATAAACCTAAGAACATAAGTAAATAAGGTTTTAAAACGAATAACTAATAAAAGCCCAATTCAGCCCAATAATGTTCATAAGCTGAAATTAGACATAACACTTAATAAAATTCGGCCTAAGCATGCTCTAAGGTGGCTCGGCCTCTTCATGCACTCCAATGCACATATATGTCTTCAATGTAGGCTCGGGGAGTTGAACCTTGCTTGAGAACAAAGCATGACCCACAAAGTTGAATGAGTCTCTCTGAAGCTTCTTAGCTCTAGCTCGAGTCATTGGTCCTTCTCCAAGTATGATGGGTGTGTCTGGAGCTGTAGAAGATGGTCCTGCATCACAGGATCAACTCCAACGATTTCAGATCCATTGATCCCAAGTCCAAACAAACATCCAGGCATCATATTTGCTCAACTAATTTTCTAGATATGTAATTAAGCAGAAAGAACTATAATTGGTGATGAATTAAATTGAAAAAATATGCAACCGCAATAAAAGGGGATTTGTTTATACCTTAGTGGACTTGAACATGATCTGAGCAGGGAAATTGAGGAAGGCTAAGGAGCCCTCGGTGAGGCCATGGGATCCCATAAGAATTGATGACAGCTTCACATAAGTCTTCCATGGATTGATCATTTGCTTGGTGGTGAACCCATTCATGTAAATCAGGGTTAAATACACAAACCCTTGAATGACTGTGAAGTACCATCCATAGATAAAGAGGGCAAAAAAAAGGAGAAAAAGATTACAAATTGAAAAAAAGTTGGTGATGAATTATATTGTCTCCGAAATTAATCATAAAGCATTTATCAAATTGAAACCCTAAAGAACGGAAAGATTATAGCATTACATGAAGCTAAATGAGCTGTAATTTCAGCCATCAAGGTTAAATCAAAGCTGAAACTCTACAAATTAAGCATGTAAACTGACACTAACAAAGATCATATACCTGTTGAGATAATTCCTTGTCAAATTGTAGCTAAAGAAACTAAATTGAAAAAAAGACTGCGTGTGTGAATGTGCACAAAATCTTTTGGCATTAACATTCAGAATTCACATCTCAAATCTCTATAAATCTCTCTATTCCTTTCGTTTCAAGCCTCTCCAGGTTAGCTTTATTCCCTTTGCTGATCTCAGAGCTCGAGAACATTCTGAATTCAGATCATTTTGATCTCGTTTGGAATCTAATAAATTTGGTGCTCATAGAATTTGTAAATGGTCGAGATTGTCAGGAAGTGCCAATGTTTCTTGCAATGAAAATTTACTCAAATCTTTACATGGATGATGATAATCAGGATTTTAGCTTATGATTGAATCATAAGGATCACAATAAACTTTAAGCTGGAATTTTAACAAACTGATGCCTACCTTTTTTTAGAAAAAAAAAAACTGAAGCAAGGAAGATGATTCAAAAGTTCACTTATCATAGAAATGAAGAAATATGAACATTACAGATGATGCGGGACCATCTTCTACAGCTCCAGACACACCCATCATACTTGGAGAAGGACCAATGACTCGAGCTAGAGCTAAGAAGCTTCAGAGAGACTCATTCAACTTTGTGGGTCATGCTTTGTTCTCGAGCAAGGTTCAACTCCCCGAGCCTACATTGAAGACATATATGTGCATTGGAGTGCATGAAGAGGCCGAGCCACCTTAGAGCATGCTTAGGCCGAATTTTATTAAGTGTTATGTCTAATTTCAGCTTATGAACATTATTGGGCTGAATTGGGCTTTTATTAGTTATTCGTTTTAAAACCTTATTTACTTATGTTCTTAGGATGATTTAATTAGGCCCATTAGTTATTTAATCTATCCTATTCTATCTAGTTAGAATCGGCCAGAACTCAGCCTTATGGCTATATATGTCGATTCCTTTCATTGAATACAATTGGAACTTTTATGAATACAATTCTCTCATATTGAGTGAAAACACATCGAGTGTTTGTTGATTCAACTAGAGCAGTGCTCGTTGGTCATCGATTGATACATATCTCAGCTTGGTTTGCTTTGCCGTTCATCAACTTCGCAAGACTTGGTGAATCTAGTATCCACAAGCCCCCTTCTGGTGCTTCAAGTTGTCCGCTTGATTGTGTCGGATTGTAGAGGCGGGTTGTGTAGGCATTGGTATTGGTTCCTACCCTCTGAGGAGGCCTGGGGTCTTTATCTTGCGCTGCATAGATCGACTTAGTCCATATCAGGTCGTGTCTTTCCATTCTTGCATTCAATTTCGAGTCTTTATCTATCTTTGTCGAGTCTTTATTCTTCTTGTTAGTGTCGACATCAATAACAGCCCTGTTCTTGGTGTTCTTGTCGAGTTCTTGATCGATCTTGCATGTTCTTGGTCGAATCTTGAGAGTCTTGCATTGTTCTTGTTTGTTCTTGCTGCGTTTCTTGAGTTCTTGTTGGAATCTTGATCATTCTTGACTGTTTCTTGCAGATCTCGAATCATCTTGTTGAGTCTTTCTTTAGTTCTTGCTTGTTGTCGAAGATCGGACCACCAAACGGCTAACCCCGTATCAAATTGGCATCAGAGCTTTGGTTTCCGACATCAAGATTGAGTCTTTTTCTTTTCTAAACACAAAAACCACAAAAAGAGTCCTTTTCTTGTTTTGGTCTTTTACTTCTTGCATTCTTTTTGATTATATTACTAATCTTGAGTTTGTGATTGTTTGTGGTTGCTTAGCCTAAACACAAAGCCTAGCCGAGACCGTGGAGTCGACCAAAGGTGCGCACATTCCCTTGTGAACACCCTAAGCCGGCGGCAGAATCTGTCCCCATAGTTGAATCTTTGGCCGAATCCATCAAACCACAAAGAACCCTAGTTTGTTGCTCTTTTCTATCTTTGGAACTTTTGATCTATCTATATCTAATTCCATATTATCTATTGCCTATTTAAATTCTGATTTTTGGTGGATTTAATTCATTATATCTATCAAATATCTATTAAGGCATAAGATAGATCTTGTTACCATATTTATCCAAAGGTTGTCTATTTATTGATCTTAGGGCTGAAATTTTATCCTTTTATCACCTTACTACCAGATTTTCGAGTCCTCTAGTTTTTATTTGAGTCTTTCTTGCATTAGTATAAAAATAAAAATAAAAAATCAGTTTCGAAATTTATTCTAAAACTTGGACCTAGGAGGATAAAATTCACTAGGGGTAAAAGTAAGTCAAAAAAAAAAAAAGGAAAGTGTTTTGTTGATCTAGTGCAAGAAAGCTCCCAAGGACCAATTGGTGAACCCTTCTCTCAGCCCTAGTCGACATACATAACTCCCCAAACACATACACCTCCACAAAAATTGAAACCCTACCCTGCAACTACAACGTCCTAACTTAAAGGTTTTCAATCAAAAGAGGTAAATTTCCAAGTTTTCTTTTATTTCTCTTATTTTCTATTTGTGTCGAGTAGAGCTCTGTTTGGTCGAGTTCTCTCTTGTCTTGGTCGAGTGATCTCAGCCCCTGCCGAGTGATCTCTTGTGGTGTCGAGTGCTCCCTTGCTACTGTCGAGTACTCCTTAGTCTATTTCGAGTTGAATTCTTGCAAATTCCCATCTGTTTTGCTTGAATTGAGTTGTTTGCTTACATCGAGTGCTCTACAGCCCTTGTTGAGTACTCTTCTGCGTTGTTTCATTCACTACATACCTTGATTGCTTAGTTTTTGCTGATTTGCCCAAAGCGGATTGCCCCAGCAAGCGTGATATATCAATCAGAGAGGGAGTGTGAGCGAAACACAATTGTGAGCTGTTTATAAGTTTTACTAACCTTTAACATAGTTCTTTGTTTCTTTTCATTTTGTTATAATGTCAGGGAATCAGGTGAACAACGAGAACCCTAACGAGGGTAACTCGAGCACCACCGTTACTCCCGAGCAATTCAACGCCATGATGGCAACCATAGCTGCGTTAACAGCAAAGGTGACGGCTTTGGAGAGTGCTAGGCCTAGCGGTTCAAACACCGTGAATGGTCAGCAAGAGCGAGTTGAGATACCTAATGATGAAAGAGAGGTCATTAATCCTAATCCTATTCCTAATCCTCATGTTAATGTTAATTTAGATAATCCTTTATTCAATGAAAACAACTCTCCACGAGGTGGGAGAAATGATCGGAATAATGGGTTTGTTAATGTGCAAGGTCAAGGACAGGGAAGGGGAAGAGGACGTGGCTATCAAGAGCAATTCTATTACTCGGAGCAAGATGACGACTTCCAAGAAGAGGAGTATTGGGAGCGACGGCCGAGACGTAATCAAAGGGGAAATCAGAACCGACCACCTAGGTTCAATGACGACGACGGTATAGGTAAGGTTAAGGTAAAGATTCCTCCTTTTGATGGTAAAACTGATCCAGATGCTTATATTGATTGGGAAATTAAAATGGAGCAAATCTGGAATTGTCATAATTTCTCAGAGCCTAAGAAAGTACAACTAGCTTCCCTAGAGTTTCAAGGTTTTGCATTAATCTGGTGGGACAATCTTGTTAAGGAAAGAAGAAGATCCCTTGATCCACCTATTGCTTCTTGGGAACAATTAAAAGTGGTCATGAGAAATAGATTTGTACCTCAACATTATGATAGAGAGCTATTAAACAGATTAGAAAACCCTAAACAAGGTAGTAAAACTGTTGAGGAAACGTTTAATGTTATGCAAGAAGCCATGGCTAGAGCTAATATAGTCGAAACTCATGAGAAAACTAATGTTAGATATCTTCGAATCTTACATCCTGCTTTAGCTCATGAAATTGATTATTTTCCCTATACTACTCCTACTGAACTTTTACATCTAGCTATGAAAGTAGAAAAGGGACAACGCTACAAAAGCCAAGGCAATAGGATGTCGAGTGGCCAGCAACAAGGATGGCGCCAATCTCGGCCCCAACAGCCCCAAGGGCGCTCGGAGATGGGCTCTAGGGAGCGAGCTCAGCAGCCCCAATGGAGGAGTGAAGGCCGACAGCCCCAACAGCCCCTCGACAAGGGTAAAGGCCCATGGAGTGGACGAGAATCGTCTGGGACATCTACTGGTCCCAAAGGGAGTAATCCTAACCCTTCTACCATTCGTTCTAGAGATATAGTATGCTTTAAATGCCAAGGTAGAGGACATTATATGAAGGATTGCCCTAATAAGAAAACCCTCATGGTTAATCAATTTGGAGAATATGAATCTGAAAACTCTTGTGATGAACATGATGAGAATGCTAATAATGATAATGATCAGAACCTCAACCTTGTTTGCTATGATAATGATAATGACGAGGTCGAATATGAACATGGAGAATCTTTGATTGTTAGAAGAGTTTTAAGTATTGTTCCTACACCATGTGAAGATAATCAAAGAGAAAACTTATTTCATACTCGTTGTCTAGTTAAAGGAAAGGTTGTAAATGTGATCATAGATGGAGGTAGTTGCTGTAATTTAGCTAGTCAAGAAATGGTTGACAAATTGCATTTACCTACTGTCCAACACCCTAGACCTTACAAATTGCATTGGATGAATGATTGTGGCTTATTAAAAGTTCATAGACAAGTTAAAGTGCATATTAAACTAGGACATTATGAAGATGATGTTTTATGTGATATTGTACCTATGGAAGCTTGTCATATACTATTAGGCCGTCCTTGGCAATCTGATCGTAAGGTTATTCATGATGGGTTTACTAATCGTTATACCTTTACTTTTCAGGGAAAGAATGTCATTCTCAAACCCATGACACCTACGCAAGTAGCTGATGAGATTGAGAAGCGGAAGGTAAGTAAAGTGAGCTCTAATGGACTGCGTGTTGATGAATCAAAGATTAAAGCCATCCAAGAGTGGCCGACACCCACCAACATAGGCCATGTACGCAGCTTCCAAGGTCTTGCGAGCTTCTACCGACGCTTTGTGCGATATTTCAGCACCATCTCAGCCCCACTGACCGAGCTTACTAAGAAGAGAAGTGAGTTCACATGGGGAGCAGCTCAGGAGGAAGCATTCAACACACTTAAGGACAAGCTGACCCACGCACCTCTATTAGCTTTACCAGACTTTACTCAGCCTTTTGAAGTAGAGTGTGATCCTAGCGGATTCGGAATTGGTGGAGTCCTTATGCAGGGAGGTAAGCCTATTGCTTTCTTTTCTGAAAAGTTGAAAGGTGCTTGTCTTAATTACTCTACCTATGATAAGGAATTATATGCTTTGTTTAGAGTACTTAAGACATGGTCTCACTATCTATGGCCTAGCGAGTTTATTCTTAGGACTGATCATGAATCACTGAAACACTTTAAAAGCCAAGATAAACTTGATAGGAGGCATGGTAGATGGATGGAATTTATTGAAACATTTCCTTATGTGATTAAGTATAAGAAGGGCAAAGACAATGTGGTTGCTGATGCATTATCTAGAAGACATGTTCTTTTAACCACTTTGGATTCTAGAGTCTTAGGCTTTGTTTACATAAAGGAATTGTATGAATCTGATTTGGATTTTGGTGAACATTTTCGAAAATGCTTAGAGAAGGGTCCTAATGACAGCTTTTATATACATGAAGGATTCTTATTTCGAAAAGATCAAGTGTGCATTCCTAGATGTTCTCTACGATTATTACTTGTTAGTGAAGCCCATAGTGGTGGATTAATGGGACATTTTGGTAGAGATAAGACATATAACACACTGAAATCACACTTTTATTGGCCACATATGCTTAGGGATGTAGAACATTGCCTTAAGAGATGCATAGATTGCATTAAAGCCAAAGCTAAACTTATGCCTCATGGCCTTTATACACCACTACCGACCCCCTCAGCCCCTTGGGAAGACATTTCTATGGATTTTATTGTTGGGTTGCCTAGAACTAAGAAGGGGAGAGATTCTATATTTGTGGTAGTGGACAAGTTCTCTAAAATGGCTCATTTCATTGCATGTCATAAAACTGATGATGCTACCAACGTTGCTAATCTATTCTTTAGAGAAGTAGTTAGGTTGCATGGCGTGCCTAAAACCATTGTTAGTGATAGGGATGTGAAATTCTTAAGTCATTTTTGGCGCACTTTATGGAATAAATTGGGAACTAGATTGCTATTCTCTACTTCTAGCCACCCCCAAACTGATGACCAAACTGAGGTGACTAATAGAACTCTTGCTACTGTCCTAAGAGCCATTATTAGGAAGAATTTGAAACTTTGGGAAGAAGCCTTACCTCATGTGGAATTTGCTTATAATCGAACCATGCATTCGGCTACTAAAATCAGTCCATTTGAATGTGTGTATGGTGTTAATCCACTAACCCCTTTTGATCTTACTCCATATCCTATGAGAGACAAAGAATCATTTGAGGCAGGTAAGCATGTCGAGTTCATTAAGGAGCTGCATGAACGAACTCGAGAAAAGCTGAAGCTAAAGGCTGAATACAATGCTAACAAGGCCAACAAAGGACGTCGCTTGGTCACATTTCAGCCTGGAGATCTTGTATGGGTGCACTTGAGGAAGGAGCGGTTTCCAGAAGCCCGGAAGAACAAGTTGTCGCCGCGTGGTGATGGACCATTTCGGATCAAGAAGAGAGTGGGCGACAATGCCTACCAATTGGAGCTTCCTGGAGACATGGGCGTGAGCGCTACATTCAACGTCGCGGATCTAATCCCTTACTTCGCTGTGGATGAAGACTTGGATTCGTGGTCGAATCCTTTTCAAGAAGGGGAGGTTGATGCGGGACCATATTCTACAGCTCCAGACACACCCATCATACTTGGAGAAGGACCAATGACTCGAGCTAGAGCTAAGAAGCTTCAGAGAGACTCATTCAACTTTGTGGGTCATGCTTTGTTCTCGAGCAAGGTTCAACTCCCCGAGCCTACATTGAAGACATATATGTGCATTGGAGTGCATGAAGAGGCCGAGCCACCTTAGAGCATGCTTAGGCCGAATTTTATTAAGTGTTATGTCTAATTTCAGCTTATGAACATTATTGGGCTGAATTGGGCTTTTATTAGTTATTCGTTTTAAAACCTTATTTACTTATGTTCTTAGGATGATTTAATTAGGCCCATTAGTTATTTAATCTATCCTATTCTATCTAGTTAGAATCGGCCAGAACTCAGCCTTATGGCTATATATGTCGATTCCTTTCATTGAATACAATTGGAACTTTTATGAATACAATTCTCTCATATTGAGTGAAAACACATCGAGTGTTTGTTGATTCAACTAGAGCAGTGCTCGTTGGTCATCGATTGATACATATCTCAGCTTGGTTTGCTTTGTCGTTCATCTACTTCGCAAGACTTGGTGAATCTAGTATCCACAAGCCCCCTTCTGGTGCTTCAAGTTGTCCGCTTGATTGTGTCGGATTGTAGAGGCGGGTTGTGTAGGCATTGGTATTGGTTCCTACCCTCTGAGGAGGCCTGGGGTCTTTATCTTGCGCTGCATAGATCGACTCAGTCCATATCAGGTCGTGTCTTTCCATTCTTGCATTCAATTTCGAGTCTTTATCTATCTTTGTCGAGTCTTTATTCTTTTTGTTAGTGTCGATATCAATAACAGCCCTGTTCTTGGTGTTCTTGTCGAGTTCTTGATCGATCTTGCATGTTCTTGGTCGAATCTTGAGAGTCTTGCATTGTTCTTGTTTGTTCTTGCTGCGTTTCTTGAGTTCTTGTTGGAATCTTGATCATTCTTGACTGTTTCTTGCAGATCTCGAATCATCTTGTTGAGTCTTTCTTTAGTTCTTGCTTGTTGTCGAAGATCAGACCACCAAACGGCTAACCCCGTATCAACAGATACCTTCAGCATTAAGCGCAGAAAGGGAGAGGCGCAAGAGGAGGATGAGGAGCAGAAGAGGGGGGGGGGGGGGACTGAACGAGACATATCGTTTTGGAGCACCTAATTTCACAAATTCATAATTTCTCAAATCCATTAGGGAAGCTCAAATCCGATTTAACGAAAACCCTAGAAATCTAATCCCCAAAACAGAACTTTCATCCTCCAACTCATGAATCAATCTGACTGGGAATTAAAGAAAAAGAACAAGAACTCGATGAATTACCATTGTAGGAAGAAGATCGAGAATTCGGCGAACATAGCATTTCGGCACTCCCCGTTCTTTCAATTGCTGAGAGTCGGTGTTCCTTTGGCGTCTCCTGAAACTTCCCGAGCGCCGATTTCACTTACCCCATCGTCAATTTCCCTAACCCACAAGCCCAAAAATTATAGATCCAAGAAAAAAAATCAGACAAACCTGAAAATTGAACATCCAATCAAAGGTAGATGAAAGAATGAATTCAAAGTTTGGGGCACAAATCACCTAAACATTTAGCTAAGTAGCGTTGTCGAGGTAAAAAAAATCGGGAAAGGCTGAGCGTAGCGGTGTCTTCCTGTGCCCTCGTAGCGACATCTTCGAAGGTGTTGGTGTGCCTACTGCCCTCTTTTTGAATCGCACATGCCGGAGCTTCTCAAGACGCCACCGTCATCCTCGGAGAGGTCGTCCAAAACTCGCTTATGTCATCTGTGCAGGGACGTGTGTGAAGAACGCACAGAGGCAGGCGCCGAAATCCCCAACCAGTTGAATCAACCGGGGAAGAAGAAGGAAAATAGAGATGGGGAAGAGGCGATGATTTTGCTGGCATCCAGCTGGGACACAAAACAAACCATAAACCCAAAAATAACCTTGAATTTTAATTCCACATGAGGAAGAAATTGAGGGGCAAAAATGTAAATAGCATTGATGAACAGTAAGAGTAAACTCAAACTTTTATATAGTAAGATATATTGTTTAGTTTGAATTATAGTTTACAAAATATTTTCATATACCAATTGAGCCCCATTTGTTTTTATTGATTTATTTTTCAGTCACCACTCTAGAAACAAATGGGAGAACTAAAATATTATCAACTATATAGATTTTTTTCGTTTTATATCCATGTATTTATATCAATATTAACAAAAATTATACAATACATAATCTTAGGATATATTACTATATATTATCCACCTAGCTAAATATAGCATTAGTTATAGAAAACAAAATAAGGAGAGATTAATTTTGGTTGTATATAATAACCTCAAAGCTCTCTACACTTAAGAAAATTTTAATAACTTTTCTTCATTTTTCATAATATATTTGAACAAAATAAATTTGAAGTAATTTGGTCTAAAGGCCGAAATGTCCTAAAAACTTTCCTTTGCTAGTAAATGGCCAAAAATCTTTCATAATCCCCCTTTTGCCCCTACCTCTTATTTAGTAGTTTCGTTCGTAGGAGAAACAATGGGCAAGATCTCCGGTTCCCGTGTCTTCTTCATCCTCAGATCTTTATGGCTGCTCCCTCAATTCTCGCTCGTCCTCGCTCCCTCCATTCTCGCTCGTCCTCGCTCCCTCGACGGTGGTACTTGGTGGGAGTGGCGGCGGCTTGGTGATGACAGACATTGAAGGCCGACCATGGACCTCTCCGCCATTGAAGGCATACCATGGAAGCTCGAAGGTCTCCATCTTCATCACCGGTGGATTTCTCTCACCGCAGTTTGTCCATTTCCATGCCTCTCGTTTCGATATCGTTTGCCCTCCGCGTCGTTCTCGTTCATTCCCGGCTCAGATCTAGGGTTTTATTATTTCAAGTGATTGAACATTGATCAGATTTTGGGCTTCCTACGATCATTTATTGTACAGGATCGATCTGTCCACGATTTCATGGATGAGGATCGGCGGTATCTTAAATTACATTCCCGTCAAAACTGTGACATCTTTGCAAGGCCTAATAGGATCCATTCCCGTCAAAACAGTGACAGCTTGCAAAGATGTGCATTTTCGTCCAATCTCGAAGTCGAATCTGGAAAAACCTTCAACAGCAAAGTTGTAGATCTCTTCGTCCTCGTTCCAACAAGGTATGGCACGCCTAAATCCGATAAATATTGAATCCGTACGACCCATTTTACAGAGACGTCGAAAAGCTGTCAAATGACTATGAACGAACCAAAACGTCATTTAATCCAAGCTTGCACCTTGGGACTTCTTCCCATGGTGGAGCCTTCTTCTTCCTCTTGAGAAGGACATCATCCTCATAATCTCGAATCATAGGTGTGTCCGGAGGTGTCTTTGATGATGGCTTGGATGGTCCCGCATCAATCTCCCTTTCTTGAAAAGGATTCGTCCTCGAATCCAAGGTCGCATTTGATTCCGCAAAGGCATCCACACGAGCTCCTGGGTCGAATACCACATGTCCATGGAAATCCATCTCAAGAACGATTGGTGTAGAGATTGACCACTCCTCGATGGTTATTGTCTCAGCTTCATCTACAAAATCAAGAAAAAAAACTTTATTAGTGCATAATTCATATTTCATGTCATCTTCATGATGTTCTAACTTAATATGCACTTGAGCTTGGTCATTAATCCCTAAGTTTCCATCCAAAACTAGCAAGTATTCATCCTTTTCCAATGCTGAATTTTCAATTAACTCAATGCTAGCAATAGTAGAAGAAGTTTCATCCTCAAGGATCATATTAGAAACTATGCCTTCTTTTAAGCATGTAGTTTGATACAAATCTTTGCTTTGATTTGGCTAAGGGTATAGGTTGAACATTTAAATCAATCAAAGAATCAACATGCTCATGTTCAAGGCAATCATCGTTAGAAGAAAGTAAACTAATATCTTGATCATTATGAACATGCTCATCATGTTTATCACTAGAATTTTCAGATTCATTATCGCCTAGGTGATTAATCATGAGAGAGTTTTTGATGCGGGACCATCCAAGACACCATCCAAGACACATTCGGACACACCTATGATGCGAGCTCGTGCAATTGAAGTCATCCTCAAGAGGAAGAAGAAGGCTCCACCATGGGAGAAGGTCCAAAGGTGCAAGCTTGGATTAATCACGTTTTAGACTCTCGTTAAGAAGTTTGACAGCTTTTCGACGTCTCTGTAAAATGGGTCATACGGCTTCAATATTAATCGGATTGAGGCGTGCCATACCTTGTTGGAACGAGGACGAAGAGATCTACAACTTTGCTGTTGAAGGTTTTTCCAGATTCGTCCTAGAGTTTGGTCGAAAATCAACATTTTTGCAAGCTGTCATGTTTTGACGGGATTTTATAGTATTTCCTATTTTAGAATATTTCTCAAGTTATTTTAGGAAACTTTAAGATTATTTTAATTAATTCCTATAGTTGTTAGTTTTATTAAAATCAGCCCATTCGGCCCTAGTTAGGTCTATATAAGCCGAATGCCTCCTTTGTAATCATACACGTTGAATTTTATGAGAAAAGCTCTTTTTTTGTGTGAAACACAATGAGTGTTTGTCGATTGAATAGAGCTGTGCTCTTCAATTGAAACTATTGGTATTGATCTAGCTTGGTTTGCTTTGCCGTTCATCAACTTCGCAAGACTTGGTGAATCTAGTATCCACAAGCCCCCTCCTTGTGCCTTCAAGTTGTCCGCTTGATTGTGTAGGGTTGTAGAGGCGGGTTGTGTAGTCATTGGTATTGGTTCCTACCTTCTACGGAAGCCTGGGGTCTCTATCTTGTTCTATATAGATCGACTCAGTCCTTATCGGTCGTGTCTTTAATATCAATTTCGAGTCTTTATTAATCTCGTCGAGTCTTGCATTGTTCTTGCTTGTTCTTGCTGCGTTTCTTGAGTTCTTGTTTGAGTCTTGGTTGAATCTTGATCATCTTGATCGAGCTTCTTGAGTCTTGCTGCATTCTTGCATAATTCTTGAGTCTTTCTTTAGTTTCTTGCTTGTTTGTCGAAGATCGGGCCATCTCACGGCTAACCCCGTATCAAATTGGTATCAGAGCTTTGGTTTCCGACATCAAGATTGAGTCTTTTCTTTTCCATAAACACAAAAACCCACAAAAAGAGTCCTTTTCTTGTTTTGGTCTTTTACTTCTTGCATTCTTTATTTGATTATTGCACTAATCTTGAAGTTTGTGATTGTTTGTGGTTGCATAGCCTAAACACAAGCCTAGCCAAGACCGTGGAGTCGACCAAAGTGGTGCGCAACCCCTTGTGCAGCACCTAAGCCGGCGGCATTCTTGTCCCCATAGTCAACACTTGGCTGACATTCACATTACCACAAGAAACCCTAGTTTGTTATCTTCTCTATCCTTTTCTATCTTTGGGAATTTTGATTTATCTTTTATCCATTGCCTATTAAAAATCAGATTTTATTAAGTTGTTAGATTTAAATCTCATTATATCTATCAACTATCTAAAAAGGCTA
Source organism: Persicaria tinctoria (assembly GCA_037127255.1). Taxonomy (NCBI): domain Eukaryota; kingdom Viridiplantae; phylum Streptophyta; class Magnoliopsida; order Caryophyllales; family Polygonaceae; genus Persicaria; species Persicaria tinctoria. The sequence goes on along the minus strand of JBANSL010000002.1, from coordinate 63,265,183 downwards.
AAGATATATCCACTTTCCTATTTTATCCAAAGGCTATCTATTTATTTATCTTTAGGGCTAGAAATTTTACCTTTTCACCATTATTTCTCAGATTTTTGAGTCCTCTCTATCTTAGAGTCTTTCTTGCATTAGTTTCTAAAAAAAAAAATCAAAAATCAGTTTCGAAAATTAAAAAAAATAGGAGACATGGACGATGGATGGAATTCATTGAAACATTTCCTTATGTGATTAAATATAAGAAAGGCAAAGACAATGTGGTTGCAGATGCATTATCTAGGAGACATGCTCTAATAGCTGATTTCGATTCTCATGCTTTAGCTAGAAGACGTGTGCTTTTAACCACTTTGGATTCTAGAGTCTTAGGTTTTGTTTACATAAAGGAATTGTATGAATCTGATTTGGATTTTGAAGATCATTTTCGAAAATGCTTAGAAAAAGGTCCTAATGACAGCTTTTATATACATGAAGGATTCTTATTTCGAAAAGATCAAGTGTGCATTCCTAGATGTTCTCTACGATTATTACTTGTTAGTGAAGCCCATAGTGGTGGATTAATGGGACATTTTGGTAGAGATAAGACATATAACACACTGCAATCACACTTCTATTGGCCACATATGCTTAGGGATGTAGAACATTGCCTTAAGAGATGCATAGATTGCATTAAAGCTAAAGCTAAGCTTATGCCCCATGGCCTTTATACACCACTACCAACCCCATCAGCCCCTTGGGAAGACATATCCATGGATTTCATAGTTGGGTTGCCTAGAACTAAGAAGGGGAGAGATTCTATATTTGTGGTAGTGGATAGGTTCTCTAAAATGGCTCATTTCATTGCATGCCACAAAACTGATGATGCTACCAATGTTGCTAATCTATTCTTTAGAGAAGTAGTTAGGTTGCATGGTGTGCCTAAAACTATTGTTAGTGATAGGGATGTGAAATTCTTAAGTCATTTTTGGCGTACTTTATGGAATAAATTGGGAACTAGATTGCTATTCTCTACTTCTAGCCACCCCCAAACTGATGGCCAAACTGAGGTGACTAATAGAACACTTGGAACACTCCTTAGAGCCATTATTAGGAAGAATTTGAAACTTTGGGAAGAAGCCTTACCTCATGTGGAATTTGCATATAACAGAACCATACATTCAGCTACTAAAATCAGTCCATTTGAATGTGTGTATGGTGTTAATCCACTAACCCCTTTTGATCTTACTCCATATCCTATGAGAAACAAAGAATCATTTGAGGCAGGTAAGCATGTCGAGTTCATCAAGGAGCTGCATGAACGAACTCGAGAGAAGCTGAAGCTAAAGGCTGAATACAATGCTAACAAGGCCAACAGAGGACGTCGCTTGGTCACTTTTCAGCCTGGAGATCTTGTATGGGTGCACTTAAGGAAGGAGCGGTTTCCAGAAGCCCGGAAGAACAAGCTGTCGCCGCGTGGTGATGGACCATTTCGGATCAAGAAGAGAGTGGGCGACAATGCCTACCAATTGGAGCTTCCTGGAGACATGGGCGTGAGCGCTACATTCAACGTCGCCGATCTAATCCCTTACTTCGCTGTGGATGAGGACTTGGATTCGTGGGTGAATCCTTTTCAAGAAGGGGAGGTTGATGCGGGACCATCTTCTACAGCTCCAGACACACCCATCATTCTTGGAGAAGGACCAATGACTCGAGCTAGAGCAAAGAAGCTTCAGAGAGACTCATTCCTATTCGTCACTCACACTTTGTTCTCGAGCAAGGTTCAACTCCCCGAGCCTACATTGAAGACATACATGTGCATTGGAGCACAAATAGAGGCCGAGCCACCTTAGAAATGCTTAGGCCGAAATATTCTAAGTGTTGGAAACCCTTTTCAGCTTAAGTGTTCTATTGGGCTGAATTGGGCTTTTTTAGTCATTCTTTTTAGAGACCTTATTTATTTTTGTTCTTAGATTTATTTTAAAGCCCATTAGAAAGTAGATCTATCTATTTCTATCTAGTTAGGCCGGCCAACAGGCCTTAGTTCCCTATATATTTCGATTTCAGCCTTGTAGAACAATTGGAACATTCATAATACAAGTTATTCTTCTCAAAACGTGTGAAACACTTTAGAGAGAGAGATCAGACCGAATAGAGCTGTGCTCTTCGTGATCTCAACCGATTGATAATCTCAGCTTGGTTTGCTTTGTGTTCGTCAACTTCGCAAGACTTGGTGATCCTAGTATTCACAAGCCCCCTTCTGGTGCTTCAAGTTGTCCGCTTGATTGTGTCGGATTGCAGAGGCGGGTTGTGTAGTCATTGGTATTGGTTCCTACCCTCTGAGGAGGCCTGGGGTCTTTATCTTGTTCTGCATAGATCGTTTCAGTCCTTATCAGGTCGTGTCTTTCCATTCTTGCATTCAATTTCGAGTCTTTATCTATCTTTATCGAGTCTTTGTCATTCTTGTTTAGTGTCGACATCAAGAACCCTTGTTCTTGGTGACTCTTGCTGCGTCTTTATTGATTCTTGGCTGTTCTTGATTGATCTTGATCGAGTTCTTGCTTTTCTTGTTCAGTTCTTGCTTGTTGTCGAAGATCGGACCAACCTACGGCTAACCCCGTATCATGTTTGGTTTGGGATTGTGTTTGAATTTAACCAAAAAAGGTTTCCTCATTATAATTTTCCCATCTGGTTTTAATTGAATGAAATACAAGAGTTTAAATAGGGAACTATACCAATTCTATCTATCTTTGCAAAAGATAGAGTTTGGGCTAGATAAATAAATATTAAATCCTAATAATAATCCCAGATAAATATTCCTACTTAGTGGACAAGAAAAATATCTAGAAGAGATAAACTTTCCTTTTCCCTTTTATTCACCTAACTAAGTATTACTAAAAATAAGACATTCCATAAATAACTTTAACTAACATAGGAGTTACTAAATATGGAAATAACTGAAAATAATAATAATTAAATAATATCTTTTCTTCAGTCCATGGTGGCGCCTTCTTTTTCCTCTTAAGGGCGACACTCGAATCGATCTTGAGAGCTCGCCTGGATCAAGATCGTTGTTTGACCCACAGAAGGTCATCTTGATCCACATCAAGAAGAGCAGCAATAGGTGCAGGAATATGAATCAAATCCATAATATTAAGTAATACCTCTTTCATGATCTAAAAGATATGAGGTCGATGAGCATTCTATATAATTGTCTCTTTCTGGGGCTCAGAGAGAAGCGATCGACGTTCAACAGTGCCCTTGAGTGAAGTATAAGGGGGTGTTAAAGATGTCGTGGCCGAAGGTGTCGAAGAGGAAGGCATGGGTGCCGTGGGAGCCGCGACCGCGGGAGGTGGTGCGGCCTTAGGGATGGGCTCACGGCTAGGTGCGGCGTTCCGGGCTTCCTTCTGGGCGTCCTGTTGCTGGCGCTTGCGAACCTGTTCCTTCAAAACAGCTTGAGGAGACAAGGGTAGGAGAGTAACTCTCCTCCCATCAAAAGTGAAAGAATATGTATTCCCACGACCATCATGAATAACAAAGCGATCATAAAGCCAAGGACGACCAAGTAAAATATGACTACAATCCATCCTAGCAACATCACATAATATTTTATCATGATTGGAACCAATAGAAATAGAAACTAAGCATTGTTTAGTGACCATAATATCAGACTCATCGTCAGTAAAATGTCATTCAATCCATAGTGAGTAGCTCTAGGTGTAGTATCCAAATGTAAGAAATCAACTACCTTTTCATTGATGAGGTTGCAGCAACTTCCTCCATCGATGTTGACGTTCAAGGTAGCCTCGCGTACGACACACTTGGTGTGGAAGATGTTCTCCCTTTGATCCGTTAAAGGGAACCTCTTGAATGTGTAGGACTCGGCGGTCGACAAGGCAGAAAGTGTCCAGAAAGTCTGACGGATCGATCTCCTCTTTGTGATCCTGAGTCGTGTCCTCCTCCACTTCACTTGAAATTATGGGTTCCTCAACAGTCTTCTCCTCATCGTAATGGTCTCCCAAATCATTGAGAAGAACCTTCCTTTTTTTAGGGCAATCACGAGAGACATGTCCAGAACCACCACAAGTGAAGCAGCAGATCTCTTTGGTGTGTTCTTTGGAAGTTGCAACAACTCTTCTAGTTTGAACTTCAAACCCCTATTTAGGTGAGTTGGAAACTCCCTTTTGCTGCATAGAAGGGTTAGAAGAAGATCTGGATTGACTAGAAGAAGCAAAAGGAACAAACTTGGGACCTTGGGAAGATTGCTCGGTCTTAGCCCTCTGCTGTTGTTGTTGTTCATGTAGAAGTTGCGCTTTGTGAGTCAAAGTATTAATATCCCTAATAGAATGAATAGATATGGGATTTTGAATAGAAGTATTGAGACCAGCAAGAAATTGAGTACATAAACCGCGTTCAGTAAGATAAATATTAGCCTGACGAGCGAGGCGTTCAAGCTTGTCTCTGTATTCCATAGGGGAGAGAGAGCCCTTTTGTTATTGAGCCAAATGAATCCTCATCATCTCCATGTACTCCTCAGGCACATGTCTCTTCTTCATTAAATAGGGCAGTTGAGGCCAAGTTTCAGCAGGTTTCTTTTCTTGACGATGCCAGATTTCACGAGTGTGAAACCACCATGAGCGATCCATACCTGTCAAGTGTAAAGTAACAACCTCCAACATCTCTGTTTCATCATAGAGAAGATGATCAAGTACATAATTAGTATGATCCTCCCAAGTAAGATATGCCTCAGGATCATTAGCACCATCAAAAGTATCTAATTTAATCTTGACATCACGCCGTTGAATATCTTGTGCATTATCAAATCTAGGACTACCAAAATTGGCGTTAGGTAAATCATCAAGATTAGCATTTACCTCCTGGTAAGTGTCCTCCAGATGGGGCATGTCATTCAAATCAGCATTGCTACGACTGTTCTCCCAATTACCTTTGATGAACAAAAGATTCACATGAGTCTTGTGTTGCTGCTGATGCCGAACCTGGTGATGATGCCAAGGAAGGGGTTTGCTCCCTACGGTTATCTTTTCCATTAAAACCGGATAACAGATCATTATCATTCTCTCCTGCGAAAGGGTTAGGCGTAGAAAATTTAATCTTAAAGTGTAATTGACTAGAAGGGGGTGGCTTACTGCTAGGAGGAGTAGAACTAGAAGTCTCGTTCCTCTTGAATTCCTCGAATTTTCGATCCATCATGTTTTGGATATGTGTAGTTAAATGAGCACGTTCTTGACCCAAATCGTTTGTAAAATGAGCGTCGCGTGCTTTGTTGGAAGCCTCCGTATGCTCCAACGCAACCTTTGTAGCGGCTGCAGAATTGGTTTCAATGATGAAGTTCATATTGGCATAAAAAATGATGCCGGGGGGTGGGGGGGGGGGGAGAGTAGTGATAACTCCACTCCCTTGATGAAAATCGGAAATGGTTTCAAAGGCTTTGACACATGGCTTGTGTCAAAGGTCTTGAAGCTACAGATGTGTTGATGAAACACAAAACCTGTATTATGTGCTTATTATTTCCGGATGATATTATATGTTATTATTATTAAATATATGGCCAGATATCATTGTTTATTATGCACTAACATATGCAATAAGTTTTTCGAATATTATCTCCTTCCTTAAGCTTTAAGTCGAGAAGGATCAAATTGGAGATCATGGCTTCCGAGTTTCCCCAAATAGAAGATTATGAAGATTGCCATAATCTGTTCTAGCCGTTGGGGAGAAGATCCTTGTTTGAAAGAAGGCGCCGATTTGATCTATATAAGAAGAAGATGAAGAAAAGAGGTCAGACACAATCGTTGAACACAAGCATTCATTCGCACTCAAGCTTTCAAGTCAATATGTCTTCTTCGTGTGCTCTCTGCTAGTTGTTAAGAGTCGTATCTTTTGTTTCAAACCATTTGAGAGTTACACAGTGAGCTTATAGGATATATTTCGAGTGAGTGTTATATTCGAGAGTTTGTAACTTAGGAAGTGGACACTAGGCGATTGATTCACGAAGTGTAAGAGGATTGTACTAGATAGCTGAGAGAGGTGGGGCTCCTCTAGATTGGTCTAGGACTCCAAGGGAACGTGAGTTGACTAGATTGCAATTGTATAGGAGAGAGGCTTCTCGATGAGCTATTAGGATCCTAAGTGAATTAATAAAGCCGGTTGAATCCTAGGGTTGTGGAAGAACCCTAGACAGGGACGTAGGCCAAGTTCGTGTCGAACCTCGTTAACAATTCGTTGCGTCCTTTACTTATTGCTTTACCTTATTTCCGCACTTGTTTGGAATTGTATAACTACTTTGTGATTCAGGTTTTCCAGATGAAAGAATTAAGTCTAATCTTAAAGGGTTTTGCAAGCGTTTCAAAATTCTTGAGATTATCAGCGAAAAGTTGGCATACTCTATTCAACCACCCCTTCTAGAGTATCTTTATATTACTTTGTTATACAATATCGAAGCTTCAATTGGTATTAGAGCCTTACTCACTGCTTTCGATATGACAATCTTGTGAGTTTTTTATCATGTCTGTTGAAGCAAGCGGGGGATTTGCACAAGGGAGGTCTACCATTAGACCACCACTCTTTGTAGGAAACAACTTCGTCCACTGGAGGTCTTTGATGAAAATGTTCTGATGCAGGACCATCCAAGACACCATCCAAGACACCTCCGAACACATCTATACTTGGGGATGGACCTATGATTCGAGCTCGTGAGAATGAAGTCATCCTCAAGAGGAAGAAGAAGGCTCCACCATGGGAGAAGGTCCAAAGGTGGAAGCTTGACGTTTAGCTCGTTCATAGTCATTTGACAGCTTTTCGACGTCTCTGTAAAATGGGTCGTACGGATTCAATATTGATCGGATTGAGGCGTGCCATACCTTGTTGGAACGAGGACGAAGAGATCTACAACTTTGCTATTGAAGGTTTTTCCAGATTCGTCCTATAGCTTGGCCGAACTCCACATTCTTTGAGCTGCTGCTGGTTTTGACGGGATTTTGTTAAGTTTTGGAACATTATATTTATTTCCTATTTAGTATTTCTTATACTTAAGTTATTTTAGATAACTTTAAGGTTATTTTTATTAATTCCATTAGATGTTAGTTTTATCTTATTCTATCATCTAACTCGGCCCAACAGCCCTGCGTGGCCTATATATTCCGAGTTCTCCTATTGTAATTCAATAAGAACATTATGAATAGAATTCAGATCTCTCAAATTGTGTGAAACACATGGAGTGTCTTGTTGATCCAACTAGAGTTGTGCTCGTTGATCATCGAATTGGTTTGATCTAGCTTGGTTTGCTTTGCCGTTCATCAACTTCGCAAGACTTGGTGAATCTAGTATCCACAAGCCCCCTTCTGGTGCTTCAAGTTGTCCGCTTGATTGTGTCGGATTGTAGAGGCGGGTTGTGTAGGCATTGGTATTGGTTCCTACCCTCTGAGGAGGCCTGGGGTCTTTATCTTGTGCTAAATAGATCGACTCAGTCCATATCAGGTCGTGTCTTTCAATTCTTGCATTCAATTTCGAGTCTTTATCTATCTTTATCGAGTCTTTGTTGTTCTTGTTATTGTCGACATCAAGATCAGTCTTGTTCTTGGTGATCTTGCTGCGTTCTTGAAAGATCTTGATCATCTTGATTAAGTTCTTGCGTCTTCTTGTTTATTCTTGCTGCGTTTCTTGAGTTCTTGTTGGAATCTTGATCATTCTTGATTGTTTCTTGCAGATCTTGAGTCGTCTTGTTGAGTATTTCCTTTAGTTCTTGCTTGTTGTCGAAGATCGGACCAACCCACGGCTAACCCCGTATCAAATTGGTCCGCGTTCCAACAAGGTATGGCACGCCTCAATCCGATCAATATTGAATCCGTACGACCCATTTTACAGAGACGTCGAAAAGCTGTCAAATGACTATGAACGAGCTAAACGTCAAGCTTCCACCTTTGGACCTTCTCCCATGGTGGAGTCTTCTTCTTCCTCTTGAGGATGACTTCATTCTCATGAGCTCGAATCATAGGTCCATCCCCAAGTATAGATGTGTTCGGAGGTGTCTTGGATGGTGTCTTGGATGGTCCTGCATCAATCTCCCTTTCTTGAAAAGGATTCGTCCTCGAATCCAAGGTCGCATTTGATTCCGCAAATGCATCCACACGAGCTCCTGGATCGAACACCATATGCCCATGGAAATCCATCTCAAGAACGATTGGTGTACAGATTGACCACTCCTCGATGGTTATTGTCTCAGCTTCATCTACAAAATCAAGAAAAGAAACTTTATTAGTGCATAATTCAGATTTCATATCAATGGTATGATGTTCTAACTTAATATGCACTTGCGCTTGGTCATTAATCCCTAAGTTTCCATCCAATGCTAGCAAGTTTTCTTCCTTTTTCAAGGCTGATTTTTCAACTAATTCAAGGCTAGCAATAGTAGAAGAATTTTCACCATCAATGATCAAATTAGAAACTATGCCTTCTTCTAAGCATGTAGTATGACATAAATCTTTTCTTTGATTATCATCACAAGGCATAGGTTGAACATTTAAATCAATCAAAGAATCATCATTCTCATATTCAATGCAAACATTATCATGATCATAGGCAAGTAAATTAAGATTTTGATCATTTTTATCAACATGCTCTTTAATTTCAGCAATAAGAGAAGCATCTATCCTAGAAGAAACGTGATGTTGAATAACATTATTAGGAGGAATAGGATGAGGTTCTTCCCTTTCATTAGATGGAACTTTAAATCCAGGGATAACTTGATAACCCAGGGCCGCCAATCGTTTATTCGTCCTCTCCAAGTCCTCATTTATCTTAGCCATGTTTACCTTAGCCATGCTTGCATTCATCTTAGCCATGCTTGCATTCATCTTAGCCATGCTCTCCATAAAGGTAGTGTACCAGTCATTTCCCTGGCTATTAGACATCTCAAAGCAACAAACAAAGAACTATGTAAAAGTTAGAAAAATAAAAACAACCTCACAATGTGTTTCGCTCACACTCCCTCTCTAATTAGTATGTCACGCTTGTTGAGGCAATCCGCTTTGGGCAAATCAACAACCAAGCAAAGACTAAGCAAATCAAGGTATGTAGTGGATGAAACAACTAACAAGAGTACTCAACAAGGGGTTGTAGTACTCGACAAACTCAAGAGAGAACTCGACAGGGGTCAAGATCACTCGACTCAAGCAACACAACTTGATAACAGCAATAATCAATTCGATCCAAGCAACAATCAGCAAGAATCAACTCGAAATAGACTAATGAGTACTCGAACAGCAAAACAAGCACTCGACTCAACAAAAAGAGAACTCGACCAGGGGGAGATCTCTTGGGCACACACACAATAGCACTTTAAGAGAATAGAAGTACTCGACACAGCTAGCAAACATGATGCGGGACCATCCAAGACACCTCCGGACACACCTATGATTCGAGCTCGTGAGAAGGAAGTCATCCTCAAGAGGAAGAAGAAGGCTCCACCATGGGAGATGCTCCAAAGGTGCAAGCTTGGATTAATCACGTTTTAGACTCTCGTTCAGAAGTTTGACAGCTTTTCGACGTCTCTGTAAAATGGGTCGTACGGATTCAATATTTATCGGATTGAGGCGTGCCATATCTTGTTGGAACGAGGACGAAGAGATCTACAACTTTGCTGTTGAAGGGTTTTCCAGATTCGTCCTATAGCTTGGCCGAAATCCACATTCTTTGAGCTGCTGCTGATTTTGACGGGATTTTGTCAAGTCTTGAACATTATAGTATTTCCTATTTTAGCAACTTTCTTACTTAAGTTATTTTAGGGAACTTTAGATGTTATTTTATTAATTCCATAAGTTATTAGTTTATTTAGTTCTTTTATTATTTTCGGCCCAACAGGCCTATGTGATGACTATATAAGTCGATCACCCTCATGTAGAACAATTCAGATTATAATGAATTAGAATTCTCTCTTTTTGTGTGAAACACAATGAGTGTTTGTCGATTGAATAGAGCTGTGCTCTTCAATTGAAACTATTGGTATTGATCTAGCTTGGTTTGCTTTGTGTTCGTCAACTTCGCAAGACTTGGTGATCCTAGTATTCACAAGCCCCCTTCTGGTGCTTCAAGTTGTCCGCTTGATTGTGTCGGATTGTAGAGACGGGTTGTGTAGGCATTGGTATTGGTTCCTACCCTCTGAGGAGGCCTGGGGTCTTTATCTTGTGCTACATAGATCGACTCAGTCCTTATCAGGTCGTGTCTTTCCATTCTTGCATTCAATTTCGAGTCTTTATCTATCTTTATCGAGTCTTTGTCATTCTTGTTTAGTGTCGACATCAAGAATCTTTGTTCTTGATCGTTCTTGCTGCGTCTTTATTGTTTCTTGGCTGTTCTTGATTGATCTTGATCGAGTTCTTGCTTTTCTTGTTCAGTTCTTGCTTGTTGTCGAAGATCGGACCAACCCACGGCTAACCCCGTATCAAATTGGTATCAGAGCTTTGGTTTCCGACATCAAGATTGAGTCTTTTTCTTTTCTTAAACACAAAAACACAAAAATAGAGTCTTTTCTTTGTTTGGTTATTTACTTCTTGCATTCTTTTTGATTAAATTACTAATCTTGAGTTTGTGATTGTTTGTGGTTGCATAGCCTAAACACAAAGCCTAGCCGAGACCGTGGAGTCGACCAAAGGTGCACACATCCCCTTGTGAACACCCTAAGCCGGCGGCAGAATCTGTCCCCATAGTTGGTGCCTTGGCCGAATCCACTACACCACACAAAGAGCAAACCCTAGTTTGTTCTATCTTTACTATCCTTTTTGTTTATCTATTCTATCTTTGGAATTTTGATTTATCTTTTATCTAATTCCATTTATCAATTGCCTAAAATCAGATTTTATAAGTTGTTGGATATTAATTTCCATTATATCTATGAACTATCACAAAAGGCACAAGATAGATCCTATTTCCTAAAATAGCCATTCTATCTATATATTTGCATTAGGGCTGAATTTTTATCTTCTATCACCACCATATTCAGATTTTCGAGTCCTATTACATATTTAGAGTCTTTCTTGCATTAGTACAAAAAAAAAAAAAAAAATCAGTTTCGAAATCTATCATTAAAACTTGGACCTAGGAGGATAAAATTCACTAGGGGTAAAAGTAAGTCAAAAAAAAAAAGAAGGAAAGTGTTTTGTTGATCTAGTGCAAGAAAGCTCCCAAGGACCATTGGTGAATCCCTTCTCAGCCCTAGTCGACAGCCCTATATCCCCAAACACATCAACCTCCACAAAAATTAAAACCCTACCCTGCAACTACAACGTCCTAACTTAAAGGTTTTCAATCAAAAGAGGTAAATTTCCATTCTTTCTTAGTTTTTCTTTTATTTCTCTTTCTTTTTCTTTGTGTCGAGTACTCTACTCCTTGATCGAGTACTATTGAGTGCTATTTGCTACTGTCGAGCACATAACAACTTGTGTCGAGTGATCACAGTCCTTACTGAGTTCACTTTTGTGTGTGTCGAGTGCATTAGACCCTTGTCGAGTGCACCTTAGTTTGTATCGAGTGATTCCTTGCAATTTCCCATCTGTTTTGCTTGGATCTAAGTTTGTTGCTTACATCGAGTTCTCTACAGCCCTTGTTGAGTACTCTCCTGCGTTGTTTCATTCATTACATACCTTGATTGCCTTAGTTTTTGCTTGGTAGTTGATTTGCCCAAAGCGGATTGCCCTAGCAAGCGTGATATATCAATCAGAGAGGGAGTGTGAGCGAAACACAATTGTGAGCTGTTTATAAGTTTTACTAACCTTTAACTTAGTTCTTTGTTTCTTTGGTCTTTGTTATAATGTCTACTAATCAGGGGAACAATGGTGGTAACAATGCCACTAACTCGAGTGCAACAGTGACGCCTGAGCAATTCAATACCTTGTTCAACACCATGAAAGCCATGAACGAGATGTTGGTAAAGTTCAATAATGACATGGCTAAGATAGATAAAGGCTTTACGACAATAGAGCTTCAGCATTTTGGCTCTAATACGGTGTTTGTACAAGGAGTCCTGATACGGGGTTAGCCGTGGGTTGGTCCGATCTTTGACAACAAGCAAGAACTGAACAAGAAAAGCAAGAACTCGATCAAGATCAATCAAGAACAGCCAAGAATCAATAAAGACGCAGCAAGATTCACCAAGAACAAGGGTTCTTGATGTCGACACTAAACAAGAATGACAAAGACTCGATAAAGATAGATAAAGACTCGAAAATGAATGCAAGAATGGAAAGACACGACCTGATAAGGACTGAGTCGATCTATGTAGCACAAGATAAAGACCCCAGGCCTCCTCAGAGGGTAGGAACCAATACCAATGCCTACACAACCCGCCTCTACAATCCGACACAATCAAGCGGACAACTTGAAGCACCAGAAGGGGGCTTGTGAATACTAGGATCACCAAGTCTTGCGAAGTTGACGAACACAAAGCAAACCAAGCTGAGATTATCAATCGGTTGGGATCACGAAGAGCACAGCTCTATTCGGTCTGATCTCTCTCTCTAAAGTGTTTCACACGTTTTGAGAAGAATAACTTGTATTATGAATGTTCCAATTGTTCTACAAGGCTGAAATCGAAATATATAGGGAACTAAGGCCTGTTGGCCGGCCTAACTAGATAGAAATAGATAGATCTACTTTTTAATGGGCTTTAAAATAAATCTAAGAACAAAAATAAATAAGGTCTCTAAAAAGAATGACTAAAAAAGCCCAATTCAGCCCAATAGAACACTTAAGCTGAAAAGGGTTTCCAACACTTAGAATATTTCGGCCTAAGCATTTCTAAGGTGGCTCGGCCTCTATTTGTGCTCCAATGCACATGTATGTCTTCAATGTAGGCTCGGGGAGTTGAACCTTGCTCGAGAACAAAGTGTGAGTGACGAATAGGAATGAGTCTCTCTGAAGCTTCTTTGCTCTAGCTCGAGTCATTGGTCCTTCTCCAAGAATGATGGGTGTGTCTGGAGCTGTAGAAGATGGTCCCGCATCAACCTCCCCTTCTTGAAAAGGATTCGCCCACGAATCCAAGTCCTCATCCACAGCGAAGTAAGGGATTAGATCGGCGACGTTGAATGTAGCGCTCACGCCCATGTCTCCAGGAAGCTCCAATTGGTAGGCATTGTCGCCCACTCTCTTCTTGATCCGAAATGGTCCATCACCACGCGGCGACAGCTTGTTCTTCCGGGCTTCTGGAAACCGCTCCTTCCTTAAGTGCACCCATACAAGATCTCCAGGCTGAAAAGTGACCAAGCGACGTCCTCTGTTGGCCTTGTTAGCATTGTATTCAGCCTTTAGCTTCAGCTTCTCTCGAGTTCGTTCATGCAGCTCCTTGATGAACTCGACATGCTTACCTGCCTCAAATGATTCTTTGTCTCTCATAGGATATGGAGTAAGATCAAAAGGGGTTAGTGGATTAACACCATACACACATTCAAATGGACTGATTTTAGTAGCTGAATGTATGGTTCGGTTATATGCAAATTCCACATGAGGTAAGGCTTCTTCCCAAAGTTTCAAATTCTTCCTAATAATGGCTCTAAGGAGTGTTCCAAGTGTTCTATTAGTCACCTCAGTTTGGTCATCAGTTTGGGGGTGGCTAGAAGTAGAGAATAGCAATCTAGTTCCCAATTTATTCCATAAAGTACGCCAAAAATGACTTAAGAATTTCACATCCCTATCACTAACAATAGTTTTAGGCACACCATGCAACCTAACTACTTCTCTAAAGAATAGATTAGCAACATTGGTAGCATCGTCAGTTTTGTGGCATGCAATGAAATGAGCCATTTTAGAGAACCTATCCACTACCACAAATATAGAATCTCTCCCCTTCTTAGTTCTAGGCAACCCAACTATGAAATCCATGGATATGTCTTCCCAAGGGGCTGATGGGGTTGGTAGTGGTGTATAAAGGCCATGGGGCATAAGCTTAGCTTTGGCTTTAATGCAATCTATGCATCTCTTAAGGCAATGTTCTACATCCCTAAGCATATGTGGCCAATAGAAGTGTGATTTCAGTGTGTTATATGTCTTATCTCTACCAAAATGTCCCATTAATCCACCACTATGGGCTTCACTAACAAGTAATAATCGTAGAGAACATCTAGGAATGCACACTTGATCTTTTCGAAATAAGAATCCGTCATGTATATAAAAGCTGTCATTAGGACCTTTTTCTAAGCATTTTCGAAAATGATCTCCAAAATCCAAATCAGATTCATACAATTCCTTTATGTAAACAAAACCTAAGACTCTAGAATCCAAAGTGGTTAAAAGTACACGTCTTCTAGCTAAAGCATGAGAATCGAAATCAGCTATTAGGGCATGTCTCCGAGATAATGCATCTGCAACCACATTGTCTTTGCCTTTCTTATATTTAATCACATAAGGAAATGTTTCAATGAATTCCATCCATCGTCCATGTCTCCTATCAAGTTTATCTTGGCTTTTAAAGTGTTTTAAAGATTCATGATCAGTCCTAAGAATAAACTCGCTAGGCCATAGATAGTGAGACCATGTCTTAAGTACTCTAAACAATGCATACAATTCCTTATCATAGGTAGAGTAATTAAGACAAGCACCTTTCAACTTCTCAGAAAAGAAAGCAATAGGCTTACCTCCCTGCATAAGGACTCCACCAATTCCAACTCCGCTAGCATCACACTCTACTTCAAAGGGCTGAGTAAAGTCCGGCAAAGCTAATAGAGGTGCGTGAGTGAGCTTGTCCTTAAGGGTGTTGAATGCTTCCTCCTGAGCTGCTCCCCGTGTGAATTCACTCCGCTTTTTCGTGAGCTCAGTGAGGGGTGCCGAGATGGTGCTGAAATCTCGAACAAATCGACGATAGAAGCTCGCCAATCCTTGGAAGCTGCGTACATGGCCGATGTTGGTGGGTGTTGGCCACTCCTGGATCGCCTTGATCTTAGCCTCATCGACACGCAGTCCTTTCGAACTCACTACAAATCCAAGAAAAGACACTTGTTCATGACATAATTCACACTTCTTTAAATTAGCATACAAGCGTTCAATTCTCAGCGTTTTAAGCACTTCTCTAAGATGTGATTCATGTTCATTAAGAGATTTGCTATAAATCAGAATATCATCAAAATAAACAACAACAAATCTTCCAATGAAATCTCGAAGCACATGATTCATTAAACGCATAAAAGTGCTAGGAGCATTAGTTAAACCAAAAGGCATAACCAACCACTCATATAACCCAAGCTTAGTCTTAAAGGCTGTTTTCCATTCATCACCTTCTTTCATTCTAATTTGATGATAGCCACTTCTAAGATCAATTTTAGAAAATATAGAAGCTCCATGTAACTCATCTAGCATATCATCTAATCTAGGAATAGGGTGACGATATTTGATAGTAATGTTATTAATAGCCCTACAATCTACACACATTCTCCATGATCCATCTTTCTTAGGGACTAATAACACAGGCACAGCACACGGACTTAAGCTAGTTCAAATATAACCCTTGTTCAACAGTTCCTGGACTTGGGTTTGGACCTCTTGGGTCTCAGTGGGATTCATACGATACGCAGGTCGATTAGGCAATGCAGCCCCTGGAATAAGATCAATTTGATGCTCAATTCCACGAATAGGGGGTAGACCTGGTGGTATGTCATCGGGAAACACATCTTTATACTCCTCAAGTACAGCGAGTATATTGGCTGGAAGAGAAGCTTTAAGCTCTTCACTCAACATATTCAAGCTCTTAATGAGATGCATAAGGGTGGTTTCTCCATCCGCAAATTCGTCTAAAAATGTACTCTTGGAAGCCATTAGTACACCTTTAGGCCGAGTTTGAGGATCCACTTGGCTCGACTGAGCCTCCTGATCTAACTCACCTTTACTTACCTTGCGCTTCTCAATCTCGTCAGCCACTTGTGTTGGCGTCATGGGTTTGAGAACAACGTTTTTCCCCTGAAATGTAAAGGCATATCGGTTAGAATGACCATCATGTTGGACCTTACGATCAAATTGCCAAGGACGGCCTAAAAGAATGTGACAAGCTTGCATAGGCACAATATCACATAAAACATCATCTTCATAATGTCCTAGCTTAATATGCACTTTAACTTGTCTATGAACTCTTAATAAACCACAATCATTCATCCAATGCAATTTGTAAGGTCGGGGGTGTTGGACAGTAGGTAAATGCAATTTGTTAACCATTTCTTGACTAGCTAAATTACAGCAACTACCTCCATCAATGATCACATTTACAACCTTTCCTTTAACTAGACAACGAGTATGAAACAAGTTTTCCCTTTGATTATCTTCACATGGTGTAGGAACAACACTTAAAACTCTCCTAACAATCAAAGATTCTCCATGTTCATATTCAACCTCATTATCATCATTTTCATAACAAACAAGGTTTAAGTTCTGATCATTGTCATTAGCATGCTCATCCGGTTCATCACAAGAATTTTCAGATTCATATTCTCCAAATTGATTAACCATGAGCGTTTTCTTATTAGGGCAATCCTTCATATAATGTCCTCTACCTTGGCATTTAAAGCATACGATATCTCTAGAACGAGTAGTAGAAGGATTAGGATTACTCCCTTTGGGACCAGTAGATGTCCCAGACGATTCACGTCCATTCCATGGACCCTTTCCTTTGTCGAGGGGCTGTTGAGGTGCTCGGCTATCTCCTCTCCCTTGGGGCTGGCTTGGTCGATCTCGTGAACCACCCTCACCACGCCATTGGGACTGATTTGGCCGAGGTTGGCGCCATTGGGGCTGTTGGCCACTCGACATTCTTCCGTGGCTCTTGTAACGTTGTCCCTTTTCTACTTTAATTGCTAAATGTAACAAATCAGTAGGAGTAGTATAGGGAAAATAATCAATCTCATGAGCTAAAGAGGGATGCAATATCCTAAGATATCTAGCATTGGTATCTTCATGAGGTTCATTCACATTAGCTCGAGCCATAGTTTCTTGCATAAGATTAAATGTTTCCTCAACAGTTTTATTTCCTTGCTTAAGATTTTCTAATCTTTGCCTAAGCTCTCTAGCATAATGTTGAGGTACAAATCGATTTCTCATTAATGCTTTAAGTTGTTCCCAAGAAGCGATAGGTGCATCAAGAGCTCTTCTCCTTTCTTTAACTAAGTTATCCCACCAAATTAAAGCAAAGCCTGTGAACTCTAAAGTAGCTAATTGCACCTTTTTAGCATTAGAGAAATTATGACAACTCCAAATCTGATCCATTTTAGTTTCCCAATCAATATAAACATCCGGATCAGTTTTACCTTCAAAAGGAGGAATCTTTACCTTGACCTTACCTATGCCGTCCTCGTCATTGTATCTAGGTGGTCGGTTCTGATTTCCTCTTTGATTCCGTCTCGGACGCTGCTCCCAATACTCCTCTTCTTGGAAGTCATCATCTTGCTCCGAGTAGTAGAAGTGCTCCTGGAAGCCTCGACCTCTTCCCCTTCCTTGTCCTTGACCTTGCACATTAACAAACCCATTATTCCGATCATTTCTCCCACCTCGTGGAGAGTTGTTTTCATTGAATAAAGGATTTTCTAAATTGACATGAGGATTAGGATTAGGGATAGGATTTACGACCTCTCTTTCATCATTAGGCGTCTCGTCACGCCTTGGATTTCCCTGACCACCCACCGTGTTAGAGCCACTCGGCCTAGCTTCTAAGGCTGTCAATCGATCTAGAATGGCCGTCAAGGTGTTGGTAAGGTTGTTGAATTGCTCGGGTGTCACAGTAGCACTCGAGTTACCCTCATTGTTGGGGTTGTTAACACCACATTGTTTCCCTGATTGTTAGACATGATAACAAAGACAAAGAAACACAGAATTGTTAAGGTTAGTAAAAACTTATAAAACAGCTCACAATTGTGTTTCGCTCACACTCCCTCTCAGATTGATATATCACGCTTGCTAGGGCAATCCGCTTTGGGCAAATCAACTACCAAGCAAAAACAAGGCAATCAAGGTATGTAATGAATGAAACAATGCAGGAGAGTACTCAACAAGGGCTGTAGAGAACTCGATGTAAGCAACAAACTTAGATCCAAGCAAAACAGATGGGAAATTGCAAGGAATCACTCGACACAAACTAAGGTGCACTCGACAAGGGTCTAATGCACTCGACACACACAAAAGTGAACTCAGTAAGGACTGTGATCACTCGACACAAGCTGTTATGTACTCGACACAAAGAAAAAAAAGAAAGAGAAATAAAAGAAAACTTGGAAATTTACCTCTTTTGATTGAAAACCTTTAAGTTATGACGTTGTAGTTGCAGGGTAGGGTTTCAATTTTGTGGAGGTGTATGTGTTTGGGATAGGGTATGTCGACTATTGGTGACTCTTGCTGCGTCTTTATTGATTCTTGGCTGTTCTTGATTGATCTTGATCGAGTTCTTGCTTGTTGTCGAAGATCGGACCAACCTACGGCTAACCCCGTATCAAAACACAAAGGAGAAACCCATCCTGAGAAACCGTCGCTGAAATCAGAGTTCCTGTCGCTGAGTCAGTTAGAACCGTCACCACTGTCCGGGCCGCCCCGCGTCCATTCCAGCGACCGTCGCTGCTGCTGTGTTTGCTTTGCTGAATTTTTCCAGGTGTTTGCCGTCGCTATTTCTTTTGCCCTTCTCTTTTGTTTTATTTTTCTTACTTGCTTCCGCCGTGATAAATTCGAAGCTTTAATTGTAATTGATTGTAATCATCAAGATTATAGCAAGGATAATTGCAAGATCGGGCCATCAACAAGTTGGGGTTCTTGATCTTCAGCCCACAGGCGAAGGATCGGGTATTCCAAACGTATTACTTCTGCAGGATTACTTAGATGTGCTTCCAGCTGAACTACCACAAGGCTTTCCACCCATTAGAGGGATTGAGCATCAGATTGACTTCGTCCCTGGCGCAGCCTTGCCTAATCGTGCCGCTTATAGAGCTAGCCGTGAGGAAACAAAGGAGTTACAACGCCAAGTCACGGAGCTTATGGAAAAAGGCTTTGTTCGTGAATGCCTCAGCCCGTGTGCCGTTCCTGTGATCTTGGTACCAAAGAAGGATGGCTCTTGGCGCATGTGTGTTGATTGCAGGGCAATCAACCAAATAATGGTTAAGTATCGTCACCCTATTCCTTGTTTAGATGATATGCTTGATGAACTCATGTATATTCTCTAAAATGGATCTTAGAAGTGGTTATCATCATATTAGGATGAAACATGGAGATGAATGGAAAACGGCTTTTAAAATTAACTATGACTTATATGAATGGTTAGTAATGCCTTTTTGATTAACTAATGCTCCTTCTACTTTTATCAGGCTTATGAACCATATGCTTAGACGATCATTAGGAAAAGTTGTCGTTGTCTATTTTGATGATATCTTGATCTATAGTAAGAACCTTCATGATCGCCTTAGTCACTTGAAATTAGTACTTGATTGTCTTAGAAAGGAGAAATTATATGCTAATTTGAAAAAGTGCTCTTTTGCTTCCGAATCTACTATTTTTCTTGGATTTGTTGTTTCTGCATCTCGCTTGAAAGTAGATGAGAAGAAGGTTCGAGCTATACAGGAGTGGTCCCAGCCGTACACTCCCACCCATGTCCGCTCATTCTTAGGCCTTGCTGGCTTCTATCGACGCTTTGTAAAGGACTTCAACACTATTGTCGCCCCCCTACATGAGTTGACCAAGAAGGATGTGACGTTCCGTTGCACAAAAGCACATCAAAGGGCATTTAATGCTCTCAGGGATCGAATCACCCATGCCCAGTGCTGCATCTATCCAACTTTGCACAACCATTCGAGCTCGAGTGTGATGCTTCTGGAACTGGCATTGGTGGGGTTCTTCTATAGAATAGGCGCCCAATTGCCTATTTCAGCGAGAAGTTGCGCCCCGTTGAGCTAAACTATTCTATACTTACGACAAGGAGTTGTTTGCTCTTATTCGTTGCTTACAAACATGGCAGCACTACCTTTGGCTTAAGGACTTTGTGATTCATTTGGATCATGAGGCTCTAAAGTACCTCAAAGGTCAGACAGTCCTCAGCAGGCGCCTTGCTCGATGGGTGGAGTTTCTGGAGACCTTTTCCTACGTGGTTCACCACAAGAAGGGAAAGGATAACGTGGTAGCTGACGCTCTATCACCCAGGTATGTTCTCTTGAACCATATGGATGAACATATTTTGGGATTTGCTTTGATTAATAAACTATATGCTTCTGATAGTTTCTTTAAGAACATTTATGCTCAATGTCTGTCTAAAGGTGAATTTGATTCTTACTTCCTTGATAATGGCTATTTGTTTAAGTTGGACAAGCTTTGTATCCCATCTTCATCTATTAGAAGACTCTTAACTCAAGAAGTACATGAATCTAAAGGACCTGGTGGTTTTGAAAAGACTTTAGCTGGATTAAAGGAACATTACTTTTGGCCTAAAATGACTAATTATATCCTAAGATTCGTCAAAAGTTGTGTTACATGTGCTAAAGCTAAATCTAAGGCTAATGCGAATGGCCTATACCAACCCCTACCAATTTCGAATGCACCCTGGGCAGATGTATCTATGGACTTTATTGTTGGATTGCTTAGGACTTCTAAGGGTCATGATTTCATATTTGTGGTAGTGGACAGATTTTCCAAAATGGCTCACTTTATACCTTGTCACAAAACTGATGATGCTATTCATGTTGCTAATCTGTTCTTTAAAGATGTTGTTCGCTTGCATGAATTGCCATTGTCTATTGTGTCTTATCGTGATTCCAAGTTGTTGAGTTGCTTTTGGAAAAATTTATGGTCTAAGTTGGGTGCTAAGCTCTTATTTTCTACATCTTGTCACCCTCAAACTGATGGCCAAACTGAGGTTACTAATAGGACTCTTGGGGCTCTCCTGAGAGTCATGCTGCGTACTAACCTTAAGAGGTGGGAAGACTGCCTACCATTTATTGAGTTTACTTATAACAGGTCTAGGCATTCTGTAACACAGATGACTCCTTTTGAGGTTGTCTATTGGCGCAATCCTCTTACGCATGTAGATATGATACCTCGACCAATGAAGGAAAAAGAGAGCATGGATGCAGCTAAGCAGGTGGACTTCATCAAGCGCCTGCATGAGCGAACCAATGCGCAGCTGGAAAAGAAAAGCGCTTAGTACAAGGCAGCGAAGGACAAACATTGCAAGGATGTGCAGTTCAATGATGGTGACCTTGTATTGCTGCATCTCATGAAGGAAAGGTTTCCGCAACAACGGAAATCTAAGCTGGATCCCAGGGGAGATGGACCATTTCGAGTGGTTCAGAAGATGGGACCCAATGCTTACAAGCTAGATCTCCCTCCGACAAGTACACCGTGCATTCCACCTTCACCGTCACCCATCTATCCTTGTTCGTGCTTAACGATGATTCTGACGACGATTTGAGGACAAATCGAACTCAAGTGGAGGAGAATGATGCAGTACAAATGGCGATGACTCATGGTGACATTGAGAACAACATGAATGTGCCATTTGATGGTCCTATCACTCGTGCAAGCGGCAAGCAGATTCAAGATGCTACCAAGGCACTTCTCATTCGTTACCAAGGAACTATAGAGCAAGGATTCAGTCCACCTTGGATCACTTTGCTTAAGACTAGACCACCAGCACAGGAGTTGAGCTTGTTTTCACACACGGAGCTCATGAAGACTCGACAACATCCCCCTTGACTCGGCCTCACCTTGACACACACATATCGAGAGCTCTTGTGATACGGGGTTAGCCGTGGGTTGGTCCGATCTTCGACAACAAGCAAGAACTAAAGAAAGACTCAACAAGATGATTCAAGAACGCAAGAACCAAATCTGGCGCAGCCAAGAAAGCTTCAAGACACGCAAGAAAGATGCAAGATTTATGCAAGACTCAAAGAACGCAGCAAGAACAATGCAAGATTCGACCAAGATAGATCAAGATCGATCAAGAATGTAACAAGACTCGACAAAACAGTAGCAAGACTCGAAATTGATATAAAGACACGACCGATAAGGACTGAGTCGATCTATGCAGAACAAGATAAAGACCCCAGGCCTCCTCAGAGGGTAGGAACCAATACCAATGACTACACAACCCGCCTCTACAACCCTACACAATCAAGCGGACAACTTGAAGCACAAGGAGGGGGCTTGTGGATACTCGGATCACCAAGTCTTGCGAAGTTGATGAACACAAAGCAAACCAAGCTGAGATAGATACCAATTCGTGATCAACGAGCACACCTCTAGTTGGATCAACATCACTCAATGTGTTTCACACAAGTTTGAGAGAACTAATTCTATTCATTGAAAGCTGAATGTTTACAATGTATGAAATCGAAATATATAGACTACTCTAAAGCCTGATGGGCCGATTTAAGTGAATAAAATAAACAACTAAATTAAACACCTAAAACATAAGTAAATAAGGTCTCTAAAAATAACATGTAGAAAAGCCCAATTTCGGCCTAATAGGATCCATTCCCGTCAAAACAGTGACAGCTTGCAAAGATGTGCATTTTCGTCCAATCTCGAGGTCGAATCTGGAAAAACCTTCAACAGCAAAGTTGTAGATCTCTTCGTCCTCGTTCCAACAAGGTATGGCACGCCTCAATCCGATAAATATTGAATCCGTACGACCCATTTTACAGAGACGTCGAAAAGCTGTCAAATATTCTGAACGAGTGTAAAACTCCAAGCTTCCACCTTTGGACCTTCTCCCATGGTGGAGCCTTCTTCTTCCTTTTTAGAAAGACATCATCCGAGGGTGTCTTGGATGGTCCCGCATCATCTTGGGTCGGGTACCGAGTGCCCATGGCCCATGCCGAGTTGTCCTTGGGCCATGTCGAGTTCCCTTGTGTTGTGTGGGCCGAATTTATTTAATTAGTTAGACATTTATTTTATGAAATTAGAAATAATAATGTGGGAGGAAAATATCTCATCTATGTAAATTCCTTTCCCACCAAGTTATTGTTTATCTATCTTTATTAGGTTTGAGTTATCTTACTTGGGTTTTATCTATCTTTATGATATTTTTTCTATCTTTTATCGAACCAAACCTCTATCCCTTGCAAGGTAGAATTGGTTAGGCTTTTCTATTTAAACACTTGTATGCTTTCAATTTTAATCAGATTGGAATTATAATTAAGGAACCTTTTTAGTATTAAAAGGTTTCTCCAATTCCCCAATCCAAAAGCTCTCAAACTCTTAAGTTCTTGTTCTCTCGGCACAACCAAGATCCAAACACAAACCATCACCAATTCACACGTCAAACACCAAACAACTAAGGTTGTCGAACCATCTCCAAATCCAGGAACCGTCGCAGAAAAGAAGGAACCCCGGCGCTGTGCACCCCGGCTTCGCCTGCAGTGAGCGCTGCGCTCGCGCGCACCAGGTGCACCTGCGTCTTCGGTCCCGCGCACACCCGCATCTCCCTCTCACGCTTTCCCTTACCTTTCTGTCGCTATTTCCTATTTTCAAGTTGCTGAATTTCCCGAAGTTTAAATTTGTCGCTATAAATCAGATTTCAGTCACTTGCTTAATTGTTCCCAAATCATGAGATATCAAAGAGCGTTGCAAGATCGGGGCAAATATACGGCATAGTTCTTGATTCTGAGCCCACGGGCGAAGGATCGTGGATTCCAAACGTATCATAAAATATGGACAGAAATCGAAATAGATGTAAGAAAAATCATGGCAAATTGTGCACACATCAGAGCGCACTTGATTTATACAATAAAGTTTGCTTCATGTTTATCCCATTCTTGCTCATCAATAGGGATTGCATTGTCGAACCTTTGATATCAGCAACCCACTTTAGAGTTGCTATTGAGTTGAATTTTGTGAGTTTAAGGCAGCTATGAGCATCATTTAGTGACTTAATTGCCCATGTAATTCCATCCGCAAGTCTTGAAGCATGAATTCTCCAACCACATTCTGATTGTGCACAATGTAACAAATCCAATCTGTTTTTACTACCATAACAAAGAAACCCTCTTAGACTTAATAAACTCTCAAAACATTCATAAATGCCCCCTTGTTAAAAAAAAAAATCAGTCATACCTTCAATTTTATATTTCCAACTAGGTTGTTGGTAGCACGTGACTAATTTTATTTCACTAGGTGTTTAACCGCGCGCATATGCGTGCGGTGTTGTCATCTTGTATATAATCCGCATGCACTTTCAATCAATCTAAAACAACTTCATAAGTTTAACGGGTAAATATATACAATAATGTCTCACAAGTAATTAACCAAAAAAATATATTAGCCTAAAATATTTGCAACTCCACATGCTATATGGTAAGTTGACCTCTCATGTTCACAGTGGCAGTTTAATTCTGTGTCGCGCCTTTCTTTTATAGCCTTTCACTACTGTATTCGAATAAGTAAGATTGGTGTTCACTTTGATTTAGATATTGAGGCTGATCATGACGGAAACACCCTATTGCACCTAGCAATCAAAAGACAGGACCACATTATGTGGCAAATATATTGCTGGACATTGAATATACAACCGAACATCAAGAACATAAATGGTCTCATGCCCATGGATCTTATGACATTACAATAAGAACGTTCTGATGATATGGTAAGCAATTACGAATAAATCCCATGACATAATATTTCATATGCATTGAGCAATCATCATGTACTGACATGAATTATATTTTTTCAAGGTGGAGATAGGCTATCAGCTAATAATGCAAGAAAGACCAAGGCAAGTTAACTCCAAACCTGAAACCATTCATGGAGCAACAATGACAGAAGAAATACCAGCAAGGAGCCCTGAAGCAATTGAGGAAAGAACCCCTATTGAAGATCGTACACAGATCTTTCTTGTAGCTCTTCAAGAACACGGTCACAAACATACAAAAGTAAAAAAGAACAATCATACATAGAAGAAGTAACAAATTCATATATACAGAAGAACAAGATGGGACTTAAAAAAAGAAACTACATTAGTCAGAATCATATTAAAGAGTTCCGCCCCCGCTTTTGAATTCAACTTCTCATGAATACTTCTGTTCAAATAAAAGAACGTTCTTAAGAGAAAAAAATTCTGAAAATCAACCAGAAAAGAAAACAAACATACTCAAATCATAAAACAGAAATAGAAAATAAGATTAATCTCAATCACAATTAAGAAACAAAAATAAATCATCTCTTGCACCATCTCAAGGACATGGTGGGGTGATTCGCCAAGAATCCGACTCAACCAAAATATAACTCTTTAGTTAGAAAGGATTCATTTCCATTGTCGAGCAACCAGATTGAATCACTAATTTCGAATCAAAGTAAGCTCCACATTGTTTCAGAAACAATATGCAATCTAACATATAAACCTGAACCTAAAGTTGCTAATGAGTAAATACATTGCCTTCGGATATTAAAAATTGCAAGATTCTCTCTAAAATATTGGTATGTGCCAAACCTTACACATGATAAATCGTTGCTATGACATTGTACTCTTGAGTCTTCAAGGATAGATGTTAGGATTTAAAAAAATGCAAAAAAGGTAGTCAGCCACCAAATATTTTGAGTCAAAATCAGAAGAACAAAACAATAATGCCTTAGGTCAGCACATGTTTACCTGTTTGAAGAAGCCATGAACCAATGCCACTGTCCAGAGGGTATTTCCAAGATGCTTCCGAATTTCTTTTGTTAAGAACTTATTCCAAGTAAATGTTGATCCAGAGGATGTTGATCCTGTATTATTGCCACATAAGTTCTGATGTCGGCTGTGCAGCCTGTGCATCAGATCATATGAATAGCTGAAGCAGTAATCAGTGAAATCTACTCAACTTCTAAGGTGGAATCTGGATTCCAACAGAGTTAATTGCTAGGCGAGGATCCATATTGGCAATGACAGTGAGTGAGAACTGGTTTCACAAACGAGGCGAGAGGTAGGCCGACAGGAATAATTTTTACCTAAATTCTCCAACTTGAACATGCAAATAAGTTACCTCTTTGCATATTGTAAGTATTGATTGGTCCTCTTTAGAAGCCATTGCTGATTTCCTCAAATAGAATTCACGTCAATCTGCAGAACATTTTTATCTATCGATGAACTTTAATCTTCATCCCACAAGTGAATGTGTCTTTAAATAAGGAAGACCGGAAACCTTTATCAATTAGCACCATAGGGGCATTTCGTTGAGCACATTAAGTGCATGGACAAATTACATTTCTAAATCTTAAACTAAAAAAAATTTAATTCTAAAAACTTCATATAAAACATCAAAATGCAGCACAACCCTCCCAATTTATCAAACTGCAATCCAAAAGTAATTGAATTTCAGCTCTTAATTTTTTCATCAATTTAGGAGGTAATTAAGGGAACATGTAATTTTATCATCAAAAAGGCAAAATTAAAGAATTTCATAGTACATAACTACATATATAATGCATCTTAAATTACATTTTGCCTTGGTGAAACCATCAAAGTTTTTGGCTTCGATTTGAGAAACGTTACAACACAAACACATTGTTAGATGTTAGAAATTGAGAATGATCTTTTCCTGAACAAAAAAAATTGTTTGTTCATACATGAGGCAAATCAAAAGCTTGGAGACAGAAGCTGTTTTTTTTTAAATGTTAATCTTCTTCCATTAGGATGAATTGAGACGAATCAATTCAATTCAGGATGAAAGAAAACTTGTAATTTACATGCATTCCGTACTTCAATAGTCAATCAGATGGTAATATATGATATAGGAAGTAATTAGACAAACCTTTTTAATTGCCACAGCTTATAGAAAAGCATCACTATCAATGGAAAGAAACATTAGAAGAATCTCATTCCAAGCATCAGGTGGTTGTGGTTGTCTCAGAGGCCCATACACATTCTTTCGCATTGCCGCTGACTATGGAATTCAGTTTTGCTTATCAGAGCAACGTTGGCCCTCTATTATCTTCTATATGGGAACTATATACTTTCTATCAAGAAAAAAATGATTCGGGCGAAAAGGAGGCATTACCTATTTTGGTCTCAGTTCTTTGACTCCTCGATATTCAATCAAACCCTCTTTTACTCGAACTATATATTGCTATGAAATCTACTAATTCCGGTTGCATGCAATGCAATGGCAGCCAGGATGATACGGGGTTAGCCGTAGGTTGGTCCGATCTTCGACAACAAGCAAGAACTAAAGAAAGACTCAACAAGATGATTCAAGATCGGCAAGAAAAAATCAAGAATGATCAAGATTCCAACAAGAACTCAAGAAACGCAGCAAGAATACACAAGAAGACGCAAGAACTCAATCAAGATGATCAAGATCTTTCAAGAACGCAGCAAGATCAGCAAGAACAGGACTGAACTTGATGTCGACAAAAACAAGAACAGCAAAGACTCGAGAAAGATAGACAAAGACTCGAAATTGAATGCAAGAATTGAAAGACACGACCTGATATGGACTGAGTCGATCTATGCAGAACAAGATAAAGACCCCAGGCCTCCTCAGAGGGTAGGAACCAATACCAATGCCTACACAACCCGCCTCTACAATCCGACACAATCAAGCGGACAACTTGAAGCACCAGAAGGGGGCTTGTGGATACTAGATTCACCAAGTCTTGCGAAGTTGATGAACGGCAAAGCAAACCAAGCTGAGATTATCAATCGGAGCGAGATCCTGAAGAGCACTGCTCAATTCGATCAGATCTCTCTCTCTCTAAGTGTTTCACACGTTTGAGAAGAATAGATTTCTATTATCAATGTTCCAAGTTGTTACAAGGATGAATCGAAAATATTTATAGGCCTTACTCCTAGTTCTGGCCGATTCTAAGACTTAGAAGATAGAATAAGATAGTTCTAAATACTAATGGGCCTAATTAAATAAACCTAAGAACATAAGTAAATAAGGTTTTAAAACGAATAACTAATAAAAGCCCAATTCAGCCCAATAATGTTCATAAGCTGAAATTAGACATAACACTTAATAAAATTCGGCCTAAGCATGCTCTAAGGTGGCTCGGCCTCTTCATGCACTCCAATGCACATATATGTCTTCAATGTAGGCTCGGGGAGTTGAACCTTGCTTGAGAACAAAGCATGACCCACAAAGTTGAATGAGTCTCTCTGAAGCTTCTTAGCTCTAGCTCGAGTCATTGGTCCTTCTCCAAGTATGATGGGTGTGTCTGGAGCTGTAGAAGATGGTCCTGCATCACAGGATCAACTCCAACGATTTCAGATCCATTGATCCCATGTCCAAACAAACATCCAGGCATCATATTTGCTCAACTAATTTTCTAGATATGTAATTAAGCAGAAAGAACTATAATTGGTGATGAATTAAATTGAAAAAATATGCAACCGCAATAAAAGGGGATTTGTTTATACCTTAGTGGACTTGAACATGATCTGAGCAGGGAAATTGAGGAAGGCTAAGGAGCCCTCGGTGAGGCCATGGGATCCCATAAGAATTGATGACAGCTTCACATAAGTCTTCCATGGATTGATCATTTGCTTGGTGGTGAACCCATTCATGTAAATCAGGGTTAAATACACAAACCCTTGAATGACTGTGAAGTACCATCCATAGATAAAGAGGGCAAAAAAAAGGAGAAAAAGATTACAAATTGAAAAAAAGTTGGTGATGAATTATATTGTCTCCGAAATTAATCATAAAGCATTTATCAAATTGAAACCCTAAAGAACGGAAAGATTATAGCATTACATGAAGCTAAATGAGCTGTAATTTCAGCCATCAAGGTTAAATCAAAGCTGAAACTCTACAAATTAAGCATGTAAACTGACACTAACAAAGATCATATACCTGTTGAGATAATTCCTTGTCAAATTGTAGCTAAAGAAACTAAATTGAAAAAAAGACTGCGTGTGTGAATGTGCACAAAATCTTTTGGCATTAACATTCAGAATTCACATCTCAAATCTCTATAAATCTCTCTATTCCTTTCGTTTCAAGCCTCTCCAGGTTAGCTTTATTCCCTTTGCTGATCTCAGAGCTCGAGAACATTCTGAATTCAGATCATTTTGATCTCGTTTGGAATCTAATAAATTTGGTGCTCATAGAATTTGTAAATGGTCGAGATTGTCAGGAAGTGCCAATGTTTCTTGCAATGAAAATTTACTCAAATCTTTACATGGATGATGATAATCAGGATTTTAGCTTATGATTGAATCATAAGGATCGCAATAAACTTTAAGCTGGAATTTTAACAAACTGATGCCTACCTTTTTTTAGAAAAAAAAAAAACTGAAGCAAGGAAGATGATTCAAAAGTTCACTTATCATAGAAATGAAGAAATATGAACATTACAGATGATGCGGGACCATCTTCTACAGCTCCAGACACACCCATCATACTTGGAGAAGGACCAATGACTCGAGCTAGAGCTAAGAAGCTTCAGAGAGACTCATTCAACTTTGTGGGTCATGCTTTGTTCTCGAGCAAGGTTCAACTCCCCGAGCCTACATTGAAGACATATATGTGCATTGGAGTGCATGAAGAGGCCGAGCCACCTTAGAGCATGCTTAGGCCGAATTTTATTAAGTGTTATGTCTAATTTCAGCTTATGAACATTATTGGGCTGAATTGGGCTTTTATTAGTTATTCGTTTTAAAACCTTATTTACTTATGTTCTTAGGATGATTTAATTAGGCCCATTAGTTATTTAATCTATCCTATTCTATCTAGTTAGAATCGGCCAGAACTCAGCCTTATGGCTATATATGTCGATTCCTTTCATTGAATACAATTGGAACTTTTATGAATACAATTCTCTCATATTGAGTGAAAACACATCGAGTGTTTGTTGATTCAACTAGAGCAGTGCTCGTTGGTCATCGATTGATACATATCTCAGCTTGGTTTGCTTTGCCGTTCATCAACTTCGCAAGACTTGGTGAATCTAGTATCCACAAGCCCCCTTCTGGTGCTTCAAGTTGTCCGCTTGATTGTGTCGGATTGTAGAGGCGGGTTGTGTAGGCATTGGTATTGGTTCCTACCCTCTGAGGAGGCCTGGGGTCTTTATCTTGCGCTGCATAGATCGACTCAGTCCATATCAGGTCGTGTCTTTCCATTCTTGCATTCAATTTCGAGTCTTTATCTATCTTTGTCGAGTCTTTATTCTTCTTGTTAGTGTCGACATCAATAACAGCCCTGTTCTTGGTGTTCTTGTCGAGTTCTTGATCGATCTTGCATGTTCTTGGTCGAATCTTGAGAGTCTTGCATTGTTCTTGTTTGTTCTTGCTGCGTTTCTTGAGTTCTTGTTGGAATCTTGATCATTCTTGACTGTTTCTTGCAGATCTCGAATCATCTTGTTGAGTCTTTCTTTAGTTCTTGCTTGTTGTCGAAGATCGGACCACCAAACGGCTAACCCCGTATCAAATTGGCATCAGAGCTTTGGTTTCCGACATCAAGATTGAGTCTTTTTCTTTTCTAAACACAAAAACCACAAAAAGAGTCCTTTTCTTGTTTTGGTCTTTTACTTCTTGCATTCTTTTTGATTATATTACTAATCTTGAGTTTGTGATTGTTTGTGGTTGCTTAGCCTAAACACAAAGCCTAGCCGAGACCGTGGAGTCGACCAAAGGTGCGCACATTCCCTTGTGAACACCCTAAGCCGGCGGCAGAATCTGTCCCCATAGTTGAATCTTTGGCCGAATCCATCAAACCACAAAGAACCCTAGTTTGTTGCTCTTTTCTATCTTTGGAACTTTTGATCTATCTATATCTAATTCCATATTATCTATTGCCTATTTAAATTCTGATTTTTGGTGGATTTAATTCATTATATCTATCAAATATCTATTAAGGCATAAGATAGATCTTGTTACCATATTTATCCAAAGGTTGTCTATTTATTGATCTTAGGGCTGAAATTTTATCCTTTTATCACCTTACTACCAGATTTTCGAGTCCTCTAGTTTTTATTTGAGTCTTTCTTGCATTAGTATAAAAATAAAAATAAAAAATCAGTTTCGAAATTTATTCTAAAACTTGGACCTAGGAGGATAAAATTCACTAGGGGTAAAAGTAAGTCAAAAAAAAAAAAAGGAAAGTGTTTTGTTGATCTAGTGCAAGAAAGCTCCCAAGGACCAATTGGTGAACCCTTCTCTCAGCCCTAGTCGACATACATAACTCCCCAAACACATACACCTCCACAAAAATTGAAACCCTACCCTGCAACTACAACGTCCTAACTTAAAGGTTTTCAATCAAAAGAGGTAAATTTCCAAGTTTTCTTTTATTTCTCTTATTTTCTATTTGTGTCGAGTAGAGCTCTGTTTGGTCGAGTTCTCTCTTGTCTTGGTCGAGTGATCTCAGCCCCTGCCGAGTGATCTCTTGTGGTGTCGAGTGCTCCCTTGCTACTGTCGAGTACTCCTTAGTCTATTTCGAGTTGAATTCTTGCAAATTCCCATCTGTTTTGCTTGAATTGAGTTGTTTGCTTACATCGAGTGCTCTACAGCCCTTGTTGAGTACTCTTCTGCGTTGTTTCATTCACTACATACCTTGATTGCTTAGTTTTTGCTGATTTGCCCAAAGCGGATTGCCCCAGCAAGCGTGATATATCAATCAGAGAGGGAGTGTGAGCGAAACACAATTGTGAGCTGTTTATAAGTTTTACTAACCTTTAACATAGTTCTTTGTTTCTTTTCATTTTGTTATAATGTCAGGGAATCAGGTGAACAACGAGAACCCTAACGAGGGTAACTCGAGCACCACCGTTACTCCCGAGCAATTCAACGCCATGATGGCAACCATAGCTGCGTTAACAGCAAAGGTGACGGCTTTGGAGAGTGCTAGGCCTAGCGGTTCAAACACCGTGAATGGTCAGCAAGAGCGAGTTGAGATACCTAATGATGAAAGAGAGGTCATTAATCCTAATCCTATTCCTAATCCTCATGTTAATGTTAATTTAGATAATCCTTTATTCAATGAAAACAACTCTCCACGAGGTGGGAGAAATGATCGGAATAATGGGTTTGTTAATGTGCAAGGTCAAGGACAGGGAAGGGGAAGAGGACGTGGCTATCAAGAGCAATTCTATTACTCGGAGCAAGATGACGACTTCCAAGAAGAGGAGTATTGGGAGCGACGGCCGAGACGTAATCAAAGGGGAAATCAGAACCGACCACCTAGGTTCAATGACGACGACGGTATAGGTAAGGTTAAGGTAAAGATTCCTCCTTTTGATGGTAAAACTGATCCAGATGCTTATATTGATTGGGAAATTAAAATGGAGCAAATCTGGAATTGTCATAATTTCTCAGAGCCTAAGAAAGTACAACTAGCTTCCCTAGAGTTTCAAGGTTTTGCATTAATCTGGTGGGACAATCTTGTTAAGGAAAGAAGAAGATCCCTTGATCCACCTATTGCTTCTTGGGAACAATTAAAAGTGGTCATGAGAAATAGATTTGTACCTCAACATTATGATAGAGAGCTATTAAACAGATTAGAAAACCCTAAACAAGGTAGTAAAACTGTTGAGGAAACGTTTAATGTTATGCAAGAAGCCATGGCTAGAGCTAATATAGTCGAAACTCATGAGAAAACTAATGTTAGATATCTTCGAATCTTACATCCTGCTTTAGCTCATGAAATTGATTATTTTCCCTATACTACTCCTACTGAACTTTTACATCTAGCTATGAAAGTAGAAAAGGGACAACGCTACAAAAGCCAAGGCAATAGGATGTCGAGTGGCCAGCAACAAGGATGGCGCCAATCTCGGCCCCAACAGCCCCAAGGGCGCTCGGAGATGGGCTCTAGGGAGCGAGCTTAGCAGCCCCAATGGAGGAGTGAAGGCCGACAGCCCCAACAGCCCCTCGACAAGGGTAAAGGCCCATGGAGTGGACGAGAATCGTCTGGGACATCTACTGGTCCCAAAGGGAGTAATCCTAACCCTTCTACCATTCGTTCTAGAGATATAGTATGCTTTAAATGCCAAGGTAGAAGACATTATATGAAGGATTGCCCTAATAAGAAAACCCTCATGGTTAATCAATTTGGAGAATATGAATCTGAAAACTCTTGTGATGAACATGATGAGAATGCTAATAATGATAATGATCAGAACCTCAACCTTGTTTGCTATGATAATGATAATGACGAGGTCGAATATGAACATGGGGAATCTTTGATTGTTAGAAGAGTTTTAAGTATTGTTCCTACACCATGTGAAGATAATCAAAGAGAAAACTTATTTCATACTCGTTGTCTAGTTAAAGGAAAGGTTGTAAATGTGATCATAGATGGAGGTAGTTGCTGTAATTTAGCTAGTCAAGAAATGGTTGACAAATTGCATTTACCTACTGTCCAACACCCTAGACCTTACAAATTGCATTGGATGAATGATTGTGGCTTATTAAAAGTTCATAGACAAGTTAAAGTGCATATTAAACTAGGACATTATGAAGATGATGTTTTATGTGATATTGTACCTATGGAAGCTTGTCATATACTATTAGGCCGTCCTTGGCAATCTGATCGTAAGGTTATTCATGATGGGTTTACTAATCGTTATACCTTTACTTTTCAGGGAAAGAATGTCATTCTCAAACCCATGACACCTACGCAAGTAGCTGATGAGATTGAGAAGCGGAAGGTAAGTAAAGTGAGCTCTAATGGACTGCGTGTTGATGAATCAAAGATTAAAGCCATCCAAGAGTGGCCGACACCCACCAACATAGGCCATGTACGCAGCTTCCAAGGTCTTGCGAGCTTCTACCGACGCTTTGTGCGATATTTCAGCACCATCTCAGCCCCACTGACCGAGCTTACTAAGAAGAGAAGTGAGTTCACATGGGGAGCAGCTCAGGAGGAAGCATTCAACACACTTAAGGACAAGCTGACCCACGCACCTCTATTAGCTTTACCAGACTTTACTCAGCCTTTTGAAGTAGAGTGTGATCCTAGCGGATTCGGAATTGGTGGAGTCCTTATGCAGGGAGGTAAGCCTATTGCTTTCT
Organism: Persicaria tinctoria; assembly: GCA_037127255.1. Classification (NCBI taxonomy): domain Eukaryota; kingdom Viridiplantae; phylum Streptophyta; class Magnoliopsida; order Caryophyllales; family Polygonaceae; genus Persicaria; species Persicaria tinctoria. The sequence goes on along the minus strand of JBANSL010000002.1, from coordinate 63,231,264 downwards.
TTTCTGAAAAGTTGAAAGGTGCTTGTCTTAATTACTCTACCTATGATAAGGAATTATATGCTTTGTTTAGAGTACTTAAGACATGGTCTCACTATCTATGGCCTAGCGAGTTTATTCTTAGGACTGATCATGAATCACTGAAACACTTTAAAAGCCAAGATAAACTTGATAGGAGGCATGGTAGATGGATGGAATTTATTGAAACATTTCCTTATGTGATTAAGTATAAGAAGGGCAAAGACAATGTGGTTGCTGATGCATTATCTAGAAGACATGTTCTTTTAACCACTTTGGATTCTAGAGTCTTAGGCTTTGTTTACATAAAGGAATTGTATGAATCTGATTTGGATTTTGGTGAACATTTTCGAAAATGCTTAGAGAAGGGTCCTAATGACAGCTTTTATATACATGAAGGATTCTTATTTCGAAAAGATCAAGTGTGCATTCCTAGATGTTCTCTACGATTATTACTTGTTAGTGAAGCCCATAGTGGTGGATTAATGGGACATTTTGGTAGAGATAAGACATATAACACACTGAAATCACACTTTTATTGGCCACATATGCTTAGGGATGTAGAACATTGCCTTAAGAGATGCATAGATTGCATTAAAGCCAAAGCTAAACTTATGCCTCATGGCCTTTATACACCACTACCGACCCCCTCAGCCCCTTGGGAAGACATTTCTATGGATTTTATTGTTGGGTTGCCTAGAACTAAGAAGGGGAGAGATTCTATATTTGTGGTAGTGGACAAGTTCTCTAAAATGGCTCATTTCATTGCATGTCATAAAACTGATGATGCTACCAACGTTGCTAATCTATTCTTTAGAGAAGTAGTTAGGTTGCATGGCGTGCCTAAAACCATTGTTAGTGATAGGGATGTGAAATTCTTAAGTCATTTTTGGCGCACTTTATGGAATAAATTGGGAACTAGATTGCTATTCTCTACTTCTAGCCACCCCCAAACTGATGACCAAACTGAGGTGACTAATAGAACTCTTGCTACTGTCCTAAGAGCCATTATTAGGAAGAATTTGAAACTTTGGGAAGAAGCCTTACCTCATGTGGAATTTGCTTATAATCGAACCATGCATTCGGCTACTAAAATCAGTCCATTTGAATGTGTGTATGGTGTTAATCCACTAACCCCTTTTGATCTTACTCCATATCCTATGAGAGACAAAGAATCATTTGAGGCAGGTAAGCATGTCGAGTTCATTAAGGAGCTGCATGAACGAACTCGAGAAAAGCTGAAGCTAAAGGCTGAATACAATGCTAACAAGGCCAACAAAGGACGTCGCTTGGTCACATTTCAGCCTGGAGATCTTGTATGGGTGCACTTGAGGAAGGAGCGGTTTCCAGAAGCCCGGAAGAACAAGCTGTCGCCGCGTGGTGATGGACCATTTCGGATCAAGAAGAGAGTGGGCGACAATGCCTACCAATTGGAGCTTCCTGGAGACATGGGCGTGAGCGCTACATTCAACGTCGCGGATCTAATCCCTTACTTCGCTGTGGATGAAGACTTGGATTCGTGGTCGAATCCTTTTCAAGAAGGGGAGGTTGATGCGGGACCATATTCTACAGCTCCAGACACACCCATCATACTTGGAGAAGGACCAATGACTCGAGCTAGAGCTAATAAGCTTCAGAGAGACTCATTCAACTTTGTGGGTCATGCTTTGTTCTCGAGCAAGGTTCAACTCCCCGAGCCTACATTGAAGACATATATGTGCATTGGAGTGCATGAAGAGGCCGAGCCACCTTAGAGCATGCTTAGGCCGAATTTTATTAAGTGTTATGTCTAATTTCAGCTTATGAACATTATTGGGCTGAATTGGGCTTTTATTAGTTATTCGTTTTAAAACCTTATTTACTTATGTTCTTAGGATGATTTAATTAGGCCCATTAGTTATTTAATCTATCCTATTCTATCTAGTTAGAATCGGCCAGAACTCAGCCTTATGGCTATATATGTCGATTCCTTTCATTGAATACAATTGGAACTTTTATGAATACAATTCTCTCATATTGAGTGAAAACACATCGAGTGTTTGTTGATTCAACTAGAGCAGTGCTCGTTGGTCATCGATTGACACATATCTCAGCTTGGTTTGCTTTGCCGTTCATCTACTTCGCAAGACTTGGTGAATCTAGTATCCACAAGCCCCCTTCTGGTGCTTCAAGTTGTCCGCTTGATTGTGTCGGATTGTAGAGGCGGGTTGTGTAGGCATTGGTATTGGTTCCTACCCTCTGAGGAGGCCTGGGGTCTTTATCTTGCGCTGCATAGATCGACTCAGTCCATATCAGGTCGTGTCTTTCCATTCTTGCATTCAATTTCGAGTCTTTATCTATCTTTGTCGAGTCTTTATTCTTTTTGTTAGTGTCGACATCAATAACAGCCCTGTTCTTGGTGTTCTTGTCGAGTTCTTGATCGATCTTGCATGTTCTTGGTCGAATCTTGAGAGTCTTGCATTGTTCTTGTTTGTTCTTGCTGCGTTTCTTGAGTTCTTGTTGGAATCTTGATCATTCTTGACTGTTTCTTGCAGATCTCGAATCATCTTGTTGAGTCTTTCTTTAGTTCTTGCTTGTTGTCGAAGATCGGACCACCAAACGGCTAACCCCGTATCAACAGATACCTTCAGCATTAAGCGCAGAAAGGGAGAGGCGCAAGAGGAGGATGAGGAGCATAAGAGGGGGGGGGGGGACTGAACGAGACATATAAGATTGTGCTCCTTCTTCACAAGGTCGACCGGTGGGTTCTGCAAGTGAATATCGTTTTGGAGCACCTAATTTCACAAATTCATAATTTCTCAAATCCATTAGGGAAGCTCAAATCCGATTTAACGAAAACCCTAGAAATCTAATCCCCAAAACAGAACTTTCATCCTCCAACTCATGAATCAATCTGACTGGGAATTAAAGAAAAAGAACAAGAACTCGATGAATTACCATTGTAGGAAGAAGATCGAGAATTCGGCGAACATAGCATTTCGGCACTCCCCGTTCTTTCAATTGCTGAGAGTCGGTGTTCCTTTGGCATCTCCTGAAACTTCCCGAGCGCCGATTTCACTTACCCCATCGTCAATTTCCCTAACCCACAAGCCCAAAAATTATAGATCCAAGAAAAAAAATCAGACAAACCTGAAAATTGAACATCCAATCAAAGGTAGATGAAAGAATGAATTCAAAGTTTGGGGCACAAATCACCTAAACATTTAGCTAAGTAGCGTTGTCGAGGTAAAAAAAATCGGGAAAGGCTGAGCGTAGCGGTGTCTTCCTGTGCCCTCGTAGCGACATCTTCGAAGGTGTTGGCGTGCCTACTGCCCTCTTTTTGAATCGCACATGCCGGAGCTTCTCAAGACGCCACCGTCATCCTCGAAGAGGTCGTCCAAAACTCGCTTATGTCATCTGTGCAGGGACGTGTGTGAAGAACGCACAGAGGCAGGCGCCGAAATCGCCAACCAGTTGAATCAACCGGGGAAGAAGAAGGAAAATAGAGATGGGGAAGAGGCGATGATTTTGCTGGCATCCAGCTGGGACACAAAACAAACCATAAACCCAAAAATAACCTTGAATTTTAATTCCACATGAGGAAGAAATTGAGGGGCAAAAATGTAAATAGCATTGATGAACAGTAAGAGTAAACTCAAACTTTTATATAGTAAGATATATTGTTTAGTTTGAATTATAGTTTACAAAATATTTTCATATACCAATTGAGCCCCATTTGTTTTTATTGATTTATTTTTCAGTCACCACTCTAGAAACAAATGGGAGAACTAAAATATTATCAACTATATAGATTTTTTTCGTTTTATATCCATGTATTTATATCAATATTAACAAAAATTATACAATACATAATCTTAGGATATATTACTATATATTATCCACCTAGCTAAATATAGCATTAGTTATAGAAAACAAAATAAGGAGAGATTAATTTTGGTTGTATATAATAACCTCAAAGCTCTCTACACTTAAGAAAATTTTAATAACTTTTCTTCATTTTTCATAATATATTTGAACAAAATAAATTTGAAGTAATTTGGTCTAAAGGCCGAAATGTCCTAAAAACTTTCCTTTGCTAGTAAATGGCCAAAAATCTTTCATAATCCCCCTTTTGCCCCTACCTCTTATTTAGTAGTTTCGTTCGTAGGAGAAACAATGGGCAAGATCTCCGGTTCCTGTGTCTTCTTCATCCTCAGATCTTTATGGCTGCTCCCTCAATTCTCGCTCGTCCTCGCTCCCTCCATTCTCGCTCGTCCTCGCTCCCTCGACGGTGGTACTTGGTGGGAGTGGCGGCGGCTTGGTGATGACAGACATTGAAGGCCGACCATGGACCTCTCCGCCATTGAAGGCATACCATGGAAGCTCGAAGGTCTCCATCTTCATCACCGGTGGATTTCTCTCACCGCAGTTTGTCCATTTCCAAGCCTCTCGTTTCGATATCGTTTGCCCTCCGCGTCGTTCTCGTTCATTCCCGGCTCAGATCTAGGGTTTTATTATTTCAAGTGATTGAACATTGATCAGATTTTGGGCTTCCTACGATCATTTATTGTACAGGATCGATCTGTCCACGATTTCATGGATGAGGATCGGCGGTATCTTAAATTACATTCCCGTCAAAACTGTGACATCTTTGCAAGGCCTAATAGGATCCATTCCCGTCAAAACAGTGACAGCTTGCAAAGATGTGCATTTTCGTCCAATCTCGAAGTCGAATCTGGAAAAACCTTCAACAGCAAAGTTGTAGATCTCTTCGTCCTCGTTCCAACAAGGTATGGCACGCCTAAATCCGATAAATATTGAATCCGTACGACCCATTTTACAGAGACGTCGAAAAGCTGTCAAATGACTATGAACGAACCAAAACGTCATTTAATCCAAGCTTGCACCTTGGGACTTCTTCCCATGGTGGAGCCTTCTTCTTCCTCTTGAGAAGGACATCATCCTCATAATCTCGAATCATAGGTGTGTCCGGAGGTGTCTTTGATGATGGCTTGGATGGTCCCGCATCAATCTCCCTTTCTTGAAGAGGATTCGTCCTCGAATCCAAGGTCGCATTTGATTCCGCAAAGGCATCCACACGAGCTCCTGGGTCGAATACCACATGTCCATGGAAATCCATCTCAAGAACGATTGGTGTAGAGATTGACCACTCCTCGATGGTTATTGTCTCAGCTTCATCTACAAAATCAAGAAAAAAAACTTTATTAGTGCATAATTCATATTTCATGTCATCTTCATGATGTTCTAACTTAATATGCACTTGAGCTTGATCATTAATCCCTAAGTTTCCATCCAAAACTAGCAAGTATTCATCCTTTTCCAATGCTGAATTTTCAATTAACTCAATGCTAGCAATAGTAGAAGAAGTTTCATCCTCAAGGATCATATTAGAAACTATGCCTTCTTTTAAGCATGTAGTTTGATACAAATCTTTGCTTTGATTTGGCTAAGGGTATAGGTTGAACATTTAAATCAATCAAAGAATCAACATGCTCATGTTCAAGGCAATCATCGTTAGAAGAAAGTAAACTAATATCTTGATCATTATGAACATGCTCATCATGTTTATCACTAGAATTTTCAGATTCATTATCGCCTAGGTGATTAATCATGAGAGAGTTTTTGATGCGGGACCATCCAAGACACCATCCAAGACACATTCGGACACACCTATGATGCGAGCTCGTGCAATTGAAGTCATCCTCAAGAGGAAGAAGAAGGCTCCACCATGGGAGAAGGTCCAAAGGTGCAAGCTTGGATTAATCACGTTTTAGACTCTCGTTAAGAAGTTTGACAGCTTTTCGACGTCTCTGTAAAATGGGTCATACGGCTTCAATATCAATCGGATTGAGGCGTGCCATACCTTGTTGGAACGAGGACGAAGAGATCTACAACTTTGCTGTTGAAGGTTTTTCCAGATTCGTCCTAGAGTTTGGTCGAAAATCAACATTTTTGCAAGCTGTCATGTTTTGACGGGATTTTATAGTATTTCCTATTTTAGAATATTTCTCAAGTTATTTTAGGAAACTTTAAGATTATTTTAATTAATTCCTATAGTTGTTAGTTTTATTAAAATCAGCCCATTCGGCCCTAGTTAGGTCTATATAAGCCGAATGCCTCCTTTGTAATCATACACGTTGAATTTTATGAGAAAAGCTCTCTTTTTGTGTGAAACACAATGAGTGTTTGTCGATTGAATAGAGCTGTGCTCTTCAATTGAAACTATTGGTATTGATCTAGCTTGGTTTGCTTTGCCGTTCATCAACTTCGCAAGACTTGGTGAATCTAGTATCCACAAGCCCCCTCCTTGTGCCTTCAAGTTGTCCGCTTGATTGTGTAGGGTTGTAGAGGCGGGTTGTGTAGTCATTGGTATTGGTTCCTACCTTCTACGGAAGCCTGGAGTCTCTATCTTGTTCTATACAGATCGACTCAGTCCTTATCGGTCGTGTCTTTAATATCAATTTCGAGTCTTTATTAATCTCGTCGAGTCTTGCATTGTTCTTGCTTGTTCTTGCTGCGTTTCTTGAGTTCTTGTTTGAGTCTTGGTTGAATCTTAATCATCTTGATCGAGCTTCTTGAGTCTTGCTGCATTCTTGCATAATTCTTGAGTCTTTCTTTAGTTTCTTGCTTGTTTGTCGAAGATCGGGCCATCTCACGGCTAACCCCGTATCAAATTGGTATCAGAGCTTTGGTTTCCGACATCAAGATTGAGTCTTTTCTTTTCCATAAACACAAAAACCCACAAAAAGAGTCCTTTTCTTGTTTTGGTCTTTTACTTCTTGCATTCTTTATTTGATTATTGCACTAATCTTGAAGTTTGTGATTGTTTGTGGTTGCATAGCCTAAACACAAGCCTAGCCAAGACCGTGGAGTCGACCAAAGTGGTGCGCAACCCCTTGTGCAGCACCTAAGCCGGCGGCATTCTTGTCCCCATAGTCAACACTTGGCTGACATTCACATTACCACAAGAAACCCTAGTTTGTTATCTTTTCTATCCTTTTCTATCTTTGGGAATTTTGATTTATCTTTTATCCATTGCCTATTAAAAATCAGATTTTATTAAGTTGTTAGATTTAAATCCCATTATATCTATCAACTATCTAAAAAGGCTAAAGATATATCCACTTTCCTATTTTATCCAAAGGCTATCTATTTATTTATCTTTAGGGCTAGAAATTTTACCTTTTCACCATTATTTCTCAGATTTTTGAGTCCTCTCTATCTTAGAGTCTTTCTTGCATTAGTTTCTAAAAAAAAAAATCAAAAATCAGTTTCGAAAATTAAAAAAAATATAGATTGAACTTGGACCTAAGAGGATAAAATTCACTAGGGGCAAAAGTAAGTCAAAAAAAAAAAGATAGAGTTTGTTCTACTAGTGCAAGAAAGCTCCAAGGACCAAAATTGGTGATTTCAACAGCCCTTAGTCGACAACTCTTGTCCCAAACACATACCTCCACAAAAATTGAAACCCTACCCTGCAACTACAACATCCTAACTTAAAGGTTTTCAATCAAAAGAGGTAAATTTCCAAGCTTTCTTTTATTTTCTTTGTTATTCAGCATTGTCAAGTGCTTGATCCGTTGATCGAGTGTTTTTGAGTCCATATCGAGTTGCTCTTGACCCTTGTCGAGTGCAGTGTTGTGTGTGTGTCCAGTGCTGGAAACCCACAGGTCCCGAGTCGATACCCTAACATACCGAGTCGATACCCCACATACCGAGTCGATACCTTGGGATACCGAGTCCATACTTTGCTTCTGTTGTGAAACTACCGACTCGATACTTTGTCCTACCGACTCGATACTTTTGTCCTGTTGGTTTTTTTTCGGTTGTTTGTTTCTTTCCATTCTCTTGATCTCTTACCTTGTGTTGCTAAGTCTTTGCTTGAGTGTTGATTTGCCCAAAGCGGATTGCCCCAACAAGCGTGACATACCAATTAGAGAGGGAGTGAGAGCGAAACACTTGTGAGTTTGTTTATATTTTTCTAACTTTACATATTTCTTTATTTGTTGTTTTGTGATGGCTAATATGCAGGGACGAGGGAAAGGACGATGGCAACGAGAAGAGTACTACTTCTCAGAGGACGACGACGACTTCCAAGAGGATGATTATTGGGAGCAACGTCCTAGACGAAATGATAGAGGAGGTCGATATCACTATCGAGCACCTAGAGAGCCTGCGCAAGATGGCATAGGTAAGGTAAAGGTAAAGATTCCTCAATTTTATGGTACCACCGATCCGGATGCATATATTGATTGGGAAACTAAAATGGATCGAATGTGGATTTGTCATAACTTCTCTGAACATAAAAAGGTGCAACTAGCTTCCCTAGAATTTCAATGTTTTGCTTTAATCTGGTGGGATAATCTAGTAAAGGAAAGAAGAAGAAACCTTGATGCACCTGTTGCTTCTTGGATTCAATTAAAAGCACTTATGAGAAGTAGGTTTGCTCCTCCACATTATGCTAGCGAGCTTAGACAACGATTAGAAAATCTTAAGCAAGGTAGTAAAATTGTTGAGGAAACCTTTTATGCAATGCAAGAAACCATGGCTAGAGCTAATGTAGTTGAACCCTATGAAGATACTAATGCTAGGTTTCTTAGAATATTGCACCCCGCCTTAGCTCATGAAATTGATTACTTTCCTTATTCTACGCCTACTGAACTTTTACATTTAGCTATGAAAGTAGAAAGGAATGCTAGATACAGGAGCCAAGGTGGTAGAATGTCGAGTGGGCAACCCCAAAGGTGGCACCAAGGCCATGTGCAGCAGCCCCAAAGGAGGTTTGATGGCGGCTCAAGGGAGAGAGAAAGCCAACCCCAAGGGAGGAGTAAAGGCCGAATGCCTCATGAGCCCATCGACAATGGCAGAGCGCCTTGGAACGAACATGAATCGTTTAGGGTATCTACTGGCCCTAAAGGGAGTAATCCTAACTCTTCTACTCTTGAACCTATGTGCATTCCTTGCTTTATATGTCAAGGTAGTGGACATATTATGAAGGATTGCCCAAATAAGAAGCCTCTCATGACTAATCACCCAGGCAAAAATGAATCTGAAAATTCTAGTGATAAACATGATGAGCATGTTCATAATGATCAAGATATTAGCTTACTTGACTCTAAAGATGATTGTCTTGAACATGAGCATGTTGATTCTTTGATTGATTTAAACGTTCAACCTATACACTGTGCTGATAATCAAAGCAAATATTTGTGTCAAACTACATGCTTAGAAGAAGGCATAGTTTCTAATATGAACATTGATGATGAAACTTCTTCTACTATTGCTAGCATTGAGTTAATTGAAAATTCAGCCTTGGAAAATGATGAAAACTTGCTAGTTTTGGATGGAAACTTAGGGTTTAATGACTAAGGTAAAGTGCATATTAAGTTAGAACATCATGACATTGATATGGGATCTGAATTATGCACTTATAAAGTTTCTTTTCTTGATTTTGTAGATGAAGCTGAGACAATAACCATCAAGGAGTGGTCAATCCCTACAAAATTCGGTCTTGAGACGAGTTTCCATGGACATGAGGTTTTCGATCCAGGAGTTCGTGTGGATGCTTTTGTGGAATCATATGCGATGTTGGATTCGAGGACGAATCCTTTTCAAGAAAGGGAGATTGATGCGGGACCATCCAAGACACATTCGGACACACCTATGATGCGAGCTCGTGCAATTGAAGTCATCCTCAAGAGGAAGAAGAAGGCTCCACCATGGGAGAAGGTCCAAAGGTGCAAGCTTGGATTAATCACGTTTTAGACTCTCGTTAAGAAGTTTGACAGCTTTTCGACGTCTCTGTAAAATGGGTCATACGGCTTCAATATCAATCGGATTGAGGCGTGCCATACCTTGTTGGAACGAGGACGAAGAGATCTACAACTTTGCTGTTGAAGGTTTTTCCAGATTCGTCCTAGAGTTTGGTCGAAAATCAACATTTTTGCAAGCTGTCATGTTTTGACGGGATTTTATAGTATTTCCTATTTTAGAATATTTCTCAAGTTATTTTAGGAAACTTTAAGATTATTTTAATTAATTCCTATAGTTGTTAGTTTTATTAAAATCAGCCCATTCGGCCCTAGTTAGGTCTATATAAGCCGAATGCCTCCTTTGTAATCATACACGTTGAATTTTATGAGAAAAGCTCTCTTTTTGTGTGAAACACAATGAGTGTTTGTCGATTGAATAGAGCTGTGCTCTTCAATTGAAACTATTGGTATTGATCTAGCTTGGTTTGCTTTGCCGTTCATCAACTTCGCAAGACTTGGTGAATCTAGTATCCACAAGCCCCCTCCTTGTGCCTTCAAGTTGTCCGCTTGATTGTGTAGGGTTGTAGAGGCGGGTTGTGTAGTCATTGGTATTGGTTCCTACCTTCTACGGAAGCCTGGGGTCTCTAGCTTGTTCTATACAGATCGACTCAGTCCTTATCGACCGTGTCTTTATTATCAATTTCGAGTCTTTATTAATCTCGTCGAGTCTTGCATTGTTCTTGCTTGTTCTTTCTGCGTTTCTTGAGTTCTTGTTTGAGTCTTGGTTGAATCTTGATCATCTTGATCGAGCTTCTTGAGTCTTGCTGCATTCTTGCATAATTCTTGAGTCTTTCTTTAGTTTCTTGCTTGTTTGTCTAAGATCGGGCCATCTCACGGCTAACCCCGTATCAGTTTTCTTATTAGGGCAATCCTTCATAATATGTCCTCTACCTTGGCATATAAAGCAAGGAATGTACATTGGTTCGAGAGTAGAAGAGTTAGGATTACTCCCTTTAGGGCCAGTAGATACCCTAGACGATTCATGTCCATTCCAAGACGCTTCACCATAGTCGATGGGCTGTTGGGGTGTTCGGCCTTCACTACCCTCATGGGGTTGGTTTGCTTTCTCCCTTGAGCTTATTTAGTTGTTTATTTTATTCACTTAAATTGGCCCATCAGGCTTTAGAGTAGTCTATATATTTCGATTTCATACATTGTAAACATTCAGCTTTCAATGAATAGAATTAGTTCTCTCAAACTTGTGTGAAACACATTGAGTGATGTTGATTCAACTAGAGTTGTGCTCGTTGATCACAAATTGGTATCTATCTCAGCTTGGTTTGCTTTGTGTTCATCAACTTCGCAAGACTTGGTGATCCTAGTATCCACGAGCCCCCTCCTTGTGCCTCCAAGTTGTCCGCTTGGTTGTGTAGGGTTGTAGAGGCGGGTTGTGTAGTCATTGGTATTGGTTCCTACCCTCTGAGGAGGCCTGGGGTCTTTATCTTGTTCTGCATAGATCGACTCAGTCCATATCAGGTCGTGTCTTTCCATTCTTGCAATTCAATTTCGAGTCTTTATCTATCTTTGTCGAGTCTTTGTTCTTCTTGTTAGTGTCGACATCAATTACAACCTGTTCTTGGCGTTCTTGTCGAGTTCTTGATCGATCTTGCATGTTCTTGATCGAATCTTGAGAGTCTTGCATTGTTCTTGTTTGTTCTTGCAGCGTTTCTTGAGTTCTTGTTGGAATCTTGATCATTCTTGGTTGTTTCTTGCAGATCTTGAATCATCTTGTTGAGTCTTTCTTTAGTTCTTGCTTGTTGTCGAAGATCGGACCAACCTACGGCTAACCCCGTATCAGCTAATCTAGGAAAGAAATATCTATCTATATCTAAAATTACATCTAAAGCTTTAAAGATAAATAAATTGTTTTAAGGAAATAAATCAACAAGGAAAGGATAATTCTAAACTAGGTAAGTCTTCATGATGTTGATAGATCTTGTCTCCCATGGATAGACTTGATGGAATCGGATAGATCTTCGGCCAGCTCGACTTCCTTCGTGCCCAAGGAATCCCAAGTCGACTAGGACACAGGTCTCGACGACACGTTTCTTGACTCGGGTCTACTCGACCTCGACAAGGGCTCGTCGACATCGAGTAGGGTTCATCGTCGACTGGACTTCCTGGCTAGCTCTGCTCGATGTGGATCGGTCTTGGCTCCTAGTGCTCGTCGACCTCGAGTAACCTTTGTCGATGTCGAGTAGGAATGGGTCATCGACTAGGTCTCCTCTGGTGGCTCTACTCGGCAAGCTCGGATCTGGACTCAAGGCTTCGTCGATCTCGACTAGGGCTCGTCGAGATCGAGTAGAGTGGTGAACGTCTGGTCGAGCAGGCTTCTCCTCGGCATGGACTTTGGTCTGGTGCTGTGGGGCTTGTCGATTTCGACAAGGCTTTGTCGAGATCGAGTAGAGGTGTGCTCGGCTTCTCGTCCTCGGCTTCTCGGGCAGCTTCTCGTCTAGTCGACTCCGGGTGTGGCGCTGAGGCGTAGTCGATCTCGACTAAGGTTTATCGAGATCGAGTAGACTCCGGACATCGGGTTGACTCAGCTCTCTCGATCGGGTTTGCTCGACCAAGGTTGCTCGGACATGCTCGTCTAGGTCGAGTATGGCCTACTCGAGATCGAGTAGCCTGGGTTCTCGGCTCGATTCGACTGGTTCCGCTGCTTTCTTGACCTTGGACTTCTGTAGCCGTTTTCCGAGCTTTTATGACCTTCTGTAGAATTGCTGTAAAATGCCTCGATTTCTGCGATTTAAACAGAAACTGGTGTAGATTCCATAATTTGGCAAATAAACATAAACTACATAGGTTCTGTACTATCTTAGCCCAAATGAATGCAATGCATGCAGAAATCGATATAAAAGTTACTGTAAAACATGGCAGATTCAGCTCACAACACCATGGCCCCGGTTGTAGAGAATGCACAACAACTACCTGTCTCACGGGTCAAGTTTATCAAGAATTAATAACAACATAAATTATTTTGTGTTATCTAGCTCTGTTCTTTTTATGATCGGTTTTAGCTGCTTTCAATTACTTGAATGGCTTATGCAAAAGGTGCAAGGTGTCAAGGTTGACTTTGTTTGCTAATTGGCTGATGATCTAAAAGTGATATTCATAGAATTTATTGATCAATTTCCCTTTTGTAGGTTCCGACTTTGATTGATGGGAATCAAGACATTGATGATGTATGGTCTGATCTAAATCAGCAAATTAATGTTCCAAGCTAAGGATACTCTCAAATCCATCCTTGTGGATGCCCTTTGACCTTCATTGGTATTCTAGATCTCACCATTTCAACTCCTCGAGGGTATGTATGGAGCCACTTATCGATTCTGCAAATTCTAAAACTTCAATTTCTATACCAATATCTCAGCACTGTCTATGGTTGTCTATATATTTACTTTGACATTTGCAGACTTTATAATTACTACATTCACTGTCTATGGTTGTCTATTTTCATCTTACTTTCAGGCTGGAGATGCTCTGATATAGTTCTATCACAATTTCATAACCGATTGAGACAAAGATCAACCTTCTCAAGCTCGCACACATTTTGTTGTCATAGTTTTCCGACAATATGCAAAGAAAGAAGCGGTTATTAGCTATTTTGAAGGGGTTATTGAAAAGCTTAGTGCAACACGAGAAGCACGTATAGAGGAGCCCATCCTTTACATAAAGATGCAGATTGCTTTGCTCAAGCTTGAAGACGGGGAGCCAAAAGAATGCAAGAAGCTTTTGGATGATGGGAAAACAACTCTTGATAGCATGACTGATATTGATCCATCTGTGTGTGCGAGCTATTACTGGGTCTCTTCTCAGCATTACAAATCACTTCAAGAGTTTGCTGATTTTTACAAAAATGCTCTTCTGTATCTTGCATACACCTCAGTGGACTCTTTATCTGATTCTTTCAAGCTGGTAAGCTCTTTTACTTCACTCAACTTAAGCATTTCACAGTTAGTGTGTGGAAAATTGTTCCCTGTTTTAGTGTTGTCATACTTGGAATTTGGCAAGTCATTACTTCTTGAGATATGCGTGGTTGTTGGTAACCATTGTGGAGTGGCCTATTTCTGTCCCAGGAGGAATTGTATGCTACTTAACAGTGCAGCCACTAGATTACCATTTTCATGATGCCATCCCCCAAGTATCCTTGGTAATGTAACCGCTAATATTGTCATCTATTAGAGCATTTAGACATTAAGATATCCTTTATTTATTAATTGCATGAATGAACATTGTTTTGGATCGGTTACTACGTTCTCATTAGATTGAGATTTACTTGTTTCTTAATCTATACGATGATAAATAGCCTATTAGCTCAATTGGTAGAGCATTGTGTATGCACACAAAGATGTGAGTTCGACTCTCACATAGGCTAATGCAGAGTATGTGTTCATATCTCTCGGACTTATACGATTGAACATGGTAGGAAATATATACACTAATGGCATGACAAATTTTTAAATCTGGTACGACAAATTTATGAATTATGAATATCTCTGAACTTATAAAATTATGAATTTGGTAGGAAATATATAGACTAGTGGTAGGACAAATTTGTGAACCTGATAGGATAAATATACGATATTGGTATGATATAAATGTAATCACCGAAATTCCTAAGTGTATAACTTGACAGTAATGGTAGGATAGATGTACACGAATGGTAAGATATATTTGTAATATTGGGAAAGAAGTAGAATTAATATTGACCAATCCACAAATCCCAGACTAGTAATCATTAAGGCGTGAATTGACCATAATCTCAATTTCAATTACCAATCCATAAATCCCAATCTCAATCCAATTTCTATCAATCAAATTCATGAATCATATCCAATCTAATTCAATGCTAGAACGACCGAATTGGAAATAAAGGCAGGGGCAAAATTGGAAAAAATGGACACTTACCTAATATTGTAACCCTTGTGTCCTATGACTTAAAATTTGGTCCCCAAATGTCCACTTAGCAAAAAACCCCAATAAATTTCACCAATTATTTTTATATCTACTCTTATGCACAAATTTAATTTTAAAATAGTGAATTCACTAATTCTTCAATTCACTCCTTCACATTAATGGCAAAAAAGTCTTTTTATATGTTATACAACATGTAGATTTTAATTTTAAAAATAGTAAATTCACTAATTCTTCAATTTACTCCTTGGCATTAATGGCAAAAAAGCCTCTTTTATATGTTATAATATATATATAGATATAGATAGCTATAATTATTATCTTTATAGGTAATGATTGCTCTTTTTATAGGTAATAATTACTGATTTTGGGTATTTTAACCTATAAAAGTAAAGTAAGCATAAGTTTTATTAATAAGTGTGCGTAGAGCTAAAACAACAAGTATTGCGAGACGGAGGGAGTATATAGATTTTAATTTTAAAAATAGTAAATTCACTAATTCTTCAATTTACTCCTTCGCATTAATGGCAAAAAAGTTATATATATATATATAGGGTGAGGTTAAAGTGAAAAAGGGGCTTAATATGAAAAAATTGCTTAAAGTGAAAATGGAGTCATTAAGGAATAAGCTGGCGCGGGTCTGACTTAAAAAAAAAAGTGAACCGCGCTGAACCGGAAAAAAGAAACAAAAAAACAAAAGACTCCGACCTTCCCTCGGTTGCTGGCTTGCTGCTCCTTCCTACCCGAGTCCTCCATGTCGCCGTCCCTCCAACCTCACCAACCGACGCCAGCAGCGGACCTCCCTCCGACCTCACCAGCCACCGACGGCAAGTCCCAAAGCCCCGACCTCTGATCACGAGAAGACTCCGACCTCTCTCCCCAGCAGCAGCAGCAACAGCGAGTGCTTCCGAAGTGTCGAGCAGCCAGCGGTGGTGGTGGCAGCCTCCTTCCGAGCCAGGCAAATAGAGCCGGGCCTCCGACCAGAACACCGACGGCCACTGTTCGATCAGCCTCTCCTCCTCCTTGTCTCCTCCTTGAATCCACAAGGTAAATTTCTAATAAACCCCCAATTTCTAGGTTTTGCTAAATTGAATAAATTTGTAGAATCTTAGAATTTACTAAATTTAGTGAGTGAAATTGAAAGTTATTTATGATGATTTCTTGTTTAATTAGATTGATTGAGAGTTTTTTAAACCTGATAATGCATCTAATCTTCTCAATTTCTCGTCTATCTGCCTCTGCTGATCCTTTGCTAGACCTTGCTCTTTTGCAGTTTTACAGTTTATGATAATTGTGTATGCTGTTTTGTAGTGCCAGGATAACTTAGGTGGCGTGCAAGGAATGTTATACTTGGCTCAGTTCTCGGAGCTGCACTCTGCTTTCCTCTTGGTACATAGGCGCTCTTCTGCCTTCTGCCTTCTGCCTTCTGCTGATCCTTTATGTTGTTCTGTAGTGCCAGGATAATTGAAAGTTTTTTTTTGCATTTGTTGCTCCATGTCATCCCTGTATCCCTGAAAATTGATTAGGGAAATTGATTAGGGAAAAAAGCCAACCAACTTGGACGAAGAGGTTCCGCTACTATGTGCAGAGTAGATCTGTTATGAGGATCATGTTGCCAAGTTCATATTTAATTTATACGTGCTAAATCGGTGATTTTTCATCGACTATAGGGGCAACTTGAAGATAGGATGTCAGGTGGTAAAGAAGAGTAAAATGCCTTCTTCTATTCCCTTGTCTCTATTGATACACATGTATTGTATTTACATGTGCTATTTCTACATACTCCTTTTAGTTAGAGATGTGAAAAGATTCTGTTTTCTTTATGTAGGAAATGTGTTACTCCACTAAACGGCAGCAATTTTTGATTGATCAAGGTTACAGCTTTAAGGTACTTAACATAACCTAGTCATTACATACTTGTCGCCATATCGGTATGCATATATTCATCCAAAGATTTTCCTTCTTCCCTCTTATTCAATTTGTAAATATTGTCCTTATTTTGGTTTGTTAATGTCAATATGGCAGGTGATAATAGGCTTACCTCCTCCTGATTCCGGACCAGAACTAAAGTATTACAAGCTTCAGGATCAGTTGGGTCTCCTTCGAAAGGTCTGGCTGTGTTTCCCTGCCTTCCCGAATTATCTCCTCTTCTCTTCCTTGTTTAACTGTTGCTAATATAGCAGACAATATATGTTTGGTATTGACTGCCAGAGATGATAAGATAAGCCTAGAGCAGTTAGCAGAAATTTCAAAGATGCTTTCAGCTGATCAGGGTAAATGGTCCAGCCACTTTGGTATATTAAGCTTATGCTTAAGGTGTTTCATTTGATTAGTGCTTGTTGCAGTTGGTATCTATTGCACTTGACTGTTTTCTAGCTATGGTATATGTTGCTCCAGTTGGTTCTTTGCTTCAAGTTAAGGTTGAAGCATTTACCTAATGTGCCTTTATTTTGCACGTTTTGTTAAGAGTCACCAAAGAGTTAGGACACTTGGGTATATTAAGCTTCTGCTGTCAACTTTGAATACTCGCTCATTCATAAAACAATCTGAATTCTAAGTTGATTTTGGTCTGTCAAAGCTTCTGCTTTCATTGTTTCCTGAATGAATGTATTAGTTCTGATTTAAATGTGTTTGAAAAGTGCAATTTCATTTGGAAAAAGAGCAATTTCAGCTTGAAATAGTGCAATTTCAGCTGAATTTCAAAGCCTGAAATTCTATTGCCATATGTGACTGCGTTGATGTTGTAATTTGAAAATGCTCAAGTCTATGTTAATTTTAGAACTTAAATGTGCAATTTCAGTTTAAAAAAGTGCAAATATAAAACCGAAGAGTGCAATATTAAAAGCACATTAGCTCTTATCAAGCTTTAAAAGCCTATTAGCTCAATGGAAGAGCAATTGCTTATGTGCAAAGATGTGGGTTCGATTCCCGCATAGGCTAAAGTGCATAATTTTCATAGTTTGCATAATTTTGTAATAAGATATATTAGTGCAAAGTTAGAAATAAACAACCATAATCTTGAGAATGATTTAAAAAAGATGAATTAAGCTGGCGCATCTTCAAAAAAAAAAAAAACTTGTTTTTATGGTCATGCACTTCAGAATCTTATTTTTGCACTTCAAAATCTTATTCATGCACTTCATCACTTTATTCTTGCACTTTGCAGTCTTAATTGTGCACTTCAGAATCTTATTCATGCACTTCGTCACTTTATTCTTGCGCTTTGCAGTCTTAATTGCACACACTTCAGAATCTTATTCATGCACTTCATCATTTTATTCTTGCACTTCAGAATCTTATTCATGCACTTCATAATCTTATTCATGCACTTCAGAATCTTATTCATGCACTTCATCACTTTATTCTTGCACTTTGTAGTCTTAATTGTGCACTTCAGAATCTTATTTATGCACTTCATCATTTTATTCTTGCACTTCAGAATCTTGTTCATGCACTTCATAATCTTATTCATGCACTTCATCATTTTATTCTTGCACTTCATCGTTTTATTCTTGCACTTCAGAATCTTATTCATGCACTTCATAATCTTATTCATGCACTTCATGATTTTATTCTTACACTTTCATTTTATTTATGCACTTTATGATCTTAAATTGTGCACTTCATCATTTTATTCTTGCACTTCAGAATCTTATTCATGCACTTCATAATCTTATTCATACACTTCATCATATTATTCTTGCACTTTATCATTTTATTTATGCACTTTATAATCTTAATTGTGCACTTCATAATCTTATTCATGCACTTCATGATTTTATTCTTGCACTTTATCATTTTATTTGTGCACTTTATCATCTTATTTATGCACTTTATCATTTTATTTTTGCACGTTATAACCTTATTCATGAACGAGAACAAACACAATACAATCATAAATAGTCTATACGGGATTTGAACCCGTATCTTTGTGCATGGCACATCGCTCTACCATTTTGATCTAATAGGCTTTAAATCACGTCACTCTTTTTACGTTTAGTAATTTTAACACAAAAAAATGTCCTATTTCAGTTGGTTAAAAGCACACACCTATACTACCTTTCAGGAGCTATCTAAGGGGTTCGGTTGTATAATCCGGAGAGATCAAGGTATAACAAGGAACCAAACCAACAAGTTCTCTTTCACACTTGTTTTCTAGGACATGAAATCATATTAAACTAAATTAGCCAAAGTTGACTTCAACAAATGAACAAACACCACAGGGAATAATACACTTGAAGCAAATTAAAAAAACAGTCATACCATCACATAACATCCTAATCAAGCTTTGATGGTCACAAGCACACACCTGATTTAGTGAGCTGTTCCATTCATAATCAGTTCAGAATACATCACAAAGATATCACCCAACAGCTTTAACAAGGAACCAAACCAACAAGTTCTCTTTCACACTGGTTTTCTAGGACGAAATTATACTAAGCCAGATCAGCCAAAGTTGTCTTCAACAAATGAACAAACACCACAGGGAATAATCCACTCGAAGCAACTTAAATAAACAGCCATACCATCACATAATATCCTAATCAAGCTTTGATGGTCACACAGCACAAGCACACATCTGATAGTTAGATGTCGGACACACCTGATAGTCAACCTAGTCATTAGGGATGGCAATGGGGCGGGGACTCCCCGATCCCCGCGGGGAATCCCCGTCGTGGGGACGGGGATGGGGAAATTAAATGGGGACGGGGACGGGGATGGGGGCCAAAATGATTCCCCGCGCGGGGACGGGGATGGGGACGGGGACACTAGTCCCCACCCCGATCCCCGCCCCGCCCCGCCCCCGTTGAGGAACCCCGCGGGGATCCCCGATGGTGAGTATGAAATCCCCGTTTTGCTTAGATCTTACAAATGTTTTAATATTTTTTCTTTTGTTTTTAAACTTCTATCTTACAATTTACATTTATAAGATATTATATGTAATATTCATATCATATTTTTTTACATAAATTTAATAATATCTTATGGTTTTATATTAAATAGGGGGAAGCCATATGTTTTAAATGGGGAACCCGACGGGGAAACCCGCGGGGAATGCAAACGGGGGAAATTAAGCGGGGATGGGGATTCCCCGATGGGGACGGGGACCCGGCGGGGATGGGGACGGGGGATATTTTTTATCCCCGAACGGGGACGGGGACGGGGACGGGGGGACTTTTTAAAAACGTGGACGGGGACGGGGAGGGTACTCCCCGCCCCGAACCCGCCCTGTTGCCATCCCTACTAGTCATTGCACTCTTCAGTTTTCGCACCATTTCTAGATTACGACTGCTAATCTATCAATAAGCATAATTTATAATCCGAATTCAGATGGGTCTAATAGGAGTAATAACACAGAGGGTTCATCCAGTCTGAAAACATATTTATCGCTAGCAAGGACCACATTTCCGAATCCAACACAGATACACATCAGTGTTTTTTATGATTCGAAGTTGATACAAATCGATTGAATATCATAGACTGGCCAATCTAATTGTAAAAAAATCATAAATCCATGACACTGACGCCACTGTGTGATTCACCTTCATGGATGCATCAGCGATAATGTGGCTAATATGCACCCTAGATCCGTAGAAAGGTAGTTCAACTCACAGAGTTCGAAACATCAACTCGCCCTCTATGACAGACGTATTAACTTAGCCTATCAATAATTTGATTTCAATCCTCATTTTCTTAAAACAGATTCATAAACAAGATAGCAAACAGACGGGAAAAAAGGCAACTACAGGACCCAATCAGTTCAAGAAAACAAGCATCACAACAGAACTACTCGACAATACCGAAAAAATAACACAAACCAAAGGATCTTACCTTAGAAGTGAGCTCATCTAAAGCAGGTTAAGTTGCAGTTTCCAACTCGGTGGTACAGGCATCCAGGAAACTGCATATACATTCCAGCATCACCTCAAGAGCTCGAAATTCGAATGGGAAATCTATACAAACAGGCAACATCATCACAAATTCAAGGGGCTTTTAGAATTGGGGAGAGAGAAAGAGAGAAACCGCCATTAATGGGGGAACATGGAGATGATTAGAGGTTGGGGGATGCTTGGTTCAAGCTTGGAGGTGGGAGATGAAGATCTGGAGAGGGAAGGAGGTTAGTGTGCTGCCGGCTTAGGGATTCGGCGAGGGCGGTGGTCAGAGTTGAAGCGAGCGGAGATTTCTCGAAGATTCGGAGCGCAATCTCCCTGAGCCCTCTTGAATTCCGCACTCGGCGAGCCCAATCCACTGCCGCCGGCGTCGTCCTTCCCCAAAGGGAGCCTCTCATAGGCGACGTTGCTGAATAAAGCCGCCATCGCCACCAAAGGCCCTTCCTTTTCGAAACAGCGTTGCTGGCTTTAGAAGCGAGGACCAATATTCTTTTTAATTAACAGACCCGCGGCCCAAATCCGAAAATTAGGTCCATTTTCATTTTAAGAGGATTTTTCACCTTAAGCCCCATCTTCATTTGAACCTTTACCTATATATATATATATATATATATATATATATATATATATATATATATATATATATATATATATATATATATATATATATATATATATATATATATAAAGGTGTTATTATCATCGTACAATTCCCCATTCATAAATTCTATAGAAACAATAATCTGTGTTAGTGTCATTACCTTCGACACCATCAGTACCACCAAACTCATAAGTAGAGGCTGAAACAAGTACATTATTATCATTAGGACTAGGCACATTATCATCATTGGAAGGCAAAACAACATTATCTACTTCATCATTAAGCAAATCAGCATCAACCAAATCTAGAACAGAGGACACAAACTCAATTACAACCTCTTTTATCCTACTAGCTTCACCGGAAGTAGGTTCACTAGGTGTAGGCTGACTTCGGGATTTTGCTACAAAAGTCCCCTTCCTTTTAGCGATAGTAGCAGGAACCTTCTTACTATAAGCCGATTGACTACCATAGCTCAACCTTTCTACTTGCCTTTTTGACTCAATCAAACCCCTTGTCTTCTAGATTCCTAGATATTTGGGAAGTCACCGGATCCAACAACTAGTTTAATCAACCTCTTCTCACTAAAAACAGTGATCATTTTAACAACATCTTCGTCACTCTCTAATCGAAAATTTTGATCCTCATCTGCATGCATACCACAAATTTGCATTCTCATGAAGAAACATACCATTTTTTTCAGCCCACGCGCTTTAGCAATTCAAAAAACATATCTAACACACTACACTTATCGGGATCATCAACCTCAAATTCAACATATTCTCGATGAATATAACACATTTGTATCACTAGCTATCTTATCTCATATCCTACATAAAATTATCAAAGCACGAAAAAATGCTCAACCTTAACACTCGAATTGTAATAACAATTGCAAAGAAAAATGCACGAGTCTTAAAAGTGTATTGTATAGCATGTTATTTCAATTGATTTCATCCACAAGTTTACAAGTTTAGCAATCTGTAAAGTGTGACTTCAATTGTTGTCCTCCCTAATTCGAACTAAAATTGCTCAATCTCAAAGTGCACGAGTCTTAAAAGAACTAAAATTGGTCATACCTAATATGTACAATTTAGTATGAATTTCAACAATCTCTATTCAAAGTTTAGTATGAATTTACAAGTTTAACAATTCCTCAATCTCAAATTCTCAACCCTAATTCGAACTAATCCCAAATTGAAACCCAAAATTGCAATCGCAAATCGAAACACTAATTTGCAAACCCTAAATCGACTTGCCTAGCTGGTCGACGGCTCCACCACCACCTCCGGCAAGTCGAGCGGCACCTCCACCCCCCCTAGCGACACTTCCGATGACTGCTGTCACCGATTCAATTAAGGACGGGTGGGCTTCCTTCTCCTTCTCTTCCAAGTCGGGCGTCAATGTTCATCTCTATGTCCTTCGTGTTTTTTGTTGAGTCCTCTTCTCCAAGTCCTTCAAGTCGAGTCCCTTTCCTTTTCCACCTCTCCTTCCGGTGGCCTCGGGCTCTCATCGCCGATGGTTCGTGCCTCAGCCTCTCCTGACTCTTTTCCTTTCGCTCCTGACTCTTGAGCTTAAATAGAACGCTCTATTAAATGCACTCGGTTAGTTGTCACTTATCAATGGTAGGAGGCGAAATACACATAAAACTCAGCAGCGTCGAACGAATTTAATTAATCTTTCCTACACCAAGTGAAATAGACATACTCCCTCCGTTCCACAATACATGTCCTTTTAGTTTTGGGCACGTTTTTTAATGAGCGAAAAACTCTATAAAATATCATTTTTTTAATTATTATTTTTATATAATTTGATACTTATTACTAATAAGTATCACATTATATAAAAAAATTAATTAAAAAAATAATATTTTATAGAGTTTTTCGCTCATAAAAAAACGTGCCCAAAACTAAAAGGACATGTATTGTGAAACGGAGGGAGTATTACAATATACCAGGCGATATTTCGATGTTACAAGATACGTGAACTAGTGTACTATGTAATTCTCCCCCGTTTTTTATACTCGTATAAAATAGCAAGTTCAAAGGGATAAATTCGCCTATTGAATTAGAAGAGCAATCACACACGCGCAGTAAGCTTGGGTGAGAGAGATTGGGCAAAAATGGCAGCTTTATCGGCTTCCTCCTCTGCCCTTTTCTCCACAAACCACAATCGAATCCCCGCCGTCGCCGGAGCTGCCTCTTCCCAGCTCTCCCTTCCCTCCAAGATCTCAATCTTCCCCGCCCTCTCCCTCTCCCTCCGCAACCTCCATTTCTCCGCCGCCGCCGTGTCCCGTCGTCCTACAACCGCCTCCGCCACCGCTTCGCTCGGAGCTAAGCCCACTGTTCTCGTCGCTGAGAAGCTCGGCGAGGCGGGGCTCGACCTGCTGAGGTCCTTCGCCAATGTTGATTGCTCCTACAATCTAAGCCACGAGGAGCTCTGCACCAAGATCTCTCTTTGCGACGCCCTGATCGTTCGCAGTGCGACGAAGGTCACCCGCGAGGTCTTCGAGGCCTCCGGTGGGAGGTTGAAGGTCGTGGGGAGGGCCGGGGTCGGGATCGACAATGTGGATCTGTCGGCTGCGACTGAACATGGGTGCCTGGTCGTCAATGCGCCGACGGCGAACACCGTGGCTGCGGCGGAGCACGGGATTGCGCTCCTGACGGCCATGTCGAGGAACATTGCACAGGCTGATGCGTCGATCAAGGCTGGTTAGTTTCTTTTTTTTCGTTGTGATATTCTGCTTCAATCACATTTGCAAGTTTTTTGTTAAAAATAATGATCTACTTGTAATTTGCTCAGAACAAATGACTTTGCAGCATGCCATCGGCAACCCTAAAATCACGAGCAGCAGCAACAAACTGAAATCAGTTGCAAAGTAGAACCCAAGCATAATGTACTACCAAAAAATTAGGCATCACCTCGTGGCCTCACAAACAAGGCCTCTTTGGAATAATTGTTTGTGAGGTATCTTTGGATAGGATGAGGTGAAGCATAATTTACAGGTTGAATAAATGTAAGTTCTTGGTAGTGCACTATGCACATGTGTGTTGGGTTCTACTTTGCTGCAACTGATTTCAGTTTGTTGCTGCCGCTCATGATTTCAGTGTTGCCGCGAGCCTGCCGCGAAGTCATTTGCCTGTTGATTTTTAGATATGTAGTAATCAGATCTATCTGCTCCATGAATTTGGTGTTCTTGTCGGGGGGTTTTGCTAGGGTTTAAGCTCATCCTGAATTATATTAATGCATCTTATCCAATTCCATAGAAATATAGAATAAGTCAAGGCATCGGTATTATTTTGATTTTTTTATTGATCAACTAGTGGCCATCAGCTGTGGGAGAGCTCCTTGGATATTGATATTTTTTTCCCCTTTGAGAATTGAGCCCGAATTTCCATGTTGAAGGTGGGAATTCAGGCTGAATATCCATTGTTTCCTTATCTGTTTGTTCTTTGCAGGTAGAATTTTCCTATATGATTCATGATGCCATTGAGTCGCAACGTAGGGCTCCTATTACAGAGATTTAAGTCCAATCGACTTATTTATTACTTACAAATGATCTTATTTTGTTTGGAGAAGGACTTCTTGATCAAGGGTGTCTCGACTTTTTCAGTTTGATATTGGGTGAAAGGGTGAATTTTTCCAATAGTAGTTTGGTGATTGCTGGCCTAGGGGTGTTATGTATATTTTGGCAGGACTGTCCGGAGCAGCTTTGGCTGGAAGAAAACATTAAAGTGGGGTAGTTTTGAGAAAATTCCCTTGAATTATGGGTCATTTTATGCAATCAAAGCAACTCAAAAGATTTAGTAGATACTATAAAAAAAAGGACTAAATATTAAATAATGACACTTAACCAAAGGTTGGTACCTCAAAAAGCACATCAAACGGCCGGGGACCAATAGTGAACTACTTTGGTTAGAGACCATGGAAAGAATTTAATCTTCCAATAACTGATATATTTCTATTACTTCACTTCGTCCATTGGAGCCAGCTATTTGTTAGTAGCATTTATTTAACAAATTGGCTTTCAATAGTTTTTTTTTTCTTTCTAGATCATCAATTTGTAATTTTTGCAGTTCACTCATTATGGGTTCAGTGACTTCAGTCTATGGGTTTTATGGATCATAAAAGGGCATCCAATTTTTATATTTAGATCGATTGGGGTCTCAGCTCATCGGATCCCAAATCAGGAGCAATTTAGTTTTTTATCATGATGCATTTTATCTTGTTTTTCCTAAAGCTAGCATTAAGAAGATAAGCCTGTTCCTATCAGTCTTCTAGGTTAGTAAAGGCCTATGTAAGGTCATTGCTAGTCTTTTTATTCATTCAGGAATTCATAAGTTTTTTGAATAAGAAGAGTCATGAATTCCCCTTTGCGAGTTTCTTGCTTAAGTGATTTTCCGCTATATGAGATCCTTGTACTCATCGGGTTCTATCAGAGACATTGGGGGGGGGGGGGGGGGGAGAGAGAAGATTTAAAAAAAAATATGGAACTAGTTTTAATTTTATTTCCTGTCACTTTTCCCTCATAAATTAATAATAATTGTGAGAAGAGGTGGCACACCTTAGCTACTCTGCCCGAGGTGTCGACATTCAAAATGATTCTGGTCTTCTCGACCTCATCCGTAAGGATGCTGCCGGGTAGGGATTCCCCACCCGAATTTTTTCCCAATCAAAAAAAAAAAAAAAAAAAAATAATTGTGAGAAGAGGGTTTCTGATTGTTATCATTATCGATGAGAATAGGATGAATTTATTCCATCTCAGCCTCTCAGGACTTTCCTAAAAGTCAAGATCCTCTGTCCTATAATTTGTCCCTCAACATCTTGTGGGATAAAACTTGGACAGCTTCCCTAAATGGCTAAACCAGTAAACCTAAAGCTTTCTTCATCTTTGGAAATGCTTACCATCTGCTATGTTACTTTACTTCCACTCCTTTCCTGCCAAAAACTAGATTTACAGATGTTCACAAGTTTTTGTTAACTTGAGGAAGTAAAAGTAAAAACAGTTTGCACCAGACATTTTAAGCGCCGCAAAGTCAGCTCTGCCACTCTGCCAGCATAAGAGAGAGTTGTTGCTGCCCAAGCACCGACACTTTGTAACATTCAATTAAGTAGAGTTTTGTTTGTGGTTTTGTGCCTATGCAGGGGAGTGGAAAAGGAACAAATATGTTGGAGTATCACTGGTAGGTAAGACTCTAGCAGTCATGGGCTTTGGGAAGGTTGGATCAGAAGTTGCCAGGCGTGCCAAGGGGCTTGGGATGCACGTTGTTGCACATGACCCATATGCTCCTGCAGATCGTGCTCGTGCTATTGGAATTGATCTTGTCTCATATGAAGAGGCACTAGCAACAGCAGACTTCATGTCCCTTCACATGCCTCTTACTCCTGCCACTGCCAAGATGCTTAATGATGAGACTTTTGCGAAGATGAAAAAAGGAGTTCGAATAATAAATGTTGCTCGTGGTGGTGTTATTGATGAGGAAGCTCTTCTTAGGGCCCTGGATAGTGGCATTGTTGCTCAGGCATGTCTAACATTTTCTTGCATAAAATGGCTCTCTGTATATTAATTTTGAATTTAGGATGAATTTTGTCAAGTTCTCGTTTGCAGGCTGCACTTGATGTGTTCACGGTAGAGCCACCACCAAAAGATAGCAAGCTTGTACAGCATGAAAGAGTAACAGTAACCCCTCATCTTGGAGCAAGTACCATGGAAGCCCAGGTCTGTTGTCATTTCCCAATTTTATTCACTTGTGATATGTTTCAGCATCCTAATTTGTGATGATTCCATATACCTCAACTTCTCATTATAAACTGTGTAGGAAGGAGTAGCCATTGAAATTGCTGAAGCTGTTGTCGGTGCCTTGAAGGGTGAGCTTGCAGCCACTGCAGTCAACGCACCCATGGTTCCTGCTCAGGTATATTCATTCTTCAGAAGCACCATGTCTGGTCCGGCTCCAGCTACTTCTTTTATACTGCTCATTTACTATTATGGCTTGCTCTATTCTTCAACTATTTGTATTTTGTATTATGCTTTTTTTGGTCGAAACTTTGTATTATGCTTAAGAGTTTCTCTAGTGTATGAATTGAATTTTTATGTAGAAATGACTGGTGCATATATGCCCTCAAATTGGTCCAAATTGACATATGACTGACCTGGAAGGCTGGAACCAAGATTCTTTCTAATTATCCTTCTTTTCCCCGTCACTATGCCTACTTCCAACCTTCTATTCTGGTCAAACATAGTTCATCCAATGTGGTTAAGAAGAAAACTTTTACCTCAATATAGTCATTATTCTGATACACCATGTTTGTAAATCAATCCATTTCAGAGGATTTGTTCTCGATCTTGTTGGAATTGTTCATTCGGTCCAGGTTGATGTGGTTTTATTATCCTTGCTTGCACGGAATCTGTTATGCTTAAAGAAATCACTCTTGTCTAAGCACATCCTTGTGCTAGTAGTACTTGGTAATGCGGTTATTATTAACGTCTCTCACTCGTTCTTTATCTGCAGGTCCTAAATGAGCTTAAACCATATGTCGAACTTGCTGAGAAACTAGGCAGGCTAGCCATCCAATTGGCTACAGGTGGAAGCGGTGTCAAATCCGTCAAAGTAACTTATTCCTCTGCAAGAGCATCGGATGATCTCGACACGAGAGTGCTCCGAGCCATGATCATCAAGGGTCTAATAGAGCCTATATCCAGCACATTCGTGAACTTGGTCAATGCGGACTTCACAGCCAAGCAAAGAGGACTAAGATTAACCGAGGAGCGTGCCGTTCTTGATGGCTCACCTGAAAGCCCCCTTGAGTCCATCCAGGTTCAGATCGCCAATGTGGAATCAAAATTTGATAGCGCGATTTCAGAGTCTGGAGAGATCAGGCTTGAGGGACGAGTAAAGGATGGAATCCCCCATCTGACAAAGGTCGGGGCCTTCGGGGTAGACGTGTCTTTAGAAGGCAGCATTATCCTCTGCAGGCAGGTTGACCAGCCGGGCATGATTGGGAGGGTCGGGAGCATCCTTGGGGAGGACAATGTGAACGTGAGCTTCATGAGTGTGGGAAGAATGGCAGCAAGGAAGCATGCTGTGATGGCCATCGGGGTTGACGATCAGCCCAACGACCAAACTTTGAAGAGGATCGGAGACATTCCGGCCATCGAAGAGTTTGTGTTCCTCAAGCTATAGGTCATTGTGCCAACGGTACACACTCCTGCGGCAAGTTTTGATTGCTTTCATTATTTTACACCACAAATAAAAATATATGACACCAATATTTGGAGTAGGTATGTAATTTTTTCCGGCTTAGGCTTTATGAAGCTCATTGTTTCATATGCCTGTTTGGCTCTCCATATATATAATACATTAAAGGGCTTTACCATTTTCATAATGCATTGTTAGCCCAGTGTCCTATTCACCTTTCTCTCTCGCTTTTGCGCAAACTCGTCACTGGCGCGCAGCCATCGTCGTTCATCGGCAGCAACGTAATCAGTCATTCCAACGTTCCCTGTCATCGTTTGAAGCCCAGATTTGGGGGCGAGAGCTTTGAGGTTTTTTGATGAACTTGAAACGACCTGTACGTGCTGCTCGCCTGTCGCCACTAATCGTCATGAGGGATGCGAATAGCGAGTGCACGGGATAGCAGGAGCTAATATAAAGTCTCACCGTTGGAAAGACTGAAGCAGAAATCTACTATAGGGAAAGAGACGACTCCTGGAGGAGTGTGAACCACACGACGTTCCTCTCATCTAAATGAGAGATCTTCGGGAATCACAAGCACTGCCATGATCAACAAGACGTGTGATTGTACCTCTTCCGAAACTAAACAAAAACCAAACAAATCAAAATCACGTCGAGAAACCAAATGGCTAACTAGCGGAGGGGCCTTAATTTTATAGAGCATTTTTTTGCTTTGATCAAACTGTAGCTCGATAAGGAGGCAGGATTAATCAAATTGGGGTGTATGTTGTGTAACCCCGTCAATTTGAGATTATTTTTAAATCTGGGTTGAGGTTGGTTGTTTCAGTTTGATCAGGTGGTGGAGATTGAAGATATTTGTTCAAAATTTTGGGGATTTCCCTCCCTGGTGCTAGTAATGGTGGATTGGTGGTTTAGGGGCGAGGTTTTCCTTTCTCTAAAGTAATGGGTGTTGATAGATACATCGCAAATAGTGATTAAGAATTTGCACATTCTTATTGACGTGCATGCACGTCGTTAAGGACGTGCAAGTGTGGAACTGTGCACGTCCACTGGCAAATCTTTTGCACGTCCTTAACAACGTGCAAACCCTAGTTAGGATTTCGCGTTTAGGGTTTAGGGTTTCCGAGGGTTTTTATTTTTAATTGAAAAAATTGAAGTGTTTAGCTAGTGGAGTTGAAGGATTTAGGGTCTAATTAAATGGAAAGCAATAATTGTTAAGGTTTTCATTCGGATAATATGCGAATAATGTTACAAGAAACGGAAAAAAGGTTTACATCCATAATTTTAATAAACTGGTGGAATAAAATCTAGGAAAAGTGTAAAGGGCGACCGGACTCGAGACGTAAGGCTCGAAATCTCTCAAACTGAGCTTGAAACGGAGCATCCCATCCTTCGACGCTCGGTTGATGATGTGCGACCCATTCTGGCGGAGGCGGCGGAACAGGAGCGTTAGGACGCATTCAGATCTATGAGAACGGAGAATTAGAGTTAGAGTATTGACATATAGATGAAAAGTAAGAATAGGTAATAAAAAAAGACGTTTGAAGTTGTACCGCGGAAAAATGGTCTTGGTTTCCGATGCAGGCTAAACCAAGGGTTACTGATTGAGGGTTGTTAGCAGGTGTCGGCGAGGTCATGGGGAGACATGTGAATGGATGATGCCAAGCTAGGACGACGAGAGGAATTTGATATACCGTTGCAAATACTAAACCCATGATGGATAGCTCTATCCACCGGCTCCTATCACCATGCACAGGTCCCGCCCATCTCTGGTAGTCGACGAACTGCTGGAATGGGTACCCTCCCATATAACAATCGGCGTAGAGATCGGGGTGATCCTCCAAGTGATTGCATAATAACGTTTTGATTTCCGGGAAAGTAGACTCGCCGACCGGTGATGTCAATGACGCCAAAGCACGGTAGCCACAATTACCATCTCCAACAGTGTCCCTCACACCCTCAATATGACCGAGCATGAACGGATCAACATTGTTTCTTATGTGATCACACCTAGGATCAATCAAGAAGCTAGACCTACCAAAGCTCCAAATGAGCAGCCTCTCGGATCCATCACTCGAGCTCGGGCAAGACGTCTTCAAGCCGGCCTTCTTCAAGGACTCTTAACCATTTCCATAAACTATGAAGATCAAGGTCAAGCATTCACAAGTTTACAACAAATTGAAGATCGCAACCCGCAGCCCAAGAAGCCCGGAAATGCCTCGGTTCCCGCTATTTATTATGGAGCCAAATCTGATTCAAATTAAACTTCTCATGCATTTAAAGGCACATTGGGAAGAGAAGACATCATGGAATACATCCCCCATGCAGCTGGTGGTTTTGTGCAGAGAGCAACTTCCAAGATTGCATTTAATGCAAGCCACCTTTTTCCCAAGCATGCACAAGTTGTCCACAAACTTGCTCTATATTACTCAGCCCTTATGGCCATTAGAGGGCACGAAATTTATCATCAAAAACCAGGTTTATACCCTTTGTTTGAAGCTTGAAAACTTCATCTCCTTCGTGAGTCATATCGAAGGTCGGATCTTTTATTTTCGGTGCGTAATATCCGTTTGTACTTGATCTTTGTTCAAGAACTTGTGGTGAGTCATATCCACTTGTTTTTGTTCACCTATCCATTTTCGGTTTGTTTTGCTCGATTTTCAGCCATTTCTATCTATCCTTGTTTCTGATTATTCTCCAACCTTTATCCATCATTTTTTTTTCATCCTTTGTACCTTCATATGTGTGTTTAAGATCTGCAAAAAAAAAAAAAATCAGATCTATCCATTGTCATTTCGGTTTTCTATGCTTCTATCTAGTGTTCTTGTGTGTTTGCATGAACCTTCATCCTTCTTACCCAGAATCTGAACTTCACCCTCAAAAGTGTTGCACAATTATTCTCCTAATGCTTTGCATAGTATATGGTGATGATCTATTGATGGAATGTGCTTGATAAGTGTTTGAAGATTGAAGTAAGTTCTGATTTGCAAGTGTTGTTGTGTTCTTGGATTCTGGAAAATAGAAAAGAAAAAAAAAACAGAAAAAAAAAGAGAAAAGAAAAGAAAAAGAGAAGAAATTAGAAAAGTTCCAAAAAGTTGTTCTATGTGCAAGTTGTGAGCATTTGAAGTGCAAGTTGTGTTGTTGTTGTTCTCGAAAACAAGACATTCTCATCATATCACTAGCTACTCCAAGCCTTGTTCTTTGCCTTGTCTAAACCTTGTTTGCCCTTTCCCATTCGAGCATTACTTACTTGATTTTGGAATTTGGTAAATACTCGCCTTTGGGCTTGCCTTGGCTTGTGCTTTTGATACTTTGTGTGAGTTTCCAGGACAACATCACTAAGCTGCATTGGATCAGCGGAGATAGACCTTGTTCTAGCAAGGAAGAAGCATCCTCACATCGCTTGCTTGAAGAAGTACCGTTTGCATACTTGTGTGCTTACAATCTGAGTTTTGAGTGAAGTGAGATCACATTCAAAGTGAGGGAGAGTTTCACCCCCAAAAGAAAAATTCATGAGTGAAAGTATATGAGGGAGGTGAGAGAGAGAGATCTTTTGATTTCTAACCCTAACGTGTTTGCATGTTTTTGTGATTTTCTCGGTTCTTCTTTGTTTTTCCCTTTTGTTTCTGTATTTTGTGTGTAGGAAAACATGTCTAATGCAGGAAATGAAGGAAGAGCTGCCACCCTAGCTGATTTGCATGCCGCTCTTAGACAATCTAAGGAAGAAGATGTGGCTGCGAGACAAGAAGAGTATGAGAGGACTAGGGCTGAACTATTGAGAGTCGTAGATGAAAGGATTGATCAAAGAATTAGTGGTACTAGAACCAATGGAAGAAATGATGAGCCACATGACTCAGGTCATGAGAGCGAGCCCAATGGGACTCCACAAGGGCGTGGTCAAACTAGAGGCCCTCACAATGAGACATGGCCCCGACGACCACATAATTACCAAACTGATTTTGATGATAACATAAGTGTTAATGATCGCAGGGAGAATCAACGAGCTCACTATACTCAAGATCCACCACACCCACAACAACCTCAACCACTTAGGATGCCCCGACGCAATCCACATGCTCAACGTGCTAGATTTGATGGCATGTTTCATAGGAGATACCAAAATGAGGAGCGTGAGTATCTCCGAGATATGGGGCGAGATCAACACCATGGCGTCAAGCTTACCATCCCTCAATTTGCCGGAACTTCTGATGTTGAGGCCTACATGGATTGGGAGTCTAAAGTTGAGTCCATTTTCGATTACTATGGTTATCATGATGCTCAAAGGGTGGCTGTTGCTACCATTCATTTTTCAGATTTTGCATACTCATGGTGGCAAGAAGAAAAGCAAGAGAGAGCATATATGGGATACCCTCCTATCACCACTTGGGAGGATCTCAAAACAGCCCTAAGAGAAAGATATGTGCCCGAAGATTATGTGGATCGTGTCCAAGTCAAATTGGAACGCATCAAGCAAGGCTCCCGCACTCCCGATGAGTTCTACAAGGAACTAAAGCAGCTTATTTTTAGATCGGGAATCCGCTTTCCCGAGAGGTATGTAATCTCAAAATTTATTGGTGGGCTGAATTTAGATATTGCTTCACATGTTGAAATGCAGCGTTTTGGCGCGGGAACCCAAGTTGAGGAGGTGCTGCATTACACTAACCAAGTGTACCAAAACCTTCAAAGGAGAAAGTCAACACATGGCTCTAAACCTTGGAGCTCTAACCCTAGCGCAGGAGCTACCTCAAATCCACGTCACATTGAGCCAATGAGTGAGCCCTCTAGGCCATCCACACGGCGAGAAACTCAACCTCCAAGCCAAGACCCAAGAAGCCACAAGCCTAATGTTCCGAATCCAAGGGGTGAATCTGAATCTCGTACTCAGGACCTCAAGTGCTTCAAGTGCTTGGGCAGGGGTCATTTCTCTAGGGAATGCCCTACTCGAAAGCAAGTGCTACTCAATGATCAAGGAGAGTATGAATCTGAGGAGGATAGTCAAGAAGAGCCAACCTTAGGAGATGAGGAAGAGGAGATTCATGCTAATGCAGCTGTTGGAGAATGTTTTGTGGTGAAGAGAGCATTGATCTCCAATGATGCTCCTTCTTTGCCCAATCAAAGAGAGACCCTCTTCCATACTCGATGCCTCATCAAAGACAAGGTATGTAGTGTGATAGTTGATGGAGGATCTTGTTGCAATCTTATTGATCAAGAAGTTGTAGATAGGTTTAACCTCCAATGCAGCCCACATCCGCAACCATACACCTTGAATTGGCTGAATTCCAAGGCACCTCTAAGAGTAGACAAGCAAATAATGATTGCATTTGCAATTGGAGGGTATAAAGATGAGATCCTTTGTGATGTTCTTCCCATGACAGCGTGTCACCTTCTTTTAGGGAGACCATGGCAATATGATCGTGGTGTCATCCACAATGGAGTCACCAATGAGCACACATTCCAAATGGAAGGTAAGAAAATTACACTTCATCCTATGGCCCCTCATGAGATT
The DNA here is from genome assembly GCA_037127255.1 of Persicaria tinctoria. Classification (NCBI taxonomy): domain Eukaryota; kingdom Viridiplantae; phylum Streptophyta; class Magnoliopsida; order Caryophyllales; family Polygonaceae; genus Persicaria; species Persicaria tinctoria. The sequence continues at coordinate 63,197,332 of JBANSL010000002.1, read as the reverse complement.
GTTGCTGACCATGTAGCTAACTTGAAGAGAAGAAAGCAAAAGAAGAAACTAGCTATTGGTACAAATATGGCTAGTTCTCACCGGATTCTCCTAGCCAAGGCGAAAGAAGTGGAGTATGCAATTCAGGGGAGTAAAACATGTTTTCTTGTGCTTTTCAAAGATAGTTTGTTTGTTTCTCAAGATTTGAATGATCTACCTCCACTTATTTCTACTTTGTTGCAGGAATTTGAAGATTTTTTCCAAGAAGAAATTTCCAATGGTCTTCCACCACTAAGGGGAATAGAGCATCAAATTGACTTCATTCCTGGAGCAACACTACCTAATAGGGCTGCATACCGCACTAATCCAGCTGCGACAAATGAGCTTCAAAAACAAGTGCAAGAACTAATGGAGAAAGGCTATGTGCGTGAGAGCCTAAGTCCATGTGCAGTCCCCGTCATCCTTGTGCCTAAGAAAGATGGAACATGGCGCATGTGTGTTGATTGTCGAGCCATCAACAACATCACCATCAAGTATAGGCACCCCATTCCACGCCTAGATGATATGCTTGATGAACTCCATGGATCCAACATGTTTTCTAACATTGATTTGAAGAGTGGCTACCACCAGATACGAATGAAGGAAGGAGACGAATGGAAAACAGCCTTCAAGACAAAATATGGTTTGTATGAGTGGTTAGTAATGCCCTTTGGTTTAACTAATGCTCCTAGTACTTTTATGCGCTTAATGAACCATGTTCTTAGAGCTTTCCTAGGTAAATTTGTGGTGGTTTACTTTGATGACATTCTGATTTATAGCCGCACATTACATGAGCATGTTGAGCATCTTAGGCTGATCTTAGGAGTTTTGAGGGAACAAAAATTATATGCTAACTTCAAGAAATGTCATTTTTGCTCGGATCATGTTGTTTTCCTTGGCTTTATTGTATGCAAGGAAGGATTGAAGGTTGATGAAGAGAAGGTCAAGGCCATCCAAGAGTGGCCTACTCCCACGACCATGAAGAATGTTCTACCGCAGATTTGTAAGGGATTTCAGCACATTGGCTTCTCCCTTGACCGAGCTCACCAAGAAGAATGTTCCATTTACATGGAATAAACCACAAGAACAAGCTTTTGAAATTCTCAAGGAGAAACTAACTCATGCCCCTCTATTGGTCTTACCAGATTTCTCGAAGACCTTTGAGATAGAGTGTGATGCATCCGGCATTGGCCTTGGAGGAGTGTTGATGCAAGAAGGGCGCCCCATTGCCTTCTTTAGTGAAAAATTGAGTGGCGTTGAGTTGAACTACCCTTCCTATGACAAAGAGTTGTATGCTCTTGTTCGTGTGCTCAAAACATGGCAACACTACCTCTTGCCCAAGGAGTTGGTCATCCATTCTGATCATGAGGCACTCAAGTTTTTAAGAGGCCAAAGCAAACTAAACAAGAGACATGCTAGGTGGGTTGAATTCATAGAAGCTTTCCCATATGTGATCAAGTACAAGAAGGGGAAAGACAATGTAGTGGCTGATGCACTCTCAAGGAGGTATTCTCTTATATCTACCCTAGATGCTAAAATGTTGGGCTTTGCTTTCATGCGTGAATTATATGCTAATGATGCTGATTTTGGTGAAATCTATCACATTTGCATAGATAAGGGTAGTAATGATCAATTTTACATACATGATGGTTATCTCTTTAAGTGTGAAAAGCTTTGCATCCCTAGTAGTTCTATTCGTAGATTGCTTGTTCATGAAGCTCATGAAGGTGGTTTAATGGGACATTTTGGTATTACCAAAACCTTAAATAGTTTGAAGGAACATTTCTTTTGGCCTCGCATGCATAGGGAAGTAGAAAAGTTTTGTGCTGCATGTACTACTTGTTTAAGTGCTAAGTCGAAAATGAATCCCCATGGATTGTATACTCCCTTGCCTATTCCTCATGCTCCTTGGGAAGACATTTCCATGGACTTTGTATTGGGACTTCCTCGTTCCAAAAGGGGGAGAGACTCTATTTTTGTTGTGGTTGATCGGTTTTCCAAAATGGCTCATTTTATTGCATGTAATAAAACTGACAATGCTTCACATGTGGCTGATTTGTTCTTTAAAGAAGTTGTTAGATTGCATGGAATTCCTAAGACCATTGTCTCTGATCGTGATGCTAAGTTTCTTAGTTATTTTTGGAAAACACTTTGGTCTAAACTAGGAACTAAGTTACTTTTCTCTACTTCTTGTCATCCTCAAACGGATGGACAAACTGAAGTTGTGAATAGAACTCTTGGTGCTTTGCTTCGATCTTTGTTGAAAACTAACCTTCGTAAGTGGGAAGAATGTCTTGCTTTTGTTGAATTTGCCTACAATAGGTCAGTCCACTCGGCCACCAAGAAGACACCATTTGAAGTTGTGTATGGCAAGAATCCCATCACTCCTCTTGACTTGGTTTCCCACTACATGAAAGATCAAGAAAGTGTTGAAGGAGCAGCCCAAGCTGAGCAACTTGAAAAGAGGACTGCCCAATATGTGCATCAAGCTAACAAAGGAAGAAAGGAAGTCATCTTTGAACCGGGTGATCTTGTATGGATTCACCTTAGAAAAGATCGATTTCCTACATTGAGGAATTCAAAGTTGAAGCCAAGAGGAGATGGTCCATTTCAAGTGCTTGAAAAGATCAACAACAATGCCTACAAAATTGAGCTTCCCGGTGAGTATGGTGTTCATGATGTGTTCAATGTTGCTGACTTGTCTCCTTTTGTTGTAGGAGATGATGAACAAGATGACGGGTCTGATTCGAGGTCGAATCCTTTTCAAGGAAGGGAGGATGATGTGATCACACCTAGGATCAATCAAGAAGCTAGACCTACCAAAGCTCCAAATGAGCAGCCTCTCGGATCCATCACTCGAGCTCGGGCAAGACGTCTTCAAGCCGGCCTTCTTCAAGGACTCTTAACCATTTCCATAAACTATGAAGATCAAGGTCAAGCATTCACAAGTTTACAACAAATTGAAGATCGCAACCCGCAGCCCAAGAAGCCCGGAAATGCCTCGGTTCCCGCTATTTATTATGGAGCCAAAGCTGATTCAAATTCAAACTTCTCATGCATTTAAAGGCACATTGGGAAGAGAAGACATCATGGAATACATCCCCCATGCAGCTGGTGGTTTTGTGCAGAGAGCAACTTCCAAGATTGCATTTAATGCAAGCCACCTTTTTCCCAAGCATGCACAAGTTGTCCACAAACTTGCTCTATATTACTCAGCTCTTATGGCCATTAGAGGGCACAAAATTTATCATCAAAAACCAGGTTTATACCCTTTGTTTGAAGCTTGAAAACTTCATCTCCTTCGTGAGTCATATCGAAGGTCAGATCTTGTATTTTCGGTGCGTAATATCCGTTTGTACTTGATCTTTGTTCAAGAACTTGTGGTGAGTCATATCCACTTGTTTTTGTTCACCTATCCTTTATAAAATTCAGTTTGTTTTCCCCTAAATCTGAGTTTTATCATTATCCCAAAAATACCAAAAATATTCCACCGAAATCCATCTCTATCATCTATCTTCCATTGGCTGATTCGAGGCTTGTTCGGACTTACTTTGTACTGAGATTTAAGGATCCTCAAGGGGAAACTCATCAGTTTCGACCCCAGTTGAACCCTCCCAACACATCATCACGTCCACGTCGAGCTGAGGTCGCTTGTGGACGATGTCGAGCAGCACGTGCTTCTTCTCTCTCAAATCTTTCCCTTAACTCCTCGTATGGCAACGGTTTGGTTCTGCAGGCATTCCTCGACCCCCGAGGCCTCCCTTTCTTTCGGACGCTTGCAGATGAGGGTGGGTGGAGCTCATCGTCGCATACATCGTTAGACCCCCGAGGCCTCCCTTTCCTTCGGACAAATCCATCCAGAACGGGTGGATGTCCTCGGCGGGTATCGGAGTACCGGAGTTGACGTATGCCTGAATCTCATGGACACAAGGATCCCGTAACAAACCCTCCAATGTCGGTCCGTGCATTCCAGAGGAATGTTTTGGTTCCCGACATCCTGCCACATCTTGTACAGATAATCGAAGCACTTTTTGGAGATTAAAGTCTTTACCTCATCAAAAAGGTTGACTTTATGCACCGTTGTTTGCCATTTGAAGCGGTCGATCTCCAAAGTAGTCTGCAGCTCATGCAATTGACAATCGTTGACTCTATGGATTGCATCGATCACGATGCGAAAGTCACCAGTCGATGAGTGCAGTGCCTCCTTCAGAACCCTGTGTTGACCCTCAACTCTGTACACATTGAAGTGCGTACCACTAAATGTTTGAAGTCATATCATATTGTAAAGGGAGATATGAAGTAAGGTGTACCTGTTTGTCGTACGGGTGCCGAGATGGAAGACATTATCTACGTAGCATCGTACGATGCTCCTGCTGTACGGAAGCCACACCGCCTCTAAATACGCCACCACACCTGGGAATGGGTGCCATACAACGTGTAGCGCCCAACGACGGCGGTTGAATGATTCCTCCGACCTCGATTGGAACAACCCCCAATAGTTGCCCTTGAAGGTGCCAGCGTGGTTTAAATTCTTTGTGATCTTCATAGCAGATTCCTCGCATCTTCTCGTCACGTGTAACCAGCAAAAGAGATGATGGACGTTGAGGAAGACAACATTCAGCGCCGCCAAGAGGCCTTGCTCCCGATCAATCATAATAGCTTGAGGCTGAACCGTCCCAAGCAAGATCTGAAGCTGATGCAAAACCCAGATGTATGTCTCTTCGTTCTCGTGTGACATGAAGGCATATGCGATGCAGTAAGTCTTTCCCGAGGGTGTGAACCCGACCACCTCGCACAATGGAATCCCATATCTACAAGGGTAAATATGTTACATGTACAATACTTTATAATTGGATATATGTGCAACAATGTAATCGTAGATAGGTAACTTACGCATTTGTTTTGTACGTGTTGTCCAATACGATGACGTAATGGAACCTTCAGAGAAGCCGTATCCCATCAGGATGCGCTAGGAAGATGTCGCTCAAGACGTTATCGTCATCCGGATGTCGCCTGAACTCATAGTTGATGCGGGACCATCCAAGCCATCATCAACGACACCTCCGGACACACCTATGATTCGAGATTATGAGGATGATGTCCTTCTCAAGAGGAAGAAGAAGGCTCCACCATGGGAAGAAGTCCCAAGGTGCAAGCTTGGATTAAATGACGTTTTGGTTCGTTCATAGTCATTTGACAGCTTTTCGACGTCTCTGTAAAATGGGTCGTACGGCTTCAATATTAATCGGATTGAGGCGTGCTATATCTTGTTGGAACGAGGACGAAGAGATCTACAACTTTGCTGTTGAAGGTTTTTCCAAATTCGTCCTATAGCTTGGCCGAAATCCACATTCTTTGAGCTGCTGCTGATTTTGACGGGATTTTGTTAAGTTTTGGAACATTATATTTATTTCCTATTTAGTATTTCTTATACTTAAGTTATTTTAGGAAACTTTAAGGTTATTTTTATTATTTCCATTAGATGTTAGTTTTATCTTATTCTATCATCTAACTCGGCCCAACAGCCCTGCGTGGCCTATATATTCCGAGTTCTCCTATTGTAATTCAATTAGAACATGATGAATAGAATTTAGATCTCTCAAATTGTGTGAAACACATGGAGTGTCTTGTTGATCCAACTAGAGCTGTGCTCGTTGATCATCGAATTGGTTTGATCTAGCTTGGTTTGCTTTGCCGTTCATCAACTTCGCAAGACTTGGTGAATCTAGTATCCACAAGCCCCCTTCTGGTGCTTCAAGTTGTCCGCTTGATTGTGTCGGATTGTAGAGGCGGGTTATATAGTCATTGGTATTGGTTCCTACCCTCTGAGGAGGCCTGGGGTCTTTATCTTGTTCTATATAGATCGACTCAGTCCTTATCGGTCGTGTCTTTTCATTCTTTGTTGCAATTGCATAGTCTTGTCGAGTCTTTGTTCTTTCTTGATCGATCTTGAACTGATCTTGGTCGAATCTTGGAAATCTTGCATTGTTCTTGCTGCGTTCTTTGAGTCTTTATTCATTCTTGCTTCCGTTCTTGAGTTTCTTGCTTGTTGTCGAAGATCGGACCATCTCACGGCTAACCCCGTGTCAATAGTAGTACCCTCTTTCCCGCAGACGATGCAGGGTATCTTGGGTCATCGTCCGACTACCCCTTTCTTCGACGACCATCTTGTTGAGCGTGTTGTTAAGGGAACACGACGACGTGACGCTGGTCTCATCCAACTGCCTCAATCCGTACCCAATGGCTTTTGGAGGGGTACCAATTTCCTTCATCCACTTAGCCATCTTCTTTCCCCCCTCTGTCATCTATCCGACGATGGCGTGACCCTTCAAGCTCGTGGGAAGCCCGTGGTTATGAACACCGTGGGTTACCGTCATAACCCACTGACCTGGAGGAGCTTCGTGCCCGTGTAGAGAGAATGGACATCCGTTGATCTTCGATTGCGTGCTTTGGAGCTTCCTCCCGTGTGGTCGGTACTCCCCATACTGCTTGCAAACAAGGAGAACCCTGCCTGGACGGTTCGACGCCCCCGTCCAAGACCGCTTGATTTCTAAAATCATGCAGTGTCTCCGACCCAAGTCCTTGAAATGCGTAACCATTTTGTCACGATCATTCCAAACCCTTGGGTCCGAGGCCTCGGAGGTGAAGTCTCGAAACTGTAATGACATTAGTGGAAATATGAACAAATCGCAAGACATATGAAATATATTCACTATAAGAAACGTATCTGTACCTGGAAAACTTGGAGACGACGATTGCTTTGCGACTCGGCCATAGCGATTCTAACGGTGAAGGAATATATCGAACGAAGTCGGACTTTGTTTTGGATTGCAGAATCAAGATATCCCCCTTCACTTCAAATATGCAGTTTTGCGTTAGAGGTACGCGGAGGTGCACGCCCAACAGAACGTGCAAAGTTGTTAGTAGGAGGAAATCGAGAATTGCAATTCAAAATATAAATAAGTAAAGCAAACCAGATTCCGTCCCTTGCAAATATTTACAAGACCTCCTCCTGATGTAGCAGTGGGAAGTCAGGATCGATCCTCGAGGAAGCACGTCAGCGGATCTCAGGTAGCTGTAAATCTCACAGACAGAAAAGCAGACAAAAAGACAGAAATAACAAATAAAAGCAGAAAATAAAGCAAAGCAACAAAAACTACTCGATATCGACAATAGTTACTCGATATCGAGTAACTATATCGATCAACAGAAACAGAAATAGACAAACAGAAACGAAACTCAGCAAAGACAACCCGATGTCGAGTAAATCTTCCTCGATATCGAGTAAAACTACTCGATGTCGACAAAACCTTCTCGAAGTCGAGTAAAAGACAGAAACTTTAAAATTGCAATCTTTCGCACGCAGAACACAGATTTTGATGAAATAAAATCAATAAACTAAAAGACTTCCAAGGCCAGGGTTTCAATACCGCGACAATAATCATGCAAAGTAACACATAAAGGCATAAAAGATCATGCTTTTAATCAAATAACTTTCGTTATTAACAAATATGAATATAGAGGCTTTCGCATAAACCCTAATTGTTACTAACCATTTTCACATAATTAACCCAAGTTGCATTAAGATCACTTTCGCTTCAATAACACAAACAAGGATCACCTTCAACTTTCGCAAAAGAATCATGCTCGCAGGGATAGAAGACGAATTGCATAAAAAGCTCAAACCTTTACCGCATTACTTCACATGGCCACCGTCGGGCTCACCGCGGCCCTAGAATTGGGTGGACTACTCGCTCTTCATCATCAAGAAACTCATCAATAATAAAAGGAACTAACTTGCATTAAACAAAGCAAAGAAAGCTTACAACCAATCGAAGCCAAATCCGCTTTCGCCATTCCAACTTCTCTCGCCACAAGCTTTCTCCTCTACTTTCTCTGTATGTAACTAATTGTAACTGAAATTGAATTATTAAAATCCAGCCCCTAAGGCTTTATTTATAGGCTTCCAACCCTTGCTAATCAAGGAAAGAAATTATATCTATATCTAATTCTATCTATCTTTTATCTAAAGATTAAATAATGGAATAAAAGAAATAAATCAACTAGGATTATATCTAATTTATGGATAAATCCTCCATGGAGTTGATAGATCTTGATAGGTCTTTGATGGAAGTTGATAGAATTTGATCTCGAAAATATCTCCATCGGCTTCGGGATAGAAACTTAACAAGATTCTCGGACTGCACGACGTCGGCCACTAAGGATTTCCTCGATATCGAGTAGAATTCCTCGATATCGAGTAGCACTTTCTTCGTCTTCCGCTCAGCAACTCGATTCCGGCTTCCAGGAGCAAAGTCGACTTGAGTTTTCCTCGATATCGAGTAGCTTTGCACGATATCGACCAAGGCTTGGTCCGTCTTCACCTTCTTCGTCGATCTCGGCTCCAGGATGCATGTCGACTTGGATTTGTCCTCGATATCGAGTAGATGTCCTCGATATCGAGTTGAATGTTCCAGCTCTAGCTTCCTTGTCGACTCTGGTCTCCAGCTCGATTTTAGGTTTACTCGGTATCGAGTAAAACAACTCGATATCGACTAAGTCTCTCAGCTTTCTGCTATGTTCTTGAAACGCACTTTCCCGAGTCCTCGTTCGTCGGATTGACGCATATGACCATGCGTTGGAAAACTCTTTTCGAGGGCTACAACTCTCATGAAGACATCAAAGCTTGATTCAGAACGAAGATTGGTGAAAAATGGCCTTTTCTCTAGCTGCACCATTCTTAGCTTCTCCATGAGTTTCCTTTAAGCTCCAAAGTGCGTCCGATTTCTGCGAAATATAACAAAAACTTGTGTAGACCTCCATATATTGCAAATAAGTGTAAACTACACAGATTCTGTATTATTCTAACCCAATATGCATGAAATGCATGCAGAAATCGATATAAAAGTACATGTAAAACATCGCAAAATAGGCTCACATCAAACACCCCATACTTAAGCTTGCTTGTCCTCAAGCAATACTTTTATTTGTCATACAGGGGAAGAAACAAAACTCTCAACATCATAGATTCATTCTCATATAACCCTGCAATCAATTACCATCATCGAAAAGGTACTTGTGCCACAAATCCATGCATGTGCAAATAAAAAGCAATATCTACTCACAAAAGGAGGGTTATGCAAAAACAATTCATAAGTGACAAAGCATTAATAATCAAGAGGACTTTAATTTAAGCTCAATAAGGAGTAGATTAGTAAAAGGCTAAAGGTAGACAATTTTGGCCATGTGGTGCTAATGATCCGGGAAAATGGAGTAATTTCCAAACTTTCATACCATATCCCTTCTTCATAAGATTCATCACCTTTCATAATGCTTTTATCAATAATAATGCTTTTACCTCTCTAACCTCAGCACTGCCTTCTCACGAGTCGCAAACATGGTGTCATGAATGGCCCCTGATACTTAGTGCTTTGGACTCCTCACTTGTGTGTCCCATCTCACTGAACTATTATCTCAGCGAGCAGGGTCGATCTACCTTTATCTCCTGAGGTGATCGGATTTTCTTTCACTAATTAAATTTTCCATATATTTTAAACAATTTCCTTCCAAACTCCAATAATGATATATAACAACACAAACACCATATGATAATCTCTATAATGTGACATCATTCTCTACATAATCCCCGGATAGGAAATAAGGTAAAGAATGACAAATATTTAGATCATGTGGAGCAATATATGAAATAAGGCATAATATGACTTTTGTGATGCATAAGCATAGGTATAGCTAGGGAATAACAATATGAGCATATATGGAAATATAAAGTCCTCCATCCTCTTATCATGCAACATGTCAAAAGCAACTTTAAATTTTACCTCCTTTCATGGTTTTCAAGAAAAATATGCACTTCTTTGTGACTTCCCTTTACTAGGCAATTTCATGCTATATCTCTAATGAATCCAATTTTGCATCGTCGAGTTCAATAAAGCTTCCATGACACTTATTCAAAAAATTTCAATGGGGGTGATTTTTTCAAACTTTTAGAAAACATGCATATAAGCACATAAATTAATAATGAATTCCAAAATAGCCAAGTTTAAGCAATTCAAGAAATAAACTAATATGCACACATAATGTCAAATATAGCCAAATATGCATAAAGTAAGCCCTTCCACCACCCCATAATTAAACATTACAGTGTCCTCACTGTATAAAAACAAGGGTAGAGAAAGAAACTCACTAGACAGGTGTGCAGGGCTTCATAATATTGAGTGATAATGCTTGGGCCTAGTCCGAATTTAGCTTGCTTCTATCCCCATGGACCTGAAAAATGTAGAAGAGAAATACCCACAATAGAAAAACTAAAAGTTCAAAACCAAAAATAAACAAAAGCAATAATGTCCAAAAAGGTCCCAAAACGTAATTATCTATTTACAAGCTCTAGATTTTATAGTCGCTAGGCCGGCTTTCTCCATTAAGCTCAAGGTGGCATTTGCAGGGCCCATGTAGCTTGGGCTTCAAATAGGACTCCATTCTTATCCATAAGTTGTAATCCTCCGGAATGGATCTTGTTCACCACGAAAAGTCCCATCCTCTTCTTGTTGAATTTGTTGGGAAACCAATGATCTTTTGATTTGGAAACATAGAGTTTGTCTCCAAATTCATACTCCTTGGGCTCATCATTGGAAATCCTACATAAGCACACATACCAAAGCAAACCTCTCCCATGTATAGATAGATCTTTAATGGAAATAGGAGAAGAAAGATCCATACCCTGACTTACCTTCGCAGAAACGGATTCGGGGACCACTGTATTTGGTCGATCTCGAGTAAGTGTACTCGATATCGAGGAAGTCTGCTGCTCGAAGATGCTGGAGTCGAGAAAGGTAGTGGTTGGTCGATATCGACTAAATTTTTCGATATCGAGTAGTCCTTTGCTGCCAGTGGAGTGCTCGTCGCGGGAGGAGAAGTCGAGGACGTCAGTGTCGACTAAATTACTTGATGTCGAGGAATTTTGTCCGACTTCGACCCCATACTTGTATCTTGTCAAGGCATCCGAAAAATAGTTAGTCGACGTCGACTTACCTTGGTCGATGTCGAGCAGATCCTCTGTGTCTTCGTTTAGGATGGCCATGATCTTCTCCACTTGGGCTTCCATATCCCTCTTTTCCAGCTCCTCAGGAGTCATATTTCTTACCTTAGGCTGCCCACAAGCAATGTAGCAAGCTGATATAGACTTTACCTCTTCCATGGGACATGTGTGCCTTTCAGTTTTATTAAAAGAATACTTAATTACCTCATCGCTGATGTTGAAAGTGAGTACTCCCTTCCTTACGCTTATGTTGGCATCCACCGTCGCCAAGAAGGGTCTTCCTAGAATAATTGGACAACCAAGGTCCTCCGCCATATCAATAACTATAAAATCAGCAGGGACAAAGAAATTACCTACTTGCACTGGCACATTATCCACCATGCCTGTTGGGATGACCACCGTGTTGTTGGCCATATAAAGCTTGGCATCCACAGGCTCTAGGGCACCTATCTTAATCTTGGACCATATTGACAAAGGCATTATACTCACACTAGCTCCAAGATCACATAAAACATTTAATTTGTATTGACCAAATCCAATGGTTATAGCAAACTTATCTGGATCTGGCCTTTTCTCAAGACTGTCCATATGGCTGCAATGCTCGGCGATCTCAGCCATCGATCGCTTTTTGCTTTGGATCTCCTTGAGGAACTTGACATATGATGACATTTCATTAAGAGCTTCTGTGAAGGGTATGGTGACGTTGAGCCTCTGAAGCATCTTGATGAAGCGCTGGAATTTCTTCTCTGCTGGATCCAGGTAATCTGAGTGAATCCGGCCTGACACTCCTCGGTGGTGCATCTGTGCTCGGCTAGCCTGTAGAAGCGACCCTCGTCCTGCAAGTCCTTCCACTTGTCGTGCCCGCGGTCAAACACGGCGACATACTTGATCTTCAAGATGGCGTCGCGGGTGACCTGACTTGGCTGGAGGACGGGCAGCGGGATCCCCTGTACTCGTCCGAACTAGCGAAGGCACCTATCGGGCAAATATGGCTCCTCCTCCCCACATAATGTGATGGTGCCCCGATAGGTGAACTGACGGTACATGCCGTCGAAGACTAGATCACGCCCAAAGGGCATCCACTCCACCTATATTTAAAAAAATCAGGCATAGTTCACAGTTACGAAATATATGTCATATAGTTAGAGTCTCGAATACATACATCGGCGACGGTAAGACGGTCGACCTCGTCTCGCATCTTCTTCACCTTCGTCAGCTTCGCCTGGTCCTTCATGCATTGTGGCGCCTTCGAAACGATGAACTTCGCGTAGAAGCGAGGGTCTTCCTTCCTAGCCGGATCGCTGGAGAAATCACCTCGGAAGCAAGGGAAGTACGCCCATATCCAAGCCTAGACAAAAAACAGAATGTCATTAGCATATAATATAAATACTTGTAAACTATTACTCTAATTCAGCGATCTCGTACCTGTAGAATCGACGTGCATCTATCTATACCCTTCGCACCTGCTCGGGTAGCCTCGCCTAGGCCCCTGTACAGACATGCGAGGGCACCTGCAACCCATGCAAGGGTGGTCATCCGCGGGATGTCCCAAATAAGGCCGAAGATCTTCCATGGGATCCGGCTCTGCGACTTGTCCACAAACAGAGTCGCGACGACAACGATGGCGAGGTACCCAATGTGGAGAAACCGAAGCTGTGTAGGGTCATTCTGGGGCTGCCCCCCTCCCGTATGCGTGCGCAGTCGAAAATCTGCTCAGGATTAGCCGCGGCCTCTAGGTCATCAGCTGGGGTGGGGTCGATGAGCGACCCGTGTTTCGCGATCCAATGGGCAGTCAACCAAGTAAGTAGAGGGTCGTCAGCATGTCTGTATGAGGTCAGGGCATGTGGGGTGATTTGGTAGTACTAAGCGACGGTGGGGATCAATGCCCCCTGGACCAGATGTGACATGCATGGCAGACCTTCCATCGGAAGCCCCATGAAGCAGGCAACGTCGTGCAGCGTGATGGTGATGCGGGACCATCCAAGCCATCATCAAAGACACCTCCGGACACACCTATGATTCGAGATTATGAGGATGATGTCCTTCTCAAGAGGAAGAAGAAGGCTCCACCATGGGAAGAAGTCCCAAGGTGCAAGCTTGGATTAAATGACGTTTTGGTTCGTTCATAGTCATTTGACAGCTTTTCGACGTCTCTGTAAAATGGGTCGTACGGATTCAATATTTATCGGATTGAGGCGTGCCATACCTTGTTGGAACGAGGACGAAGAGATCGACAACTTTGCTGTTGAAGGTTTTTCCAGATTCGACCTCGAGATTGGACGAAAATGCACATCTTTGCAAGCTGTCACTGTTTTGACGGGAATGGATCCTATTAGGCCGAAATTGGGCTTTTCTACATGTTATTTTTAGAGACCTTATTTACTTATGTTTTAGGTGTTTAATTTAGTTGTTTATTTTATTCACTTAAATCGGCCCATCAGGCTTTAGAGTAGTCTATATATTTCGATTTCATACATTGTAAACATTCAGCTTTCAATTAATAGAATTAGTTCTCTCAAACTTGTGTGAAACACATTGAGTGATGTTGATCCAACTAGAGCTGTGCTCGTTGATCACGAATTGGTATCTATCTCAGCTTGGTTTGCTTTGTGTTCATCAACTTCGCAAGACTTGGTGATCCTAGTATCCACAAGCCCCCTCCTTGTGCTTCAAGTTGTCCGCTTGATTGTGTAGGGTTGTAGAGGCGGGTTGTGTAGTCATTGGTATTGGTTCCTACCCTCTGAGGAGGCCTGGGGTCTTTATCTTGTTCTGTATAGATCGACTCAGTCCATATCAGGTCGTGTCTTTCCATTCTTGTTCTTTAATTTCGAGTCTTGCTGCGTTCTTGAGAATCTTGATCGATCTTGATTACTTCTTGGTCGAATCTTGCTGATCTTGTTGAGTCTTTATTCGTTCTTGCTTCCGTTCTTGATCTTTCTTGATTGTTTCTTGCAGATCTTGAATCGTCTGTTTGAGTCTTGTTCAGTTCTTGAGTCTTTCTTTGAGTTCTTGCTTGATTGTCGAAGATCGGACCATCCCACAGCTAACCCCGTATCAAATTGGTATCAGAGCATTGGTTTCTGACATCAATATTGAGTCTTTTCATTCCATAAACACAAAAACCACAAAAAGAGTCCTTTTCTTGTTTTGGTCTTTTACTTCTTGTTCTTTATTTGATTATTGCACTAATCTTTTGTTTGTGATTGTTTGTGGTTGCATAGCCTAAACACAAGCCTACCCTAGACCGTGGAGTCGACCAGATCAGTGCGCACACCCTTGTGTTCACTCTCCTAGCCGACGGCAAACCTCTTGTCCCCATAGTCGAGTAGCTTTGGTCGACAGCCTCCATTCACACACAAAGAAACCCTAGTTTGTTCTATCCTTTTCTATCTTTGGAACATTTTATCTATCCTATATCTATTCTATTTGCCTTGGTACAATCTGATTTTAATTGATAGATTAATCCAAAGGTTGTTTATAAATACATCTTTAAGGGCTGAATTTCTATCATCTATCACCACACCTCAGATTTTCGAGTCCTATACCATTATTAGTGTTCTTTCTTGCATTAGTTTCATAAGTTAAAAAAAAAAAAACAGTAAATTAAAGTTCCGAAAATTCAAAAAAAAAAAGAGAAGAAAGTGTTTGGTTGTTGTTTGTTGATCTAGTGCAAGAAAACCTAAAGGACTCAACTTTTTGGTGATCTCCATAGCCCTTGTCGACAGCCCTAAACCTAAACACATTACCTTACTTCCACAAAATTGAAACCCTACCTTGCAACTACAACATCATAATTTAAGGTTTTCAATCAAAAGAGGTAAATTTCCAAGTTTTTCTTTTGTTTTTCTCTATTTCTCTTGTGTCGAACACTGTTTTGTGTGTTCAAGAGCTGTTGTGTCGAGTTGTTATTGAGTTGTGTCGAAGAGATCTCCCCCTGGTCGAGTTCTCTTGTCGTCTATATCGAGTGAGTTTGTTTGTGTCAAGTGATCTCCTTGTTGTGTCGAATTGATTCCTTTCAATTGCCCATCTGTTTTGCTTGAATCAAGTGCTACAGCTGCTGTCGAGTGCTCTTCCTCTTTTGTCGAGTACTTTGGTTGTTTGTTTCATTCACTGCATACCCTGATTGCTTAGTTTTTGCTTGGTAGTTGATTTTCCCAAAGCGGATTGCCCTAGCAAGCGTGATATATCAATCAGAGAGGGAGTGTGAGCGAAACACAATTGTGAGCTGTTTATATTTCTCTAACCTTTACATAGTTCTTTGTTTGTTACTTTGTAATGTCTACTAACCAGGGCAACGACTGGTACTATACCGTCATGGAGAAGTTAGCTAAGATAGATAAATCCTTGACGGCAATAGAGCTTCAGCGTTTTGGCTCTAATACGGTGTTCGGACAAGGAGTCCCACCTAAAGCTGAAGTGCCATCTAATGAAAGGGCAGAATCTCATCCTATTATTCCCCTTAATAATGCTGATGCGGGACCATCCAAGCCATCATCAAAGACACCTCCGGACACACCTATGATTCGAGATTATGAGGATGATGTCCTTCTCAAGAGGAAGAAGAAGGCTCCACCATGGGAAGAAGTCCCAAGGTGCAAGCTTGGATTAAATGACGTTTTGGTTCGTTCATAGTCATTTGACAGCTTTTCGACGTCTCTGTAAAATGGGTCGTACGGATTCAATATTTATCGGATTGAGGCGTGCCATACCTTGTTGGAACGAGGACGAAGAGATCGACAACTTTGCTGTTGAAGGTTTTTCCAGATTCGACCTCGAGATTGGACGAAAATGCACATCTTTGCAAGCTGTCACTGTTTTGACGGGAATGGATCCTATTAGGCCGAAATTGGGCTTTTCTACATGTTATTTTTAGAGACCTTATTTACTTATGTTTTAGGTGTTTAATTTAGTTGTTTATTTTATTCACTTAAATCGGCCCATCAGGCTTTAGAGTAGTCTATATATTTCGATTTCATACATTGTAAACATTCAGCTTTCAATTAATAGAATTAGTTCTCTCAAACTTGTGTGAAACACATTGAGTGATGTTGATCCAACTAGAGCTGTGCTCGTTGATCACGAATTGGTATCTATCTCAGCTTGGTTTGCTTTGTGTTCATCAACTTCGCAAGACTTGGTGATCCTAGTATCCACAAGCCCCCTCCTTGTGCTTCAAGTTGTCCGCTTGATTGTGTAGGGTTGTAGAGGCGGGTTGTGTAGTCATTGGTATTGGTTCCTACCCTCTGAGGAGGCCTGGGGTCTTTATCTTGTTCTGTATAGATCGACTCAGTCCATATCAGGTCGTGTCTTTCCATTCTTGTTCTTTAATTTCGAGTCTTGCTGCGTTCTTGAGAATCTTGATCGATCTTGATTACTTCTTGGTCGAATCTTGCTGATCTTGTTGAGTCTTTATTCGTTCTTGCTTCCGTTCTTGATCTTTCTTGATTGTTTCTTGCAGATCTTGAATCGTCTGTTTGAGTCTTGTTCAGTTCTTGAGTCTTTCTTTGAGTTCTTGCTTGATTGTCGAAGATCGGACCATCCCACAGCTAACCCCGTATCAAATTGGTATCAGAGCATTGGTTTCTGACATCAATATTGAGTCTTTTCATTCCATAAACACAAAAACCACAAAAAGAGTCCTTTTCTTGTTTTGGTCTTTTACTTCTTGTTCTTTATTTGATTATTGCACTAATCTTTTGTTTGTGATTGTTTGTGGTTGCATAGCCTAAACACAAGCCTACCCTAGACCGTGGAGTCGACCAGATCAGTGCGCACACCCTTGTGTTCACTCTCCTAGCCGACGGCAAACCTCTTGTCCCCATAGTCGAGTAGCTTTGGTCGACAGCCTCCATTCACACACAAAGAAACCCTAGTTTGTTCTATCCTTTTCTATCTTTGGAACATTTTATCTATCCTATATCTATTCTATTTGCCTTGGTACAATCTGATTTTAATTGATAGATTAATCCAAAGGTTGTTTATAAATACATCTTTAAGGGCTGAATTTCTATCATCTATCACCACACCTCAGATTTTCGAGTCCTATACCATTATTAGTGTTCTTTCTTGCATTAGTTTCATAAGTTAAAAAAAAAAAAACAGTAAATTAAAGTTCCGAAAATTCAAAAAAAAAAAGAGAAGAAAGTGTTTGGTTGTTGTTTGTTGATCTAGTGCAAGAAAACCTAAAGGACTCAACTTTTTGGTGATCTCCATAGCCCTTGTCGACAGCCCTAAACCTAAACACATTACCTTACTTCCACAAAATTGAAACCCTACCTTGCAACTACAACATCATAATTTAAGGTTTTCAATCAAAAGAGGTAAATTTCCAAGTTTTTCTTTTGTTTTTCTCTATTTCTCTTGTGTCGAACACTGTTTTGTGTGTTCAAGAGCTGTTGTGTCGAGTTGTTATTGAGTTGTGTCGAAGAGATCTCCCCCTGGTCGAGTTCTCTTGTCGTCTATATCGAGTGAGTTTGTTTGTGTCAAGTGATCTCCTTGTTGTGTCGAATTGATTCCTTTCAATTGCCCATCTGTTTTGCTTGAATCAAGTGCTACAGCTGCTGTCGAGTGCTCTTCCTCTTTTGTCGAGTACTTTGGTTGTTTGTTTCATTCACTGCATACCCTGATTGCTTAGTTTTTGCTTGGTAGTTGATTTTCCCAAAGCGGATTGCCCTAGCAAGCGTGATATATCAATCAGAGAGGGAGTGTGAGCGAAACACAATTGTGAGCTGTTTATATTTCTCTAACCTTTACATAGTTCTTTGTTTGTTACTTTGTAATGTCTACTAACCAGGGCAACGACTGGTACTATACCGTCATGGAGAAGTTAGCTAAGATAGATAAATCCTTGACGGCAATAGAGCTTCAGCGTTTTGGCTCTAATACGGTGTTCGGACAAGGAGTCCCACCTAAAGCTGAAGTGCCATCTAATGAAAGGGCAGAATCTCATCCTATTATTCCCCTTAATAATGCTGATGCGGGACCATCCAAGCCATCATCAAAGACACCTCCGGACACACCTATGATTCGAGATTATGAGGATGATGTCCTTCTCAAGAGGAAGAAGAAGGCTCCACCATGGGAAGAAGTCCCAAGGTGCAAGCTTGGATTAAATGACGTTTTGGTTCGTTCATAGTCATTTGACAGCTTTTCGACGTCTCTGTAAAATGGGTCGTACGGATTCAATATTTATCGGATTGAGGCGTGCCATACCTTGTTGGAACGAGGACGAAGAGATCTACAACTTTGCTGTTGAAGGTGATTCCAGATTCGTCCAATAGCTTGGCTTAAACCCACATTCTTTGAGCTGCTGCTGGTTTTGACGGGATTTTGTTAAGTTTGGAACATTATGTTTATTTCCTATTTTTAGTATTTCTTTACTTAAGTTATTTTAGGAAACTTTAAGGTTATTTTTATTATTTCCATTAGATGTTAGTTTTATCTTATTTTATCATCTAACTCGGCCCAACAGCCCTGCGTGGCCTATATATTCCGAGTTCTCCTATTGTAATTCAATTAGAACATTATGAATAGAATTTAGATCTCTCAAATTGTGTGAAACACATGGAGTGTCTTGTTGATCCAACTAGAGCTGTGCTCGTTGATCACGAATTGGTATCTATCTAGCTTGGTTTGCTTTGCCGTTCATCAACTTCGCAAGACTTGGTGAATCTAGTATCCACAAGCCCCCTTCTGGTGCTTCAAGTTGTCCGCTTGATTGTGTCGGATTGTAGAGGCGGGTTGTGTAGGCATTGGTATTGGTTCCTACCCTCTGAGGAGGCCTGGGGTCTTTATCTTGTGCTACATAGATCGACTCAGTCCTTATCAGGTCGTGTCTTTCCATTCTTGTTCTTGAATTTCGAGTCTTGCATCTTTCTTTAAGAGTCTTTGTTGCGTTCTTTGCTTTCTTGATCAATCTTGAACCTCTCTTGATCATTCTTGATTGTTTCTTGCAGATCTTGAATCATCTCTTTGAGTCTTGTTAGATTCGACATCAACAGCCCTTGGTTCTTGGTGTTTCTTGCGTTTCTTGAGTCATTCTTGTTTAGTTCTTGCTTGTTGTCGAAGATCGGACCAACCCACGGCTAACCCCGTATCAAATTGGCATCAGAGCTTTGGTTTCCGACATCAAGATTGAGTCTTTTTCTTTTCTAAACACAAAATCCACAAAAAAGAGTCCTTTTCTTGTTTTGGTCTTTTACTTCTTGTTTCTTTTTGATTAAATTACTAATCTTGAGTTTGTGATTGTTGTGGTTGCATAGCCTAAACACAAAGCCAAGCCGAGACCGTGGAGTCGACCCAAAGGTGCACACAATCCCATTGTGAACACCCCAAAGCCGGCGGTAATTCTGTCCCCATAGTTTCTCTTGGCCGAATCCACTACACCACACAAAGAGCAAACCCTAGTTTGTTCTATCTTTACTATCCTTTTTGTTTATCTATTCTATCTTTGGAATTTTGATTTATCTTTTATCTAATTCCATTTATCAATTGCCTAAAATCAGATTTTATAAGTTGTTGGATATTAATTTCCATTATATCTATCAACTATCACAAAAGGCACAAGATAGATCCTATTTCCTAAAATAGCCATTCTATCTATATATTTGCATTAGGGCTGAATTTTATTATCTTTTCACCATTATCATTAAATTTTCGAGTCTTATATACATTCTTAGAGTCTTTCTTGCATTAGTATAAAAAAAAAAAATCAGTTTCGAAATTTAATCTTAAACTTGGACCTAGGAGGATAAAATTCACTAGGGGTAAAAGTAAGTTAAAAAAAAAAAAAAAGGAAAGTGTTTGTTTGATCTAGTGCAAGAAAGCTCCCAAGGACAATTGGTGAACCCCTTCTTATCAGCCCTAGTCGACATACCCTATCCCAAACACATACACCTCCACAAAATTGAAACCCTACCCTGCAACTACAACGTCCTAACTTAAAGGTTTTCAATCAAAAGAGGTAAATTTCCAAGTTTCTTTTGTTTTTCTTTATTTCTCTTTGTGTCGAGCACTTCTCCCCATTGTCGAGTGCTCTTGTGTGTGTGTCGAGGAGATCTCCCCTGGTCGAGTCTCTTTTTGTGAGTGTCGAGTGATCTCAGCCCATGCCGAGTGATCTCTTGGTTGTGTCGAGTTGAATTCTTGCAAATACCCATCTGTTTTGCTTGAATTGTTTGTTAATTGCTTAGTCGAAGTACTGATTTCCTTGATCAAGTGCTTTCTTTGAGCTGTCGAGTACCACAATCCTTTTGTCGAGTACTTTGGTTGTTTGTTTCAGTCACTACATACTTTGATTGCTTTGTTCTTTGCTTGAGTGTTGATTTGCCCAAAGCGGATTGCCCCAACAAGCGTGACATACCAATTAGAGAGGGAGTGTGAGCGAAACACTTGTGAGGTTGTTTTTATTTTTCTAACTTTTACATAGTTCTTTGTTTGTTGCTTTGAGATGTCTAATAGCCAGGGAAATGACTGGTACACTACCTTTATGGAGAACATGGCTAAGATGAATGCAAGCATGGCTAAGATGAATGCAAGCATGGCTAAGATAAACATGGCTAAGATAAATGAGGACTTGGAGAGGACGAATAAACGATTGGCAGCCCTGGGTTATCAAGTTATCCCTGGATTTAAAGTTCCATCTAATGAAAGGGAAGAACCTCATCCTATTCCTCCTAATAATGTTATTCAACATCATGTTTCTTCTAGCATAGATGCTTCTCTTATTGCTGAAATTAAAGAGCATGTTGATAATAGTGATCAAGATCTTAATTTAATTGCCTATGATGATAATGTTTGCATTGAATCTGAGCATAATGATTCTTTGATTGATAGTAAGGTTTTAAGTGATTGTGATGATAATCAAAGCAAAGATTTATGTCATACTACATACTTAGAAAAAGGCAAAGTTTCTACCATGATCATTGATGAGGAAACTTCTTCTACTATTGCTAGCATTGAGTTAATTGAAAATTCAACCTTGGAAAAGGATGAAAACTTGCTAGCTTTGGATGGAAATTTAGGGATTATTGACCAAGTTAAAGTGCATATTACGTTAGAACATAATGATGATATAAAATATGAATTATGCACTCATAAAGTTTCTTTTCTTGATTTTGGAGATGAAGCTGAGATAATATCCATCGAGGAGTGGTCAATCCCTACACCAATCAGCCTTGACAAGGGTTTCCATGGACATGTGGTATTCGATCCAGGAGCTCGTGTGGATGCCTTTGCGGAATCAAATGCGACTTTGGATTCGAGGACGAATCCTTTTCAAGAAAGGGAGATTGATGTGGGACCATCCAAGCCATCATCAAAGACACCTCCGGACATACCTATGATTCGAGATTATGAGGATGATGTCCTTCTCAAGAGGAAGAAGAAGGCTCCACCATGGGAAGAAGTCCCAAGGTGCAAGCTTGAATTAAATGACGTTTTGGTTCGTTCATAGTTATTTGACAGCTTTTCGACGTCTCTGTAAAATGGGTCGTAAGGATTCAATATTTATCGGATTGAGGCGTGCCATACCTTGTTGGAACGAGGACGAAGAGATCTACAACTTTGCTGTTGAAGGTTTTTCCAGATTCGTCCTATAGCTTGGCTGAAACCCACATTCTTTGAGCTGCTGCTGGTTTTGACGGGATTTTGTTAAGTTTGGAACATTATGTTTATTTCCTATTTTTAGTATTTCTTTTACTTAAGTTATTTTAGGAAACTTTAAGGTTATTTTTATTATTTCCATTAGATGTTAGTTTTATCTTATTTTATCATCTAACTCGGCCCAACAGCCCTGCGTGGCCTATATATTCCGAGTTCTCCTATTGTAATTCAATTAGAACATTATGAATAGAATTTAGATCTCTCAAATTGTGTGAAACACATGGAGTGTCTTGTTGATCCAACTAGAGCTGTGCTCGTTGATCAAGAATTGGTATCTATCTAGCTTGGTTTGCTTTGCCGTTCATCAACTTCGCAAGACTTGGTGAATCTAGTATCCACAAGCCCCCTTCTGGTGCTTCAAGTTGTCCGCTTGATTGTGTCGGATTGTAGAGGCGGGTTGTGTAGGCATTGGTATTGGTTCCTACCCTCTGAGGAGGCCTGGGGTCTTTATCTTGTGCTACATAGATCGACTCAGTCCTTATCAGGTCGTGTCTTTCCATTCTTGTTCTTGAATTTCGAGTCTTGCATCTTTCTTTAAGACTCTTTGCTGCGTTCTTTGCTTTCTTGATCAATCTTGAACCTTTCTTGATCATTCTTGATTGTTTTTTGCAGATCTTGAATCATCTCTTTGAGTCTTGTTAGAGTCGACATCAACAGCCCTTGGTTCTTGGTGTTTCTTGCGTTTCTTGAGTCATTCTTGTTTAGTTCTTGCTTGTTGTCGAAGATCGGACCAACCCACGGCTAACCCCGTATCAAATGCTATTCAACATCATGTTTCTTATAGCTTAGATGCTTCTCTTATTGCTGAAATTGTAGAGCATGTTGATAATAATGATCAAGTTCTTAATTTACTTGCCTATGATAATGATGATTGCCTTGAACATGAGCATGTTGATTCTTTGATTGATTTAAATGTTCAACCTATACCCTGTGCTGATAATCAAAGCAAAGATTTGTGTCAAACTACATGCTTAGAAGAAGACATAGTTTCTAATATGATCATTGATGATGAAACTTCTTCTACTATTGTTAGCATTGAGTTAATTGAAAATTCAGCCTTGAAAAAGGAAGAAAACTTGCTAGCATTGGATGGAAACTTAGGGATTAATGACCAAGCTCAAGTGTATATTAAGTTAGAACATCATGAAGATGACATGAAATATGAATTATGCACTAATAAAGTTTCTTTTCTTGATTTTGTAGATGAAGCTGAGACAATAACCATCGAGGAGTGGTCAATCTCTACACCAATCGTTCTTGAGATGGATTTCCATGGACATGTGGTATTCGATCCAGGAGCTCGTGCGGATGCCTTTGCGGAATCAAATGCGACCTTGGATTCGAGGACGAATCCTTTTCAAGAAAGGGAGATTGATGCGGGACCATCCAAGCCATCATCAAAGACACCTCCGGACACACCTATGATTCGAGATTATGAGGATGATGTCCTTCTCAAGAGGAAGAAGAAGGCTCCACCATGGGAAGAAGTCCCAAGGTGCAAGCTTGGATTAAATGACGTTTTGGTTCGTACATAGTCATTTGATAGCTTTTCGACGTCTCTGTAAAATGGGTCGTACGGATTCAATATTTATCGGATTGAGGTGTGCCATACCTTGTTGGAACGAGGACGAAGAGATCTACAACTTTGCTGTTGAAGGTTTTTCCAGATTCGACCTCGAGATTGGACGAAAATGCACATCTTTGCAAGCTGTCACTGTTTTGACGGGAATGGATCCTATTAGGCCGAAATTGGGCTTTTCTACATGTTATTTTTAGAGACCTTATTTACTTATGTTTTAGGTGTTTAATTTAGTTGTTTATTTTATTCACTTAAATCGGCCCATCAGGCTTTAGAGTAGTCTATATATTTCGATTTCATACATTGTAAACATTCAGCTTTCAATGAATAGAATTAGTTCTCTCAAACTTGTGTGAAACACATTGAGTGATGTTGATCCAACTAGAGCTGTCCTTGTTGATCACGAATTGGTATCTATCTCAGCTTGGTTTGCTTTGTGTTCATCAACTTCGCAAGACTTGGTGATCCTAGTATCCACAAGCCCCCTCCTTGTGCTTCAAGTTGTCCGCTTGATTGTGTAGGGTTGTAGAGGCGGGTTGTGTAGTCATTGGTATTGGTTCCTACCCTCTGAGGAGGCCTGGGGTCTTTATCTTGTTCTGCATAGATCGACTCAGTCCATATCAGGTCGTGTCTTTCCATTCTTGTTCTTTAATTTCGAGTCTTGCTGCGTTCTTGAGAATCTTGATCGATCTTGATTACTTCTTGGTCGAATCTTGCTGATCTTGTTGAGTCTTTATTCGTTCTTGCTTCCGTTCTTGATCTTTCTTGATTGTTTCTTGCAGATCTTGAATCGTCTGTTTGAGTCTTGTTCAGTTCTTGAGTCTTTCTTTGAGTTCTTGCTTGATTGTCGAAGATCGGACCATCCCACGGCTATCCCCGTATCAGATGGTCATCTCGCCCCATGGAAAGTGGAAGGAGCTGGTCTTCGGGTGCCAATGCTCCAGGAAGGCGGTGCAAGTGAACTCGTCCACACACTCCCAATAGAGGGACCTCAGCTGCGGGATGCCCTATGGGATAAGATCCTGCACCCAGGTCCCCGGGCCCTAAAAAATGTATCGGTCGAACGGCAGCATGTGAGTCGCCCGATGGTGGAACTTCAACAGCGGCAGATCCACAGTCGGCTCCCTCCGCACCCGGTACGCTCGGTGATGCCTGTAAGACACCAGCAGATCTCCCGGTGGTAAGAATGGGTAGACCTACCCCCCCCCCCCCCCCCCCCCCCCCCGCCCGTCAGGCTGCCCCCTATCCCTCCTGTGGCACGTCCTGCCCCTCGGGTTGCCTCTCCTGACTGTCGCCGACCTCCTCCGCGACGTCAGGGATGCAGTCATCCGCGACGTCAGGAATGCAGTCATCCGCCGAAGCCAAAAAAATCGCCGGTGGTATCTATGAGGATGTAGAAGCCTCCGCGTCGTAGGTGCCGGATGTAGAAGCCTCCAGAACGTCAGACGTAGATGCCTCGGGGATGGTGGGGGGTAGACAAGCAGGTGGTCTACCCATGTCGGCCCATCGACCCGCAACTACATCCGTGACGCAGCTGCTGAGAGTAAACGCGTCCTCCAACGACGGCTGCTGCCCCTCCGTCGCACCGCCAGAAGGATCGAAAGAAGGCAGATCTCCCCAGAAGATGTCATCCTCGTCGGCCGGCGGGGGGAGGGGGTGTCCCCATCGACTGCTGGTAGCCCTCTCCAGACATCAGGAGATCATCTACTGTGACTCTCTCCTCCGGTATCTGACTGACCGCTGTCCGGTCGCCGAACCTAACTGGTCGGAGGGTACCATCCCCCCTCAAAAGCCTCCCTACTTGTTATTATGAAATGTTGAGAACCTGTTACTTTCTATATGCTAATTTATTTCATCCAGCTGGCTATTAATGTCTTTTAATATATTTTAATGTTTTGTATTTTAATGTATTTTAATATCTTTTAATGTCTTTTAATATATTTTAATGTATTTTAATATCTTTTAATGTCTTTTAATATATGTTAATATATATTTAGCATCGCCTTTAATGTTTTTTTATTGTATTTGAATTTTAATGTATGTATTAATATTTTAATGTTTTTTATTTTAATATATTTTTAATGACTTTTAATGTTATTCTATTGTCTTTTGATTTATTTTAAATTATTTTTATGTGTTTTAATATATTTAAATATGTATTAATTGCTTATAATTATTTTATTATCTTTGAATTTTAATGTATTTTAATGAAGTTTGTACTTTTTGTACAAAATATAATTGAATCTATCAAACTATTTTATAGACCATAAAAACTATATACGATCAAATCCATAAAACTATAAACTATAAACATATAACAAATCATAATAACTATATACTATCAATTATAATATATCAAATTATATTATAAAACTCCCCCACCTCCGCCTGCGCCACCACCTCCGCCTCCACTGGCACCATCTGCGCCACCACCTCCGCCTCCACTGGCACCGCCGCCGCCTCCATCTCTCTCCGGCTCCATCTCTCTCTCTCTCTATGTGTTTCTCTCTCTCTCTCTCTCTCTTTCTCTCTCTCTCTCTCTCTAGCGCTCTCTCTCTCCGGCAATCTCTCTCTCTAATCTCGTCGATCGCCGGCCTCTCTCTTTCTCTCTTGGATCTGGAATTGGGAACGACGAAGCACGTCGGCTTCGAATTTAGAAGACGTGCAAGCACGTGTTTAAAAAAAATAAATTAAAACGTGCTTGCACGTCCGGGCTCGGGTGGTTGCAAACCCACCTGTACGTCCTTGTGGATTTGCGGTGTATATAGCCGAAACGAAAGTAATTGGAGTTAATTAATGATGGTGAGGGTTGTCCAAATATTAGATATTGTTCTTTTTCGTAGCCCACAAATATAAATTTGGATTTGGTGGGGGTAAAATCAGATCGACAAAAATCTAGCAACAAAAGTGGGAGTCCTTTCGGTCTCAGATTTACAACAATTGTGAGCCAAAATACTCCTCTAATCTATTCTCATATATCTAATCTGTTTGTCACATGCAACTCCCATCCATCCCTTTCCCATTCCTCCGGTGAATGATGTTAATGTGACATCTCATCTCTATTTCTTGATTTCAATTCAATACTTATCTCCCTTTGTTTCCCACTTGCTTTTGTTTTTATTTTTCGGTCAGCTTGATTACATGCTATTTTGTGTTGATAAAATGTCGATCAAGTGTTCATACGAATTTATAGCGTCCAAAATAGACTTACAATAACTCGATTTGTTCATTTACGATAGGTTGTGATTGCAATTTAAATCAAATAAAATAAAACAAAACAAAAAATCATTATGTATTGTGGTGGACGACAAAGTCTATTTAGCCAACTTTTCGATCAATAACTATGAGTATAGTTGTACATAAAGATATCTAGCAAACATTACATTGTAATTAGGCTAGATATCCAGGGGTATTTTGGTCATTTCTGGCGTCAGTTGTGAGCCTCCTTTAGTAGCTGAGTGTGAGAGCGGAAAATGTTGTTACAACAAATTGAAACCCAGTTTTTGCTCTCTTGCTTGCTTATCAATGGCGATTTTTGTTCTTCATTGTGATTGGTTTCTTTTGCTTGCAATTTACATTTCTTTCATTCAAATGGTATTAGAGCTCAAGAATTGATCCTTGATTGACCTCTGTTTTTGGATTCTGGTGTTGATTTCGTTGGTGGATCTCGATCTTTTGTGATAAAGGCGTAGATCTCGTTGTTGTTGTTGATCTCATGGTTGGACGAGGGTATGGAAATCAACATGGACAAGGATCTGGCTGGTCCTCATAGAGATGGTGGTGCCGGTCGTGGCACATTCGTTGTTGTACTCCACCTGCACCTGGTGGAGCTTCTCGGGGATGGAATTTCCCCCCAAATTGAATGCAATTGGGCGATGTTGCTCAAGGTATGGCTGGAGCTCATGTCAATCCATATTTCCTTTCAAATTCATATCATCCTGGAATGGTATTAGTGTCAAATCCGTTTAATGGCTTGAATTTTACAAGTTGGAACCGTGGTATAAAAATGGCACTTGGTGCGAAAGCCAAGTTAGGTTTTATAACTAGTTGTTGTATGAAACCTCTCGAGGAAAGTGAGGATTATGAGAAATGGATGAGAGCAGATACCATGGGCATGTGCTGGAAGCTCAATTCCATGAATCATGAAGTTGCTGAAAGCTTTATGTATGTTGAATCTGATCGAGAGCTTTGGAATGAAATCAGGGAAAGGTTCCATGAATCAAATGATCCTTTGGTATATCAACTAAGGGGAGATTTGGATAACATTAGACAAGAAAATCTTTATGTAGGCGCCTATTTTGGGAAACTAAAGAAAATCTGGGATGAGATTCAATTTCTTGATGCTATTCCAAGTTATACTTGTGAAGGTTTTAATAATTGCAGTTGTGGATTACTGAAGAAAATGTTGGAGAGAGAGTAGAAAGCCAAAGTCATGCAGTTCCTCATGGGATTGAATGATGTGTATGAAAATTTCAGAAGCAATGTATTGTCTAAAGATCCAATGCCAGGGATTAACAAAGTCGTTCAAATGGCTACACAGATAGAAAGGTTTAAAGGTGTTACAAACTCTATTCAAGCTGAAACTAATGCTCTTGTTGTGACTAAGTTTGGGCAACTTGAAGTAGAAGCTAATGCAGTAAACAAATTTTGTGTTGGAGAGTCTTCAAAGCAGAATGATCAGTACAGGAGAGACTATAAGAAAGCTAAGTTTGATAGGTTGTGTGATCATTGTGGTGAAAGGGGTCACACGAAGGATTATTGTTTCAAGTTAATTGTCTATCCTAAATGGTTTAGAGGAGGCAAAGATGATGACAAACCTAAGCCTCCCAAGAAGTTTGCTGCACAAATGGAGAGTAGTCAACATGATAGTCCTTTTGATGGTTTGAGAATGGAAGTGAAACTTGATCAGGCCATGGTGAATACAGTATTTCAAGAGATATTAAAGATGATGAAAGGAAAATCTCACGTGGAGAGTATTGATAGCTCTGCAAAACAGGCTATGGTCCACTTTACAGGTATCCTAAATGTTTCTTTTCTTATTGGAACTGATAAAGCTCATAATGATGCTTGGATTGTGGATTCTAGGGCCACTGATCATATTGCCTTTGACAAAGCTATATTTTCTGATGTTGTTGATTTGTCTTATCCTATTTTGCTTGGTTTTCCTGATGGGAATAATCTTAGAGTCTGCCAGATTGGAAATGTCATATTGAGTGACACTTTGGTTTTGCACAATGTGCTCTTGGTGCCTCGATTCAGGCACAACCTGTTATCAGTCTCTAAGATTGTTCATGATCAGCACTCAAGGTTCAATTTTGATTCTATGTCATGTTGGTTACAGAACCTTACAACTAACCATGTGATTGCTACTGGAACGAATGTTCCAAAAATTGCTTGGCGGATGCTCGGTGGCTATATAGAGTCAAGGATCTAGGCGAATTGTGCGGGGTCGAGACAGATTTACTATTTTGAGATGTATTTTTAATCCTAGGTCATATTCAATACGTATATAAAATAATAAAGTTTAATTCATAACATATATATATATATAACTTTAATTAGTAGTCTAGGCGTTAACAACGGGAGTTAGGTCGCGAGTTAGAGGACTATGGGAGTGAGGGATCAAGAGTAAGAGAGAGAATAGAGGTTTAGAACTAAGAGAGAGATCGACATGTGGGGATGTTAAGAGTTAAAAGCTCAAAATGGTTTTTTTCACTAACTCGCCAAACCCGCAAGGCCCCCAAGACCTTGCGGGTGACCTTCAAGGGTTTAGGCGACTAAACTTAAAACGTGGGGGACCTTCAAGGGTCTAGGCGGGGGTCTAGGCGGAGGCCCATACCTTTTTTTAGAACAATGACTACAACTGAAGCAAAAGGTTTATATATGTTGAAGACTGCTGGTGTTGAGAAGCTGAAGATTTCAAGTTTTAGTTCTTTGAATAATGTTCAGTTAAATTGTAATAAGATGCAGATCATGCATGCTAGACTTTGATGCGGGACCATCTTCTACAGCTCCAGACACACCCATCATACTTGGAGAAGGGCCAATGACTCGAGCTAGAGCTAAGAAGTTTCAGAGAGACTCATTCAACTTCGTGGGTCATGCTTTGTTCTCGAGCAAGGTTCAACTCCCCGAGCCAACGATGAAGACATATATGTGCATTGAAGTGCATGAAGAGGCCGAGCCACCTTAGAGCATGCTTGGGCCGAATTTTATTAAGTGTTATGTCTAATTTCAGCTTATGAACATTATTGGGCTGAATTGGGCTTTTATTAGTTATTCGTTTTAAAACCTTATTTACTTATGTTCTTAGGTTTATTTAATTAGGCCCATTAGTAGTTAGATCTATCTTATTCTATCTTCTATCCCTTAGAATCGGCCAGAACTAGGAGTAAGGCCTAGTTTGCGGATGGTGGAACTATTCTTATGCGCCTTTGCAAGAGCTTGAGCATGTTGAGTGAAGAGCTTAAAGCTTCTCTTCCATCGAACATTCTCGCTCTTCTTGAGGAGTTTAAGGATGTGTTTCCCGATGACATACCACCAGGTCTACCCCCCTATTCGTGGAATTGAGCATCAAATTGATCTTATTCCAGGGGCTACATTGCCTAATCGACATGCGTATCGTATGAATCCCACTGAGACCCAAGAGGTCCAGACCCAAGTCCAGGAACTGTTGGATAAGGGTTATATTCGAATTAGCTTAAGTCCTTGTGCTGTGCCTGTGTTATTAGTCCCTAAGAAAGATGGATCATGGAGAATGTGTGTGGATTGTAGGGCTATTAATAACATTACTATTAAATATCGTCACCCTATTCCCAGATTAGATGATATGCTAGATGAGTTACATGGAGCTTCTATATTTTCTAAAATTGATCTTAGAAGTGGCTATCATCAAATTAGAATGAAAAAGGGAGATGAATGGAAAACAGCCTTTAAGACTAAGCTAGGCTTATATGAGTGGTTGGTTATGCCTTTTGGTTTAACTAATGCTCCTAGCACTTTTATGCGCATAATGAATCATGTGCTTCGAGATTTCATTGGAAAGTTTGTTGTTGTTTATTTTGATGATATTCTGATTTATAGCAAGTCTTCTAATGAACATGAATCACGTCTTAGAGAAGTGCTTAAAACGCTAAGAATTGAACGCTTGTATTCTAATTTAAAGAAGTGTGAATTATGTAATGAACAAGTGTCTTTTCTTGGATTTGTAGTAAGCTCGAAAGGACTGCGTGTCGATGAGGCTAAGATCAAGGCGATCCAAGAATGGCCAACACCCACCAACATCGGCCATGTACGCAGCTTCCAAGGATTGGCGAGCTTCTATCGTCGATTTGTGCGAGATTTCAGCACCATCTCGGCACCCCTCACTGAGCTCACGAAAAAGAGGAGTGAATTCACATGGGGAGCAGCTCAGGAGGAAGCTTTCAACACACTAAAGGACAAGCTAACCCATGCGCCACTTCTAGCTCTTCCCGACTTTACTCAGCCCTTTGAAGTAGAGTGTGATGCTAGCGGAGTTGGAATTGGAGGAGTCCTTATGCAGGGAGGTAAGCCTATTGCTTTCTTTTCTGAGAAGTTGAAAGGTGCTTGTCTTAATTACTCTACCTATGATAAGGAATTGTATGCTTTGTTTAGAGTACTTAAGACATGGTCTCACTATCTATGGCCTAGCGAGTTTATTCTTAGGACTGATCATGAATCATTGAAACACTTTAAAAGCCAAGATAAACGTGATAGGAGGCATGGTAGATGGATGGAATTTATTGAAACATTTCCTTATGTGATTAAGTATAAGAAAGGCAAAGACAATGTGGTTGCTGATGCATTATCTAGAAGACATGTTCTTTTAACCACTTTGGATTCTAGAGTCTTAGGCTTTGTTTACATAAAGGAATTGTATGAATCTGATTTGGATTTTGGTGAACATTTTCGAAAATGCTTAGAGAAGGGTCCTAATGACAGCTTTTATATACATGAAGGATTCTTATTTCGAAAAGATCAAGTGTGCATTCCTAGATGTTCTCTACGATTATTACTTGTTAGTGAAGCCCATAGTGGTGGATTAATGGGACATTTTGGTAGAGATAAGACATATAACACACTGAAATCACACTTTTATTGGCCACATATGCTTAGGGATGTAGAACATTGCCTTAAGAGATGTATAGATTGCATTAAAGCCAAAGCTAACCTTATGCCTCATGGCCTTTATACACCACTGCCGACCCCCTCAGCCCCTTGGGAAGACATATCCATGGATTTCATAGTTGGGTTGCCTAGAACTAAGAAGGGGAGATGATGCGGGACCATCCAAGCCATCATCAAAGACACCTCCGGACACACCTATGATTCGAGGTTATGAGGATGATGTCCTTCTCAAGAGGAAGAAGAAGGCTCCACCATGGGAAGAAGTCCCAAGGTGCAAGCCAAGGTGCAAGCTTGGATTAAATGGCGTTTTGGTTCGTTCATAGTCATTTGACAGCTTTTCGACGTCTCTGTAAAATGGGTCGTACGGATTCAATATTTATCGGCTTGAGGCGTGCCATACCTTGTTGGAACGAGGACGAAGAGATCTGCAACTTTGCTATTGAAGGTTTTTCCAGATTCGACCTCGAGATTGGACGAAAATGCACATCTTTGCAAGCTGTCACTGTTTTGACGGGAATGGATCCTATTAGGCCGAAATTGGGCTTTTCTACATGTTATTTTTAGAGACCTTATTTACTTATGTTTTAGGTGTTTAATTTAGTTGTTTATTTTATTCACTTAAATCGGCCCATCAGGCATTAGAGTAGTCTATATATTTCGATTTCATACATTGTAAACATTCAACTTTCAATGAATAGAATTAGTTCTCTCAAACTTGTGTGAAACACATTGAGTGATGTTGATCCAACTAGAGCTGTGCTCGTTGATCACGAATTGGTATCTATCTCAGCTTGGTTTGCTTTGTGTTCATCAACTTCGCAAGACTTGGTGATCCTAGTATCCACGAGCCCCCTCCTTGTGCCTACAAGTTGTCCGCTTGGTTGTGTAGGGTTGTAGAGGCGGGTTATATAGTCATTGGTATTGGTTCCTACCCTCTGAGGAGGCCTGGGGTCTTTATCTTGTTCTATATAGATCGACTCAGTCCATATCAGGTCGTGTCTTTCAATTCTTGCTCTTGAATTTCGAGTATTGCATCTTTCTTTAGAGTCTTTGCTGCGTTCTTGGTTTTCTTGATCGATCTTGAACCTTTCTTGGTCGAATCTTGTTGTTCTTGTTGAGTTCTTGATCTTTCTTGATTGTTTCTTGCAGATCTTGAATCGTCTCTTTGAGTCTTGCTAGAGTCGACATCAACAGCCCATTGGTTCTTGGTGTTTCTTGCGTTCCTTGAGTCTTTCTTGTTTAGTTCTTGCTTGTTGTCGAAGATCGGACCAACCCACGGCTAACCCGGTATCAAATTGGTATTGATGCGGGACCATCCAAGCCATCATCAAAGACACCTCCGGACACACCTATGATTCGAGATTATGAGGATGATGTCCTTCTCAAGAGGAAGAAGAAGGCTCCACCATGGGAAGAAGTCCCAAGGTGCAAGCTTGGATTAAATGACGTTTTGGTTCGTTCATAGTCATTTGACAGCTTTTCGACTTCTCTGTAAAATGGGTCGTACGGATTCAATATTTATCGGATTGAGGCGTGCCATACCTTGTTGGAACGAGGACGAAGAGATCTACAACTTTGCTGTTGAAGGTTTTTCCAGATTCGACCTCGAGATTGGACGAAAATGCACATCTTTGCAAGCTCTCACTGTTTTGACGGGAATGGATCCTATTAGGCCGAAATTGGGCTTTTCTACATGTTATTTTTAGAGACCTTATTTACTCATGTTTTAGGTGTTTAATTTAGTTGTTTATTTTATTCACTTAAATCGGCCCATCAGGCTTTAGAGTAGTCTATATATTTCGATTTCATACATTGTAAACATTTAGCTTTCAATGAATAGAATTAGTTCTCTCAAACTTGTGTGAAACACATTGAGTGATGTTGATCCAACTAGAGCTGTGCTCGTTGATCACGAATTGGTATCTATCTCAGCTTGGTTTGCTTTGTGTTCATCAACTTCGCAAGACTTGGTGATCCTAGTATCCACGAGCCCCCTCCTTGTGCTTCAAGTTGTCCGCTTGATTGTGTAGGGTTGTAGAGGCGGGTTGTGTAGTCATTGGTAATGGTTCCTACCCTCTGAGGAGGCCTGGGGTCTTTATCTTGTTCTATATAGATCGACTCAGTCCATATCAGGTCGTGTCTTTCAATTCTTGCTCTTGAATTTCGAGTCTTGTATCTTTCTTTAGAGTCTTTGCTGCGTTCTTGGTTTTCTTGATCAATCTTGAACCTTTCTTGGTCGAATCTTGTTGTTCTTGTTGAGTTCTTGATCTTTCTTGATTGTTTCTTGCAGATCTTGAATCGTCTCTTTGAGTCTTGCTAAAGTCCACATCAACAGCCCATTGGTTCTTGGTGTTTCTTGCGTTTCTTGAGTCTTTCTTGTTTAGTTCTTGCTTGTTGTCGAAGATCGGACCAACCCACGGCTAACCCCGTATCAAATTGGCATCAGAGCTTTGGTTTCCGACATCAAGATTGAGTCTTTTTCTTTTCTAAACACAAAAACCACAAAAAAAAAAGAGTCCTTTTCTTGCTTTGGTTATTTACTTCTTGCAATTTCTTTATTGATTCTTGCACTAATCTTGAGTTTGTGATTGTTTGTGGTTGCATAGCCTAAACACAAGCCTACCTGAGACCGTGGAGTCGACCAGATCAGTGCACACACCCCTTGTGTTCACTCTCCTAGCCGACGGCAAGCTTCTTGTCCCCATAGTCGAGCAAGCTTTGGTCGACAGCCCCACATCCACACCAAGAAACCCTAGTTTGCTATCTTTCTGTCTTTGTTCTATCTTTGGAATTTTGATTTATCTTTTATCTAATTCCATTTATCTATTGCCTATCAAAATTCAGATTTTTAAAGTTGTTAGATTTAATTCCATTATATCTATCAACTATCACAAAAAGGAACAAGATAGATCTTATTACCTAAATTAGCCATTCTATCTATATCTTTGCATTAGGGCTGAATTTTGTTATCTTTTCACCACTTTCATCAAATTTTCGAGTCCTATACACTATTTTGAGTCTTTTCTTGCATTAGATTCAGATTTGAAAAAAAGAAAGAGAGAAAAACAGATCCGAAAATTGATCTCTTGGTTGTGTCGAGTAGAGCTCAGCCCCTGCCGAGTGATCTCTTTTGTTGTGTCGAGTACTGATTTTCCTTGATCAAGTGCTCTCCTTGCTTTGTCGAGTACTACAGCCCTTGTTGAGTACTCTTGTGTGTTGTTTCATTCATTCTCTTGATTCGTATACTTTGATTGCTTTGTTCTTTGCTTGGTTGTTGATTTGCCCAAAGCGGATTGCCCCAACAAGCGTGACATACCAATTAGAGAGGGAGTGTGAGCGAAACACATTGTGAGGTTGTTTATATTTCTCTAACCTTTACATAGTTCTTTGTTTGTTACTTTGTGATGTCTACTAACCAGGGCAATGACTGGTACAATACCGTCATGGAGAAGTTAGCTAAGATAGATAAAAGCTTGACGGCAATAGAGCTTCAGCGTTTTGGCTCTAATACGGTGTTCGGACAAGGAGTCCCACCTAAAGCTGAAGTGCCATCTAATGAAAGGGCAGAATCTCATCCTATTCCCCTTACTAATGCTATTCAACATCATGTTTCTTCTAGTATAAATGCTTCTTTTATTGCTGAAAATGTAGAGCATGTTGTTAGTAATGGATCAAGATGTTAGTTTACTTGCCTATGATCATGAAAATTGCGTTGACTATGAGCATGAAGATTCTTTGATTGTAAGTAATGTTTTAAGTGTACCTATACCCTGTGCTGATAATCAAAGCAAAGATTTGTGTCAAACTACATTGATACGGGGTTAGCCGTGGGTTGGTCCGATCTTCGACAACAAGCAAGAACTAAACAAGAAACAAAAACGCAGCAATGTAAGACTCCAAGAACTCGATCAAGAATTGATCAAGAACTCAAGAAAGACACGAAAACAGTAAGAACAAAAGAGAAAGACTCGAAAGTGAATGCAAGAATGGAAAGACACGACCTGATAGGGACTGAGTCGATCTATGCAGAACAAGATAAAGACCCCAGGCCTCCTCAGAGGGTAGGAACCAATACCAATGCCTACACAACCCGCCTCTACAATCCGACACAATCAAGCGGACAACTTGAAGCACCAGAAGGGGGCTTGTGGATACTAGATTCACCAAGTCTTGCGAAGTTGATGAACAGCAAAGCAAACCAAGCTAGATAGATACCAATTCGTGATCAACGAGCACAGCTCTAGTTGGATCAACAAGACACTCCATGTGTTTCACACAATTTGAGAGATCTAAATTCTATTCATAATGTTCTTATTGAATTACAATAGGAGAACTCGGAATATATAGGCCACGCAGGGCTGTTGGGCCGAGTTAGATGATAGAATAAGATAAAACTAACATCTAATGGAAATAATAAAAATAACCTTAAAGTTTCCTAAAATAACTTAAGTAAAAGAAATACTAAAAATAGGAAATAAACAAAATGTTAAAAACATAATTAAATCCCGTCAAAACCAGCAGCAGCTCAAAGAATGTTGATTTCGGCCAAGCTATAGGACGAATCTGGAAAAACCTTCAACAGCAAAGTTGTAGATCTCTTCGTCCTCGTTCCAACAAGGTATGGCACGCCTCAATCCGATAAATATTGAATCCGTACGACCCATTTTACAGAGATGTCGAAAAGCTGTCAAATGACTATGAACGAACCAAAACGTCATTTAATCCAAGCTTGCACCTTGGGACTTCTTCCCATGGTGGAGCCTTCTTCTTTCTCTTGAGGATGACTTCCTTCTCACGAGCTCGAATCATAGGTGTATCCGGAGGTGTCTTGGATGGTGTCTTGGATGGTCCCGCATCAATCTCCCTTTCTTGAAAAGGATTCGTCCTCGAATCCAAGCTCATATATGATTCCGCACATGCAGCCACACGAGCTCCTGGATCGAACACCTCATGTCCATGGAAACTCATCTCAAGACCATTAGAGGTCACTACAACACCAAGAAAAGAAAATTGATTAGTGCATAATTCATAAGTCACATTATCTTCAATATGCTCTAGCGTAATATGCACTTTAGATTGGTTATTCATCTCTAAGTTTCCATCCAAAACTAGCAAGTTTTCTTCCTTTTTCAAGGCTAAATTTTCAATTAATTTAAGGCTAGTAATAGGAGAAGAATTTTCACCATCAATGATCATATTACAAAATTTGCCTTTTTCTAAGCATGTAGTATGACACAAATCTTCTCTTGGATTATTACAAGGCATAGATTGAACACTTAAAACATTAGTAATAATCAAAGAATCTTCATGCTCATATTCAATGCAATCTTCTTGATCATAGGCAAGTAAATTAACATCTTGATCATTATTAAGATGCTCTTTAATTTCATCAACAAACTGAATATCTATGCTAGGAGAAACATTAAGTTGATTAGAAATAGGATGAGTTTCTTCCCTTTTAATTGGTGGCACTTCATCTCTAGGTGGGACTCCTTGTCCAAACACCGTATTAGAGCCAAAACGCTGAAGCTCTATTGTCGTCAAGCTTTTATCCAACTTAACCAATTCTTCATTGGTTTTCACCACATTCTCATTTACCTTAGCTAACATCGCCATGAAGGTATTGTACCAATCATTGCCCTGATTATTAGACATCACAAAGAAAAGACAAACACGGAACTATGTGAAAAAATAGTAAAAATATAAACACCTCACAATTGTGTTTCGCTCACACTCCCTCTCTAATTGGTATGTCACGCTTGTTGGGGCAATCCGCTTTGGGCAAATCAACACTCAAGCAAAGACTTAGCAACACAAGGTAAGAGATCAAGAGAATGGAAAGAAACAAACAACCGAAAAAAAAACCAACAGGACAAAAGTATCGAGTCGGTAGGACAAAGTATCGAGTCGGTAGTTTCACAACAGAAGCAAAGTATGGACTCGGTATGCCAAGATATCGACTCGGTATGTGGGGTATCGACTCGGTATGTGAGGTATCGACTCGGTACCTTGGGGTTTCCAGCACTCGACACACACACAACACTGCACTCGACAGGGGTCAAGAGCAACTCGATATGGACTCAAAAGCACTCGATCAAGGGATCAAGCACTCGACAATGCTGAAAAACAAATAAAATAAAAGAAAACTAAGGAAATATGGAAATTTACCTCTTTTGATTGAAAACCTTTAAGTTAGGATGTTGTAGTTGCAAGGTAGGGTTTCAATTTTGTGGAGATAATGTGTTTAAGGATTTATGAATGTCGACTAGGGCTGAGAAAAAGGGTTCATCAATTGTCCTTGGGAGCTTTCTTGCACTAGATCAAACAAACATTTTCCTCTCTTTTTTTTTTTTGACTTACTTTTACCCCTAGTGAATTTTTATCCTCCTAGGTCCAAGTTTTAATGTAATTTTCAAAACTGATTTTTTTTTTTTTTTTATACTAATGCAAGAAAGACTCTAATATGTATGAAGGACTCGAAAATTCTGAATGAATGGTGATAGAAATAAAAATTTCAGCCCTAATGCAAAGATATAGATAACAAATGGCTAATTTAGGTAATAGGATCTATCTTTTGCCTTAATAGATATTTGATAGATAAAATAATTATATCCACCAAAAATCAGAATTTAAATAGGCAATAGATAATATGAAAATAGATATAGATAGATCAAAGT
This sequence comes from Persicaria tinctoria, assembly GCA_037127255.1. Taxonomy (NCBI): domain Eukaryota; kingdom Viridiplantae; phylum Streptophyta; class Magnoliopsida; order Caryophyllales; family Polygonaceae; genus Persicaria; species Persicaria tinctoria. The sequence continues at coordinate 63,159,195 of JBANSL010000002.1, read as the reverse complement.
TCCAAAGATAGAACAAAGGATAGAAAAGATAACAAACTAGGGTTTGCTTTGTGTGGAGGCTGATTTTCGGCCAAGAGAAACTATGGGGACACTTTGTGCCGTCGGCTAGGGTGTACACAAAAGGATGTGTGCACTGACTTGGTCGACTCCACGGTCTCGGCTAGGCTTTGTGTTTAGGCTATGCAACCACAAACAATCACAAACTCAAGATTAGTAATTTAATCAAAAAGAATGCAAGAAGTAAATAACCAAACAAAGAAAAGACTCTATTTTTGTGTTTTTGTGTTTAAGAAAAGAAAAAGACTCAATCTTGATGTCGGAAACCAAAGCTCTGATGCCAATTTGATACGGGGTTAGCCGTGGGTTGGTCCGATCTTCGACAACAAGCAAGAACTAAACAAGAAACAAAAACGCAGCAATGTAAGACTCCAAGAACTCGATCAAGAATTGATCAAGAACTCAAGAAAGACACGAAAACAGTAAGAACAAAAGAGAAAGACTCGAAAGTGAATGCAAGAATGGAAAGACACGACCTGATAGGGACTGAGTCGATCTATGCAGAACAAGATAAAGACCCCAGGCCTCCTCAGAGGGTAGGAACCAATACCAATGCCTACACAACCCGCCTCTACAATCCGACACAATCAAGCGGACAACTTGAAGCACCAGAAGGGGGCTTGTGGATACTAGATTCACCAAGTCTTGCGAAGTTGATGAACAGCAAAGCAAACCAAGCTAGATAGATACCAATTCGTGATCAACGAGCACAACTCTAGTTGGATCAACAAGACACTCCATGTGTTTCACACAATTTGAGAGATCTAAATTCTATTCATAATGTTCTTATTGAATTACAATAGGAGAACTCGGAATATATAGGCCACGCAGGGCTGTTGGGCCGAGTTAGATGATAGAATAAGATAAAACTAACATCTAATGGAAATAATAAAAATAACCTTAAAGTTTCCTAAAATAACTTAAGTAAAAGAAATACTAAAAATAGGAAATAAACATAATGTTAAAAACATAATTAAATCCCGTCAAAACCAGCAGCAGCTCAAAGAATGTTGATTTCGGCCAAGCTATAGGACGAATCTGGAAAAACCTTCAACAGCAAAGTTGTAGATCTCTTCGTCCTCGTTCCAACAAGGTATGGCACGCCTCAATCCGATAAATATTGAATCCGTACGACCCATTTTACAGAGACGTCGAAAAGCTGTCAAATGACTATGAACGAACCAAAACGTCATTTAATCCAAGCTTGCACCTTGGGACTTCTTCCCATGGTGGAGCCTTCTTCTTTCTCTTGAGGATGACTTCCTTCTCACGAGCTCGAATCATAGGTGTATCCGGAGGTGTCTTGGATGGTGTCTTGGATGGTCCCGCATCATACATGCTTAGAAGAAGGCATAGTTTCTAATATGATCATTGATGATGAAACTTCTTCTACAATACCTAGCATTGAGTTAATTGAAAATTCAGCCTTGGAAAAGGATGAAAACTTGCTAGTTTTGGATGGAAACTTAGGGATTAATGACCAAGCTCAAGTGCATATTAAGTTAGAACATCATGAAGATGACATGAAATATGAATCATGCACTAATAAAGTTTCTTTTCTTGATTTTGTAGATGAAGCTGAGACAATAACCATTGAGGAGTGGTCAATCTCTACACCAATCGTTCTTGAGATGGATTTCCATGGACATGTGGTATTCGATCCAGGAGCTCGTGTGGATGCCTTTGCGGAATCAAATGCGACCTTGGATTCGAGGACGAATCCTTTTCAAGAAAGGGAGATTGATGCGGGACCATCCAAGCCATCATCAAAGACACCTCCGGACACACCTATGATTCGAGATTATGAGGATGATGTCCTTCTCAAGAGGAAGAAGAAGGCTCCACCATGGGAAGAAGTCCCAAGGTGCAAGCTTGGATTAAATGACGTTTTGGTTCGTTCATAGTCATTTGACAGCTTTTCGACGTCTCTGTAAAATGGGTCGTACGGATTCAATATTTATCGGATTGAGGCGTGCCATACCTTGTTGGAACGAGGACGAAGAGATCTACAACTTTGTTGTTGAAGGGTTTTCCAGATTCGACCTCGAGATTGGACGAAAATGGACATCTTTGCAAGCTGTCACTGTTTTGACGGGAATGGATCCTATTAGGCCGAAATTGGGCTTTTCTACATGTTATTTTTAGAGACCTTATTTACTTATGTTTTAGGTGTTTAATTTAGTTGTTTATTTTATTCACTTAAATCGGCCCATCAGGCTTTAGAGTAGTCTAAAACCATCATCCACAATATAAATATTCACCAACTATTCCTAAATTCCCGGATGGGGTCAGGCTATCATTGGCTATGGAAAAATCTTGTGGAGCTACAAAAGAATAGGCAACAACAACAACGTGCCTAGTATAACCCGCTTGAAGCAGGGTCTGGGGGGTCGAGTTGTACGCACCCTTTCCCCGATTAGGTCGAGAGGGTGTTTCCTAGTGACCCAAGACAAGTCCTCGAAAACAGGACAAGACTCCACACCAGAGACAACCATAAGACATAAAGGAAAAAAGACCACACATAAGAAATAAGAGAAAGATGCGCAAAAATAGGACGAGACAGCAGGAAGGCGCGATGCTGGAAACACTGCACCCTAATTGCCTACAAAAGAATAGGCAATTAGGCTTAAACTGGCTTCAAGCAGAGCATAATTGATACGGGGTTAGCCGTGAGATGGTCCGATCTTCGACAACAAGCAAGAACTGAACAAGAAAAGCAAGAACTCGATCAAGATCAATCAAGAACAGCCAAGAAACAATAAAGACGCAGCAAGAACGATCAAGAACAAGGATTCTTGATGTCGACACTAAACAAGAATGACAAAGACTCGATAAAGATAGATAAAGACTCGAAATTGAATGCAAGAATGGAAAGACACGACCTGATAAGGACTGAGTCGATCTATGTAGCACAAGATAAAGACCCCAGGCCTCCTCAGAGGGTAGGAACCAATACCAATGCCTACACAACCCGCCTCTACAATCCGACACAATCAAGCGGACAACTTGAAGCACCAGAAGGGGGCTTGTGGATACTAGATTCACCAAGTCTTGCGAAGTTGATGAACGGCAAAGCAAACCAAGCTAGATCAAACCAATTCGATGATCAACGAGCACAGCTCTAGTTGGATCAACAAGACACTCCATGTGTTTCACACAATTTGAGAGATCTAAATTCTATTCATAATGTTCTTTTGAATTACAATAGGAGAACTCGGAATATATAGGCCACGCAGGGCTGTTGGGCCGAGTTAGATGATAAAATAAGATAAAACTAACATCTAATGGAAATAATAAAAATAACCTTAAAGTTTCCTAAAATAACTTAAGTAAAACTAATACTAAAATAGGAAATAAATATAATGTTCCAAAACATAAATAAATCCCGTCAAAACCAGCAGCAGCTCAAAGAATGTTGATTTCGGCCAAGCTATAGGACGAATCTGGAAAAACCTTCAACAGCAAAGTTGTAGATCTCTTCGTCCTCGTTCCAACAAGGTATGGCACGCCTCAATCCGATAAATATTGAATCCGTACGACCCATTTTACAGAGATGTCGAAAAGCTGTCAATGTTCTGAACGAGAGTCTAAAACGTCAATTGATCAAGCTTGCACCTTTGGACCTTCTCCCATGGTGGAGCCTTCTTCTTCCTCTTGAGGATGACTTCCTTCTCACGAGCTCGAATCATAGGTGTGTCTGGAGGTGTCTTGGATGGTCCCGCATCAATCTCCCTTTCTTGAAAAGGATTCGTCCTCGAATCCAAGGTCGCATTTGATTCCGCAAAGGCATCCACACGAGCTCCTGGATCGAAAACCTCATGTCCATGGAAACTCATCTCAAAACCAATTGATGTAGGGATTGACCACTCCTTGTTGGGTATTATCTCAGCTTCATCTACAAAATCAATAAAAGAAACTTTATGAGTGCATAATTCATATTTTATATCATCGTTATGTTCTAACGTAATATGCACCTTAGCTTGGTCAATAATCCCTAAGTTTCCATCCAATGCTAGCAAGTTTTCATCCTTTTCCAAGGCTGAATTTTCAATTAACTCAATGCTAGCAATAGTAGAAGAAGTTTCCTCATCAATGATCATGGTAGAAACTTTGCCTTTTTCTAAGCATGTAGTATGACATAAATCTTTGCTTTGATTATCATCACAATCACTTAAAACCTTACTATCAATCAAAGAATCATTATGCTCAGATTCAAGGCAGTCATCTTTAGAGGCAAGTAAACTAATATCTTGATCATTATGAACATGCTCATCATGTTTATCACTAGAATTTTCAGATTTATTATCGCCTAGGTGATTAATCATGAGAGGCTTCTTATTTGGGCAATCCTTCATAACATGTCCACTACCTTGACATATAAAGCAAGGAATGTACATAGGTTCAAGAGTAGAAGAGTTAGGATTACTCCCTTTAGGGCCAGTAGATACCCTAGACGATTCATGTCCATTCCAAGGCGCTTTGCCCTTGTCGAGGGGCTGTTGGGGTGCTCGATATTCACCTCTTCCCTGGGGCTGACTTACTCTCTCCCTTGAGCCGCCATCAAACCTCCCTTGGGGCTGTTGAGGCCTGTTGGAACGCCACCCTTGTTGCTGGCCACTCGACACTCTATTAGCTTGACTCCTGTATCTAGCATTCCTTTCTACTTTCATAGCTAAATGTAAAAGCTCAGTAGGCGTAGAATAAGGAAAGTAATCAATTTCATGAGCTAAGGCGGGGTGCAATATTCTAAGAAACCTAGCATTAGTATCTTCATAGGGTTCAACTACATTAGCTCTAGCCATGATTTCTTGCATTGCATAAAAGGTTTCCTCAACAGTTTTGCTACCTTGCTTAAGATTTTCTAAACGTTGTCTAAGCTCGCTAGCATAATGTGGATGAGCAAGCCTACTTCTCATAAGTGCTTTTAATTGAATCCAAGAAGCAACAGGTGCATCAAGGAATCTTCTTCTTTCTTTAACTAGATTATCCCACCAAATTAAAGCGAAACTTTGAAATTCTAGGGAAGCTAGTTGCACCTTTTTATGTTCAGAGAAGTTATGACAAATCCATATTCGATCCATTTTAATTTCCCAATCAATGTAAGCATCTGGATCGTTGGTACCATAAAATTGAGGGATCTTTACCTTTACCTTACCTATGCCATCTTGCACAGGCTCTCTAGGTGCTCGATAGTGGTATCGACCTCCTCTATCATTTCGTCTAGGACGTTGCTCCCAATAATCATCCTCTTGGAAGTCGTCGTCGTCCTCTGAGAAGTAGTACTCTTCTCGTTGCCATCGTCTTTTCCCTCGTCCCTGCATATTAGCCATCACAAAACAACAAACAAAGAAATATGTAAAGTTAGAAAAATATAAACAACCTCACAATGTGTTTCGCTCACACTCCCTCTCTAATTGGTATGTCACGCTTGTTGGGGCAATCCGCTTTGGGAAAATCAACAACCAAGCAATAGACTAAGCAATCAAGGTATGTAGTGAATGAAACGAACAACAAAGCACTCGATAAAGGTTAAAGAGTACTCGACAGCAGCTGTAAACAATAGATTCAAGCAAAGCAGATGGGTAATTGCAATGAATCAATTCGACACAACAAAAGATCACTCGGCAAGGCTGAGATCACTCGATACACACAAGAGAGAACTCGGCAAGGGCTGAGATCACTCGACTCAAACAAATAGGCACTCGACAGTAGCACATAACACCAACACAGCACTCGATCAAGTGAAGGAGTACTCGACACACACAAACAGCAACTCAAAGTAATGAAGAGAGCTCGACAAAGGCTGAGAACTCCTCGACACAACAACTCAGCACTCGACAATGGTATAAGTGCTCGACAACAGCCACCAAACAACTCGATAAGGCTGTAAAATAAGAGAAAATAAAAGAAAAACTAAGAAAGAATGGAGATTTACCTCTTTTGATTGAAAACCTTTAAGTTAGGACGTTGTAGTTGCAGGGTAGGGTTTCAATTTTTGTGGAGGTGTATGTGTTTAGGATAATGTGTTTAGGTTTAGGGCTGTTGACAAGGCTATGGAGATCACCAAAAGGTTGAGTCCTTTAGGTTTTCTTGCACTAGATCAACAAACAACAACCAAACACTTTCTTCTCTTTTTTTTTTGAATTTTCGGACCTTAATTTACTGTTTTTTTTTTTTTTTTTTTTTTTTTTTTTTTTTATGAATCTAATGCAAGAAAACTAACAACAATGAGAAAGGACTCGAAAATATGATGGTAGTGGTGAAAGGATAACAAAATTCAGCCCTAAAGATGTATTTATAGGTGAGGCTTTTGTTTATCTTTGGTAAGTGGATCTATCTAAAGCCTTAAAGATAAATGATAGATAAATATGATTTATATCCACCAAAAATCAGATTTTTGTAAGGCAATAAATAAATGGAATTTAGATAGAAGATAGAACAAATATGTCAAAGATAGAAAAGATAGAAAGATAGAACAAACTAGGTTTTTATCTTTTGTGGTATGTGGATTCGGCCAAGGAGAAACTATGGGGACAATGAATTGCCGCCGGCTTAGGTGCTGCACAAGAGGGAATTGCGCACCACTTTGGTCGACTCCACGGTCTCGGCTAGGCTTTTGTGTTTAGGCTACGCAACCACAACAATCACAAACTCAAGATTAGTGCAATAATCAAATAAAGAAACAAGAAGTAAAAGACCAAAACAAGAAAATGACTCTTTTTTGTGTTTTTGTGTTTATGAAAAGAAAAAGACTCAATCTTGATGTCGGAAACCAAAGCTCTGATACCAATTTGATACGGGGTTAGCCGTGAGATGGTCCGATCTTCGACAACAAGCAAGAACTGAACAAGAAAAGCAAGAACTCGATCAAGATCAATCAAGAACAGCCAAGAAACAATAAAGACGCAGCAAGAACGATCAAGAACAAGGATTCTTGATGTCGACACTAAACAAGAATGACAAAGACTCGATAAAGATAGATAAAGACTCGAAATTGAATGCAAGAATGGAAAGACACGACCTGATAAGGACTGAGTCGATCTATGTAGCACAAGATAAAGACCCCAGGCCTCCTCAGAGGGTAGGAACCAATACCAATGCCTACACAACCCGCCTCTACAATCCGACACAATCAAGCGGACAACTTGAAGCACCAGAAGGGGGCTTGTGGATACTAGATTCACCAAGTCTTGCGAAGTTGATGAACGGCAAAGCAAACCAAGCTAGATCAAACCAATTCGATGATCAACGAGCACAGCTCTAGTTGGATCAACAAGACACTCCATGTGTTTCACACAATTTGAGAGATCTAAATTCTATTCATAATGTTCTTTTGAATTACAATAGGAGAACTCGGAATATATAGGCCACGCAGGGCTGTTGGGCCGAGTTAGATGATAAAATAAGATAAAACTAACATCTAATGGAAATAATAAAAATAACCTTAAAGTTTCCTAAAATAACTTAAGTAAAACTAATACTAAAATAGGAAATAAATATAATGTTCCAAAACATAAATAAATCCCGTCAAAACCAGCAGCAGCTCAAAGAATGTTGATTTCGGCCAAGCTATAGGACGAATCTGGAAAAACCTTCAACAGCAAAGTTGTAGATCTCTTCGTCCGCGTTCCAACAAGGTATGGCACGTCTCAATCCGATAAATATTGAATCCGTACGACCCATTTTACAGAGACGTCGAAAAGCTGTCAATGTTCTGAACGAGAGTCTAAAACGTCAATTGATCAAGCTTGCACCTTTGGACCTTCTCCCATGGTGGAGCCTTCTTCTTCCTCTTGAGGATGACTTCCTTCTCACGAGCTCGAATCATAGGTGTGTCTGGAGGTGTCTTGGATGGTCCCGCATCAATAATATGTAAGGTGGGAATATACTCAAATAAGGCTAATAAAGGTACCTCAATCATGTTTAAGTCATGTGCAGAAATCATAATATGCAACCTTGAACAAGATATCTAAATGCATGTCAAAGAGGAAGCAATTAAAGAGAGTACCCACAACAAGCAAGAGGACTCAATAAAGTGTAGTCCTGAATAGGCCAAAATAAGCTCACCAGGACATGTCTAGAACTTCAAGATCACCCAAAATTCCAAGATTTTATGTGCTCAATCATTAATCAATCATGCTTACAAAATAGTGTAGAAAACATATATCGAAGGCTTCAACAATCCAAGCACATCATGGGGCATAAATCTCAATAGAAAAAAATAGAGGACAAACGACATCCATATGGGGAAATAAGACCTATTCCTAATAATGCAAGAACTAAAACTTTTTTTTTTTCATTTTTTTTTTTAAAAATAACACTAGTAGAACTAAACATGCATACAACCAATAGAAATAAACATGCAAACTTATTAATCAAAATGCAGTGCAAACTTAATAATCAAAATGCAGTGCAAACTTAGAACCAAAATACAAACGTGACATGCAAGTCTTCTCCCCCACACTTAGTTCTGACATTGTCCTCAATGCAGAAAAGAGAACAAAAACATCAAAATAAAAAGAAAAGGGAAAAGAAAAGAAACAACTGACATGCTCACTGCTGAGGTGGTGGCGGTGGCGGGTAAGGTGGAAACTGTGGATAGGCGAATCGATAGAAGTCCTCCTGCCTCTGCCACATCTGCTCCTGCATTTGCCTAATTGCTGCCTGGCTCTCAGAGACATCCTCCAGGTGAGAAGTCAAGTCACGGACATCCCGACGAATGTCGCCAATATCCACATATAGCTGCTACTGCTGGTCCCACATCACGTCCTGGCTCTGGGACATCTACTGCTGGTGCTCCCATATGGTGTCCTGACGACGCGACATCATCTGCTGATCCTCCCACATGGTGTCCTGATGGAGACACATATCTACCATCCGATGCTCCAGCGCATAGTAGTTCTGACTAGCACCAGTTGTGCCAGAAGGTCCAGCACCACTACCTCCGATATCCGTCTAAACTCCATGTACATCATCAGCACCTTCCTGCTCAGCATTAAGAGCACTATCCTCATCATCATCCTAATCCGTCTCACCTCCATGTAAAAATCAGCTGTTGTAGGGCCAAAAGGGAGATGTCGGGGCAATCTCAACTGAATCCTCCCCTGATGGCCTGTCCTCCAGATCCACATCGGCGACGTGCCCTCCAAGTGGCCAGCTTTTCTCAGCTGGGATTCATCATATAGAAACGACCCGTGCTGAACATCATGGACACCGCTCACATCGATGCATGCTCGAGCTATGAAGGTGATAAGACCCCCAAAGCTAATTGTCGCCTTGTTGCGCTTGTCTAGGATGTCCTTGTAGTTAATCAGAAATATATCCACCCAACCTGGAATCACCAGGCTCTTTGGCGTCAGACACCACAAAAATGACATATCCTTAAGCGAGATCTTGTTGACCTCAACCTGTGCAAAGAATGTGTTCGCCAGAACCTTATGAATAAGTCGTAATGCAGGATGGCGAATGCTCGAATTGTATCGACCCTTCTTGGCCTCAAAAGGCACTCTAGTAGACGCCATCCAAAAAGCCACATGGCCCTCTTCCTTACATACATCAAGCCAACCAGCAGTAGGTGCAGCAGTAACACCAAAAATCTGCCCCAATCTCTCTTTTGATATTGTGAAATCCCTCCCAAGCAATCGAAATTCAATAGATGATCGCCCCACACTCAAAGTTGCTAAAAATTCTTTACATAAGCTCGGATATGTAGGGGCATTCTTCCCTAAAAACTGTCCTAAGCCCCCATGCTCTAACAATTGCCTAGTGCATACATCCATCTCTAACAATCTAAGCGTAGGCTCATGAAAGAATTTCGTAACGAAGAAATTGCGAGTGTTTAAACCATTCCACTTTTCCTTTTGACTTCGGCTCATTTCATGGGGTCTAGACATTATGAATTCGAGCTAAGAAAATCACCCAAAAGAATGGAAGTCAAGAAAAACTCACGAAGTAACAGCTTCTGCAGTGGCCGCGGGGCGGCCGAAGGTGGCGACGGGGCGGCCGGCGACAAGAGTGGTCGCGGGGCGGCTCGACTGGCGACGGGGCGGCCGGAGATTTGCCGGATTTGTGCACTCCGACGTCAGATTTGCTCTCCGACGTCCCAAACTCTCTCACTCCGGCGTGGATCCAAAAGAAAACCCCTTGAAAATCTTTGGGATGGGCGATTTGTGTGTAGATCTAGAAGAGTAAGGGGATATGGTTGATTTTGGGTAGAAGGAAGATGGAAATAATGTGAAAAAGGGTGATTTTGTGGGGTTTAAAAGCTTGGAAATAGAGTATCAATGGAGGGTTTGGAGGTTGAAGAAGGAAGAAGAAAGAGGGCTCTTTGGGGCGACGGGGCGGCTACTGAAGAAAGGGAAAGAGAAGAAATGGGTGGATAGGGTTTATTTTGTGTGGCAAGTGGGGGCCCACATGGGCCCCTAAAAAATTTTCTATCCGAAAGAGGCCGTGGGGCGGCCAGGGAGGGCGACGGGGCGGCCGGCGAATCTCACGAAGAGACTTCGCTGTGACCTAGCCGCGGGGCGGCCAGCTGCTCCTTCGTCCTTTTCCTTCTTCTTTTCCTTCCTGCAACATTAGTGCCCAAACCAAAACAAAACTAAACTAAAAAAACTTAATGCTGAAAGAAAATAATATCTAAACTATTACCTTGGGTTGCCTCCCAAGCAGCGCCTTTGGTTACCGTCATTGGCTCGACGTTATGGCTCCCTAATTATCCTCAGCACTTGGTTCAGTGAGAACCAACTCATCACCGTCTTGTTTGACAAAGCTCTCATAATAGGGTTTAACTCTATGACCATTTACCTTGAACATGTCTCCATTCCTCTCATTCAGTAGCTCTACTGCACCATGAGAAAAGACATTAGTGATCACATATGGTCCTGTCCATCTAGAACGAAGCTTACCTGTGAAGAGTTGTAGGCGCGATTGAAATAGAAGGACCTTTTCCCCAACTTTGAGGTCCTTTCACAAGATATGTTTATCGTGTCATACCTTTGTCTTCTCCTTATAGGTGACGGAGTTATCATAGGCATCTAATCTCAATTCTTCCAACTCTTGCAGCTGTAGTTTCCTGAACTTCCCAACTTCATCAATCTGCATGTTGCACTGCTTCACCGCCCAGTATGCTTTATGTTCGAGCTCGACAGGAAGATGGCAAGCCTTTCCATAGACTAATCTAAATGGGGACATCCCAATGGGAGTCTTGTAAGCCGTTCGATAAGCCCATAGAGCATCATCAAGTCTGACAATCCAAATCTAGAGAATAGCTCCTTGAGGAAACCTGCAACTACTTTTGAATCATCAGTTCTGGTGGCCTTTGCCTCCACCCACTTGAAGACTTAGTCCAGCGCTAGCAAAATATACAAGTTTCCAAAGGAGTTAGGGAATGGTCCCATGAAGTCAATGCCCCAAACATCGAAAATCTCACAAAATATCATGCGAGTTTGTGGCATCTCATTCCTTTTAGAAAGATTCCCAACTCTCTGACAACGATCACAGGATTTGCAAAAAGCATATGAATCACAAAATATATGTGGCCAAAAGAATCCTGCATCAAGTACCTTTCTAGCTGTCTTTTGTGGTCCAAAGTGCCCACCACATTCATGGGAATGACAAAAATTAAGGACAGATTGAACCTCATCGTCGGGAAGACACCGACGTATCACTTGATCTGCGCAATGCTTCCGTAGGTAGGGGTCATCCCAAACGTAGAAGCGAGCATCGTGGCGTATCTTGTCCTTCTGAGCCTTCGAAAAGTCGGGTGGAAACTCTTGCGACACTAAAAAGTTGACTAAGTTAGCAAACCAAGGGCGTGGAAGAGAGCTAACCTTTAAAAAATGTTCAATTTCGGATTCTGCAGGGGCCGCGGGGCGGCCGGCGATTGCGAAGGAAGTGTTCTCTGAAGACTTGGTCGTGGGGCGGCCTAGGGTGGCCGCGAGGCGGCTTGCGATTGCGAAGACATGTAGCAGCTCTTCGTCAGGAAAGCTCCCCACTAGGTCTTCTTGTGCATTTTTCTCCTGCACAATACAATTTAAATGGTCAGCAACTAGGTTCTCAGCACCCTTTTTGTCCCTGATTTCGATGTCAAACTCGCTTAAAAGCAAGATCCATCTAATCAGTCTTGGCTTGGCCTCTTTCTTCGTCAAAAGGTAACGAAGTGATGCATGATCAGTATAAACAATAACTTTTGTACCAAGCAAATAAGATCTAAATTTCTCAAGTGCAAAAACTATAGCAAGAAGTTCCTTCTCTGTGGTTGAGTAATTCCTTTGAGCTCCATTTAGGGTCATAGATGCATAGTATATGAGATGAGAGCTTCTCCCTTCTTTTTGTCCAAGCACGGCTCCCACAGCGTAGCCCCTAGCGTCACACATCAATTCGAACGGATGAGACCAATTTGGAGCTTGTATGATTGGTGCACTAGTAAGACAAGTCTTTAACTCATCAAACGCCGTCCTGCACTTCTCATCAAAAGCAAATGTGAACTCCTTTTTCAGCAGCTCGCACAAGGGTGAGGTGATCTTTGAAAAGTCCTTAATGAACCTGCGGTAGAATCCTGCATGGCCTAAAAGGAACCCACTTCACGCACATTAGTAGGATAAGGCAATGATTGAATGATGTCAATCTTTGCCTTATCAACCTCAATCCCTTTATGGGAGACAATATGACCCAAAACAATGCCTTCCCCAACCATAAAGTGACACTTTTCGGAATTGAGCACTAAGTTAGTGTCAACACATCTTCTAAGCACAAGCGCCAAATGGTTGAGGCAAGCATCAAAACTATCACCATGAACTGTAAAATCCTCCATAAAAACCTCAATAAATTGATCTATATATTCAGAAAAGATACTTACCATACACCGTTGGAATGTCCCAGGAGCGTTGCACAAGCCAAAAGGCATTCTGCGATATGCAAAAGTGCCAAACGGACAAGTGAATGTTGTCTTTTCTTGATCCTCTGGTGCGATGGCTATGTACCCCGAATATCCATCTAGAAAGCAATAATATGGACGACTATCAAGTCTTTCAAGCATTTGATCAATGAATGGTAAAGGAAAGTGATCTTTTTGAGTCACCGCATTCAGCTTACGATAATCGATGCAAACTCTCGAGCCTGATTGGACTCTGGTAGGGACTAACTGACCTTCTTGATTCTCAATCATTGTTATTCCTCCCTTCTTTGGTACTACCTGCATTGGACTAACCCATTGACTATCAGAGATGGGATAGATCATACCTTCCTGAAGGAGTTTGAGCACCTCCTTCTTCACTACATCCATCATAGGTGGGTTGAGTCTCCGTTGAGGTTGCCTGGAAGGTTTGGCTCCCTCTTCTAATAAGATTATGTGCATGCAAGTAGCTGGGCTGATTCCCTTGATATCCGCTATGGTCCATCCCAGAGCTGTCTTATGCTCTTTGAGCACTCCTACCAGCCTATCTTCTTGTTCTTTGGTAAGCTTGTTAGAGATGATGACAGGCAAGGTGTCACCTTCCCCCACAAACGCATATTTCAGATGCTCAGGAAGAGGTTTGAGCTCAACTTCAGGTGCCTGTACAATAGAAGGTAAGAGCTTTTTATTTGGAATGGTTAATGCCATAAAGGTATCTGCTTGTGAGTATACAGGTAGGGAAGACAAGCCTCTTATGGTCTCCTGCAGGTTAGTAGACAAAACATAATTCAATGAGAACTCCTCAATAGGAGATTCTAAAGCTACATGCAAGTCATCTACACAACTCATATCAAAGGTATCCTGCATACAAGTATAAATGGTATCCATAAAGCATAAGGAATGATTATCAGAAGGGAATTTCATTTCATCATAGATATTATATTCAACCTTCTCACCATCGAATTTCATAGTCAAAGAACCAGAATACACATCGATTTTTGTCCTAGCAGTCTTTAAAATGGGCCTTCCTAGGAGAATAGGGGCCTCTTGATTACTATGCTCCATGTCTAAGACAAAGAAATCCGCAGGAAAGATCAAATTGTCAACCATGACTAAAACATCCTCAACTATGCCTTTAGGAAAAGCATTGGATCGGTCCGCTAGTTGGATCACCACTCTAGTCTCATGCAAAGGTCCTAGACCCAATGATTCATACAGAGAATAAGGTAAAACATTAATAGATGCACCCAAGTCTAACAAAGCTTTATCAAACTTAGTCTCACCTATCACACATGGGATTGTGAACATGCCAGGGTCGCTACATTTCTTAGGCATACGCTTTTGAAACACAACAAACACATGTTCGCTTACCTTAATTTTCTGCTTCCCCTTCAACTTTTGATTCCTCTTTATTGTGCAAAGTTCCTTGAAAAATTTTGCATAACGAGGAATATTTTTATTAGATTGAGTAAGGGGATGTTTACCTCGCACTTACTGAACGTCTCAAAGATCTCTTTGTCATTGTCTGGTCTTTTTGTGTCTCTGAGTGCTTCAGGAAAAAGAGGAACAGGTTTGAAAGAATTAAGAGGAAATCAGGTCTTACGTACCCGTCAGAGGAGTCACTGGAGGGGCCGCGGGGCGGCCGGCCATTGCGAGCCTCTTCTTCCTCCTTGTTGGTACCTGGTTCAAAATTTTCAATGTTAGCCTCATTATGGGGAGTGGTAATCAGTTCCTTAACACTTCTTAGCGTCACAGCGCTGACGTTCTCCTTGGGGTTCACCACCGTTTGAGATGGTAGCTTTCCTGACTCCTTAGCCTGCATTTCGCTCATCAATTGAGTCAATTGGCTAATTTGCTTCTCCAAATTCTTTTGGCACTCAGCTTGACTCTTTTGGTACTCAGCTTGACTCATGACGATTTTTGTGAGAGCTTTGATAGGATCCTCATTGGATTGATCATCAGTTGGTGGACGTCCTCTCTGTCTGGCATCAAATTGTTGCTGAGCTCTGAAATTGGGTCCTCCTTGCGGATTGAAAGGGGCTTGGTTATTACAAAGTTCCCCATGGCATTCAACTCTACATTTGGCTCCTGCACCATTGGACAAGTGTCCGTTGGGTGATGAAGATCAGCGCAAATGCCACATGCCTTATGATGCCGTGCAATTATCGATGACTCCTGGTGACATTGAGGACAACATGAAGGTTCCATTCGATGGTCCTGTCACTCGTGCAATGGCCAAGAAGATTCAAATTGCAACTAAAACCTTTCTTGTCCGTCACCATGGAACTTTAGAGCAAGGGTTCAGGCCACCCTGGATCACTTGGCTCAAGGTTACACTGCCAGCACAGGAAGTGAGCTTGCGTCCACACACGGAGCTCATGAAGACTCGTCAGCATCCCCCATGACTTAACCATACTCGGCTTGGTCTTGGAGCACTCGACATACCTTTGGGAAGAGTGGGCCTAGACCCTTGTCGACAAGGATGGGCCGAGTAACTCTTGTGCATGGGCCGGATTATATTAGTTAATTATGTTATTATTTTATGCAATTTAGATAAATAAGGTGGAATTAATTATATCTCTTCTAGATATAATCCTTGGCCACCAAGTTATTAAATGTCTATCAAGTGGTGTCGGATTTCAGGTTAATGCAAGTTCTTTACTCTCTTGATTTCTTATTTGAGTGATTTATTTTTCGTGCCTATTTTTCACCATAGCCGTTGTATAAAAGTTAAATCTTTATTATTCACCCATCAAAATTGGCACTTTATTTTTGTTATTCTTTGTTTGGATCTTTAATTTCGAAGATATTGAGTTGTTGACTGCAAGTTGTGATCTTTTATTCCTAGTTGCTACATATCATGCCTATGACTGTGATTCTTGAATTAAAAGCATTATATGAGCTTGCACCACTAAAGAACCCTAATTTCTCCAATTTCTAGCCTATTTCCCTTATTTTCCTTATTTTTGCTTACTTTAAGATCATCGTAGCTTGTTAATTTTCATTTTTTTCACTTGCTCTTTTTTTTCGATTACTGCATATATTACAGCAGCTATTTCATAGCCAAAAAAAAAAACAGAAAAGCCGAGAGCTTCAAAAAAAAAAAAAGAGAGAAGTTTAGCATACCTTACATTGTTGAGTTAGTAACTCTTCCCTTGTTATTGCTACATGTTAGATGATCTGATCGGTTTTAAGCATTACAAAGGAACCCTACTTTGTGTGATTTTGTGCTGTGCCGACACTGGAGCCTTGGTCACACCCCTCTTTTTCGGAACCGTGTTGCAACCGTCAGATAATAGTTGACGGAGTGTGTGCACTTGATTGCCCTTGTGATTGCTATTGTCGATTATTACACATTCATATTATTCAAGCATCACATTGTAGATCTTATTCTATCCACATTAAGCCGCTTGTTTATACTAGCTATCCTTGATATCCGACTTGTGGCTGATTTAATTTGCAATTTGGATTATTACTTGTTGTCTTCAATATTGCAAAATTCTGTGTCCAGGGGAATTGCTTGAATATTGTGCCTTGTTTTCTCGCTCTTTGATTTCTAAAACTTGAATCACTCTTAGGAATCACTAGAGCTTGCATTACTTGGTTTCTGGCTTTTTCTTCGGTTACTTGTTGCTCTTCTGATATTGTAGGAACATGTCGACCGAAAGTACACCCCCTGCTACCCCTAGCCCTATTTCTGATGAGACCTTGGAGCGTATTATTCAGGCCACTACTAAAGCTTCTATGGCCGAACATAGAGAACTCCTCGAAGCTGCTGAGGAGCGTTGGAACAAGCGCTTCCACGATCAGTTGGCCCAACAAGCTAGCCTGGTTACTACTCGTGCTGTGTTCTGCGACATTTGGAGGAGTTGAAACAACATGAGGCTTCTGGTTCTACACCCCCAAGTGGTATGCCCCCTCCTACAGACCCTACACCTCCGACATATTCAACTCCACCTACAGGTAATGTGGCACCTCCAGGTCAGACTTCTTATTCTGTTAAACCCCCCCTTCTGGTCAATTACATTTTAAGCTTAAGTCTGCTACTCCTAACCCTTTTAATGGAGAGAATAACAACGATCATCTAGCGGGCTTCAATGGTAACCAAGATCCCCGTGAGGCCACACCCCCACAGCATCAACAGCAAGGGAGGACAAATCAGCGTCATCAGCAGCTGCTGCACACCCGTTCTAACTGGGATGACAGCCGCAGCAATAATGATCTTTATGAGATGCCGCATTTGGAGGATGCCTACCATGAGGTAAATCCTAACTTTGATGATTTACCCCCTCCTAATTTTGGTCATCCTAGATTTGATAATGCTCAAGCTATTCAGAGACGTGATGTTAAGCTTAAATTAGAAACCTTTGATGGTAACACTGATCCTGAAGCTTATCTTGTTTGGGAAAATCATACTGACTATCTTCTTGAACATTTACGCTATGAGGAAACGGAGAAGTTGGAAGTTGTTATATTACATTTAGTAGGTAAAGCTCGCACCTGGTGGTTCCGCACTCGTGAGATGCGCCGTCGTCAGGACAAGCAACCTGTTGAAACCTGGCCACAACTTCGCTATCTCCTAAAGAAGAGACATGTGCTTGAGGAATACACGGAGTCCATGAGGATGCAGCTTGCGTCCTGCCGCCAAGGAACTTGCTCTCCTAATGACTACAGAGATGAGATTGAACGGCTCTCCCATCAGGCTAATGTTTATCTTACTGAACGTGCTTTGTGTACTCAATTTCTTGCTGGTCTTAATATTTCTATTAAAAATCCTTTATCTATCCATTCCATTAGAGATATTAACACTTTTTCCCATAAAGCATAGCTTCTGTATGAACAACAGCAACAACAACTACGAGAACAGAGGACTAGATTCGACCAGACCTCTCAAGGTCGCAGGTTTGTTCCCTTTAACCCTTCTAGTCAATCTAAACCTTCGACTTCTAACCCTTCTATGCAGCAAAAGGGAGTTTCCAACTCACCTCAACAGGGTTATCAGGTTGAAACTAGAAGAGTTGCTGCACCCTCCACAGATCGTAACAAAGATATATGTTGCTTCACTTGTGGTGGTTCTGGGCATGTCTCTCGCAATTGCCCTCAGAAAAAGAAGGTTCTTCTCAATGACTAGGGAGACCATTACTATGAGGAGGAGACTGTTGAAGACCATGTAATTTCAAGTAAAGTGGAGGAGGACCAGCCGTCTGAGTCTATTGAAGAGATCGATACTTCAGAGTACGACAACTTGCTTTGCATTATCAATCGGCGGGTCCTGCACATTCAGGAATCTCCCAAGGCTGATCAAAGGGAGAATGTTGTTGCAGGAGGATGGTCAAGTATGAAATAAATATAGAATAAAGATCAGACTGACTTCCCTGTCTCAGCAAATAAATACAAGACTTCATCCCGTTGTAGTAAGAGAATAGTCAGGATCGAATCCACGAGCAAGCACGTCAGCAGTTCTCAGTTAGATGTAGATCTCATAGGCAGAATAGCAGAAAGACAAAAGCAAAGAACAAAGCAAAGCAGAAACTAAAAGCAAAGGCAGAGGCTCGTCGATCTCGACAAGAGTCAACTCGAGATCGACCATAGTTACTCGACACAGAAAACAGAAAGTGAAAATCGACGAAAACAGAAGAAAACCAACTCGACCTAGACCAGCTCCTACTCGAGATCGACAAAGCAGTACTCGATCTCGACAAAGGTCTCCTCTATGTCGACAAGAATTGCAGAAACTTAAATTCGCAGAATTAAACACAGAACTCAGATTTTTGACAGAAATAAACTCAATATGCTAAAAGACTTCCAAGACCAGGGTATCAACACCACAACGATAACCATGCAAAGTAACACACAAAGGCATAAAAGATCATGCTTTCCATCAAATAACTTTCGTCATTAACAAATAGGCATATAGAGGCTTTCGCATAAACCCTAATTGTTACTAACCCTTTTTCACATAATTAACCCAAGTTGCATTAAGATCACTTTCGCTTCAATAACACAAACAAGGATCACCTTCAACTCTCGCAAAAGAATCATGCTCATAGGGATAGAAGATGAATTGCACAAAAAGATCTGACCTTTATCGCATCGCCTCACATGGCCACCGTCGGGCTCACCCCAGCCCCAGAAGTGGGTGGACTACTCACGCCTCATCGCAATAACAGACATTGATGTATAAAAAGAAACTTGCATTAAACTATATTCAAAGCCTTTTACAATCCTGACAATCAACTTTCGCAGAAAGCCAAAACCCTAAAAACCTTAGAACTCCTAAACTTCTCTACTGGAATTGAATTGTGTGTGACTTGGAATGAATGAAAAACCAGCCCCGAGGGCCTTATTTATAGGCTTCTAGTCCTTGCTAATCAAGGATAGAATCTCCTATCTATATCTAAAATTATATCTAAAAGCCTTAATGATAAATAAAATGCTTTAATGAAATAAATCTAAAAGGAAAAAGATAAATCTAAATAGGTAAGTCTTCATGTCTTGATAGATTGCGTTTTCCATAGATAGAACTTGATGGATTTGGATAGAATCTTCCTTTTTCGGCCCCAAGGAATCCCAACTCTACTCGGACAGGCACTCGTCGACGCGTTTTTGGACACTAGGCTACTCGACTTCGACAAGGCTTCGTCGACCTCGAGTAGGTTTCCTCGTCGACTGGACTTCCCGGCTAGCTCTGCTCGATGTGGCTCGGTCTTGGCTCCTGGTGCTTGTCGACCTCGAGTAGCCCTAGTCGACCTCGAGTAGGGATGGGTCATCGACTAGGTCTCCTCGGTTGGCTCTACTCGACTGGCTCGGATCTGGACTCAGGGGCTTGTTGTGAGCCTAATTTGCCATGTTTTACACTTACTTTTATATCGATTTCTGCACGCATTTCATACATTTGGGTTAGAACAATACAGAATCTGTGTAGTTTACACTTATTTGCAATATATGGAGGTCTACACAAGTTTTGGTTATATTTCGCAGAAATCGGACGCACTTTGGAGCTTAAAGGAAACTCATGGAGAAGCCCAGAATGGTGCAGCTGGAGAAAAGGCCATTTTTCATCATTCTTCGTTCTGAATCTGATACGGGGTTAGCCGTAGGTTGGTCCGATCTTCGACAACAAGCAAGAAACTCAAGAAAGATAACAAGACTTAATCAAGAATGCAAGAACCAAATCTGACGCAGCCAAGAAAGCTTCAAGAATCGATCAAGAAATCTGCAAGATCAATCAAGAAGTTAAAGAACGGAAGCAAGAACGAATAAAGACTCAACAAGATCAGCAAGATTCGACCAAGAAGTAATCAAGATCGATCAAGATTCTCAAGAACGCAACAAGACTCGAAATTAAAGAACAAGAATGGAAAGACACGACCTGATATGGACTGAGTCGATCTATGTAGCACAAGATAAAGACCCCAGGCCTCCTCAGAGGGTAGGAACCAATACCAATGCCTACACAACCCGCCTCTACAATCCGACACAATCAAGCGGACAACTTGAAGCACCAGAAGGGGGCTTGTGGATACTAGATTCACCAAGTCTTGCGAAGTCGATGAACGGCAAAGCAAACCAAGCTAGATCAAACCAATTCGATGATCAACGAGCACAGCTCTAGTTCGATCAACAAGACACTCCATGTGTTTCACACAATTTGAGAGATCTAAATTCTATTCATAATGTTCTTATTGAATTACAATAGGAGAACTCGGAATATATAGGCCACGCAGGGCTGTTGGGCCGAGTTAGATGATAGAATAAGATAAAACTAACATCTAATGGAAATAATAAAAATAACCTTAAAGTTTCCTAAAATAACTTAAGTAAAAGAAATACTAAAAATAGGAAATAAACATAATGTTCAAGACTTAATTAAAATCCCGTCAAAACAGTGATAGCTTGCAAAGATGTGCATTTTCGGCCAATTTCGAGGTCGAATCTGGAAAAACCTTCAACAGCAAAGTTGTAGATCTCTTCGTCCTCGTTCCAACAAGATATGACACGCCTCAATCCGATAAATATTGAATTCGTACGACCCATTTTACAGAGACGTCGAAAAGCTGTCAATGTTCTGAACGAGTGTAAAACGCCAAGCTCCCACCTTTGGACCTTCTCCCATGGTGGAGCCTTCTTTTTCCTCTTGAGGATGACTTCATTCTCACGAGCTCGAATCATAGGTCCATCCCCAATTATAGATGTGTCCGGAGGTGTCTTGGATGGTGTCTTGGATGGTCCTGCATCAGAATCAAGCTTTGATGTCTTCATGAGAGTTGTAGCCCTCGGAAAGAGCTTTCCAACGCATGGTCATATGCGTCAATCCGACGAACGAGGACTCGGGAAACTGCGTTTCAAGAACAGAGCAGAAAGCTGAGAGAACTCTACTCGAGATCGACTACCATCTACTCGATCTCGACGAGCCCTGGTCGAGCACACCTGGTCGAGTAGAGCTGATCGAGGACACCAGAGACAACCCGACTCCCGGAATCCTACTCGATGTCGAGTAGCCTTGGTCGAGATCGAGGAGCCATGTCCGGAGTCGACGAGCTGTGCCAAGCCGAGGACGAAGACGCAGACCACCTCTACTCGATCTCGAGGAGGCTTCGTCGAGATCGACTAGACCTCCGAGCCATGTCCGAGGCTTGTCGAGCACACCTACCCGAGAAGACCTAGTCGACGGATCAATCCTACTCTAGGTCGACTAGGGCTACTCGAGGTCGACGAGCGTCAGGAGCCAAGTCCGAGCCACATCGAGCAGAGCTAGCCGGGAAGTCCAGTCGACGATCAACCCTACTCGAGGTCGACGAAGCCTTGTCGAGGTCGAGTAGACCCGAGTCCAGAAACGTGCCGTCGAGAGCTGTCCTAGTCGACTTGGGATTCCTTGGGCATGAAGGAAGTCGAGCTGGCCGAAGATCTATCCGATTCTATCAAGTCTATCCATGGGAGACAAGATCTATCAAGACATGAAGACCTACCTAAATTAGATTTAGCTTTTCCCTTTTAGATTTATTTCCATTATGACATTTATTTATCTTTTAAAGTTTTAGATATAATTTTTAGATATAGATAGAAGATTCTATCCTTGATTAGCGAGAGTTAGAAGCCTATAAATAAGGCCATAGGGGGCTCAGTTTTATTCATTCCAGATCACGATTCTATTTCAGAGACGATTAGTTAGTTCCACAGAGCAGTTTAGGAGTTCTAAGGTTTTTAGGGTTTTGGCTTTCTGCGAGAGTTGATTGCCGAGATTGTAAAGGCTTTTGAATATAGTTAATGCAAGTTTCTTTTTATACATCAATGTCTGCAATTGCGATGAGGCGTGAGTAGTCCACCCACTTCTGGGGCTGGGGTGAGCCCGACGGTGGCCATGTGAGGCGATGCGATAAAGGTCAGATCTTTTGTGCAATTCATCTTCTATCCCTATGAGCATGATTCTTTTGCGAGAGTTGAAGGTGATCCTTGTTTGTATTATTGAAGCGAACGTGATCTTAATGCAACTTGGATTAATTATGTGAAAAAGGGTTAGTAACAATTAGGGTTTATGCGAAAGCCTCTATATGCCTATTTGTTAATAACGAAAGTTATTTGATGGAAAGCATGATCTTTGGTGCCTTTATGTGTTGTTTTGCATGGTTATCGTTGTGGTGTTGATACCCTGGCTTTGGAAGTCTTTTAATATATTGAAGTTTATTTCTGTCGAATTTATGAGTTCTGTCGAAAATCTGCAACTTTATATTTTCTGTTTTTAGTTGACATAGAGTAGTGCTTTGTCGATCTCAAGGAAGCTGTGGTCAAGATCGAGTAGGACTTGGTCTAGGTCGAGTTGGTTTTCTTCTGTTTTCGTCGATTTTCACTTTCTGTTGTTTCACTGTCTTGTCGATCTCGAGGAGCTGTTGTCAAGATCGAGTACGCCTTTGCTTTGCGTTTCGTTTTTGCTTTGTCTTTGCTTTATTTCTTGCTTTGTTCTTTGCTTTTGTTTTGTTTGCCCTTGCCGGGTTTATTTGTTTCTTTCTTTTTTGTCTTTCTGTCTTTTCTGCTGCCTGTGAGAATTTATAGCTACCTGAGAACTGCTGACGTGCTTCCTCGTGGATTCGATCCTGATTTTCTCTTACTACAACGGGAGGAAGTCTTGTATTATTTGCTGAGACAGGGAAGTCAGTCTGAACTTGATTTTATATTTATTTCAATACTCGATTTACTCCTACAACAACAGGGCTCGTCGATCTCGACAAGCGTTCGTCGAGGTCGAGTAGAGTGGTGGTCTCCCCAGGTCGGGAAGCTTCTCCTCGGCACGGACTCGGACTAGCGTTGTGGGTCTTGTCGATCTCGACTAGGGCTTGTCGAGATCGAGTAGAGGTGTGCCCGGCTTCTCGTCCTCGGCTCACCTCGACTCCGGGTGTGGAACTGAGGCATAGTCGATCTCGACTAGGGCTTTTCGAGGTCGAGTTGGCTCCGGACGTCGGGTTGACTGAGCTCTCTCGATCAGGCTTGCTCGACCAAGGTTGCTCGGACATGCTCGTCGAGGTCGAGTAAGGCCTACTCGAGATCGAGTAGCCTGGGTTCTCGGCTCGATTCGACTGGTTCCGCTGCTTCCTTGACCTTGGACTTCTGTAGTGGTTTTCCGAGCTTTTCTGACCTTCTGTAGAATTGCTGTAAAATGCCTCAATTTCTGCGAATTAAACAGAAACTGGTGTAGATTCCAAAATTTGGCAAATAAACATAAACTACATAGGTTCTGTACTATCTAAGCCCAAATGAATGCAATGTATACAGAAATCGATATAAAAGTTATTGTAAAACATGGCAGATTCAGCTCACAACAGAGAACATCTTCCACACTAGGTGTGTGGTTCGCGAGGCTACCTTAAGCGTCATCATCGACGGTGGGAGTTGTTGCAATCTCATCAGTGAAAAGCTAGTGGATTTTCTCCATTTAAATACTACTCCTAGAGCTACTCACTATGGTTTAAATGGCATTACTGATGATGGATCTGATATAATGGTCACCAAACAATGTTTAGTTCCCCTTTCAATTGGATCATATCTTGATAAAATATTATGTGATGTTGCTCGCATGGATTGTAGTCATATATTATTGGGTCGTCCTTGGTTATATGATCGTTCTGTTCTTCATGATGGTCGTGCGAATACATATGCCTTCACTTTTGATGGGAGGAGAGTTACTCTCCTACCCCTTTCGCCACAAACTATTCTGAAGGACCAGGTTCGCAAGAAGCAACAACAGGAGGCCCAAAAGGAAGCTGAAAGGAAGGAGAAGCTCAAGGAGAGCTCGGCACAACAGGCCGCACCCGCGGCCCAGACTACCGCGCCCGCAGCCCCATCAGCCGGCCCTGCAGCCCCCTCGGCACCACCTCCTTCACACTCGGCGTCCACTCAGCCCTCTTCTACATCACTTAAGGGCTCTGTAGAATGTCGATCATTGGTCTCTGAACCACAGAAAGGGACCATCACATGGAATGCTCATCGACCTCATATTCTCCTGGTAATGAAACAGGTATTACTTAATGTTGAATTGAGTCATATTCCTGCACCTATTGCTGCTCTTCTGCAATATTATTTAGATGTGCTTCCAGCTGAACTACCCCAAGGCTTGCCTCCTATTAGAGGTATTGAGCACCAGATTGACTTTGTGCTTGGGGCAGCCTTAGCTAATCGCGCCGCTTATAGAGCTAGTCCTGAGGAGACAAAGGAGCTCCAACGCCAAGTCACGGAGTTGATGGATAAAGGTTTTGTGCGAGAAAGCCTATATCCCTGTGCCGTGCCTGTTATTTTGGTTCCAAAGAAGGATGGCTCCTGGCGCATGTGTGTTGATTGTCGTGCAATCAACCAAATAATGGTTAAGTATCGCCACCCCATTCCTCGTTTAGATGATATGCTTGATGAACTTCATGGTGCTTGTATTTTTTCTAAAATTGACCTTAGAAGTGTATATCATCAAATTAGGATGAAACAAGGTGATGAATGGAAAACGGCTTTTAAAACTAAGTATGGCTTATATGAATGGTTAGTAATGCCTTTTGGATTAACAAATGCACCTTCGGCTTTTATGAGGCTTATGAACCATGTGATTAGAAGACACTTAGGAAAATTTGTCGTTGTCTATTTTGACGATATCTTAATCTATAGTAAGAATATGCATGATCACTTAAGTCACTTAAAATTGGTTTTTGATTGTCTTAGGAAAGAAAAATTATATACCAATTTAAAGAAGTGTTCTTTTGCATCTGAGTCTACCGTTTTTCTTGGTTTTGTAGTGACTGCATCTGGATTGAAAGTGGATGAGGAGAAGATTCGTGCTATTCATGAGTGGGCCAGGCCGAATACACCCACTCATGTCCGCTCATTCTTGGGCCTTGCTGGTTTCTATCGAGGTTTTGTCAAGGATTTAAGCCTGATTGTCGCCCCCTACATGAGCTGACAAAGAAAGATGTGACATTTCGCTGGACAGACTCGCATCAAAAGGCTTTCGACGCCCTCAAGGATCGCTTGACACATGCCCTAGTGCTGCAGTTACCTGACTTTGCTCAACCTTTTGAGCTCGAGTGTGACGCTTCTGGCACTGGCATTGGAGGGGTCCTACTGCAGAACAAGCGTCCAATCACCTACTTCAGCGAAAAGTTGGGCTCCGCTGAACTCAACTATTCTACCTACGACAATGAGCTATTTGCACTGGTTCGCTGCTTACAGACTTGGCAACATTATCTCTGGCCTAAGGAGTTTGTGATTCACTCGGATCATGAAGCTCTAAAGTACCTCAAAGGACAAGCAGTGCTCAGCATGCGACTTGCTCGATGGGTGAAGTTTATAGAGACCTTTTCCTATGTGGTTCACCACAAGAAGGGAAAGGATAATGTGGTAGCTGACGCGCTATCACGCAGGTATGTCCTCCTAAACCATATGGATGCACATGTTTTGGGTTTTTCTTTGATAAAGGAACTGTATGCTTCTGATAGTTTCTTTAAAACTATATATGCTCAATGTGTGTCTAAAGGTGAAGTTGATTCATTTTTTCTTGATAATGGTTATTTGTTTAAGATGGGCAAGCTTTGTATCCCATCTTCTTCTATTCGCCGATTGTTAACTCAAGAAATTCATGAATCTAGAGGACATGGTGGTTTCGATAAAACCTTAGCAGGACATAAGGAACATTACTTTTGGCCTAAAATGTCTAATTATGTGCTGAGATTTGTCAAAAGTTGTGTTACATGTGCTAAGGCCAAATCGAAATCTAATGCTAATGGTCTATACCAGCCTTTGCCTATTGCTAATGCACCATGGGAAGATGTTTTATGGATTTTATTGTAGGATTGCCTAGAACTTCTATGGGACATGATTCTATCTTTGTTGTTGTAGACAGATTTTCCAAAATGGCTCATTTTATTCCATGTCACAAAACCGATGATGCTATTCATGTTGCTAATTTGTTCTTCAAAGATGTTGTTCTCTTACATGGACTGCCATTATCTATAGTTTCTGACCGTCATCCTAAATTTTTAAGCTCTTTTTGGAAAACTCTATGGTCTAAATTGGGTACAAAATCGCTATTTTCTACTTCTTGTCACCCACAAACTGATGGCCAAATTGAGGTCACAAATAGAACTCTTGGGGCTCTCCTTAGAGTCATGCTGCGAACTAACCTCCGGAGGTGGGAAGAATGCCTACCATTTGTAGAATTTGCATATAACAGGTCTAGGCACTCTACAACGAAGCTTACCCCCTTCGAAGTGGTATATGGCCGAAATCCACTAACTCCTGTGGACATGATGCCTTGGCCATATAGGGAAAAGGAGAGCGTGGACGCAGCTAAGCAAGTGGACTTCATCAAGCGCTTGCATGAGTGTACCAAGGCGTAGGTGGAGAGGAAGACTGCGCAATACAAGGCCGCGAAGGACAAGCATCGCAAGGATGTACAGTTCAACGTTGGTGATCTGGTCTGGCTGCATCTGAAGAAGGAAAGGTTTCCACAACAACGGAAATCTAAGCTGGACCCCAGAGGAGATGGATCATTCAGAGTGGTTCAGAAGATGGGTCCTAATGCATGCAAGCTGGATCTCCCTACCGATAAGTACATCGTCCATTCTACATTCAACGTCGCCGATCTATCCTTGTTCGTGCCTGACGATGATTTTGACGACGATTTGAGGACAAATCGAAGTCAAGTGGAGGAGAATGATGTCGTGCAATTATCGATGACAAGGAGGTGACATTGAGGACAACATGAAGGTTCCATTCCATGGTCCTGTCACTCGTGCAAGGGCCAAGAAGATTCAAATCGCAACTAAAGCCTTTCTTGTCCGTCACCATGGAACTTTAGAGCAAGGGTTCAGGCCACCCTGGATCACTTGGCTCAAGGTTACACCTCTAGCACAGGAAGTGAGCTTGCGTCCACACACGGAGCTCATGAAGACTCGTCAGCATCCCCCATGACTTAACCATACTCGGCTTGGTCTTGGAGCACTCGACATACCTTTGGGCCGAGTGGGCCTAGACCCTTGTCGACAAGGATGGGCCGAGTAACTCTTGTGCATGGGCCGAATTATATTAGTTAATTATGTTATTATTTTATGCAATTTAGATAAATATGGTGGAATTAATTATATCTCTTCTAGATATAATCCTTGGCCACCAAGTTATTAAATGTCTATCTTTATTAGGAAATATTTATCTTAGATTTATTCCATTTATCTTTAGATATAATAAATCTATCCAAACCCCTTTCCTTTGCAAGGAAGGATTGGTTAGATCTCCCATAGTTTTTTATATAGTCATGTTATGCACTTTGAAATTAATCAGATTGAACTAGAATTGAGAAACCCCTTTATGGATTAAAAGGATTCTCGATTATCAATCCCAAAAGCTCTTATGTTCTTGTTACTTCGGCAATCACAATCATCACCATCATCTTGTTCATCGACATCGAGTAACCCAAGTTCCCAACCCTAGCCGAGAAGCTGTCGCAAGAAGGAAGTCAGTCCTTGGCGTCATCCGCGAGCAGATCCGCTCCAGCGAGCGCGATCGCCTCCAGGCGCCCTCGCTCACGCGCATCCCCAGCACTCACTCTTGTGCCCTCGTTCTTGCACTCGCGCGCCCACTCCCACTCGCCAGTGCTCTCGCTCCCAGCGAAGCGCTCCCGTGTCCGCGTCTGGCCTTCGCTCCCAGCGAGTGAGGCTCCTAAGACGTCCCTGTCCCAGCGCGCACGGCCCTTCTCTTTCGCTTTCGTTTGTTGATTTCTGTTGCTATTTCATAGTTAGAAAATTGCTGGAAATTTATTAAGTATCCAACTGTCACTATTCCAGAATTTTAATTACTTGTTTAAATTGTTCCAAATTCCGGAGATATCAAAGAGCATTGCAAGATCAGGCAAATATACGGCGTGGTTCTTGATCTTGAGCCCACAAGCGAAGGATCGGGTATCCCAAACGTATCACCTTAAGTTGTTGTGGGGTTCCTTGTAGCATGAACCTTTTCATCATATCCTTCAATTCAGCCACATCGCTATGTAATACGGAAGTTGAGGAGTCAACGGCGAGTACCCCTCTAGCATGAAGTCCCTTGCTGAATTGTCTAATGTCTAGAGCCATCAGCAAGCTCTGAAAACACCTCCCAAGCAGCATTGGGTGTTTTGTTCAAGATGTTGCCTCCACAGGCAGAGTTCACCGTCTTCCGCTCCTCGTCAAGCAATCCATTAAATAGAAAGAGCACTAAATCCTTCTTTGAGAAACCATGGTGAGGGCAACTAGAGCAAAGTTTCTTGAAGCGCTCAAAGTACTCATAGAGTGTCTCTGTAGCCTACTGGTCAATGCTGCTGATTTCCTTTTTCAGACTGTTTAAATTGGTTGCAGGAATGTACTTCTGTAGAAGGAGACGCTTCAACTGAATCCATGTTGTTGCACTACTTGGTGGCAAGTAGTAGAACCACTCATTGGTAGTGTCCTTAAGCGAAAAAGGGAATGCCCTCAACTTGATTTGCTCCTCCGTGATGTTGCCTGGTTTCATTCCCACCACGACAGTATGGAACTCAGATAAGTGCTTGTGGGGGTCCTCACCACTCAACCCATGGAATTTAGGCAACATATGAATCACCCTAGACTTTAGCTCAAAATTCACACCTTCATCAAGTTCAGGAAACACGATAGCCAATGGCTGTTGGGCTATGTTTGGTTTTGTGAGATCCTTCAACGTTCGATTATCATCGTTAGCAGCCATCTCTATACTATCTTCTTCTCCTTGATCGAAAGGTAACTCGCGAAAGTGATCACGAGCTTCTCGCCTCAATCTAGAGAGAGTCCTCTCAATCTCTGAATCTAAAGACAATAAAGATGAGTTAGTAGCACGAGTGTGGACCATATAGGTGGTCCACAGCAAGATTAGCAATTAAAACAACACAAGAACTCAATAAGAGTTCCCCGGCAACGGCGCCAAATTTGACAAGAGGAAAACCTGTCGTTGTTCTTGCCAAAGAATACTCAAACTCACAACTAGTATAGTGTGTAAGCAAGAGGTCGATCCACAGGGAAATCTATTTAATTCAAGTATCAATTCTAATCGCTAGTAAGAATATGGGGGGTTTTTGGTGTGAAAAGATCCGCCTTTTATCAAAGCGGAAGCAAGCAAACAAAGTCAAGTGATTGTAGAATGCAGTCGAGAGAAATAGGTTCAACTACAATTTATCACTTCGATTGATGAATTCGATCCTTCTTTCAGCCTCTAGTTCTTGTCTTTTCCTATCAATGTCCTTGTCCAGATCTTATGTAAATTACTAGTCCTACGAGTCCTAGCAACCCTAATCTCTAAATAACCCTAACACGGTTAAGATTTAACCTAGAGATAGCATTAAGAATATGAATTAACCAAGGTACATGCAATATCAAGCTACGAGTCGATATTTAACATATATTCAACTTCCTACACATCCAATTAGTCCTACGAGTCCTAAAGGGATATGATTTCCACTTGGGTTAAGGTTCGCTACGAGGAATCTACAAAACCCTAGCAATTGAATGAATCTACTCTATATAGTTGATCAGGCCAGAGAGAATAAAGCACATTCAAGGAATTAAGCATAAAGAAGCCAAAACATTGCAATAGGAATAAGAACTAGATTAAGAAACTCACAATTCAACAATCAAAGATCCAAATCGTAGGCGAAACCTTGAGAGTTTAGTTGCTCATGCTCAACGGCGCTCTCAACAATGGAATAAAGTGCATAAGGTGAATGAAAATAATAACTAGAAAAGCCTTAAATAGTCTTTAGAAAATCGGCCAAACAACTCACTTAAAACCCTAATTAAAATCCAGATCGAATGTTCAGTTTCTGCACAGGACGCGGGGCGGCCGAGGATTCAGTGAAGTCCTCCGTTTCCCTTCGAGCCACGGGGTGGCCAGCGATACTGCGGGGCGGCCTGCGATTCTTCCGAACTTCATCTTCCTTGTCTTTGGAGCTTCTCTACTCTTCTTTAGATTATTTTCGCTCTTTTCCGATTCATTCCACCTTCAATCTACTATACCTGAAATAAACCATAAAATAACGTAGATCCCGCCTCTTCCAACTCAACAAGTAATTATGTAAATTCAACTAAATAAATGCAATATTCACAACTAAACTATGCTAAATGCACTCTATTATGCAACACTAAATATGCTCTATCAATTATCCATGTGGAAATCATAAAACGCCAAATGTTATACATTTAGCACCATTTGCGGGGTGTTGGTTTTAAACCGATCAGAATTCAGACAACGAAAGGGGAATTTGGGGACAAAGAACTGTTACTATCATGAATGTCCCTAACATTCCCTTACCATGCTCATATAGGCCGTTTTAGCCTTATAGCCTATTTACACAACTAACCCTATGATACCCAATATTACACCTATTACATTCACTTATATGAATTATACATTTGGATTCCTTACATTGCCTTCTCCTTCTACAAGTCTTGTCCTCAATACTTGTACAATTTTCAATCAAAACATTGTCAATGCAGTGGAATTGAAAAAGAAAGAAAATATACTATTTATAGCTTCTAATCACTAAGTGGGATCTTCCATCTCTATATTGTGTCTAGTGAGTGATTGTATGCATCTGGGACAATAATAATGTCAGCACCTGTTTCTCACCTAACCGCAAACAAGTATGATTCACTATCATTTTCCAGTTCATATTAGGATTTTGCATCAAAAATCCTTGTAACTACACATCTACCCATTCAGTCATATACATCCCAGCAATCTCGACCTTTTGTGATTCCAACATTGAAAAAATAGCAAAGTATTTCTCACATTTACGAACCCAATATAAGGGTTCTTGCCATCAAATATAGGAAATTCGAGCTTTGGGAAGCGACTGTTACCTCATTTGACATTGCTTCCGCAAGAAGTGGTTAGGTCATTGATTCCCGGCGAGAGCTTGATCGATGCACTGTAATTGACGATTTCTTGTTCTTTAGGTCTGGTTCTAATAACTCCGCTTGTCGTTGGGGCTGGGTTAGGTGTACTTGATGCTGGAACAAGTGGATTTGGAACCAGATTCAACATAGACACCACTTCTTGGGTCATTGGGGTTGACACAAAGGAATGCGACATCTTTTCTCTAACTTGGAATTCTTTCAAGATTTCTGCGATTTTCATCCATTGTTTTTTCTATTCCTTTTTATTCTTGATCGAATCAAGCATTCACTCTTGAATCTTTTAAAATTGAGACTCAAATCGTTGGGTTTGTGCATCCAGGCATTTGATGGCATCTTCCCTAATCTTCAGGCGTGTACCATCTACAATGGTTATCGTTCTTTTAGGTCACGCTCCATCTCTCATTCCCACTCCCACCTTCTTTTCCCTTTACCTCGCATTGGGAGAATGTATCATAGAGCTATTTCTCACTTTCACACTTCCTATGTTCCTTCAAAGCTTCAGGGAAAGGTGGTTCAGGTCAAAAATCATCCAAGGACCAGTCTTTTGGAGCGGTGTTTGGGTTGTCTACAGAAGCGGCGGCGAGCGTTGGTTTTTCTGTAGAACCATCATTTTGCTTGCTTTGCTTTACCACTTCCTTTCTTGCTTTGGGCTCTTTATTAGTGTCTTTTGCTAGAGTTCATACCTCTTTTCCACCTCTAATAATCATAGCACTCGTGTTCTTCTTAGGATTCACCGCAACTTGTGAAGGTAGCTTGCCGGAATCCTTAGCCTTGAGCTCTCCTATCTCTTGGTCCATTTGGCTCATCAATATTTATCATTGACATTCATCTTCTCCAATAAGAGGCTCAAAGCATCATCCCTTGCAAAGTCATCTTTGGAGGATTTCTTTGACGATTATCATATTGGCCCCTTCCTTGGTAAGGTGCTTGCTGTTGTTATTGTTGATTCATCCTGTCCTTGACATCAACAACTTCATCTTGAATTGGAGGGCAACGATCATTTGGATGAGTTGGATCTCCACATACTCTTCTAGATTGCTGCATTTGACCCATCTGAATAGCCATGTTCTTCACAATATCAGCGAGCCTATCAAGGTCATTGCTGCGATTTCCTCAAGGGTTGTCCAATCTATGGATTCTTCTAACGCCTTGATGATTTCCGTATTGCTGTGAAGCATTAGCTAATCCTTCCAAAATTTGCATGGCATCCTCGGGTGTCTTGTCTAAGACATCCCCTCCATTGATAGCATCGATGAAAGTGTGTGCATGGTCAAGCAAGCCTTCATAAAGATAGATGACAAGGTCGTCCTCCAGTAGACCATGCTGGGGGCAACTTGCCTTGAGCTTTTTGAACCTCTCAACATATTCATAGAGAGTTTCAGTGGGGGATTTCTCTATGCTTGTCAACTCCTTCCCGAGCTTGCTCAGACGAGTGGAAAACAAATACTTATGTAGGAAAGTCTTCTTCAATCCTACCCAAGTAGTAACACCTTCCGTCAGCAATTAATAGAGCCAATCACTTGCTGCATTCTTCAGAGTAAAAGAAAACACTCTCAACATAATTTGAACATAAGCCAAACCTTGGGGTCTCAGTCTATCGTAGACATTAGTGAACTCTGCGAGATGCTTGTTGGGTTCTTCTCTAGCCATCCCATGGAAAACTAGTAATATGGTAGCCCAACTGGACTTATACTCAAATTTTGACCCTTTAAGGAGCGCGAGGAGCCTGATCGTAAACGGTTACGATGTCATATTGGGCTCCTTTAGATATCTCAATGCTCTTTTGGGAGGAGCGTCAATTTCTCCATCATTGTTGGTGTTGTCATTGGGGTTTTGCAGATTTCCCCCTAAAGAAGGATCATTGTTGACGTTCATCTCTTCGGTCTCTTCGTGGTTGAAATCAAGCTTTCTTCTCAGCCTAGAAAGCGATCTTTCGATATATGGATTAAAAGGAAAAGGAGATGAATTAGTAGCATGGGTGTGGACCATGCAGAGTGGTCCACACCAAAGTTAACAATAAAAATACAAAAAAAAAAAGTAATTCACCTCGGCAATGGCGCCAAAATGTGACGGGGTTGGAAATCATTGGTTACTTGTCAAAGGTCATTCAAACTCACTAACTAATATAGTCGGTAAGTCCGGAATCAATCCATTAGGAGAACTACTGTTTCTATGCACTTTCGTTGTCAACTGAAGTAACCGAGTAAAGAGATTGCAAAGCGTGAAATAAATAAAAGCAATAAAGAGGGTAATTGCGAATGATTTGATAGCAATAGGAATGAAATATTTCACCTACGATTTCTCAACAATGGTTGGTATCCATGATCCTTCACTCATTTCCATGTTATTCCAATTCAATTAATTATTCCGACATTGGTTTATATAGATTGTCAATCCTTGCAAATATGACAACCCTTCATATGCAACCCTATCCCTGCAGGATTTAACATACAAATTGCACAAATTCCCGATGTACTTGGTAGAATGAGATTACTAACTCTTCCAAGAAACTAGCATATGTCGATAGTTGTCATCCCATCAACCCTAGCAACTCAGAAACTGATATTTAACCAAGTTGTCATTAACCTACACAATCAATATCCTGCTTGCGGAATCACATAATTATGATTGCTACAAAAAGTATAATTATTCTAGTGAATGAATTAAAACCCTAGCCAGACACAATTCAATCAAGGTGATCAACCAAGAGAGAATTAACAACATAAAATCAGCCCAATGATAATGAAATATAAATTGTGGAATAACATAGAAATTCAAGCCTCAATGAACGAATGATGATAAAAACTAAACTTCAATCCTAATTATCTTCAATGAACGAATGATGATAAAAACTACTAAAAAAATCCTAAATAGGCTGAAAGTTGTCCTCAAGAAACCCTAGAAAGTTTGGCTAAACATTGCCTAAAATAAAGATTCGAAAAGATTTTAGAATTGTTGAAACTGTCATAACGGCGAGCACCGGTTATTCAGCGGCGGGCACCGCTATTTCTGGACATTGTTTCCTCTTTTGTATTCGTTTTTCATCTTCTCAGCCCCTCTTGCGTCTCTTCCACCTTATTCTCTAGCTCCATCTCAGTTTCTTCATGACCTTCATTATCCATTCTTCGCCCCCTTCTAAGCTCGGAATACAAATTTGTATATTAGTGTACGTTGTAAGAGAAAATCGAGAATGCAAAACAGTAAGCAAATAAAGTAAAGCAAACCGATCGAATCCCAGCAAATAATGTTCAAGACTCCCTCCAATGTAGTAAGAGAAAGTCAGGTTCGAGTCCTCAAGGAAGCTGGTCAGCGGATCATAGGCAGCGGTGGAATCTCACGGACAGAAGTCGACAACAGGTGCTAGATCTCGACTAGGTTTAGTCGACAGGAGATCAGGCTAGTCGAACAGGGCAGAAGCTAAAGGCTACTCGATCTCGACAAGGGGCTACTCGAGATCGAGTACAGTCCTCGTCGACTTCGGGTTGGGCTCGTCGAGTTCCTGCACAATTAAGCTATGACGATCTGGGATCGGGAATCAGTAGTCGAGATCGACCAGGCTTGGTCGAGATCGACGAGGGCAGAAAGTAAAAATAACGCAAATTTGGTTTTGAAACTTTATGAATTAAGAGAACTTCCAAGATTAGGGTTTGCGACAACGATTACCATGCAAGCAGAATATAAATCACAAAAGGTGGTGACTTTATCGATAAAGGAAAGGGTTTTCACCTAATCCGACAAGTAGGAATATAAATCTCGCGATAAATAGCCCTAATTGCATCTATTCCTTTTCATAATTAGCATTTATAATCTTTCGAATAGAAATCCTAATTACTACCCAAGTTACACAACATGAGTTCTTCAATTTCTCAATCAAAGATGAAGCACATAGGGAATAGATTAAGATAACGACAAAATACCTCCTTTTGCAATGGCTAATCCACCGACATGGCTCTCGTTGGGCTCACCCCAACCCCAGAAGTAGGTGGACTACTCGCGCCTCATCGCAATCGCAGACATTGATTTGAAAGAAATAATTTGCATTAACTAAATCCAAAGCCTTTACAATCCCGACAATCAACTTTCGTAAACTGCCAAAACCTTAAAACCTTTAAACTCCTAAATCTCTATGTGTAATTGTATCTCTGAAATTGAATGACTAGAAATCAGCCCCAAGGGCTTTTATTTAAAGGCTTCTAAACTTTAACAGAGACTTTGATTAGGGATTGTGTATTTGTGTTTGCAATTGGCATTTGTTGTTGCAATATTAGTTCGAGTATGAGGGTAGGGTGAGAGGATTGTGCATGCTAAACTTTGATTTCAGAGGGTGAATCAATTTTAGTTTGACAACAACTTTAGTTTCAAGTGTTAGAGGCTGATTTGCCATAAAACTTTGATTTCGAAATTGAGATTGAGGAGTGTGCAACTATGCATACTATTAAGGTTCCTGAGTTGGATTGCGACTTGCGATCTAGCTCTAGATTTCTTAACATATAACCAATGGATCACTTTGATTTGGGAGAAATTTGTGTTGATGATAATTATCTGTTACCTTTCTCCTCCAGCATCTATTACCCCTCACTCTAATCCTCCATGAAAATATCATTTTGAAAGCCCCCTTTCATCCTAAGTATTGCAAATTTGAATCATACTACTTTTGCAATGTTTTATCAATTTGTATCATTGCTATACTGAAGGAGCACTCCTTTTCTTTGCATTGCTTGGATTGTCTGGTTGCTTTATAACTTGTTATGATCACAGAGTAATTAGTGGCTATGCATCTCATCTCAAACAGAGTGGATTTTTTTCCTTGGTTCATAATTTGTTATGATCAAAGAGTAATTAGGGTAGAGAGATAATGGGATAGTTGTTGGTTGCTACATAAAGGATTTGTTTTCTTATTATCTCTCCTCATTTTGGCTGCTGCTTTTGTTTCCAACTGATTCCAGGAGTTAGTTCCAGATTCCAGCTACTATGTTGTATTCATACTTTTTTCTTTGGTTAATTGTGATACGGGGTTAGCCGCAAGATGGCCCGATCTTCGACAACAAGCAAGAAACTAAAGAACGGAAGCAAGTATGACCAAGAACTCAAAGAAACGCAGCAAGACTCAACAAAGAATTCAAGAACAAGACTCGAAAATAATAAAGACTCGAAATTGATAACAAGACACGACCGACAAGGACTGAGTCGATCTATATAGAACAAGATAAAGACCTCAGGCCTCCCAAGAGGGTAGGAACCAATACCAATGACTATATAACCCGCCTCTACAACCCTACACAACCAAGCGGACAACTTGGAGGCACAAGGAGGGGGCTCGTGGATACTAGGATCACCAAGTCTTTCGAAGTTGATGAACACAAAACAAACCAAGCTGAGACACGACCAATTTGCAATTGATGAGTGCGGCTCTAATCAATCGACAAGAACTCATGTGTTTCACACAATATGAGAGAATTCTAATTCATTAAGTTCTGAATTGTTCAACAAGAGGGATCGGCAATATATAGGCCTTAAGGGCTGAATTATGGCTGAAAATAATAACTAAAATAATCAAATAAAACACCTAATAACATAAGTAAATAAGGTCTCTGAAATAACACTTAAAGAAAAAGCCCAATTCGGCACAATAGTAATTCTAGGCGGAATGGTGTCGGCGCCGAGGGATGAGTGTAGGCGCCGAGGGCCTCAGTGCTCAAACATGTGTTTTAGACGTCGACGTCGATACCTCTGGTGTCGGCATCGATACCATCAGCAAGTCCTATGCACATGTAAGTCTTCATTGGTGGCTCGGGGAGCTGAACCTTGCTTGAGAATAAAGCATGACTCACAAATGCGAATGAGTCTCTTTGAAGCTTCTTAGCTCTAGCTCGAGTCATAGGTCCTTCTCCAAGAATGATTGGTGTGTCTGGAGCTGTAGAAGATGGTCCCGCATCAACCTCCCCTTCTTGAAAAGGATTTGACCACGAATCAAAGTCGTCATCCACAACGAAGTAAGGGATTAAATCGGTGACGTTCAATGTAGCGCTCACGCCCATGTCTCCAGGAAGCTCCAATTTGTAGGCATTGTCGCCCACTCTCTTCTTCACCTTGAAAGGTCCATCACCTCTTGGTGCTAGCTTCCTCTTCCGTGCTTCTAGAAACCGCTCCTTCCTCAGGTGCACCCACAAAAGATCCCCAGGCTGAAATGTGACCAAGCGACGTCCCTTGTTGGCCTTGTTAGCATTGTACTCAGCCTTTTGCATAAGCTTCTGACGCGTGAGAAGCTTCTGACACGAACTCGACATGCTTACCTGCTTCAAATGATTCTTTCTCTCTCATAGGATATGGAGTAAGATCAAATGAGTTAGTGGATTAACACCATATACACATTCAAATGGAGTGATTTTCGTTGCAGAATGCATTGTTCTATTATAAGCAAACTCCACATGAGGTAAGGCTTCTTCCCAAAGCTTTATGTTCTTCCTAATAATGGATCTTAGGACAGTAGTAAGGGTTCTATTAGTCACCTCAGTTTGGCCATCAGTTTGGGGGTGGCTAGAAGTAGAGAAAAGCAATCTAGTTCCCAATTTATTCCATAAAGTTCGCCAAAAATGACTTATGAATTTCACATCCCTATCACTTACTATAGTTTTCGGCACACCATGTAATCTTACTATCTCTCTAAAGAATAGATTAGCAACATTGGTAGCATCATCAGTTTTGTGGCATGCAATAAAGTAAGCCATTTTAGAAAACGATCAACTACTACAAAGATAGAATCCCTCCCCTTCTTAGTTCTAGGCAACCCGACTATAAAATCTATGGAAA
The DNA here is from genome assembly GCA_037127255.1 of Persicaria tinctoria. Lineage (NCBI taxonomy): Eukaryota > Viridiplantae > Streptophyta > Magnoliopsida > Caryophyllales > Polygonaceae > Persicaria > Persicaria tinctoria. The sequence goes on along the minus strand of JBANSL010000002.1, from coordinate 63,121,011 downwards.
TATCTTCCCAAGGAGCTGAAGGGGTCGGAAGTGGTGTATAAAGGCCATGAGGCATAAGCTTAGCTTTATATTTAATACGATCTATGAATCTTTTAAGGCAATGTTCTACATCCCTAAGCGTATGTGGCCAATAGAAATGTGATTTTAAAGTGTGATAAGTCTTATCTCTGCCAAAATGTCCCATTAATCCACCACTATGGGCTTCACTAACAAGTAATAATCTCAGAGAACATCTAGGAATGCACACTTGATCTTTTCGAAATAAGAAACCTTCATGTATGTAAAAGTTGTCGTTTGAACCTTTTTCTAAGCATTTTCGAAAGATCTCTCCAAAATCAGCATCTTGTTCATACAATTCCTTTATATAGACAAAGCCTAAGACTCTAGAATCCAAAGTGATTAAAAGAACATGTTTTCTAGATAATGCATCAGCTACCACATTGTCTTTGCCTTTCTTATACTTAATCACATAAGGAAATGTTTCAATGAACTCTATCCATCTACCATGTCTCCTATCAAGTTTATCTTGGCTTTTAAAGTGTTTCAAGGATTCATGATCAGTCCTAAGAATAAAATCGCTAGGCCATAGATAGTGAGACCAAGTCTTAAACACTATACAAGCATATAATTCTTTATCATAGGTAGAGTAGTGAAGACAAGCACCTTTCAACTTTTCAGAAAAGAAAGCAACAGGCTTACCTTCCTGCATGAGGACTCCACCAATTCCCACACCACTTGCATCACATTCTGATACGGGGTTAGCCGTGGGTTGGTCCGATCTTCGACAACAAGCAAGAACTCGATCAAGATCAATCAAGAACAGCCAAGAATCAATAAAGACGCAGCAAGATTCACCAAGAACAAGGGTTCTTGATGTCGACACTAAACAAGAATGACAAAGACTCGATAAAGATAGATAAAGACTCGAAAATGAATGCAAGAATGGAAAGACACGACCTGATAAGGACTGAGTCGATCTATGTAGCACAAGATAAAGACCCCAGGCCTCCTCAGAGGGTAGGAACCAATACCAATGCCTACACAACCCGCCTCTACAATCCGACACAATCAAGCGGACAACTTGAAGCACCAGAAGGGGGCTTGTGAATACTAGGATCACCAAGTCTTGCGAAGTTGACGAACACAAAGCAAACCAAGCTGAGATTATCAATCGGTTGAGATCACGAAGAGCACAGCTCTATTCGGTCTGATCTCTCTCTCTAAAGTGTTTCACACGTTTTGAGAAGAATAACTTGTATTATGAATGTTCCAATTGTTCTACAAGGCTGAAATCGAAATATATAGGGAACTAAGGCCTGTTGGCCGGCCTAACTAGATAGAAATAGATAGATCTACTTTCTAATGGGCTTTAAAATAAATCTAAGAACAAAAATAAATAAGGTCTCTAAAAAGAATGACTAAAAAAGCCCAATTCAGCCCAATAGAACACTTAAGCTGAAAAGGGTTTCCAACACTTAGAATATTTCGGCCTAAGCATTTCTAAGGTGGCTCGGCCTCTATTTGTGCTCCAATGCACATGTATGTCTTCAATGTAGGCTCGGGGAGTTGAACCTTGCTCGAGAACAAAGTGTGAGTGACGAATAGGAATGAGTCTCTCTGAAGCTTCTTTGCTCTAGCTCGAGTCATTGGTCCTTCTCCAAGAATGATGGGTGTGTCTGGAGCTGTAGAAGATGGTCCCGCATCAACCTCCCCTTCTTGAAAAGGATTCGCCCACGAATCCAAGTCCTCATCCACAGCGAAGTAAGGGATTAGATCGGCGATGTTGAATGTAGCGCTCACGCCCATGTCTCCAGGAAGCTCCAATTGGTAGGCATTGTCGCCCACTCTCTTCTTGATCCGAAATGGTCCATCACCACGCGGCGACAGCTTGTTCTTCCGGGCTTCTGGAAACCGCTCCTTCCTTAAGTGCACCCATACAAGATCTCCAGGCTGAAAAGTGACCAAGCGACGTCCTTTGTTGGCCTTGTTAGCATTGTATTCAGCCTTTAGCTTCAGCTTCTCTCGAGTTCGTTCATGCAGCTCCTTGATGAACTCGACATGCTTACCTGCCTCAAATGATTCTTTGTCTCTCATAGGATATGGAGTAAGATCAAAAGGGGTTAGTGGATTAACACCATACACACATTCAAATGGACTGATTTTAGTAGCTGAATGTATGGTTCTGTTATATGCAAATTCCACATGAGGTAAGGCTTCTTCCCAAAGTTTCAAATTCTTCCTAATAATGGCTCTAAGGAGTGTTCCAAGTGTTCTATTAGTCACCTCAGTTTGGCCATCAGTTTGGGGGTGGCTAGAAGTAGAGAATAGCAATCTAGTTCCCAATTTATTCCATAAAGTACGCCAAAAATGACTTAAGAATTTCACATCCCTATCACTAACAATAGTTTTAGGCACACCATGCAACCTAACTACTTCTCTAAAGAAGAGATTAGCAACATTGGTAGCAACGTCAGTTTTGTGGCATGCAATGAAATGAGCCATTTTAGAGAACCTATCCACTACCACAAATATAGAATCTCTCCCCTTCTTAGTTCTAGGCAACCCAACTATGAAATCCATGGATATGTCTTCCCAAGGGGCTGATGGGGTTGGTAGTGGTGTATAAAGGCCATGGGGCATAAGCTTAGCTTTGGCTTTAATGCAATCTATGCATCTCTTAAGGCAATGTTCTACATCCCTAAGCATATGTGGCCAATAGAAGTGTGATTTCAGTGTGTTATATGTCTTATCTCTACCAAAATGTCCCATTAATCCACCACTATGGGCTTCACTAACAAGTAATAATCGTAGAGAACATCTAGGAATGCACACTTGATCTTTTCGAAATAAGAATCCTTCATGTATATAAAAGCTGTCATTAGGACCTTTTTCTAAGCATTTTCGAAAATGATCTTCAAAATCCAAATCAGATTCATACAATTCCTTTATGTAAACAAAACCTAAGACTCTAGAATCCAAAGTGGTTAAAAGCACACGTCTTCTAGCTAAAGCATGAGAATCGAAATCAGCTATTAGAGCATGTCTCCTAGATAATGCATCTGCAACCACATTGTCTTTGCCTTTCTTATATTTAATCACATAAGGAAATGTTTCAATGAATTCCATCCATCGTCCATGTCTCCTATCAAGTTTATCTTGGCTTTTAAAGTGTTTTAAAGATTCATGATCAGTTCTAAGAATAAACTCGCTAGGCCATAGATAGTGAGACCATGTCTTAAGTACTCTAAACAATGCATACAATTCCTTATCATAGGTAGAGTAATTAAGACAAGCACCTTTCAACTTCTCAGAAAAGAAAGCAATAGGCTTACCTCCCTGCATAAGGACTCCACCAATTCCAACTCCGCTAGCATCACACTCTACTTCAAAGGGCTGAGTAAAGTCCGGCAAAGCTAATAGAGGTGCGTGAGTGAGCTTGTCCTTAAGGGTGTTGAATGCTTCCTCCTGAGCTGCTCCCCATGTGAATTCACTCCGCTTTTTCGTGAGCTCAGTGAGGGGTGCCGAGATGGTGCTGAAATCTCGAACAAATCGACGATAGAAGCTCGCCAATCCTTGGAAGCTGCGTACATGGCCGATGTTGGTGGGTGTTGGCCACTCCTGGATCGCCTTGATCTTAGCCTCATCGACACGCAGTCCTTTCGAACTCACTACAAATCCAAGAAAAGACACTTGTTCATGACATAATTCACACTTCTTTAAATTAGCATACAAGCGTTCAATTCTCAGCGTTTTAAGCACTTCTCTAAGATGTGATTCATGTTCATTAAGAGATTTGCTATAAATCAGAATATCATCAAAATAAACAACAACAAATCTTCCAATGAAATCTCGAAGCACATGATTCATTAAACGCATAAAAGTGCTAGGAGCATTAGTTAAACCAAAAGGCATAACCAACCACTCATATAACCCAAGCTTAGTCTTAAAGGCTGTTTTCCATTCATCACCTTCTTTCATTCTAATTTGATGATAGCCACTTCTAAGATCAATTTTAGAAAATATAGAAGCTCCATGTAACTCATCTAGCATATCATCTAATCTAGGAATAGGGTGACGATATTTGATAGTAATGTTATTAATAGCCCTACAATCTACACACATTCTCCATGATCCATCTTTCTTAGGGACTAATAACACAGGCACAGCACACGGACTTAAGCTAGTTCGAATATAACCCTTGTTCAACAGTTCCTGGACTTGGGTTTGGACCTCTTGGGTCTCAGTGGGATTCATACGATACGCAGGTCGATTAGGCAATGCAGCCCCTGGAATAAGATCAATTTGATGCTCAATTCCACGAATAGGGGGTAGACCTGGTGGTATGTCATCGGGAAACACATCTTTATACTCCTCAAGTACATCGAGTATATTGGCTGGAAGAGAAGCTTTAAGCTCTTCACTCAACATATTCAAGCTCTTAATGAGATGCATAAGGGTGGTTTCTCCATCCGCAAATTCGTCTAAAAATGTACTCTTGGAAGCCATTAGTACACCTTTAGGCCGAGTTTGAGGATCCACTTGGCTCGACTGAGCCTCCTGATCTAACTCACCTTTACTTACCTTGCGCTTCTCAATCTCGTCAGCCACTTGTGTTGGCGTCATGGGTTTGAGAACAACGTTTTTCCCCTGAAATGTAAAGGCATATCGGTTAGAATGACCATCATGTTGGACCTTACGATCAAATTGCCAAGGACGGCCTAAAAGAATGTGACAAGCTTGCATAGGCACAATATCACATAAAACATCATCTTCATAATGTCCTAGTTTAATATGCACTTTAACTTGTCTATGAACTCTTAATAAACCACAATCATTCATCCAATGCAATTTGTAAGGTCGGGGGTGTTGGACAGTAGGTAAATGTAATTTGTCAACCATTTCTTGACTAGCTAAATTACAGCAACTACCTCCATCAATGATCACATTTACAACCTTTCCTTTAACTAGACAACGAGTATGAAACAAGTTTTCCCTTTGATTATCTTCACATGGTGTAGGAACAACACTTAAAACTCTCCTAACAATCAAAGATTCTCCATGTTCATATTCAACCTCATTATCATCATTTTCATAACAAACAAGGTTTAAGTTCTGATCATTGTCATTAGCATGCTCATCCGGTTCATCACAAGAATTTTCAGATTCATATTCTCCAAATTGATTAACCATGAGCGTTTTCTTATTAGGGCAATCCTTCATATAATGTCCTCTACCTTGGCATTTAAAGCATACGATATCTCTAGAACGAGTAGTAGAAGGATTAGGATTACTCCCTTTGGGACCAGTAGATGTCCCAGACGATTCACGTCTATTCCATGGACCCTTTCCTTTGTCGAGGGGCTGTTGAGGTGCTCGGCTATCTCCTCTCCCTTGGGGCTGGCATGGTCGATCTCGTGAACCACCCTCACCACGCCATTGGGACTGATTTGGCCGAGGTTGGCGCCATTGGGGCTGTTGGCCACTCGACATTCTTCCTTGGCTCTTGTAACGTTGTCCCTTTTCTACTTTAATTGCTAAATGTAACAAATCAGTAGGAGTAGTATAGGGAAAATAATCAATCTCATGAGCTAAAGCGGGATGCAATATCCTAAGATATCTAGCATTGGTATCTTCATAAGGTTCATTCACATTAGCTCGAGCCATAGTTTCTTGCATAAGATTAAATGTTTCCTCAACAGTTTTATTTCCTTGCTTAAGATTTTCTAATCTTTGCCTAAGCTCTCTAGCATAATGTTGAGGTACAAATCGATTTCTCATTAATGCCTTAAGTTGTTCCCAAGAAGCGATAGGTGCATCAAGAGCTCTTCTCCTTTCTTTAACTAAGTTATCCCACCAAATTAAAGCAAAGCCTGTGAACTCTAAAGTAGCTAATTGCACCTTTTTAGCATTAGAGAAATTATGACAACTCCAAATCTGATCCATTTTAGTTTCCCAATCAATATAAACATCCGGATCAGTTTTACCTTCAAAAGGAGGAATCTTTACCTTGACCTTACCTATGCCGTCCTCGTCATTGTATCTAGGTGGTCGGTTCTGATTTCCTCTTTGATTCCGTCTCGGACGCTGCTCCCAATACTCCTCTTCTTGGAAGTCATCATCTTGCTCCGAGTAGTAGAAGTGCTCCTGGAAGCCTCGACCTCTTCCCCTTCCTTGTCCTTGACCTTGCACATTAACAAACCCATTATTCCGATCATTTCTCCCACCTCGTGGAGAGTTGTTTTCATTGAATAAAGGATTTTCTAAATTGACATGAGGATTAGGATTAGGGATAGGATTTATGACCTCTCTTTCATCATTAGGCGTCTCGTCACGCCTTGGATTTCCCTGACCACCCACCGTGTTAGAGCCACTCGGCCTAGCTTCTAAGGCTGTCAATCGATCTAGAATGGCCGTCAAGGTGTTGGTGAGGTTGTTGAATTGCTCGGGTGTCACAGTAGCACTCGAGTTACCCTCATTGTTGGGGTTGTTAACACCATTGTTTCCCTGATTGTTAGACATGATAACAAAGACAAAGCAACACAGAACTAAGTTAAGGTTAGTAAAAACTTATAAAACAGCTCACAATTGTGTTTCGCTCACACTCCCTCTCAGATTGATATATCACGCTTGCTAGGGCAATCCGCTTTGGGCAAATCAACTACCAAGCAAAAACAAGGCAATCAAGGTATGTAATGAATGAAACAATGCAGGAGAGTACTCAACAAGGGCTGTAGAGAACTCGATGTAAGCAACAAACTTAGATCCAAGCAAAACAGATGGGAAATTGCAAGGAATCACTCGACACAAACTAAGGTGCACTCGACAAGGGTCTAATGCACTCGACACACACAAAAGTGAACTCAGTAAGGACTGTGATCACTCGACACAAGCTGTTATGTACTCGACACAAAGAAAAAAAGAAAGAGAAATAAAAGAAAACTTGGAAATTTACCTCTTTTGATTGAAAACCTTTAAGTTATGACGTTGTAGTTGCAGGGTAGGGTTTCAATTTTGTGGAGGTGTATGTGTTTGGGATAGGGTATGTCGACTAGGGCTGATAAGAAGGGGTTCACCAATTGTCCTTTGTGAGCTTTCTTGCACTAGATCAACAAACACTTTCCTCTCTTTTTTTTTTGACTTACTCTTACCCCTAGTGAATTTTATCCTCCTAGGTCCAAGCTTTAATGTGATTTTCGAAACTGATTTTTTTTTTTTTTTTTTTTTTAAATATGAAACTAATGCAAGAAAAGACTCAAATTAATGTATAGGACTCGAAAATCTGGTATAGATGGTGATAAAAGATAAAATTTCAGCCCTATTGATAGATTTATATAGATGAGGCTTTTGCTATCTTTGGTAAGTGGATCTATCTATAGCTTTAAAGATAAATGATAGATAAATAGGAATTATATCTACCAAAAATCAGATTTATGATAAAAGCAATAGATAAATAGGATTTAGATAAAAGATATATCAAAATTCCCAAAGATAGAACAAAGGATAGAAAAGATAAACAAACTAGGGTTTGTCTTTGTGTGGAGGCTGATTTTCGGCCAAGCTAGACTTATGGGGACAAAGATTGCCGTCGGCTCTAGGGTGAACACAAGGGCTGTGCACACGGCTTGGTCGACTCCACTGGTCTCGGCTAGGCTTTGTGTTTAGGCTATGCAACCACAAACAATCACAAACTCAAGATTAGTGCAATAATCAAATAAAGAAACAAGAAGTAAAAGACCAAAACAAGAAAAGGACTCTTTTTTTTTGTGGTTTTTGTGTTTAGAAAAGAAAAAGACTCAATCTTGATGTCGGAAACCAAAGCTCTGATACCAATTTGATACGGGGTTAGCCGTGGGTTGGTCCGATTTTCGACAACAAGCAAGAACTCGATCAAGATCAATCAAGAACAGCCAAGAATCAATAAAGACGCAGCAAGATTCACCAAGAACAAGGGTTCTTGATGTCGACACTAAACAAGAATGACAAAGACTCGATAAAGATAGATAAAGACTCGAAAATGAATGCAAGAATGGAAAGACACGACCTGATAAGGACTGAGTCGATCTATGTAGCACAAGATAAAGACCCCAGGCCTCCTCAGAGGGTAGGAACCAATACCAATGCCTACACAACCCGCCTCTACAATCCGACACAATCAAGCGGACAACTTGAAGCACCAGAAGGGGGCTTGTGAATACTAGGATCACCAAGTCTTGCGAAGTTGACGAACACAAAGCAAACCAAGCTGAGATTATCAATCGGTTGAGATCACGAAGAGCACAGCTCTATTCGGTCTGATCTCTCTCTCTAAAGTGTTTCACACGTTTTGAGAAGAATAACTTGTATTATGAATGTTCCAATTGTTCTACAAGGCTGAAATCGAAATATATAGGGAACTAAGGCCTGTTGGCCGGCCTAACTAGATAGAAATAGATAGATCTACTTTCTAATGGGCTTTAAAATAAATCTAAGAACAAAAATAAATAAGGTCTCTAAAAAGAATGACTAAAAAAGCCCAATTCAGCCCAATAGAACACTTAAGCTGAAAAGGGGTTCCAACACTTAGAATATTTCGGCCTAAGCATTTCTAAGGTGGCTCGGCCTCTATTTGTGCTCCAATGCACATGTATGTCTTCAATGTAGGCTCGGGGAGTTGAACCTTTCTCGAGAACAAAGTGTGAGTGACGAATAGGAATGAGTCTCTCTGAAGCTTCTTTGCTCTAGCTCGAGTCATTGGTCCTTCTCCAAGAATGATGGGTGTGTCTGGAGCTGTAGAAGATGGTCCCGCATCACATTCGACTTCAAAAGGCCGAGAGAAGTCCGGGAGTGCTAGGAGAGGTGCATGCGCCAGCTTGTCCTTGAGCTTGTTGAAAGCTTCCTCTTGAGCTGGTCCCCATGTAAACTCGCTTCTGTTCTTCGTGAGCTCAGTAAGAGGTGCTGAGATGGTGCTGAAATCTCGCACAAAGCGACGATACAAGCTCGCCAATCCTTGGAGACTGCGCACATGGCCGATGTTGGTTGGTGTTGGCCATTCTTGTATGGCTTTGATCTTAGCCTCATCGACACGCATCCTATTAGAACTCACTACAAAACCAAGAAAAGACACTTGTTCATTACATAGCTCACATTTCTTTAAATTAGCATATAAGTGTCCAATTCTTAAAGTTTGAAGTACTTCTCTAAGATGTGATTCATGTTCTTTAAAGGATTTGCTATAAATCAGAATATCATCAAAATAAACAACAAAAAATTTCCCTATAAAGTTTCTAAGCACATGATTCATTAAGCGCATAAAAGTACTTGGACCATTAGTTAAACCAAAAGGCATAACCAACCACTCATATAAACCAAACTTAGTCTTGAAAGTTTTTTTCCATTCATCACCTTCCTTCATTCTAATTTGATGATAACCACTTTTAAGATCTATTTTCGAAAATATAGAAGCTACATGTAGTTTATCTAACATATCATCTAATCTAGGAATATAATGCCGATATTTGACAGTAATATTGTTAATAGCCCTACAATCTACACACATTCTCCAAGTTCCATCTTTCTTAGGGACTAATAACACATGCACAACACAAGGACTTAAGCTTTCTCTAATATATCCCTTATCCAACAGTTCCTGGACTTGGGATTGGACCTCTTGGGTCTCAGTGGGATTCATACGGTACGCTGGTCGATTAGGCAAAGAAGCACCTGGAATGAGATCAATCTAATGCTCAATGCCATGAATAGGAGGTAGACCTGGTGGTATGTCATCGGGGAAAACATCCTTATATTCCTCAAGAAGGGCGAGAATATGTGCTGGAAGAGTAGCTTTAAGCTCTTCACTCAACATGTTCAATCCCTTGCAAAGGAGCATAAGAGTTGTTTCTCCATCCACAAATTCATCTAAATATGCACTCTTGGAAGCCAAAAGTACACCTTTAGGCCCAGTTTGAGGATCCACTTGGCTCGACTGAGCCACCTTATTTAACTCACCTTTAGTTACCTTGCGCTTCTCAATCTCGTCAGCCACTTGTGTAGGCGTCATAGGCTTGAGAACGACATTCTTTCCCTGAAAAGTAAAGGCATATCGATTAGTATGACCATCATGTTGGACCTTACGATCAAATTGCCAAGGACGACCTAATAAAATATGACAAGCTTGCATAGGCACAATATCACATAAGGTCTAGGATGTTGGACAGTAGATAATTGCAATTTGTCAACCATTTCTTGACTAGCTAAATTACAACAACTACCACCATCAATGATCACATCAACAACCTTTCCTTTACCTAAGCATCGAGTATGAAATAAGTTCTCTTTGATTATCATCACATGGTGTAGGAACAACACTTAAAACTCTCCTAACAATCAAAGACTCTCCATGTTCATATTCGACCTCATCATCAACATTATCATAGCATATAAGGTTGAGGTTTTGATCATTGTCACCCCATGCTCATCATGTTCATCACAAGAGTTTTCATATTCATATTCTCCTAAGTAATTAACCATGAGAGTTTTCTTATTAGGGCAACGCTTCATATAATGACCTCTACCTTGACATTTAAAGCATACAATATCTCTAGAACGAGTGGTACAAGGGTTAGGATTACTCCCTTTGGGACCAGTAGATGTCCCAGACGATTCACGTCCATTCCATGGCGATCTACCCTTGTCGAGGGGCTGTTGGGAAGCTCGGCTATCACTCCTCCACTGGGGCTGCTGGGCTCGGTCTCTAGAACCCATGTTAAGGCGTCCTTGGGGCTATTGAGGCCAATTGGAACACCACTCTTATTGTTGGCCACTCGACACTCTCCCTTGGTTCTTATAGAGTTGTCCCTTTTCTACTTTAATTGCTAAATGTAACAAATCGGTAGGAGTAGTATAGGGAAAATAATCAATTTCATGAACTAAGGCGGGATGCAAGATCCTAAGATATCTAGCATTAGTGATTTCATGTGATTCTACCATATTAGCTCTAGCCATGGTTTCTTGCATAAGGTTAAAGGTTTTCTCAACAGTTTTACTACCTTGTTTTAGATTTTCCAATCTTTGCCTAAGCTCTCTATCATAGTGTTGAGGTACAAACCTATTTCTCATTAATGCTTTTAATTGACCCCAAGAAGCAATAGGTCCATCAAGGGCTCTTCTTCTTTCTTTAAGTAGATTATCCCACCAAATTAAAGCAAAACCTTGAAATTCTAGGGAAGCTAATTGTACCTTTATAGCATTCGAGAAATTATGACAGTTCCAGATTTGATCCATTTTAATTTCCCAATCAATATAAGCATCTGGATCAGTTTTACCATCAAAAGGAGGAATCTTTATGATGCGGGACCATCCAAGACACCTTCGGATGATGTCTTTCTAAAAAGGAAGAAGAAGGCTCCACCATGGGAAAAGGTCCAAAGGTGGGAGCTTGACGTTTAGCTCGTTCATAGTCATTTGACAGCTTTTCGACGTCTCTGTAAAATGGGTCGTACGGATTCAATATTTATCGGATTGAGGCGTGCCATATCTTGTTGGAACGAGGACAAAGAGATCTACAACTTTTCTGTTGAAGGTTTTTCCAGATTCAACCTCGAAATTGGCCGAAAATGCACATCTTTTCAAGCTTTCACTGTTTTGACGGGATTTTACTAAGTGTTGGAACCCCATTTCGCCTAGTGTTCCTATTGGGCCGAAATTGGGCTATTTTAAGTGTTATTTCTAGAGATATTATTTACTTATGATTTTAGGTGTTTTAATTAGATGTTAGATATTATCTTTCTATCATTAAACTCGGCCCATTAGGCCTTAGCATAGCTTATATATTTCGATTTCATACATTGTAAACATTCAGCTTTCAATGAATAGAATTAGTTCTCTCAAACTTGTGTGAAACACATTGAGTGATGTTGATCCAACTAGAGCTGTGCTCGTTGATCACGAATTGGTATCTATCTCAGCTTGGTTTGCTTTGTGTTCATCAACTTCGCAAGACTTGGTGAATCTAGTATCCACAAGCCCCCTCCTTGTGCCTTCAAGTTGTCCGCTTGATTGTGTAGGGTTGTAGAGGCGGGTTGTGTAGTCATTGGTACTGGTTCCTACCCTCTGAGGAGGCTTGGGGTCTTTATCTTGTTCTGCATAGATCGACTCAGTCCATATCAGGTCGTGTCTTTTCATTCTTTACATTAACTTTCGAGTCTTTCTTTGTTCTTGCTGCGTTCTTGGTTTTCTTGATCGATCTTGAACCTTTTCTTGGTCGAATCTTGCTGTTCTTGTTGAGTCTTGATTCGCGTCTTTTGTTTCTTGTTTAGTTTCTTGCTTGTTGTCGAAGATCGGACCACCTCACGGCTAACCCCGTATCAAATTGGCATCAGAGCTTTGGTTTCCGACATCAAGATCGAGTCTTTTTCTTTTCTAAACACAAAAACCACAAAAAAGGGTCCTTTTCTTGTTTTGGTGATTTACTTCTTGCAATTCTTTATTGATTCTTGCACTAATCTTGAGTTTGTGATTGTTTGTGGTTGCATAGCCTAAACTTAAGCCTACCCGAGACCGTGGAGTCGACCAGATCAGTGCACACACCCCTTGTGTTCACTCTCCTAGCCGACGGCAAGCTTCTTGTCCCCAAGATGAGCACTCGATCAAGGAGGGGGCTCGTGGATACTAGGATCACCAAGTCTTTCGAAGTTGATGAACACAAAACAAACCAAGCTGAGACACGACCAATTTGCAATTGATGAGTGCGGCTCTAATCAATCGACAAGAACTCATGTGTTTCACACAATATGAGAGAATTCTAATTCATTAAGTTCCGAATTGTTCAACAAGAGGGATCGGCAATATATAGGCCTTAAGGGCTGAATTATGGCCGAAAATAATAACTAAAATCATTAAATAAAACACCTAATAACATAAGTAAATAAGGTATCTGAAATAAAACTTAAAGAAAAAGCCCAATTCGAACCAATAGTAATTCTAGGCGGAATAGTGTTGGCGCCGAGGGCTGAGTGTAGGCGCCGAGGGCCTCAGTGCTCAAACATGTGTTTTAGACGTCGGCGTCGATACCTCTGGTGTCGGCATCGATACCATCAGCAAGTCCTATGCACATGTAAGTCTTCATTGGTGGCTCGGGGAGCTGAACCTTGCTTGAGAATAAAGCATGACTCACAAATGTGAATGAGTCTCTCTGAAGCTTCTTAGCTCTAGCTCGAGTCATAGGTCCTTCTCCAAGAATGATTGGTATGTCTGGAGCTGTAGAAGATGGCCCCGCATAAAATTGTGCCTCTTATGATAGTCATTGAGTTGGTTCTAAATGACAACAAAACACATTTTAAAATCAGTCAAGACTTGCTTTGGTATGCCAAAAAAAATGACAGGAAAATGTCATTGATTTGAAGCCTATTAGCTCAAATGAAAGAGTGTTGTGCTCTCACGTAAAGATGCGGGTTCAAATCCTGCATAGGGTCTAATGCTCTATGGATGTGTAGTTGTACGATGAAGAAATAGTGGCTCTTTATTTATACCTCAATAGACCTTTTAAAAGTTACAAACATCAAAATAAAGCATGTTTATAAGTTTATGACAGCAATTACAAACTGAATAATTCACATAACACGATTTATGACAGCAAGCTCGTGTAATGATGAAATTGATGACAGGAAACCTGTTGGGCACCTTATTGTTACTTGAATTCCCCAAATAAGAGACATTGAGAGTTAGTGTCCAAACTAGATGGAAATGAAAAATACAAAGCCAGCAAGAGAATGAGAAACATCAAAGAAGAGAGATTAGCTAAGAATTTGTGTACAAACCATATTGAAATGTATCCGTCTATGTGGGATTTGAACCCACGCCATGTGTTATAAGCACACATTGCTCTCTCTTTGAGCTAATAGACTTAATTGAAAATGTTATGAAGGTATGAGATATTTTTCCATCTGCTCTCCATCATGTGTTGTAAGTTGGTGTTGTTGTAAGTTGTTATTGATGTATAATATTTTCCTCATTCATTATACCACTTTTTAAATAAATCAACAAATATATTATTTTCATCATTAATTATACCAAATTTTAATTTCTTGAAAATCATAACTAACAATATATTAATGATATATTTTTTTAATAAAATTAATAATCTAAACAAATACAGATAATATAGGAAACATGAACCAAATTAATTAATAATGTCAAATATTCTATTATAATATTATAGTAATCTAAACAAATACAATACATAATATAAGATGAAGATCAACTGGTGTGAGAGATCAAAGATGAGGTAAGGCCAAGAGTACATGGAAATTACTAGTACTAGTAAAATGGGCATGAAGAAGTGGGGACAAATCAATTTTCTAGCATTGTTTGGAGCTACTTCAATGAAAAGTCAATTGATTTGAAAAGTGAGAATTGCTTTGATTTGATGTGAAATTGGAGTGTCTACTGTGAAAGGCAAAGCTTCCATGTCTTGCCCAAGTCACTTTGCTCTGATTTGGTTGACAAACTTAATGAGATTTCATCTTTCAATCCAAACCAAATGCAAACATGATCATACAACTCAGCAGAATTTGAATTACTCTTACATTTAAATCACTTGAATGTAGAGAAGATCTCAATAGAAAGTAATCCAAATAACACCAGAAAGTTAAAACTGGAATCTTAATGAAAGCAACACCATAAAGTTAGAAATAATGGAAAATCTCCCTACCAAAGATGCCCATTTGGATTTATGACAGTAATTTTGCTGATGTTAAGGGTCAACCTAAGCTTTCAGTTTCAGCACAGGAAATTGGAGGTCTGAAATGGTGGAGCCAAACATGGGCCAAGAAATCGGGGAGGCGGGTTATGAACCCCACATACATACATAAAAGTTTGAAAGTTCACAATCATTCATATAAGCTTAAGAGCAAGGAAGAAAATACACCAAGGGTATTGATATTTTTTTTTATCGACTTACAAAACAGAACACCGTGAAATTGTCCAACTTCAACCTTTTACTGAATCCAAACAATAATTTTTAATTGGGAGAATAAATATTTTCTAAAAATTGCATATAGATTTGAATGAATTCCTAACTGTGAAATTTGGGATCCCAATTAAAGAACTCCGAATTTTATTGAAGGAAATGAAAAATGGAATTCGTTACAGGAAATTGAGGTCCAACCCTCTATTTATAGGCAAAGCTAAACCGAATCGAATGTAGAAGTTTCTAATCGGTTACAAAAGGCGGGAACTAACAAACTAATCGATCAATTGAGATTGGTGACTACGAGAGCGCGAGATTCCTCCAGTTGCTGAAGAATCGAATTGGGGAAGAAGACGCTCCAAGACGACACCGTTTTGGCTTGGAGTGTTCTAACTTTCAATTAGCGAGACGACGTCGTTTAAGCTGTTCTATTAGAACGTTTTAATGAAATGGTTTAAACGACGTCGTGTTGAGTCTTCTTCTTCCTTCGTCAATTGCAGAGGAATGGGGCGATATCTCTACATCCCCCCCCCCCCCCCCCTCAAATTGGAACCACCTGGAGGCCCAATTTGGAACAGAGAAATTCGTGCTGCACTTGAGATAAGCCTTTGGTGAAAATGTCAACCAATTGAAGCTTAGATGGGACGAAGGAAGTGGCCAAAAACCCTGATTGAATGCGTTCTCTGGTGAAGTGGCAATCTATGTCCAAATGTTTGGTGCGCTCGTGGAAACAAGGATTTGCCGCAATCTATTGGGCAGCTTTGTTGTCGCAGAACAAAGTAACGGGAAGAGGAACTGGAATGTGGAGATCACGAAGGATGTATGAAGTCCAAACTAACTCAGCAGTGGTAGTGGCCATGCCCCTATACTCAGATTCAGCCGAGCTGCGAGAGACAGTGGCTTGCTTTTTTGTTTTCCATGCCACCAGAGAGTGGCCGAGAAAGACACAGTAGCCCGTAAGAGACCGGCAAGCAGGAGCCCCTATCGGCATCGGAGAACCCAACTATCTTGAGGGAGCTTTGAATTGGGTAGAATAAACCCAAAGACACAGTACCACTGAGATACCTTAACACATATTGAGCGGCTTGCCAGTGAGGTACCCGAGGAGAGGACACAAATTGGCTTAGATGCTGAACAGAATAAGATAGATCTGGCCTGGTTAATGTCAAGTAGAGCAATCGGCCAATGAGAGTGCGATAAGATTCAGGATCGGGTAACGGATCGCCGGAATCAGTAGCCAACTTTAGACCAGTAGGGAAGGGAAAACCCGAGGACTTGGCATTGGTCATGTTGTAATCCGAGAGAATATCGGTAACATACTTGCGTTGAGCAAGATGAGTGCCTTCAGCAGTTCGAAAAATTTCAATGCCCAGAAAATATCGAGCAAACCCGAGATCTTTGATGGTAAACCTGGAATGAAGAGCTCCCTTAACTGACTCTATGTGCTCAATGCAGTTCCCAGTTAACAAGATGTCGTCAACATAAACCAACCCATCTGTGAATACATTCCCTTTAGTAAACACAAAGAGGGAGTAGTCATGGGAAGACTGTGAGAAACCCAGAGAACAGAAAATTTTTGTAAGCTCACTGTTCCATTGCCGAGAGGCTTGTTTAAGCCCGTAAAGAGATCTCTTCAACTTTCAAACAAGATTGGGAGATTGCACTGAGAATCCATCCGGAGGTTTTGATGCGGGACCATCTTCTACAACTCCAGACACACCCATCATACTTGGAGAAGGACCAATGACTCGGGCTAGAGCTAAGAAGCTTCAGCGAGACTCATTCAACTTTGTGGGTCATGCTTTGTTCTCGAGCAAGGTTCAACTCCCCGAGCCTACATTGAAGACATACATGTGCATTGGAGTGCAAATGGAGGCCGAGCCACCTTAGATTAGCTTAGGCCGAAATATTCTAAGTGTTGGAACCCATTTTCAGCTTAAGTGTTCTATTGGGCTGAATTGGGCTTTTCTAGTCATTCTTTTTAGAAACCTTATTTATTTTTGTTTTTAGATGTTATTAGGCCCAATAAGTTATTAGATTAATTTAATGTTATTTAAATTTCGGCCAGATCTAAGCCTTATGGCTATATAAGGTCGATCAGCCCTTGTAGAACAATTGGAACATTCATAATAGAAATATTGCTTCTCAAAATCGTGTGTGTTACACCTTGAGAGTTGTTGGCCGAATTAGAGCAGTGCTCATTCGCCTTCGATTGATACATATCTCAGCTTGGTTTGCTTTGCCGTTCATCAACTTCGCAAGACTTGGTGAATCTAGTATCCACAAGCCCCCTTCTGGTGCTTCAAGTTGTCCGCTTGATTGTGTCGGATTGTAGAGGCGGGTTGTGTAGTCATTGGTATTGGTTCCTACCCTCTGAGGAGGCCTGGGGTCTTTATCTTGTTCTGCATAGATCGACTCAGTCCATATCAGGTCGTGTCTTTCCATTCTTGCATAGTCTTGTCGAGTCTTTATTCTTTCTTGATCGATCTTGAACTGTTCTTGGTCGAATCTTGGAAATCTTGCATTGTTCTTGCTGCGTTCTTTGAGAGTCTTTATTCATTCTTGCTTCCGTTCTTGAGTTTCTTTATTGTTCTTGATTGATCTTGATCAAGTTCTTGCTTTTCTTGTTCAGTTCTTGCTTGTTGTCGAAGATCGGACCAACCCACGGCTAACCCCGTATCAAATTGGCATCAGAGCTTTGGTTTCCGACATCAAGATTGAGTCTTTTTCTTTTCTTAAACACAAAAACACAAAAAAAGAGTCCTTTTCTTGTTTTGGTCTTTTACTTCTTGTTTCTTTTTTATTAAATTACTAATCTTGAGTTTGTGATTGTTTGTGGTTGCGTAGCCTAAACACAAAGCCTAGCCGAGACCGTGGAGTCGACCAAAGGTGCACACAATCCCATTGTGAACACCCCAAAGCCGGCGGCAATTCTGTCCCCATAGTTTCTCTTGGCCGAATCCACTACATCACACAAAGAGCAAACCCTAGTTTGTTCTATCTTTACTATCCTTTTTGTTTATCTATTCTATCTTTGGAATTTTTGATTTATCTTTTATCTAATTCCATTTATCAATTGCCTAAAATCAGATTTTATAAGTTGTTGGATATTAATTTCCATTATATCTATCAACTATCACAAAAGGCACAAGATAGATCCTATTTCCTAAAATAGCCATTCTATCTATATATTTGCATTAGGGCTGAATTTTATTATCTTTTCACCATTATCATTAAATTTTCGAGTCCTATATACATTATTAGAGTCTTTCTTGCATTAGTATAAAAAAAAAAAAAAAAGTTTCGAAAATCACATTAAAACTTGGACCTAGGAGGATAAAATTCACTAGGGGTAAGAGTAAGTCAAAAAAAAAAAAAAGAGAGGAAAGTGTTTGTTTGATCTAGTGCAAGAAAGCTCCCAAGGACAATTGGTGAACCCCTTCTTATCAGCCCTAGTCGACATACCCTATCCCAAACACATACACCTCCACAAAATTGAAACCCTACCCTGCAACTACAACGTCCTAACTTAAAGGTTTTCAATCAAAAGAGGTAAATTTCCAAGTTTTCTTTTGTTTTTCTTTATTTTTCTTTGTGTCAAGTACTCATCTCCTACATATCGAGTGCTGTCTTGTTTTGTCGAGTAGAGCTCAGCCTTGTCGAGTTCTCTCCTCTGCATATTAAGTCGCTTTGTTTGTCTATTGATTGAGTCGAGTGCTTGTTCTTGTTGTTCGAGTGCTCTTGTGTCAATATCAAGTCGATCTTACCATTGTCGAGTGATCTTCTTGCTGTGTCGAGTTGAATTCTTGCAAATACCCATCTGTTTTGCTTGAATTGATTGTTAATTGCTTAGTCAAAGTACTGATTTCCTTGATCAAGTGCTTTCTTTGAGCTGTCGAGTACCACAATCCTTTTGTCGAGTACTTTGGTTGTTTGTTTCATTCACTACATACCTTGAGTGCTTAGTTTTTGCTTGGTAGTTGATTTGCCCAAAGCGGATTGCCCTAGCAAGCGTTATATATCAATCTGAGAGGGAGTGTGAGCGAAACACAATTGTGAGCTGTTTATAAGTTTTTACTAATCCTTAACATAGTTCTGTGTTTCTTTGTCTTTTTTATCATGTCTAACAATCAGGGAAACAATGGTGTTAACAACCCCAACAATGAGGGTAATTCGAGTGCTACTGTGACACCCGAGCAATTCAACACCTTGGCCGCCAATATGGCCACTTTGATGGATACAATGGCTGCGATGCAAGCCAAGATGGCGGTTTGGGAAAGCTCTAGGCCTAGTGGTTCGAACAACATAGGTCAGCAAGAGCGAGTTGAGATACCTCGAGACGAAAGAGAGGTCGTAAATCCTAACCCTAATCCTAATCCTCATGTCAATGTCAATTTAGATAATCCTTTATTCAATGAAAACAACTCTCCACGAGGTGGGAGAAATGATCGGAATAATGGGTTTGTTAATGTGCAAGGTCAAGGACAAGGAAGGGGAAGAGGTCGAGGCTATCAAGAGCAATACTATTACTCGGAGCAAGATGACGACTTCCAAGAAGAGGAGTATTTGGGAGCGACGCCCGAGGCGGAATCAAAGGGGAAATCAGAACCGACCACCTAGATTCAACGACGACGACAGAATGGGTAAGGTTAAGGTAAAGATTCCTCCTTTTGATGGTAAAACTGATCCAGATACTTATATTGATTGGGAAATTAAAATGGAGCAAATCTGGAATTGTCATAATTTCTCAGAACCTAAGAAAGTGCAATTAGCTTCCCTAGAATTTCAAGGTTTTGCATTAATCTGGTGGGATAATCTTGTTAAGGAAAGAAGAAGATCCCTTGATGCACCTATTGCTTCTTGGGAACAATTGAAAGTGGTCATGAGAAATAGGTTTGTACCTCAACATTATGATAGGGAACTCTTGAATCGATTAGAAAACCTTAAACAAGGTAGTAAATCTGTTGAGGAAACATTTAATGTTATGCAAGAAGCCATGGCTAGAGCTAATATAGTCGAAACTCATGAGAAAACTAATGTTAGATATCTTCGAATCTTACATCCTACTTTAGCTCATGAAATTGATTATTTTCCCTATACCACTCCTACTGAGCTTTTACATCTAGCTATGAAAGTAGAAAAGGGACAACGCTACAAAAGCCAAGGCAATAGAGTGTCGAGTGGCCAGCAACAAGGATGGCGCCAAAACCGGCCTCAACAGCCCCAAGGGCGCTCGGATATGGGTTCCAAAGAGCGAGCTCAACAGCCCCAATGGAGGAGTGAAGGTCGACAGCCCCAACAGCCCCTCGACAAGGGTAAAGGCCCATGGAATGGACGAGAATCGTCTGGGACATCTACTGGTCCCAAAGGGAGTAATCCTAATCCTTCTACTACTCGTTCTAGAGATATTGTATGCTTTAAATGCCAAGGTAGAGGACATTATATGAAGGATTGCCCGAATAAGAAAACGCTCATGGTTAATCAATTTGGAGAATATGAATCTGAAAATTCTTGTGATGAACCGGATGAGCATGCTAATGACAATGATCAGAACTTGAACCTTGTTTGTTATGAAAATGATGATAATGAGGTTGAATATGAACATGGAGAATCTTTGATTGTTAGGAGAGTTTTAAGTGTTGTTCCTACACCATGTGAAGATAATCAAAGAGAAAACTTATTTCATACTCGTTGTCTAGTTAAGGGAAAGGTTGTAAATGTGATCATTGATGGAGGTAGTTGCTGAAATTTAGCTAGTCAAGAAATGGTTGACAAATTACCTACTGTCCAACACCCTAGACCTTACAAATTGCATTGGATGAATGATTGTGGCTTATTAAAGGTTCATAGACAAGTTAAAGTGCATATTAAACTAGGACATTATGAAGATGATGTTTTATGTGATATTGTGCCTATGCAAGCTTGTCATATTCTATTAGGCCGTCCTTGGCAATCTGATCGTAAGGTTATTCATGACGGGTTTACTAATCGCTATACCTTTACTTTTCAGGGAAAGAATGTCATTCTCAAACCCATGACACCTACGCAAGTAGCTGATGAGATTGAGAAGCGGAAGGTAAGTAAAGGTGAGTTAGATCAGGAGGCTCAGTCGAGCCAAGTGGATCCTCAAACTCGGCCTAAAGGTGTACTAATGGCTTCCAAGTGTACATTTCTAGACGAATTTGCGGATGGAGAAACCACCCTTATGCATCTCATTAAGAGCTTGAATATGTTGAGTGAAGAGCTGAAAGCTTCTCTTCCAGCCAATATACTCGCTGTACTTGAGGAGTATAAAGATGTGTTTCCCGATGACATACCACCAGGTCTACCCCCTATTCGTGGAATTGAGCATCAAATTGATCTTATTCCAGGGGCTGCATTGCCTAACCGACCTGCGTACCGTATGAATCCCACTGAGACCCAAGAGGTCCAAACCCAAGTCCAGGAACTGTTGGATAAGGGTTATATTCGAACTAGCTTAAGTCCTTGTGCTGTGCCTGTGTTATTAGTCCCTAAGAAAGATGGATCATGGAGAATGTGTGTAGATTGTAGGGCTATTAACAACATTACTATTAAATATCGTCACCCTATTCCTAGATTAGATGATATGCTAGATGAGTTACATGGAGCTTCTATATTTTCTAAAATTGATCTTAGAAGTGGTTATCATCAGATTAGAATGAAAAAGGGTGATGAATGGAAAACAGCCTTTAAGACTAAGCTTGGTTTATATGAGTGGTTGGTTATGCCTTTTGGTTTAACTAATGCTCCTAGCACTTTTATGCGTTTAATGAATCATGTGCTTCGAGATTTCATTGGAAGATTTGTTGTTGTTTATTTTGATGATATTCTGATTTATAGCAAATCTCTTAATGAACATGAATCACATCTTAGAGAAGTGCTTAAAACGCTGAGAATTGAACACTTGTATGCTAATTTAAAGAAGTGTGAGCTATGTAATGAACAAGTGTCTTTTCTTGGATTTGTAGTGAGTTCGAATGGACTGCGTGTCGATGAGGCTAAGATCAAGGCGATTCAAGAGTGGCCCACACCCACCAACATCGGCCATGTACGCAGCTTCCAAGGATTGGCGAGCTTCTATCGTCGATTTCTTCGAGATTTCAGCACCATCTCGGCACCCCTCACTGAGCTCACGAAAAAGAGGAGTGAATTCACATGGGGAGCAGCTCAGGAAGAAGCATTCAACACCCTTAAGGACAAGCTCACTCACGCACCTCTATTAGCTTTGCCGGACTTTACTCAGCCCTTTGAAGTAGAGTGTGATGCTAGCGGAGTTGGAATTGGTGGAGTCCTTATGCAGGGAGGTAAGCCTATTGCTTTCTTTTCTGAGAAGTTGAAAGGTGCTTGTCTTAATTACTCTACCTATGATAAGGAATTGTATGCATTGTTTAGAGTTCTTAAGACATGGTCTCACTATCTATGGCCTAGCGAGTTTATTCTTAGGACTGATCATGAGTCTTTAAAACACTTTAAAAGCCAAGATAAACTTGATAGGAGACACGGAAGATGGATGGAATTCATTGAAACATTTCCTTATGTGATTAAATATAAGAAAGGCAAAGACAATGTGGTTGCGGATGCATTATCTAGGAGACATGCTCTAATAGCTGATTTCGATTCTCATGCTTTAACTAGAAGACATGTACTTTTAACCACTTTGGATTCTAGAGTCTTAGGCTTTGTTTACATAAAGGAATTGTATGAATCTGATTTGGATTTTGGTGATATCTTTCGAAAATGCTTAGATAAGGGTCCAAATGACAGCTTTTATATACATGAAGGATTTTTATTTCGAAAGGATCAAGTGTGTATTCCTAGATGTTCTTTGAGGTTACTACTTGTTAGTGAAGCACATAGTGGTGGTCTAATGGGACATTTTGGAAGGGATAAGACTTATAACACACTGAAATCACACTTCTATTGGCCACATATGCTTAGGGATGTAGAACATTGCCTTAAGAGATGCATAGATTGCATTAAAGCCAAAGCTAAGCTTATGCCCCATGGCCTTTATACACCACTACCAATCCCATCAGCCCCTTGGGAAGACATATCCATGGATTTCATAGTTGGGTTGCCTAGAACTAAGAAGGGGAGAGATTCTATATTTGTGGTAGTGGATAGGTTCTCTAAAATGGCTCATTTTATTGCATGCCACAAAACTGATGATGCTACCAATGTTGCTAATCTATTCTTTAGAGAAGTAGTTAGGTTGCATGGTGTGCCTAAAACTATTGTTAGTGATAGGGATGTGAAATTCTTAAGTCATTTTTGGCGTACTTTATGGAATAAATTGGGAACTAGATTGCTATTCTCTACTTCTAGCCACCCCCAAACTGATGGCCAAACTGAGGTGACTAATAGAACCCTTGCTACTGTCCTAAGAGCCATTATTAGGAAAAATTTGAAACTTTGGGAAGAAGCCTTACCTCATGTGGAATTTGCTTATAATAGAACCATGCATTCGACTACTAAAATCAGTCCATTTGAATGTGTGTATGGTGTTAATCCACTAACCCCTTTTGATCTTACTCCATATCCTATGAGAGACGAAGAATCATTTGAGGCAGGTAAGCATGTCGAGTTCATCAAGGAGCTGCATGAACGAACTCGAGAGAAGCTGAAGCTAAAGGCTGAATACAATGCTAACAAGGCCAACAAAGGACGTCGCTTGGTCACATTTCAGCCTGGAGATCTTGTATGGGTGCACTTGCGAAAGGAGCGGTTTCCAGAAGCCCGGAAGAACAAGCTGTCGCCTCGTGGTGATGGACCATTTCAGATCAAGAAGAGAGTGGGCGACAATGCCTACCAATTGGAGCTTCCTGGAGACATGGGCGTGAGCGCTACATTCAACGTCGCCGATCTAATCCCTTACTTCGCTGTGGATGAAGACTTGGATTCGTGGTCGAATCCTTTTCAAGAAGGGGAGGTTGATGCGGGACCATCTTCTACAACTCCAGACACACCCATCATACTTGGAGAAGGACCAATGACTCGGGCTAGAGCTAAGAAGCTTCAGCGAGACTCATTCAACTTTGTGGGTCATGCTTTGTTCTCGAGCAAGGTTCAACTCCCCGAGCCTACATTGAAGACATACATGTGCATTGGAGTGCAAATGGAGGCCGAGCCACCTTAGATTAGCTTAGGCCGAAATATTCTAAGTGTTGGAACCCATTTTCAGCTTAAGTGTTCTATTGGGCTGAATTGGGCTTTTCTAGTCATTCTTTTTAGAAACCTTATTTATTTTTGTTTTTAGATGTTATTAGGCCCAATAAGTTATTAGATTAATTTAATGTTATTTAAATTTCGGCCAGATCTAAGCCTTATGGCTATATAAGGTCGATCAGCCCTTGTAGAACAATTGGAACATTCATAATAGAAATATTGCTTCTCAAAATCGTGTGTGTTACACCTTGAGAGTTGTTGGCCGAATTAGAGCAGTGCTCATTCGCCTTCGATTGATACATATCTCAGCTTGGTTTGCTTTGCCGTTCATCAACTTCGTAAGACTTGGTGAATCTAGTATCCACAAGCCCCCTTCTGGTGCTTCAAGTTGTCCGCTTGATTGTGTCGGATTGTAGAGGCGGGTTGTGTAGTCATTGGTATTGGTTCCTACCCTCTGAGGAGGCCTGGGGTCTTTATCTTGTTCTGCATAGATCGACTCAGTCCATATCAGGTCGTGTCTTTCCATTCTTGCATAGTCTTGTCGAGTCTTTATTCTTTCTTGATCGATCTTGAACTGTTCTTGGTCGAATCTTGGAAATCTTGCATTGTTCTTGCTGCGTTCTTTGAGTCTTTATTCATTCTTGCTTCCGTTCTTGAGTTTCTTTATTGTTCTTGATTGATCTTGATCAAGTTCTTGCTTTTCTTGTTCAGTTCTGGCTTGTTGTCGAAGATCGGACCAACCCACGGCTAACCCCGTATCAGGTTTCATGAAAATTTCTTCATCCAAATAGCCGTGCAGAAACGCGTTATTCACATCAACTTGACACAAAGGCCATTGATGAGCACTGGCCAAGGCAATAAGGATCCTGACAGTTGCAATTTTGGCAACTGGGGAGAAAGTATGTTTATAATCCTTGCCTAGCTTCTGGTTATACCCTTTGATGACCACCCTTGCTTTGTATTTGTCTACCGTGCCATCAGGTTTAAACTTTACACGATACACCCACTTAGATGGCAATGCTGTCTTGTCCTTAGGTAAATCCATCATCTCCCAGGTCTGATTCTTGTCAAGAGCTTGAAGCTCCAAATCCATAGCATTGCGCCAACAATCATGTTGCACAGCCTCCCTGTAGTGCTGAGGTTCCTTTGTGCTCAAAACATTAGCCAAAGACACAAAGAAGGTAGCAGAATCATCCAATATCCCATGGTTGGTTGTTTCAGTGTTCATGACATAGTCTGTGTGCCAAATGGGAGGATGAATGGACCTTTGAGGACGAGAGGGAGGTGCTGCAGGTGGAAAGGATGAAGATTGAGAGGGTGTAAGGCTAGAGCTCTCCAACACAGGAGAGGAAACAGATGTGGGAGAGGTTGGGACTAATGGACTTGGTGTAGTGGGAGTTGAAAGAGGAGATGAGGTCATGGTAGGTGGAGAAACTGGACAAATGACCAGGTCATCAGTAGAGGACAAAGGGGAGGAGTTATAGGTCTGAGAGGTAGGTGGAGAGGGGGAGGATTTTTAAGGTAAGGAATCCTCTCTGAAGACCACATCTCTACTGCAAAAAAGTTCATTGGTTGCAAGATCAATGAGGCGGTATCCCTTCTGGCGAGGGGGGTAACCAATGAAAGCACAGCGTCGACCCTTTGCTGCAAATTTGTCAGTTTTGGGACCAACAGAAGCTGCATAACACAGACACCCCAGAGTTCTCAAGTGATCATAAGCAGGCACCTTTCCAAACAACTTTTCAAAAGGTGTAACCCAATTCAATGCTTGCACGGGCATAAGGTTGATCAGGTAAGTGGCAACAAGCACACACTCTCCCCAAAGAAAGGAAGGGAAATTGGCAAACAAAGACAAGGACCTAGCAGTGTCCAATAAATGTCTGTGTTTCCTTTCCACCTTGCCATTTTGTTTGGGAGTATAGACCATGGTCCTTTGATGAATAATGCCAAGAGAACTAAGCAGAGTAGCACATGCTCTATTGACACATTCTGACCCATTGTCAGTCCTAATGAACTTGGGTGTGGTGTCAAAGTGATTTTTGATGTAGGCTAAGAAAGAACTTAGTCGAGAAACAACCTAATCTTTTGACTGGAACAGATAGGTCCAAGTGGCTTTAGATCCATCAGCAACAATAGTAAGAAAAAACTTTTCTCCATTCAGAGTTGCAGTTCGGTAAGGCCCCCATACATCCAGGTGCATTAACTCCAAGACCTTACAAATAGAAGAACTACACTGAAAGGGGACACGATGCATCTTGGAGATATCACAGACATCACACACAAAATCATGAAAGCTACAATCCTTACATACTGGCAAATGCCTTATTTTTCCAACAAAGGGATGCCCTAGACGATTATGCAATAGAGACAAAGAGTTTGACACAGTAGAGGAACCAGCAAACTTTGAAGCAACAACTTGACCCTTCTCTTTAGAAACTTTGAGGCCCAGCCTGTAAATTCCATCTGCTACAGCCCCTTCAGCTAAGATCTGTTTACTCAAAAGGTCATGTAGATAACAATTTGTTAATAGAAATCAAGTGATGATGAAAATCAGGCACATAAAGGACACCAGCAAGCACAATGTTATCCCTGACTCTTATATATCCAGTGAACTTAACCTCCCTACGAGAATGATCAGGTAGGATGACAAAGATGGGGTGCAACACCCTTTCAACACTGATAAAATGATCCATAGAACAAGTGACATGGTCTGAGGCACCAGTGTCCAAGATCCAAGAGATTCCAAATTGATCAGGTAAAATTGCACTCATTACTGTGGGCTCAGTGAGGAAAATACCTGCAAATCTAGAAGAGGATGCACCACCAGTAGGATATCCAGCATGATCAACTCCCTTTCCCTTGATGACTTTGAGAACTTCTTGACATATGGCCTGCACAAAATCAGGATTCATGTGCACAGAAGAAGAAGAGAAGTTGTCAGTTGACATGGGAGTGTCCAACAATTCCTGAGATCCAGTAGTGACTTGAGCCACTATTTTCCCTTTCTTTCCTTTTTTTCCTTTGTACCAATCCGGAAAGCCAATGATCTCAAAGCACTGGTCAATCAAATG
Organism: Persicaria tinctoria; assembly: GCA_037127255.1. Taxonomy (NCBI): domain Eukaryota; kingdom Viridiplantae; phylum Streptophyta; class Magnoliopsida; order Caryophyllales; family Polygonaceae; genus Persicaria; species Persicaria tinctoria. Next base: position 63,093,810 of record JBANSL010000002.1, on the reverse strand, counting down.
GCCATCTTCTTTGCAGTGCTCACAATGCTTCTTTCCAGTGGATCTGTCCTTCTTCTTGTTGTCCTTCCTTGAAGAGCCACTGGATCCACCTCCCTGCTGGACTGTGAAGGCTGTGGGATCAGATATAATGTGGATCGCTTGCTTCTGCCTCTCTACCTGTTGCAGAAGGTAATAGGCTTTGTTCACAGTTAGAAGGGGATCCATAGCTAGGATTTGGCTCCTCCCTTGATCATAGTCGGAATTGAGGTTCATCAAGAACTGCATAAGACGGTTTTGATTCTCCAAATCCAAAACACGAGAAAGGACAGCACAAGAACAACGATCCAAAGATCCACAAGTGCAGGTAGGACTACCAATCAGATTATCTAATTCATCCCAACATCGCTTCAGTTTAGAAAAGTACGCAGCAATGGAAACATTTACTTGCATCACCTCACCGATTTCCTGCCTAAGCTGGAAGATAAGTGGAGCGTTGGACTGTCCATACCTCTCTGCAACTTCCAGCCATAGCTCAACAACAGACTTCGCGTATAGAAACGCGCTTGAGAGCTCCGGCGCCATGGAGTTGAGGATCCAGTAAGTGACCATGTAGTCGCACCTGATCCACCTCTCATAGTCTCCACTTCCTGGATCTGGCTTCTTGCAGGTTCCATCAATGAAACCGAGCTTCAGCTTGGCTCCGAGAGCCATCCTGATCTCCCTCCGCCATCCGAGGTAGTTCCTTCCATTGAACGGAACACCAGTGAGGCTCATGTCTGGGTGATCCGAGTTGGAAAGCGACATTGGATTGCTCTGCATAGCGTTGTTGATGGCGTATGCCTCCATGTTCCGCCTTGAGCTAGATCCTTCCTCGAACGTCGACTGGCCTCCTTGCCTCTGATTGTTGGATTGATTTCCATATTTCTGGGTGTTACTCTTCGAATTCGAGCCTTCTTCTAATGTCGTCTTCATCGTTGGAGATGCGCAGCGGACACACGATTTTGCGACAAGAACTCAAATCACTCCTTTCGGAGCTCTGATACCATGTGGAATTTGGGATCCCAATTGAAGAACTCTGAATTTTATGGAAGGAAATGAAAAATGGAATTCGTTACAGGAAATTGAGGTCCAACCCTCTATTTATAGGCAAAGCTAAACCGAATCGAATCTAGAAGTTTCTAATCGGTTACAAAAGGGGGGAACTAACAAACTAATCGATCAATTGAGATTGGTGACTACGAGAGCGCGAGATTCCTCCAGTTGCTGAAGAATCGAATTGGGGAAGAAGACGTGTAAAGACCGGGAAATTTTAGAATATTAAATTATTAAAATAGTTATTTATAATCATCCCTATTTCTAAGATTTGGGAGGTTTGGAAAAACTCATCTTTAAGCATCAGTTTTGATTTTAAAATCTTTCCGGCATTGATTTAGAATTTGGATTTTGACGGAATTTGATTCCGCTTTCGAGTTCTAAATTGAGAATTTAGTACGATTTCGATAATCTTAAATATATAATTTGAAAGTATAATTATTTTTATTATTTGGTGTTTGGTCCATTAGATAAAATTTTGTCTCACTGCGTGGTAGGAGAGATTTCTTTGCCTGCCTTGCAAATGTACAGTTTGCAGACCTGTTTGTTGTTTTGTGCCCAAACCCACACTCTAAAGCTTTCCTCTGCCACACTCTCTCCTCATCCAGATTCCACACATACACACCCCATTTCCCTCTTTCCCCACCTCCTTTCCTTGTTCTCTGCCTTCACTGGCCATAGCAGCTCCAAACGCCACCACACCACCACGCATCAGCCATCGCCTCACCCTGCTCCTCCTTTTCGTTGAAGCCCTGCAACCGAGCCGAGGTCCCGAGCCCCCCCTCTGAGCAGCTCCTCCTCCTGGTTCCGAGAAGCAGCAGCAGGCGATACCAATAAAGGCCGACCTTTTAGCTTCTTCCCTATTCTGGTTCAATCCGCTCGGTAAGCACTCGCTCCTCCTCCTTTCTCTCTTGAACCCAATAAAGGCCGACCTTTTAGCTTCTTACATCCTCCCTAGGCCAAGAGCTCTCCGATTCCGACTCTGATCAAGCCAAATCGTACCCCGGCAAACTTTTCCGGCGAGCACTCGAATTCTCGGTAATTTCTTTCTCTTCTCTCTTCTCTCTTTCCGCGTTTGCCTCCCTTGTACGTGTTTGTTCGGGATCTTGTGTCGAACCTATGGGTGAAGTTGCGTCGGAAACCGAGCTGCCGTCAGGAGCCTGGGTTCCTCTTTCTTCCCTCGGTTTCCTTTTCCGTCGTCAGAGCTCTGTTTGCAGTTGAGACTTGAGAGAGACAAGCCCCTTTCATTGTGTGTTGGGCCTAATCTCTGGGTCATGGCCCTCATCCGAATCCACATCCGGATTCCTTCTCCCACTTCACTTCCTTCAGATCCGGGTTCCTCTTTGGGTTTCTGTGTGTTGGGCGGGTCTGGGTATATTTTCCGGGCTGGGCTTCTTCCTGCCAGGTTTGGGCTAGTGGGTATTGTTTTATTGTTATTATTGTAATTTATTATATCAATTTAAATGTGATACGTGAGTTTATTATATTACTATACAATCCGTTTCTTTTTGGAAATATTATAATTCTGAAATTCTTTATATAATTAAGTTGTTTAGAAATATTATTTTTGGAGTATATTGTTAACTATTGTTTATAAATGGGATTTAAGGTAGATTATTGGGATATATTAGTATATGATCTTGTATGTGTTTTAGGAAAAGTTAAAATGCTTTGTTAATGTAAATCTATATAGGTGGTTTCTTAAAAATGGGATGTTTTAAAGTTTTATTTGCTTAAATGTTGTTGATTTTGATTTATAAATAAGGTTTGTGAAAATGGATTTATTTTGGAAATAAAATGTCGGAATAAATTCTATAATATGATTTGAGGTATTGGTTTTAAGGTTTAAATGATTAATGTCGGAATTTGGCCAAGTATGATTTGAGAAATTATTTTGAATATGAGTTGATTTAACTCGATATTTAAGAGTTTGAAGAACTTCGGGAAATGAGTTTGGAAATATTGCTGATAAGATTTATCGATGGGTTTCACGGGAAACGAAATGATTTTGGTTGATCTTGATCATATTGGAAAGGTTTTGGAAAACGGTTTCACTATCGGTTGGTTTTGAGTACGTTGAGAACTTGAGTTTCGTGCGTATGAATGTTGCTCCGGTAGCTTATGAAAATGGCTTGATGATAGGTGTGTATTGCTTTTGGATTGCTTGGACTTGCATTTGAGCCCTTGCTTGTATTATCCTGCTGTTCTGCATCTTCAGGTAAGTTCCCTAGGTGCCTTACTCAGGTTGGACATTCATGCCTGTTGTTGCATTTTATGTTAGGTGCTGCATATGCATAAAAGCATGAACATGTAGTATCCTGTGTAGGTTGCACTAATTGGATGAGCATCCGCTTACTTTATGCGTTTGAAAAGAGAACGACCGTTATCTGAGTCTTTAGAGTCGTTGCTAGGGTCATTGGGGCATTCGTGTTTCATATCGTTTTGGTCCCAGTCGAGTCTTATATATGATCTGGCTGCGGGCCTGCGGCGGTGACCGAGCGTCCTACCTGGGCTGCTTCGGAGTGAGGTACGGACAGATAGGCTGCGGCACCGACCGAGCGTCTTACCTGGGCTGCTTCGGAGCGAGGTACGGACATATATGCCCAGAGTGGGCACGAAACAGGGGATATGCCTTTTGGCATTGTCTTGGGCCCTTTACAGTATCTCTGCTTATTATTACAACTAGGAGCATGCTAGTGTGTTTAACTTTCGTACTGCATTAGAGCATCTTTATTAGGTATAACACATACTATGTGGCCTCAGCGAGAACTGCCGGTCCCGCATGAGTGGCTCGATCTGACTCCTTTCCCCGTTCTTCTTTTAAAGGTGTATTCTGCAGATTTTGAGTGCTCGACGTCTATATGAGGGGGTTCCTTTTGGCGAATCGAAGAACCTAGCTAATTCTCTAACTTCGTATAAATGGTAATCATTCACTTATGTTTTGGTTTTGACCCGGCTCTGCCGTGGCACTTTGTATCTTAACTTTGCTTCCGCTTTACTTTCATTTGAATTGAATTTCGCGACATAGTCTTAAGATAGGTTAAGGGTAGCCAACGACCCTTCGTGGCTTTTAGGGTTTAAAATCCCTATTTCTACTAATCTTAAAATGAGTTTGAAACCTCGACCCGTACCTGAATTGCAAGATCCGAACAAGGGGTTTTATCCCTTGAAACGTAACCCGGAAATCATAATTCTGGGTCGTTACAAAGATGCTATCAGAGCCGAGGTTGTGCAATTCGGGTACGCAAGGGTCGAGTGTATGTTTTGGAAAACCGCCCATGAATTTTAAAGGATTTGAAAGGATTTTAAGAAGGGCAAAAGGAACTTAAGATGCCTAACCGAAATTGGACAAGTAATGAACTTGACTTGTAATAAAAGAGGAAAAACGACCAAACGGGGACACGAGTGGGTAATAAAGGCACTAGACCACCCCTATTGGGTGTAGTTGGGAATAGTAGGCAAAATATTAGCTTGTTCTTTACAGATGGGTTGGGAGACTCCAAGGAGATCATTATGAGTGTTATTAACTGATTTTGTGCTGAATGCTTGCTATGCTAGAGATCTGATTTGAATGTCTTAACTATGAAATGTGTATTGACTGATCTGTGCAAACAGGATAGTGGGAGTACCCTTGTTTCTGTGTGGTCAATCTCAGCTTGTGTGGAACAGCCCCTTCCACTATGTTAACCCCTTGACGGTTCTATGTAACCTTTTACTAGATGTCAATGTTTTCCACGGGGAATTGGGTTGGTAAACACATTGTGTCGGGAATCATGGTTGGATATTAAGTTTGTCTGAGTGAGTGTTGGAAGTTTTTGATGTCACTTTCAGTCAGAAGTAAGGTGTTTCTGGGGCTGTCTTTCCTTATTCTTATGATTGGTAAACACATTGTGTCGGGAATCATGGTTGGATATTAAGTTTGTCTGAGTGAGTGTTGGAAGTTTTTGATGTCACTTTCAGTCAGAAGTAAGGTGTTTCTGGGGCTGTCTTTCCTTATTCTTATGATGATCAACTAGTGTCTTCTTGCCATGAAGAGTCGTACCGGAGTCCCACGGGAAAGAGGGGTGATGAGTCGGTTGGGAAGGTCAGTGGTGTAACGGCCCAGAATTATGATTTCCGGGTTACGTTTCAAGGGATAAAACCCCTTGTTCGGATCTTGCAATCCAGGTACGGGTTGAGTTTTAAAACAAAATATTTGTACTAAAAGAAGGGATTTCGAACCCTTAAAGATCGCGGATCCATTGGGGATCAAATACCTGCCTTAGTCTAATCGTGAAATCGAGCGAAAGCAAAATAAAGCTGAGTTTAAATACAATCCGAAAAGGAGTATAAAAGAGAGGAAGTATGGTGGTCTCTCAACCTCTCGATCTAACGCCAAAAGTCTGAACCCGCCAAGCATCCACATAAGCAACGATAACGGCTAGCGATTACCTGAATCTAAAAAAAATGAGGGGGATCTGGGTCAATCATCAGGTCACTCATGCGCGTATGTAAACATACTCTGAGAGGCATATAATAAGCATCCTATTCTTAAGATGAAATGCGTAATGCCATGCATAAATTAAATCACATATATATAATGACAGTTTAATATAATGCAGAAAGCGATAAATGGATCCACACAGAATGCCAAGTGGCATGTCCCTCTCTTACCTCCACCCCCTTCCGATAGGGCGGAGACTGGCCAGTTCGGTGCTGTAGCATAGCAATTTCCTCGTGGTGGTGCACAAACCACGGCATCATCATATCATATCATCTCATCGCTTGCCCGATGGTGCTGGGCTATCATATCATGCTCATATAGACTCGATTGACTCAGGGTACCCGATGAGGCTGGGCTACCCTATGACCATAGCAAAGACTCTAGGACTATCACAGATAACGGCCGTTCTCTTGCAAGGACATATAGCAATCATATGATTTTCGTTTTAGTTCCTAAGCGTGATTCTAAGTCGTATGGTGCATGGACACTAGCCTACTATATAACACCCAGTGCATAGAGCGCCCATCATGAGTAAGTTCAAAGAACTTACCTGGAGTAGCAGATCAGCAAGACGAAAAGCAGCAAGATATAAGCAAGCAAGTTACAGATCACCGAGGTTCGCGAATGTCGGAGCTTCGAACGGAGTTCTGGGCATCGTCGGATGCTCTCGATGGCTCCTCGGATCGGAAGGTTGGTTCACGATCAAACGGGCGGGTGATCTTCGGAGGCTCGTCGATGACGCCAAGAGCTCCGGGGGCTGCTGCGATTGCTCTTCGATGAAAGAGGAGGCGGCGAGGATGACAATGGTGATGAAGGAACACCGAGATATGGTGTGGCGATGGTGGCGAGAGGATGAACCGAGGGATGTAGTGGTGTTGGATCGATGGTGTTGAAGGCGCGATGTTAGAGGGCGGTGGAGTAGCTGAATCACAGAGGGGGAGTAGGAGGGACGGGTGATCAGAAGTGAAAGGAGGAGGGAGTGCAGGAAGGTTACAGTGATGGGATGATTGAAAGGAGGATGGACAGATGGGTTTATAGGCAAGGGGAGGGGCGGGTTTACAGCTAGAAGAGGGGGAGGTTACTGTAGAACTAGCCGGGAGGGTGGCTTGATGGGAAAGGGTAATAAATGCACTTGTCAAATCTTAACTACTCGAAAATAAATCCCGGAATCCGCTTTCTGATCTTAATCCAACGCGATTAAAATACGTTCAAAATAAACATGCGAAACCGAGTTAAATAACGAAACCCGAAATTATTTTCCAGCTAGCCTCGGACATATAAGGTGAAATAAATTAATTTTCATGTTTGAATAACAAGTTTATACCGGGATTGGCCTCGAGAAATAAAATAATTTGATTTATCGAATACGTAAATTTTCAAAATTTTCCCGAGTCTTGGATCTTAAACGAATTTTAATTAGAATAAAATCTATAATTTATATAAATAATATTTTTAAAAATCTCGATCCTTACAAGTTGTTGCCCTTAGGGATCTCTGTCCGGTTGTAATGGTGACTCTCCCTGAATTGAATGACATGATTTTGTAATCTCCCGCATATACCTTGTAAATGATCATTAGTAAGAAGCTGCTCATGTTATGCCTTGCCTTCTGTCATAATTTTATTGTGTAAGATCATGTTGTGGTTAGTTACATTGCTCAAGTCTCGTGTTATGTCTTGCCTTCTATCATGACTGTATGTTGTTATAGCATGTTTACTTGGCTTATTGATCGTATGAATGATTGGAAGCATGGACCATATGATATGAACCTAAATGATCGTTATTTCCTCCTTGATTAGGTTCATGATAGTGTGATCAACTCCTCTTTGCGGGAATGCTTGTAGATTATTGCTTTAGCATGTTGGATGACGACATGTCGATGCTTATTATCCTTTTTGCGACAAGAATTCATATCATGCTCATCTATTTTGTATTTGCCAGATTAGCTATTGCCGATTATTTTGCACATAATATTGTTGTGTGTTACTTGTGTTGAATGGAGAATATGTGGTATAATTGAGTCTTGGAAAATGCATGTTTCATCCCAGTATGTGTTGATTTGCACTCATGCTTCGTATTCTAATCATATTGCCCATTACTTAGACTCGTATTATGCATCATTTAACTTTTTTCATGCTTCTATATCGTGGAATATGATTGAGTGATTTCTTACGCGTCGCCTTGATTAGTTGCATGCATGTATCGTACGTTATATTGAGCTTTTAGCATCATGTAGGATCCTCGGTTGTTACTTGTGCGAACTTGTATCTTGCCTACGTTGCTGCTGATTTTCTCTTGAGCTAGGTCCCTGATAGTGCGATTCTCCTCTTTCATATCATCTTAGGTGTTTTACTCATGATTAGACTGATGTTGAATTCGATGAGCGACTTGCTTTTCGTGATGGTTATCTTAGCATGCTTACATACCTCTCGGTAGTGTTTCCCTATTTCTCGGTTTTATCATCTGCACTTGCATTAATGTAAGACTTGGCACATCGCATGATCACACACCATGCTATACCATGATTTTACATGCGCATAACGCATGAATGTTAGAATGAATCTAGTCGAGTTATCTTGATTATGTGCATGTTCAATATCTGCTAGTAGTGTTCTGTAGGGCTTAATTATGATTCCCAATATGACTCGCTAAATGATCACGTGTTGTACTTGTTCTATGATGTGATGCCTATTGTACCATATATGTGATCTATGATGGTTCGTTCCTAGTATGACTATAATCTATCGCCCTTGATGTCCTTCTTATTACTTTTGATAATGCCTCGTGCTTCGTAAATATCATAATGAACTCCTTTTAACGGCTCATGATTATGCTTGTATCACGCTATGTATCTCTAGAATCATGTAGGACCTGTGCTTTCTAAATGTATCTCGTCATATGATTACGTGTCATACTTGACCTATTATATGATCATTGTGTTAGATGAGATAGTTACTATGTTACTCTTATATGTTCTCGTATGATGCATACACCAAGCTCATGCATTGTTCATATATGTGACAATTGTGATACCCATTAAATCTTGCATATCTTGCTTAAGTTGCTAGGCATATCGGCTTTCATGGGATAATAGACTGCTATCTTGTCTCGCATGCATCCGTGTATCACTCGAATATGTCTTTTGGAATGAATACGTATGTCGTGCTCCTTGATATAGGTACATGTTAGAGTGGATCAATATGATTGATATGCCCCATGATGAATTTGTGTTTTCTTGCCACAATTGCAACCTAATAGACTTTCATAAGGGCGTCGTTGTTATTCTCGGGTTGAAGTTTTGTCTCTGGTTATGGTATTAGTATTGGTCTGTGGTTGTTTCCGAGAGGAACTTTGGGTTGTCTTCTCTTGTCACTCCCCTATCTCCGCTAACTTTGACCTTATGCGATACATTCGACGAGCGATCGCATGGAAGAGGGACCAAAAAGTTAGATAGCGATAGAGCAGTGCAGCGGAAGCGTGGGCCCATAACCCACGAGCCTCAGGATCAATAATATCGGCGGAACGAGCACGCATCGAGAATTGCAGATACTGAGTACGATTTGACTCGCAAGCGGGAGTGTTCTCCATTCGAATTGCTAACCCTTTTGAATTTATTGACAATGATATTGCACTAACCTGACGATGAGATTACATGTTGATGTGCTGACCTAGTGATGACTGTTACTTGATTGCCTGTTGTCTATGATGATATGATTTGATGACTTATAGATCTCATATACCATGATGTCTTGACTTGTTGCTACGCTGAGTTGCTAAGCATGATTTGAATTCCTTTGCCTGTAAAACGTGAACTACATATGCTAAGAAGCCTGAATTGTATCTGATAAGGTTATAATGCAACATGCTAGTTTGACTTGATTATATTCATATATGATGGCTGCGATGGTTATTGAGCATGATGTTAACTGAGACTGGTTGAATCCATGATGTTATGTTATGAATGCTAGTTGATATGATGCAGACCTATGATTTTCATGATTGCTTCTTCCTTCAACATGTGGGGGAGGTCATTTGGTAGCGTGGTTGGAGAGTGGTGAAAGAATTTTGGGCGGTTGGGATGATCGATGGTACTAGAAGGTGAGTTGCGAGAGAGGGATGCTGGCTTAAGTAAGACTGAGTGAGCTTTGGGATTTTTGGAAGGCAATGTTGGTGGTTCTGATGAGCTTCTAGGTGATGTTGGTGATGCTTCGGGTAGTACGAGAAGTGTAAGGAAGGGCTCGTGAATATTGAGGACATGGTATTAGAGGTACTTGGGTGTGACGTTAGAGATAGGAGTTGGATTCTTATAGGTGGATGGTGTGGTATTGCTTAGCGGAAGGAGGGGCGAGATTTGATCATCGAGATGAATTGGGATTCTCTAGGGAATTTTGTCTGGGTTGACATTGACGAGTTTGGAAGAGGATTAATCTTAGCCTGAGAGTGGAGATGGTCGAGTGGGGATTGTGTTTCATTTTGACTGGTATGATGTGAGGATTTTCTTGATTATGTGATTTATTTATATTTGCTGACATGATATTAGATAACGACCATGATGAACCTGATATGGAATTAATTAAATGTTGATATGCAATATTAAAATCTAGTTGGTAGTGACAAGTGTTACCATGATATATTAATACTTTGATATCTTATTATATTGGTTTAGAAGCATGTTAGGATATGCTGTGATATGATATATGAAGTAATGATGAGTATGAACTATGGGATAATGATGTGCTATTATGTGGAAGCATGATGCTTTATTATGTGGTAGTAAGCATAATGTGTACTATATGGTTGACAAGCATGATTATTGGTTATGTAAATGATGAATATGACTTGAAGTATGACCATGATTAGTATATATGAGATAATGGTACATGATTTCTAAATGATTGTCATTCGATATTGTGATGAGTTAAGGTGATGTCTTTCAGAGCATGCTGACATTTTGGTGATTTATATATTCCTTGATCTTCTTTTTTTCTGAATCTTAATAGCATGACTTTGTTGTGTTGATATGTTAACGTGATGAATCTGTTCTACTTGTGTTGCAATATCGATATGCGATAGTGAGGTTTGATGTGTACTGACGTACTAACCCCATAACATCTAACCCGTTGATTTCTGGACATGTGTGCTTATGTGATGAGCATTTGATTATGCACTTGTGGCGCATTCAGTATGATGTAGATATACCTTATGATTTGTAGTATGTTGAGGTTTGTTGTTCCTTTGTTACTTGAGACTTGTTGGCATGTTTATGTTTATGTTAAACGGTTATGTGATGGTTTGTGACTATGGTATGATGTGGGACTTGCCATGTGTGAGATGACTTATGGTATTATGCTTATGTAAGAGTTGACGAGACTTTTGGTTATAGTACCTGTTGGGTCATGAATGATGTTGCCTGGTCTGGAAACTAGGAAGAAAATATGGGATTAGCCCTTAGAGGTGGATGATTCCACCTCCGAGCTTCTAAAATTGATTAATTGTTATGTAGGAAACTGATTTGGTTTTGGAAGATTTTAACGAAATTTTGATCGAAAGGATTTTACTTGTTTTGATGTAAAGTTGCTTGGTTACACATCTTATTTGAAGATTTTGAGCGGTTTTGAAAGGAATGGCTTGAAAATTTTAAAGAATAAACGTTATCGAGAATTTCAACGATTTTGAGGCTAATCTTTTCCAATTGCGGAATCCCTGTTTGAGAATTTTCACACCCGAGCTTATATTATAACGCCGCACGAAGTGGATACAAGCATTTTATAGGGGCGCATATATAATGCTTGCTAAGACCCAGTAGAGACGCTATGATTGCTTTTCGAGTTATGATGTGACCGAAAGGTCGGGGTAAGGGTGTGATAAGGGCCCATATCACATACTTGCTACGACCAATTGGGAATGTTATGATCACGTCAAGGGTGCTGTAAGGATCTCATACGGGCCCCTATGAGATGCTTACAAAATCAATGACATGATCCTTGGACTCACCAATTTAAAACTTCATCCCCATGTTTTAGAGTGGTTTTAGTCTCGGGGACGAGACTTGTTTTTAGAGGTGGATGATGTAAAGACCGGGAAATTTTAGAATATTAAATTATTAAAATAGTGATTTATAATCATCCCGATTTCTAAGATTTGGGAGGTTTGGAAAAACTGGTCTTTAAGCATCAGTTTTGATTTTAAAATCTTTCCGGCATTGATTTAGAATTTGGATTTTGAGGGAATTTGATTCCGCTTTCGAGTTCTAAATTGAGAATTTAGTACGATTTCGATAATCTTAAATATATAATTTGAAAGTATAATTATTTTTATTATTTGGTGTTTGGTCCATTAGATAAAATTTTGCCTCACAGCGTGGTAGGAGAGATTTCTTTGCCTGCCTTGCAAATGTACAGTTTGCAGACCTGTTTGTTGTTTTGTGCCCAAACCCACACTCTAAAGCTTTCCTCTGCCACTCTCTCTCCTCATTTTACTTTTGGTTTGGTTTCAAAACCCCAAATACCCCTTATCTCCATCCAGATTCCACACATACACACCCCATTTCCCTCTTTCCCCACCTCCTTTCCTTGTTCTCTGCCTTCACTGGCCATAGCAGCTCCAAACGCCACCACACCACCACGCATCAGCCATCGCCTTACCCTGCTCCTCCTTTTCGTTGAAGCCCAGCAACCGAGCCGAGGTCCCGAGCCCCCCCTCTGAGCAGCTCCTCCTCCTGTGTCCGAGCAGCAGCAGCAGGCGATAACAACTCAACCTTCTTTTCCTCCGACGCCGACGAAACGCCAGGAGAACCACCAGGCCGCCGCCGAGCCCCAACGCCCTTCTTCTTCCCTGTTCTGGTTCAATCCGCTCGGTAAGCACTCGCTCCTCCTCGTTTCTCTCTTGAACCCAATAAAGGCCGACCTTTTAGCTTCTTCCATCCTCCCTAGGCCAAGAGCTCTCCGATTCCGACTCTGATCAAGCCAAATCGTACCCCGGCAAACTTTTCCAGCGAGCACTCGAATTCTCGGTAATTTCTTTCTCTTCTCTCTTCTCTCTTTCCGCGTTTGCCTCCCTTGTACGTGTTTGTTCGGGATCTTGTGTCGAACCTATGGGTGAAGTTGCGTCGGAAACCGAGCTGCCGTCAGGAGCCTGGGTTCCTCTTTCTTCCCTCGGTTTCCTTTTCCGTCGTCAGAGCTCTGTCTGCAGTTGAGACTTGAGAGAGACGAGCCCCTTTCATTGTGTGTTGGGCCTAATCTCTGGGTCATTGCCCTGATCCGAATCCACATCCGGATTCCTTCTCCCACTTCACTTCCTTCAGATCCGGGTTCCTCTTTGGGTTTCTGTGTGTTGGGCGGGTCCGGGTATCTTTTCCGGGCTGGGCTTCTTCCTGCCAGGTTTGGGCTTGTGGGTATTGTTTTGTTGTTACTATTGTAATTTATTATATCAATATAAATGTGATACGTGAGTTTATTATATTACTATACAATCCGTTTCTTTTTGGAAATATTATAATTCTGAAATTCTTTATATAATTAAGTTGTTTAGAAATATTATTTTTGGAGTATATTGTTAACTATTGTTTATAAATGGGATTTAAGGTAGATTATTGGGATATATTAGTATATGATCTTGTATGCGTTTTAGGAAAAGTTAAAGTGCTTTGTTAATGTAAATCTATATAGGTGGTTTCTTAAAAATGGGATGTTTTAAAGTTTTATTTGCTTAAATGTTGTTGATTTTGATTTATAAATAAGGTTTGTGAAAATGGATTTATTTTGAAAATAAAATGTCGGAATAAATTCTATAATATGATTTTGAGGTATTGGTTTTAAGGTTTAAATGATTAATGTCGGAATTTGGCCAAGTATGATTTGAGAAATTATTTTGAATATGAGTTGATTTAACTCGATATTTAAGAGTTTGATGAACTTCGGGAAATGAGTTTGGAAATATTGCTGATAAGATTTATCGATGGGTTTGATGGAAAACGAAATGATTTTGGTTGATGTTGATCATATTGGAAAGGTTTTGGAAAACGGTTTCACTATCGGTTGGTTTTGAGTACGTTGAGAACTTGGGTTTCGTGCGTATGAATGTTGGTCCGGTAGCTTATGAAAATGGCTTGATGATAGGTGTGTATTGCTTTTGGATTGCTTGGACTTGCATTTGGGCCCTTGCTTGTATTATCCTGTTGTTCTGCATCTTCAGGTAAGTTCCTTAGGGGGCTTACTCAGGTTGGACATTCATGCCTGTTGTTGCATTTTCTGTTAGGTGCTGCATATGCATAAAAGCATGAACATGTAGTATCCTGTGTAGGTTGCACTAATTGGATGAGCATCCGCTTACTTTATGCGTTTGAAAAGAGAACGGCCGTTATCTGAGTCTTTAGAGTCATTGCTAGGGTCATTGGGGCATTCGTGTTTCATATCGTTTTGGTCCTAGTCGAGTCTTATATATGATCTGGCAGCGGCGGTGACCGAGCGTCCTACCTGGGCTGCTTCGGAGTGAGGTACGGACATATATGCCCAGAGTGGGCACATATCAGGGGATATGCCTTTTGGCATTGTCTTGGGCCCTTTACAATATCTCTGTTTATTATTACAACTAGGAGCATGCTAGTGTGTTTAACTTTCGTATTGCATTAGAGCACCTTTATTAGGTATAGCACATACTATGGGGGCCTCAGTGAGGACTGCCGGTCCCGCATGAGTAGCTCGATCTGACTCCTTTCCCCGTTCTTCTTTTAAAGGTGTATTCTGCAGATTTTGAGTGCTCGACGTCTATATGACGGGGTTCCTTTTGGCGAATCGAATAACCTAGCTAATTCTCTAACTTGGTATAAATGGTAATCATTCACTTATGTTTTGGTTTTGACCCGGCTCTGCCGTGACACTTTGTATCTTAACTTTGCTTCCGCTTTACTTTCATTTGAATTGAATTTCGCGACATAGTCTTAAGATAGGTTAAGGGTACCCAACGACCCTTCGTGGGTTTTAGGGTTTGAAATCCCTATTTCTACTAATCTTAAAAAGAGTTTGAAACCTCGACCCGTACCTGAATTGCAAGATCCGAACAAGGGGTTTTATCCCTTGAAATGTAACCCGGAAATCATAATTCTGGGCCGTTACAAGACGCTCCAAGACGACACCGTTTTGGCTTGGAATGTTCTAACTTTCATTTAGCAAGACGACGTCGTTTAAGCCATTCTATTATAACGTTTTAATGAAATGGTTTAAACGACGTCGTGTTGAGTCTTCTTCTTCCTTCGTCAATTACAGAGGAATGGGGCGATATCTCTACACTAACTCCCCATCAAATCCCTAATCTGTAGAAATTGCAATTTTGATTTAACAATCCCTAATGAGAAATCGTTGTCTAACTACGACTTGCCTTTAGCCCTTTAGTTTGAGCGGCGCCTCCCTAGCGACAGCTCCAGCGCTATCCGCGATTCAAGTTCGTGACTCCTCCTTCTCCTCTAGGCAAGGCTTCGTGCTGTCGGGATCGACTTCTCCTCTAGGTCGAGCCCTCTTCTTCAGTGCCAAAGGGCGAGATCGGATTCTAGTTCTCCTGCGGTGGCCTGGCTAATGTCGCCGACGATGGTAGTTCAGTAGTGGTCATCCTGGCTCTCGTCGCGCTCTCCGATCCCCTTCTCCCCTCCTCTCTTCCCTTCGGTGTCAATGTGAGCGTGGATAGCAAATGGGTTAATGGAGGTTTTAGATCTGTTATAATTAACTCACGAGAGGCCCGACGTGAAATTGATTCAAACCTTAGGGGTATCGTGCAAATTTAGCAAAATTTTTGTACACCGTGTGAAATACGCAATACCAAAGAGGTACCAGACAAAATTTCTTTTTTTTTATACAAGGTAAGAATTTAAAAGGTGTCAATGTTATCAATATCGTCTTTTTTTTTTTTGATTAGGAAATAATTCGAGGCCGGACAGGCCCGGACCTCGAGAGGGCGACAAAGTCGGCAGACGGCAAGCCGTCTAAACATACATTATAGCAAAAGAAAATACAACATGGAAACAGAAAATAAACACCTAATACAACAAAAGAACTACATAAACTAAACCCGGAAAATCCCAGACCCTAAGTACACAAGCGGCCACAATAGAGAGAAGAAGGAGAACCGGCAAGGAAAAGTGGATAGCGAGCGCATGGGACAGCAGAGCTGACACGATGTCTCGTCGCCGGAAAGACGTAAAGCAGCAATCCACGTATGGCAAAGACGACTCCTGGGGAAGTGTGGATCACACGATGTTCCCTCCACCTAGATGAAGGATCTTCGGAGACCACGAACACCACCAACACGATCACTTCGATCAACCAGGGCCGCAGAGCTGCTCCTCAACCGAAACTAACCACGAATCCAGCTGACAGAACTCCAACCAACCCGAGAAAGTGAAACACGAACGCAAAATGACGAAGAGCGCAAGAAAAATCCAGCAATAATTTACACAAGTTCTTTTATTATTTACTTTATTTTATTTTATTTTTTAACCATAGTGAGATTATGTTATCTTTATTTATTTGTTTAATTTTTCAAGTGTTCGGGCCACTTTGGGCCCAAGGAATAACCTTGGGCCCAAAGCAAAGGATTTCGGGTCATCCCGGGCTCAAAGCCTAGGCTTTGGGCCCAAGGCAAAGACACACGTGAAACCTTGCCTCACACCAAAACCGAGCCCAGCGAGGAACGACGGCCGGAGGGAGGAGGGAGGAAGTATGCGTTGTAGCAGGACAACAAAGGCGACACCCAACACCCACCCCCGCGACGGCGACGCCGGGGAAACACCGAGAAGGAGGCGCCACCGGCCAGAACGAACGCCGGCGCATGCGAAGGGTATTGGTGCGCAACACAGCCCAAGCGAACCCGGAAACCTACAAATCGCAGGCCAGAGCACAAGATTCAGAGGACGGGAAATCCCAAACAGCCTAAACCAGGCCGATTTGAAGATTTGCGTAGAAGCGAAGAGCGCCGGCAAGGAGGCGGCCACCCAGCTCGGAACGAGGAGGCATGAGCGGAATTGAAAAAGGACAGCCAGGAACCCGAAATCCCCAAATTGGAATCCGAAATCGAAAGATCGGAGGTCGAAAACCCAAAAGAAATGGGGATTTCGCAAGCAAATCGAGCGGAATTGCAACCGAAGGAGAGTTCGAAGAGGTGGTGGCTCCCTAAGGAGAAGATGGTGGCTCCCGAAGGAGGGTTGGGCCCCCGAAGGGGATGTAGAAGCTCTCCATAGGAGAGATTTACTCTTATCAATACTCCCTCCGTTCGGAAATATAAGATCTTTTACTTTTTAGCACGTAGGTTAATGAGTTAAATACTATATAAAATATTAATTTTTTTAAAATTAATTTTTTACAATATAACACTTTTTATTAATAAGTATTAAAATGTAAAAAAATAATTTTAAAAAAATTAATATTTTATATAGTATTTAGCTCCTTAAACTACGTGTCGAAAAGCAAATGGTCTTACATATTTGAACGGATGGAGTATCATCTTTTCAAACAAGAGAAGCAAAATCTGGTAACCTCAAAATGAATTATTTATTGAAAGAAAATAACTTATTGTTTGGGTTAATTTAGAAAATGCGGGGAATAATCACTCATAGAGCGTTATGTGTGCACGGAAGTTTTCTCTCTCTTATGAGAGAGAAACTCTCTTTGTGAAAAAACCCCAATTTGGGAGTCTAACCATTTTTGTGAAAATCATCATCTTCAATCCTCCTATTGCATACTCCGATCGACCTTGTTCGTGGTTGATCTTGAGTTTCCGGGCTTGGTTATCCCCGTTTCGATTGTCAATTTGGGGGTTGGCGTTCTCGTCGATCTCGTTGCTATCCTCGTGCCGGTTGGTCGACTCCGCTTCGACGGGGTTGTTTCGGCCTGTCTCGCCGTTGTCTGATCTCCTCTTTCCTGGATGAGTGGTGTTCCGCCTGCCATCTCGGGCCGTCGTTGATTTCATCTTTCCGACGGCTTCTGGGCTCTCGATTCATCTCGTACTTCTCGTCGCCTCTTTCCCTCTCGTCGGTGCTTTGCTCCGGTGGTCGGTTTGGTGGTGTCGTTGTCCACTTTCTTTTGTGCGCCTCGCGGTATCGCCGACGCTGGTGGTCTCCCTTGGCCGGCGGCTGCTGTTGGTGTTGCCGATCGAAATGTGTTGTATCTTGTTTTGCTTCCTGCGTTCTGGTGGCAAGCGAGTTACCTTGGGCCCGGTTTGTTACCCGAGTACCCGACCCGTATTCTCCTTGGGACCCAAGTTTTGGGGTCCTTCGGGCCCAAGTTTGGGTCCTTGGGGCCCAAGTTTGGGTCCTTCGGGCCCAAGGTTGTGGAAATTTATTTGGAAAAAAAAAAACAAAAACCCGAAAGGGTATGAGTAACCCACCCGTAAGGGTCCTGACAATCTCCCGTAAGGGTTTTTTGGTGCGTTATATACAGGGTGGCTCTTGGCGACGGTTCCGGGTGTTCTTGACGGTCCTAGTCTGAGTAGGGACTCTAGTGTCCGGTGTCGGGTCTGGCTGGGGTCGTGGCGGTGTGCATCGAGGCGACTCCGTATTCCGGAAATTTCCTTGGAGGTTCGTCTTCATCGCCCACAGGAGGGACTCCTGATGTACCGCTGGCCAGCGGTGTCATCGCTTGGTGGCGCTTGGCTCCGGGGTTTGTCCGTGTTGTTCTCTGCTCTTCTTGGTTAGGTTCGTTTGTTCGTTAGGGGTTGTTTAGTTGTCACTTTTGTATTGCACCGTTTTTACTTTAGTTTGTATGCTCGACGGTTCGCCGTCTGCCGACTCTGTCGGCCTCTCGATGAGCCAGGCCTGTCTGACCATCGAATTTTTACCTAATCAAAAAAAAAAAAAAAAAAAAATGCGGGGAATATAAACGTGTCACTCACTCTCGTCGGAAGCGTTACTGCCTCACACTCCTTTCTCCATTCGGTGGCCGTTGCCGGCGTCATTTAAATCCGCAGCCCACACCCCAAATCTCACTACTCTTACCAGCAATTTCTCTCCCCCGCCGCTGAAGCCATCTCCCCCCCGACTGGCACTCCGCCGCTGTTCTGCTCCACCTTCCGAAGTTCCTATGGGGACCGCATTCCGTAATACACCCCTCCACCTGCAAAATCACCATGTTCTTCTCTCTCCTGCTCACAGCCGGGGAGAAATCTTCCGGCGAATATGCTTCGGATCAGACGAGCATATGTCGGTGGCTCTGAGGGAAGGAATCGCCGGCGCAGAGTGCGATAAGTCGGTGAAGTGCGACGTGGTTGGCGAATTGGAGGATGGAAGTTCGATCAGAGAGGAGGAGTTTGTTCGGTGGTTTCGGCAGTCCTGGCCTTACTTCCGAGCGCACCGGGGTAGCACTTTCGTCGTTGTCATCTCCTCGGAGATCGTCGTTAGCCCTCACTTGGACGCCATTTTGAAGGCATGTTTTTGGTACTCCGTTTTGGCCGAATTGCTTTGGAGGAGTCTCGATTTAGTAATTTATCTTACACTTGCTTTTTTGGAGGCCAATTTAACAGTCTGAAACTGATTTTGCTTTCAGGATATCTCTTTACTTCATGGCTTAGGCATCAAATTCGTTATCGTCCCTGGAACTCATAAACAGATTGATGAGCTATTGGCTGAAAGAGGTAAAGACTAGTACTGCGTTTGCTTGTGTGTTGAATATTATATCAATACTTTCTTGAATTTAGTACTGCTTTGTGTATTAGAAAAATATCTGTTTGCACTTTGCATGCATGATTTGGACTGCAAGCTCTTTCATCAACCACTGTTTATATTGCCATATGCTTAGATTGAGGTTTTTAACTTCCCTATTCAGTCTACTTGGATAGTTGGTAAAGAAAACATACATGGGAGTTTAAAACCATTCGGATGAGAAAGATTTCATGTTGATGTTGATTGTGGTTAGCACTTCCATTTTTGTTTGGTATTAGTATGATTGGAAGTCAAAAGACTCAATACAGCAACGCCTTCACAATCACAGGTCAAACATATTTAGGAAAGATTCTCAACTTGAATTTTGAAGCCTTTGATATCTCATATCTTGTTAGCTTTCTTGTATTCTGAAGCTTAAAAAATTCTTGTAATTGTCCACTATTATTTATTAAATCCACCTAGTATTTCTTTAATAAAGGATAAGTTACTTTGGGACTAAATACGTTAGAAGAGGGAATTTGTGGCTACTTGAATATAATTTATCCAGCATCAATGCATTGGAGCAAGTCCTCCCGGCATTTGTAAATATTTTATTGATCAAGTCTTCAGTGTCTGCTGGGCTTAATACCATTTTGTTCTTTTTATTTGAGGATTTATCTATTGCATCGCTGAAGGCTAAGCTTTGTATTGCAGGAAACAACCCGAACTACGTTGGGTCATACAGAATTACTGATGGTGATGCCTTAGATGCATCCATGGAGGCCTCTGGAAGGACCAGTATAATGATAGAGGCAAAACTCTCTCCTGGTCCTTCTCTCACTAATATCCGTCGACATGGTGATAATCATCGTTTGCATGATGTTGGAGTTAGTGTAGCCAGTGGGAACTTTTTGGCAGCCAAGGTAAAAACTTTTGTATCACATGCTTATCCCTAAAGGATTTGGAGTCCAATTCTACAGTGCCTATTATTGTAACAAGTGGAAGGACGTTTTATAAAAGTTCATCTGTAACTTCTTTCTCTTGTACTACTGGTATTGGCCTTTTTGGTGGAGGGCGTACTCATTCTTGCATAGTATTTCATTTGTTGTTCCTTGGATGAAGCCACGATAATAAATTCTTGCAGAAGAGAGGAGTTGTCAAAGGCATTGATTTTGGAGCAACTGGAGAAGTCAAGAAAGTTGACGTTGTCCGCATAAGGGAGAGACTTGATGCTGGCTGCATTCTGTTGCTGAGTAACTTGGGCTATTCCAGCTCTGGGGAAGTTCTCAACTGCAAGTATGCTTTGTAGCTTTATAATAGGTATCTTTTGTTGGGTCTTGGTATTATTAGTCTTCCTCAAATGACCATGCAAATGTTTTTGTTGATTCAATATCTCCTTGAAGCATTTCTGGAAAATATGCCACCGCTTTTTTGTTGATTGCTATAATAAATTAAGCATTTTTGCCCATTATTTGACCTTTTAATGTATACTTAGTCTGCAATTGCAGCACATATGAGGTGGCTACTGCATGTGCCTTAGCACTTGGTGCAGAGAAACTTATTTGTATCATAGATGGCCCCATTCTGGATGAATCTGGACGTCTTATCCGCTTCTTGAGCCTTCATGAGGCGGACAAGATTGTCCGAGAACGAGCCAAGCAAAGCGAGACTGCTGCTAACTATGTTGAAGCTGTTGGTGAAGATATTGACAGTCAAGAAGATCTGAAGTTCAATCAAAGCATCTCCTCTCTCTTGAATGGAAATGGTACATTTCTTAATGGCCTTGGGTTTGATAATGGCAACGAGCTCTGGTACAGTGAACAGGGTTTTGCTATTGGAGGCCAGGAGAGGCTAACACAGCGCAATGACTATCTCTCAGAACTGGCTGCTGCTGCTTTTGTGTGCAGAGTGAGTTTTTATTGATGAATGTATCTGTTGGTGATATCAGTTAAGCAGGGAAGTTCCTGCATTTGTGGCATTCTTTCTGATCACTAAAATTTATTGTCTTACTCTTGCTTCAACTTTTGTTTATGGACATGGAACTGGCATTTGTTGATATAGAAAATCATGAAATCCTTGTGCTTCGGTTCTTTCTGCTTCTTTTGTTTTGATTTGTTACTGACAATGTTGCTAATGCTCATTCAATTTTCTGGACACGGAACTGGCATTTGTTGATATAGAAAATCATGAAATCCTTGTGCTTAGGTTCTTTCTGCTTCTTTTGTTTTGATTTGTTACTGACAATGTTGCTAATGCTCATTCAATTTTCTGCAATGTGTTTTACAGGGAGGTGTCCAGAGAGTCCATTTACTTGATGGAACTGTTGGTGGAGTTATATTGTTGGAATTGTTTCAGAGAGATGGAGTTGGGACTATGGTGGCAAGGTCGTTTCTTATCTCTGCAGCATGCATTTGTAATAACTAGGTCAAGAGTTTGTAAATTAGGGCCCTTCTAGTTCCTGTGGATAAGTATCATCTCTTTCAATCAGATCACTCATGAAACTATTATCTACACACCTAGGGTTCGGTTGCAGGCCATATATATATTTTAGTCAGAGATGACACTGCAGATATGATAGACAACTATCATAAATCCATTTCTTCTTGGTGCAGCGACTTATATGAGGGAACACGGATTGCTCAGGAGGCAGATATTGCCAGAATAAGGGAAATCTTAAAACCCTTAGAAGACTCTGGTACATTGGTCAGAAGGAGTGATGGAGAGGTATGATATTTTTTCAGAAGTTTTACTACATCCTTCTCTGGCAGTTCTTGATCATATTGATATCTTTGTTTTATTGATGTGGTTCAGTATAGGAGACGGGTGTCAATTGTTTGAAACCTGTGTGATTTTATGATCGCTTCTGAAATGACTTTTTCCTATTGGTTTTTAGTTGCTGAATGCACTTGAACAATTCACTGTTGTTGAAAGAGAAGGTCAGATAATAGCTTGTGCTGCACTTCATCCATATTTTGAAGATAAGTGTGGGGAAATTGCAGCTGTTGCTGTGTCTCTAGAGTGCCGTGGACAGGGCCAGGGCGACAAATTACTCGGTACAGTTTCAAAGAAATCCTTTATAGTTGTGCATGCATAAGCTCCTACTTTCCATGTAAAGAATATCAAATTTGATTTTGCCCACCCTTTGGCATTGCTTTGCATTCACTCATTCTTTGCACGCAAACTGACTAGAATATAATTTGAACAATGCATAGATTATATGGAGAAAAAGGCATGCTCCCTTGGATTGCAAAGGCTTTTCCTCTTGACAACCCGTACAGCCGACTGGTATGAACATCAACTTTTATTATTGTTCTTGCATTTGGTCGTGGATGGATTTGAAGAAAAACTTTCATCGTCATACACTAGCAGTGGCGGAGCCAGGATTCCGGGTAGAGGGGTGCTAAAAATATTTCGTGAATTTTTTTTTTTTTTTTTTGTATACTTAAAAGAAGATTTTGTAAAAAAAAATATTGAAAAAACACTAAAATTGTTATTTTTAATGATTTTTTTTGTATTTTTCAATTAAATTTTTTGTATTTAAGTAGTTGAGAGTAGCAAAAAAAATTAGAAGAGAAACAAAAAAATATAGATATAATTTAAACATAAATATTTAAAGAAAGGGTTTAATATATAATTTAAACATAAATATGACATTTTTTAATGAAATGGTTGATAAAAAAAATATAAAGAGAAATTAAGAAGAATTAATGATAGAGTAAGACAAATAAAAAGTTAAGAATGGGATTTGAACCCAATACCTATTGATTCTCCTTACTTTCTCCCTTCCTTTCCTTACCACTTAAGCTAGATAACACTTTTGTTTCAAATATCATTTAAAGGTGTTATATTACCTTTAAAATACTAAATATATGCAAAAAAAAATAAAAATTGTATTTTTTTTTCTGAGGCCCCCCAGCTCCGCCACTGTACACAGTACACTAGAGCAGTGGAATTTCTCCTTCCAAAATCTTTCGTGTCCAAGGGATTAAAGTGATCATTAATTAGAAGAATCACACATCATTTTGTGTTCGCTTATGCAGGTTCACAAGGCGGGGCTTTATAGAGTGTTCAATGGAGAGCATTCCCGAAGAAAGGCGAAAGAAGATCAATCAGTCGCGAAAATCCAAGTATTACATGAAAAAGCTCACAGCAGACAGGAGTGGCATAACAATCAAATAAAGGCGAAACTGAACGTACTGGGTCTGAGGGTTAGGTATTCAGGTACGTTCCCTAAAATGTAATACCGTTTGGTGGTATATACCCAGTTGAGGCTGAGAGTTGTAAACTAATGGTGGAATATGCCAGTAAGATAACATGTTCTAGTGTCTATCGATCTATGATGTATGTAGTTCCTAGTTTGTTAAATAATGTATCCAGTTCCTAGTTTAATTAGGTTTGTACCAACTGCCAAGTTGTACCAACTGCCAAGTTGTTAATGCTTTGTTTACTTCCAAGGTACACGCATGCTGTTGGTTTTGATAAATTGTGCCGCGTTCAGGTAAACAAAATGTACAAGGATCATGCCTCATAGGGTCATTTTCACAAACCCAAATTAAAACAGTGTTCAACACTACCAAGTGTTCTTTCTTCAGCTCTTTGTTTTGGAATGTTTTAAGAGCCAACACAGCCGGTCATTAATAATGGTTCATATGCAATCGCAATCCAACTGCATTAGATTGTGCAGGAAAATACAACTAACAGAACAACATTCTTACTGTAATCTGTCATATAATACTCCGTATTTACAATTTCTTCCAAGTAGACGCTTCTTTTAGCTAGTATTTAAGGTTTCGAACAGGAAAAAATTCCAGTCCGTTGGCATCACCATCAGTGGCGGCCTCATCATTCCCCGAAAGTTGGGTGAAATTCTACGTATTATATACTCTCTCCGTTCGGCAAAACTTGTCATTTTAACTCTCCACACAACTTTTAATAAAGATAATAATTACACTATTTTTTTACTAATTTACCCTCATTTATTACTCTACTTTTTACTTTATCAAAAACTACAACTTACAACAGATCAATCAAATCAATGGTATTTTAGTAAAGTAGAAGCAAAAATATCTAAAATGACAAGTTTTTCCGAACAAAAACAAAACTCTAAAACGACAAGTTTTGCTGAACGGAGGGAGTATATAATATGTATCTTTATGTCTATAATCCCCCAATACCCCTCTTCAAGCTGTTGGTGGTGCCGATGCTAACCCTAGCTTGGGCAAAATGGCTCGTAAGCAAACACCAGGGAGAGACTTTGTCAAACAATCAGCAAGTTGACCATCTGTAGGTGCATGTGATAGGCTGATCAAGCCTTCTAACAACTTTTCACGAGCAAAGTGACAATCGAGCTCGATATGCTTCGTTTGCTCGTGAAAAACTGGGTTGCGGGCGATATATATATCGCAGCTTGGTTGTCACACTTCACATGGATAGGTGTGATATGTGGGACACCAATGTCTGCCAACAACCGACTGAGCCAAGCTAGTTCAGAACATACCCTTCGAAGGGATCTATATTCAGCTTCGGTGGATGAAAGAGAGACACTTCGTTGTTTCTTAGACTTCCAAGAAATAAGATTAGGACCAAGGAGGATGACAAACCCACTAATCGAACGTCGGGTATGCGGGCAAGTAGCCCAGTCGGTATCACAATAAGCTTGCAATGTGAGTGAGGAGGATGCAGAGCTGAGTAACAACCCCTATTGTCGAGTCCCCTTCAAATATTTAAGTACATGATAGGCTGCTTCCAAATGTGGATATTTGGGTCTCTGCAAATATTGACTAAGCAATTGCACGGAATAAGCAATGTCGGGGCGAGTATTTACCAAGAAATTGAGCTTGCCAATGAGATGACGGTAGAGCAAGGGGCCGGGTCGGGATGCTCAATCCCCTTGTCCGGGGTTAGACGAATATCCAGAGGCAACAGACTAGATGCAGGGCTACCGCAGGGAAATTCATCCAGAATTTCACCAATGAATTTGCGCTGACTCATGATCAACCCTTCAACAGTGGATATCGTCCACATACACAACAACAAACACTGTGGAGCCTGAAGATTTCTTGGAGAATAAAGAGTGATCATCAGGAGACTGAACATAGCCTTTGGACTTGAGAGCAATGGAAAGTTTGGAATACCACTGTCGGGAGGCTTGTTTCAGGCATAAAGAGACTTATGGAGGCGACAAACCAATGAGGGATCACTGAGTGCCAAACTAGGAGGAGGCTTCATGTATATTTCCTCGTTTAAATCGTTATGTAAGAAGGCGTTGTTTACATCTAATTGAAACATATGCTAGTTCTTCTGCAACCCAACTGAAATCAATGCTCTCAAGGTGGTCATCTTGACAACAGGAGAGAAGGTCTCCGTATAGTCAACACCTTCTTTTTGTGTAAATCCCCTCACAACAAGTCGGGCTTTGAAGCGCTCCACTGTGCCATCAGACTTCCTTTTGATCTTATAAACCCATTTGCAACTGATGACTCGTTTACCTCGGGGCAGAGAAACCAAGATCCAAGTGTGGTTGAGATCAAGGGCTTCAAATTCAGCTCTGATGGCATTTTGCCAATCTTCTGATTGACTGGCTTGAGTGTAAGAAAATGGTTGTGTCTTGGAAGGGGGCTGAATTAGTTGGGACAATAGGTGTTGGAAAAGACAAAGTTGAGGTAAGGGTGTGGTTGCACATATGTGTGGCGCTAGCATGGCACATATAGTCGGAGAGGTGGAAGGGAAGTTGATGGGTTCTAGCTGACCTTCTTAAAGAAGGAGCAGGTTCTGACGTACATGGAAGATGATGAAAGGGAATGCGTTTGATGGTCCGGGACATACTGAGGTTGGGAAGCCTGAATGGGTTGAGACAAAAATAGATCATCTGTGCATTGTCAATTCATCAACAAAATAGTATTCAATAATACAAGTCTACAAATAAATTCAAATGTTCAACACCAACCATTTAAAGTGAATACATATGGAAGATTTAATAGTACATAATAATAAGTTCACTTTGATGATAGAAGAAGTAAATCCATCTTGCGAGTTCTCATATCTTGATAATGTTCCAAAATAGGTTCATTATCGATACTTTTGAAGATCTCTCTCAACGTAGCACCCAATATTATCTAAGGGGTGATCATCTGATATCTTGCTACATAAATCTGACTTGATAATATTCATCGCAAAAATGCTCTTTCAACATAAACAATCGAAATTGGTAACACCAAAACCAACTCCAAAAGTCGATAAACCAAGGGGAAAACACTATGAATTCCTACTTGATAAATATTCTAGCTTTTTTTTTTCGAATTTGACTATCGGCATTACCTCTCACACTCGGCCCACTCGGAACCTCCTCACTGCCATTAACAACATCATCTCCATTATCAAGCTTAACATCATATCCATCAACCTCAACATTATCAATCAAAGGACTAGGAAGTGAATTATCCATATTTGCCTCCACATTAGCATTATCAACATTTGCAACTATATTGAGATTAGTGAATGAACCAACACTACATTTTTTTTATTCGAGCAAAATATTTATTCATATCGGAATCCCTAATCATAATTCATAAGCAATGAAAAAAAAGGCCTAATTTTCACACTTCAAAACAACGTTGTTTTGTAAAAAAAAAAAATATTATTATTATTACTTTTTTTACCAAGGGGATCAGTGGGTCGAAGGGTGTGGTGATGCTCGCCACACCCCAAGGCCGCCACTGATCATCATTGATGTATGGTGATTATTCGAGTTGGGTCGGTTTCGGGTCATCTTGGGTTCATGTTGAATATGCTGGCTATTCAGACGGGTGAGTTTCACTTATATACTGATTTTTTTATTAGGAAACTATTTGGAGGATCAGACAAATCTGGTTCCTCGAGAAGCCGACATAGTCGGCAGACGGCAAATCGTCTAACATACAACGTAACGTACATCGATGCAAAACAAATGGAGGCAAGCATACAAATCTGAACTAACTAGTGAACCTAAACCTAACACATTGGAGACAACATAGACTACGTTCCGAAGCCAAGTACCACCAAGCAGCGGTACCGCTAGCCATTGGTACATCAGGAGTCCTATGAGTAGTGAAGACGAACCTCCAAGGAATTATCCGGAACACGGAGTCACCTCGATACACACCGCTTGGACCCCCAACCAGACCCGACTCTAAAATGCCAAAGCCCCAACTAAGAAGAGGAATACCCCAATCAACCCAGATTCTAGCCGAGAACCCCCCTCCTAAGAAGCACCTAAAATCCCTTTCGGGATTTTGTCAAACCCTATCGAGATGTGGTTAAAAACCCTTTCGGATAGGTTTGTCAAATGTTATAATATATATATATATATATAGAGAGAGAGAGAGAGAGAGAATGGATCAAATGTTTACAAGTCTTATTGTGTTTTGTGTTAACAAATCTGGATCATTGATTGAATGAAAATGAATGATGTAGATTATTTCAAAATTTAAATAAATTCTTAATTAATCAAGTTGGGCCCACAAAAAAAATTGTTTAACTCTCAATTGTTAGAGCGTGTCTTCCAATCCCCTATAAATTCTACTTTTACCCTAACTGATCCTCACAAAACTTCCCGATTGACACCTCCTTCTTCCGCCTTTACACAGGGGTCTTCGACCGCCGCCTCTCCCACCGACGGCGATGAATCCCATGGCGTCCGGAGTCGGCTGCAGTGCGATGATGGTGCCTCGCCTCCATCTCCTTGCCTCGCCTCGCCAGATTCCTCTCCCTCGACAGTATCCGGTGCGATGAGGGTTACGCCAACCAGCGGCGGCGAAGCGGCGATGGTGAAGAGGCGATGGCGATCCCGACGGCCAATGAAGCGGCGGCCTCTGAAATCCGGCAGCGGTGGGATGATGGCGCCTCGCCTCGCCATACCCCTCTCCCTCTCCTTTCCCTAGCCAGGATCCGGCGGCCTCTGATTAATCCGAAGGGTGGTTCCGGCGGCGATGGCCTCTGAAATCCGCATTCGGCAAGTGCAGCCTCTGAGCACTTCCGGCGGCGATGGCATCTCATTTCGGGGTCATGTCTGGTTCGTGCCCGTCTCCAAATTTATCATCTGTGTTCATCATCGCTAGGTTGCATCACGATTCCTCCATGGCTTTCTATCGACGAGGCAGACAAAGGAGAAGACAAAAGGTGAGTCCTCTAGGTCGGATTGATAGCGATGATGAAGATGACGGGGTGTTAGGGGCTGATTGATAGCGATGATGGAGATGACGAGGCTGATTGATAGCGACCATCGGCCATTGTCTGAGAAATTGAAGTCCGGCGACCCGACCCGACCCGGTTCCCTTGCGCCTCTAGTTTTCTATTTCAGATCTATATTATTTTAGGTTTGTTCTATTGATTTATTACTATGAATTTATCAAATATTCAGCAAATTCAGGGTAATTATTCGTTGATAATCAGGAATTGTACATATATATAG
The DNA here is from genome assembly GCA_037127255.1 of Persicaria tinctoria. Classification (NCBI taxonomy): domain Eukaryota; kingdom Viridiplantae; phylum Streptophyta; class Magnoliopsida; order Caryophyllales; family Polygonaceae; genus Persicaria; species Persicaria tinctoria. Next base: position 63,065,188 of record JBANSL010000002.1, on the reverse strand, counting down.
GGCAATTAGATATAGGTTTTTTGAAATTCAAACTCATGTCTTTATCGACTATTCGGCAAGTTCATAGTCAATGTTCATTGATAATTAGAAATTATTCATTTGTATAGGGCAATTACATGCAGTCTTGCTGAAATTCAAGTTCGAGTATTGTTTATGAATTGATCGTCTATTCGTCAAGTTCGAGTAACTATTCCTTGATAACAAGGAATTATTCGTATGTACGTGGGTAACTAGATGCGGTAAATCAAGAATTACAATTATATATTATTTCAACCTAGCGAATAATTACTATCAACTTAGCGAATAATTACTATTAATCTACCGAATAGTTGCTAAATACGTTATCCCATAAAAAAAGCGATTAATTTAGCGAATAATTACAAAAAAGCGATTAATTTATGAAATGATAACTCCTCTTTACGGATGAATAATAACGATTAATTTAGCGAATAATTACTATTAACCTGACGAATAGTTGCAAAATTGACTAACTTTTTTTCTATTATCTAACGAATAATAAGTATAAGTTAACGAATGTTTGTATCACCTTATCGAATAGTTTGAATAGTGCACCACACAAAAAACAACGTTAAAAAAATGTAACGCAAAAAAAAACGTACAACACACGGACGTTATTTAGCAAGTGGCAAGGAAAGAAGTGGGTCCCATTGATTTTTAATTAAAGGAAAAAGCCAAAATAGCCAAATTTTTATTGTTATTATAAAACAAAACTATATATATTGTATCGACTCCTTGTTAATTTAGGACAAAAGAAGATTTTGACGGATATTTCTTAAGCTAAAAAATGTCTTTTCTACACTTTCCTATTTTATAAATATTTCGTATCATCACTTTCATTTAATATTTGTTTTTTTAGAATTTTTTTATTATATTGCAACAATTCAAATTAAAGCACATATTTTATATTATCCGTGAATACAATATATAGTCGTTAGGAAGTATAAATATATTTTTTAAACTTCATTTACAGTAAGTTTTTATTTTATTTTATGTCTTTGATTCTTTCTTACATAAGTAGTTGATAATAATTTACCAAATCAAATCACGTCAAGGGAGTGTTGTTTCAAGGTTAATCATTTTTGCTTCAACTTAATGGTATTTTTTTAATGTTTTTTCCCTTTAAATTAGCTTTTAACATCTTTACATTTGTTACTTTACATTCTAGCTATATGTCTAAAAAAATATGATATTTTCATGTTCATTCGTTTAGTGTTGATGTATTTTACTGTTTTTCTCTTTAAATTATCTTTTCACATATTTATATTCTTTCCTTTACATTCTATATGTCTACACAATTGTGATATTTTCACGTTCATTTGTTTAGTTTAGTGCTGGTGTAATTACATATAACATATTGTAAAACTACAAATCTAACTAGACTTCATTTACCAGATTTGCATCTAAGTGATGGTCAAATCAAGGATTATGCACTAGCGGAGATTGAAAAGTTGTTGCAGCGCAATGGAAGTACTCTTAGACGTTATCCTGACATGCCTTTACAAGATGAAATTTCCATATTAGAAGGGAATAACAAACTAATCCAGGAGGAACTTCGTTATAACAGATCGTTGCAACATGATGAGCATATTAGGCTCATCTCAAGTTTCACGGAAGAACAAAGATCTGTTTATAACAAAATTATGCATGGAGTTGATAGCGGTGCAGGAGGTGTATTATTTGTTTATGGATATGGGGCACTGGAAAAACGTTCATATGGAGATCTCTATGTGCCGCACTACGTTCTAAAGGTGAAATTGTTCTTGTAGTTACTTCGAGCGGTATCGCTTCACTTTTACTACCCGATGGCAGGACAACACATTCTCGATTTGCAATACCAATAATTATCGATGAGACTTCAACATGTGCAATAAAACAAAGTGACTACTAAGATAATTACATATTGCTATTTTTCTTACTTAGATATCGTAATACAATAACCAATGCATGTATAAATTTACTTATATTATTTTTTTGGGTGCATTTACTTATATTATTAAGTGTGTGTGCTCTACCAGATTATCACTGAATTTTTTTTTTCATCAAATATGTATCGTTACCCAACTTTCTATATCCATGTATTTATGTTTCATTCTTGTGCTCATTTATATATTACTAACATTTTTTCTACCCATTGTATCTTTTTGATATTATCCTATCATTTTAATAATAGGACATACTAACAAATGTATTTCTCTCTTTACAGGTAGTCAATTGGCTGAACTTATTGCACAAGCGAAGCTTATAATTTGGGATGAAGCACCAATGGTTAGTAAAGATTGCTTTGAAGCACTTTAAAACACCCTCCGAGATATTCAAAATTCCATAACGGTCGAAGTCTGGACCAACCATTTGGGGGAAAGGTAGTTGTATTTGGTGGTGATTTTCGCCAAATTTTGCCAGTGATCTAGAGGGAGCAGAGAAGATATTGTCTCTTCATCCATAAATTCTTCTTATTTGTGGAATTCTTGCAAAGTCTTGACCTTGACCAGAAACATGAGACTTCATCATGGTAGTTCATCTATTGTTCAGGAGCAACCCAGGACCTTTGCATAATGGATATTGAGCGTTGGAGATGGTACCGCAGGTATTCCTAATGACGGACAAGTATCAATTGAAATTCCACCTGATCTGCTTATATCAAATGTCACTGATCCTATTATATCGATTGTGGAATCTACTTACCCTTCACTCATGCTGAATTTGTCGAGTGATGAATACTTCCAAGAACGTGCTATTCTTGCCCCCACTAATGATATTGTTGACCAGGTGAATGACTATTTGTTATCTATCATGCCGGGTGATCAGAAGGAGTATCTTAGCTCAGATTCTATTTGCAAATCTGATGCAAGTCTACATGGCGATGATTATCCCCCCGATTACTTGAATAGTATCAAATGTTCTGGTCTCCCAAATCACAGTTTGAAGCTTAAGGTCGGTGTTCCCATCATGTTGCTTAGAAATATTGATCAGTCGGCTGGTTTGTGTAATGGTACTAGGCTTATAACCACCCGGCTCGGAAAGCACATTATTCAGGCAAAAATCATTTCAGGTAGCAGTATTGGCTGATTGGTTTTTATTCATCGCATGGTACTTACTCCTTCAAACACTAATTTGCCTTTCAAGCTTAGAAGAAGGCAATTTCCGGTTCTTGTGTGCTTTGCCATGACAATCAACAAGAGCCAAGGGCAATCACTTTTGTATGTCGGATTATATCTTCTGCGCCCTGTTTTTACACATGGTCAACTCTATGTTGCAATATCTAGAGTGACATCAAGAAAGGGGTTGAAGATTTTAATTTGTGACAAAGATGGGCAATCCATGAACACAACAACTAATGTTGTCTACAAAGAAGTTTTTCATAATTTACACTAAGCTGGTAGTTCTTTTCTTCCTTTATCCTCATCTTTCTATATTATTAATTGTTATTTGTTTGTTATATCTAATATGTTATTGTTGTTTTTTTAGCAGGGTTTTTCATTGTTGGATTTTTTCGTGAGTGGACTCATATCATTGAATTCAAGACTCATTCTACAAGTTTAATTCTTTTACAGTTTTTTTATTCTGAATTTTACATAACAATGTAACTTTATGACTTTATTTATTTTTCCTTTTAGTCCATTGTAATATTAACGGTTCATTTTGTTTATATTTTATGGTTCCACATTTTATTTTACTGAATTGTTAATTCCAATCTTTTAACTTATCCCGTGCATTGCACGGGTTATGAACTAGTACTATTAGTAATAATATGAATAATTAGTTATATAAATATGAACAGTTAGCTAAATATGAATATATGGAAAACTATTGTTAATCAATATACTGATATATATGATTAATTAGTCATTTAAATTTGAATAATTAGATTATTAAAAATGAATACTACCTACAGTTGCTAAATATGAATATATGGAAAACTACTGTTAATCAATATATTCTTGAAATCTTAATTAAATTACAAAACCACTCCAAATTGACTATATATTAACCCGGCCAATTATTAAACCAATACAGTAGTAGTGTATTTTTTGTTGGCAAATTTGCTAAAATAACCCATTTGGGTGAAACCCTTGCACACATAATCCCATCCGGAAAAAATTTGCTAAAATCCGGATATCCGGATTTTTGGCTCAACCGGTAGCAGGTAAGTGGGGGGGGGGGACTGGACAGTGTGAGTATGACAGCTGGACAATTGAGAGGGGGAGAGAGGGAGAGAGGGAGAGAGAGAGAGAGACGGAAAAGCGAGGAAAAAACAGAGAGAGGGTGAAAATCCTGATCAATATCGAAAAGACAGGCAGAGAGAGGGAGAGAGAAGGAGCAGCTGGGTACAGTAAAAAGGAGGGAGCCAATTGTTCCCGCCCAAGGATGGCGCCAAAAAAAAAAGGGAAAAGGGAGGGATGAGGGGGAGGGTATTTAAGCTTTGAAGAATGTCTGAGGGAAATCATTAGTTCACATTAATGAATTGCAGGGGAAATGGAACTTGAAGAAGGGAAATGGCCGACGTTTGATGTGAAGAAAGAGGGTAGGTGTGAAATGATGTGTGGTCTATATAAAGAGATCAGAGAAATTGTGGGCGTCACTTTTATTCACAAAATCTGAAGAAAGAGAGAGAATCCATTGAAGAAGAAGCAAGTGGGCCTGGTTCAGTAAACGGTTTACTTGTACGAAGCCACTTTTCACTGGATGGTTAAATCGTACCCACTGGACAGGTGTTGGAATTTACTGGACAGTCATTTGGTCGGACATAAAATGGGTAAGTGTTCTCTCTATGTTTGGTAAGTGTTGTTCATATGTAAATATCGTCGATACAAATTAATTTCTGTGTGCCTATGAAATGCAACAGGGGAAAAATCATCAGTTTGTATCACAGTATTGTTTGGAGGATGGTGGGCGTGTGAAGGCGGTACTTGGGTCTTCACTGGAACAAAGAGCCAGAAAGCCATGGTGGTGGACGAAAGGATTGACTATGTAAACCTGAAGAAACAGGTGATGGACAAGTTTAAAGTCGATGGAAGGAGGAATGATGTGGAGCTCACATGTGTAAAGCCAAAGAAGGAAGGGTACATGCCGTTTGCCATCGGGGATGACGAAGACTTGGAGACCTACAAGTTTGTAAACGGGCTGTCTGGAGAACGAAATTGGCCTATCGACCTCAATGTGTCCCTGCGACGCAAGGTTGGTGGAGACGTGCCCGAAGCACAAGGATCGACAACGGATGACTCAGACGGTGGTGGTTTGTCTCCTGTAGGCTTGGAGGATGTTGTAGTGCCGTTAACTGGTCCGCCCGTGACCCAAGAAGATCACCCAAATACAGATCTCCCCGTGGGGCTTGACGGAGAAGACGAAGATTTGGGAGAAAAAATTGTCGAGGTAAACCAAAAGGATGTCCAGTTGGAATCATCGGATGTCCAATTAACCCAAACAGCCGTCCAGTTAAAAGAGACTTCTGACGAGTTAGGGATAAGTGAGGAGTTGGAGTTGGAGTTTGTGAAGAGGGAAAAGAATGCCGACGCAGGAAATAAAGGGAAGCAGGTGATATATGTCAGCAGTGACATGGAAGATGGAGCCATTGACCTTGGTAGCTCCTCCGACGAGGATGATGCAATCCCAAAAGTGGTTAAAGCTGAACACGGTAGTTCTGGTCCGACGAAGTCTTGGTCATGGGATTATGAGGCGGAGCGAGCGGTGAGGGAAGTCGAGGAAGCATACGAAAGACGAAAATGGAAGTCGACCACTTCTCCGAAGCCTGCTGAAAGTGAACCAATGGTGGCGGGGAACCCATTGGATACCAGCCAGTGTAGTATTAAGCTCCGGGAGGGACAAACGTTTTGGAGGATGGAGGATGTGCAGGAACTCGTAGCGTGGGCGGGTCTGACTCGTTGCTTCACGACGAAGGTGAAGAAGTCAACGACGACCATGTATGTTGTAGGGTGCGCTGCTCCCAAGTGCAAGTGGTCATGTTGGGCTTTGACTTACAAGGGAACGGGGTTATGGAAGATCCGAAAGCTTGTGGACGAGCACACGTGCTCGCTGAACGAGGCGGTCAGCCAAAAACGCAGTGCGTCATACACGCAGCTGGGGCGGGGCATTGTCGAAAGGTATGTGACCCAATACGTAAAACTTAACTCGACTCTTGCCTAAATTCCACTGGACATATAGATATATACACTAGACACACAACACAAGTAACTGGACACACAACTATATTAACTGGACACACAACTACATTCACTGGACACACAACTACATTCACTGGACACACAACTATCTTCACTGGACACACCACTCTCTTAACTGGAGACACAACTATCTTAACTGGACACATGTGTGTGTGAATGGGCATGTTCAGTTTCGGACGGTCGAAGAAGCCCCTCGATCCGGATCAAGTGCAGAGGATGATGAAGCCGCAGCTGGGGGTCACATGCAGCTACTGGAAGGCGCGTCGAGCCCGGTTGAGTGCGAGGGACAACGTGTACGGAACGGACGAGGAAAGCTATCGGAGCATGTACTCGTACATGTACATGCTGGAGCAGGCCAACCCTGGGACGTACACGAGGATAGAACGCGACGCGGAGGGGCGATTCAAGTATGCGTTTGTGAGTTTTGGAGCGTGGCGGAGGGCTATATCCCACCTACGGAAGGTCAGTCCTTCCTTAAATAGAACATGACGCTCAATTACTATATACATGACGCCCATACGAATAACACATGACGTATGTTTGACTATACATGACAACTCTAAGTCCTCAAGATGTTTATTCTCCAGGTTATATCGGTGGACGGGAGCTTCTTGAAGGGGAAATTTTGAGGGTGCTTGCTATTTGCTACTGCACAAGACGCTGACCACCACATTTACCCCGTAGGCTTCGCCATGGTTGACGGCGAGAATGATGGGTCTTGGGGGTTCTTCTTCAGGCAGATGTTGCATGTCGTTGAAGACACGACTGATCTGGTGTGGGTATCTGACCGCCACATGAGCATCCTGAAGGGCATACGGGATGCCTACATATTCGCGAAGCATGGCATATGCACATATCACTTATTTCAAAACGTCCGTTTCCGGTTCAAGTGCAGGGGCTTGCAAGATGAGTTCATGACGATGTGTAAAGCATACACGTACGATGAGTTCCAGGTGTTATACGCGGAGTTCTGTGCACGGGTTCCCGGAGCGGGCCAATATCTGAAGGAGGCCGGGTTCAACAACTGGGCAAGGGCTTTCTACACTGGGAATAGGTACAACATCACAACCACTAATAACTCCGAGTGCTTGAACTCAGTGTTCAAATATCATAGAGATTTGCCTCTAACAGCCCTTGTAGATGCCATCCTTGAGACCGTCGGCACGTGGTTCGTCAAACATAGGAAGACAAGCGGCGAGCAGGGGAAAGTCGTAAGCGACTGGGTTGGTAACGCCATCAGAGCAAACTTCGTGCAGTCCCTTTCCATGGTCGTCAGACAGCTGAGTGCACATGAGTTCGAGGTACGCAAGGGAACCTCCACCTGGCTTGTAAACCTTTCAGGACGTTTATGCAGCTGCAGACGCTTCAACGTCGACCAGTACCCATGCGCGCACGCAATGGCAGCATCCCAATTGCACGGGATGGATGTGTACTAGCTCGTCAACGACTTGTACAAGGTAGACGCGTGGCGTGCGTGCTACAAGGATGTGATCTACCCAGTCCCGTCGCGAGAGAATTGGAGGGTACCGGAGGCAATCGCCAAGGAGACTTGCCTCCCCCCAATTATCAAGGTACGGTCTGGTAGGCCGAAGACATCTAGGTACCCGTCTCAGTGGGAAAGGAAGTTCCCGAAAAGGCGCCGCACATAGTAACTTGCCAGGTGGTATTTTGGCATGACATCTAATGGGTTAGACATGACGGATAGCTATTTTGACATGACATATTGTGGGTAAGACATGCCAGTAGGTATTTCACGCGGTTTGTAGTCAGGGCTAACTTATTCGGAAACGTTATCGCTCCCCCTTTTACATTGAAGTATGAACGTCGCCCGTGTTTTGTTATTAAGGCTTGTTGGGCCTGGGTGCAACTATTTCATTTTGTACTTGACATGCAGTTATATAAACTTGGCAGGTGATATTTTGGACATGACATGTTTTAATTGTGCATTTTCAATGGAAATGTGGACGACGTAAATATATAACTGTCAACCATCGTACGACCTACATGGTTTCAAAAACAACAAGAGATCATAGTTTTAAAACCTGAGCCCTAGGTTTCCCAAAACGACATACCGTCGATACCAAAGTCAACCAAATTAAATCCTACGAAAGCACAACTGTTCAAGCCACCAACAACATTTCCAGACAATAGTACAAACAACAATGTTCTTGTAAAAAAAGGACGGAGCCAATGACTACTGAGGATCGGGGCTGGGACGGAAGGCACCGTGGTAGATGGTGATACATAGGACTAGGCGGTAAGCATCGATAAAGGCGTCTTCCACCCCTTTGAATACGCGGTCGCCTGATGCAAGCATCTGCAAGAAACGAAGAGCGTAGGGGCCGAAGTCTCCTCTGCGTCGCAAAAAGTATGTGTCAAACCTAATGCGCACTAATTACACTATGAATAAGAAGATGGACTACGACGACTTACGATTGCTTGTTCTGAGGGATCCCCTTCACACGGTTGTACTTGAACGGCTAAGGCAGTTTCCCTACATGCTTGGCGTGCAACTCTTGGTGGCCATCCATCAGCGGGGGAAGGGTGTGCGTGATGGGCTTCAGAAGGCCTGGCAAATGTCGCTCAGGAGTGAGACGAGTGTCCGGATCATACACACGGACAGTCCACTCGGCCAGGTCGATCTCAACCGCTACCCAATGGTTGTCCTTCAGATTCCATGGGGCCAACACATGGTCGACGCTCGCCCAAGGCTTCGGACACCTCTCCGGCAACATACCACTGAAGTAGTACTCCAACTCCTCGTCGACGGGCATGCCGGTTTTGTCTCTGCATCAGGACCCCGAAGTAGGGGTCGATGCTTGCGTACTTCGACTCGCTGGATACCTCCTTTCGAAGGATGCCGCATGCTTCGTCGATATGCTGCAAACAAGGAACACGTGTCTAGTCAACCACAAAAATGTCAAGTTATCGGAGAACGGGTGGCTGGAATTTACCTCTGAGCCCACCAATTTCATTGGCATTTTTAGGTCCCCGAAGAAATCCATCTCAAGGCGGGTGCGCAACATTGTACGTGCGGGTTCAGTCCCTTGGGCGTCGTCGGTGGTCAACCACTCGGTGAATGCGTCCACGTCAGCCCTGGTCATCAGGCCCAAGGCCACGGCGTCAACCCCCACAATCACCTTCTACCCCTTGGCGGCCCGCGGCTTCTTCTGGCCCTTCGTCACGTCCTCAACCACCTCCTTATCCTTGTTCCCCTTGTCGACACGCGACTTCTTCACCGGCTGAGTAACTTCGTGGCCCTCTAACGTTGCAGGCGCTTGCCTCACCCTTCCGCCCTTACGTTGAAAGGGAAGTACGACCTCCTCCTGTGCCTCCTATGGTTGATTACATAATACAAAGTTAAAATAACATGACACATAAGTGTTGTTGACATGACAGTTTCATTAACACGTCCTACCTCAGGGGTTGTCTTTGTCGTGGGTGCTTCTAGCTCGGAGATGGTTGACTTGTCCCCAGGCCCTTTGGCCACAGTCTTAGATCCCTCAGCTAACACCTCATCCTCATTAGCCCAGTCCTCCTACATGACAGCAACAGATTTTTGACATGACGACTAACAATCTTCACATGACACTGGGCGACAGATGGCTTACCTCAGCGGTTGTGACATTGGTAGTGGCTGCTACTGCCTCAAGCCCAGCATCCCCTACCATTTCAGTTGGCCCTGTGTTATCAGTCTCACCCTTGTCCTTCAACACTTCATCAACATGTGCAAATATGCGAAGGAACTTAGACTCGACACCATTATCAACAGTCACATCGCAGTACGACAGGGATGACTAACCTGTGTGGTGGGTGTTTCTTTGGGGGGTTCTTGTGGATTAGCATCCTTCTCCATTTCGGTCTCCCCATCAACTGGTCTCTTACTCTTACCCATCTCCTACAGATTATGAGTTAGTGTGACCATCATTCACAAAATTTACATCACGGTTTCAGTTAGGGTACTTACCTCAGAAGTTGTCTTGATGGTTTCATCTTCACCTGCATCAGTACCCGATTTCTGGCCCATTTCCTTAACAGTTTCCTCAGCCTACGCAATTATGGGAAAGGTATGTTACCATGACGCATATATTGTTATACATGACGCATATATTGTTATACATGACAGTTAAGGATACTGACATTACAAATTGAACATCTTACCTCCTTTGACTGCAACTCAACATCTTCGGTTTCCTCACCGTAAGTTCCATGCCTGTCCTGCGAGTGTGTCACCTCGTCCTCATCTCGCTTCTTCCCCCTCACCTCCCTTCTCAGCTCCTGCATCGCTGCCTCAATCTTTTCCATCCTCTCGTTAAACGTTCCCAATAAGCTCATCCCCAGATCATCCATCTAAGACAAAATCCTTGACACATCCACTTGGGCAGCCGTCGTACTTCCCTCACCCTGCGTGCCTGACCCAGATGCTTCCGTCGTGCTCGGCGCATGTTTGGCTTTATACTCCACCACGAGGTCGTCGAAGAACTTATCCGGCTTCTCTGTCGTGTACATGGCGCAAAGGATAACCCCCTTTCTGACCTCCTCGGCATCCAGGAGAAGGAATGTCCGAACAACGTCCACCTCGTTGAACATGCCCAACTCTTCCTTCGACTGTTGGATGAGGGAGGCAAGAGAATCGTACATGATGTTGTGCTCTTTCGACTTATATCTCAGGCACCGAGGGTAGGTTGTGCTTGTGCTGGTGCTGGTGTCAGCAAATTGTGTTGCAACTGGCCGCAGAGCCTCGTACACCCACAACTACAAACAAACAAAACAAACCAGGTGATGATATGTCGACACTTTGCATTTAATCGTGTCCTGTTACCAGGAGGCAGTGTCCAATTTAAATCACTATTTGTCATGTGAGATTTATGTCCATACCTGGAATGCAAGGGGGAAGCCGGCTAACAAGTACGACGGTCGAGAGCTGCTGACCCCGTGCTGGAGCTTGCGCTCAACACACCGGTAGAGGAAATCGTGGGTTCGTTCATAGCACAGTCGCCCCCACGGGTAACGCAAGAATGCCTCAGTGTCAGACACCATGTTTACAACCCACCCGTGAATAAAGTTGCGGGGTTCCTTCGCAAACAGCACCGCCTCCACCAACAATATGAGCGCGAACTTAAAGCGCCTTGCAGCCGAACGCTCTGACTTCATCGCCACTATGTACTCCATCTCGAAGACCTCCATCCTCATCTTTTTCGCCCCTAAGAACTCTAAGCAGGCAGCCTTGTCCGCCGCAGTGTCCACGGTCCGCCCCACGTTTGCCGAGCAATTCAGTCCGGTCACTAGCGCGAACTCCGTGATGGAGAACCGGACTATGGACCCCTGGATCATGTACCACGTTTCTTTTTCCCTTTTCGTCCGCAGCTGCCACTGCAAGACGTAGTGGACTAGCTGGGATGAGAACTCAACTTTGGCACCGAGCCTCGCAATGCCGCCAAACTGGCTTTCACAAAGACGCTTCCAGTCTGACGCGCTCAGGTACTGGTCTAGCTTTGCAAGGACATTGGGCCTGGCATATTGGTTGCACCTACCCTTGAAATGCTTGCCCTCGGGGACAACATATATCGCCTGCACAGTGGGGTGGAATGTTAGACCGACTCATCTGTAAAACACTCTACCCTTGATCGACACTAGCCAAACCATACCTCGCGTGTTGACGGTGTCTCCATTAGCCTTCTTTCTCCTGAATCACTCATGTTGTAGTTTGATACCCTGTAGGTTGGGGAGCAATACTTTAGCATTCTTCCGCGACAAAAGAAGAAACTGATAAGCTTTTAGAAGCTGGGTTCATAGAGGAAGTAGTAGACTCGGATTGGCTCTCGAACGTGGTTTTAGTGAAGAAATCTAATTGGAAATGGAGAATGTGCATCGATTTTACCGACATTAACAAATCCTTCCCCAAGGATAGTTACCCATTACCATCCATAGATGAACTCGTCGATAGGACCGCGGGTAATAAGGTCCTTAGTTTTCTTGATGCTTACTCTGGCTACAATCAGATAAATTTGAACCCTTTAGACAAAAAAGCCACTACCTTCATCACCAATCATGGGATATTTTGCTACCGCGTCATGCCTTTCGGAATCAGGAATGTTGGAGCTATATTTCAGAGAGCGGTTGATCGGATCTTCCGTGATCAGATTGGTAGAAATGTGTCAATTTATGTGGACGATATCGTGGTCAAGAGCGAGAGGGCAGAGGATCACACGGCAGATCTGCAGGAGACTTTTGATTCCCTTTGCAGAGGAGGTTTGAACTTGAATGCAGAGAAGTGTGTCTTCGGGGTTGATTCCGGAAAATTCCTTGGCTTCATGGTTAGCCATCGAGGAATCGATGTGAATCCCAAAAAAGTCGCGGCGATCCAAAATCTTCAACCACCGCGGATGATCAAAGAATTGCAGTCTTTAAATGGAGCAGTAAATTACCTAAGCCGTTTTTGCTCCTGCCTGGCGGACAGATCATTACCCTTCTTTGCTTTGCTCAAGAGGAAGGGATCGATACAGTGGACTCCAGAATTACAAAAAGCATTCGGGAGTTTGAAAGTTTTGTTGTCAACACTCCCTACTCTTCATCAACCCGAGAAGCAAGAAATTCTACATCTATACCTGTCGGTAAAGAACATCACTATGATTGCAGTCTTGACGCGAAAAGAAAAGTACCCAGTTTATTATATCAGTCGTGTGCTGCAGGATGTTGAAACGCGGTATGAACCAGTGGAGAAAATGATTTTGTTTATGATATTCGCGGCAAGGAGGTTGAGGCCATACTTCCAGGATCACCTTATCAGAGTAATGACTGACTTACCGATGTGTCAAATCCTCCACTCCCCGTGCCTGTAAGGGAGAATGATGAAGTGGGTAGTCGAGCTGACAGAATTTGAAATAAAATATACCCTGCGGAAAGCAGCTCTGACTCAGGTTTTAGCCGATTTTATTGGCGAAACAAGTTTTGAACTGAGTGCTCAAACAGAAAAAAGTGAGTGGACACTTAGGGTGGATGGTGCGGCCAATAAAGATGGGTGCGGAGCTAGGGTTACTCTCACTGCACCTGATGAACAACAATACAATTACGCTTACAAATTGGACTTCCAAGCTACAAACAATGAGGCTGAATACGAAGCCCTGCTCGCAAGACTGGAGGTAGCTTTGGTCAAAGGCGTCAGGCAAGTATCAGTCTACACCGATTCGGAAGTAGTGACGTGACAGATAACAGGAGAATATGAGGCCAAAACTGGTTTAATGCCTGATTATCAAAGAAAGGCACGGGCGTTGTCAAAAGCTTTTTTGAGCTTTTGCCTAACGGCTATTCCCAGAGGTGACAATCAGCAGGCGAACGCGTTGGCTCGGGTAGGAGCCGTCATTCCTGAGGAAGTAGGAAAGGAAGTGATCCTCGAAAGAATGAACAATCGAAGACTTATCCAAAAAGTCTACCAAGTACAAGGTATTGAAATGGAAGATTGGAGAACGTCGCTCGCGGACTATTTGGGCAAGGGCATCTTACCCGAAGAAAGAGACGCTGCCAAGAGAGTGATCGCAAAATCTTCTCGGTTCACCATCAGGGAAGGAAGGCTATACAAGAGAGGTTACGGCCTCCCAGATCTGTTGTGCATATCAACAAAAGAAGGAAGTCTCGTTGTGGAAGAATTACATGATGGAGTTTGCGCACACCACCAAGGGTGGAGGGCTGTCGTGGCCAAAGCGACCAGACTAGGGTGTTATTGGCCAACTATGAAGCGAGATGTTCAAGATTATATCCAGAAATGCGACGCATGTCAGTGGTTTAGAAATTTGATTCACCGCCCTTCCGAAGTACTGAAAAGTATAACTAGTGCTTGCCCTTTTTCTGTATGTGGAATGGACATTCTTGGTCCATTTCCCACTGCCCCCGGACAATTAAAGTATGTGCTTGTCTTGGTTGATTATTTCACAAAGTGGGTAGAAGCCGAGGCGATGGGACTGATCACCGCGGAAAAAGTGAAAAGATTCTTATGGAAGAACATCGTCTGCCGTTTCGAGGTACCCGACTCGATAATCACAGATCATGGACCTCAGTTTGATTGTGAAAACCATCAGAGATTTCTGCGCAGGATTGGGCATAAACCTCAAAATCTCGTCAGTGGCCCATCCTCAGACGAACGGATAGGCAGAAACAACCAATCGACAATTACTGCATGGGATACAAAAGAAGCTCGGGAGCACAGCAAAAGGGCGATGGGATGAACTTCTACCATTAGTTCTCTGGTCCTACTGCAGATCAGCAAAAACTCTAACTGGAGAAACCCTGTTTTCCCTAGTCTTTGGCATGGACGCGGTCATCCCAGTAGAAAGGTTAGTTCCTTCAGCACGAATAATGACATACAACCAAGAAGCCAATGATGAAGCATTGGAACTCGAACTCCATCTCATAGAAGAGCACAGGATGACAGCATCCATAAAGGAGCAAGAATACAAAAGACGGCTATCTAAATATCGGGATAGACGAGTTCGCCCACGGCATCTCAAGGAAGGAGATTTGGTGCTCCGCCAAGCTACCTCTGGAGGGAAACTAGACCCAAACTGGGAGGGACCATATGTGATCGTGAAAGAGGTTCAAGAAGAAGCATACAAACTCAGCACCCCTGAAGGCACCGTTTTGAACAAGACTTGGAATGCTGATAATCTAAAAAAGTACTATGTATAATTACCAGTAATTACTTGAAACAAGAAGCTTAGTCGCCCTCGCAAAAATTAAATAAAGCGGTTAGAGGGCGCTTTTATTATTTTCGTCTCCAGGAGAACTTCTTATATTAAGTCCTAAGACGATGGAGCTTGGCTCCGCGTCAGGCCTCTGATCGAATCCGCATTATTAGATATGATATTTTATATTAAGTCATAGGACGCTGGAGCTTGGCTCCACGTCAGGCCTCTGATCGAATCCGCATTCTCAGAGATAATATTTTATATTAAGTCCTAGGACGCTGAAGCTTGGCTCCGCGTCAGGCCTCTGATCGAATCCGCATTCTCAGAGATGATATTTTATGTTAAGTCCTAGGACGCTGGAGCTTGGCTCCATGTCAGGCCTCTGATCGAATCCGCATTCTAAGAGATGATATTTTATATTAAGTCCTAGGACGCTGGAGCTTGGCTCCGCGTCAGGCCTCTGATCGAATCCGCATTCTCAGAGATGATATTTTATGTTAAGTCCTATGACGCTAGAGCTTGGCTCCGCGTTAGGCCTCTGATCGAATCCGCATTCTCAGAGATGATATTTTATGTTAAGTCCTAGGACGCTGGAGCTTGGATCCGCGTCAGGCCTCTGATCGAATCCGCATTCTCAGAGATGATATTTTATGTTAAGTCCTAGGACGTTGGAGCTTGGCTCCGGGTCAAGCCTCTGATCGAATCCGCATTCTCAGAGATGATATTTTATGTTAAGTCCTAGGACGCTGGAGCTTGGCTCCGCGTCAGGCCTCTGATCGAATCCGCATTCTCAGAGATGATATTTTATATAAAGTCCTAAGACTCTAGAGCTTGGCTCCGCGTCAGGCCTCTATCGAATTCGCGTTCTCAGAAATGATATTTTACATTAAGTCCTACGACGCTGGAGCATGGCTCCGCGTCAGACCTTTGATCGAATCCGCATTCTTAGAGATGATATTTTATAGTAAGTCCTAGGACGCTGGAGTTTATTTCCGCGTCAGACCTCCGAACGAGACCACAATCTCGGGAATAAAGTTTCACTTAAATCCCAAAGACGTTGGAACTCAGCTCTGCATTGGGATTTCAATCGGAGCTATGTTCTCAAAGGTAAAAGTCTAACACTCTAGGATCCAAACCCCGCGTCAGATCTCTGCTCAGGACAGTCTAGAAATGAAAGATATAGTTTTCATAAACCCTTCTAGAGCAACCAAAGCTTTCCAAATTTTGAAGGAAATTATGGCCATAAATCCACCTTTAAACATAAAACAAAAACAACCAGAGATAAAATACGCTAGCACATTTAAAGAGTTGTCAGTCTAGAATGAAAAACATGCCCCCATCAGCTCATGTCTGCCGAGCCCGAGCCGGAATGAGACGAGTTCTACCTTGACTCAGGCAAAATCCATTTGAGGGAGGACCTTCTGACTCCGGAGAGGCCCACTCAGCATCTACCTCATCTCCCACAGCATCTAAAATCTGAACATCGAAGCGGTTTCCTCCTTTATAGATAAAGGTTAAAGAAGAACCAATATTAATGCTATGTGCCTCGGCAAAATCATTCCAGCATCCCCTTAAAAAAGGAACCCTGTAATCTCCGCGCATAACTTCCACCGAGAAATCTCGAAGAATCCTAGTTGACAAAAGAATGTTCCTAGGGAGATCTGGCCCATTATCCTCGAAACATAGTGGCAGAGACTAGAAAAAGACAGATTTAAAAGAGCGTTAAAGGAGAAACCAACCCGATAAAAGAAAAACTTAGCAATTTAGGAACTAACCAAGCGGAGAAGTTGCTCAGGAAAACTGATTCTCTCGAAAAATGACCAAGGTGGACTAACAGGGGAAGGCATGACAAAAGCGAAATAACAAGTCTAGGTATCCTTTCCCCCATACTCTCTTTTATAAAGCGCATGAACAATACTGGACACATGTCGTAAACAGGAATACAAGGCCAGTAAGTTCGAAAGGTCAAATCGTTGAGCCCAAAATCACAGGCGCGCCATGCATGAAATAAATAGTGAACACTATTGCTAAGCTACTCAGAGGTCCCGTGAGTGACACATCACGACGAAGTAGCCTCGAAAGACTAAAACCAGTCACACTGGTGGCATGCATGACTTTAAAGGCTCCCAGAAGCAATTATTAAAGACTTCGCAATTAACAAAAATTGTAGCTAATCTTTCAGATACTTCTACATTAGGAGAAGGCTGCTCGCATCCAGTAATAGGCCAAGACAAAAGATAAAAGGCGTGTCACACTAGAATTTCAAAACACATCCACAAGATCAATAAAGCTAATAAACAAGCTTAAGACTTTATTTCGTTATGAAAATCCGGCTTAAGATCCATTTGAAGCTACATCGTGGGGAGAAGGATCGTCATGATGGACCTCACGACCACCCCCGCGTGAATTCACCACCCGAACCTCGAAACAGGCCTCACTCATGTGGGTAAAAATCATAGAAACCCCCCTTTCAAAACCATGCGATTCCACAAAATCTTTCCATCCCCGACCAAGGTAGAGAAGACCACCGTTGTGTCGCTCTATACAAACCGAGAAATTGCGCAACATATGAGAGGAAACTAAAACCCGGGTAGGAACAGCATCTGCATACACCTCCTCAAACCTAAGTGGTAGCAACTAAAAAGTAGAAGAGGAGGATAAGCAAAGAAGGAGTTTTTTAAGGAAAATAGAAATTAAGTATAAAGATCTTACAAATCGCAAGAACTGTTCAGGATAATCAATCGCTTGGAAAAAAGCCCATCGTGGTTCTGGCCCCAAAAACCCCGTCTGCCCTAAAAGATAAAGGAGGAACTATAATGGATCCCCGCATCTCGATAAAATTTGAGGGTAACCGTAAAAACTCTCTCTTTTGTATCATCAATCACGAGGGAACAGTCAAACAAGAAAAAGAAGAATTGCATGCATAACACGCAACAGGTGACACAACCACCAAGGGCACGCGTCTTCCATTCTCTAAACACAAAATTAATCAGGGAAGAGTCTTTTCTCAAAACCAGCAAAAGTGAATTGAAAAAAGAAAAAACTAAAATTACTTTTCAATAGAAAGCGATAAAACCAAGGGCATGAAAACCTCGCGCATCGAGTATAAAACACGCTAGGGTGTCCTAAAATGATGAACATCCTAAAACAAGATGGATCCAAGTTTGCCACCAAGGGCTTTCTATAGAGTCATCATGAGGGAGGAACAAGTTCAAACACTTCGGTTCCCCCTCATGTATGTTCTAATTGATGAGGATGCTCACACTCAAGCTAGACTCTGGTCCCGCTCCAACCAGGAACACGAAGTGAAAGTGGATAAGGATGGAGATGGCCTATTCTGGTTGACTCAAGGATGGCGCGACTTCACACAAGCAAATCGAGTCAATGTAGGATCAGCTCTGATTTTCACCTACATGGGAGACTCCATCTTTGAGGTCGATGTTGTCAACCCTGGCAGCGAGGAAAATGGAGAAGTAAGACGTCCTTAGGTTTCAACTCTATCCTCCGCGTTACTATCTCTAATATGATGTATCGAGTTTGAAGGGATCCAACCTCTGGGAAGGTTTCTGTATGCTACTTCGTATTACGAATAATAAAAGATCCCCTCCTCTAGTTTTATTTCTGAAATCACAAGAACACAATAAGTAGTGAAAGGAAATCATAGGTCCCCTTTTTCTCTTTATTCACGAAAGCATAATCTATGACTAGTTTACAAACTCTCAAAACATGACGAGGGAGAAGCTCAATTGGAACTGCATGATGAAGAAACCGAGTCTAAGGTGACCACATGGTCATCTCCAATTTCGCGACGTGGACGGACTTGGAAGGAAACATTACCCCTATGAAAAAACATCATAACACTTCCTATCCCAAGGTGGTGAAGCATAAGAAACTCATCCCAACCGCTGTCAATTTGGAAAAGACCATTCTCACTCCAAGATACAACCACTGGAAAGTCGCGGACAAGATATGATGAGAGAAAAGCCCATCGAGGCGGTAGAGGCCCATATCCAGCTTCAAACTGAGGAGGCATAACCTGCACAATGATAAAGTTAAGACCCAATATAGGTAACCCAAGCTCTGTTGAAATAAAAGTGAAAGAAACCCAATAGCCGATAAAGTTGCTCCACATTCTCAATCTTTTGAAAAAAGGCCCAAGGGTTGAAATTTCCCGATGACATAACACTTGCAATAACATGATCGGCCGTTAGAACATAAGAGGCGGCAAAGAAGATGAAAAATTAAGGCTTTAAAAGGAAAAAAACCACCTTGAAGCATAAAGACAAGTGGAAAAAGATTTCATACACTCGGACCGACCCTTTCAACACTTGGAGAGGTCAGAACATAAATAGATAAATATTTACTGCGGGCAAAATATACAAGCAATACCAGTATCTTATCCAAAGAGATCTCAAACCCAAATTCCCAAAACAAAACAAGTATCTCCATGGAACACAAAAAACAGGGAACCAAACACAAGTCCCTAAATCCTTAAAAGTTTCATTCCACAAAAACCAAGAAATCAAAGATTAATGAGCGGCAGCTTCCTTCTCAACAACCTCTTCCTTCGCGTCCTCAGCATCTTCGTCTTCAGAATAGGAATCTTCCACGGCCATCTCTTCTTTCGAAAGCCCCCAGTCCGCAGTAGTCATACTAGGCTCAAACTTCTCCAGGGGAACACCAGGATTAATGGCCGAGCGCGTAACACTTTGGTTGATCCCCGCGACCATTCCCTTCCGGAAATAGCTAAAACACCTATCTTTTAAGATACTGGTGCCCTCCTTCGGAGTCTGGAGGCAAGTTTTAGCCAAACCCTCCGAGCTCTGAAGCCATTGAAGGGCCACATCTTGATCTGGACGCGCCTTGATTGTATAAAGTTCTTGCTTGGTGATGGACACCTCCTCGCGAAGGATGGAGAGATCTTCTTCCATCTTATCAATGCTGGCCTGTCGATTTTGAAGAAGTTCCCGTGAGGTCCTTTCTGCCGCTTCTAGCTCTTTGACGCGAGAAACAGCAGCGCCCAGAGAAACCTTCAGATCGTCATGTTTTTTCTGCAAAACTATCATAGCTTCCTTCTGGGCTTGCACTTTCTCATGAAGGTCCGCCGATCTCTTTTTGAACTTCTCCACCGAGGTTGGGTCACCTACAGTGTTTCCCATGATTCAAAGCTGATGAGCCAATCTTTTAATCTCCTCCTCCTTCTGTTTGAGACTCTCTTCACCACACACCAAACGTTTTTCGACGTCTGGTTGAATCACCCTCAGCTAAGACAAGAATGAGGAAGGGAGAATAGCCAGAAATTACGCCTCGTCGAAATAAAAATTAGTCGAAAGAGACAATCAAACAGAGTGAACTTACCCACTAGACAATGCGATCAAAGTTGGTCGAAAGAGTAACAGGATCCAGTCGACTAACATACCCCTGCTCCGGAAGACAACGCTCTTTTCAAATCTGGCTTTGTGTCGTTTTAAAAGCGCGTCCAAATCCATTTTATCTGAACATGAAAACATTCCATGATAAGTCATCTGTCAAAGCAAGACAAAACATGAAGACACAAATTCATACACCAAGAGAAACAATAAAACAAAAAGAGCCACCTAGTCGCGGATGAGGCAAACTCAAGCCAGCCATCTCAAGACGAAACGCGGATAGCATTTTATCCCATGGAAATCTAGGTGTATGAGAAAACGATTGTCTGAACTGAGAAAGATTGGAAATTTTTGGTTTCTTCACAGGGCAAAAACGCCCCGGAACAGTTCGGCAATTAAAGCCTTGCCCAGATCTGTCGCGGACCAAAAACCACTTGTACTTCCAATTCGGTTTGCTAGACAACCTATCCATGTACCCACAACTGGAGTTGCAATGGTAAAACCTTGAATCCTGAGTTCCCTTTTTTAAGGAACAGATACTGAACATTAACTTCAAAGAAGAAGCAACACCAATCTCCTTACACCTCATAATAAAACTGGTAAAATACATCTAGCCATTAGGAACGATCTGGGCAGGACTCAAATTGTACTCATCCAAAAACCTTGAGAAAAAAGGATGTAAGGGAAGTCGGAAGCCTTGTGACAAACTAGCCGCGTATACAACCAAACAATCTTCATAAGCGTCTAGGCAACCTCCCCCTTCCTCAGGAAGACATAACTCTACACCCGCTGGCCATGGAAAGATTTGTGAAAGAGCATCAAGATCTTCCAAATTCAACAGAGTACTGCAACCCCTCAACTCACCCACGGGAGACCTCCACGGATGAATCCTATTGGTTACAACTGGTGGACGGTCGGATGGAGGCGGAAGAGGTTTAAAATCCCCCAGAAAAAGACAAGTGTCCAAATCCCCCAAATCATACACTAGGGTGTCTAAATCGGTCAAATTCTCTTTAGAACGGATCTTCTTCGGATTTTCTGCTAAGCCAATCGGGGGAAGCTCATAAGGAATCCAAACATCCTCCACCTCTTGATCTGTAGACTGGGAAATAGATGAAGGGCCCGCGTCCACCGAAGAACTAGCACCTGACTCATCCACGTCCCTCAAGTTCTCATCTCCCGCGCATCCCTTCGAAGAAGAAGAAACTGTGTAAGGAGAAGAATAGTAATCAGGGTCAGAATGCTTCCGGCGCCTTCTCACCTTAATAGGACTACCAGTAGGACCAACTCGATCTGGAGTAGACGCGGATGTGGAAGAAGACGACTCCGATGAAGAACCACCAGAGCTAGAAGAAGAACTCTCAAAAGAGGAAGAAAGAGTCTTTGGAGTCGGACGCGCTTGAGAAGATGAAGCGACACCGTTTCTCCATCCTTCATGATGCGGGACCATCTTCTACAGCTCCAGACACACCCATTATACTTGGAGAAGGGCCAATGACTCGAGCTAGAGCTAAGAAGCTTCAGAGAGATGACTCGAGCTAGAGCTAAGAAGCTTCAGAGAGACTCATTCAACTTTGTGGGTCATGCTTTGTTCTCGAGCAAGGTTCAACTCCCCGAGCCTACATTGAAGACATATATGTGCATTGGAGTGCATGAAGAGGCCGAGCCACCTTAGACAATGCTTAGACCGAATTTTCCTAAGTGTTATGTCTAATATCAGCTTATGAACATTATTGGGCTGAATTGGGCTTTTTAAATCATTCTTTTTAGGAACCTTATTTATTTTTGTTCTTAGATTTATTTTAAAGCCCATTAGTTAGTAGATCTATCTTATTCTATTAATAAGGGCCGGCCATCATCAGCCTTATGGCCTATATATTTCGTTTTCTTCTTTGTAATTCAATTGGAACATTGATAATTGAAATCTTACTTCTCAAAACGTGTGAAACACCTTAGAGAGAGAGATCAGGCTGAATAGAGCTGTGCTCTTCGCGATCTCAACCGATTGATAATCTCAGCTTGGTTTGCTTTGTGTTCATCAACTTCGCAAGACTTGGTGATCCTAGTTTTCACAAGCCCCCTTCTGGTGCTTCAAGTTGTCCGCTTGATTGTGTCGGATTGTAGAGGCGGGTTGTGTAGGCATTGGTATTGGTTCCTACCCTCTGAGGAGGCCTGGGGTCTTTATCTTGCGCTGCATAGATCGACTCAGTCCTTATCAGGTCGTGTCTTTCAATTCTTGCATCTTAAATTTCGAGTCTTTATTATCTTTATCGAGTCTTTGTTATTTCTTTGAGTCGACATTGAGTCCAGCCTTTGGATCTTGGTGTTCTTGCAAGTTCTTGGTCGAATCTTGGCATTCTTGTCGAGTTTCTTTGAGTCTTTCTTTGTTCTTGCTGCGTTCTTGAGATTCTTGATCAATCTTGGTTATTTCTTGAATCGAATCTTGCTGTTCTTGATTGATCTTGATCGAGTTCTTGTTTGTCTTGTTCAGTTCTTGCTTGTTGTCGAAGATCGGACCAACCTACGGCTAACCCCGTATCAAATTGGCATCAGAGCTTTGGTTTCCGACATCAAGATTGAGTCTTTTCTTTTCATAAACACAAAAAAACACAAAAATAGAGTCAGTTCTTGTTTTGGTTATTTACTTCTTGCTTTCTTTTTGATTAAATTACTAATCTTGTTTGTTTGTGATTGTTGTGGTTGCTTAGCCCAAACACAAAGCCTAGCCGAGACCGTGGAGTCGACCAAGTCAGTGCACACATCTCTTTGTGTACACCCTAGCCGACGGCACATAGTGTCCCCATAGCCAAAGCTTGGCCGACATTCACCTACCACACAAGATAAAACCCTAGTTTGTTACTTTGTTCTATCTTTGGAACTTTTGATCTATCTATATCTACTTTTATTTATCCATTGCCTATTTAAATTCTGATTTTTGGTGGATTTAATTCATTATATCTATCAAATATCTATTAAGGCATAAAGATAGATCCTATTCCCTAAAATAGCCATTCTATCTATATCATTGCATTAGGGCTGGAAATTTTATTTATTCACCACCACTTTCATAATTTTCGAGTCCTATCTATTATTTTGAGTCTTTTCTTGCATTAGTTTCATAAGTAAAAAAAAAAAAAAAAAAAGATCAGTTTCGAAATTTCCATTAAAACTTGGACCTAGGAGGATAAAATTCACTAGGGGCAAAAGTAAGTTGAAAAAAAAAAAAAAAAAAAGAGATAGAGTTTGTTGATCTAGTGCAAGAAAGCTCCCAAGGACAATTGGTGAATCCCTTCTCTCAGCCCTAGTCGACAGCCCTAAATCCCAAACACATACACCTCCACAAAATTGAAACCCTACCCTGCAACTACAACGTCCTAACTTAAAGGTTTTCAATCAAAAGAGGTAGATTCCCAAGTTTTCTTTTGTTTTTCTTTATTTCTCTTTGTGTCGAAGCACTTCTCCCCACTGTCGAGTGCTCTTGTGCTTGTGTCGAGGAGATCTCAGCCCTTGCCGAGTCTCCCTAGTGTTGTGTCGAGTGCTTACAGCCCTTGTGAGTGCTTGTTTGAGTCTGTCGAGTCCTTTACTTGCTTGCATCGAGTACTACAGCCCTTGTTGAGTACTCTTCTGAGTTGTTTCATTCACTACATACTTTGATTGCTTTGTTTTTTTTGCTTGGTTGTTGATTTGCCCAAAGCGGATTGCCCTAGCAAGCGTGATATATCAATCAAGAGAGGGAGTGTGAGCGAAACACAATTGTGAGCTGTTTATAAGTTTTTACTAACCTTAACTTAGTTCTTTGTTTCTTTTGTCTTTGTTATCATGTCTAACAATCAGGGAAACAATGGTGGTAACGATGCCACGAACTCGAGTGCTACTGTCACACCCGAGCAGTTCAACAACTTGACGGCCAACATAGCCACTATAACGGATACCTTGGCTGCGTTGCAAGCTAAGATGGCGGAGTGGGAAAGCTCTAGGCCTAGTGGTTCGAACAACATAGGCCAGCAAGAGCGAGTGGAGATACCCAACAATGAAAGAGAGGTCGTAAATCCTATCCCTAATCCTAATCCTCATGTTAATGTCAATTTAGATAATCCTTTATTCAATGAAAACAACTCTCCACGAGGTGGGAGAAATGATCGGAATAATGGGTTTGTTCATGTGCAAGGACAAGGACAAGGAAGGGGAAGAGGTCGAGGCTATCAAGAGCAATACTATTACTCGGAGCAAGATGACGACTTCCAAGAAGAGGAGTATTGGGAGCGACGCCCGAGACGGAATCAAAGGGGAAATCAGAACCGCCCACCTAGGTTCAATGATGACGACGGAATAGGCAAGGTGAAGGTAAAGATTCCTCCTTTTGATGGTAAAACTGATCCAGATGCTTATATTGATTGGGAGATTAAAATGGAGCAAATCTAGAATTGTCATAATTTCTCAGAACCTAAGAAAGTGCAATTAGCTTCCCTAGAGTTTCAAGGTTTTGCATTAATCTGGTGGGATAATCTTGTTAAGGAAAGAAGAAGATCCCTTGATGCACCTATTGCTTCGTGGGAACAATTAAAAGTAGTAATGAGAAATAGGTTTGTACCTCAACATTATGATAGAGAGCTATTAAACAGATTAGAAAACCTTAAACAAGGTAGTAAAACTGTTGAGGAGACATTTAATGTTATGCAAGAAGCTATGGCTCGAGCTAATGTGGTAGAAACTCACGATAAAACTAATGTTAGATACCTTCGGATCTTGCATCCCGCCTTAGCTCATGAAATTGATTACTTTCCCTATACTACTCCTACTGAACTTTTACATCTAGCTATGAAAGTAGAAAAGGGACAACGTTATAAGAGCCAAGGAAGAGTGTCAAGTGTGCAGCAGCCCCAATGGCGCCAATCTCGGCCAAATCAGTCCCAATGGCGTGGTGAAGGTGGTTCACGAGATCGACCAAACCAGCCCCAAGGGAGAGGAGATAGCCGAGTATCCCAGCAGCCCCTTGACAAAGGAAAAGGTCCATGGAATGGACGAGAATCGTCTGGGACATCTACTGGTCCCAAAGGGAGTAATCCTAATCCTTCTACTACTCGTTCTAGAGACATTGTATGCTTTAAATGCCAAGGTAGAGGACATTATATGAAGGATTGCCCGAATAAGAAAACGCTCATGGTTAATCAATTTGGAGAATATGAATCTGAAAATTCTTGTGATGAACCGGACGAGCATGCTAATGACAATGATCAGAACCTAAACCTTGTTTGTTATGAAAATGATGATAATGAGGTTGAATATGAACATGGAGAATCTTTGATTGTTAGGAGAGTTTTAAGTGTTGTTCCTACACCATGTGAAGATAATCAAAGAGAAAACTTATTTCATACTCGTTGTCTAGTTAAAGGAAAGGTTGTAAATGTGATCATTGATGGAGGTAGTTGCTGTAATTTAGCTAGTCAAGAAATGGTTGACAAATTGCATTTACCTACTGTCCAACACCCAAGACCTTACAAATTGCATTGGATGAATGATTGTGGCTTATTAAAAGTTCATAGACAAGTTAAAGTGCATATTAAGCTAGGACATTATGAAGATGATGTTTTATGTGATATTGTGCCTATGCAAGCTTGTCATATTCTATTAGGCCGTCCTTGGCAATCTGATCGTAAGGTTATTCATGATGGGTTTACTAATCGCTATACCTTTACTTTTCAGGGAAAGAATGTCATTCTCAAACCCATGACGCCTACGCAAGTAGCTGATGAGATTGAGAAGCGGAAGGTAAGTAAAGGTGAGTTAGATCAGGAGGCTCAGTCGAGCCAAGTGGATCCTCAAACTCGGCCTAAAGGTGTACTAATGGCTTCCAAGAGTACATTTTTAGACGAATTGGCGGATGGAGAAACCACCCTTATGCATCTCATTAAGAGCTTGAATATGTTGAGTGAAGAGCTTAAAGCTTCTCTTCCAGCCAATATACTCGCTGTACTTGAGGAGTATAAAGATGTGTTTCCCGATGACATACCACCAGGTCTACCCCCTATTCGTGGAATTGAGCATCAAATTGATCTTATTCCAGGGGCTGCATTGCCTAATCGACCTGCGTATCGTATGAATCCCACTGAGACCCAAGAGGTCCAAACCCAAGTCCAGGAACTGTTGGACAAGGGTTATATTCGAACTAGCTTAAGTCCGTGTGCTGTGCCTGTGTTATTAGTCCCTAAGAAAGATGGATCATGGAGAATGTGTGTAGATTGTAGGGCTATTAACAACATTACTATTAAATATCGTCACCCCATTCCTAGATTAGATGATATGCTAGATGAGTTACATGGAGCTTCTATATTTTCTAAAATTGATCTTAGAAGTGGCTATCATCAAATTAGAATGAAAGAAGGTGATGAATGGAAAACAGCCTTTAAGACTAAGCTTGGGTTATATGAGTGGTTGGTTATGCCTTTTGGTTTAACTAATGCTCCTAGCACTTTTATGCGTTTAATGAATCATGTGCTTCGAGATTTCATTGGAAGATTTGTTGTTGTTTATTTTGATGATATTCTGATTTATAGCAAGTCTCTTAATGAACATGAATCACATCTTAGAGAAGTGCTTAAAACGCTGAGAATTGAACGCTTGTATGCTAATTTAAAGAAGTGTGAATTATGTCATGAACAAGTGTCTTTTCTTGGATTTGTAGTGAGTTCGAAAGGACTGCGTGTCGATGAGGCTAAGATCAAGGCAATCCAGGAATGGCCAACACCCACCAACATCGGCCATGTACGCAGCTTCCAAGGATTGGCGAGCTTCTATCGTCGATTTGTTCGAGATTTCAGCACCATCTCGGCACCCCTCACTGAGCTCACGAAAAAGCGGAGTGAATTCACATGGGGAGCAGCTCAGAAGGAAGCATTCAACACCCTTAAGGACAAGCTCACTCACGCACCTCTATTAGCTTTGCCGGACTTTACTCAGCCCTTTGAAGTAGAGTGTGATGCTAGCGGAGTTGGAATTGGTGGAGTCCTTATGCAGGGAGGTAAGCCTATTGCTTGCTTTTCTGAAAAGTTGAAAGGTGCTTGTCTTAATTACTCTACCTATGATAAGGAATTGTATGCATTGTTTAGAGTACTTAAGACATGGTCTCACTATCTATGGCCTAGCGAGTTTATTCTTAGGACTGATCATGAATCTTTAAAACATTTTAAAAGCCAAGATAAACTTGATAGGAGACATGGAAGATGGATGGAGTTCATTGAAACATTTCCTTATGTAATTAAGTATAAGAAAGGCAAAGACAATGTGGTATCTGATGCATTATCTAGGAGACATGTTCTAGTCACTAATTTCGATTCTAATGCTTTAGTTAGAAGACGTGTACTTTTAACCACTTTGGATTCTAGAGTCTTAGGCTTTATTTACATAAAGGAATTGTATGAATCTGATTTAGATTTTGGTGAACATTTTCGAAAATGCTTAGAAAAGGGTCCTAATGACAGCTTCTATATACATGAAGGATTCTTATTTCGAAAAGATCAAGTGTGTATTCCTAGATGTTCTTTGAGGTTATTACTTGTTAGTGAAGCACATAGTGGTGGCCTAATGGGACATTTTGGAAGGGATAAGACTTATAACACACTGAAATCACACTTTTATTGGCCACATATGCTTAGGGATGTAGAACATTGCCTTAAGAGATGCATAGATTGCATTAAAGCTAAAGCTAAGCTTATGCCCCATGGCCTTTATACACCACTACCAACCCCATCAGCCCCTTGGGAAGACATATCCATGGATTTCATAGTTGGGTTGCCTAGAACTAAGAAGGGGAGAGATTCTATATTTGTGGTAGTGGATAGGTTCTCTAAAATGGCTCATTTCATTGCATGTCATAAAACTGATGATGCTACCAACGTTGCTAATCTATTCTTTAGAGAGGTAGTTAGGTTGCATGGTGTGCCAAAAACTATTGTTAGTGATAGGGATGTGAAATTCTTAAGTCATTTTTGGCGTACCTTATGGAATAAATTGGGAACTAGATTGCTATTCTCTACTTCTAGCCACCCCCAAACTGATGGCCAAACTGAGGTGACTAATAGAACCCTTGCTACTGTCCTAAGAGCCATTATTAGGAAGAATTTGAAACTTTGGGAAGAAGCCTTACCTCATGTGGAATTTGCTTATAATAGAACCATGCATTCGGCTACTAAAATCAGTCCATTTGAATGTGTGTATGGTGTTAATCCACTAACCCCTTTTGATCTTACTCCATATCCTATGAGAGACAAAGAATCATTTGAGGCAGGTAAGCATGTCGAGTTCATCAAGGAGCTGCATGAACGAACTCGAGAGAAGCTGAAGCTAAAGGCTGAGTACAATGCTAACAAGGCCAACAAGGGACGTCGCTTGGTCACATTTCAGCCTGGAGATCTTGTATGGGTGCACTTGAGGAAGGAGCGGTTTCCAGAAGCACGGAAGAACAAGCTGTCGCCGCGTGGTGATGGACCATTTCGGATCAAGAAGAGAGTGGGCGACAATGCCTATCAATTGGAGCTTCCTGGACACATGGGCGTGAGCGCTACATTCAACATCGCCGATCTAATCCCTTACTTTGCGGTGGATGAAGACTTGGATTCGTGGTCGAATCCTTTTCAAGAAGGGGAGGTTGATGCGGGACCATCTTCTACAGCTCCAGACACACCCATTATACTTGGAGAAGGGCCAATGACTCGAGCTAGAGCTAAGAAGCTTCAGAGAGATGACTCGAGCTAGAGCTAAGAAGCTTCAGAGAAACTCATTCAACTTTGTGGGTCATGCTTTGTTCTCGAGCAAGGTTCAACTCCCCGAGCCTACATTGAAGACATATATGTGCATTGGAGTGCATGAAGAGGCCGAGCCACCTTAGACAATGCTTAGACCGAATTTTCCTAAGTGTTATGTCTAATATCAGCTTATGAACATTATTGGGCTGAATTGGGCTTTTTAAATCATTCTTTTTAGGAACCTTATTTATTTTTGTTCTTAGATTTATTTTAAAGCCCATTAGTTAGTAGATCTATCTTATTCTATCAATAAGGGCCGGCCATCATCAGCCTTATGGCCTATATATTTCGTTTTCTTCTTTGTAATTCAATTGGAACATTGATAATTGAAATCTTACTTCTCAAAACGTGTGAAACACCTTAGAGAGAGAGATCAGGCCGAATAGAGCTGTGCTCTTCGCGATCTCAACCGATTGATAATCTCAGCTTGGTTTGCTTTGTGTTCATCAACTTCGCAAGACTTGGTGATCCTAGTTTTCACAAGCCCCCTTCTGGTGCTTCAAGTTGTCCGCTTGATTGTGTCGGATTGTAGAGGCGGGTTGTGTAGGCATTGGTATTGGTTCCTACCCTCTGAGGAGGCCTGAGGTCTTTATCTTGCGCTGCATAGATCGACTCAGTCCTTATCAGGTCGTGTCTTTCAATTCTTGCATCTTAAATTTCGAGTCTTTACTATCTTTATCGAGTCTTTGTTATTTCTTTGAGTCGACATTGAGTCCAGCCTTTGGATCTTGGTGTTCTTGCAAGTTCTTGGTCGAATCTTGGCATTCTTGTCGAGTTTCTTTGAGTCTTTCTTTGTTCTTGCTGCGTTCTTGAGATTCTTGATCAATCTTGGTTATTTCTTGAATCGAATCTTGCTGTTCTTGATTGATCTTGATCGAGTTCTTGTTTGTCTTGTTCAGTTCTTGCTTGTTGTCGAAGATCGGACCAACCTACGGCTAACCCCGTATCACTTCACCTCTCTCAAAATCTTCTAACAAATCGCGCTCCTTGCTGAGACTAGCCATTTCTAAAGAAGCTAGAAGAAAATCGTATGAAGATTTACTTACACAAAGCAAAATCTCATCCAAAAACACATTCAGAGACAGACTCGCACCCTAACTTATGATCTATCCATAAAAAAAATTAAAAATCTAACAGAGAAAAATCAAGAACAGCTTAGAACAAGGAAAAATACCTAGAAGATTTGAAGAAAATTGCCGAAAACTTCGAGCAAGCAACCGGGAACCTAAAAAACCGCCGCCGGAAAACCAAGAGATGGATAAGAACAAGATTCTCTGGGCCCAAAAGAAGACAAGCGTGAAGTAAAAAGAAAACGGGATGGGGTAACTTATAGGAAAATTACCGACGGTTAGACTTCCGAGCATAAATGGGCCTGATGGGCCCGAATTGGGCCAAAACTCGATAAGAGAAGGCCCATCATCTCTAAATCAGAATTGTAACAGTAGCGAAACTACAGATGTTTTCTTAAAAAATCTTTATCGATCCGCGTCAATCCCTGATTGGAATGAACCCGGCCCGAGGAATTGTGACTAAACCAATATTAGAAACATCTGTAAAAACATAAAAATAAAAATAAAGAACACAAACCGGTTAGCAAAAAGGGATAATTACATCATCATAAAAACCGCCTGCGGACAAGTATCCAAAGGAAAGAGCTGTAAAACTAACTCAAACAAAGTGATTCGCGGATAAAAAAGGGGGGCACGTGGCGACCATGTCCACCCCCCACGAGTAGAACACATATCAAGTGGCGAACACCACGTGGCACCACATTCAGAGACCTCCTAAGACCTATAAAAGCGAGAAATTTCATTAAAGAGGGGGACTTTTCGGGTGGGGAGGAAAGAGAGAAAAGGAGAAAGAAGAAGCGGACCAAGGTCAAGTGAACTTGAGAAAGAAGAGTGAAACAAGGAGGATAGAGAGAAGAAGTCGAATGCGCCATTAAGAACCTCTTTTTCAGGAAGATCGAAGCCTTTTCACTAGAATTGCTCCGCGGATATAGACCTTTTTCATCCTTAGTTTTTAGCTTTCCACTTAAATTGAAAGTCTGTTGTTGTTGGTCCTCAAGATTATTAACGACGACAGGTAAGCAAACTAATTTCCCGAATTGTCCAGAGAAAACTCGATAAGGGAATAACATTTTGGATTCGTAGATAGATTTTTCCCGCGACACAGGTTGGGCCGCGTCGATTATTTCGATGCGGGTCAGGTAAGCCCGTTGGGAATATTGATGGTCTTACTAGGAAGATTCCCGTGTCCCACTAAAAATGAAGGCCTTGATGGATCGAGCGTTTTCAGATTAGGGTTACATGGAGGAGTTTGGCCTAAGATTTTACACAACTCTAGAAAAAAGGCAGAGACCTTCTCTCTAGAGATTTTTTTCCACCATCACGAAAACTTTTATTTTTCACTCATAATGGGTTTTCATTGAATCAAGTTTTTTAATTGAATTTCAGTAGTCATTTTTATTTACATATTGTGAAAAACAAATGTTATTTAAAATTGTTATATTTTTCTGTTAATGATAATGTTTTGATTGATGAGACAAAAGTAGGAGTGATAGCAAATTAGAGCATTGGTGGGAAAAACCAGAGAAAAAAAGTTTTAGATATATTAGGACAAAGACAAGTTACTTGGAGTTTACTTTGTGTGGGTAAGGAGAGGGGACGAGGTGAATTTATTTGAGGAGTGGAGCCAAGGGGGGAATGCGGAGCAAATTTCCCATCCCTCAAATTACCTATGTATTATCATCATCGATAGCTTATGAATGTTTGAAAATTATCGGTGTATTAATTACTTTAATTTTTTTTTTCAATAAAATATAATACTTTTTTTTTGAACATGAAATAATTCAAAATCCCAGACGTCAACTGAAGTATGGGAAAACGAGAGGTTGAAGATTCGGCAGACAGACTAACCGTCATGATACAACCAAATAAAAACAAAAAAACCCGAATACAAAAGATCACATCGAAGAGGCCAGAGAGAAAGACGAATGACACCGGACGAAGACTGCGAATACTGAGAACATGGGAAAGCCGAAAGGCTGACATGACGTCTCGACGCCGGGGATACAAAGACACAATTCAAAGACCTTTTATCCAAAACAACTCTAAAAAAATGCTCCAAGAGATCCTCTTATTCGTTGTGAAGATCTTCTCACTTTAATATTCCAAGATCTTGAACACGTTTTTTTTAAGGAGTTAAAAACTATATAAAATAATATTTTTTTCATTAATTTTTTTACATAGTCTTATATATATTACTAATAAGTATATAGTTATGTAAAAAAAATTATTATTTTATACAGTTTTTAACTCATTAAAAAGTGTGCTAAAAAGTCAATGGACTTATATTTCCGAACGGAGGTAGTAGTAACTTAGGTCCCTCAAAAGCATCATCTCAACATAGTTAGAAAAAAAATGATGTTTACAACTTGATCAAGAAAATATGCTCTAAGCAGGATTCTACCAAATTTGTTGAGGGGATTTGATTGGTTTATTATATTTATTTTATTGTTTTTGAGTTTTTTATGTTAAGAGTCTGTTTAAAAGATGCTGGAGGGAGGGATAGGGTAATAATTTTTTTCTTCTCCTCAAGGGTAGATGAAGAGGATACAAAACCATACAAGGATGAGGTGGAGGAAATTTCCACTAAGGTGGAGGGGGAGAAAACGCCCCAAATTCTTTCTTTCGATCGGATCGCGTGTTGCCAATGCCACCTATGACTTAGAACTCAACAAAAGGGGGAAAGACAGGAAAAGGAAAGCGCCTTATTTCTTCCCGTTGTGGCGAGGACAGCTGAACAAAGGCCCTCAAGGCGGTCAAGGGAGAGGGAGGGGGGGGGGGGGGGGGGGGGGGGGAGAAAGCCCCCTCTGGTTGGGAAGTCTGCATCGCCATCAACCCCAACATCTGCTTAGAGCTTTGCTTCATCTTTCCATGATTCCATCCATCTATTTCTCCACCAATCCCAACTTTTTCAACTGAGCTTGGTCTACCCATACAGATTTCCCATCCAATTCGCAATCCCTTGGAGATAATTCTAAATTCAGCCGGAAAACGCCCCCAGATATGCCTGAAGCTATTGGGTCTCTCATTTCTCGGCACATGGCGGGTACCCACTTCGATTTCACTTCTTTATTTTTTTCTTCCCCTTTCAATTCCGGGTGCTTCTCGAATTCACTGAATTTATCGTCTTTCATCCATTTTAGGTTGTTTTAGAAGTAATCAATTGATTGATCGAATCAGCAAATTACTGCTTGCACGTATCTACTATTAGGGTTCTACTGCTTGCACGTGTTTTAGAAGTAATCAATTGTTGATTGTAATTCACTTGTGTTTATTTTTGCTAAAGCCCTCATTAAGCATATGCATCTCTGCCTTTATGTGTATGTTAATGATGATAAAATTGACTTATTTTGAAATTGAATCAAAATGAAGTACATATGCAGTCTTCAATCTTCACCCAATTTTGCGGTTTGGTTTGATGTTTTGTAGGGGTCATGCACTCATGCATGATGGTTAATTATCTCCATTTTATTTCTGCAATATTTCATAATTCCGCCCCTATTTTAGGCAATCTAGATATCCTCTTGCTTCATTGTTCTGGATTGGTAAAAAAATGAAATGTTTTTTGTTTTTGGTAAAATAAAAAATGAATTATTTGTGACTATATTGATGGATAAAATCATTTTCTGTATTCAGTTAAGAAATTTAACCGTCCCCCATGAACAAGTAAAGTAGATGATGAAACAAAAATGGATCAGGTGATTCCAATTATATTTCGGGGGTTTTCTTAAACCATCAAAATTTTGTTTTGTTATAAATCCATCTCTTATTTTGGATTGTGAAAAATACACCCAATTTTAGGTTATCCTTGAATAATTTTAAAGGAACATCACACATTATATTAAAAGGAATATTTATGATTCTGATAGAAAGAAATAGCTTTGGTTCTATTGAAGATTTAAAAGCATGTTGCTTTAGGGGTTGTTTTTTTTTTTTATATGTAAATTAATCCTTTCATTTCTAACATTAGATGTATTGACAATGGTGGTGACTAGTGACTATTTAACAAGTTGCATCTCCATAGTTATGATTTTCTTAACTGCAGCAATATCTTGGGAATATAAAACAGAGAGAAATTGAGGATGATGAGGAACAAATACAGGAAATCAAACACTTTACATTGCTGCAGTGCAGGCGGGAGATGTTCATTGCCTGTTCTCGTTTGGAGCTTCGTTGGCTGCCTTCTCTTGCTGCATTTCTACTCCCTTCTCCCCCATAAGGACATGTCTGGAAGGGAGCTGCGTGTGCGAACTGTGAAGCGCTATGAAATTGAAGCTGTTGAGGAGGAAAACATCCAAATCCCCTCACCAAGGGGTCGCCGACCTCCACATGCTCCTAAAAAGAGGAGGTCAAGGAGGAATAGTCCCTTGGTCGATGAGTTTCTCAATGAAAATTCTCAGCTGCGGCACATTTTCTTTCCTGATATGAGAACTGCTATTGATCCAAGAAAGGAGGAGGGGAATGGAAGCCGTCATTACTATCCAGGAAGAACTTGGCTGGATACTATGGGAAACCCTATTCAAGCTCATGGGGGTGGCATTTTATATGACAAGAGATCAATGATGTACTATTGGTATGGAGAGTACAAAGATGGGCCGACTTATCATGGTCACAAAAAAGGAGCAGCTCGGGTAAGTTTCCGTTCCGCCTAGCAAACTCATCTTTTTGGACTGTTTAAACTTCAAAGCTAGCTTGTAACGAATGCCAATGAACTTCCAAAAATCAACTATCTACTTCAGGTAATTTCATCAATTCAATTGCTAAAAGGAAATAAGTGAATCATTCTGCTTTGAACACCAGTTGATATGAACTGGGCATTGTTCACAAATGTGAACCGGGCAACCAGTGTAAACTGTAACGTATTACCACATATCCAACTTGTCCATCAAATCTCTCGCAAACACTTCCATTCTGCGTCACATGAACTGAAGTCAGGATATGAAGACACTTTTATATGAATAGGACAATTGTCCCCATCTTCTTCCATTCTATCTGGACCTTTGCATCTCATTTTTTCTGAATTGGTTTTAGACTACCTGAAACATGATTTCTTATGGAAACCTTGATAGTAAATTAGTAATGGTATAACCATTGGTCCATTGCTGATATTCCCTATTCAAAATAACTTATTTTATATGCTAGCTCAAAACTATGGGGAAAACAAGGAAGATATACCGACACACTCTAGTTGAGCCGGTTTCTCTTGAGTTTTATGTATAACCTCAGTGGCTCAACTGCATAAGATGACTAAGTAGCTTTTGATTTTTAACACTAGAATGGAATGATATTATTTCTTGTGTTAATCTCTTTTCTCACCAAGGCATCTGCATTTTTAGGTTGATGTCATCGGAGTTAGTTGCTACTCTTCAAAGGACTTGTGGACATGGAAGAACGAGGGTATCGTGCTTGCTGCTGAGAAAACAAACGAGACCCATGATCTCCACATATCTAAGGTGCTCGAGAGACCAAAAGTGATATACAACGATAGGACCAGAAAGTACGTCATGTGGATGCATATAGATGATGCGAATTATACCAAGGCATCAGTAGGTATTGCCGTTGGTGATTCCCCTACTGGACCCTTTGATTACCTCTACAGCAAAAGGCCCCATGGCTTTGACAGCAGGGACATGACGGTCTTCAGGGACGATGATGGTGTCGCGTATCTTATTTACTCCTCCGAGGTCAACAGTGAGCTACATGTTGGACCTCTTACAGAAGATTATCTCGACGCCACGCCCCTGATGAGAAGAATTCTCATCGGACAGCACCGCGAAGCCCCGGCTTTGTTCAAGCACGAGGGAACCTATTACATGATCACCTCAGGCTGTTCTGGTTGGGCACCCAATGAAGCAATGGCTCATGCGGCTGAATCGATCTTAGGGCCATGGGAGACATTGGGGAACCCGTCCATCGGAGCGAATAAGGTATTTAGGCAAGCAACCTTTTTCGCTCAGAGCACATTCGTGCTTCCCATACCCGGGCTACGGGGATACTTTATATTTATGGCAGATAGATGGAACCCGGCCGATTTGAGGGAGTCAAGGTACGTGTGGCTGCCCCTTGTTGTCGGAGGGGCAGCAGACCAACCTAGCGAGAGTGAGTTCATGTTCCCTCTGTGGTCGCGGGTTTCAATTTATTGGCGCAAGAACTGGACTCTTCCGTATAGATGGAGTGTGTAGATCAATGGCGCCTGATGATCGCCGTCCCTGTATCATATGTAAGAATTTCTTGCCACAGCCGATTCTTTCCTCACGTTGTTTCCTTACGTTCATACATGACTTTGCACACAGCTCGGGATATACAGACCTTTTCATTACTATACTTCCATTTCAATACTGATGAACTTTTTTAGAAGTTTCATCCTGGCCCTATCAGTTCCTTGATGAGCTTTCTGTTGTTATTTATACACCGCCTCATAGAACAGTTGAGATCCTAGACACTGTGCCATGCGATATACGACCTTCAGAATGTACATTTCTTGCTCTTGAAATTACCATGCTTTGCACCTTTGCCATTGCTAAAACTGTGGTGAATCTTCTTTAAGCCTTTGACAACTTCCATTGACGAAATTGATCTTGTTCTTTGTGACCAAACGCCTCCAATGGTTTTAATTGTTATCGTTTGGCAATTGTGTAGACAGAGTGTAATTTGGATTGAATAAATCAAGAATGCGAATATGCAACTGCTCGATCTAATAATAACAGCACATTTACCCACAACCATGCTCGAAATATGTTCATGTTTAACAAGCAGCTTTACACACACACACAAATTATAGAGTTATATGATGCATTGTCAAAGCATCTACCTGACCGCAGCGCTTCATGTAAATGATATGCAGTCTTATTTCAACTGTTCAAAAGAGGGCTTCCTTCCTTTATGAGTGCGAAAATACTGCCACCATCACCCCTAGAGATGCGGAGATCTGCATAAAGGTAGGTAGTTAGAAGCCATGACTCTGCATTGCTATTGGAGATGGAGAACTTGAGTGGTGGCTGGCTAGATATGGTCTTTGCAACCGATGATGCTGTGTCCTGGATGGAGGTAAGAAGACCCATCAACGGTGTGAGATCAATCTTTTGCCCCAGAAACACCACCTTCTCTGGTAGCACAATCGAATCAGTCAACTGTGGAGTACCGATAACACCTTTCAAAAACTTGATCTGCACAGGCATCATTAATCTTCAAACACCAACATATATCATGTGTTGGAATGTGGTTGTCCCACATCGGTTATCTAGAGAATTCTTGAACAACATATAAGGTTGGTGGGCTACTCCTCTCATTGCCAATTGGTTTTGAGATGGAACCCCGTTCGGGTTTATGTGTTGTTCAAGTCTCCCGTATGTGGGCCCGCACACACGACCTCCCTCCAGCGTCTTGACCCGCACCAGGACCAACCGAGTTTAACATGGTATCAGAGCCGGGTTCGGCTAGTTTCGGTCTTCGGATTGGTGGGGTCGTTGGCTGGCCTTGTGGCATGTCGCGGGCATTGGTTCCCATATAAGCGCGCATGTGGCAAGTGCAACTTGTTGGCTAAAAATGCCGTTGCACTTGAGGGGGCGTGTTGGAATGTGGTTGTCCCACATCAGTTATCTAGAGAATCCTTGAACAACATATAAGGTTGGTGGGCTACTCCTCTCATTGCCAATTGGTTTTGAGATGGAACCCCGTTCGGGTTTATGTGTTGTTCAAGTCTCCCGTATGTGGGCCCGCACACACGACCTCCCTCCAGCGTCTTGACCCGCACCAGGACCAACCGAGTTTAACATCATGAGTTATCTTTACAGAAACCCGGAACTGTATAGTTGAATTAAGCAAACCTGGACACGCTTGGGACTGCGGACTTCAAAGCTAGCATTGGTGGTAATTGAAGTGGTAGCCAAAGGTCCATAAAATAGGACAGAGTTCTGGACAGTGAAGTTGTCAGAGTC
This sequence comes from Persicaria tinctoria, assembly GCA_037127255.1. Lineage (NCBI taxonomy): Eukaryota > Viridiplantae > Streptophyta > Magnoliopsida > Caryophyllales > Polygonaceae > Persicaria > Persicaria tinctoria. The sequence continues at coordinate 63,027,133 of JBANSL010000002.1, read as the reverse complement.
AATGGTCTGTGATATCTCTTCTATCTTCACCAGTGGAATCGTTCCTCTACTCAACAACGGGAAGAGACTAGAAAATGATGTGTATCTGCCAATTGCCATACATTACATATAACAAAGTTCTCAATATAATCCCAGGCCATATGCAAACAAAACAAATTGTAATGGATTACGATCAAACACCAATTGGGGCTGATCTATTCGGTTTTCCCCAAATTAACTTCATTACATTTAACCTAATCATACAATTTGAGACGCGGTTAGGTTTTAGGTTCAAATTTCACTATACCTTTAATTTAGAGGCAACAGCGAATTGAAGGTCATTAGAAAGAGAAGATGAAATCTTACGCCAAAATCCATTTGCCATTGAGAAGAGTAAGGGCGTCGGTTGGGGCCGGGGTGGGGTTGTTGGCTTCGAGCTAAGTTATGAGTTCAACAATCTCAGCCCTCGTCTCGCTACTCGCCCCAAGGCCTCTATCAGTTCCGTAAAATGAATCAACCAGCGCCTTCTTCAGCCGATCTGTCTCGGTTATTTCGGGCGGGGGTTCCGCCACGGCAACCGCCGGGCCTCCTCTACTGGCGGGAGGCTCCGGTCCCCACTCATCATCGTCGACGGTAGCTAGAACTTTGAACTCTGACCTCCTCCCTTTCCCTAGCCTTGACCCTGCCGGTTTCCCGACCAATGCTTTGGGAGCAGCTCCGTTTGACAAAATCGGTGAGCACAGAGAGGGTTTATGAGTTAACAGAGCGGAACGTGGTGCGATTTCACGGGTTGGACATGGAAAATTGGAGAATTGGAACACAATCGCCATTGATTTGACTTCGAAAGGGAGGAATAACGGAGAAACGGGTGGGAAATCGGACAACGCCGAGTGCGTGGGAAAGACAGTTGGAAGGCTGAACTCTTTGATACCGAGTTGTATGAGGGATAATATCGGCATTTTACACCAAGAACTTTGTTGTTACGTATCGCAGTATCTCACGGAAGTGAGAAAGAAACGTGGCATTATGGCTACGGAGTAGGGATGGAAATTGATGAGTTTATTAGTGTCAGTGGCGGCCGCAGGATCCTCCGAAAGGTGGGGCGAAATTTCTAGTGTGTACTGCGATATTGGTCTTGAATAAACTCATCTACCTAAGCTACGACTTTCAACTTAGCAGTGGATTGTAGAAAAGTAGACTTACATTTGCTTGGTTGCTATAGTAGTGGTTTCTCGTCATTCATTGGAAATTAAGGCATTTGTCATATTTAGGAGTGTAAACTTATCGCAATTCAATCATGCTAAATTCAAGACTTTTGCATATTAGCTAGGATTGTAAACTCATCAACTTTATAATATCTTTTGGTTCCCAAACACATGATAGAAATTGTGATTTGAATATATATGTAGGGTACGAAAATACAAATATTGCATAAAACTTCACACATTCAATTCACAAACCCCAAATTCAATTCATGAATTTCATTCTCAAAATCACATACACAATAATTAAAACACAAATTTTTTTCTCAAAATCACAAATTCTAATGAAAATTTCACAAAATTTATTTTCATAATCAAATCCTAATTTCACCAATTTTATGGGGTTTAATTAGTTTATAGCTAGATAATTTGTATATAATAAGGAGCTCGGGAAGTGAGAATATAATTAAATAAGGGGTAGGAACGGAAGATAGAGATTCGTTGCAAGTTGAAAAAAAAAGAATAAAAAAGTTTTTTTGAGGGAGGCGATTTTTTTTTAAAATAAAACAAAAGGAGGCTAATTTCACCAATTTTATGGGGTGTAATTAGTTATAGCTAGATAATTTGTATATAATAGGGAAGTCGGAAAGTGTGAATATAATTAAATAAGGGGGTAGAAAGTAGAAACATAAAAAAAGAGGTGTAAGTTGAACAAATAATAAAAAAACATATTTTGGAGAGGTGAATTTTTTAAAAAAACAGAGGCAAGTGGGAATTGAACCCACAACCTTTAGTCTCATTTTACTTTCCTTCCTTTCCACCAACCAACTAAGCAAAGTGGACTTATTGATTCTATATTAATCCTAGTTTTACTTATTACAACACTGCCATATATAAATAGTTTTTTATTATTTTTTTCCAAACCCCGGGGCGTGTGGGTCGAAAGGTGGGGCGGCCGCGTACGCCCGCCCCACCCTGGGGCCGCCCCTGATTAGTGTGGATGTACTCATTTATTCGAAAATGTAGCCGGTATATTTTTGGTATTGTCTTTTTTTTTTTACGTGTGGTGTATAAGAATTTAGCATATTTTATCGTTTACCTCCCATTTTGATAGTAATTTTGCTTCGTGTTCTTACAAGATTAATGTTGATAGAAGATCTTACCTCTATTAGTTTCATTTAATTAAAAAAAAATCCACAAAGATGTCGCGAGGAGGGGGAGAAGGCGAATGCAACACAAAGGGAGAAGGGGAAAGGTGACATAGGTCGACAGAGATCTCACTAGGCCGGCCGGTAAAGCTAACTGGAGTTGAAGGCCACGATAGAGTCCATTGGAGAGGAGTCGATCGATGGTGGTTTTAAAGTGAAGTTGAGCGGTGGTACAAAGAGAAGAAGAACAGTACATAGAGAAGTGGAGAAGAAGACACCAGTGCAGGGGAAGCTTGAAAGAGATAGTGAAATAGACTAGAGTCCGAAGGGATAATCTAGAGACATATATTTTTTTTTTTTTTTGATTGGGAAAGAATTCGGGTGGGATAGCCCTACCCGGCAGCATCCTTACGGATGAGGTTAAGAAGACCAATATCATTTTTAATATCGACTCCTCGGGCAGAGTGGCAAAGGTGTGCAACCTTATCAGCCACTCTATTGCCCATGCGAGGAATGTGAAAGAACATTGCTTCTATCACCGTCGATAGCAGTAATTGTGTATCCGAGAGAATTAGTTTGATTTCCCATGGACATGAAGATTTCCTCTGTAGATGGTCGATGATGATCTTACAGTCGCCTTCAATTTGGATCCTTTGAATGTTTAGTTGTCGGACTTTTTGAACACCCAATTTTAGGGCTAAAGCCTCCGCTTTAAGGGGGTTTTGTTTTCCAAGCAGCTGGTGCTGAATGGAAACTGGTTGTCCTTCCTAATCCCTAATAATTGCACCCGCTGAACTATCGCAATTAGAAAGGGCAGAACCGTCAAAGTTTAGTTTGTATGTACCCCTAGGAGGCTTCCGCCAATGAACGGAACGTTGTTTCTTACTTTGTTTTGCCGAGTGCAGCCGAGGTGTGCGAAGCTCTTCTTCAAATTCTATTTCCCGCACAGATGTTCTATTCCAGTTGTCTATATGAGTTTTGATCATTTGTATAGCTTTATCTTTTTGTGGGATAGTAGTCTGCTGGAACAGAAATTGATTCCTAATATACCATGTCGACCACCAGGAGAAGGCAAGCCTGGATATGGCGGTGGAGTTTAGCCTCTTCCCAAGGCTAGATAGAATGGGCCTGATATCCCGGGACTGGGCAATCAAGCAAGCAACCATTGATTGATCTTGGATCGGCAGCTGGTGAATTGCTGTGATAAAGGGACATTCCAAGAACAAATGGACATCATCCTCCGGCGCCAAATTACATAGGGAACAGGTGGAAGGAACCGCCGAACCCCTACAGGACAGCCTAGAGGCTGTGGGGAGACCATTCTGAGCTATTTTCCAAAGGAAGTTCTTAACTTTCGGAGGGGTATCGATCTTCCAAATCCAGTCATTACTGTCCGGGGTTGCAGATGCTTGAGATGTAATCAATTTGTGTGCACTGGCAGTAGTAAACCATCCTTCCCTATCCGGCCACCAGTATAGGCGGTCTTGCAATTCCGATGCAGGAAGTGGGATGTCTAGAATGTCTTGTACCAGTGTAAAGGCTCGGATTTTCAAATACTATATTTTTCGGAAAAAGAGAATTAAAAAAGGAAATTAAATCGGTTTTAAAACTCGTTTAGCAGATTCCGACCGGAATATAAAAATTAACGAATAATTTCCGTCCTTCTACCTCAAAAATTCAAAATAATTATTAGATAGCGATATCCTTGTCGATTTTAAAAATTTAATTGATCGAGAGAGCGGGAGTCGGGAAAACTAACATTGAAAACTAATTGCGGGATTTAAAATTCACGTATTCGGGATTTATTACCGGGTATTGGTTAACCAATCCTACACTCAATCATCACCTACTCCCATCACTCACCACCATACCCCTTAAACCCACTCCTTACCCTGTCTATTTTACTTTGATGGTCACCTCATTCACCATCACCCTACCTGACTCCCTCCTCTTCACTCAACGTCTTCATCACCACCATCCCTCCCGTTGGGCTTTCCATCGACGCCACACTCATTCCCACCCATCACCACCGTCATTCCCTCATGCGCTCCACCATCTCCACCAGCAACATCACTGTCACCAGCCTCCCAGCACTAGAACCGCCGCCTCCATCTCCTCTTTAATTGCCGAGAGCATTCACCAAGTTCCTCCCCCTCCTTCGAGTCACCTAGCACCACCACATCCTCTCCTCGCGAAGATATACATCCAGAGCCACCCAACGCCACCCAGGAGCCACCCAAGAGCTACCAACGGCGCCGACAAGCCATCGAGGCACCATGTCCCCTGTTTGATCGCAAATCAATCTTCCGGTAAGCCGTCCTCACTCGTTTTCAATCGGAATCATCCTCGATCTTCACCATCACGCTCACCTATTTCCCACGCAGATCCGACGAGCCATCGCGAGCCTCCGACGACGCCCAGGACTCTGGTCGAGAGCTCCGAAGTCGCGAACATCCTCGGTGAGCGTTCGAACCTCCTTCCCATTCCTGGGTTCGTTTCGATTCTTTTCTTGTCCTCGGGTGGTTGGATAGTGTGTGAGGGCTGAGTGTGGAGAGGGTGGGCGAGATCGAGAGCTCCGGCGAGCATCGAGGGCGGCGAAGCGAGCACGAGAGAGTCATGGGTGAGTTAGGAAGCGAGCGAGCTAGGGAGAACGAGAGCGTGAGCTAGAGATACCGAGGTGGGGCTAGATGAGCTAGGAGCCAAGGGCGGAGCTTCAGGCTCAGGCGGGCGAGCAGGCGCGACGAACCGAGGAGGAGGCGCCGGGCGGGATCATTTTGAATCGGGAGCAGGCGGGATGAACCAAGGTAGGAGATGATGGCCGGTGTCCTTGTTAGTTTATTTTAATTGTTATATTACTAACTGGGTGGGATTATTTATACGGGTACGGGTTCGGTTCGGTTCGGTTCGGTACGGTTCGGGTTATCCGTTTATTATTTCACTAATTAACGGTAATTAAAATATATTATAATAGTATTTAAGGATTTAAAAGATAAATTATTATATTTTGGGAGAATTATAAGGGTTGATTTATTAAATAAAAATGGTCGGGATTTTAGGGGATTTGGAAATAATTTATAAAAGTGTTAAATAAATGGTATTTTAAATATCATGTAATACTGTTTGAGATTTAAAATATATTATTAGGACTTAAAGATTTATAAAGAATTTCAAGGTTGGAAAGTAATCTAATAAATAAATTTAAAAGGGAATTTGGCGAGTAATTTCAAGAGTCGGAATACTTAACTATTTAACTGGGATTTGAAACTAACTTGGGAATAAGACTTATTCGATGACTAACTAGCATGATAATATGATTGTTTGACTAACAGTATGATATGTATGACTAATAGCATGACTTGTGGTGAATTATTATATGAGATTAAATGTTGGATAATTATGATGATCTAGTAGGATTTTATATCACACAAATTATGTCTTATGATTTTCATGAACCGTTGAGGTATATGCGGAAGTGATGTATATGAACATGCGGAATCGGTTGAATGATTTATGGAGAACGATGTGGTCTTGAGAAACGGATGGTGCGATGAAATGACTTTCATAATATGTTACTTGTTCTATTGATTGAGGTGTGTTTGAGTGCTTAATAGTTGGATGTAGACTTATGTATATTCCATTATGTACTAGGTGATACTCTGTGATTGTGACTACTGTGTGCTGGATTCTTCTGTTGCCGATCTGCTAGTCAGGTAAGTACCTCCGGGGCTTACTCAGGAACCAGTACCTCCTGCCTGATGTGTCATATAGTATGTAGGTGTTGCATATGCATAAAAGCATGTCATGTAGTATCATGCTTAGGAATTGCACTTATGAATGAGCATTCTTATTCTGTATGCGTTTGAATACAGAACGGTCGTTATCTGTGAGTCATAGAATCCTTGATAGGGTCATAGGACAGCCCAGCTGCATCGGGTTCGTCCTGAGTCATTCGGGTCGTTGGAACACCTTTACTATTATCAACATTATTATTTTCTCTTCGCAAGATCCACGATATGATGATGAGATACGATATGATGATGAGATTTGAGATGCTATCGAATCGAACTGGCCAGTCTCCACCCTACCTGGAAGGGGGGTGGTGGTAGAAGAGGGATATACCACTTGGTATTCTTTGTTAAGGCCTTACTTAATATTCTGCACATCTGAATTAGAAACATGATAGTGTGGTTAATATTCCAGTACTGCATGAAGGCATCCTTTATTCTAGGTATAGGCGTATTATATGTCCTCAGCGCGGTCAGAGGACCCGCGGGCGGACTCTTGGCCTGACTTAGTGAAGGCATTTATTCCAGTTTCAGGTACCCGATACACTGCTTGATTTTGTGCTGTTATGACGGGGTCCATTCATATGGCGGAGAGTGAGTGTTGAAACCTGACTTCACCAGATTTATGCTTTTGGATTTTCTCCCTACTTATATTATGTTTTGACCCGGCTCTGCCGTGGCGTCCGTTGTATCGTTTTCAGAACTTATGCCCTTTGCATGATAAAGGATTTTCCGCGTTGTAGACTTAGGACAGGTACAAGGGTTTACCCTGGGGTCTCCAACGGACCTTCTGGATTTGGGTGCAAAATCCAACTTTAAACTACACATCTTCGATTTCAAACTTTCAACCTGTACTCGGGGCCCAAGATCCCAACGAGGGGTTTCATCCCTCGAAACGTAACTCGGGAATCATAATCCCGGGCCGTTACAAAGGTGGTATCAGAGTTGAGGTTTTGCAATCCGAGTACAATAGGTTGAAGAGGTTTTGAAAATCGCCCAATGATTACAAACGGTTTTGGAAAATGTTTTAAAAAGGGCAAAATGAATTTAATTGGACTTAAAACCTAAAATGAATAAAGGGGAAATAATCTCGTGGGCAAAGACTAAAGCGATAGACATCCCTTATGGATGTAGAACTCGGGCAACGGTAGGCAAAATACTAGATTTTATTTACAGATGGGCCTAGAAGACTCCAAGGAACACCACGGAGGTTGGAGTGTTGAGTTAGGAGGCCGTGAGGTTTTTGCCCCTCCGGTCAGCCGTCCCTCGAAGGATGACATAGATCGTGTATATCCTTATGTTATATATACATATATGCAATTGGGCCCGAGGGCGATCCTCCTCGAAGAGGATCATGTTAATCTTGTTGATTGCTTCCCTGTTAAGTGCTATTGTGCTGAGGAATAGCGAACTAATCAGAATGCCTTAACTTGAACAACATGTAAATGATTGTATGTTTAAACGGGATAGCGGGAGGAAACCTTGTTCTTATGTAATCAGATTTTCTGTCTTGTCAGAATAGTTCTTCCATAGTACAACCCCCTTGATAATCCCGATTCCGTCGTTCGTCCCACCAAAGCCCTTGGATGTGTTAGTAAGGGTCGAGAGTGTCCGTTCCTCTTGACTTGAGTCCTATTTGTATTCCAACCATAGATGTTCATCGAGTCTCATACCTAATGTCAACCTTCTCTATGAGGAATTTGGGTCGGTCAACTAACTACCTTCGGGGATTGTCTATAATGTGAGGGTTAACTGAGGTTGATTATCGACATTCTTCCGAGTTAGGAGTGCTTTGTCTTATGGAGTCATCCCTCTTGAGCCTTGTATTGGTCAACTGTGTCGCCTTGCCAAAAGAGTCTAAACATGAATTCTACCATCTTTTCTCGGAAACGGTGTGAATGTCCTTGTGTCCAGTGTGTCATACTAGCGTCCCACGGAGAAACGGGGAGGTTAGTCGGTGATTGTCCTTAGAGAATTCTGTCAAGTTATAATGATAGCTTCCTTGTGATTTCATGACATGCTATATTGGTATAATTAGCATGACTTGCCTGGTACCTTGCATGGTTGCATTTATGAGTGGATGTATGTGTCGTATGCATTGAGTTCCCATGATTACTGTCTCCCTATGAACTAGGTCCATGATAGTGTGGCCAACTCTCGTTGCATGTTTAACACGTGAACCAGATGACTTAGCATGCCAGATTAACCTAATTGGATCTCATTGATTGTGTACATGTTTAATGAGTATTGCTAGTATCATGTAAGACATACACCTCCCAGTTATAAGCCCTCGTATGATTATGTGACGTCCTAGTGTTACTATGCGAATATGGATTTATGTGATGAGATAATTGCTATACCGACCCTGCATGAACTGACCGTACCCTTAGCATGATGTTTTGGGTACATCTTAGCATGCTTTCCGTAATATTATGACTTGTTTATTGTGTATTTAAATTAGTAATAAGTCGTGCATATGATATCATGTGATGGTTGCTAGATCTTGCATAACTTGTGCCATATATGTCCCATGTCAGTCTGTGCATACATGCTCTTAGTCTGTCAAGTATGATTGGTGAATGAAATGATAGGTTGCTAGCTTGTTCCGCGCGCATATAAAGATGACTATATGAACATGTTATGAATGCGTAAATCGATATTCCTTGAGATAGGTGCATACTAGTGTGAAATAATGTGATGATATCTCTAGATTTTTATGTGTTTGCGTGCCATAATTATAAGGGCATCGTTGTAATTTTCGGGTTGTGATCTTATCCTTGGTCTCGTCGTCCCTAGTCTTGGTCCTTGTCTGAACTCTTAAGGAAGTTGTGTTGTTCGCCCTTGTCTCTCCCCTATCTCCGTAACTTCTAACCCTTATGATCATTCAATGAGCGCCGATATGCAAGAAAGAACCGAGAACCAAGTGGCACTAGAGCGGCGCAGCGGAAGTGTGATGGGTCCATGACCCCTAGGCCCCAGGAACAACGTCACTGATGGCAAAAAAGATAAATATGATGCAAAGATGACAGTCGTGAACAGGTTCCTTCCATCTTACACGAGGAAGATCATTCTTAATTCAAATCGTGGATTCTTCTATACTAATCGGAATTGATGTTGTGTGATAGGCCTAGAACTGACATAATTGAATGTGTGATGATGGATGTGCTGAACTGCTAGCAATGATTGCCCGACTAACTTGTTTCTATGATGATATGCCTTGGTGCTTGGTATACTTACTTGCTGGTGAGTAGATTATGGGTTATATATATGGTAGTGCTTTCTTCTTGAGCTTGAGTCGTGAGATTTTTCGGTGAGACGGGCCAGAAAGTGGCAAGTGGGTTGAGGTCTTCAGATTGGGTCATTGGTTGTGTGAGATGGAGTGCAAGAAAGATGTGTTAGCTTGGGTAGAGCCGAGTGGGCTAGGACTTGTCAGAGATAACAGTCAGCGAGTGTAGTTGAGCTTTCAGGTAGGTATTAGCTGAAGAGTGGAGTTAGTGTGGCGAGATTCCGAGGGAGAGTTCTTCGTTATAAGTAGAGTAAGGCAATAACGTGTGTGGGTAGTGTAGCTTTAGAGGTGGATGAGTGAGCTAGGAGTGGATCGGGTTAGTGTGCTCAGGGGAGAGTGTTTAGGTAGTCCAGGAGCGGATTGTGGACAAGTATTATTGATGAGCGATTGAGGAATGTCTAAGGAATCGTAGAATTTGAGACTAGGTGATGTGTGTTGTGAATATGAGCGATTTCGGTAAGGGATGAGGTTGAGGAATTGCCAAGGAAGAGTAGTATGAGGTTGCTTGGGAAATTATCGATCAGGGATATTAGATTGTTCATATCAGGGTTGTTCCTGTGATGAGTATTTGGGGTTGCTTAGATAGGATTGGTAATGCTTGGGGAATTTATGAGTGAATGATTTCTAGATGCGTTGTTGGAGGATTTTGGCAAAGCGAATGAATCGGGATTTACGAGTGTAGGTTATTGTGGCTATTGAGGTATTTAAGGATGTGAGATGAATCTTCAAGGAAAGGCTGGTAGCTAGGCAAGGATGTAGTTGAGATTCCTAGTAAGACTGTGGGCTTAAGATTGAGATAGGGAGATTATGAGTATGGATTTGGGAACTAGGCAAAGCAGAAGGTATTGAGGATGCTTGAGGATAAGAGATTTTAGAAGGTTGGTGAAGTTGCGGTACATAGGAAATTCGGACGATGATGTTATAGAAATTCGGTGAAAATGATGATTGGTACATAAGAGTTTAAGTGGTAGAGATTTCGAAGTTTAAGGAAGCGTGATCTGAGGCAATTTGGGAAAACATACGGAGTTGAGGGGACTAGTCCAGGTATAGTATGATGGGAAAAGGATCTAGAGTGGGTCGGCTTGAGGGTCATGGTGATTCGTGGTTGGGAGTACCATTAGTTGGGTTCTGCATTAGAATTGGTCAGGAGTGTTAGGCGTGAGATGGTCAGCATGAGTTGGGTTCTTAGAGGTGGATGGTTAGTGAGAGTGGTTAGTGGCGTGGGAAGTATGATTGGGTTAGCAAGATGATTCGAGATGTCTCTTTAGGGGATGATGTTCAGGTAGAGTCTTGGTAGTAGATCGAGTTGTTAAGCTTGGCGGAATGAGGGAATTTTGTGATTTGGGAACTCCGAGAGATAGTTTTAAATAGTCGAGTGGAAGGTAGGACTTGAGATCGGGATGTCGAAGTGGACTGGCTCTTAGATGGCTTGATGGCATAGGAGTTGAGATACCTAGTAGTTGGTTTGGGTATTCGGCCTGGATTGCGAATAGTTATGAGGCTAAAAAGGTTGTATGTGAGCGGGATGTAATGGTGTCTAGAACTAGTAGTGGATTGAGTTGGTAGACCTCGGTGAATTTGATCTTAATGCAAGAGTGGATGCGTAGTGGTCGTGTCTTGTCATGATTGATTATAGGCAGGTTCTCTTGATGTTGTGATCTAGTGTATACCTTACTTGGGGCCGTATGTTGTGCGAATTTTATGCTATAGATGATGTTGATTCACTGATGTGTTGTCGTTGACAATAGGGAATTGTTAGTACTAACATAGCTATCCCTGAACTCGATAGAATGCTATTGTACGGAAGCAGTTGTTTGCCTCTAATGTGATGACGCTTGATAGTTAGAATGAGTATGACATACTTATCTGATTGATATAACGTGCTTATTTTATTGATATGGTGTGTAACTTCCGTGAGATGATGTGATGAGCCTCGTTGACGTGATGATGTGGTAGATATGTTATGGTATGCGACCATCCTTGATGTGTTATATCCTACTATAAACGTGAGATATGATTGCTATTCTATATTCGACGCATGATGATAGAAATGATAGAAGCTGAAGTATTGAAATTTAATTCTTACTTGGAATCTAGGAAGAAAATATGGGATTAGCCCTTAGAGGTGGATGATAGGATGAACTGAGAAGTTGGAAATGATTTTGACTAACGTCGAACTTGAAATTTTGAATGGTATTTCAAAAGAGACTTACTTAGATTTTAAGAAACTAATGCCACCCTAGTTTTCATTATAACGCCCCACGAAGTGTATACAAGTATTTGAGTTATGATATGACCAAGGAATCGGAGTAAGAATGTGGTAGGGGCCCATATTACATTCTTACTACGGTCTATGGGGATATTATGATCACGACAACGGTACTGTGAGGATCTCATAGGGACACTTATGAGGTGTTCACGGGATCAATGGCATGATTCTTAGACTCACCGATTTCAAACATCATCCCCTATTTTAAAATGATTTTAGTCTCGGGGACGAGACTTGTTTTTAGAGGTGGATGATGTAAAGGCTCGGATTTTCAAATCCTATATTTTTCAGAAAAAGAGAATTAAAAAAGGAAATTAAATCGGTTTTAAAACTCGTTTAGCAGATTCCGACCGGAATATAAAAATTGACGAATAATTTCCGTCCTTCTACCTCAAAAATTCAAAATAATTATTAGATAGCGATATCCTTGTCGATTTTAAAAATTTAATTGATCGAGAGAGCGGGAGTCGGGAAAACTAACATTGAAAACTAATTGCGGGATTTAAAATTCACGTATTCGGGATTTATTATCGGGTATTGGTTAACCAATCCTACACTCAATCATCACCTACTCCCATCACTCACCACCATACCCCTTAAACCCACTCCTTACCCTGTCTATTTTACTTTGATGGTCACCTCATTCACCATCACCCTACCTGACTCCCTCCTCTTCACTCAACGTCTTCATCACCACCATCCCTCCCGCTGGGCTTTCCATCGACGCCACACTCATTCCCACCCATCACCACCGTCATTCCCTCATGCGCTCCACCATCTCCACCAGCAACATCACTGTCACCAGCCTCCCAGCACTGGTACCGCCGCCTCCATCTCCTCTTTAATTGCCGAGAGCATTCACCAAGTTCCTCCTCCTCCTTCGAGTCACCTAGCACCACCACATCCTCTCCTCGCGAAGATATACATCCAGAGCCACCCAACGCCACCCAGGAGCCACCCAAGAGCTACCAACGGTGCCGACAAGCCATCGAGGCACCATGTCCCCTGTTTGATCGCGAATCAATCTTCCGGTAAGCCGTCCTCACTCGTTTTCAATCGGAATCATCCTCGATCCTCACCATCACGCTCACCTATGTCCCACGCAGATTTGACGAGCCATCGCGAGCCTCCGACGACTCCCAGGACTCTGGTCGAGAGCTCCGAAGTCGCGAACATCCTCGGTGAGCGTTCGAACCTCCTTCCCATTCCTGGGTTCGTTTCGATTCTTTTCTTGTCCTCGAGTGGTTGGATAGTGTGTGAGGGCGGAGTGTGGAGAGGGTGGGCGAGATCGAGAGCTCCGGCGAGCATCGAGGGCGGCGAAGCGAGCACGAGAGAGTCATGGGTGAGTTAGGGAGCGAGCGAGCTAGGGAGAACGAGAGCGTGAGCTAGAGATACCAAGGTGGGGCTAGATGAGCTAGGAGCCAAGGGTGGAGCTTCAGGCTCAGGCGGGCGAGCAGGCGCGACGAACCGAGGAGGAGGCGTCGGGCGGGATCATTTTGAATCGGGAGCAGGCGGGATGAACCAAGGTAGGAGATGATGGCCGGTGTCCTTGTTAGTTTATTTTAATTGTTATATTACTAACTGGGTGGGATTATTTATACGGGTACGGGTTCGGTTCGGTTCGGTACGGTTCGGGTTATCCGTTTATTATTTCACTAATTAACGGTAATTAAAATATATTATAATAGTATTTGAGGATTTAAAAGATAAATTATTATATTTTGGGAGAATTATAAGGGTTGATTTATTAAATAAAAATGGTCGGGATTTTAGGGGATTTGGAAATAATTTATAAAAGTGTTAAATAAATGGTATTTTAAATATCATGTAATACTGTTTGAGATTTAAAATATATTATTAGGACTTAAAGATTTATAAAGAATTTCAAGGTTGGAAAGTAATCTAATAAATAAATTTAAAAGGGAATTTGGCGAGTAATTTCAAGAGTCGGAATACTTAACTATTTACTGGGATTTGAAACGGTTTTGAAACTAACTTGGGAATAAGACTTATTCGATGACTAACTAGCATGATAATATGATTGTTTGACTAACAGTATGATATGTATGACTAATAGCATGACTTGTGGTGAATTATTATATGAGATTAAATGTTGGATAGTTATGATGATCTAGTAGGATTTTATATCACACAAATTATGTCTTATGATTTTCATGAACCGTTGAGGTATATGCGGAAGTGATGTATATGAACATGCGGAATCGGTTGAATGATTTATGGAGAACGATGTGGTCTTGAGAAACGGATGGTGCGATGAAATGACTTTCATAATATGTTACTTGTTCTATTGATTGAGGTGTGTTTGAGTGCTTAATAGTTGGATGTAGACTTATGTATATTCCATTATGTACTAGGTGATACTCTGTGATTGTGACTACTGTGTGCTGGATTCTTCTGTTGCCGATCTGCTAGTCAGGTAAGTACCTCCGGGGCTTACTCAGGAACCAGTACCTCCTGCCTGATGTGTCATATAGTATGTAGGTGTTGCATATGCATAAAAGCATGTCATGTAGTATCATGCTTAGGAATTGCACTTATGAATGAGCATTCTTATTCTGTATGCGTTTGAATACAGAACGGCCGTTATCTGTGAGTCATAGAATCCTTGATAGGGTGATAGGACAGCCCAGCTCCATCGGGTTCGTCCTGAGTCATTCGGGTCGTTGGAACACCTTTACTATTATCAACATTATTATTTTCTCTTCGCAAGATCCACGATATGATGATGAGATACGATATGATGATGAGATACAATATGATGATGAGATACGATATGATGATGAGATTTGAGATGCTATCGAATCGAACTGGCCAGTCTCCACCCTACCTGGAAGGGGGGTGGTGGTAGAAGAGGGATATACCACTTGGTATTCTTTGTTAAGGCCTTACTTAATATTCTTCACATCTGAATTAGGAACATGATAGTGTGGTTAATATTCCAGTACTGCATGAAGGCATCCTTTATTCTAGGTATAGGCGTATTATATGTCCTCAGCGCGGTCAGAGGACCCGCGGGCGGACTCTTGGCCTGACTTAGTGGTATAGTTTCAGGTACCCGATACACTGCTTGATTTTGTGCTGTTAATGTTATGACGGGGTCCATTCATATGGCGGAGAGTGAGTGTTGAAACCTGACTTCACCAGATTTATGCTTTTGGATTTTCTCCCTACTTATATTATGTTTTCACCCGGCTCTGCCGTGACGTCCGTTGTATCGTTTTCAGAACTTATGCCCTTTGCATGATAAAGGATTTTCTACGTTGTAGACTTAGGACAGGTACAAGGGTTTTACCCTGGGGTCTCCAACGGACCTTCTGGATTTAGGTGCGAAATCCAATTTAAACTACACATCTTCGATTTCAAACCTTCAACCTGTACTCGGGGCGCAAGATCCCAATGAGGGGTTTCATCCTTCGAAACGTAACTCGGGAATCATTATCCCGGGCCGTTACAACCAGATTGCTAGGGAGGTTCCGTTTTAGTTTTTCAGTCCACCACTTGCCCCCCAAAATATAGTCACTAACCGTTTCCTCCAAATCGTAATCTAGAGGACAGTTCTCCCTAGCCAGAAGAGGGGAGGTAGAGATCCGATTATCTTTCCAGAATTTTATTGAGTGTCCATTTCCTACAGACCAAATTAGGCCAGTTTTAAATTTATCTATTAGTTCTGATAGCTTGGTCCATTGCCAAGAGCACGATCCCGATTTTCTGTACTCGAAAATACTTGTGGTACGCATATATTTATATCTAATCAGGGTAACCTGTAAAGGCTCGGATTTTCAAATCCTAATTTTCTGGAATAAGAGAATTAAAAATGAAATTAAGTCGGTTTTAAAACTTGTTTAGCGGATTCCGACCGGAGTATAAATTTAACGAACAATTTCCGTTCTTTTACCTCGAAAATTCAAAACAATTATCGGATAGTGATATCCTTGTCGATTTTAAAAATCTAATTGATCGAGGGAGCGAGAGTCGGAGAAACTAACATTCGGAAACTAATTTCGGGATTCAAAATTCACGTATTCGGAATTTATTTCCGGGTATTGGTTACCCAATTCAACACACAATTCTTCACCCACTCCCATCACTCACCTTACCCTTCAAATGAACCCATCACTTTCACCTACTCCCCATCACCATCGACATCCCCATCTCCTCTTCACCTTCCCCATCTGATTCACCATCACCTACTGCTGAGCCATCTCCACCTCCCATCACCGTTCTCCATTTCAGCAACCACCGACGCCATAAGCACCATCACTCGCCACCACAACACCTTCTTCCTCTCATCACCATCACCACACACCACGCCTTGGAGCTCCTTCATCGTCATTGTCATCCTCGCCTCCTCCTCTTTCATCGAAGAGCAACAAAGGCTGCCCCCGGAGCACTCGATGCCATCGATGAGCCACCGAAGATCCACCGCCCATTCAAACGCAAAACAACCTTCCGGTAAGCCGTTCCCCTTCGTTTCCGATCCAAACAACTCTCGAGCCCTACCATCGCACTCACCCACATTCGACGCAGGTCCGAGGAACCATCGAGAGCCTCCGACGATGCCCAGAACTCCGATCGAAGCTCCGACGCCCGCGAACATCTCGGTGAGCTTCATCCCCTTACTTCCGTTAGTCCATTTCATTCCTTTCGTTCTTCGGGGTCGGGAAGGGAGTGTGTGAGCTGAGAGTGGATAGCGGGGGGCGAGCTCGAGGGCTCCGGCGAGATCGAGACCTCCGACGAGCGCTGCGAGAAGCGGGAGCGAGGAGAAGCGCACGCGAGAGCGCTGGAGAGAGCGAGGCATGAGAGCAGGAGCGAGAGAGCTGAGAGGCGGGGCGAGACCACGGAACCGGAGCCGGAGCTGGTGAGCCACGGCTGAGCAAGGCGGAGCCAAGGTGCGGTGAGGAGGCGAGGTCGAGCAAGGCGGCGCCGTGGTTGCGTCCGTTGCAACAGAGGCGGGGCGGGATTCCTTTTGAAATCGGGAGGAAGATGGAGACCCGTGGGCCCGCCTCCTTGTTTACTTTATTTATTTGTTTTATTGGACCGGTTGGGGATTTAGCGGGTTCGGTTTGGTTCGGGTTCATCCGTTTATTTATTTAACTAACTAGCAATATTTAAATTATTATATAATATTATATGAGGATTTAAAAGCTAAAATATTATTTAAAGAGTTTATAAAAGAGGTTGGTTTTAAGGTATATAAATTGAATTATTTAGTAACGGTTGAAAATTATTTAAGTCCCTGGAAGGATTATTTTAATTAAAGTAAAGTATGCTGGGATTATTTAATCGGATTTTTGGAAGTATTTTTAAAGATTAAATATTTTATGAATTAGAAATGGCTAAGTATAATTTTGAAGCAATTGTTTTGACTAACAACTTGACTAGCTAGTGAGATTATATGGATTGAAGTATGGTTGAGGCAGTTATGGAAATGACAATGGAATAAGATGATATAAGATGTTGACATAAGTTGAGATAAAGAATGTTAATAATACTATGATTAATGAATTGGTGGGCATGTTATGTAGTGGTAAATGGATCCCGTTGTGTGCAGTTTACTTATGCATATTTATTAATAATTGCTAGGTGATCTGTAACCTGCTTGCTTATATCTTGCTGCTTTTCATCTTGCTGATCTGCTACTCCAAGTAAGTTCTTTGAACTTACTCATGATGGGCGCTCTATGCACTGGGTGTTATATAGTAGGCTAGTGTCCATGCACCATATGACTTAGAATCATGCTTAGGAGCTAAAATGAAAATCATATGATTGCTATATGTCCTTGCAAGAGAACGGCCGTTATCTGTGATAGTCCTAGAGTCTTTGCTAGGGTCATAGGGTAGCCCAGCCTCATTGGGTACCCTGAGTAAATCGAGTCTATATGAGCATGATATGATAGCCCAGCACCATCGGGCAAGCGATGAGATGATATGATATGATGATGCCGTGGTTTGTGCACCACCACGAGGAAATTGATATGCTATAGCACCGAACTGGCCAGTCTCCGCCCTATTGAAAGGGGGTAGAGGTACGAGAGGGACACGCCATTTGGCATTCTGTGTGGATCCATTTATCGCTTTCTACATTATATTAATCTGTCAGTATATATATATGTGTGATTTAATTTACGTATGGCATTACGCATTTCATCTTAAGAATAGGGTGCTTATTATATGCCTCTCAGAGTGTGTTTACACACGCGCGTGAGTGACCTGATGATTGACCCAGATCCCCCTCATTTTTTTTAGATTCAGGTAACCGTTAGCCGCTATCGTTGCTTATGTGGATGCTTGGCGGGTTCAGACTTTTGGCGTTAGATCGAGAGGTTGAGAGACCACCACACTTCCTCTCTTTTATACTCCTTTTCGGATTGTATTTAAACTCAACCTTATTTTTGCTTTCGCTCGATTTCACGATTAGACTAAGGCAGGTATTTGATCCCCAATGGATCCGCGATCTTTAAGGGTTCGAAATCCCTTCTTTTAGTACAAATATTTTGTTTTAAAACTCAACCCGTACCTGGATTGCAAGATCCGAACAAGGGGTTTTATCCCTTGAAACGTAACCCGGAAATCATAATTCTGGGCCGTTACAAAGATGGTATCAGAGCTCAGGTTGTGCAATTTGGGTACACAAGGGTCGAGTGTGTGTTTTGAAAACCGCCCACGAGTTTCAAGGACTTTTTGAAAAGGATTTAAAGGGGCAAAATGAATTTAAGGTGCTTAACTAAAATTGGACTAAGTAATGAACTCGAGTTGTAATAAAAAAGGAGAATCGACGAAACGGGGACACGATTGGGTAGTAAAGGCGCTAGACCCCCCCTATTGGGTGTAGTTGGGAACGGTAGGCAAAATACTAGCTTGCTCTTTACAGAGGGTCCGGAAGACTCCAAGGAGATTGCACCAAGGTGGTTGGAGTGGCGAGTTAGGTAGGATCGCGAGGTTTTTGCCCCTCCGATTAGTCGCTCCTCGAAGAGCGACATTAGATAGCTTGATGTGCTTTATATATTGAGACTGAGTATGATCTCCCTCGAAGGAGGTCATTATAATTGTCATTGACTAATTCTATGCTGAGTGCTTGATATGCTAAAGTCTGATTGGTATGCCTAACAATTAAATGTGTTTCGACTGATCTGTACAAACGGGATAGTGGGAGTACCCTTAATCCTATGTGGTCAACCCAGCTTGTGTGAAATAGCCCCTTCCACTATGTTTGTTAACCCTTTGACGGTTCTATCGAGTCTTTCTCCCGGATATCAGTATCTTTCATGGGAATCGGGTTGGTAAACACATTGCGTCAGAAACTCATGTATGTATATGGAGGTTGTCTGAGTGAGTATTGGAAGATAGTTCTTGATGTCATTTTGAGTCAAAAGTAAGGTGTTTCCGGGGTTGTCTTCCTTGATTCTTATGATGATCAACCGAGGTTTTCTTGCCACAAAGAGTCATACGTACCAAGGTCCCACGAGAAATAGGGGTGATGAGTCAGTTCGGGAAGGTCAATGGTTGCCCTTAGGGATCTCTGTCCGGTTGTAATGGTGACTCTCTCTGAACTGCATGGCATGATTTTGTAACCTCCTGCATGTATCTTGCAAAATGCTCATTTGTAAAATGTTGCTCATGTTATTACATCTGTGATTAGTTACATTGATCAAGTCTTGTGTTATGTCTCACTCTCTATCGTGATTACGTTGCCATAGCATGCCTACTTGACTTATTGTATTAGTTGTACTAATGATTGATTGGAAGCGTATAAACCACATGATATAAACCTACATGATAATTGTTTTCTCCTGGGTTAGGTCCATGATAGTGTGATAAACTCTTCTCCGTATGAATGCCTGTAAATGATATCTTTATCATACTAGTGGATGACGCCTTGATGCTTATTACTCGTTTTATGACAAGAATCTACAACATGCCCATCTATTTTGTATTCATCAGATTAATGATTGTTGGTTGTTTTCACTTGATATTGTTGTGTGATTAGTTGCGTTGGATGGGGAATATGTGGTATAATTGAGTCTTGATGAATGCATGCTATAATGTTCATGATGGCCATTGTGTGAGTCCAAGTTACACGTGTTATGTCTCTATCATCCCAGCATGCCCTACTCAGTATGTTGCATCGTCATACTAGTGCATGAATGTAAATGTCATGTGTAGGAAGCCGCATAATTAATGTTCTCCCTGTAAATAGGTTCATAATAGTGTGATCGTTCAGTTCTAGTGTCATGATAGAGTGAGTTCCATACTTGATGAATATGTGTTATAACTTGATGTCAACATGCCTTATATGATACGTAATTCCCAGTACATGTTAAGATGATGATCCTTAATGTAAATTTGTGGTTGTATGACATTCTGTACCCATGCTTGCCCCATTGCTTAGGTCCCGTGTTGCATCTTGCTTCTTGTCCTGATTATATGTCGCCTTTGTATGTCTAATTGACCTGTTGTATTGGTCGTACTAACGACTGATTTGAAGCATGAATTGCATTACGGGAGTTTGTATATAGTTATTGTCTTCCCCTAGATTAGACCCATGATATTGTGTTACACTCCCCTTGTATGAATGTCGTAAGATGATTCCCCCTGCATGATTATTCGATGTTACCCATGGTTTATTGACTAAATTAGTATTTCAATTGTGATCATGCTGACGTGATGTCTTGGTAAATGCATGCCTTATTCAAATGGTTGTTGAGTTGGAATACATACCTTGTATGCTAGTCATATTGCTTGTTGCGTAGGCTTGCATTATGCATTGCTATATTCCTCCCATGCTTCTATACCGACGGGGTATGTTAATATGATTTCTTACACATCGATATGTTGGTCATACAAGCGCATGTATGTATCGAATGTCATATTGAGCTTTTAGCATCATGTAGGGTCATTGGTTGTGACTTGTGCGAATCTATGCCTTGCTTGCATTATTGCTGATTCCCTCTCGAGCTAGGTCCCTCATAGTGTGATCCTTCCCTTTTTCTATCACCTTGAAATATCTTACTCATGAAAATTAGATTGATGTTGAATTCGATGATCGATTGCTTTCTGTGATGGTTTATCCTAGCATGCTTACATGTTATCACTCGGTAGTGTTTCCCTATTACCTTATGAATTCCTCTATTGCTGGCGTAGATGTATGACTTGGCACCTCGCATGATCATACACCACGTTATATCATTTCGCATATGCATGATGCATGAATGTTAGAATGAATTTAGTCGAGTTACCTTGATTGTGGTCATGATTCGATATGTGTTAGTAGTATCATGTAGGGCTTATGATTTCCAATAGGACTCGCTAAATGATTACATGTTGTACCTCTTCTATGATGTGATAACTATTGTACATTTATGTGTGTCCTATGATGATTCGTTCCTAGCATGATTATAATCTATTGCCCATGATGTCTTTCTTGTTACTTTTGATGATGCCTCATGTTTCGTGAACATCATGTTGAACCCCTTTTAATGACTCTTGACTATGCTTGTATCACATTATGTGTCGCTAGTATCATATAGGACCTGTGCTTTCTAAATGTATCTCATCGTATGATTACGTGCCATGCTTGACCTATTATATGACCAGTGTGTTCGGATGAGATAGTTACTAGGTTGCTCCTATATGTTCTTGTATGACGCTTAATCTGGTTGTTATGTTACACCTCGCCATGCCATATTTAACCTGACCTATTGATGCGTACACCACGCTTGTACATTCGTTCATATGCACCATACTCGTCATCGTCGTTAAATCCCACATAACTTCGAATCCTGCATGATCATTCTTGATTCCGCATAACTTGCTTAAGTTGCTAGGCATATCTGCTTTCATGCGTACACCACGCTTGTACATTCGTTCATATGCACCATACTCGTCATTGTCTCGCATGCATCAGTATAGGAATTGATCGTGTCGTTGGAAATGAATACGAATGTTGCTCCCTTGATATAGGTACATGTTAGCGTGGATTAGTGTGATTGATATGCTCCATGATGAATTCGTGTTTGCTTGTCGCGATTATAACTTAATGGACTTCCATAAGGGCATCGTTGCTATTCTTAGGTCGGAGTTTCGTCTGTAGTTGTCATCTTTAGGGTTGGTCTGTGTTTGTTCCGAAAGGAACATTGGGTTGTCCGCTCTTGTCCCTCCCCTATCTTTGCTAACTTGAACTCCTACGCGACACGTTGGACGAGCAACCGCATGAAAGAGGAAATGGGAAGTCCGATAGCGATAGAGCAACGTCGCGAAGGCGTGGGCCCATAACCCACGGGCCTCAGGATCAATGATTTCAACAAGACAAGCACGTTTTGAGGATGACGATTACTGAGTACGATATGACTTGCAAGCAGGAGTGTCCTCCGTTCGAACTCTTAATCCTCTCTGAATTAATTGATGATGGTATTGCATTGATATGGCGATGGAATTTGTGTGTTGATGTGCTGACCTGGTGTTGTTGCAGGAGTAAGTCAAGTATAGAATAGAATATGGTTTAGAACGACTCCCTTGTCTCAGCAAATAATTACAAGACTCCTCCCGTTGTAGTAAGAGAAAAGTCAGGATCGAATCCACTAGGAAGCACGTCAGCAGTTCTCAGGTAGCTATCAGATTCTCACAACAGAAGCAGAAAAACACAGACACAAACACAGAAGCAGAAACAAATAATCCCGGCAAGGGCAACTAAGACAAAAGCAAATAAAAGACAGAAATAAAAGCAAATAAAGCAAAGCAAGAACGAAAGCAAAGACAGAAAGTAACTCGAGGACACAGAAGCTGGTCGATCTCGACAAGCTGTCCTCTAGGTCGACTAAGGCAAGTCGACAACAGTAACTCAGAAACTAAAAACAAAGCAACTCGACAATACAAGCCAACTCGATCTCGACCACCTCTCCTCGAGATCGACAAGACAGGTAAACACAGAAACTTGAAATCGACGAAAACAGAAAGAACTCAACTCGACTTAGACTAGCACTACTCGACTTCGACAAAGAACAACTCGAGATCGACAAACAGTTAGTCTATGTCGACAAGAAACAGCAAAAGACAAAATCGCAGATTTTCGACAGAATGCAGAAATTTAACAGAAATTTACTTCAATATATAAAAAGACCTCCAAGGCTAGGGTTTCAACACCACAACGATAACCATGTAAAACAACACATAAAGGCATAAAAGATCATGCTTTCCATCAAATAACTTTCGTTATTAACAAATAGGCATATAGAGGCTCTCGCATAAATCCTAATTGTTACTAACCCTTTTTCACATAATTAATCCAAGTTGCATTAAGATCACTTTCGCTTCAATAACACAAACAAGGATCACCTTCAACTCTCGCAAAAGAATCATGCTCATAGGGATAGAAGATGAATCACATAAAAATCTGACCTTTATTGCATCGCCTCACATGGCCACCGTTGGGCTCACCCCAGCCCCAGAAGTGGGTGGACTACTCACGCCTCATCGCAATTGCAGACATTGATTGATGAAAAGAACTAACTTGCATTAAACTAAATTCCAAGACTTTACAACCGCTCGAAGCCAACTCCGCTCTCGCTTCGCAACTCCAACCGGCTGCTCACTCTCTCTCTCTCTCTACTTCTCCTACTTACTTCTCTCTGAAATTCCATGAATAAAACTGAGCCCCTAGGGCCTTATTTATAGCCTTCATTCCCTAGCTAATCTAGGAAAGAAGATATCTATCTCTATCTAAAATTATATCTACTTGCTTTAAAGATAAATAAATGTTTTAAGGGAAATAAATCCATAAGGAAAGGATAAAACTAATGTGGTAAGTCTTCATGTTGATAGATCTTGCTCCTTCCATGAAAGAACTTCATAGATCGGATAGAATTTTACGGCTTTGCGACCAAGCAACTCCAACTCTACTCGGACAAGGCTTCGTCGACGCGTTTCTGGACACGGCCTTACTCGATTTCGACAAGGTCTCGTCGACCTCGAGTACAGTGGCCCGGCTTGGGCTCCTCGAGTGACTTCTGCTCGATGTGGCTCGGACTGGGTTCACTGGCGCTCGTCGACCTCGAGTTGGCCTCGTCGACCTCGACAAGGGTGGCTCTGTCGACTAGCCTCCTCGGGTAGATCTCCTCGGGTAGCTCGGACATGCTCGCTGGCGCTCGTCGATCTCGACAAGAGTTCGTCGAGATCGAGTTGGGTCTTCGCTTCCGCTCCCGCGAGCTGGCTCTTCCGCTGGCAGCGGGTGACCTCGTCCGCGGCAGCGACTTTCCTTTTCCGCTGCAGCGAGTGCTCTTTTCCGCGGCAGCGAGTCTCCTTGGTCGTCCTCGGCTAGCTCTCCTCGTCGACTCCGGGCATGGGTGTCTGGGCTTCGTCGACCTCGACTAGTGCTTGTCTAGGTCGAGTAGGGTTCCGGAGCTCGGAGAGCTTGGTTTCTCGACCAAGGTCTGCTCGACAAGTTGGTGCCTGGACATGCTCGTCTAGGTCGAGTAGACCTACTCGATGTCGAGTAGACTTGGCTTTCTCACTTGTTCCGCTGTTTTGACCTTGGACTTCTGTAGTGATTTTCCGAGCATTTCCGACCTTCTGTAGAATTGCTGTAAATGCCTCGATTTCTGCGATTTAAACATAAACTGGTGTAGATTCCATAATTTTGGCAAATAAACATAAACTACACAGATTCTGTACTATCTTAACCCAAATGCATGCAATGTATACAGAAATCGATATAAAAGTTACTGTAAAACATGGCAGATTCCGCTCACAACAAACACCCCATACTTAAGCTTGCTTGTCCTCAAGCAATACTTTTACTTGTCATTCAGGGGAAGTAATTAAAACTCTCAACATCTTAGATTCATTTTCATATAACCCTGCAATCAATTACCATCCTCGAAAAGGTACTAGTGTCTCAAATCCATGCATGTGCAAATATATCAAAGCAACATCTACTCACAAAAGGAGG
Organism: Persicaria tinctoria; assembly: GCA_037127255.1. Classification (NCBI taxonomy): domain Eukaryota; kingdom Viridiplantae; phylum Streptophyta; class Magnoliopsida; order Caryophyllales; family Polygonaceae; genus Persicaria; species Persicaria tinctoria. The sequence continues at coordinate 63,002,501 of JBANSL010000002.1, read as the reverse complement.
GTTATGCAAAAACAATATAAGTGACAAAGCATTTGATAATCAAGAAGACTTTAATTTAAGCTCATGAAGGAGTAGATTGGTAAAAGGCTAAAAGGTGGGCAATTTTGGAAATGTGGAGCTTTTGATCCGGGGAAATGGAGTATTTTCCAAACTGAATTTCATACCACATTCCTTCTCCATTTGATTCATCACCTTTCATAATGCTTTTTTCAATAATAATGCTTTTACCTCTCTGACCTCAGCACTGCCTTCTCGCGAGTCGCAAACATGGGTGTCATGAATGGCCCCGGATACTTAGTACTTTGGACTCCTCACAATGTGTCCCATTTCTCTAAACTATTATCTCAGAGAGCAGGGTCAATCTACCTTTATCTCCTGAGGTGATTGGATTTTCTTTCACTCATTAAATTTTCCATATATTTCAAACAAATTTCATTCCAAACTCCAAATATGATAATAATCACAACAACCATATAACATCTCCATAATGTAACATCATTCTCAACATAATCCCCGGATAAGGTAAAGAATGGCAAATATTTAGATCATGTGGAGCAATATATGAAATAAGGCATATTATGGCTTTTGTGATGCGTAAGCATAGGTAAGGCTAGGAATTAACAATGAGCATTATATGGAAATATAAAGTCCTCCATCATCTTATCATGCAACATGTCAAAAGCAACTTCAAATTTTACCTCCTTTCATGGTTTTCAATAAATAATGCACTTCATTGTGACTTCCCTTTACTAGGCAATTTCATGCTATATCTCTAATGAATCCAATTTTGCATCGTCGAGTTCAATATAAGCTTCCATGACATTATTCAAATTTTTTTAATGGGGGTCATTTTTCTCAAATTTTTGGAAAACATGCATATAAGCACATAAATCAATAATGTATTCCAAAATAGCCATGTAGCAATTCAAAGAAATAAATTCCAAATATGCACAAATAATGTCAAATATGGAAAATATGCATAAAGTAAGCCCTTCCCCCACCCCATACTTAAACATTACAGTGTCCTCACTGTATAAAAACAAGGGTAAAGAAAGAAACTCACAAGACAGATGTGCAGAGCTGCAAAATTTTGAATGAAAGCACCTCTTGGGCCGAGCATGAATGTAGCTTGGTTCTATCCATGGACCTGAAAAGTAGAAGACATATACCAACAATAGAAACAACAAAAACCAAAAACAAAAAACAAAGTCTCAAATATCCTAAAAAGTCTATGTACATGCTCTAGATTTTAGAGTCGCTAGGCCGACTTCCATTAATGCTCAAGGCGGCATCTGCAGGGCCCATGTAGCTTGGGCCTCAAATAAGACTCCATTCTTGTCCATCAGCTGTAATCCTCCGGAATGGATCTTGTTCACCACGAACGGTCCCATCCGCTTCTTGTTGAATTTGTTAGGAAACCAATGATCCTTTGATTTAGAGACATAGAGCTTGTCTCCAACTTCATATTCCTTAGGCTCATCATTGGAAATCCTGCACAGTCGCACATACCAAGGCAAACCTCTCTCATGTATAGATAAATCTTTAATGGAAATAGGAGAAGAAAGATCCATACCTTGGCTTACCTTCGCAGAAACGGAATCGGGCACTACTGTATTTGGTCGATCTCGACTAGGGCTCCTCGAGATCGACGAGTCTGCTGGTCCTGGTGGTGGTGGCTTCATCGAGGAAGAAGAAGTCGAGGAAGGGGGCTTGTCGACATCGACAAGACTGGTCGACCTCGACGAAGACTCTGGCTCTGGTGGGTTGCTCCTCGAGAACACAGGATCTGGTGGCGCCTGGCGGTGGTCGACCTCGACAAGGCTACTCGAGGTCGACGAGGGCTTTGGTCCTGGAGTCACCGTCGTCGAGGAAGATGGCTCTGGTGGTGCTGAGTGTTGGTCGACCTCGACAAGGCTACTCGAGGTCGAGTGGCCTTCTCCTCCTGGTGGCTTGCTCGTCGAGGAAGGCGGCGATGGGCTCTCCGAGGGGTGGTCGAGATCGACAAGAGTGTTGTCGACCTCGAGTAGACTCGGCTTGTCTGGTTCGCTGCTCGACGAAGCTGGCGCTGGTAGAGTCTCCGTGGTCTGGTCGAGATCGACTAGGGTTCTGCTCGATGTCGAGGAGCCCTGGTCGATCTTGACCCCATACTTAGCTCCTTTGTTCTCTTTAAGGATTGCCATGATCTCCTCCACCTGGGCCTCCATGTCCCTCTTTTCCAGCTCCTCAGGGGTCATATTCCTGACCTTGGGTTCCCCGCAGGTGACGTAGCCAGCTGAGATAGATTTGACCTCTTCCATCGGACCCGTATATCTTTCAGTTTTGTTGAAGGAATACTCAATCACTTCGTCGCTGATGTTGAAGGTGAGCACTCATTTCCTTACGCTTATGTTGGCATCCACCGTCGCCAAGAATGGTCTCCCTAGAATAATTGGACAAGCAGGATCTTCTTGCATATCAACAATTAAGAAATCAGCAGGGACGAAGAATTTACCTACTTGTACTGGGACATTTTCCACCATGCCTGTTGGAATGACCACCGTGTTGTTGGCCATGTAAAGTCTAGCATCCACAGGCTCCAGGGCACCTATCTTAATCTTGGACCAAATCGTTAAAGGCATAATACTAACACTGGCTCCAAGATCACATAGGGCATTAATTTTGTATGGACCAAATCCAATAGTTATAGCAAACTTACCTGGATCCGGCCTCTTCTCCAGTATGTCCAGATGGCTGCACTCCTCTGTGATTTCTGCCATCGATCGCTTTTTGCTCAGAATCTCTTTCAGGAACTTGACATAGGACGGCATTTCATTGAGAGCTTCTGTGAAGGGGATGGTGACGTTGAGATTTTGAAGCATCTTGATGAAGCGCTGAAACTTTTTCTCCGCCGGGTCCTTTAGAGATTTTGTTGGGAAAGGCAGCTTCTTTTTCTGAGTCGGAGCCAGAACAGACGTCGGAGTTGCTGCAGATTTCTCGACCAGGGGCTCCTCGATGTCGACTACAGGCTTGTCGACATCGGCCAGGTTGGGCCCAGTCGAGTTGCTGTTCGGCGCAGACGACGATTCTGGAGATTTCTCCTCGACCTCGAGTAGACCTTTGTCGAGGTCGACTAGGCTCTGGTGGAGATCGACGACGGGTTTGTCGACCTCGACTTGCTGTTCCTCGTTGTTCTGCTGCTTTCCAACTTCTGGCTCTTGAAATTGATGGCCGCTTCTGAGTTTTACAGCCGCTATGTGTCCAGTCTTTCCCTTAGGATTTGGTTCTGTTTGCCCAGGGAGCTTGCCGGACTGTCGTGGGATCTGTGCAGAAATCTGTCCTATCTGCGTCTCAATTCCCCTTTTCCAGATGTCCAGTTCTCCAAATTTGGTGGTGATGTTCTGGAACTGGTTGTTGATGGTCCCTTGATTTCGTCGCATCTCCTCAAGGATCAGGTGCAGATCATCCTTCCTTTGATCCCTTTCTGGATGTCCTGGAGCTCTGTAGGGTGGAGGATTCCTAGGGGGACCTTGGTTCCATTGCTGTTGATAAGGCCTTTGATCCCCCATATAGCGATTAGGCCCCCCTGCGTAAGCTGCATCCTCATGATGTTCTGCCATCCTGACTTGCTCTGTGTGTGGGCACTCAGTAGTGGTGTGCCTTTGCGATCCACATTCAATACAAGGCTGATTGACAGAGAGATACTTCACTTGTTTGAGGAGCTTCTTATTCTGGTCTCTGTAGTATTGCTCCCTGACATCTGGATCAATCTCCTTTGATGGCTCATAGAGGGGCATGGATGGTGCTGGCCTGGCGTATGGGTTCTCTTCATAAGTCGCAGTAGACCCATATTTGTTATCATAGTTGGTGAGCTTCTCTAGCACACCCCATGCGTCACTTGGCGGCATCGTCAGATACTCGTAGTGAGTATAATTGTTGATTCTGTCCTTAGTGACTTGGTCAAGAGAGTTGAAGAAGATCTCCTGAATGATGTAGGGTGGCTGTCCATGAGTAGGGCAAGATCGCAGAAGTTCCTTGTAGCGCTCCCATGCCCTTGCCAGCGGTTCCCCTTTCTGCTGTTTAAAGGCGGTGATTTTCTGGCGGAGATATGCTGTTTTGGCAGGTGGGAAGAATTTGTTCAGAAATTCTTGCTCTACTTGGGCCCAGGTTGTGAGTGATCTTGCTTTCAGCCCTTCCAGCCATTTCAGTGCAGGCCCAGCGAGAGACCAGCGAAAAGATTTCATTTTGACATATTCCAAGGTTGTGCCTTCTGCAAGAGTACGACACATATCATGAAAATTAGTAATATGTTCAAGAGGGCACTCATTAAATCTGCCGTAAAAGGCATTATTTTTAAGCTCTATAAGAAATTGAGTGCGAATTTCAAAAGAGTTTTCAGGGATTAGAATCGCCGATTCAGGCACGACGAGTGTTGGATGCATATAATCCTCTGCTGTGGTCGGATATTGGGCAAGCTCAGCTTTTGCTTGCCTTGCGCGTTCAGCTTCTTGTTCCCTTCTTGCTCTCTCAGCGGCGAGAGCGGCATTGTTGGCTTCTATTTCCGCCCTAAGCCTCTAGATCAGCTGCTCCTGTGTTTCAGCGTCCTCCATGGCTCTTTGAAGTCTATTTCTGATGTGTAGAAGGCGCTCTGGTTCGTCTAAACCGTAATATTCAGGTGGGATATCAGAACGGCGGATACACCTGAAAAGTAACTCAAAGAAACAGTGAGATCTGACTACCTAAGGCGCGAATGATTGCTTCCCCGGCAACGGCGCCAATTTGTTGTTGCAGGAGTAAGTCAAGTATAGAATAGAATATGGTTTAGAACGACTCCCCTGTCTCAGCAAATAATTACAAGACTCCTCCCGTTGTAGTAAGAGAAAAGTCAGGATCGAATCCACGAGGAAGCACGTCAGCAGTTCTCAGGTAGCTATCAGATTCTCACAACAGCAGCAGAAAAACACAGAAACAAACACAAAAGCAGAAACATATAATCCCGGCAAGGGCAACTAAGACAAAAGCAAATAAAAGACAGAAATAAAAGCAAATAAAGCAAAGCAAGAACGAAAGCAAAGACAGAAAGTAACTCGAGGACACAGAAGCTGGTCGATCTCGACAAGCTGTCCTCTAGGTCGACTAAGGCAAGTCGACAACAGTAACTCAGAAACTAAAAACAAAGCAACTCGACAATACAAGCCAACTCGATCTCGACCACCTCTCCTCGAGATCGACAAGACAGGTAAACACAGAAACTTGAAATCGACGAAAACAGAAAGAACTCAACTCGACTTAGACTAGCACTACTCGACTTCGACAAAGAACAACTCGAGATCGACAAACAGTTAGTCTATGTCGACAAGAAACAGCAAAAGACAAAATCGCAGATTTTCGACAGAATGCAGAAATTTAACAGAAATTTACTTCAATATATAAAAAGACCTCCAAGGCTAGGGTTTCAACACCACAACGATAACCATGTAAAACAACACATAAAGGCATAAAAGATCATGCTTTCCATCAAATAACTTTCGTTATTAACAAATAGGCATATAGAGGCTCTCGCATAAATCCTAATTGTTACTAACCCTTTTTCACATAATTAATCCAAGTTGCATTAAGATCACTTTCGCTTCAGTAACACAAACAAGGATCACCTTCAACTCTCGCAAAAGAATCATGCTCATAGGGATAGAAGATGAATCACATAAAAATCTGACCTTTATTGCATCGCCTCACATGGCCACCGTTGGGCTCACCCCAGCCCCAGAAGTGGGTGGACTACTCACGCCTCATCGCAATTGCAGACATTGATTGATGAAAAGAACTAACTTGCATTAAACTAAATTCCAAGACTTTACAACCGCTCGAAGCCAACTCCGCTCTCGCTTCGCAACTCCAACCGGCTGCTCACTCTCTCTCTCTCTCTACTTCTCCTACTTACTTCTCTCTGAAATTCCATGAATAAAACTGAGCCCCTAGGGCCTTATTTATAGCCTTCATTCCCTAGCTAATCTAGGAAAGAAGATATCTATCTCTATCTAAAATTATATCTACTTGCTTTAAAGATAAATAAATGTTTTAAGGGAAATAAATCCATAAGGAAAGGATAAAACTAATGTGGTAAGTCTTCATGTTGATAGATCTTGCTCCTTCCATGAAAGAACTTGATAGATCGGATAGAATTTTACGGCTTTGCGACCAAGCAACTCCAACTCTACTCGGACAAGGCTTCGTCGACGCGTTTCTGGACACGGCCTTACTCGATTTCGACAAGGTCTCGTCGACCTCGAGTACAGTGGCCCGGCTTGGGCTCCTCGAGTGACTTCTGCTCGATGTGGCTCGGACTGGGTTCACTGGCGCTCGTCGACCTCGAGTTGGCCTCGTCGACCTCGACAAGGGTGGATCTGTCGACTAGCCTCCTCGGGTAGATCTCCTTGGGTAGCTCGGACATGCTCGCTGGCGCTCGTCGATCTCGACAAGAGTTCGTCGAGATCGAGTTGGGTCTTCGCTTCCGCTCCCGCGAGCTGGCTCTTCCGCTGGCAGCGGGTGACCTCGTCCGCGGCAGCGACTTTCCTTTTCCGCTGCAGCGAGTGCTCCTTTCCGCGGCAGCGAGTCTCCTTGGTCGTCCTCGGCTAGCTCTCCTCGTCGACTCCGGGCATGGGTGTCTGGGCTTCGTCGACCTCGACTAGTGCTTGTCTAGGTCGAGTAGGGTTCCGGAGCTCGGAGAGCTTGGTTTCTCGACCAAGGTCTGCTCGACAAGTTGGTGCCTGGACATGCTCGTCTAGGTCGAGTAGACCTACTCGATGTCGAGTAGACTTGGCTTTCTCACTTGTTCCGCTGTTTTGACCTTGGACTTCTGTAGTGATTTTCCGAGCATTTCCGACCTTCTGTAGAATTGCTGTAAATGCCTCGATTTCTGCAATTTAAATAGAAACTGGTGTAGATTCCATAATTTTGGCAAATAAACATAAACTACACAGATTCTGTACTATCTTAACCCAAATGCATGCAATGTATACAGAAATCGATATAAAAGTTACTGTAAAACATGGCAGATTCCGCTCACAACACCCGGTAATGAATCTTGCATGATCATCCATTGTCTATGATGATATGATTCGATGTCTTATAAATTTCATGTACCATGATGTTTCCATGTTTTGCTACCCTATATTGCTAAGCATGATCTGAACTCTTGTGCCTATAAAAGTATTAACTGCGAATGTTGAGGAACCTAAATTGTTATATGATAAGGTTATGATGAAAGTTGCTAGCTTGAATTGACTATGTTCATATATGATGTTATGCAATAATTTTGAGCACAATAGCAAATTGAGACTTGTTGACGTACTGATGATAATTTGGGAATTTTCTTGCTTACATGACTTGTAAATATGTACTGGCATGATGTTAGATAGCGACCATGAGGAACTTGGTATGGAACAATACTACATGTTGATATGCAATATTGAAATCTAGTGAAAGTGACAAATGTTATCATGATATATTGATGATTTGCTAACCTGTTATGTTGTTGTAGAAGTATGTTCGGATGTGTTGCGACATGATATATGAGATAATAATGTGTTATTATATGAAAGCATGATGATGTATTATATAGTTAAACATGATTATTGATACGTCAGATGATGAACATGACTCAATGGTGCCTGGTTACTAAATGATCGTCATTCGATATTGTGATGAGTTGAGGTGATGTCTTTTAGGGCATGCTGACATGTTGGTGAATTATATACTACTTGAACTTCCTTTTTCTAAATCTTAATAGGCATGGCCTTGATGTGTTGATATGTTGACATGATAAATCTGCTATGATTGGTTCTACTTGTAGTGCGATGTTATGCGATTTTGAGAATTGATGTGTACTGACATACTAACCCTGTGACACCTAGCCCATTGATCTCTTGACATGTGTGCTTGCATGATAACTTATGAGAATTCGATCATGGACTTGTGATTCCTTCAGTATGATGTAGATATGCCTTATGGCTCGTGGTAAGATGTTGAGATGTTGTTATTGCTTTTGACATGTTCTGAATGGATGGTATGATTTATGTTATGGGTAAAAATGTTATGTGGTTGAGATTATCATGATTGATGTTGAGATTTGCCACATGAGAGGTGGCTGATGATGTTATGAGTTGATGAGTTGGTTTACTTTTGTTCATGCTGAGTTGAGAATGATGATTGATTTGATTCAAAAACTAGGAAGAGAATATGAGATTAGTCTTTAGAGGTGGATGATTCCACCTCTCGTGATGTGAAATTGCTTGACTAACGTCGAATTTGAAGATTTTGAACGGATTTGAAAAAATACTAACTTGGATTTTAAAAGAATAAATCCTATCAAGAATTTTAACGATTTCGAGTTCAATCTTTCCATTTGCAAAACTCTTTTGAATCATTCGGGACTGGATTTACATTATGACGCCTCACGAAGTGGATAATAATATTTGAGTTATGATATGGCCAAAGAGTCGGAGTAAGGATGTCATAGGGGCCCATATTACATTCTTACTACGGTCTATTGGGGATATTATGATCACGGCAACGGTACTGTGAGGATCTCATAGGGGCACTTATGAGGTGTTCACGGGATCAATGACATGATCCTTGGACTCACCAATTTCAAACTTCATCCCCTGTTTTAAGATTTTTTTAGTCTCGAGGACGAGACTTGTTTTTAGAGGTGGATGATGTAAAGGCTCGGATTTTCAAATCCTAATTTTCTGGAATAAGAGAATTAAAAATGAAATTAAGTCGGTTTTAAAACTCGTTTAGCGGATTCCGACCGGAGTATAAATTTAACGAACAATTTCCGTTCTTTTACCTCGAAAATTCAAAATAATTATCGGATAGTGATATCCTTGTCGATTTTAAAAATCTAATTGATCGAGGGAGCGAGAGTCAGAGAAACTAACATTCGGAAACTAATTTCGGGATTCAAAATTCACGTATTCGGAATTTATTTCCGGGTATTGGTTACCCAATTCAACACACAATTCTTCACCCACTCCCATCACTCACCTTACCCTTCAAATGAACCCATCACTTTCACCTACTCCCCATCACCATCGACATCCCCATCTCCTCTTCACCTTCCCCATCTGATTCACCATCACCTACTGCTGAGCCATCTCCACCTCCCATCACCGTTCTCCATTTCAGCAACCACCGACGCCATAAGCACCATCACGCGCCACCACAACACCTTCTTCCTCTCATCACCATCACCACACACCACGCCTTAGAGCTCCTTCACCGTCATTGTCATCCTCGCCTCCTCCTCTTTCATCGAAGAGCAACAAAGGCTGCCCCCGGAGCACTCGACGCCATCGACGAGCCACCGAAGATCCACCGCCCATTCAAACGCAAAACAACCTTCCGGTAAGCCGTTCCCCTTCGTTTCCAATCCAAACAACTCTCGAGCCCTACCATCGCACTCACCCACATTCGACGCAGGTCCGAGGAACCATCGAGAGCCTCCGACGATGCCCAGAACTCCGATCGAAGCTCCGACGCCCGCGAACATCTCGCTGAGCTTCATCCCCTTACTTCCGTTAGTCCATTTCATTCCTTTCGTTCTTCGGGGTCGGGAAGGGAGTGTGTGAGCTGAGAGTGGATAGCAAGGGGCGAGCTCGAGGGCTCCGGCGAGATCGAGACCTCCGACGAGCGCTGCGAGAAGCGGGAGCGAGGAGAAGCGCACGCGAGAGCGCTGGAGAGAGCGAGGCATGAGAGCAGGAGCGAGAGAGCTGAGAGGCGGGGCGAGACCACGAAGCCGGAGCCGGAGCTGGTGAGCCACGGCTGAGCAAGGCGGAGCCAAGGTGCGGTGAGGAGGCGAGGTCGAGCAAGGCGGCGCCGTGGTTGCGTCCGTTGCAACAGAGGCGGGGCGGGATTCCTTTTGAAATCGGGAGGAAGATGGAGACCCGTGGGCCCGCCTCCTTGTTTACTTTATTTATTTGTTTTATTGGACCGGTTGGGGATTTAGCGGGTTCGGTTCGGTTCGGGTTCATCCGTTTATTTATTTAACTAACTAGCAATATTTAAATTATTATATAATATTATATGAGGATTTAAAAGCTAAAATATTATTTAAAGAGTTTATAAAAGAGGTTGGTTTTAAGGTATATAAATTGAATTATTTAGTAACGGTTGAAAATTATTTAAGTCCCTGGAAGGATTATTTTAATTAAAGTAAAGTATGCTGGGATTATTTAATCGGATTTTTGGAAGTATTTTTAAAGATTAAATATTTTATGAATTAGAAATGGCTAAGTATAATTTTGAAGCAATTGTTTTGACTAACAACTTGACTAGCTAGTGAGATTATATGGATTGAAGTATGGTTGAGGCAGTTATGGAAATGACAATGGAATAAGATGATATAAGATGTTGACATAAGTTGAGATAAAGAATGTTAATAATACTATGATTAATGAATTGGTGGGCATGTTATGTAGTGGTAAATGGATCCCGTTGTGTGCAGTTTACTTATGCATATTTATTAATAATTGCTAGGTGATCTGTAACCTGCTTGCTTATATCTTGCTGCTTTTCATCTTGCTGATCTGCTACTCCAAGTAAGTTCTTTGAACTTACTCATGATGGGCGCTCTATGCACTGGGTGTTATATAGTAGGCTAGTGTCCATGCACCATACGACTTAGAATCATGCTTAGGAGCTAAAATGAAAATCATATGATTGCTATATGTCCTTGCAAGAGAACGGCCGTTATCTGTGATAGTCCTAGAGTCTTTGCTAGGGTCATAGGGTAGCCCAGCCTCATCGGGTACCCTGAGTAAATCGAGTCTATATGAGCATGATATGATAGCCCAGCACCATCGGGCAAGCGATGAGATGATATGATATGATGATGCCGTGGTTTGTGCACCACCACGAGGAAATTGATATGCTATAGCACCGAACTGGCCAGTCTCTGCCCTATTGAAAGGGGGTAGAGGTACGAGAGGGACATGCCATTTGGCATTCTGTGTGGATCCATTTATCGCTTTCTGCATTATATTAATCTGTTAGTATATATATGTGTGTGATTTAATTTACGTATGGCATTACGCATTTCATCTTAAGAATAGGGTGCTTATTATATGCCTCTCAGAGTGTGTTTACATACGCGCGTGAGTGACCTGATGATTGACCCAGATCCCCCTCATTTTTTTTACATTCAGGTAACCGTTAGCCGCTATCGTTGCTTATGTGGATGCTTGGCGGGTTCAGACTTTTGGCGTTAGATCGAGAGGTTGAGAGACCACCACAGTTCCTCTCTTTTATACTCCTTTTCGGATTGTATTTAAACTCAACCTTATTTTTGCTTTCGCTCGATTTCACGATTAGACTAAGGCAGGTATTTGATCCCCAATGGATGCGCGATCTTTAAGGGTTCGAAATCCCTTCTTTTAGTACAAATATTTTGTTTTAAAACTCAACCCGTACCTGGATTACAAGATCCGAACAAGGGGTTTTATCCCTTGAAACGTAACCCGGAAATCATAATTCTGGGCCGTTACATAACCCACACATTACTAGGCTCTGCCAAAATCTTCCACAAGAGCTTCATCTGGAGAGCAACATTCATATCCCTTGATTTTCGAATTCCTAGCCCCCCAAACTGTTTCGGTTTGCATATCCTGTCCTAGCTAATTAGCGGCCGGTATTGGAGGTCCTTGTTCCAAAAGAAAGAGCGGTTTATCTGGTCAAGTTCTTTGTGCATAGAAGCAGGAAGCATAAAGTTCTGCATCATATGAAGAGGCTTAGCCGAGAGGTTGGAGTTTATTAGTGTAGCACGACCTTGCCGGGAGAGGGTATTAGCCGAGAGGTTGGAGTTCTTTGTTGCCGGGAGAGGGTATTAGCCCTTCAAATGTACTACTTGTGACTCTGCCATTGATAATAGGAAAACCAAGATATTTTTCAATTGAGTTTTCCTCAGTAATGTTGAGGCAATTACGCAACTGGAGAATCCTATGATTTGGAATCCCCCGAGTTGCTTGGAAGCATGATTTTTGGTAATTGACTTTTTGGCCAGACACTTTGCAGTATGAGTCAATGATCATCCTTACTTTGTGCCCTGCTTCAACGCTTCCCTTTGAGAAGATGATGATATCGCCAGCAAAGGAGAGGAATGGAACACGGGGCCCATTGCGGCCAATCGGGAAGCCTAGTTGAGATCTATCTAAACTAGCTTCCGCTGTTAGTTTTCGGGCTAGAACCTCTGCTCCTAAAATGAAAAGAAAGAGGGATAGCGGATCGCCCTGGCGAATACCTCTTGATGGCAGAAACAGGTCCGTAGGCCCATTGTTAACTAACACCGAGAATGAGACAGTCGTAATGCATTCCATAATCCACGCGACAAACCTTTCATGAAATCCGAATCTAAGAAGCACACTTTTGAGGAAGTGCCAGTCCACCCTATCGTAGGCTTTTTCCATGACTAATTTTATGGCCAACCATCCTTCCCGACCCCTACGATTCTTGTAAGAGTGGAAGATTTCATGTGCTATTAGGATGTTGTCTTGTATAGCCCTGTCTGAAACAAATGCATCCTGAAGTGGATGTATGAGTTTACCAATAACTTCTTTCATTCTTTCTGTCAGAATTTCGAAAATTATTTTGTAGACATTGGAACACAGGCTGATGTGCCTGTAGTGACTAGTAGTCGTGGGAGCATCACTCTTTGGAAGCAGGGAGATAAAAGTATGGTTGATTTGTCGGAGCATTTTGCCGGAATGGAAAAACCCTTTTACCGCACATATTACCGATTTTCCGATTATATCCCAATATTTTGTATAGAATTCAGCCGTGAATCCATCAGGTCATGGGGACTTGTTTCGGCCTAGACTAAAAACCAATGTTTTAATTTCTAAATTAGTCGGGATTGCTGTAAGAAAACAATTTTCATCCGGTGAGATGGCCGGTTGTATGAGTTCCAGAAGTTCGTTAAGAAGGCCGTCATCAGTTGGCTCTTTCTTAAACCTCTTTTCAAAATCCCGTTTTATCTCGGTCCTAACATTTTCTTCTCCCATGACCATCGTACCAGTGGAGGATAGGATGTTGCATATCTGTTTTCTATGTCGTCGTCCTGAAGCTACTCGATGGAAATAAGCTGTGTTTGAATCTGAGAGTTTTAGATGCTTAGTTTTAGCCCTTTGGCTCCAGAAAGTTTTCTGAAATAAAAGGAGCTTATCCCTCTTCACAATGAGTTGCTTTTCTCTCTTTTGATCTCCTTGAGAGTTAAAGCCAGGTCCTGTGGATTGAATACGCAGCAGCTCAGAGTCTACGTTTTTTAATTGACGAAAGATGTTGCCGAAGCTTGTCTTATTCCATTCTTTTGCCTTGTTTTTTAGTATTTTTTGTTTAAACATTAATTGAAACATAGCCGATCCAAGGCATGTTGCCCTCCACGATTGCTTGACTATGTTACGAAAATCTTTCTGCAACAGCCAGGCGTTTTCGAATTTGAAAGGTGGTGCCTTGAAGGTAGAATTGTCCTCTAAAGATATAGAAATTGGGCAGTGATCCGAGGTAGAGAAGGCACCATGATAGGTTATCATATTAGGGAATGATGCTTGAATCTGTTGGTAAACAAGCACTCGGTCAAGTTTTTCGCGGATATTGAAATCTTCGTCCAGGTTCTTCCTCCAAGTGAACGGGTTTCCAAATGTAGGAAGGTCAAGGAGAGAGCAGTCGTTTTTAAAAGAGATTAGACGCGAGAACCTTGTGACCCGGGTAGGGGCCCCGCCGAGTTTATCAGAGCTGCACATAATTTCATTTAGATCCCCAAGCACAATGCACGGAATAGTGGAATCATTTACAATTGTTGTTAACATTTCCCAAAATATATCTTTATCCGTTGGTGTCGGAGGTGCGTATACAAACAGAACTAGGATCGGAAATCCATCCTGGGGGCTCTCAATTCGGAGGCCGATTATGCGAAGAGCATGGATAGCTATGGAAATAGAAAAATTTAGCAATTGATGAGATTTCCAGATGACTCCAATTCCCCCAGATCTTCCAACAGCCGGCGACCATACCCCTTCATCGAAACCAATATTTCTCCATAATTTATCATCAGGGATATTTTTCGATTTTGTTTCCGCTAACGACATGATTTGAATGTGGTCGTTTTTACACATAGAATCAATTTCCGTCCAAAAGGTTCGTTTTCCAATCCCTCGACAGTTCCAGAAGCAAATCTTCATAAAAAACCTATAATGATTAAAGGACTAATGGTCCGAGTCCTTAAATCGAGACATTGTAGCGAATGTGATGAGTAATTATTCATGGTGAGCCTCGTTGCTTGAAGATAGCAATTTCCTAGTTTCCAAGCTTGTTTTAGGCAATAGCTTTTGATTAGCATTACATTCTTACTACCAATTATAATGATATGCTTTCCATTCTTACAACCAAACAAACTAAGCATTAATCTGTTAGTGGCGCAAGATTGAGTCAACAATGGAAGGTAATAGCAAAATCGACAGCCAATGCCAAGGTCGCAAATGAATGAGCAAGACCCAATACACAAACTAGGAACATGCAAGCGAATTTTTAACAGATTCAGACCAAGAATTGCTTCACTTATAGTTGCGAAGGGTTGTACTATTAAATAATTAAGGCGTTTTTGTTTTGTATCGGGCCATGTCCAGGCTGTAATTTTACCTCTAGTCAAGACCAATATTCTCATTTCTTTTTTAGTATGTTTATCTAGAGCAGAATTCTCCCACTTAGATTTTGCTATGACTAAGACCTTCTTTATTTGATTAATTTCTATAGATGTCTCCTCGTTCTTTGAGCTATCGCGCATTAACTCGAGAAATTGTATGTTAAAATTAAGTTGGGTAATGGGAAAACTAGTGTCGCTGAGCATTTCAATACGCGCTGTTCGAACAAGTTGATGTATATGTAAACCCTTGGAAAAGAGATGTGCATGGTTCAAGACCATCGGTTTGATCATGAGTTTATCGTTGCTACGTTGAAGCCAACGAAGTCCCATGAATGTGAGTTTTGACCATAGAACACAAGTGGGAAGATTCAAACACGTCAACTTCACAAAGGAGGAAATCATACACCACCGATCACAACACCGGTTGCTTAATATTTGAACATCATTAATGCCATAAGTCCCTTCCATTTTCCATTGACAATTTACATGTCGTAAGACCTTTTTGTTGACCAAATTGAGTTAGCAATTTTGATAACATTATTCCCACTTAATAACACAATTATACTAATCCACCAATACACCTTAGTCAACATTGTGCACAACTGGCACTTCCAACGTGTTACCAGAAACAAAGGAAAGCCCCTTGAAAGATCCCAGTTCGGCCAACCAGATTGGTGGTTTAACCAAGATTTCAACAATTTTGCAGACGGCAAACTGAGAGCAGAAATGCGTGTCACAAAATTAGAACTGCCAAGCAGCGAGGGAACGACGAACCTGTTACATCCGATTCCAGAAGTCGCCGAGTGGTAAGAGTGTAAGGGTATCTTAAGAAAGGGATCCGAACCTAGCACTGAATGCACAGCAAGCCGGCAAAGGCTAATGACAATATGGGGATAATTGAACCCCGGTAGAAGAGGAAGAGAAGGTGAAATAGGTGAGCACATTATCTCCAAGCTGAACAGGTTACTAGCTCTGTTATACCGAACAGATCGACACACCGAATGCCGAACATGCTTAAGGATAATCCCCTTACAGATCATCCCTGAGAACCCAGTAACTATGAGCCTAAGAAGACCAAAGAGAAGGTAAACCTGGCACATCAGCTTGGTTCTACATCTTACCGATAATATGGTTGTCTTTAGATAAACAAAACTTAAGGCTTGGTAATAAATAAGAAGTAACATAAGCCATGATACATTTATATGTTCGGAATTCCAGTCATGAGAACTTGATAGTGCACATATGTATAATACCCATCTATAGCAGCACTTAGAGCCCGGGGAATAACCACCAGATTCCACCTTGCTCACCCAATCAAACAAGTTAAGTAACGAAATGATAAGCATAAACCAAGTTGGTGTTAAGGCTGACGCCCCGGAAAACGATCCCCAGCCCAACCAAACTGGGCACGGAAGAGACCCATGGAAACCATTACCATACTCTGCTTTGTCCAAGGAAACGCAAGAAGCTTCCTTCCAACAAGGGAGGGCAATACAGATGGAGAAGAAAGATACGCCACTTATCCAAACCACCCAAAAACAAACAAATGCACTAGAATATAGGCTAATTAGTAATTTATATTGCCAACATAGGATTTTACATGAATGATCATAGCACAGAATTACATAGTTACCCATTGTAGAACCGCATCGCCGATGACACGAGACAGACAGTTCTAGACAAGAAAGTCGAACTGCTAGGAGAAATAGAAATTCTAAACAGACAGCAACAAAATTCCACACCAAGTTACAAATTAGAGCGCCAGTGGAGATATGAATATAATCAAAGGCTGTAGAAATCTTGAGATGACCACCCAGGATCAGCCAAAGCACCATACCGAGAAAGATACCATAGATGAAGGTGGGCAAGAACCAACAAGGTGGTGAAATCAACACTCCAAAAAGCATTGCCCGGAACGACCAAAAGGGGCAATGAAACCGGAAGCTTAAAGGGTTATTAACCATAGAAACGCTTCTTACCGCTTACCGGAAGGGTAGAGCAAGCGGTGTCGGTTTCATCAGATTGTAACTTTCTCTTGGCAGAAGAGGACTTGGACATTGAATTGGCACCCTGGTCAGAGTACTGATCAGCCACCGCCCCCTGAGAGGCCATAGCTGCCACCGAAGTCGAGACAAGCATGACCTGATTCGATTGAGCCACATCGGAAAGGCGGACTTCTTCAGAAGTAGAGAATTCATGAAGCATACGGTCTAATGCGTCCTCAGTGAAATCGGCCGGAAGAGCCTCGCACACCTGGATGGATGCCGGATCCTCATCATAGTCTATCATATCCATATCAAACACCTCGTTTAACATTGAGTTGGACAGAGCAGGCTCGTAGGCAGGGGACTCAAAAGCCTCAACAGCTGATGTATGCTCCTGGGAACCGGCAGTAGCAGCCAAGAGAGGCGAAGCATACTGATTTGTGGAACCAGTTGGGAGCGCATCTGCAGGGAGGGCGAGAGATGGAGGCTGGATGACAACCGGCCCAACCTGGTTAGCATCAAGAGAATCGATCGCAGGCTCCTGGGCACCAACCACAACGACAGATGGGACGTCAATTTGCATCGAGGAGGAGAATGGGGCAGGAGCCGCTGGGGTAGAGTCAGCACTGCTTTCGGAGGAGTTCGAGAGCGATGACTCCGATGAATCTTCAGCATTGGCACCAAGCAAAGCCAAGATATTTGCCTTGGAGTGACCGAACATCGAGGGTGGGGGTTTCTTCTTGGACGCAACTCGCGACCAAGCCCCCGAACCCGCATCAGCCCCACCAGGGGAACTGCCCTCAGGGACTTGCTCCTCTGATGCCGGAGCTACTGCGGAATGATTGACAATAGCTAGTCTGGTGGGGCAATCGGCGAAGTCATGGTCAGGAAGACCGCAGGCACCACAACCCTCAGAGATATATTCGAACCAGATGGGGTATGAGACTAATTCCTCAGCTTCGTTGAGCACCTTGATTTGGAATTCCCGAATTTTGGTAATATCCACCGAAGCACAGATACGAGGATAGCGGAACCTCTGGCCGTTCTTACCAAATGCAGCAACTCTGATAACCTCGCCAATGTGGTTACCTTCAATCAGATCCGTCAGCACTTTGTCGCTGATATACTTTACCGGGAGACCCGGGATGCGAATCCACACATCAAGGGTAGTGAGCAACTTAGTCATAGGATCAAAGTCGATCCTCCACGGCCTTATGACCAGCATTTGCTGCTTTACGTGGAAAGGTCTCCCTAGCCAGACCAGCTTGCAATCCTCAGCCAAATCGAACCGTATTTCCATCCAATTGTTCTTCATAGAGATTATTTGTAAACCCCCTTTTAAAAATTTCCAATCAAAGGAAATTTTCTTCCTTATAGCATTGATGGACACAGGGTTACCAATTATGGTTGCAAAGACGGAGGTCTGGCTGAGGTTCAAGATGTTGCTTTGAACACCATCCAACACTCCCTTTAGCTTCTCTAGGTTGAGCGATTGCCTCCTGCGTTTGCCTTTCTTTGTTGTATTAGACTGCGCACTACACCCGACCAAGGGAGGGGCAGCATCAACACCTGTTTTGGCCTCATAAAGAGGGTTTGTGGCCTCATAAAGAGGGTTTGGGCCCTTTCGGGATTTGGGTGGGGAGAGAACATCGTCATCTACCCCTTGTGGTTCCTTACCTGGACGATGAGCTTGCATCTGAGAGTCACCCATGAAAGTCTGAACAGAAGACTGAAGACTGTCACCAAGCGAGCCAGAAGAGAACAGACAGGATGGAGGATTGGAGGAAGAAAAGAGGAGAAGGTGAGGAGGAAGAACACACAACCCACACCCCCAATTTATATTAGTCCATAGAACACCGGCAGGAGAGAAACAGTGCAGCCACACTTTCAAATCAACTCTCGTCAAACTTGAGAACAGAGCCCCCCTACCCAAACCCAACTGAGGAGGAATAGCAACCCTAATAGGAGGCGGCCGAAAAGGATCTGGCCAAGGGGGAGGTTTAACAGGGGGCTAGGAGCCGAAAACTTCATAATCGGCCTGCCAAAACTCACAAAAACTTGGATACGCCGCTGAGAGCATAGGCTAGAGTAAGGGTAACTAAGCCTAGCGGGGCATGGGAAGACCACCCAAAACTTTTCCGGAGCCGACACGAGGGCAATAGAGGCCGTCGACCAATGATTGCTGAGGTAGGGGGGTAGTTGAACATACCGCCGGGGAATGGAGGCAAATAGACTAAATTCACAGAGGAGGAGCGAGATTAACGGGATCTGAGATCTTTTTGGGGCTGCACCGAATCGGAGGAATTTTGGATGATACAAAAAAAGGTATGCAATCTTTGAATTTTTTGAAAATTAGATTTTGAATTCAGGATTTTGAATATAAGTTTGTGAATTTAAGTATTGGAGTTGTAGATAAAACTACATATCCGAATATTAGAGCTGTTGTTGTTGAGAGATGTGATTGAGACCAAAAAATGTCCCACATCGAAAGTTGAACATAACAAGCCCTAATATATGAGTCGGTGGACTACTCCTATAACCAATTGGTTTTAGAATAGAACCTCGTTAGGCTTATTTGCTAGGCTACCAGCGCATGTGCGCTCGTGCACACGACCCCCAGTCATATGGTTTTGAAATTGAGCTTGAGTTTCGAATTAGGGGTTTCAAATTCTGTCTATATGCTATCTGCTTCAAATTTAAGTATTAAGGGTTTCAAAATATGTTTGTCTGATATTTGAATATTGAAGTTGCTATTTGAGTTTCGAATTAGGGGTTTCAAAATATGTTTTGTCTACTATATATTTCGAATTTTAGTAATAGGGGCTTCAAAACCTTTTAAGATCTCATAACCTAATCTCGTTGACATTGCAATTTTAGCTTGTCATCTACTTGTCCTTCTTATTCTTAGATCCAAGAAATTGTTTCAGTCTTGAAATAAAAAGTCCAAAAAGGAAACTCACCATGGAGAGTCCAAAATCAATTTTGTAGTAGTTAGTTATCCTTTCCATTATATCCATTTATACGCCCACCGACATCTATTTTCTCCCTTTTCAATCATGCTCATAAACATTAAGAATGCACGATTAAGAATTTCACCACAAATCACCGCGATTAAGAATTTTAATCATATTTAAGAAAGAAATATCACAAAACTGTATCCTTTTTCTCTAGGGTTAACAAGAGTGATCCCAAATAAAAGTATTAGCTTCAATCAATTATTCACCTATTGGTTCTCTTCGAATAAAGCAAAGGAGGGTCGATGAGCTTCTTAGGCATCATTGCCTTCTTGGCAACCCTGTCCAAAAGCAAATCCCGCTCCAACTGGTCTTCTTGATATCTCCGTCCATGGTCGAATGAATCCCCTTAAATGATGAAGAAGTGGATTCATCCATCGAGCTAGGTCTTCGGTGAAGCCCTAACCTCTATAATCGTTTAGTTGGATTGAGACAAGGAGAGGAAGAAGCGTGATCTACTCAGGAGAGGTTTAGCAAAGAAAGAGGAAAAAAAGTCTAAACTTTATAACCGTTTGTTTAACAAATAAGAGAAAAGTTGGTACTATGAATAAGAAGCGTGATCTACTCATGGTTATGATCACTGCATCATATACCCTTCCGTGAAAATTAGTAGCCCCCTAGAAAGGGTATATGTCCATCAAAACTATGTTCTGGATACTATGAATGATTCGAGTCTGAACCCTTTGTACCCTTTCTTCTCCCTTGTCAATCTATCTATCGATATGAACAGAAGTCTCTATAAGCTATATGTGCCTATGGTGAATCTGATAAAAGTCTTGCTTTGGGTGATCAATAATAGGGATAGAACCCATGAACAAATCTTGAGCTGTCAGAAATCCAGGAAAGTTGAACAATCTCTCTACCACATGGATCAAACCTTGATTGATAGAAAAAGGAATGATCAGATCACATCAAAGAACCAACGAGCAACTGGAATGATCAGATCACATCCCCCTTGACCCCAGGTGTGCCTTTTTCCTTCTTGTCCTCGTCTATAGCTCTTTGTCCTTGTTTTCGATTTATTCATGTTTTCTTATATGCATTCTGGACTCGATGAAAGAACCAAAATGTGCTATTGAGTACATGACCAAATATAGAAAGTCTCTAAACCTTTCATACTTTGCACTCTACATTCCTTCTCTCCGTTTGGAGAAAGAAAAGAACTCAATAATGCATACTCTCTGCTCGCTAAGAAAACATCATAAGAAACAAATGGTTCAGAAGGAGAAAAGACTAGGAGGAGGGAAAAAGGTATATGACCTGAATATCGAGAAATCGATGAAGCAAATAGAAACCACAAACCAGGAATGCAAGCGAAAAATGAATTATTATAACAAAAACTCGAGGAATAGAACAAGAGACTATAGAGAAACAGAGGCAAGCAACCTAAGAGAGAACATGAGTATCGAAATCACCCTTGTTACTCATCCAGGTGCGAAAAAATTGAAAAGTACGCATAATCGAATTTAAACTAACCACCAAAGAGAAACACAAGAAATAAAGAAAACACATGTATCCATAGAATCAAAACAAAAATACCAAGAAACATGCAAAGAAAGAAATGACTCAAAGCATGCGTATCAAACGAATGAAGATTAGTACATGGAATGTGTGTGGAATCGCACGTAAAAATCTTTGGACTGAAATCGATGCCTTATTTAAAATAGAAAACATTCAAATAATGGCACTCATAGAAAAAAAAACAGATCGCATGCCCGACGAAAAAATTTGGCGACAACCAGGATTCGATGCAATCAAATGGATCCCCACGATAGATCGTGCTGGTGGCTTATGCGTTCTATGCAAGAATCACCAACTATATAATGAGAAAATTGAAGTCATCCGAAAGGAAAACCGATTTGTTTCGCTCAAAATCTCAATTCCCCACCTTTCTTTTTCTTTCATTCTTTGCATAATCTATACCCCTCCAAACGAGGCAGAAAAAACAGCTTTCTGGCGCTCCCTTACGGAATACATCAAGGATCTCCATCTCCAATCTGTCGTCATGGGGGATTTTAATGAAATAAAATCGACAACTGAAAAAAAGGGGGGATGTACCCCTGTGCATAACAGATTCCAATGACTAACGGAATTCATTGACAAATGTGAACTAATGGAAATCCCTTCGAGGGGAAATGAATTCACTTGGAGACGAAATAAAACGGATATAAACAGCATCTATGAGAAACTTGATAGAACCCTTGTGCACCCCGGAATCTTACATTAATTTCAAGATTTAGCAACAACTAACCATGTGTTCAGAACATCAGACCATTGTCCCAATTTCACTAGAAATTAAAGATGAAATAAATCACAAAGGCGAACCCTTCAAATTTGAAAAAAATTGGCTATCAAGACCAGCCTACAAAAATATTGTTAAACAAGCCTGGAGGACAAACGTCACTGGATCGCTCATGTTTAACCTAGTACAAAAAACCCATCGACTAAAAAGACTCACAAAAGATTAGAATAAAAAAAACATTTGGAAATATTTTTTCCTAGCTTAAAGAGATATAAACTAAGCTAATTGACATAAAAAAGAAAGCAATACAAATAAGAATAGCAACGACACTATCCAAGACAGACTTCTACGGAAAAAAAGAAAGGCTACTAGAATACCATAAGACCTACTGGAGTCAAAGAACAAAAACCAAGCACCTTAAGCTTGTCGATACGAATTCAGGATATTTTCACAAAGTTGCAACTGGAAGAAGGAATAGGAAAATAATAAGAAATATAACAACTGCAGAGGGAACCCAAGTTGTAGGAGAAAATAACATTGCATTAGAAATAAAGAGCAATTTTGAAAAACGATTTAGGAAAGAAAGTATAAACCAAGAACTTCTAAATAGGTATCTGCATCTTATTAGAACAGAAATCACATCAACTGACAACGAGATGCTAACGAAATCAGTATTAAATCAACAAATAAAAAAAAGCAGTTTTTGCAATTAGGAAGAACAAATCCCCAGGACTAGATGACATGATTGCTGAATTTTACCAAACCTATTGGGAAATTGTTGGCCCGGACGTCACAAGGCCGGTCAAAAGTTTCTTTCATTCGGGTACGATCCTTAAGAAAATAAACCACACATTCATCTCACTTATCCCAAAGTGTGACAACCTAAACTCGACAAACCACTACAGACCAATAAGTTTATGCACAACAATTTATAAGATAATTGCGAAGATCATAGCAGACAGACTAAAACGACTACTTGGGAAAATCATCCACCCCCTCCAAGGGGCTTTTGTAACCGACAGGGCAATTCAGGATAATATCCTGATTGCACATGAAATATTCCATTCACTACTAGAATTGTGTTCATAGACATCAGATCTTTTATATCGGTCAGAAAAACGCATGATGTTAAAAATATGTATAACATCAGTTTGAAAATTGTTGATGTTATTGAAATTAGACACATCGACTTCATTTAATAGGCAATGTTAAAATTTCAATTTTTTTAAAAGAACAACGGAAATTTCGCTAGGTACCCTCGTAGTATGGTGTTTTTCACGGTGTGTACAAAAGTTTTACAATTTTCGTATGTTACCCCTGAAGTTTGATAATAATTCACCTCGCGCCCTTGGAGTGTTAAGTTTAACGGTCTCCGTTTGTTTTGATTTGAAGAAAAAAAAAGGACGATTGGATCTTTCGTACAGAGAGACCCGATAGGCGACTGAGAGAGAAAGCCTTTGGCGACGCAGAGATCTTGCGAGCCGGCCAACGACGTCGATAGAGAGGACTCCGTAGCTGGCGCCGACTATAACCTACAGGGAGAAGCTGGAGAAAGGCCGACCAACACAAAGAAGGTATATTGTCTTAGAAAAGTTTCGAAAATTAGGGTTTCGAATTGGGTATTTTGAATATAAATTAGGGTTTCGAATTGGAGTTGCAGATCAAACTACATACCTGAATATTTGAGTTGTTATCTTAAAATTTTGAGTTTTGAGTTTCGAATTATAGGTTTCAAATTATCTCTGTCTGCCATCTTCTTCGAATTTGATTATAAGGGGTTTCAAAATTTGAGTTTTGTATTAGGGGTTCCAAAATCTGAATATTAGTGTTGCTATTGTTGTTTTGAATTAGGGGGTTCGAACCAGGTGTGGCTATAAATTGAAGTTGAAGGATAGAATTTGGAGTTTTGTGCTTTCAGATTGTACAATATGTTAGCAAACACAAGTGCTAGCAGATTTCTTCTAAGAGTTTATGGAATTGAAATCTGAGAGTTGATGGAATTGAAATTAAGTTTGATTTGTGTGCTTCAGAAGCCTTGCTGAGAATTTGATTGTTCATGATAGGTGGATTGCTTTTGTAGAATTTGGTTGTTTGTGCTAGCAGATCTTGCTTGCCCACATAAACTGCTTTCTAATTTCTTTATTTCATCAACTAATTTGTAGTCTCATGTTAATTTGTCTCTTCCATATTTTCTTCATACTTGTCTTTCAAATTAGTCTTCTTCTCTTCACACTTAAAATTTAGCAAAGACTATATATGGGTTTGTAGCTTTAGGGTAAGATTTATACTACATGATATGCTATGGATGTTCTATTTGTATTGGAAATGTTGTTTCCCCTATTTTTTTGGATCAAAATTATATCAAACTCCATTAGTATTCAACCACTAAGTGTCTACTAAAAAACAAGGAATCATCTGTATATATTGGTGTGTTAATGGGCAACAACTCCATCGGTATTCTAGTGTTTGTAGCTAGTAGTCTTGCTTTGGTATGACTCCAAAATAATTGTATGCTCTCAACTCGGCAAAAAAAAAAAAAAAAAACCATTCTGGATGGAGTACCCCTTTCACCCTTTGTTGCTAAGGTTGCTGCTTGTTTTTCAAATTGAGTAAAAGTGCACACCGTGTTGATCGATTAAGTGAGAGGATGGTTGGAATGGTGCTACTTTTGTAGTGTGGGTTTTACCTTATAGTTGTTTTCATGACAACAAAATGTTCTTGATTATAAGCCTATTAGCTCAAATGGAAGAGCGTTGTGCCTACACGCAAAGATACGGGTTCAAATCCCGCATAGGCTCTAGCGACTGGAACTAAATTTTCACTAAACTAGCATAATTTTAAAATGCAAAATCTCAAAATCAGTAGAAACTCCGAAATCGAAATCCCCGAATCCCTAACCCTAAATCCCTAATTTTAGATATACAGACCCGTTCCGAGTTGCCACCAACCACTCATGCCCTCTGGTGCCGCATACCTAGCGCAACCCACACACTTGCCACCATCGTCGGCTCAAGCCGCCGGTGAGGTTCTCCCGCCTTCTACTTCTATCATATGTACATCGACAAATCTTAATTTCTGAGAACTAAAAGAAAGAAAGGAGAAAATGCGCGTCTTTTGTTTTTTTTTATTCAATTTCATTTTACCTTTTAACCGAAAAAACAAGACTCTGTTAGTATTGACAGAAGAGGGCACGAGACAAAATTTTTATAAATCTCAGGGGTACCACGTGAAATATGTCAAACTTTTGTACATCCCGTGAATTTAGCTTTACCTCAAGGGTACCTTGTGAATAATCCGAAAAAGCAATCAGCCGCGCCGAATAGACATAGTTAAATTTTCAAACACTTAGCCAAAATTAAAATAAAGCGGCAAAGATATTGCCAAATCTCAACACATAACCAAAATTTTTGAAATTTGTATTTTCACCTAAAATAAAAAACCAAATCCCGAGACTTAAAACAAAAGAATACCCGAATTCCACCTCTTCCATCATCTCTCCCATCTCAATGGGGCAAGCTTAGCGCTCTTGGCGATTCCGATGACATGTTGCTCACCAACCAGATTGGCCCTCTCAACGGTTGCCCTGGTGGTTCCTCCGCAGGGTTCGTAGGTGTTCTTCTTCGTCCATCCCTCCCTTCTCTCCAAATCTGTTAAAGAACCCTAAATATCCATCTCCCCCGCCTCTCTCTCTTTCTAGATCTGTTTCTTTCCTAGCCCTCTCCGATTCTAGATTCTAGATCTGTTTCACTTACCATATGTATATACGAGAGATGTGGAAAGCCTTTTCTATTCCTATATCTATGGCTTCTCGTCTTCTTTACCGACCTGAATGCGCTCTCTCTCTCTCTCTCTCTCTCTCTCTCTCTCTCTCTCTCTCTCTCTCTCTCTCTCTCTCTCTCTCTCTCTCTCTCTCCCTCTCTCTATTTCTAGATGTGTTTCTTTCTTAACCCTCTCCGATTCTAGGGTTTTTCATCCAATTGATAAGTCGAGAAAGGCAGTAATGGAGAAGATTGAAGATGTTCATCCAACGTTTTTTTTTCTCCCCGCTTAAACTCTCTTCTTTTGTTGAAAACCGAGATTCTAGATAACGAAAACGATTTGAGCAGAAGCGAGTGATAAAGAAAGAGAAACTCAAACAAAACATGCAAGAATGAACACCAGAGTTTAACGACGTTCGGCAAAAGATGCCTACGTCCTCGGGGCCTCAAAAATTGGCCGAATCCACTAAGTAATCGTTCAATATGGGTTACAATCAAGCAATGCAATGATAAACCCTAGATCTAGCATGTATGAGCCTCAAAGATATAGAGAGAAGAATCTCCCTATGTGGGATGACCGGAGATCGAAGAACGCTTCGATTCTCCAAAAACCCTAGATCTCCATGCGTGAGAGAAGCAGCAACCCAAGCCAGGAGCTTCGCTGCGCCACCACCAGGAGATCTCCGAGATCAACCAAATCCTTCGCCTTCACAATTGCCGGGGAGGAACCAGAGACAAACCCTAGAAAAAACCCTTTGAGAGCTTTTGTGAAGAGACGGAGGAGAGAGAGAGAGAGAGAGAGAGAGCCAATCTGAGGCTCTGAGCATCCATGAGCTGAAGAGAGATTATATAGCTAGTTCACCAGATCTCAAGTGAAGCCAAGGCAAAACACAACGCTTCACTCAACCGGATTAGGCTACAAGGCTCGCTCCACACGTCTGGAGAGATTGGGCTCGGTAATGGGCCGAAAGCCCACACACTGGTAAAACTTCTTACATACATATATTATACCTATACACACACACACACACACACACACACACACACACACACACACACACACACACACACACACACACACACACTATAGGTTATAAACTATACCCCACTATTGTCCATTTGACTCGTTAGAGGATCAAGTCGATAACTTGACTCAATACGACTCAGTCGAGTCTAACTACAACTGTGCGTCCATGTAACATATATGAAAGTAAGACATAGGGAAATAAACACATAGCATTACAACAAATCATCCTCTATTTTTCTAAGTCTTGCTTCAGGCATACCATAACCTAGCAAAGTGGATTCAAAGCCAGTCCGTCATCAGCCCAGTCATGCAAAGATCACCCATGGACGGAAGTTCCTGCATAACACAAAATTATGATAAGGAACAATTTTAGTGCCAAAATCAGCAGGATTAAGTTTACCATCAATCTTTTTAACATGTATGACATTATCTTCCACTTTCTCACGAATAAAATGGTATCTAACATCAATATGTTTAGTAAGCTCATGGTACAGGAGGTCCCTGCAGAGATAGAGTGCACTTTGACTGTCAATGTGTAAGACAGTGGTGTAGTGCTTCCTCTCTTTCTTCTTAACGGTACCTTGCAACAAGAAAGCCTCCTTGCAAGCCTTTGTGGCTGCTATGTACCCAACTTCAGTGGATGAGAGAGCAACTATGGGTTGCTGCTGGGATATACAGAAAATACAATTGCCTGCCCATGTATACACATAGGATGTAATAGACTTCCTGGTGTCCTTGTTTGAGCATAATCAGCATCCACAAATCCATGTAAGTCATAAGAGGAGGAGTGTTCAACATATAACAAAGACAGGTTAGTTGTACCAAGCAAGTATCTCAAAAGATATTTTATAGACACCCAGTGCTTCTCAGCTGGTTCAGACATGAACCTACTAAGAGTGCTAATAGCAAAAGCAAGGTCAGGACGGGTACAGATCATAGAGTACGTCACTGAACCTACAACAACGTCATAAGGGATAGATTTCAGTATGTTAAGCTCAACAACAGACAACTTTCCTTTTATTTTTGTGAGATCAAGATGAGCACCCAAAGGAATATTGTTAATCTTGTCACCATAAATATGAAACATGTCAAGAACCTTATGCACATAATCACATTGATGCAAGCAAAGTCTTTTACGCTTCCTATCTCTTATAATAGACATGCCTAAAATCTTTTTAGCAATGCCTAAATCTTTCATGTCAAAGTGCTTGTGCAAGTTTCTTTTAATATCATGAACAACATCCACATATTTAGAAATAAGCAAGATGTCATCCACATATAAAAGCACATAAAGCACAGGACTGAACCTCATGCACTTGTCAAATTTAATATTCCATTGTCTAGGTGATTGCTTTAAACCATAGATGGACTTATTTAACAAGCAAGAATGATTAGGATGCACATAATCAATGAAGCCCTTAGGTTGTCTCATGTAAATAGTTTCATCCAGATCACCATGAAGAAAAGTAGTCTTAACATCCATTTGTTCTAATTCAAGATCATAAACAGCAATTGGATTCCTTTGGTGGTGATTGACGATACAAAAACCAGACCCAGGAGAAAACCGCAATCATCTCAAGGGTGGGTTTCGAAGATCAGATTTGTGTGGCGATTTGGCATGCTTAAGGCTGACCGGCGATTGACGATCCCCAAAACCAAACCTAGGAGAAAACCGTAATCATCTCAAGGGTGGGTTCCAGGAATCGAACTTATGCAGCCATTAGGCTCCTTTTTGGGGATGACCGGTGATTGACGATCCCCAAAACCAGACCCAGGAGAAAACCGCAATCATCTCAAGGGTGGGGTTTCGAAGATCAGGTTTGGGAAGCAATTTGACTCTATTTCGGGCAGATCGACGGTACCAAAACCAGAACACAAGAGAAATTCGCAGACATCTCAGGGGTGGGTTTTAGGACCATAGATGATGATGTGAAAAAACGCTACCTTGATGCGTTCTCTTCATCTTTGTGCTGATGTATTTTTGTATGGCTTTTGAGGGTTGCTTTTGTTTTCTTTCCCTCTGCCTTTTTCCTTGCAGTCGTGCCCAGTCTCTGTAAGCCTAGGAAACCAGCAGCTTTTATTGGGAAAAATTAGGAGGGAGATGGATCCCTACTTTCCTTGTTTTCCTGTGAAGAATATTGCTCTCTTTCCTTTTTTCCTTAAGAAAATACACAGTTTCTTTTTATTGCCCTTCGTATCACTGATTTCCTTCCATTTCTTTTTCTCCCATTGCATATACACGTTGCTGGCTGCATATTTTTTGTTTGTTTATCTATTTTGTTGATCAACTTTGGCAGCCACATTCAGGTTGGGGTTTTGGGCCTTTATTGTGGGAGGCCTTACGTCCGGTCTCTATCCCTAGAACTCAAGAATGAGCCAGGAAATCGAGAGCGGGACACTCAATCTCTGATACCACTTGTTGAAAACCGAGATTCGAGATAACGAAAACGATTTGAGCGAATGTGAGTGATAAAGAACGAGAAACTCAAACAAAACATGCAAGAACGAACACCAGAGTTTTACGAGGTTCGACAAAAGATGCCTACGTCATCGGGGCCTCAAGAATCGGCCGAATCCACTAAGTAATCGTTCCATAGGGGTTACAATCAAGAAATGCAAAGATAAACCCTAGATCTAGCATGTATGAGCCTCATAGATATAGAGAGAAGAAGATCTCCCTGTGTGGGATGACTGGAGATCGAAGAACGCTTCGATTCTCCCAAAACCCTAGATCTCTAGACGTGAGATAAGCCGCAATCCAAGCCAGAAGCTTCGCTGCACCACCACCAGGAGATCGCCGAGATCAACCAACTCTTTTGCCTTCACAATCGCCGGGGAGGAACCAGAGACAAACCCTAGAAAAAAACCCTTTAAGAGCTTTTGTGAGGAGATGGAGGGGAGAGAGAGAGAGAGAGAGAGAGAGAGAGAGAGAGAGAGAGAGAGAATCTGAGCATCCAGGAGTTGAAGAGAGCTTATATTGCTAGGTCACTGGATCTCAAGTGAAGCCAAGGCAAAATGCAGCGCTTCACTCGACCGGATCAGGCTACAAGGCTCGCTCTACACGTCTGGAGAGATTGGGCTCGGTAATGGGCCGAAAGCCCACACACGGGATATCTCTCTCTCTCTCACACACACACACACACACACACACACACACACACACACACACACACACACACACACACACTATAGGTTATACATTATACCCCACTATTGTCCATTAGACTCGTTAGAGGATCAAGTCGATAACTCGACTAAATACGACTCAGTCGTGTCTAACTACAACCGTGCATCCATGTATACCTTAGTATATAATATATACATTATATGTACACTCATCATACACACATACATGATACAAGCACATAACAATATTACATGGAAAATATATGAAAGCAAGACATAGGGAAATAAACACATAGCATTACAACATCTTTATTTTGCTCTACTGATTTGATAATATTATTCCAACTCCAAAGTTTATTCATTTTGTGTTTCAGAAGTCCTGCTTTATGGTCCATCGATTTGGTACTGGAAAACCTCTCTCAGCAAGGGTTGTTGCTCATCACACTGACTGTACCTTGATAAGGGTTTCAGGATCTGAGCTGGTTCAAAAGTACATTAGAGAAGGTTCCTGAATGGCTAGGGAGCTCTTCGTTATGGCCAGGTTCTGTTTGATTTTCGATGGTTTATTTTATATTAGTGATGTTTGATATGATCTCCCTGAAAGGCTTGAAATAAGACTCATAATTTAATATGTGGCTTTATGGCATGGAAGTATGTATACACTTGGGTAAATTTTATGGTCTTTGAAATGAAGCATGTGAGAAAAGAACCCCCTATTCAGTAGTGCATTTTTCCAATGTAGCCAATGTCAAGCTGCTTATTTTGTGATGATACTAGTTTGACCTTTTGTCCTTTTGAGATAGCTTTGGAACATTACTTTATCTTGATAGTATTGATCATTCAAAAAGGATTTGGTTATTCATTAATAGTACAAGAGAGAGATGTGAGTTTATTGAACCATATTTTTCTTGGGTTGATTCTTCCGCTCCTGTTGTCTCCTAAATTGCTATTTCTAATTAAGTTATTTGCAAGCTCTTCTTCATATTACTCCCAGCTTAGCGCTCTATGACACCCTAAAGAGGTTGGAGAATCCCATTGGCACACACTGCATTGGTTTTGCATATGATATGCCACAATTTATTCTTTCAGGTGGAGAAAAGGTAATGTTGTTTACCACAGAACCTCCTGCATATTCTCCACATGAATTTTGACAGGATTTATGGCGACCCATCTGAAAAATGCCTCTTCTCTGCCTGATCCAAGGGATGATTTGGTTCACTGTTTGGATGATTAATGTGGAGAAAAAGGGATGATAATGTTACATTATGTCATCATGAAATTTCTTATAATATGCTACTTGCTTATTGAATTCGATCCTCTGGGTACATTTATATAGTAGATTAGAAGTTCTGATCCATATTGCCAATTGTAATTCATCGATTTCGATTAATTTGAATCTGTTTGCTTTCTCGATGATTAATAAGTGAAAGTATTGATCTTAGTTACTGTTGAACAGTAGTTTTGACAGAATCTTGTTGAATATATGCTAAATTACTAATCCAGGCGATCAACCTGTTATGGAATCTTGTCATTTCATGATATTCTTTTTTTATGAAAAACTGGCAGATCTTTAGGCTAGTGGTTATTGCTGATGGAATGGATGGGGCTGCTATGTACGAATTGGTCCGTGTTGGACATCACAATCTTATAGGTGAAATTATCTGTCTCGAAGGAGACTCTCACCCATCCATGGTACTCCATTACCTTTGTTGAGATACACCCTTTTCATTCAAGAGCTCTCAATAATTTCTTTTTAATCGTGCTTCATTGTACTTATAATTTACAAGGAAACTGCGGGTCTCATGGTACATGATCCCACATTTCAAATACACAAGGTGATTATATTTGAAGTTGCTATTATTATTTGTTTGTCATTTAGTAGTTGGATAAATATGTGAATAATTATAATCTACACATTTACTTACTTCTGTACTTGGTGAGATCTGTGCAATCCCAGGAGCCTTTGGGTGTGGGACAACCGTCATTAGTCGAGCACTCTATAAGGTAATATGATTTAGGGAATCTTTTTGGACATATAGTTTAGGACTCAGTCTGTTTGCGATAGAGAATAAGATGGTGGACGATACATGGGCTAATGGTCTTTATGTTTAGTCTTTCTTGCTAGACTTTTGATTTTTACTGTTTTATGCCTTTCTTTTTTATCCTTGTGTATGTCCGTATGCATTCTCTTTTATTTCTTGACCGTGTCTTACTGTTTGTCACCAATGTTGCCAACATCATACATATACACACATATGGTTTTGCCCACTTGATTTCCTTTTTTTAAATTTGGGTAAAGGGAGATTAAAGATCTCAGATAGTTGCATTGTATGTATTGTATATGTGGTGCAAATTTAGTGGAATCCCTTTCCATGTTGGTCCTTTGTTGCTATGAAAAAGCATGGTGGTTTACTTTAATATATTCTACAGTTGGTCACATTAGTGTTTCATTTCTTCTTTGGGGGCCAAATGTAGATATATTTTTGTTCGCTAATCAACTTCAGTAAACGGTGACAAATATAATAGCTAGCTACTAAGTTCTATAGATTTTTATGTGATGGCTATGATTTAATTGTTATTTTATTTTGGCTTTAGGTATATTGATTACTTGTTCTTGGGCGATTATGTTGATCGAGGGCAGCATAGTTTGGAGACTATCACTTACTTCCTGCCCTCAAGGCAAGCTTTATACCTTTTAAATTAATCACCTTTGAATGTTATTTATGATCCGTGGTTCTGGGCTGATCATATTCTGTCATTTATGTGTATCAGATTGAGTATCTAGATTATTTGTACCTGAAACAACGGAACCATGAAGCCGCTGACATAAACGCTCTCTTTGAATTCCGTCTTGAATATATTGAGAGAATGGTAATCCAAGTTTTAGTATATATGGTAATTGAGGTTTTCCTTTCTATCTCCAATCTTCAAGTTTGCTATTGAATGAGAAACTACTGTCTTTTTCAGCTTGATCGAGTTGCAGATTTCTGTAGCAGAAACAAATTGTAGCTCATAATAAGAGCTCATGAATGCATGATGGATGGTTTTGAGCGATTCGCTCATGGGTAGTTGATCACTCTTTTTTCTACTACAAACTATTGCGGTAAGCAAAATCCCTGTGCTTCTCTCTTAAAGTGTGCTGAGCTATTGAGGTATCGATTATGACATTATGTAACTAGTTAGATTTGCTACAGAAAGTGCAAACAATGCTGGGACAATACTGATGATCGGAAGAGGTCTGGTAGTCGTTCCCAAACTGATCCATCCCTTGCTGCCTGCTACGCACTCACATGAGGCTTCTTCTGAACGCATAATTGATGAAACATGGATGTAGGTAAGATAAATTCGAGTACTTGCATTAGTCACTACTATCCTACAATACAAGTCTAAGAACCATTCAATACGTTCTCTACCACACCAATCATGTGTTCTCTTTCAGCTTTTGCAAAAGCTCAATAATCAGAGACCGCTCACACCCACTCGTGGTCAGCCACAAAGTGAACATGATCGGAACACATCCCTGACATACGAACATATATAAGTGTTGATGTGTTGTAGTTGTATATAAACGACTATTGATGTGTTGTGTTATGACTATTGATGTATTTTGTTTTGAATTTGACACTAGTGGTGTCCTGTGTTTAACGCTAGTCATTAACATTGTTATTTTCTATAAAGTCGATGTTTTACATTCGTACACACATCGGTTGAATAATGACTATTGATGTGTTGTGTTATGACTATTTTGTCTTGAATTTGACATGTTTATTTTTTCTATTAGTTACACAGGGTCAACAATATAGATAAATAGAGGTGTATTCAATGAAAAACATCGAATTTAGACAAAAAACGATGTCTATCTTTCTATATATGTCGATTATTAAGACACAAATTGATTTCTAAAACTCACTATATGTCAAAATTGTACTATAAAGCGATGTTATCAAAACCCAAAACATCGTTTTTTAATTAAAAATTGATTTGAAAATATATAAATATCATTGAATTTTAAAATATTCAATATGGTACATTATATTTATATAAAATAATATCACAAATTACAAATGAAAAAAGAGGATGCATAAATTGAATAATGTCTAACCGATGTGTGTACGAATGTAAAACATCGACTTTATAGAAAATAACAATATTAATGTGAACTTTTGTATTGTATTGCATATCTTCAAATGATTAGAAATGCAAAATAATAATGATGTATCATTAGGCGAATCAATTAAAACGTAATTATATTCATGTATTCAATTAAAACGATGTTTTGATCTTTAACGCCACCCACTAACACGTTGAATTTTTTTTTTTATTAACATCGGCTTATACCGGATGTCTATGTGCGTTATTTTAGTGGTGATTCGTCTAAAAATAGAAAGGAAAAGAAGGTTGGATAGCTTATAGCATGCATTTAGGTAGGCATAATAGGTTGAATTTAGCTTAGTTAAGATTCATTTTATGCATGGATTAAGTACAATTTGCATATTTGCTCTCTATGTTAGTGGAGTCAGAATCTACACACTTTTATTGATTATTTCAGGTAATCGTGGATCCGATGATGAGACATGGGTTGATAACGCGTTGGATGAGAATGTCTAGTTGATCGAAGAAGCTTATATGAAGATCTCAAGAGGTCCTGAGAAGAAGAAGCGAACCTAAACGAAGAACAAGTCTGTAGAAGTTGTCGCCAAACATGCTGAACTTGTTTTGCACTTTCTGGATGCCTCGGTTGTCCGATTGACTATTATGGCCATGCGTTGGAAAGCTTTGACATAGAGCTACAACTTTCCCGTTGACAAGAAGAGCAAATTCGAAACAGAATTTCCGTGAAAGACATATGCAGCGGCCGCAACATGTACGTCGCGGCCACGGCCAATCAATTTGCAGCGGGTTTGGAAGAAGCCGTGGCCGCGGCCGCAACATTGTTCGTCTGCGCGACGCTGTTTCGATAAATGAAACCCTAGTTTTATGTTGTTTGGTTTTATGGCCAACTTAAACTCCTTATAGGTCGATTTATGTTATTTTCTACTACACTTCTATTCTATTCTTGCGTTCATCAGACACTTTAGAGATTTGAGTGATGTCTTCCATGAGAAACTAAACTCATCTATTCTGCCTGCAATTTGAAGCTTTATGTGGATTGATTGTTAGTTCCTAAGTCTCGTTCTTTGTTTCCTATATTTGAATGCTTCAACTTCTTTGTGCTTGATTGTTTATTGTTTTGTTCTATCTTGTCTGGCCAACTTGTTAGATCAATTCAATCGCAAAGGTTTTGTAGATTCCTGGTTGTGAACCTTAACCTAAGTGGCAAACTTGTTCCTTTAGGGCTGGTTGAACTAAGGCGAATTTGCGAAAATACCTGATAGAGCAAAAGTAATTACATAAGATGTCCAGGGGCAGAATCGTCTTTTACCAGGTAAACCTCTAATCCTCATTATATATTCGAGTTTTCTACTAGGTTTTAAGAGACTTCTGAATCAACCAATACAATCCTGACTTGAGTGTCGGAGGCTCCTCGGGGAGCAAACCCCGCCTCTTTCTCTTCTAATCTATGCAGGAAGATCGATCGACGCAGACAAGGATCTAGATGCAGATTTGATGTATTACATTTGGCGTCGTCTGTGGGAATTCGATCAAAAAGCCATAGGATCGGATCTCTCAATGAAAAAAGCAACGAAGATCGATCGTGGGTGAGGCTGTATGAAGCGCGGTGGATCTGCAGGAGTAGCAACGGCCACCGCAGCCACCACGGCGTCCTCCGCCGCACCCAATCGATGATGTGAAGACCGTCCAGAATCGTCGGATCGATTCCTGTTTCCCGGAAGGGTATCCTCGATCTCCAAAGTCCGAAATCCGAACCCGGGCGAAGCCACCCGAATATGCAAGAGTAGCAGTCACCACCGCACGCCCAGATCCAGTACTTACAAACACACCCGCCGAGCCTGGCCTCTTCCGTCTCTCTGCGCCACTCCGATTGGACCTGCGTTGGCGTTGCACCATAGCCGCCGCTACCAAGCATCCTCGCACCGAGGACGACATGGATGTCTAGCGCAGCACACACAAAGCGCTGATGCGCCAGGCACGCCCGCGGAGCCCTTCACCGCCGTCGAGATCGGGGCCAGAGACAGGATGATGCTCGCTTGATGTGTCTTCGAGATCAGCTCTCGCCTGCCATTGAAGTGACGGTGGAGTTGCTGCCTTCGGATCTGGAGAGAGAGCTTGAGATTAGCTTCGAGATCCAGCCGCCGCCGTCTGTAAAACCTAAGGTAGAAGACGTTACATTGAAATTTTGGATTAATTACCAATAATTAATCCGCGGCCGAGACGTTACTTTGCAAAGCGGCCGAGACGTTACATTGCAAATTGGGGCAAATTACAAGATCAGCCCAAAGTTCTTGGAAATCGCAGTTCAGCCCAGACATTGAAGCTATTTGTAGAAAAAAAGGTCCAACTTTCATAAGGCAAAAATATCTCACCGTCAACGGAGAAATGAAGAGTCATCATCCACGGAAAAAGAGAAAGGATTAGCGGGAGGAATCAATCTCGTAGCTTGAAAGTTCAATGCATCGTTCCCGACCGGTCCAGCATACGAGACCCGAGAGCTAAGTTCTCTACGTCCTATTTTGATGAAAAGTTTACTATTTAGTTAATCATATTGCATGGTTAATTGCATCGGTGACATATCGATTCTTGAAATACTTATATGTGCATCTATATATAGAATAACATTATATCAGAACCATAAAAAACAATTGCAGAATCGCCACTTAAGGCCAAATGATTGCCGATTTCAGGCCAACAGAACGCCACTTAAGGCCAACAGAAAGCCGATTTCAGGCCATGAGAACGCCACTTAAGGCCAACAGAAAGCCGATTTCAGGCCATGAGAACGCCACTTAAGGCCAACAGAAAGCCGATTTCAGGCCACGAGAACGTCACTTAAGGCCAACAGAAAGCCGATTTCAGGCCATGAGAACGCCACTTAAGGCCAACAGAAAGCCGATTTCAGGCCACGAGAACGCCACTTAAGGCCAAAAGATAGCCGATTTCAGGCCACGAGAACGCCACTTAAGGCCAAAAGATCGCCGATTTCAGGCCAATAGATCGTCAATCAAGGCCAAAGAATCGTCACTTAAGACTACCTAAAGCCAATTCTAAGCCCTAATAACGCCAACAAAAGTCAAAATCAAGCAATAAGAATGTTATTTAAAGCGAAACGCTCAAGCTAATGCTATCTCTCATTTATGGAAAAGAATTCATCTAATCATTTTGAACCGTACATTTCAGTTGATCAGTTAATGACGCACCAATTGCTTTATATCATGTTATTCGGTTGAGAATGCTGAAGCTTGCAGGATACAACTCAGACAAGGGGCAAGCATTACTCGTGTTATTCGTCTTCCCTCATCACTAGATCGTGATAAGGAAACCCGAGGGGCAATTGATAGAGCAAAAGTAATTACATAAGATGTCCAGGGGCATAATCGTCTTTTACCAGGTAAACCCTAATCCTCATTATATATTCGAGTTTTCTACTAGGGTTTAAGAGACTTCTGAATCAACCAATACAATCCTGACTTGAGCGTCGGAGGCTCCTCGGGGAGCAAACCCCGCCTCTTTCTCTTCTAATCTATGCAGGAAGATCGATTGACGCAGACAAGGATCGAGATGCAGATTTGATGTATTACAAAAATGTACCAAAAAAAATGGGTTCCAAAAATACCCCAATTTCTCCCAAATTGCAAAGGATGCCTAATTGGGCATATTTGCAATAAAAGTATTGTGTGTTTAATCATTTTTTAAATTAAAATAAATATATAAAATTAGTATTTTCTAAAATTAAAAATTAAGAAATATGATTTTCGGATATTAAAAAAACATATATTTTTGGAAAATGCAAAAAATATGATTTTGAAATCTAAAAAAATAAAATTATGGAAAATGGAAAAAAAAACATAAATTCGGATTTTTTTTACAAAAACAGAAATTCGAAAAAAAAACCCAGATTTTCAAAAATATATTAAAAATTAGATTTTTGGAAATTGGGAAAATAGGGTTGCAAAAACGTGTTGGTGTGTATCCTGGCATGTCTAAAAAATATCCTGTTAACATGTAAGTATCATCCTGTCAATAATTGTTTTGTCATCCTGTCATGTGGAGAAGAATACCCTGTCGAAATAAATTATTTTTCCCGTCACGTTATAGGTGTGATCCTGTCAAATGCAAAAAAAACAGGTGAATGATATCCCGACCGAATAAAAGACCATGATTCATAGACAGGGATGGACAAACAAGCAGAAGAGATGGTTCATGGAGCAAGCATATCAAGTGAATCACTCTATGGAGCTCAAGTGACGTTCCACAACTCGGGGGAGACCTTCACGAGTCGTGAAAAGTTGTTCTGGCTATTTTGTGAGTTGCTGAGAAATCCTATGACTCGTGAGAAACCCTTCCCGAGTCGTGAAGTTCTATTCTGACTGTTTTGTGACATTTTGAGAAGTTCCACGAATCGTGGGAGGCCCTTCACGACTCACGATTTATGTATCCTGACATGTTTAAAAACATTTCATGTCAGTATTTTAATTTAGTAACATCCTGTCA
Source organism: Persicaria tinctoria (assembly GCA_037127255.1). Taxonomy (NCBI): domain Eukaryota; kingdom Viridiplantae; phylum Streptophyta; class Magnoliopsida; order Caryophyllales; family Polygonaceae; genus Persicaria; species Persicaria tinctoria. Next base: position 62,964,068 of record JBANSL010000002.1, on the reverse strand, counting down.
AGATTTATTTTTTCATCCTGTCATGTGGATAAAAATATCCCGTCAAAGTATTTGCTTTTTCCTGTGGGGAGGTTGTTGCAAAACCAATGGTGAATGATATCTCAACCAAACAAAATACCAAGATTTCGGGTGCACTGCACGACTACGACATTTGCTTGATTGAAGTTGACTCTATTTTGTTATGTATCCTGGCATGTTTATAAAAATATCCTGTCAGTATTATAGTAGCATCCTGTCAAGATTTGTTTTGTCGTCCCGTCATGTTGATAAGAATACCTTGTCATAGTATTTGAATTTTCATGTCAGGTTGTAGGTGTGTTCCTGTCAAGTGTCAAAACCGATGGTGAATGATGTCACAACCGAACAAAAGATCATGATTCTGGGTGCACTGCACGACGACGACATTTGTTTGATTGAAGTTGGCTCCATCTTGTTATGTATCCTGAAATTTTTATAAAAATTTCCTGTCAGTATTTTATTACCACCCTATCAAGATTTGTTCTTTAATCCTGTCATGTTGATATAAATACCTTGTCATCGTATTTGTTTTTTCCAGCAAGGTTAGAGATGTTAGCATTTGCATATTCTTGTGATCAGAAACCACCCTTCATCGATCATTTCAGTAATTCAAAGTAAGAACTGCTATTTTCTGCTTTAGTGAGAAGGAAGTGATATGTCACAATCATACGAGTCGAGTCTAGTACAAAGTTCAAAATCCAAAATACTAAACCCGCGAATGTTAAGCCTAAGGTTTTCAAAGTGTTCATCGCTCTCTTCGCCTGAAAAGTAACACTTTGATAGTATCTCTTTCCGCTTCCTCTTCCATTGTTCTGCTTCATCACCGTCAAGGCCATGGCTGAGAGACATAGCTCAGGTTTAGAATGACCAAATTGATAAGTTAGCACTAAAGATAGAGTTAAAGATAGAACAAGGAGTTTGCTTACAATGCAGGTGTTCAGATAGTGTCCCGTTGGATGCATATTCGAACACCAACATCCTAGTAAACGGATATCTCTCCCGACAATAGCCCAACAACTTCCCATGCTCTCATGGTCTAATCTAGCCAAACCCACAACCTGAAATCAGACAAATGATGTTTACTCGAATCTAGTCGGATAGTTTACTTTGGTAAGAGGCATGCTCATGCTAGCAAAGCTTGACAGTTAGTCGGTTACCTCATGCTGAAAATACAGCTCGTAATAGCCACACCATTTTTCTTCTTTGATGCAAAAGGATATCACTGCAATCTCATGCCCGCCCTTTATTGTCCCCTTGTAAACCATGCTGTCCGAAGAAGACCCTAAGATGTTGCTAAAACATTTTTGCAGGCTACTTCAAGATCTTGCCTGTTGTATCACGGAACATCTTTCAACATATCCGGATCTGCTAAAAGGAAAAAGTTGTTAACTAATGACAAAAACAAGAACAACTGACCACTTTTCGGTGGAAAATGTAGCTATAAATACAGTCAAGCGATCCTTGTCCCCTGGCGATTTTTTCCAAGGGATCATAATGACAGATTTGCTACTACACCTCTGGTATGCAGTAAAGATAGTGACACAAAAGAGAGCCCCCACCATGGTTCTGGTCACTACTTCCAGAGCTAAAATCCATGTCAATTTTGAGTTGTCTCGATGCTTCGCACCATTCTCCTGTCGCTTGTGATGCGTTGAGCTACTAGGAGTTGGATGACCTTTCGTGAGAGAGGGAGGAGCTGCACCTGTAGAGTTGGAACTTTCATTATAGACTTTAACGGGTATTTTTGTATACCGTGATGGCAGCTTGAATCATACCATATTGTGAACTGGGCCGCTGTTTCACATTCTTCTCCTCGAGGCTAGGCAATTTTCTTGAAAGCTTCACTTGTGATAAGACGATAGATTAGTATATTTAAGATATGGATGATCGTTTGAATTAATGATTGGAGATGGCAGATATGCTATGTGTCGTGCCAGATAGTTTAAACACTTGAGAATGCTCTCGACAAAGTTGTAGGAGAAGTTTGCAGCTTTAAGCTGAGACGAATGACAAAAGTTAAAAAGCGTCCCATGCGGATGTAAACCTGATAATCCCACGTTAGCTGATAAGATCACAGGCTTATCATACATTTGTTAACCAAAAATGTTCGCAATGCATAGTGACAAAACAAATAAGATCACAGGTTTGTCATTTATTTCAATTTACATCTGCAACCATTGTCAAGATTACACTATGCAATATTTGAATAAGGATAGTTTGAAATCTTGGCATAAAAGCAATCAGGTTCTACTTTCTTAAGGACTGAAACTTCCTCTTTGCCAGGCCATCTGACAGTGACAAATAGACATCACTTGGACATGAATACAACACCAGTATATTGGAAGGGTTTCTACTTGCATATACATTGCAAATATGTAGTTCTATCGATTGCCAATGAATATCCAAGGTTGTTTTAGAGATAAAGAAAACTAACAAATGACAATTATAAAAATGACTCTATAAGTGGAATAGGCGCGAAATAAGCAAATACTACAAAGTTCCAAGCTTCTATACATTTATCAATTGCATTTCAAGATTGCGTATCAGAACTAAAATTTAAGCATCAAGAAGAACAAGACTGAATGCTCTTCACACAAGAGAACCGTTCAAGACCAAAGCAAATACATTAATGGATATGATGTTTTATTCTTTTCCTTACCAAAATCTCTTATCATGTGGAAACAGTTTAGGAAAGTCAACATGGGGATCCAATGCATCATCCGTGAATATACATAATGCCAAAATTCCTAGACTAAAAAATTTTCAACCGTGAATCACCACATGAAAGCACTCTATGAAGACAAGGAAATCCAGCCAAATGTTCATCATGACAGAAAGATGTGCCACCCACGTCCAATGTCCCAAGAAGTGCCAAAAGAAGAAACATTGAGAGCATGCAAGATTGCAAAATAGAGAATAGCCAAGAGACAACATAGAGCAATCAAGTAACAAACCTAGGGTTTCTCGAATTTCAATCATCAACAATTGCAATTGAAAGCAGAGAGAAGCAATTAACAGCCCATCAACAATCAACTCATACCCTAAGTCTGAGATGCACTAGCCACTACAGTAATAAACATAAGAGAATGGAGGAATCAAGTAACAAACCTAGAGGAGGTGAGCAAATGATTGATGATTTGGGGCGGAGGTGGTGGTTGGTGATTTGGGGCGGTGTTTTTGTTGGATGAGACGACGGTGTCGGCGGAATGGTGGTGGTTGGTGATTTGGGGTGAGAGGAGCAGCACGGGCGGAACACTGTCGAGAGGACCAGATGAGGATGAATCCGAGCGGGAAATTGATTAAAAAGAAGAAAGAATAGATTAAGGGCTTTACCGGTGCCAGTTGTGGTGAGCAGGCGGCGTTGGAATAGAGCAGCGCAAAGATTGCAGAGAGTGCCGAGCGAGTCTCTCCCAACGAAACGGATCCAGTGGAAACAAAGGTTTCCCGCTTTTGAAAACTCGATACCCTAAACGGAGCGGTTTAAAGTTTGGGCATCCGGTGGTGGTGTGCAGGCCAGGCGGTGGCCGGAGAGCGATGGTGGCTTGGGGCCGGAGGAGCCTCTTCTCTTCGCTCGTTGTTCTAGGAGAGAAGAGATGAGATTTTTGTTTTTCTAATATTTTTTTCACTTTTTATGTAAAAGATTTTTACACTTTTTTTTATTTTTCTTTATTATTTTTTCGTTTTTTATTTATTTCACATATATTTTCCTTTTGGGCACATTTGCAATAAAATTAGGCATTTTTGTAATAAAATTAGGCATTTTTGCAACAAAGTAAAAAACAAGGTATATTTGCAAATCCCCTATGAATTTTGGGTATTTTTTGCTATTCTTCCTTAAACTAATTGAATGAGTAGGAAGTTGAATGTGTTGTTAAATCCCTCTTTAGGGACTGCAAATACCTTGGCTAATCTCTGAACTTAAAACTATCAATTGGATTAAATCCTTCTTTAGGCACTGTTCGATTGATAAGGGTTGCTATGACTGGTTGGACTAGTAACTATATTAGGTCAGGACAAGGGCATTCATAGGAAATTTAATAGGACGAGAAGAAGTTACAAGGATCGCTTCAACCAAATAAAGTGGAAATTTGTAGGTAGAATTGCTTTTCCTAATTGTCTGAATTAAAATCATTTACTTTTGTTTGCTTCAATCCGTTTTGATAAAAGGCGGAACTTTCACACATAAAAACCCCCCAATTTGGTTACTTTGATTGGCACTTGAATCAAACTTGGATTATAATTTTCCCTGTGGATCGACCTCTTGCTTATTGTTGTACTAGCTATAGGTTTGAGTTTTCTTTGGTGGATCAACGACAGGTTTTCCCTCCGTCAATAGCCGTGAAACTTGATATGGAAAAGGCCTATGATAGGGTGGATTGGAACTTTCTCTTCCAAGTGTTAACAAAATTTGGCTTTGATCCCCGATTCATCTCTTGGATTGAAGCTTGTGTCAAAACTGTCTCTTTTTCAATCCTTGTCAATGATGGACCAACGGAGATGTTCCTTCCGAAAATGGAACTTCGACAAGGAGATCCGATCTCCCCGCACCTATTCATTCCAGGTGCTGAAATACTAGCGCGAGCTTTACAAGCTCAAAGCAATGAAACCAGAAAATCGATTGTCTTTGAAATTACTCGACAGGGAACCAAAATCCCCTTTCTAGCCTTTCCCGATGGTATAATGATATTTCCAAAAGCAAACCCAGACTCATGTAACCACATTAAAAGAAATATCAGGACAAAAGGTGAACTAAAATAAATCAGCCTTTCAAGTAACACCAGGAGTATCAGCCCAACAAAAACAAACAATCCAAAGTATCCTTCACATCACGAATTTGACGACACTTGACAAATACCTTGGATGCCCAATTATAAATGGTAAGATGAACAGAGATACTTTCAAATAAACGATTGTCAAAAGTAAAGCACAACTCACAAAGTGAAAGACAAACGGATTATCCCAACAAGGCCGATCTATGTTAATTAAATAAAATCTTGCCACGAAACCAAATTATATAATGCAGAGCTTCATGCTCCCTTCAGGAATCCACAAGGAGTTGGACCAAATCAATAGAGGATTTTTCTGGAAAAGGACCACACGTATAAACCGCTTATAGGATGGGACAAAATATTTAGCCCTAAATGTTGTCGAGGAATCAGACTTAACAAATCAAAAGACATCAATAAAGCATTGCAAATGAAACTCCTTTGGAAAATACTGGCTGAACCGGAAAACTTCTGGGTTAAAACTATAACAGAAAAATACCTCAAATTCTATTGTGCGCTGAATTTGCCATGTTTTATACTTACTTTTATATCAATTTCTTCATGCATTTCATACATTTTGGCTAGAATAGTACAGATTCTATGTAGTTTACACTTATTTGCCAAATTATGGAGTCTACACTAGTTTCTGTTTAATTTCACAGAAATCGAGGCATTTTACAACAATTCGGAAACAGGAAGAAGATCACAAAGAAGTCGATATCGACTAGATTAGGTCGATATCGAGTGGATCACATCGAGCGAAAATGTCAGAAATCGACCAGAGAATGGGAGCGAAACAGGAGAGGTCGATATCGACCACCTTTGGTCAATATCGAGTCAAGTCAGGTCGATTTCCATGCCAGAGTCTGTATCGAGTTGTCAGAAGCCGAATCCGAGAAATCAACTCGATATCGACCAACATAGGTCGATATCGACCAATCCCCATAGACGATTTCGAGTCGATTCCGAGTCCGAGTGCTGAGCTAGTTTTCTTCCACATGAAGTAAGAGATCTTCTATCAATTCAAGAGAAGAATTATCAAGTTCAAGAGAGATCTATCCACTTTAGATAGAGTTTGCTTTTAGATTTAATTATTTTATTTCCCAAGTTTCATCTTAATGTTTTAGATAGGAAAGTCTTAGATTTAGATATAGTTGTTCTTTCCTAGATTAGCGGGGAATGAGCACTATAAATAAAGCCATAGGGGCTGAGTTTTATTCATTCTATTCTAATTCCAATTACAGAGAGAGAGAGAGAGAGAGAGAGAGAGAGAGAGAGAGAGAGAGAGAGAGAGAGAGAGAGAGAGACAGAAGGTGGAGGTCGATTGAGGTTGGAGAAAGTGGGAGCGGAATTTGGCTTCGATTGTTTGTAAGCTTTCTTTGGTTTTATTTAATGCAATTTAGTTCCTTTTTGTTATTGATGAGTTTCTTGATGATGAAGAGCGAGTAGTCACTCAACTTCTAGGTTCGGGGTGAGCCCGACGATAACCATGTAAGATGATGCGGTGAAGGTACAATCTTTTGATGCGATTTGGTCTTCTATCCCTATGAGAATGATTCTTTTGCGAAAATTGAAGGTGACTGTTTTTTGTGTTATTAAAGTGAAAGTGATCTTAATGCAACTTGGATTAATTATGTAAAGAAGGGTTAGTAACAATTAGGGTTTATGCGAAAGCCTCTATCTTCCTATTTGTTAATAACGAAAGTTATATGATGAAAAGCATGATCTTTTATGCCTTTATGTGTTATTTTGCATGGTTATCGTTGTGGTGTTGAAGCCCTGATCTTGGAAGTCTTTAGTTTATTGATTTATTTCATCAGTTTCGTGTTCTGTCTTGCGAAGGTTACAAATTATGTTCTTTTGTGCACCAGTCAATTTCGGGTAGTAGGTCGATATCGAGTAAGTAGGTCGATATCGATCGGTTTGTTTCTTTTTGTTTTTGTTTCTGTATGTTTCTGTTTTGCAGTTTCTGTCGACGTAGTGGTCGATATCGAATAGATAGGTCGATATCGAGTACTCTCCTGGTCGAAATCGAGCAGAGTTTTGGGATTAAAAAGGCGGGTGCTGACACGCTTCCTCGCGGGTCAATCCTGACTACCTTCTACTACAGCGTAGGAAGTTTTGTAATTAATTTGCGGAGACCAGGGAGTCAAGTTTGGAATATATATTTCATACTTGATTTTCCTCATAACAAATTTTGGCGCTGTTGCCGGGGAAACAATCAATCGCGTCCTTTTTAGTTCCTTTTACTCTTCTTTTTTCCTTTTTAGTTTCTTTTTACTTGTTTCTTTTTGCTTTTGTTTTTCAGGTGCATGCGAAGAATTGATCGCACACCCATAGACACAATTCTCAAGCCCGAACGCTTTTTCCATCTTCAGCAAAGGCTTAGGAGGAGACTAATGTCAACATCCAACAATGAGAATTTGGGCCCGCTCACACCAGCACAGGAGATTGAGCAACTCCGCCTACGGATAGAGGAATTCACCACCAGAGAAGCAGAACACACCCGACGAGAGGCGGAATATGCACAGAATCAACAACGGTGGGAGGCAAGAGTAGATAGCGAGATTAACGCAAGAAGGGAACTTGAGGAGCGGATTGGGCATGTCCCAGCCAACGCAAAGGAGTATCTGCATCCTACTCTGGAAGTTCCAGAATCGCCGATCGTTCTTCTTGCTATTAATTTTGAAATTCGTCCTTCTTTTATTACTGAAATTAGGAGGAGTCAATTTAGGGGAAGAATCAATGAATGTCCTTTAGAGCATGTTACTACTTTTCTAGATTTATGTGAAGCAATTGCTGATGGTGCTAATCTAGAATATCTAAAACTAAAGGCTTTTCGTTGGTCCCTTGCAGGAATAGCTTCACAGTGGCTGGAAGGATTGCCAGCACAATCAATTCGAACTTGGAACGAACTACAAGACCTCTTCCTCAACAAGTTCTTTCCTCATGCAAAGACAGTTGCTCTCAGACAACAGATCACGACTTTCAGATAGAAGCCAGGGGAAACACTTGCACAGGTCTGGTAGCGCTACAAAAGGCTTCTGAAATCATGTCCTACGCATGGACATCCACCCTACGTCATCCAGGAAATCATCTTCAATAGCCTGGATGCACCTACTAAGGATAGGATTAAAAACTATACCGCATATGGGTATCTCGAGTACTCTTCACGCCATGCTTGGGAGGTGTTTGAGACGCTGGCCAACTACGACAACACATATGGGACTTCTGCGGCCTCTTCTGACGAAAGTCATGAAAGGCCTACCCCATCTATGCCATTGTATGTGCCACCAAAGGAGGTTGATCTGGATGTCAGGGACCGGTTTCACAATGATCAGGTACGTCGCCTTACCAAACATGTTAAATTCCTCTTTAAAGATAAACCTTGTTTGGAATGTGGGTCTGTGAGGCACAACACCATTGCGTGCCCACATGTCGATCAAGTACACCAAGCAGAGTCCCACGAAGAGGTAAGCTATGCGGGAGGACACTACTCAGGGCCACATTAGAATCAGAACTGGAGCTATTATCGTCAGCCCAAGCATCAGAATCCCCCACCTTACAGAACTCATGGTCACCCTGGCAGAGAAGGTAAGAAAGATGTCCTGCAGACCATTCTTGAGGAGATGCGTAGGAATCATTTAGACACCAAACAATCTATCAATTCCATCCACACTCAGCTGCATGGTGTCAACTCTAGGCTTGGGGAAATTGATATCTGGCTTCAATGGAGACTCAGATGGGTCACTTAGCTTCGTCAATCCCTAACCAATCAGGTAAGCTCTCTGGATCTTCTGAACCTAATCCTAAAACTAAATCTACATGACAGGTAGCTGCCATGAATCTAAGGAGTGGGCGACAGACACAAACGCCCGAGCAAACAACTGAGGAAGAAGGAGTTAGAGACAAGTCGATATCGACCAAACCAGTCGATATCGACTTGTCCCCACTCGATATCGACCAGACACCAGTCAATATCCACCAGGAACCCACCAATATCGACATCCTCCACTCGACATCAGCACCTCCGATGAAGAAAAAGCTGCCATTCCTGATGAAATCCTTGAAGGATCCAGCAGAGAAAAAGTTCCAGCATTTCATCAAGATGCTTCAAAGGCTCAATGTCACAATACCCTTCACAAAAGCTCTTAATGAGATATAATCCTACGTCAAGTTCCTAAAGTAGATTCTAAGCAAAAAGCAGTCAATGGTTGAGATCGCAGAGGAGTGTAGCAAGATGGACGTCATAGAGAAAATGCCAAATCCAGGTAAGTTTTCTATAACCATTTGATTTAGTCAATATAAGTTTAATGCCTTATGTGACTTAGGAGCCAGTGTGAGTATAATGCATTTATCTATCTGGTCCAAAGTTAAGATAGGTGCTCTAGAGCCTATGGATGCAAAGTTATACATGGCAAACAACACTGTGGTCATCCCTACAGGCATGGTGGACGATGTACCAGTACAAGTATGTAAGTTCTTTGTCCCTCCTGATTACTTAGTTATTGATATGGCGGAGGACCCTACTTGTGTAATCATTCTAGGAAGGCCCTTCTTGGCGACGGTGGATGCCAACATAAGCGTAAGGAAGGGAGTGCTCACTTTCAACATCAGCGATGAGGTAATTGAGTATTCCTTTAATAAAACTGAAAGGCATACAGGTCCCATGGAAGAGGTCAAGTCTATATCAACCAGGTACATCACTTGCGGGGAGCCTAAGGTAAGAAATACGACCCCCGAGGAGCTGGAAAAGAGGGATATAGAAGCACATGTGGAGGAGATCATGGCCATCCTGAACAAAGAAACAGAAGGTCCACTCGATATTGACCAAGGTAATTCGATATGGACTAACTATTTTTCGGATGCTTTGTGACAAGAGGAAAACCTGTCGTTGTTCTTGCCAAAGAATACTCAAACTTACTAACTAGTATAGCGTGCAAGCAAGAGATCGATCCACATGGAAATCTATTAAATTCAAGTCTAATTATAATTGCTAAGAGAGAAAAGGGGGAGTTTTTAGTGTGAAAAGATCTGCCTTTTAGCAAAGCGGAAGCAAACAAACAAAGGAAATTGGTTGTAGAATTCAGTGGAGAGAAATAGGTTCACCTACAATTTATCACTTCGATTGATGAATTCGATCCTTGTTTCAACCTCTAGTTCTTGTCTTTTCCTATCAATGCCCTTGTCCAGATGTTTGGTAAATTACTAGTCCTACGAGTCCTAGCAACCCTTATCTCTAAATAACCCTAACACGGTTAAGATTCAACCTAGAGATAGCATTAAGATTATGAATTAACCAAGGTACATATAATATCAAGCTACGAGTCGATATTCAACATGTATTCAACTTCCTACACATCCAATTAGTCCTACGAGTCCTAAAGGGATATGATTGCTACTTGGGTTAAGGTTCGCTACGAGGAATCTACAAAACCCTAGCAATTGAATGAATCTAATCTAACTAGTCGGCCAGGCCAGATAGAATAAAACACATTCAAGCAATTAAGCACAAGGAAGTCAAAACATTGCAATAGGAATAAGAACTAGATTAAGAAACTCACAATTCAACAATCAAAGATCCAAACTGTAGGCGAAACCTCAAGAGTTTAGTTGCTCATGCTCAACGGCGCTCTCAATAATGGGGTAAAGTGCATAAGGTGAATGAACGAAATAACTAGAAAAGCCTTAAATATTCTACAGAAATTCGGCCCAAAATAACATAATAAAACCCTAAGTAAAATCCGGAATTGACGATCAGCTACTGCACGGGCCGCGGGGCGGCCGACGATCAGCGAAGTTCCTCGTTTCTTCCTTCGAGCCGCGGGGCGGCCAGCAATGTCGCGGGGCGGCCTGCGATTCTTCCGAGCTCCCTCCTCTTCGTCTCCAGCAGCTCCTAAGTCCTTCTGTAACTCGTTTCCGCTCTTTTCAATATCATTTCACCTCCAATCTATTTTACCTGAAATAAACAATAAACTCATGTAGATTCCGCCTCTTATAACTCAACAAGTGATAATGCAAATTCAACTAAATAAATGCAATATTCACACCTAAATAATGCTAAATGCAATCTATTATGCAACACTAAATATGCTCTATCAAATTCCCCCACACTTCAACCTTTGCTTGTCCTCAAGCAATAGAATAACTCAACTTTGTAGCCCCACAGAATGGCAATTCATGTATCCACACCTCAATATTCTTTAAGTGCATGAAAACTAGCAAACACAAAAGATTAATAACATCATAGCACATAATTGGAATAATCAATGAAATCAGGCAACCATATCCATTCTAGACCTCACAGGGAATGTGTTTCACTCATGTGTTTAGGCTTACAATATAACTCTCAACTCAAACCAATAATGCACCAAGCTCATAGACATTGACCACCATATCACCAATTCTTTACCGAAATGTCATTACTTGCGGGACACAATAAAGAAGATAAAATGTGACACTTTTTTTTTTCTTTTCTTTTTTTTTTCTTTTTTTTTCTATATTTTCTTCTTTTTTTTTTCTTTTTCTTGTCTTGTTGCTTTCCTTACGCGAAGCGCAAACATGGGTGTCATGAATGGCCCCGGTCTATCAACACCTCAACTCACTAAAATGAAGTCCACTTGAACATCTTTTGACGCAAGTTGCAAACATGGGTGTCATGAATGAACCTGGTTACTCAATGATCAAGCTTCCTTTCCTAGTGGATAGTTTTCAACACCTTTTTGCGCGAATCATACCCATGGGTGTCATGCGTAGACCCGGTTACTAAGTGCATCAACCATTGCCACCTTATTCACTACATATTCACAATGTAAACAAAAGACTCAAAATATAAACATAAAGTCCGCAAGCAATCAAACATGTGCATCGGTCTTTTAAAAATAGATACTGCAGTCAACGCCAAGAGGTAGCAACACTAGGCGAGTCATTCACACAACTGAGCAAAAGAGTTCAAATAAGGCCAAACATCCTCACAGGGTCATGTCTAGAACTTCAAGATCACCCAAAAATTCAAGATTTTATGCGCTCAATTATTAACCAATCATGCCCACCAAATTGTATAGAAAACATATATCGAAGGCTTCAACAATCCAAGCACATCATGGGGCATAAATCTCAACAGAAAATATAGAGGACAAAGGCATCCACATGAGGAAATAAGACCTATTCCTAATAATGCAAAACTAAAACTTTTTTTTTTTTTAATTATGGTAGAAACTAAATATGCATACAACTAATAGAGATAAACATGCAACCTCAAAACTTAAAATGCAGTGCAAATTAGAACTAAAATATAGAGAGTTTTCAAGTCTTCTCCCCCACACTTAAACCCAACATTGTCCTCAATGTAGAAAAGAGAACAAAAACATCAAAATAAAAATAAAAAGGAAAAAGAAAAGAAACAACTAACATGCTCACTGCTGAGGTGGTGGAGGCGGCGGGTAAGGTGGAAACTGTGGATAGGCGAATCGATAGAAGTCCTCTTGCCTCTGCCATATCTGCTCCTGCATCCGTCGGATCACCGCATGGCTCTTAGAGACATCATCCAGGCGAGCGGTCAAGCCACGGACATCACGACGAATGTCTCCAACCTCCACGTACAGCTGCTGGTTGTGGTCCCATATCACATCCTGGCGCTGGGACATCTGCTGCTGGTGCTCCCACATTGCGTCCTGGCGACGCGACATCATTTGCTGGTGCTCCCACATAGTGTTCTGCTAGAGACGTAAATCGGCCATCTGCTGCTGTAGCGTGTAATCTGAACCAGCACCAGCTGTGCCAGAAGGTCCAACTCCACTGCCTCCAAAATCCGTCTCAACTCTGGGAACATCCTCAGCATCGTCCTGCTCAGCTTCAGGAGTCTGCTCCTCCTCATCATCATCCTCAGCCATCTCATCTCCCATAAAGAAGTCAGCAGCTGTAGGGCCAAAAGGGAGAGGACGGGGCAGTCTCAACTGAACACTCCCCTGATGGCCTGCCCTCCAGATCCACATCGGCGACCTGCCCTCCAGGTGGCCAGCTTTCCTCAGCTGGGCCTCATCATATAGAAAGGATCCATGCTGAGCATCATGGACGGCGCTCACGTCGATGCAGGTGCGAGCGATGAGGGTGATAAGACCCCCAAAGCTGATAGTTGCCTTGTTGCGCTTGTCCATTATGTCCTTGCAGTTCATCAAAAAGAGATCGACCCAACCCGGAACGACAGGGCTCTCCGGCGTCAGACACCATAGGAATGACATGTCCTTCAGCGAGATCTTGTTGACCTCAGCCTGTGCAAAGAAGGTGTTCGCCAACACCTTGTGAATCAGTCGGAGTGCAGGATGGCGAATACTGGAGTTGTACTAGCCCTTCTTGGCCTCAAAAGGCACCCTAGTAGATGCCATCCAGAAAGCAACAGGGCCCTCACCCTTGCAGACATCAAGCCAACCAGCAGTCGGCGCAGCAGTAACACCCAAAATCTGTGCTAATCTCTCCTTGGATAATGTAAAATCTCTCCCAAGCAACCGAAACTCAATAGCGGTACGTCCCACACTCAAGGTCGCTAAAAATTCCTTACATAAACTAGGATAAGTGGGCGCATTCTTCTCTAAAAACTTTCCTAACCCTCCATGCTCTAACAGTTGCCTAGTGCATGTATCCATCTGTAATAATCTCAACTTAGGCTCATGAAAGAACTTCGTGACAAAGAAATTCCTAGTGTTTAAACCATTCCTGATACGGGGTTAGCCGTTTGGTGGTCCGATCTTCGACAACAAGCAAGAACTAAACAAGAAACAAGAACGCAGCAAGTAAGACTTCAAGAACTCGATCAAGAATTGATCAAGAACTCAAGAAACAAAGGGACGCAGCAATACTAACAAGGAAAGACTCGAAATTGAAAACAAGAATGGAAAGACACGACCGATAAGGACTGAGTCGATCTATATAGAACAAGATAAAGACCCCAGGCCTCCTCAGAGGGTAGGAACCAATACCAATGACTATATAACCCGCCTCTACAATCCGACACAATCAAGCGGACAACTTGAAGCACCAGAAGGGGGCTTGTGGATACTAGATTCACCAAGTCTTGCGAAGTTGATGAACGGCAAAGCAAACCAAGCTAGATAGATACCAATCGATGATCAACGAGCACAGCTCTAGTTGGATCAACAAGGCACTCCATGTGTTTCACACAATTTGAGAGATCTAAATTCTATTCATAATGTTCTTATTGAATTACAATAGGAGAACTCGGAATATATAGGCCACGCAGGGCTGTTGGGCCGAGTTAGATGATAGAATAAGATAAAACTAATATCTAATGGAAATAATAAAAATAACCTTAAAGTTTCCTAAAATAACTTAAGTAAAAGAAATACTAAAAATAGGAAATAAATATAATGTTCCAAAACTTAACAAAATCCCGTCAAAACCAGCAGCAGCTCAAAGAATGTGGATTTCGGCCAAGCTATAGGACGAATCTGGAAAAACCTTCAACAGCAAAGTTGTAGATCTCTTCGTCCTCGTTCCAACAAGGTATGGCACGCCTCAATCTGATCAATATTGAATCCGTACGACCCATTTTACAGAGACGTCGAAAAGCTGTCAAACTTCTGAACGAGAGTCTAAAACGTGATTAATCCAAGCTTGCACCTTTGGAGCATCTCCCATGGTGGAGCCTTCTTCTTCCTCTTGAGAAGGACATCATCCTCATAATCTCGAATCATAGGTGTTTCCGGAGGTGTCTTTGATGATGGCTTGGATGGTCCCGCATCAATCTCCCTTTCTTGAAAAGGATTCGTCCTCGAATCCAAGGTCGCATTTGATTCCGCAAAGGCATCCACACGAGCTCCTGGATCGAATACCACATGTCCATGGAAATCTATCTCAAGAACGATTGGTGTAGAGATTGACCACTCCTCGATGGTTATTGTCTCAGCTTCATCTACAAAATCAAGAAAAGAAACTTTATTAGTGCATAATTCATATTTCATGTCATCTTCATGATGTTCTAACTTAATATGCACTTGAGCTTGGTCATTAATCCCTAAGTTTTCATCCAATGCTAGCAAGTTTTCATCCTTTTTCAAGGCTGAATTTTCAATTAACTCAATGCTAGCAATAGTAGGAGTTTCATCATCAATGATCATATTAGAAACTATGTCTTCTTCTAAGCGTGTAGGTTGACACAAATCTTTGCTTTGATTATCAGCACAAGGTATATGTTGAACATTTAAATCAATCAAAGAATCAACATGCTCATGTTCAAGGCAATCATCGTTAGAAGAAAGTAAACTAATATCTTGCTCATTATGAACATGCTCATCATGTTTATCACTAGAATTTTCAGATTCATTATCGCCTAGGTGATTAATTATGAGAGTTTTCTTATTAGGGCAATCCTTCATATAATGTCCTCTACCTTGGCATTTAAAACATACAATATCTCTAGAACGAATGGTAGAAGGGTTAGGATTACTCCCTTTAGGGCCAGTAGATACCCTAGACGATTCATGTCCATTCCAAGACGCTTCACCATTGTCGATGGGCTGTTGGGGTGTTCGGCCTTCACTACCCCCATGGGGTTGGTTTGCTTTCTCCCTTGAGCCGCCATCAAACCTCCTTTGGGGCTGCTGCACATGGCCTTGGTGCCACCTTTGGGGTTGCCCACTCGACATTCTACCACCTTGGCTCCTGTATCTAGCATTCCTTTCTACTTTCATAGCTAAATGTAAAATTTCAGTAGGCGTAGAATATGGAAAGTAATCAATTTCACGAGCTAAGGCGGGGTGCAATATTCTAAGAAACCTAGCATTTGTATCTTCATAGGACTCAACTACATTAGCTCTAGCCATGGTTTCTTGCATTGCATAAAAGGTGTCCTCAACAGTTTTGCTACCTTGCTTAAGATTTTCTAATCGTTGTCTAAGTTCGCTAGCATAATGTGGAGGAGCAAACCTACTTCTCATAAGTGCTTTTAATTGAATCCAAGAAGCAATAGGTGCATCAAGGAATCTTCTTCTTTCTTTAACTAGATTATCCCACCAAATTAAAGCGAAACTTTGAAATTCTAGGGAAGCTAGTTGCACCTTTTTATGTTCAGAGAAGTTATGACAAATCCATATTCGATCCATTTTAATTTCCCAATCAATGTAAGCATCTGGATCGTTGGTACCATAAAATTGAGGGATATTTACCTTTACCATACCTATGCCATCTTGCACAGGCTCTCTAGGTGCTCGATAGTGGTATCGACCTTCTCTATCATTTCGTCTAGGACGCTGCTCCCAATGATCATCCTCTTGGAAGTAGTCGTCGTCCTCTGAGAAGTAGTACTCATCTTGTTGCCATCGTCCTTTCCCTCGTCCCTGCATATTAGCAAACGCATTATTCCTACCATGTCTCTCCCTTTGTGGAGAGATGTTCTTATCAAATAAAGTTTTAGCTAAATGAGGATTAGGATTAGGATTAGGATTATGTACTTCCCTTTCATCATGATGCGCTTCAGTACGCCGGGGATTACCTTGCCCAGCCATGTTGTTAGATCCGGATGGCCGAGCCTCTAATGCCGCCAATCCTTTATTTATCTTAGCTAAGGTCTCCATCATGGTGTTGAACATGGTGACCTGATTAGACATATCAAATAAAACAAACAAAGAACTAAGTAAAAGTTAGAAAAATATAAACAGCTCACAATTGTGTTTCGCTCACACTCCCTCTCTGATTGATATATCACGCTTGCTAGGGCAATCCGCTTTGGGCAAATCAACTACCAAGCAAAGAACAAAGCAATCAAAGTATATGAATCAAGAGAATGAATGAAACAACACACAAGAGTACTCAACAAGGGGCTGTAGTACTCGACAAACTCAAGAGAGAACTCGACAGGGGTCAAGATCACTCGACTCAAACAAACACAACTCGATAACAGCAATAATCAATTCGATCCAAGCAACAATCAGCAAGAATCAACTCGAAACAAGAACGCAGCAAGTAAGACTTCAAGAACTCGATCAAGAATTGATCAAGAACTCAAGAAACAAAGGGACGCAGCAATACTAACAAGGAAAGACTCGAAATTGAAAACAAGAATGGAAAGACACGACCGATAAGGACTGAGTCGATCTATATAGAACAAGATAAAGACCCCAAGCCTCCTCAGAGGGTAGGAACCAATACCAATGACTATATAACCCGCCTCTACAATCCGACACAATCAAGCGGACAACTTGAAGCACCAGAAGGGGGCTTGTGGATACTAGATTCACCAAGTCTTGCGAAGTTGATGAACGGCAAAGCAAACCAAGCTAGATAGATACCAATCGATGATCAACGAGCACAACTCTAGTTGGATCAACAAGGCACTCCATGTGTTTCACACAATTTGAGAGATCTAAATTCTATTCATAATGTTCTTATTGAATTACAATAGGAGAACTCGGAATATATAGGCCACGCAGGGCTGTTGGGCCGAGTTAGATGATAGAATAAGATAAAACTAACATCTAATGGAAATAATAAAAATAACCTTAAAGTTTCCTAAAATAACTTAAGTAAAAGAAATACTAAAAATAGGAAATAAATATAATGTTCCAAAACTTAACAAAATCCCGTCAAAACCAGCAGCAGCTCAAGGAATGTGGATTTCGGCCAAGCTATAGGACGAATCTGGAAAAACCTTCAACAGCAAAGTTGTAGATCTCTTCGTCCTCGTTCCAACAAGGTATGGCACGCCTCTATCCGATCAATATTGAATCCGTACGACCCATTTTACAGAGACGTCGAAAAGCTGTCAAACTTCTGAACGAGAGTCTAAAACGTGATTAATCCAAGCTTGCACCTTTGGAGCATCTCCCATGGTGGAGCCTTCTTCTTCCTCTTGAGAAGGACATCATCCGCATAATCTCGAATCATAGGTGTTTCTGGAGGTGTCTTTGATGATGGCTTGGATGGTCCCGCATCAATTCCATTTCTCTTTTTGACTTCTACTCATTCCGTGAGGTCTCGACATGATGAATCGGAGCTAAAAATTTACACAAAAGAAATGGAAATCCAGAAAAAAACTCACGGAATTTGGCTTCTGCAGAGGCCGCGGGGCAGCCAAGGGAGGCGACGGGGCGTCCGGCGATAGAGGTGGCCGCGGGGCGGCTCGGCTGGTGACGGGGCGGCCGACGATTTTCTGGATCTGAACTCCCCGACGTCGGATCTGCTCTCCGACGTTCTAAACCTTCCTTCTCCGGTGTGGATCCGAAAGAAAACTTGGAGATTTAGTAGGAGAAAGCCGGTTTCTGTGTAGATCTAGAAGAGAGAGGTGGTGGGATGGAGTTTTTGTAGAAGGGGATGGAAATAATGGGAAAGAGGGTGATTTTGGTGAAAGAAGGAAGCTTGGAGGAGGGGTTTTAATGGAGTTTCTAAGAGGGAGCTTGAAGGAGGAAGAAGATAGAGGATAGAAGAGGATGGCGGCTGATGGTGATAGAATGGGGAGAAAAAGAAAGGATAGGGTTTATTTTTGGTAGAAAGTGGGGGCCCACATGGGCCCCTAAAAACTTTTCCATCCGGATGGGGCCGCGGGGCGGCCAGGGTGGGCGACGGGGCGGCCGACGATTCTGCGAAGGATTTCGCTGAGCGCCTTGGCCGCGGAGCGGCTCTAGCTGGCGACGGGGCGGCTCGTCCTTTTTCGCCCATTTCCTTTTTCTTTTCCTTCCTGCACTGTTAGTCCTCCATACCACAAACCAAAAATAAAAGAAAAGAAAAACTTAATGCAAAAAGAAAATACCTAAACTATTACCTTGGGTTGCCTCCCAAGCAGCGCCTTTATTTAACGTCGTTGGCTCGACGTTATGACACCCTATTGATCCTCAACATTTGGTTCAGTGAGAACCAACTCATCCCCTTCCTGTTTGACAAAATTCTCATAATAGGGTTTAACTCGATGACCATTTACCTTGAAGATGTCTCCATTCCTCTCATTTAGTAGCTCAACTGCACCATGAGAAAAGACATTAGTAATCACATATGGTCCTGCCCATCTAGAACGAAGCTTACCTGGGAAGAGTTGTAGGCGCGATTGAAATAGAAGGACCTTTTCCCCAACTTTGAGGTACTTTTGCAAGATATGTTTATCGTGCCATGCCTTAGTCTTCTCCTTGTAGGTGACGGAGTTATCATAGGCATCCAATCTCAACTCTTCCAACTCCTGCAGCTGTAGTTTTCTGAACTCCCCAACTTCATCAATCTGCATGTTGCACTGCTTCACCGCCCAATATGCTTTATGTTCGAGCTCGAAAGGAAGATCGCAAGCCTTTCCATAGACCAATCTAAACGGAGACATCCCAATGGGAGTCTTGTAAGCCGTTCGATAAGCCCATAGAGCATCATCGAGTCTGACACTTCAGTCCTTCCTGTTTGGGGCAACAGTCTTCTCCAAGATAGAATTTATCTCGCGATTAGACACCTCAGCTTGCCCATTTGTCTGGGGGTGGTATGCAGTAGATACCCTCTGAGTCACATGATATTTCTTTAAGAGCGCACTCACTGTCTTGTTGCAGAAATGGGTCCCTTTATCACTGATTAGCGCTTTTGGAACTCCAAATCTAGAGAATAGCTCCTTGAGAAAACCTGCAACTACTTTCGAATCATCAGTTCTGGTGGCCTTCGCCTCCACCCACTTGGAGACGTAGTCCACCGCAAGCAAAATATATAGGTTCCCAAATGAGTTAGGGAATGGTCCGATGAAGTCAATGCCCCAAACATCAAAAATCTCACAAAATATCATGCGAGTTTGTGGCATCTCATTCCTCTTAGAAAGATTCCCAACTCTCTGACAACGATCGCAGGATTTGCAAAAAGCATAAGAATCACGAAATATATGTGGCCAAAAGAATCCTGCATCCAGCACCTTCCTAGCTGTCTTTTGTGGTCCAAAGTGTCCACCACATTCATGGGAATGACAAAAATTTAGGACAGATTGTACCTCATCGTCGGGAAGACACCGACGTATCACCTGATCTGCGCAATGCTTCCATAGATAGGGGTCATCCCAAACGTAGAAGCGAGCATCGTGGCGTATCTTGTCCTTTTGAGCCTTTGAAAAGTTGGGTGGAAACTCTTCTGACACTAGAAAGTTGACTAAGTTAGCAAACCATGGACGTGGAAGGGAACTTACCTTGAGGAGTTGTTCAAAGTCGGAATCTGCAGGGGCTGCGGGGCGGCCAGGGCTAGCCGCGGGGCGGCCGGGGCTAGCCGCGGGGCGGCCGGCGATTGTGAAGGAACTTTTCGCCGAGGAGTCGGCCGCGGGGCGGCCTGGGGTGGCCGCGGGGCGGCTGGCGATTGCGAAGACCTGTAAAAGCTCTTCGTCAGGAAAGCTCCCCAATATGCCTTCTTGTCCATTCTCCTCCTGCACAATACGACTTAGATGGTCAGCGACTAGATTCTCAGCACCCTTTTTGTCCCTGATTTCAATGTCGAACTCGCTTAAAAGCAAGATCCATCGAATCAGTCTTGGTTTAGCCTCTTTCTTCGTCAAAAGGTAACGAAGTGCTGCATGATCAGTATACACAATAACTTTGGTACCAAGTAAATAAGATCTAAATTTCTAAAGTGCAAAAACTATAGCAAGGAGTTCCTTTTCTGTGGTTGAGTAGTTCCTTTGAGCTCCATTCAGAGTCATAGATGCATAGTATATGACATGAGAGCTTCTCCCTTCTTTTTGCCCAAGCACAACTCCCACAGCATAGTCACTAGCGTCACACATCAATTCGAACGGCTGAGACCAATTTGGTGCTTGTATGATTGGTGCACTAGTAAGACAAGTCTTTAACTCATCAAACGTCGTCCTACACTTCTCATCAAAAGCAAAGGTGATCTCCTTCTTCAGCAGTTCGCACAAGGGTGAGGTGATCTTTGAAAAGTCCTTAATGAACCTGCGGTAGAATCCTGCATGGCCTAAAAAGGAACGAACTTCACGCACATTAGTAGGATAAGGCAATGATTGAATGATGTCAATCTTTGCCTGATGCGGGACCATCTTCTACAGCTCCAGACACACCCATCATTCTTGGAGAAGGACCAATGACTCGAGCTAGAGCAAAGAAGCTTCAGAGAGACTCATTCCTATTCGTCACTCACACTTTGTTCTCGAGCAAGGTTCAACTCCCCGAGCCTACATTGAAGACATACATGTGCATTGGAGCACAAATAGAGGCCGAGCCACCTTAGAAATGCTTAGGCCGAAATATTCTAAGTGTTGGAAACCCTTTTCAGCTTAAGTGTTCTATTGGGCTGAATTGGGCTTTTTTAGTCATTCTTTTTAGAGACCTTATTTATTTTTGTTCTTAGATTTATTTTAAAGCCCATTAGAAAGTAGATCTATCTATTTCTATCTAGTTAGGCCGGCCAACAGGCCTTAGTTCCCTATATATTTCGATTTCAGCCTTGTAGAACAATTGGAACATTCATAATACAAGTTATTCTTCTCAAAACGTGTGAAACACTTTAGAGAGAGAGATCAGACCGAATAGAGCTGTGCTCTTCGTGATCTCAACCGATTGATAATCTCAGCTTGGTTTGCTTTGTGTTCGTCAACTTCGCAAGACTTGGTGATCCTAGTATTCACAAGCCCCCTTCTGGTGCTTCAAGTTGTCCGCTTGATTGTGTCGGATTGTAGAGGCGGGTTGTGTAGGCATTGGTATTGGTTCCTACCCTCTGAGGAGGCCTGGGGTCTTTATCTTGTGCTACATAGATCGACTCAGTCCTTATCAGGTCGTGTCTTTCCATTCTTGCATTCATTTTCGAGTCTTTATCTATCTTTATCGAGTCTTTGTCATTCTTGTTTAGTGTCGACATCAAGAATCCTTGTTCTTGGTGAATCTTGATGCGTCTTTATTGATTCTTGGCTGTTCTTGATTGATCTTGATCGAGTTCTTGCTTTTCTTGTTCAGTTCTTGCTTGTTGTCGAAGATCGGACCAACCTACGGCTAACCCCGTATCAAATTGGCATCAGAGCTTTGGTTTCCGATATCAAGATTGAGTCTTTTTCTTTTCTAAACACAAAAACCACAAAAAAAAAGAGTCCTTTTCTTGTTTTGGTCTTTTACTTCTTGTTTCTTTATTTGATTATTGCACTAATCTTGAGTTTGTGATTGTTTGTGGTTGCATAGCCTAAACACAAAGCCTAGCCGAGACCAGTGGAGTCGACCAAGCCGTGTGCACAGCCCTTGTGTTCACCCTAGAGCCGACGACAATCTTTGTCCCCATAAGTCTAGCTTGGCCGAAAATCAGCCTCCACACAAAGACAAACCCTAGTTTGTTTATCTTTTCTATCCTTTGTTCTATCTTTGGGAATTTTGATATATCTTTTATCTAAATCCTATTTATCTATTGCTTTTATCATAAATCTGATTTTTGGTAGATATAATTCCTATTTATCTATCATTTATCTTTAAAGCTATAGATAGATCCACTTACCAAAGATAGCAAAAGCCTCATCTATATAAATCTATCAATAGGGCTGAAATTTTATCTTTTATCACCATCTATACCAGATTTTCGAGTCCTGTACATTAATTTGAGTCTTTTCTTGCATTAGTTTCATATTTAAAAAAAAAAAAAAAAAAAAATCAGTTTCGAAAATCACATTAAAGCTTGGACCTAGGAGGATAAAATTCACTAGGGGTAAGAGTAAGTCAAAAAAAAAAAAAAGAGGAAAGTGTTTGTTGATCTAGTGCAAGAAACCTCACAAAGGACAATTGGTGAACCCCTTCTTATCAGCCCTAGTCGACATACCCTATCCCAAACACATACACCTCCACAAAATTGAAACCCTACCCTGCAACTACAACGTCATAACTTAAAGGTTTTCAATCAAAAGAGGTAAATTTCCAAGTTTTCTTTTATTTCTCTTTCTTTTTTTCTTTGTGTCGAGTACATAACAGCTTGTGTCGAGTGATCACAGTCCTTACTGAGTTCACTTTTGTGTGTGTCGAGTGCATTAGACCCTTGTCGAGTGCACCTTAGTTTGTGTCGAGTGATTCCTTGCAATTTCCCATCTGTTTTGCTTGGATCTAAGTTTGTTGCTTACATCGAGTTCTCTACAGCCCTTGTTGAGTACTCTCCTGCATTGTTTCATTCATTACATACCTTGATTGCCTTGTTTTTGCTTGGTAGTTGATTTGCCCAAAGCGGATTGCCCTAGCAAGCGTGATATATCAATCTGAGAGGGAGTGTGAGCGAAACACAATTGTGAGCTGTTTTATAAGTTTTTACTAACCTTAACTTAGTTCTGTGTTGCTTTGTCTTTGTTATCATGTCTAACAATCAGGGAAACAATGGTGTTAACAACCCCAACAATGAGGGTAACTCGAGTGCTACTGTGACACCCGAGCAATTCAACAACCTCACCAACACCTTGACGGCCATTCTAGATCGATTGACAGCCTTAGAAGCTAGGCCGAGTGGCTCTAACACGGTGGGTGGTCAGGGAAATCCAAGGCGTGACGAGACGCCTAATGATGAAAGAGAGGTCATAAATCCTATCCCTAATCCTAATCCTCATGTCAATTTAGAAAATCCTTTATTCAATGAAAACAACTCTCCACGAGGTGGGAGAAATGATCGGAATAATGGGTTTGTTAATGTGCAAGGTCAAGGACAAGGAAGGGGAAGAGGTCGAGGCTTCCAGGAGCACTTCTACTACTCGGAGCAAGATGATGACTTCCAAGAAGAGGAGTATTGGGAGCAGCGTCCGAGACGGAATCAAAGAGGAAATCAGAACCGACCACCTAGATACAATGACGAGGACGGCATAGGTAAGGTCAAGGTAAAGATTCCTCCTTTTGAAGGTAAAACTGATCCGGATGTTTATATTGATTGGGAAACTAAAATGGATCAGATTTGGAGTTGTCATAATTTCTCTAATGCTAAAAAGGTGCAATTAGCTACTTTAGAGTTCACAGGCTTTGCTTTAATTTGGTGGGATAACTTAGTTAAAGAAAGGAGAAGAGCTCTTGATGCACCTATCGCTTCTTGGGAACAACTTAAGGCATTAATGAGAAATCGATTTGTACCTCAACATTATGCTAGAGAGCTTAGGCAAAGATTAGAAAATCTTAAGCAAGGAAATAAAACTGTTGAGGAAACATTTAATCTTATGCAAGAAACTATGGCTCGAGCTAATGTGAATGAACCTTATGAAGATACCAATGCTAGATATCTTAGGATATTGCATCCCGCTTTAGCTCATGAGATTGATTATTTTCCCTATACTACTCCTACTGATTTGTTACATTTAGCAATTAAAGTAGAAAAGGGACAACGTTACAAGAGCCAAGGAAAAATGTCGAGTGGCCAACAGCCCCAATGGCGCCAACCTCGGCCAAATCAGTCCCAATGGCGTGGTGAGGGTGGTTCACGAGATCGACCATGCCAGCCCCAAGGGAGAGGAGATAGCCGAGCACCTCAACAGCCCCTCGACAAAGGAAAGGGTCCATGGAATGGACGTGAATCGTCTGGGACATCTACTGGTCCCAAAGGGAGTAATCCTAATCCTTCTACTACTCGTTCTAGAGATATCGTATGCTTTAAATGCCAAGGTAGAGGACATTATATGAAGGATTGCCCTAATAAGAAAACGCTCATGGTTAATCAATTTGGAGAATATGAATCTGAAAATTCTTGTGATGAACCGGATGAGCATGCTAATGACAATGATCAGAACTTAAACCTTGTTTGTTATGAAAATGATGATAATGAGGTTGAATATGAACATGGAGAATCTTTGATTGTTAGGAGAGTTTTAAGTGTTGTTCCTACACCATGTGAAGATAATCAAAGGGAAAACTTGTTTCATACTCGTTGTCTAGTTAAAGGAAAGGTTGTAAATGTGATCATTGATGGAGGTAGTTGCTGTAATTTAGCTAGTCAAGAAATGGTTGACAAATTACATTTACCTACTGTCCAACACCCCCGACCTTACAAATTGCATTGGATGAATGATTGTGGTTTATTAAGAGTTCATAGAAAAGTTAAAGTGCAAATTAAACTAGGACATTATGAAGATGATGTTTTATGTGATATTGTGCCTATGCAAGCTTGTCACATTCTTTTAGGCCGTCCTTGGCAATTTGATCGTAAGGTCCAACATGATGGTCATTCTAACCGATATGCCTTTACATTTAAGGGGAAAAACGTTGTTCTCAAACCCATGACGCCAACACAAGTGGCTGACGAGATTGAGAAGCGCAAGGTAAGTAAAGGTGAGTTAGATCAGGAGGCTCAGTCGAGCCAAGTGGATCCTCAAACTCGGCCTAAAGGTGTACTAATGGCTTCCAAGAGTACATTTTTAGACGAATTTGCGGATGGAGAAACCACCCTTATGCATCTCATTAAGAGCTTGAATATGTTGAGTGAAGAGCTTAAAGCTTCTCTTCCAACCAATATACTCGCTGTACTTGAGGAGTATAAAGATGTGTTTCCCGATGACATACCACCAGGTCTACCCCCTATTCGTGGAATTGAGCATCAAAATGATCTTATTCCAGGGGCTGCATTGCCTAATCGACCTGCGTATCGTATGAATCCCACTGAGACCCAAGAGGTCCAAACCCAAGTCCAGGAACTGTTGAACAAGGGTTATATTCGAACTAGCTTAAGTCCGTGTGCTGTGCCTGTGTTATTAGTCCCTAAGAAAGATGGATCATGGAGAATGTGTGTAGATTGTAGGGCTATTAATAACATTACTATCAAATATCGTCACCCTATTCCTAGATTAGATGATATGCTAGATGAGTTACATGGAGCTTCTATATTTTCTAAAATTGATCTTAGAAGTGGCTATCATCAAATTAGAATGAAAGAAGGTGATGAATGGAAAACAACCTTTAAGACTAAGCTTGGGTTATATGAGTGGTTGGTTATGCCTTTTGGTTTAACTAATGCTCCTAGCACTTTTATGCGTTTAATGAATCATGTGCTTCGAGATTTCATTGGAAGATTTGTTGTTGTTTATTTTGATGATATTCTGATTTATAGCAAATCTCTTAATGAACATGAATCACATCTTAGAGAAGTGCTTAAAACGCTGAGAATTGAACGCTTGTATGCTAATTTAAAGAAGTGTGAATTATGTCATGAACAAGTGTCTTTTCTTGGATTTGTAGTGAGTTCGAAAGGACTGCGTGTCGATGAGGCTAAGATCAAGGCGATCCAGGAGTGGCCAACACCCACCAACATCGGCCATGTACACAGCTTCCAAGGATTGGCGAGCTTCTATCGTCGATTTGTTCGAGATTTCAGCACCATCTCGGCACCCCTCACTGAGCTCACGAAAAAGCGGAGTGAATTCACATGGGGAGCAGCTCAGGAGGAAGCATTCAACACCCTTAAGGACAAGCTCACTCACGCACCTCTATTAGCTTTGCCGGACTTTACTCAGCCCTTTGAAGTAGAGTGTGATGCTAGCGGAGTTGGAATTGGTGGAGTCCTTATGCAGGGAGGTAAGCCTATTGCTTTCTTTTCTGAGAAGTTGAAAGGTGCTTGTCTTAATTACTCTACCTATGATAAGGAATTGTATGCATTGTTTAGAGTACTTAAGACATGGTCTCACTATCTATGGCCTAGCGAGTTTATTCTTAGGACTGATCATGATTCTTTAAAACACTTTAAAAGCCAAGATAAACTTGATAGGAGACATGGACGATGGATGGAATTCATTGAAACATTTCCTTATGTGATTAAATATAAGAAAGGCAAAGACAATGTGGTTGCAGATGCATTATCTAGGAGACATGCTCTAATAGCTGATTTCGATTCTCATGCTTTAGCTAGAAGACGTGTGCTTTTAACCACTTTGGATTCTAGAGTCTTAGGTTTTGTTTACATAAAGGAATTGTATGAATCTGATTTGGATTTTGAAGATCATTTTCGAAAATGCTTAGAAAAAGGTCCTAATGACAGCTTTTATATACATGAAGGATTCTTATTTCGAAAAGATCAAGTGTGCATTCCTAGATGTTCTCTACGATTATTACTTGTTAGTGAAGCCCATAGTGGTGGATTAATGGGACATTTTGGTAGAGATAAGACATATAACACACTGAAATCACACTTCTATTGGCCACATATGCTTAGGGATGTAGAACATTGCCTTAAGAGATGCATAGATTGCATTAAAGCCAAAGCTAAGCTTATGCCCCATGGCCTTTATACACCACTACCAACCCCATCAGCCCCTTGGGAAGACATATCCATGGATTTCATAGTTGGGTTGCCTAGAACTAAGAAGGGGAGAGATTCTATATTTGTGGTAGTGGATAGGTTCTCTAAAATGGCTCATTTCATTGCATGCCACAAAATTGACGATGCTACCAATGTTGCTAATCTATTCTTTAGAGAAGTAGTTAGGTTGCATGGTGTGCCTAAAACTATTGTTAGTGATAGGGATGTGAAATTCTTAAGTCATTTTTGGCGTACTTTATGGAATAAATTGGGAACTAGATTGCTATTCTCTACTTCTAGCCACCCCCAAACTGATGGCCAAACTGAGGTGACTAATAGAACACTTGGAACACTCCTTAGAGCCATTATTAGGAAGAATTTGAAACTTTGGGAAGAAGCCTTACCTCATGTGGAATTTGCATATAACCGAACCATACATTCAGCTACTAAAATCAGTCCATTTGAATGTGTGTATGGTGTTAATCCACTAACCCCTTTTGATCTTACTCCATATCCTATGAGAGATAAAGAATCATTTGAGGCAGGTAAGCATGTCGAGTTCATCAAGGAGCTGCATGAACGAACTCGAGAGAAGCTGAAGCTAAAGGCTGAATACAATGCTAACAAGGCCAACAGAGGACGTCGCTTGGTCACTTTTCAGCCTGGAGATCTTGTATGGGTGCACTTAAGGAAGGAGCGGTTTCCAGAAGCCCGGAAGAACAAGCTGTCGCCGCGTGGTGATGGACCATTTCGGATCAAGAAGAGAGTGGGCGACAATGCCTACCAATTGGAGCTTCCTGGAGACATGGGCGTGAGCGCTACATTCAACGTCGCCGATCTAATCCCTTACTTCGCTGTGGATGAGGACTTGGATTCG
The DNA here is from genome assembly GCA_037127255.1 of Persicaria tinctoria. NCBI lineage: Eukaryota > Viridiplantae > Streptophyta > Magnoliopsida > Caryophyllales > Polygonaceae > Persicaria > Persicaria tinctoria. The sequence continues at coordinate 62,936,213 of JBANSL010000002.1, read as the reverse complement.
TAGGCGAATCCTTTTCAAGAAGGGGAGGTTGATGCGGGACCATCTTCTACAGCTCCAGACACACCCATCATTCTTGGAGAAGGACCAATGACTCGAGCTAGAGCAAAGAAGCTTCAGAGAGACTCATTCCTATTCGTCACTCACACTTTGTTCTCGAGCAAGGTTCAACTCCCCGAGCCTACATTGAAGACATACATGTGCATTGGAGCACAAATAGAGGCCGAGCCACCTTAGAAATGCTTAGGCCGAAATATTCTAAGTGTTGGAAACCCTTTTCAGCTTAAGTGTTTTATTGGGCTGAATTGGGCTTTTTTAGTCATTCTTTTTAGAGACCTTATTTATTTTTGTTCTTAGATTTATTTTAAAGCCCATTAGAAAGTAGATCTATCTATTTCTATCTAGTTAGGCCGGCCAACAGGCCTTAGTTCCCTATATATTTCGATTTCAGCCTTGTAGAACAATTGGAACATTCATAATACAAGTTATTCTTCTCAAAACGTGTGAAACACTTTAGAGAGAGAGATCAGACCGAATAGAGCTGTGCTCTTCGTGATCTCAACCGATTGATAATCTCAGCTTGGTTTGCTTTGTGTTCGTCAACTTCGCAAGACTTGGTGATCCTAGTATTCACAAGCCCCCTTCTGGTGCTTCAAGTTGTCCGCTTGATTGTGTCGGATTGTAGAGGCGGGTTGTGTAGGCATTGGTATTGGTTCCTACCCTCTGAGGAGGCCTGGGGTCTTTATCTTGTGCTACATAGATCGACTCAGTCCTTATCAGGTCGTGTCTTTCCATTCTTGCATTCATTTTCGAGTCTTTATCTATCTTTATCGAGTCTTTGTCATTCTTGTTTAGTGTCGACATCAAGAATCCTTGTTCTCGGTGAATCTTGCTGCGTCTTTATTGATTCTTGGCTGTTCTTGATTGATCTTGATCGAGTTCTTGCTTTTCTTGTTCAGTTCTTGCTTGTTGTCGAAGATCGGACCAACCTACGGCTAACCCCGTATCATTGCCTTATCAACCTCAATCCCTTTATGGGAGACAATGTGACCCAAAACAATGCCTTCCTCAACCATAAAGTGACACTTTTCTGAATTGAGCAATAAGTTAGTGTCAACACATCTTCTAAGCACAAGCGCCAAATGGTTGAGGCAAGCATCAAAACTATCACCATGGACTGTAAAATCATCCATAAAAACCTCAATAAATTGCTCTATATACTTAGAGAAGATACTTACCATACACCGTTGGAATGTCCCAGGAGCGTTGCATAAGCCAAAAGGCATTCTGCGATATGCAAAAGTGCCAAACGGACAGGTGAATGTTGTCTTCTCTTGATCCTCTGGTGCGATGGCTATCTGAAAGTACCCTGAATATCCATCTAAAAAGCAGTAATATGGACGACCAGCAAGTCTTTCAAGCATTTGATTAATGAAAGGTAAGGGAAAGTGATCTTTTCGAGTTACCGCATTCAGCTTACGGTAATCGATGCAAACTCTCCAGCCTGATTGGACTCTGGTAGGGACGAACTCACCTTCTTGATTCTCAACCACTGTAATGCCTCCCTTCTTTAGTACTACCTGCGTTGGACTAACCCATTGACTATCAAAGATGGGATAGATCATACCTGCCTGAAGGAGTTTGAGCACCTCCTTCTTCACTACATCCATCATAGGTGGGTTGAGTCTCCGTTGAGGTTGCCTTGACGGTTTGGCTCCCTCTTCTAATAAGATCCGGTGCATGCAAGTAGCTGGGCTGATTCCCTTGATATCCGATATGGTCCATCCCAGAGTTGTTTTATGCTCTTTGAGCACTCCTACCAACCTATCTTCTTGCTCTTTGGTAAGCTTGTTAGAGATGATGACAGGCAAGGTGTCACCCTCTCCCAAAAATGCATATTTGAGATGCTCAGGGAGAGGCTTTAGCTCAACTTCAGGTGCCTGCACGATAGAAGGTAAGAGCTTGTCATTTGGAATGGTTAATGCCATAAAGGTTTCTTCTTGCGATTTGGAAGGCAGGGAAGACAAGTCTCTTATGGTATCCTGCAGGGCAGTAGTCAAAGCATAATTCAAGGAGAACTCCTCAATAGGAGTTTCTAAAGCTACCTGCAGGTCATCTACACAACTCATGTCAAAGGTATCCTGCATACAAGTATCAATGGTATCCATAAAGCATAAGGAATGATCATCAGAAGGGAATTTCATAGCATCATATATATTGTATTCAACCTTCTCACCATCAAATTCCATAGTCAAAGAACCGGAATACACATCAATTTTCGTTCTAGCAATCTTTAAAAAGGGCCTTCCCAGCAAAATAGGAGCCTCTTGGTTACCATGCTCCATATCCAAAACAAAGAAATCAGCGGGAAAGATCAAATTGTCAACCATAACTAAAACATCCTCAACTATGCCTCTAGGAAAAGCATTTGATCGATCCGCTAGTTGGATCACCACTCTAGTCTCATGCAAAGTCCCAAACCCAATGATTCATATAGAGAATAAGGTAAAACATTAATAGATGCACCCAAGTCCAACAAAGCTTTATCAAACTTAGTTTCACCTATCACACATGGAATTGTAAACATGCCAGGGTCGTTACATTTCTTAGGCAGACGCTTTTGAAACACAGCAGAAACATGTTCGCTTACCTTAATTTTCTGCTTCCCTTTCAACTTTTGATTCCTCTTTATCGTGCAAAGTTCCTTGAGAAATTTGGCATAACGAGGAATACTTTTAATCAGATTGAGTAAAGGGATGTTTACCTCGCACTTACTGAATGTCTCAAAGATCTCTTTGTCATTGTCTGGTCTTTTTGTGTCTCTGAGTGCTTCAGGAAAGGGAGGAACGGGTTTAAAGGAATTAAGAGGAGGAAAATCAGGTCGAACATACCCGTCAGATGAGGTATTGGAGGGGCCGCGGGGCGGCTCAGCTTGGCCGCGGGGCAGCTGGCGATTTTCTGCGTCGCCAGAATCGCCTTGGCCGCGGGGCGGCTCAGCTTGGTCGCGGGGCGGCTGGCGATTTTCCGCGTCGCCAGAATCGATTTGGCCGCGGGGCGGCTGGCGATTTCGAACCTCTTCTTCTTCGTCGTTCGCACCCGTTTCAAAATATTCTATGTTAGTATCATTATGGGGAGTGGTAATCAGCTCCTTACCACTTCTTAGCGTCACAACGCTGACGTTCTCCTTGGGATTCACCACCGTCTGAGATGGTAGCTGGTTTGAGTCCTTCGCCTGGAGTTCACTCAGCGATTTAGCCAATTGGCTCAGTTGCTTCTCCAAATTCTTTTGGTGCTCAGCTTGACCCAAGACGATCTTTGTGAGAGCTTTGAGAGGATCCTCATTGGATTGATCATTAGTTGGTGGAGGTCCTCTTTGTCTTTGATCAAATTGTTGCTGAGGTCTGAAATTGGGTCCTCCTTGTGGATTGAAAGGGGCTTGGTTATTACCATAGCCATACCCCTGGTAACCTGCATTATAGTTGTTATTATATTGATTGGGATTAGCATAGTTACCATACCCGGGTCGCTGAGGAACAAAGTTCCCCATGGCATTCAGCTCTACTTGTGGCTCCTGTAGCATTGGACAAGTGTCCGTCGGGTGATAAGGATCAGCGCAAATGCCACATGCCTTAAGTTGTTGTGGGGTTCCTTGTAGCATGAACCTTTTCATCATATCTTTCAATTCAGCCACATCGCTATGTAAAGCGGAAGTTGAGGAGTCAACAACGAGTACCCCTCTAGCATGAAGTCCCTTGCTGAATTGCCTAGAGCCATCAGCCAACTCTGTAAACACCTCCCAAGCAGCATTGGGTGTTTTGTTCAAGATGCTGCCTCCACAGGCAGAGTTCACCGTCTTGCGCTCCTCGTCAAGCAATCCATTGAATAGAAAGAGCACTAAATCCTTCTTTGAAAAATCATGGTGGGGGCAACTAGAGCAAAGCTTCTTGAAGCGCTCAAAGTACTCGTAGAGTGTCTCTGTAGCTTTCTGGTCAATGCTGCTGATGTCCTTTTTCAGACTGTTCAATTTGGTTGCAGGAAAGTACTTTTCCAGAAAGAGACGCTTCAACTGTATCCATGTTGTTGCACTACCTGGTGGCAAGTAGTAGAACCACTCATTAGCATCGCCCCTAAGCGAAAAGGGGAATGCCCTCACTTGATTTGCTCCTCTGTGACGTTGCCTGGTTTCATTCCTACCACGACAGTATGGAACTCAGATAAGTGCTTGTGGGGGTCCTCACCACTCAACCCATGGAATTTGGGTAAGAGATGAACCACCCCAGACTTTAGCTCAAAATTGTTGCCATCAGCAAGTTCAGGAAACTCGATAGCCAATGGTTGTTGGGCTAAGTTTGGTGTAGTGAGCTCCTTCAGCGTTCGATTATCCTCGTTACCAGCCATCTCCATACTCTCTTCTTCTCCTTGATCGAAAGGTAACTCACGAAAGTGATCACGAGCTTCTCGCCTCAATCTAGAGAGAGTCCTCTCAATCTCTGGATCTAAAGACAATAAAGATGAGTTAGTAGCACGAGTGTGGACCATATAAGTGGTCCACACAAAAATTAGCAATTAAAACAACACAAGAATTCAATCAGGATTCCCCGGCAACGGCGCCAAATTTGACAAGAGGAAAACCTGTCGTTGTTCTTGCCAAAGAATACTCAAACTTACTAACTAGTATAGCGTGCAAGCAAGAGATCGATCCACAGGGAAATCTATTAAATTCAAGTCTAATTATAATTGCTAAGAGAGAAAAGGGGGAGTTTTTAGTGTGAAAAGATCTGCCTTTTAGCAAAGCGGAAGCAAACAAACAAAGGAAATTGGTTGTAGAATTCAGTGGAGAGAAATAGGTTCACCTACAATTTATCACTTCGATTGATGAATTCGATCCTTGTTTCAGCCTCTAGTTCTTGTCTTTTCCTATCAATGCCCTTGTCCAGATCTTAGGTAAATTACTAGTCCTACGAGTCCTAGCAACCCTTATCTCTAAATAACCCTAACACGATTAAGATTCAACCTAGAGATAGCATTAAGATTATGAATTAACCAAGGTACATATAATATCAAGCTACGAGTCGATATTCAACATGTATTCAACTTCCTACACATCCAATTCGTCCTACGAGTCCTAAAGGGATATGATTGCTACTTGGGTTAAGGTTCGCTACGAGGAATCTACAAAACCCTAGCAATTGAATGAATCTACTCTAACTAGTCGGCCAGGCCAGAGAGAATAAAACACATTCAAGCAATTAAGCACAAGGAAGTCAAAACATTGCAATATGAATAAGAACTAGATTAAGAAACTCACAATTCAACAATCAAAGATCCAAACTGTAGGCGAAACCTCAAGAGTTTAGTTGCTCATGCTCAACGGCGCTCTCAACAATGGGGTAAAGTGCATAAGGTGAATGAACGAAATAACTAGAAACGCCTTAAATAGTCTAGAGAAATTCGGCCCAAAATAACATAATAAAACCCTAAGTAAAATCCGGAATTGACGATCATCTACTGCACGGGCCGCGGAGCGGCCAGGCCAGGCCGCGGGGCGGCCGGCGATCAGCGAAGTTCCTCGTTTCTTCCTTCGAGCCGCGGGGCGGCCTGCGATTCTTCCGAGCTCCCTCCTCTTCGTCTCCAGCAGCTCCTAAGTCCTTCTGTAACTCGTTTCCGCTCTTTTCAATATCATTTCACCTCCAATCTATTTTACCTGAAATAAACAATAAACTCATGTAGATTTCGCCTCTTATAACTCAACAAGTGATAATGCAAATTCAACTAAATAAATGCAATATTCACACCTAAATAATGCTAAATGCAATCTATTATGCAACACTAAATATGCTCTATCACTTTGCTAGGTCTTAAGTATGGGGTCGAAATCGACCAACATTCTGCAGCGGAGTCGACTGGGCCACAGACGCAGTCGATATTGACCACTCCAGGTCGATATCGACCACCTCATCAAGTTGAGTCGATTCCACCATCCGAGACGAAGCCATTTGGGTTGGTCGATATCGACCAAGGTTGGTCGATATCGACCAACCCAAATCGACCTGTGTTCGTGTACATCGACTGGATCTCCACCAAACAGCAGCAGTCAATATCGACTGATATTGGTCGATATCGACCAGATCCTCAGGAGCTGAATAACGAAGAATCTGAAAAGGTAAGCCAAGGTATGTATCTTTCTTCTCCTATTTCAATCAATGATTATATACATGGGAGAGGTTTGCCTTGGTATGTGCACTTATGCAGGATTTCCATTGACGATCCTAAAGAATATGAAGTGGGAGACAAAGTCTATGTCTCCAAATGAAATGATCATTGGTTCCCTAACAAGTTCAAAAAGAAGAAGATGGGACCTTTCACGGTGAACAAGATCCATTCCGGAGGACTACAGCTGATGGACAAGAATGGAGTCTTGTTTGAAGCCCAAGTTACACGGGCCTTGCAAATGCCACCTTGAGCTTAATGGAGAAAGTCGGCCTAGCGACTATAAATTCTAGAGCTTGTAAATAAAACAATTAGTTTTTGGGATTTTTGGGCATTGTTGCTTTTGGTTTTTGGTTTTGGACATTATTTTTAAGTTTTTCTATTATGGGTATTTCTTTTCTAACAATTTTTTATAGGTACAAAGAAGTTGCAGACTTACTCGATATCGAGTAACACAGGTCGATATCGACCAAGCCACTCGAAATCGACCAAGCTCTGTAGTACCATGTCGCTCGATTTCCGACGATTAGCACACCTGTTTAGAGAGTTTCTTTCTTTACCCTTGTTTTTATACATTGAGGACACTGTAATGTTTAAGTATGGGGTGGGAGAAGGGCTTACTTTGTGCATATTTGATTTTATTTGACATATGTGTGCATATTTTTAAGTCTATTTCTTGAATTGCATATATATGGCTACTTTGGATTTCATATTTGATTTATGTGCTTATATGCATGTTTTCCAAAGTCTATAAAAATCACCCCCACCAAATTTTTTTTGATAAGTGTCATGGAAGCTTTAATTGAACTCGACGATGCAAAAATTGGATTCATTAGAGATATATCTTGAAATTGCCTAGTAAAGGGAAGTCACAATGAAGTGCATATTTTTATTGAAAACCATGAAAGGAGGTAAAATTGAAGTTCCTTTTGACATGTTGCATGATAAGAGGATGGAGGAATTTATATTTTCCATATAATGCTCATATGTTTATATCCTAGCCTTACCTATGCTTATGCATCACAAAAGCCATATTGAGCCTTATTTCATATATTATGCTCAACATGATCTAAATATTGCCCATTCTTTACTTTATTTCCATCCAGGGATTATGTTGAGAATGAAAACTACATTATGGAGATTATTATATGGTTGTTGTGTTGTTATATATCATATATGGAGTTTGGCATGAATGTTTCAAAAACATGGAATATTTAATGAGTGAAAGAAAATCCGGTCACCTTAGAAGATAAAGGTAGATCGACCCTGCTCGTTGAGATAATAGTTCGGCGGGATGGGACATAAGGTGAGGAGTCCGAAGCACTAAGTATCCGGGGCCATTCATGACACCCATGTTTCCGACTCGTGAGAAGGCAGTGCTAAGGTTAGAGAGGTAAAAGCATATTATTGAAAAAAAAGCAATGAGCAAATGAGCGAAAGGTGAGAAATCAAATAAAGAAGGAATGTGGTATGAAAGTTTGGAAAGTACTCAATTTCCCCGGATCATTAGCACCACATTGCCAAAAATTGTCCACCTTTAGCCTTTTACCAATCTACTCCTTCATGAGCTTAAATTAAAGTCCTCTTGATTATTAAAGCTTTGTCACTTATGAATTGTTTTGCATAACCCTCCTTTTGTCAGGAGATGTTGCTTTTTAATTGCACATGCATGGATTTGTGCCACTAGTACATTTTCGAGGATGGTAATTGATTGTAGCAACATATAGCAATGGATCTATGATGTTGAGAGTTTGTTTCTTCCCCTGAATAACCAGTAAAAGTATTGTTTGAGGACAAGCAAGCTTAAGTATGGGGTGTTTGTTGTGCGCCTAATTTGCCATGTTTTATACTTACTTTTATATCGATTTCTGCATGCATTTCATACATTTGGGCTAGAATAGTACATATTCTATGTAGTTTACACTTATTTTCCAAATTATAGAGTCTACACTAGTTTCTGTTTAATTTCGCAAAAATCGAGGCATTTTACAGCAATTCGGAGAAAGGAAGAAGAATCGTAAAGAAGTCGATATCGACTAGAGTAGGTCGATATCGAGTGGATCACATCGAGCAGAAATGTCAGAAATCGACAAGAGAATGGGAGCGAAACAGGAGAGGTCGATATTGACCACCTTTGGTTGATATCGAGTCAAGTCAGGTCGATTTCCATGCCAGAGTCTATATCGAGTTGTCAGAAGCCGAATTCGAGAAATCAACTCGATATCGACCAACATAGGTCGATATCGACCAATCCCCAGAGACGATTTCGAGTCGATTCCGAGTCCGAGTGCTGAGCTGGATTTCTTCCACATGAAGCAAAAGATCTTCTATCAATTCAAGAGAAGAATTATCAAGTTCAAGAGTGATCTATCCACTTTAGATATAGTTTCCTTTTAGATTTAATTATTTTATTTGCCAAGTTTCATCTTAAAGTTTTAGATAGGAAAGTCTTATATTTAGATATAGTTGTTCTTTCCTAGATTAGCGGGGAATAAGCACTATAAATAAAGCCTTAGGGGCTAAGTTTTATTCATTCAATTCTAGTTCCAATTACACACACACACACACACACACACACACACACACACACAGAGAGAGAGAGAGAGAGAGAGAGAGAGAGAGAGAGAGAGAGAGAGAGAGAGAGAGAGAGAGAGAGAGAGAGAGAGAGAGAAGGTGGAGGCCGATTGAGGTTGGAGAAAGTGAGAGCGGAATTTGGCTTCGATTGGTTGTAATCTTTCTTTGATTTTATTTAATGCAATTTAGTTCCTTTTTGTTATTGATGAGTTTCTTGATGATAAAGAGCGAGTAGTCACCCAACTTCTAGGGTCGAGGTGAGCCCGACGGTAACCATGTAAGGTGATGCGGTGAAGGTACAGTCTTTTGATGCGATTTCGTCTTCTATCCCTATGAGCATGATTATTTTGCGAAAGTTAAAGGTGATCCTTATTTGTGTTATTGAAGCAAAAGTGATCTTAATTCAACTTGGATTAATTATGTGAAGAAGGGTTAGTAACAATTAGAGTTTATGCGAAAGCCTCTATCTTCCTATTTGTTAATAACGAAAGCCATTTGATAAAAAACATGATCTTTTATGCCTTTATGTGTTATTTTGCATGGTTATCGTTGTGGTGTTGAAGCCCTGATCTTGGAAGTCTTTAGTTTATTGATTTATTTCATCAGTTTCGTGTTCTGTCTTGCGAAGGTTACAAATTCTGTTCTTCTGTGCACCAATCGATTTCGGGTAGTAGGTCGATATCGAGTAAGTAGGTCGATATCGATCGGTTTGTTTCTTTTTATTTTCGTTTCTGTCTGTTTCTGTTTTGCAGTTTCTGTCGACGTAGTGGTCGATATCGACTAGATAGGTCGATATCGAGTACTCTTCTGGTCGAAATCGAGCTGAGTTCCGGTACTGAAAATGCGGGCGCTGACACGCTTCCTCGTGGATCGATTCTGACTACATTCTACTACAGTGGGAGGAAGTCTTGTAATTAATTTGCGTAGATCAGGGAGTCGAATTTGGATTTTATATTTCATACTTGATTTTCCTCCTAACATATTTGAATCCCTATGGGACTATAAGAAAAAACGGGAATCTTCATGGCAATGGAGAAAACGTATGGAACTAAAAAGATGAATTTTGTGCTGAACTGATCATTTGACAAGTTGGGAATGGGAAAACAATTAGATTTTGGACACACGAATGGATAACAGGTGTCAAATTAAAGGACTACAAAATAACAACATATCAAATTGACCCAAATTAAAAGATTGAAAAGTTTATTGGACCAGACAAACACCGTAAGTTAGAGGAACTGCGTGCCTTTCTTCTAGATAATATTGTTGACAAAATAAAAAACACAAAAATCCCGCTAAATGAAATAGAAGATCGATTATACTGGAAACCTAGTAGAAACGGTTGGTTCACCACAAAATATGCACTGGAAAGCATCACAAAAACTCGAACAAAATTAGACCAACAGACACAATGGATTTGGAGTATTGAGTGTTTTCCAAAGGTAAAAAAATTTCTGTGGAAGGTAGTCATGGATGGAACCCCCACCAAGCTAAGACTTGCCAGGAAAGGGGTTGATGTTCCCCTCTCCTGTAGTCTTTGCAATCTTAATGATGAAGACTCTAAGCACATCTTCATAAACTTTCAATGCTCAAGGGAACTCATTTGGAAAATTGACCAACAGATCGAAAGAACAATACAAAACACTCAAACAAGTAACAAATCTATGAAAGAAATCACAACAGAGATATTCACAAATCTGTCTGCAACACAAAAAACAAAACTTGCAATTATTTTGTGGAGCTTATGGACAATTAGAAATAAGATTGTTTTCGATGATCACGAGTTTGCAAATAGACAAAAGCAGGAGCAATACATGAAACACCAATTAATACAATAGGAAGAATCCAAAAAGAAATTCTAGGAAGATACGGACCAAAAGAAAAATGTCATCCAACCTACCCAAAAGAGAAGAAAAAATTTGAGATGAAAAAGCCTGAGGTTGGAGGTTTCAAGCTTAACTTTGATGCTTCTGTGCTTTCTTCTAGCGAGGCTTCGACAGGAGTAGTTATTCGTGATCCCCATGGCTCTGTGGTGTTCTGTAGAGGCTCCCTATGTGGTGAGTTGTCAATGGTAAAAACTGAAGCTCTTGCTCTCTATTCTAGGCTTGGTGTTGCTCTACAACTGGGTATTACTAGGTTCGAGGTCGAAGGCGACTGCCTTGCGGTAATCAATGCTATAAACGACGTCTGGAGCTGTCCTTGGGAGATGGAAATGATGATTGCTGACTCCCGGCGCCTACTCCAGAGTTTCCAAACCGCATCGTGTTCGCATGTCTTCAAAGAGCTCAATCGGGTCGCGGACAAGGCGGCTAACATCCGGCATCACATTGATCTTGACTCGTCCTTGCATCATTCTGAGCTCCAAGCTCTTGTCCAAAAGGACGCTCTTGGGTGGTTGATCAGCAGGGCCTGACATTGCCCAAATTCTTACCTTGTATCACTACTAGAAATTTGTTATTTAACATCGGCTGATTAACATCGGTCAGAAAAACCTGCCATATTAAACAGTTTTTCAACATCGCTTTTTAAATTTGAGATGTGAAAAATTAGGTAGACATCGTCCTAATTTCTTGACAAATGTTAAAAATTTTATTTGAAAAAAAAATTCAAGCGCGGAATTCAAGTTGAAAATTATTTTTAAAGCCCGCTGGCAAGATACATCAACACTTTAAATTTTGTTCCAAAAAAAACATGTATTCCCTCCAACCCTTCAAAAAATTTTCATCCAGTGCCCAAACTCAAGTTTTCCCCAAAACACTTTACCCCCTTTCCTAATTCCGCCGAAGCGACTCTCCTATCTCCAGCGTCTTCTCTTCTTCGATTTTCAATCTCCATCGTCTCCGCTAGCTCTTCCCTCAGTTCGACTGGTGAGGGAAATCTCCAGGTATTCGATCGTCGCTCTTCTTCGCTCACCAATCTTCACTTCTCTCAAACCGCCTCCCGTATCGCCTCTCTGCAAATTGCTGTCTCTGGTATGAATTTCTCCTTTCAATGTTCAATATTTTAGATCTAGGGTTTATGTTAATTGGTTCCGATTCATCATATCGATCTTGATAAAATTGTTTTTCAGTTTCGATTTAGGGTTTCTTTAGGGATTTCTGTGCTCTGTGTGTGTACATGTCAATCTATTTGCTTATCGAGTTCTGAATTCTTAATAAAGAGCAGTTGTTTAATGGAAATTGAGCTGCTCATATTTCTAGGGTTTCTCTTTTAGGAACTCGGTGGCCTAGGAGATTGATTATCAACCGTCTTACTTGGATTTGTTGCTTTTAATCTATTAACAAATGTGTTTCTTTTTGGAACTCGGTGTTTATTTTGGATCTGCTGCTTTTGGATCCTCATACCATGCAGCACATTTTATGAGGATCAATTGGTATTTTCGGTTATTTGTATGTCTATTTGATTTGTCCAGATGAAAGCAAGAAAAACCAGAACATGAAAGCTAGGTATGGAGAAAGGTAAGACTTTTACTTCTAATATATTTTCCCTCTTTTGTTGTTTAACACAGGTATCCATGATACCTATATGATGTTTCATTCCATAGAAGCAAAACCAAAACATGAAAGTTTTGAACCAAAAGGTATGGGATTAGGTGGTTTAAATTGCCACTCTCTTGTTGCTTGAGTGCATTTTTGGACTGTTTCATATATCAGGTGGTTGTTTCCTGAGGTTAACTTATTGTTTCTTGATATATTACCTTGTTGTTGCCTGACTTTTCCCCTTTTGAATTTTGAATATTTATGATTTAGGGTACTACAAAGTCAACTTACATAAATTCATGATAGATTGAGGTACTGCTTTGGTTCTTTAATTTCCCAAATGTTTTGTTCTAGTGTGCGGGATACATATTTTCCAATCAGTCTAGATTTATCATACATCTTAGGGAAATGAATTATAATTGCCTTCTTATACTATGATGACGGGGATTGGGTATAATACTTTGGCTAGTTTTTGTAGCTTGTGAACTTTTTCTAATACTATGATGATGGGGATTGGGTATAATGTGTATTTCCTCCTGGTAAAAGTGTGTTGGTTTTCCATGATATTAATGAATCCTTAAACTTGTTATCCTGAGCTTAATGTTATACTTTGTGTTTCTTTCAAGTGTTGGATGTTTTAGAATGATCCTCAAGAGGGTTCAGTTTGTCTATTGGATGTTCTTTCATGTATGAGGTTGCAGAATTGAATGAATCCTCAAGTGTGAAAAGTTACTGCCAAGCCTTTGGCAGTTTATAGACTGGAAATGTTTTGCCTATTGAAATTACTAATATGATAAGTATTAGCTATCTGACCTGATCCTATTTGATTTAGATGTGTACGAGGTACCTTTCAATTGTCCTTGCCATGCAGCTTATAGGTTTTTTTTTAATCACAAGAAGATATATAGAAATTAAACATTAAAGCTATCTTAGAACCATGGGAGAGATATATCTATTGAGCTTTCTAAGTTGTGATCTGCGATGTTCTATTCCAATCATTCTCTTTCTATACAATTAGATTTGTTTAGTCTGTACTTATTGGTGCACGAGACTAAAATCTTCGTTTTGTTTCCAGGTTGAGTTGCTTGCAAATAAATATGAAGAGAAATATAGGGAAGCTGGTGATGTACGTAGCATCTACAGTAACGATTGACAAACCTAGCCACATTTCCTTACATTCAGGTTAGGAGATCACTCATTATTATAATCCTTTGTCGATCATGCAATTTTATGCGATCTCTTCAATCCCTGTTTGAAGATAATATTACTGTATTTTTTGTAGGAAAGGAAAATGGAACTTTAACCAGGAGCAAGGTGGCAGCACTGATGAAACTCTTAGGTATTCATCATAAGTCATAAGCCCCCTCTTCCTCTCTTTCCATGATTTCCGAACCTGTTAATTGTCCTCATTGCTGTCTCAGTCGCTGAGCCCCTCTTTTTCTTCTGTAATTTTCTTTCTTGGCTTTTTTCTTGTATGATTGCTGTATCGACTCTCTTCGTTGATTTGTGCTCTTCTTCTCAATTTCACCTCGTTTCTACTGCTTGGGGGTTTTCAGTTTTCACTCTCTTTTTTGTCGAGTCTCAAATTGGAGAAAGTTGTGATCTTTTTGGGTTTCTTGCTGTTTTTCGATCTAGGGTAATTTATAAAATATTGTCATTTTAAGCATTGGTAAGTAATGTCTTTACAGGATGAAATCCATCTGCTTTTGTTCGCTTAACACAATCAGTTGTTAATTGCTTGAAAAGTATTAAGTGCAATAATTCCAACTTTACATTTTTAATATTCTAGATGAGTCGGTGACGGTGTATGTGTAAAAAATCTGTCATTTTAGTTTACATTCATCTTCTCCGGCCTGAAGGACTGAAAATTACAATTTGGTTTCCTGTTGCAGTTGTGGATGCAGCAAATTGCTTGCAAGCCTGGAAAATATTGGATGATATAACCAACAGTGTTGATATCGTCTTAACCGAGGTGGCTTGGTGGTGCCTGGTTTATCACGAGTCACAAAACAAGGAAGAATGTACCTGTAATCAGTAAGAATTCTTACTTAGACCATCATGAGAACCAACCGTGTTGATTCTCATGATGGTCTATTTGTCTCTCATATTTGATTTCACTTGGATTTTGCTTGGCATGTCTGCAAAAGAGGGAGGCAGTTAGATGCTTTTGAGTTTTGGACAAATTAATCCCAAGATTCTTCCCTAACTTGATTTTGCTGAATACGTGTTTTGCACTGATCGTATATAATAATCCCTTATTAAAATCTATTTATGTAGCTTTGTATTTGTTTTAATCTTTGATCTATAGTGGGTGCAACATATTGAATATCTATAGTATTTTCAGTGTTACTCTTGATTCATTCTTATGCTTGCACATTTTCAGAATCATCTTTGTAGCTCTGTTGCTGCGTTTTCATGGAAGTTTAACATTATTAGTGTTTTAATCCTAGAAGGAATTACTGGTATTGTTGTTTAAAATGGCTGAATTTGTGTCTGAGTCTCTATTTCTTTGGTAAGGAAGAATTCATGGAACACCATAACTTGGTGAAACATATAGAGAATTTCATTCTGATGTCTGTTCTTGAATCTTTGTACCACAGGTGGCTGACAAGAACAATGATGTCCATCTGCAAGAATTTGTTGAGGGAGAGTTTCTGAATGAGAAAGGAGGCAGCTTGAGCATTTGAGATCATCTGTTAGCATGTCTCAAAAAATACGTGTTCAGGTTTTTATTCTTAGAGTTGATTGAGATTATGTGTGCAAGGGATTTCTTATGACCATACAAATGATTTTTGTCTTAGTATCAGGTTTTTATTCTTAGAGTTTGTACTCAAACAATATGACTTGAATTACTTTGTCCTTATTGAGTATAATCAGGTAGATTTTAGGATTGAGTAGCTTCAATTTATGATGAATTTCCTACCTTAACCTGGAACTTGCCTCTCTTTATGTTGCTTTACTTTGATCCTGAAAGGCAAGTAGGATTTTCCACTCCCTCTAAACCTATTGATACAAGTTAGAACTAATTGGTTTTGAAGGATCAACTTATCCAACAAGGGCTATAAGACGCCGAGGCAGTTCTGTTCAGTGCTCAATGATTGGAATGCACGGGTTGGCTAGTTACTAATTAGAGAGCTTGAAGAATTTAGAAATAATAGTTTGGTTGATCTTTGAATAAGCGTCAGTGTTGTTTTTACTTGTTTTAACTTAGCTGCTCATTTAATTATGCCAAGGAAACATTAGTTAATAATGTAAACTAGTTGAAAGTATTTCTAGCCGGTTCTGTAGATTCCTTCCGGGCAAGGAACATGGATTTGGTTTCTTCTAATGTTGAACATAGATCGAGGAAGTCTGTCATCCCTGACCATGAGTTTTCCTGGATATATGATCTCTTTCTTTCTTGCACTTTTTTTCCTATTACTTTGGGGTTTTGTGATTTTGAACAAGATAAGCTTTTGTTCTTTTTAAAGTGGTAGTTTTAAGGTGTACAGAGGTGGGAGTTTATTGATCAGATTAATGAAATTCAACCACATTTATCAACTTTTGCATAATATAAAATCATTGCCTTTGTGGCTGTTTTGCCTTGTTTACCCTGTTTGCCTTCTTCCTTTCTTTCTTTCTTTCTGCTGTAAGTTTTTCTGTTTTCTTCTTTTTCAGAACCTTACAATTACAATGCATACTTACACCAAATGAACCTTCTAATGTGATTATACAAAAAAAAACATCCAACTTGAATTTAATAACACAATATATTTGATTTTACTCCTAAGTACGTAAGACTTTGCTTTCTGTTTTCTTCTTTCTTAGAAACCATGGACAATTGCTGTTAAAAGCAAGAGTGCTAGACTTTTCTGAATTGTTTTCTGTCGTTATGTCGTCATATCTGGCTTCATGTGTGTTGATGATGGTATAAGATTTAGTCCTTGGTAATCTTTTATTGGCTATTTTACCTTCATTTTTTGTCTATTACCTTTGCATTCACGTTTTGACATCTTGAAGATTCATTCGAGAAAGATGAACAGTGCATCTGGTGCAGAGCTTCTACTTCGGTTGATCATTAATCCTCTAATTGCCAAGGAGAGAGACTTCAATGATCAAGGCCGTAGGTACGCCGGTTTCGTTTATTCGGGATGTTTTTATTTTGTTGATTCACTTTGCCTAATGGTGTTGGGCATGCTCCATTGCATCCTCTACAGGTTTATAGTTATATATAGGTTCATATATGATCATGTATTTGGCACTTGGTTTTACATGCTTTTTTTGCTATATTATATATGTAAGAACTTTCAATCTAATTTAAAGCCTATTAGCTCAAATGGTAGAGCATTGCATTGAAACGCAAAGATGTGGGTTCAAATCCCGCATAGGCTACGATAATAATTAAAAAAAAACGCAAATATGTCATTTCACATCGGGTAATAGCCGATGTCTTTCAAAAAACAAAATCGATGTCTATGTGGGGGATGTAAAAAGTCAAAACTGTTTAACATCGGGTGATAGCCGATGTCTTTGTACGTTATAACATCGGTTATATTTTATAATCGATGTTATAGGATAACAAAGACATCGGATTTAAAAATGTAAACGATGTTATAACATACAAAGACATCGGGTTCTGGCCGATGTGAAAAACTTTTGACTTTTTACATCCCCCACATAGACATCGATTTTTTTTTTGAAAGACATCGGCTATTAACCGATGTTAAATAACAAATTTCTAGTAGTGTATCAAAAAAAAAAAAAGTTGGTACAATATACCCATTTCAAAAGTTCATTAAGAGCAACCCCAACAGATGTGCTAAAATAAGGAAAAGAGGGATTTTAGAGAAAAATGTCCCTTTTTTCTCCCCAACAGATTATGCAAAGCCATCTGTAAAATAGAGAAAGGGATGAAAAGTGAGAAAAAATCTGTAAATTTGGGGGAAGAAGTTTGATCTGTATAATTGAATGCGTGCACTTCTCCCCATGGTTAATTTATTGCTGCCACTACTGTAGGGATTGCTTCAGGTATGTGATTTCAATTTCAATCCTCTTCTCCCCTTCTTCTTCGTCTGATTTCGATTTCTTTTGATTCGATATCTGATTTCCAAACTAGTACTGTGATTTTAGGGTGCTTGTTGTGTTGAATCTTATTGCGATTTCTGATTTCCGAGTTCGATTTTAATTGATTGCGATTTCTGGTGCTTGCTATGTTTAATCTATTCGAGTGAGTTTTGGGGAGGATCTTGTTGCTGTTCGATTCGGTTTTTAGGGTTGCTGTCTTGAATCTACACCACCACTTCGATTTGGTTTTTAGGGCTGCTGCGTTGAAACTACACCGCCAGAATTGGGAGGATCTTGTGGACATGAACAAGTAATCTTTTCATTCTTGAACTAGAAGTAATCTTAGGGCTGCTGTGCTGAAATGGGTGAAAAGTGAGAAAAAGTGGTTAATGAATTTCATTCGACTGAGTCGGACTGACCTAAATATAGAACAAGAATGTACTGGCATTGTATTTCTCTGCGCCACATTGTATTGTTCTGCATCTATCGTAGTTGAGCTCATCTGGCTCTGACTTCTTCATTCTGAATCATAGTCACAATCATAGCTGATACGGGGTTAGCCGTGGGTTGGTCCGATCTTCGACAACAAGCAAGAACTGAACAAGAAAAGCAAGAACTCGATCAAGATCAATCAAGAACAGCCAAGAATCAATAAAGACGCAGCAAGATTCACCAAGAACAAGGGTTCTTGATGTCGACACTAAACAAGAATGACAAAGACTCGATAAAGATAGATAAAGACTCGAAAATGAATGCAAGAATGGAAAGACACGACCTGATAAGGACTGAGTCGATCTATGTAGCACAAGATAAAGACCCCAGGCCTCCTCAGAGGGTAGGAACCAATACCAATGCCTACACAACCCGCCTCTACAATCCGACACAATCAAGCGGACAACTTGAAGCACCAGAAGGGGGCTTGTGAATACTAGGAATCACCAAGTCTTGCGAAGTTGACGAACACAAAGCAAACCAAGCTGAGATTATCAATCGGTTGAGATCACGAAGAGCACAACTCTATTCGGTCTGATCTCTCTCTCTAAAGTGTTTCACACGTTTTGAGAAGAATAACTTGTATTATGAATGTTCCAATTGTTCTACAAGGCTGAAATCGAAATATATAGGGAACTAAGGCCTGTTGGCCGGCCTAACTAGATAGAAATAGATAGATCTACTTTCTAATGGGCTTTAAAATAAATCTAAGAACAAAAATAAATAAGGTCTCTAAAAAGAATGACTAAAAAAGCCCAATTCAGCCCAATAGAACACTTAAGCTGAAAAGGGTTTCCAACACTTAGAATATTTCGGCCTAAGCATTTCTAAGGTGGCTCGGCCTCTATTTGTGCTCCAATGCACATGTATGTCTTCAATGTAGGCTCGGGGAGTTGAACCTTGCTCGAGAACAAAGTGTGAGTGACGAATAGGAATGAGTCTCTCTGAAGCTTCTTTGCTCTAGCTCGAGTCATTGGTCCTTCTCCAAGAATGATGGGTGTGTCTGGAGCTGTAGAAAATGGTCCCGCATCAACCTCCCCTTCTTGAAAAGGATTCGCCCACGAATCCAAGTCCTCATCCACAGCGAAGTAAGGGATTAGATCGGCGACGTTGAATGTAGCGCTCACGCCCATGTCTCCAGGAAGCTCCAATTGGTAGGCAATGTCGCCCACTCTCTTCTTGATCCGAAATGGTCCATCACCACGCGGCGACAGCTTGTTCTTCCGGGCTTCTGGAAACCGCTCCTTCCTTAAGTGCACCCATACAAGATCTCCAGGCTGAAAAGTGACCAAGCGACGTCCTTTGTTGGCCTTGTTAGCATTGTATTCAGCCTTTAGCTTCAGCTTCTCTCGAGTTCGTTCATGCAGCTCCTTGATGAACTCGACATGCTTACCTGCCTCAAATGATTCTTTGTCTCTCATAGGATATGGAGTAAGATCAAAAGGGGTTAGTGGAGTAACACCATACACACATTCAAATGGACTGATTTTAGTAGCTGAATGTATGGTTCTGTTATATGCAAATTCCACATGAGGTAAGGCTTCTTCCCAAAGTTTCAAATTCTTCCTAATAATGGCTCTAAGGAGTGTTCCAAGTGTTCTATTAGTCACCTCAGTTTGGCCATCAGTTTGGGGGTGGCTAGAAGTAGAGAATAGCAATCTAGTTCCCAATTTATTCCATAAAGTACGCCAAAAATGACTTAAGAATTTCACATCCCTATCACTAACAATAGTTTTAGGCACACCATGCAACCTAACTACTTCTCTAAAGAATAGATTAGCAACATTGGTAGCATCGTCAGTTTTGTGGCATGCAATGAAATGAGCCATTTTAGAGAACCTATCCACTACCACAAATATAGAATCTCTCCCCTTCTTAGTTCTAGGCAACCCAACTATGAAATCCATGGATATGTCTTCCCAAGGGGCTGATGGGGTTGGTAGTGGTGTATAAAGGCCATGGGGCATAAGCTTAGCTTTGGCTTTAATGCAATCTATGCATCTCTTAAGGCAATGTTCTACATCCCTAAGCATATGTGGCCAATAGAAGTGTGATTTCAGTGTGTTATATGTCTTATCTCTACCAAAATGTCCCATTAATCCACCACTATGGGCTTCACTAACAAGTAATAATCGTAGAGAACATCTAGGAATGCACACTTGATCTTTTCGAAATAAGAATCCTTCATGTATATAAAAGCTGTCATTAGGACCTTTTTCTAAGCATTTTCGAAAATGATCTTCAAAATCCAAATCAGATTCATACAATTCCTTTATGTAAACAAAACCTAAGACTCTAGAATCCAAAGTGGTTAAAAGCACACGTCTTCTAGCTAAAGCATGAGAATCGAAATCAGCTATTAGAGCATGTCTCCTAGATAATGCATCTGCAACCACATTGTCTTTGCCTTTCTTATATTTAATCACATAAGGAAATGTTTCAATGAATTCCATCCATCGTCCATGTCTCCTATCAAGTTTATCTTGGCTTTTAAAGTGTTTTAAAGATTCATGATCAGTCCTAAGAATAAACTCGCTAGGCCATAGATAGTGAGACCATGTCTTAAGTACTCTAAACAATGCATACAATTCCTTATCATAGGTAGAGTAATTAAGACAAGCACCTTTCAACTTCTCAGAAAAGAAAGCAATAGGCTTACCTCCCTGCATAAGGACTCCACCAATTCCAACTCCGCTAGCATCACACTCTACTTCAAAGGGCTGAGTAAAGTCCGGCAAAGCTAATAGAGGTGCGTGAGTGAGCTTGTCCTTAAGGGTGTTGAATGCTTCCTCCTGAGCTGCTCCCCATGTGAATTCACTCCGCTTTTTCGTGAGCTCAGTGAGGGGTGCCGAGATGGTGCTGAAATCTCGAACAAATCGACGATAGAAGCTCGCCAATCCTTGGAAGCTGCGTACATGGCCGATGTTGGTGGGTGTTGGCCACTCCTGGATCGCCTTGATCTTAGCCTCATCGACACGCAGTCCTTTCGAACTCACTACAAATCCAAGAAAAGACACTTGTTCATGACATAATTCACACTTCTTTAAATTAGCATACAAGCGTTCAATTCTCAGCGTTTTAAGCACTTCTCTAAGATGTGATTCATGTTCATTAAGAGATTTGCTATAAATCAGAATATCATCAAAATAAACAACAACAAATCTTCCAATGAAATCTCGAAGCACATGATTCATTAAACGCATAAAAGTGCTAGGAGCATTAGTTAAACCAAAAGGCATAACCAACCACTCATATAACCCAAGCTTAGTCTTAAAGGCTGTTTTCCATTCATCACCTTCTTTCATTCTAATTTGATGATAGCCACTTCTAAGATCAATTTTAGAAAATATAGAAGCTCCATGTAACTCATCTAGCATATCATCTAATCTAGGAATAGGGTGACGATATTTGATAGTAATGTTATTAATAGCCCTACAATCTACACACATTCTCCATGATCCATCTTTCTTAGGGACTAATAACACAGGCACAGCACACGGACTTAAGCTAGTTCGAATATAACCCTTGTTCAACAGTTCCTGGACTTGGGTTTGGACCTCTTGGGTCTCAGTGGGATTCATACGATACGCAGGTCGATTAGGCAATGCAGCCCCTGGAATAAGATCAATTTGATGCTCAATTCCACGAATAGGGGGTAGACCTGGTGGTATGTCATCGGGAAACACATCTTTATACTCCTCAAGTACAGCGAGTATATTGGCTGGAAGAGAAGCTTTAAGCTCTTCACTCAACATATTCAAGCTCTTAATGAGATGCATAAGGGTGGTTTCTCCATCCGCAAATTCGTCTAAAAATGTACTCTTGGAAGCCATTAGTACACCTTTAGGCCGAGTTTGAGGATCCACTTGGCTCGACTGAGCCTCCTGATCTAACTCACCTTTACTTACCTTGCGCTTCTCAATCTCGTCAGCCACTTGTGTTGGCGTCATGGGTTTGAAAACAACGTTTTTCCCCTGAAATGTAAAGGCATATCGGTTAGAATGACCATCATGTTGGACCTTACGATCAAATTGCCAAGGACGGCCTAAAAGAATGTGACAAGCTTGCATAGGCACAATATCACATAAAACATCATCTTCATAATGTCCTAGTTTAATATGCACTTTAACTTGTCTATGAACTCTTAATAAACCACAATCATTCATCCAATGCAATTTGTAAGGTCGGGGGTGTTGGACAGTAGGTAAATGTAATTTGTCAACCATTTCTTGACTAGCTAAATTACAGCAACTACCTCCATCAATGATCACATTTACAACCTTTCCTTTAACTAGACAACGAGTATGAAACAAGTTTTCCCTTTGATTATCTTCACATGGTGTAGGAACAACACTTAAAACTCTCCTAACAATCAAAGATTCTCCATGTTCATATTCAACCTCATTATCATCATTTTCATAACAAACAAGGTTTAAGTTCTGATCATTGTCATTAGCATGCTCATCCGGTTCATCACAAGAATTTTCAGATTCATATTCTCCAAATTGATTAACCATGAGCGTTTTCTTATTAGGGCAATCCTTCATATAATGTCCTCTACCTTGGCATTTAAAGCATACGATATCTCTAGAACGAGTAGTAGAAGGATTAGGATTACTCCCTTTGGGACCAGTAGATGTCCCAGACGATTCACGTCCATTCCATGGACCCTTTCCTTTGTCGAGGGGCTGTTGAGGTGCTCGGCTATCTCCTCTCCCTTGGGGCTGGCTTGGTCGATCTCGTGAACCACCCTCACCACGCCATTGGGACTGATTTGGCCGAGGTTGGCGCCATTGGGGCTGTTGGCCACTCGACATTCTTCCTTGGCTCTTGTAACGTTGTCCCTTTTCTACTTTAATTGCTAAATGTAACAAATCAGTAGGAGTAGTATAGGGAAAATAATCAATCTCATGAGCTAAAGCGGGATGCAATATCCTAAGATATCTAGCATTGGTATCTTCATAAGGTTCATTCACATTAGCTCGAGCCATAGTTTCTTGCATAAGATTAAATGTTTCCTCAACAGTTTTATTTCCTTGCTTAAGATTTTCTAATCTTTGCCTAAGCTCTCTAGCATAATGTTGAGGTACAAATCGATTTCTCATTAATGCCTTAAGTTGTTCCCAAGAAGCGATAGGTGCATCAAGAGCTCTTCTCCTTTCTTTAACTAAGTTATCCCACCAAATTAAAGCAAAGCCTGTGAACTCTAAAGTAGCTAATTGCACCTTTTTAGCATTAGAGAAATTATGACAACTCCAAATCTGATCCATTTTAGTTTCCCAATCAATATAAACATCCGGATCAGTTTTACCTTCAAAAGGAGGAATCTTTACCTTGACCTTACCTATGCCGTCCTCGTCATTGTATCTAGGTGGTCGGTTCTGATTTCCTCTTTGATTCCGTCTCGGACGCTGCTCCCAATACTCCTCTTCTTGGAAGTCATCATCTTGCTCCGAGTAGTAGAAGTGCTCCTGGAAGCCTCGACCTCTTCCCCTTCCTTGTCCTTGACCTTGCACATTAACAAACCCATTATTCCGATCATTTCTCCCACCTCGTGGAGAGTTGTTTTCATTGAATAAAGGATTTTCTAAATTGACATGAGGATTAGGATTAGGGATAGGATTTATGACCTCTCTTTCATCATTAGGCGTCTCGTCACGCCTTGGATTTCCCTGACCACCCACCGTGTTAGAGCCACTCGGCCTAGCTTCTAAGGCTGTCAATCGATCTAGAATGGCCGTCAAGGTGTTGGTGAGGTTGTTGAATTGCTCGGGTGTCACAGTAGCACTCGAGTTACCCTCATTGTTGGGGTTGTTAACATCATTGTTTCCCTGATTGTTAGACATGATAACAAAGACAAAGCAACACAGAACTAAGTTAAGGTTAGTAAAAACTTATAAAACAGCTCACAATTGTGTTTCGCTCACACTCCCTCTCAGATTGATATATCACGCTTGCTAGGGCAATCCGCTTTGGGCAAATCAACTACCAAGCAAAAACAAGGCAATCAAGGTATGTAATGAATGAAACAATGCAGGAGAGTACTCAACAAGGGCTGTAGAGAACTCGATGTAAGCAACAAACTTAGATCCAAGCAAAACAGATGGGAAATTGCAAGGAATCACTCGACACAAACTAAGGTGCACTCGACAAGGGTCTAATGCACTCGACACACACAAAAGTGAACTCAGTAAGGACTGTGATCACTCGACACAAGCTGTTATGTACTCGACACAAAGAAAAAAAGAAAGAGAAATAAAAGAAAACTTGGAAATTTACCTCTTTTGATTGAAAACCTTTAAGTTATGACGTTGTAGTTGCAGGGTAGGGTTTCAATTTTGTGGAGGTGTATGTGTTTGGGATAGGGTATGTCGACTAGGGCTGATAAGAAGGGGTTCACCAATTGTCCTTTGTGAGCTTTCTTGCACTAGATCAACAAACACTTTCCTCTTTTTTTTTTTTTGACTTACTCTTACCCCTAGTGAATTTTATCCTCCTAGGTCCAAGCTTTAATGTGTTTTTCGAAACTGATTTTTTTTTTTTTTTTTTTTTTTTAAATATGAAACTAATGCAAGAAAAGACTCAAATTAATGTATAGGACTCGAAAATCTGGTATAGATGGTGATAAAAGATAAAATTTCAGCCCTATTGATAGATTTATATAGATGAGGCTTTTGCTATCTTTGGTAAGTGGATTTATCTATAGCTTTAAAGATAAATGATAGATAAATAGGAATTATATCTACCAAAAATCAGATTTATGATAAAAGCAATAGATAAATAGGATTTAGATAAAAGATATATCAAAATTCCCAAAGATAGAACAAAGGATAGAAAAGATAAACAAACTAGGGTTTGTCTTTGTGTGGAGGCTGATTTTCGGCCAAGCTAGACTTATGGGGACAAAGATTGCCGTCGGCTCTAGGGTGAACACAAGGGCTGTGCACACGGCTTGGTCGACTCCACTGGTCTCGGCTAGGCTTTGTGTTTAGGCTATGCAACCACAAACAATCACAAACTCAAGATTAGTGCAATAATCAAATAAAGAAACAAGAAGTAAAAGACCAAAACAAGAAAAGGACTCTTTTTTTTTTGTGGTTTTTGTGTTTAGAAAAGGAAAAGACTCAATCTTGATGTCGGAAACCAAAGCTCTGATGCCAATTTGATACGGGGTTAGCCGTGGGTTGGTCCGATCTTCGACAACAAGCAAGAACTGAACAAGAAAAGCAAGAACTCGATCAAGATCAATCAAGAACAGCCAAGAATCAATAAAGACGCAGCAAGATTCACCAAGAACAAGGGTTCTTGATGTCGACACTAAACAAGAATGACAAAGACTCGATAAAGATAGATAAAGACTCGAAAATGAATGCAAGAATGGAAAGACACGACCTGATAAGGACTGAGTCGATCTATGTAGCACAAGATAAAGACCCCAGGCCTCCTCAGAGGGTAGGAACCAATACCAATGCCTACACAACCCGCCTCTACAATCCGACACAATCAAGCGGACAACTTGAAGCACTAGAAGGGGGCTTGTGAATACTAGGATCACCAAGTCTTGCGAAGTTGACGAACACAAAGCAAACCAAGCTGAGATTATCAATCGGTTGAGATCACGAAGAGCACAACTCTATTCGGTCTGATCTCTCTCTCTAAAGTGTTTCACACGTTTTGAGAAGAATAACTTGTATTATGAATGTTCCAATTGTTCTACAAGGCTGAAATCGAAATATATAGGGAACTAAGGCCTGTTGGCCGGCCTAACTAGATAGAAATAGATAGATCTACTTTCTAATGGGCTTTAAAATAAATCTAAGAACAAAAATAAATAAGGTCTCTAAAAAGAATGACTAAAAAAGCCCAATTCAGCCCAGTAGAACACTTAAGCTGAAAAGGGTTTCCAACACTTAGAATATTTCGGCCTAAGCATTTCTAAGGTGGCTCGGCCTCTATTTGTGCTCCAATGCACATGTATGTCTTCAATGTAGGCTCGGGGAGTTGAACCTTGCTCGAGAACAAAGTGTGAGTGACGAATAGGAATGAGTCTCTCTGAAGCTTCTTTGCTCTAGCTCGAGTCATTGGTCCTTCTCCAAGAATGATGGGTGTGTCTGGAGCTGTAGAAGATGATCCCGCATCAACAGCTGTAAAAAGTCACCCCCTTGGCCAGCACGAACCAATTATCGTATTTGATCTGATTTCATCACACACAATTCAGGTGGTTCATGCTTGTCAATGTTGGATTGACCTTCTTGTTTGGAGGAATCCTTGGTTGGATAGCAGTGATGTTGTTTGGAGGAATCCTTGTTTGGAGGAATTCAAGTGGTTCATGCATGTCAATTATCATATTTGATCTGATTTCAGCACATGCTTGTTTTCACTCGATTTTGATTTTGATTTCGCTTGCTCTATGTTGATTTTACTTGCTCTTGTTGGAGTGGCACTGCTTGTACTGATCACTCACATTATCATATATATTGCAATCAAGACTACCATATCTTCATTTTTGCTGTTGGTAGTGTGGATTTTTAATGGTGAAAATCATTTTCTTAATAAATGCATTTACTATATTACAAATTTTTGTATTTAATATAACATATAATAAATGTAAAAATCTGTATAATAGAGAAACTGTTGGAGTTGAAGTGTAATTTTTTTAGAGATTCTGGTATTTTGATCTCTATTTTAGAGAACTTTTACAAAATCTGTTGGGCTTGCTCTAAGTAATTATCCTTAACCAAATAAAAATTGGCCGCTCTGTCCACTGTCAAAATACAATGAGCCCTTCGTACCCTAATTCTATCTCTATAGTCTGTAAGTTCGTCTTCGTCCTTTCACATATCTCACGATGAAGAAGAAGAAGATGAAGACAATCTTCGGCGTCTGCGTAGCTCTCCTTTCAGATCTCCCCTTACACGTACCTCCACCATTGGAATCCCCCCTTCTCGTGGTGTTTTTGGCGCCGACTTCTCTCCGTTCCCTACTTTACTCGTCGTCGACATCCATGGTATCCATGGCACTCAATTCGCACCCAAACACATAGGGTATGTTTGGCAAAAACAAGTAGCTTTTCGAAGCTTTTGGTTTTGATATTTTATAGTCTTAAATGAAATAAATATAAGATTTTATAGTCTTAAAAACAAGTAGCTTTTGAAAGCTTTTGAAATCTAAGCTTTTCAACAGCTATTCACCCAAGCTTTTCGGAGCTTTTGGTTTTTTATTCACAAGTTTTTAACACCTACCCTAACAGTTAGGTTTACCAAACACTGTACTAGCTTATTAACATATATTTAACTCAAATAATCCAACAGCTTCAGCTACCCAACAGCTTCAGCTCCTCCAACAGCTACTATTTTGCCAAACACACCCATAATCTTCGTAAGTTCCATTCCTCTCTCTCTCTCTCTCTCTCTCTCTCTCTCTCTCTCTTCTTGCGCTCTCCTTACTCTTCGTCTTCTCTCTTACTCCCAAATTCGCTTATACATCTTATTTTGTTCAATTTTTATTTTTTGGTTAGAATCTACAATTTTAATGGATTTAGGGTTTGATTTGGGGCAAAAATGTTGAAATTGTGCTTTGACATGGTCGATAATTGCCTATTGCTTCTTGGATTCTAGATTTATTTTGGTAATTCATGTAAAAAAAGCCTTGTTCGCTGCTAATTGTTCATGGACTTGATTGTGAAGTTTGTAATTGAAAATGTGCTAGTAGGGCTTTTGTGCTGGAATTTGCTTATGAAAATCCGATTTTAATCTGATCAAGCTTTTTATCCTCTGAAGCTGATACTACCCACTGACGTAACCCACATTATTTCTGCTATGTAGGTTAAAGTTCCTTATGATCTTGAACCAATAAAGTACCTTCATTTTATGGGGAGGGACAAACAATCCAGTTACATTTCCATGTCTAATTTGGGAGAAATATATGACAAAGTAGATGAAATCAAAATGGAGGCACCCTTGTTTGAGGTCAGAGTAATTCCTTTATTCAAACTTATGTCTACATTCTATGTACATAGACACAAACATGGTAGTGCTATGGGCATTGGCAAGTGTCACTTCTCAAAAGTAGAGGAAATGGACATTGTGCATGCTAAGGCGAATAGAATCATCTTTCTTGAGAAGTTCAATAAAATGTTTATAGAAATATCAAGAGAAATCATTTATATCCCATCATTGAAGTTGAAGATGTTTTAAATCACATCACCCTTGGAACAAATGGCTACTAGGTGGTGTTTCATGTCAGTTCCAAGCATAAGAAATTTGAAACATTGTTGTTTTAGGCAAGTCTAGGTAACAAATTGAATGGGATGATTCACAAGCAGTAATTGTCGAATTGATTTAACCTTGGTTTCCACTGTTTTTCCTTTGAGAATTGTGAACTATTTTCACTTAGAATTGACCTGAAATGTATCTTCTACTACCAATATTTTTTACATATCCAAAGTTCGAAAGCTTCCATGCTTTGACCTAAAATGTATCTTCTGCTGCCAACATTTTTTACATCCAAGATGCTTATGCAGAAGCAGCTAGCATAGCTGATCAGGTTATCTTTTTCCTTATAAATATATTTTTCCTTTTTTTTTTGCCTTTGTTTGTGTTTGTCTTTCTTTGATTTATTTGTCTTTTAATCATTGTTGTGCTAAGCTGTAAAAAAGTTGTAGTTAATTTATAGGAGGTCAAGATTGATGTGTTTATGTTCTAGTGGTAATACTAGTTTATTAGGACAGGGAAATTGTGGGGCTGGAGGCAAAACTTCAACAGAATTGGGTGGTTTTCCTAGTCTAGAAGAAGAGGTTAGTAGTATTCCGTTTGCTATCATTCTGAATCCGATTATTCTGATTCTGCGGTTTTTAAGAAGACTCTTTCTTGCTCTTATCCTCGATGCTCATTTAATGAGGCACTTAGAAAGGAGAATGAAAAACTTCAGATGGAATTGCAAAGCTCATGGGCTAGTTTGGATGTGGGTCAATGTGAAGTTATCCAACGCTTGCTTGATGTCCTCTCATTTAAATATTACATCTTCTTTTCATTTAGATATTAGGTTTTGCATTTTTATAAGCTTTGAGGACAAATCTTTTATAAGGGGTAAGTTTTACATTTTATTGCTTGCTAGTTAGGTGATAACATGTTTTTAACTCCGCTTGTGTTTTGGTACACAACCGGTCCCAAGCCCGAAAAAAAGGAGGAGGGGAGACATGTTATCTGGTAATTCATGTTATTAGATTCTTAAATTTTCATCACTAATTTGTCACCAATAAAAATGTTACCAATGAAATGTAATCAAATTTTATGCTCATATGTTATCAATTGTATAAATAAAAATTTCACCAACATACAATGTCATCACAAGTTCACAACTGATTGATATCAATGATTCTAATCACAAATGTCATCAATGAATAAAAGTCATCAATAAAAGATGTCTTCAATGAAGTTTAATCACATTTTATGCTATTTTGTCATCAATTGTATAAAAATATAATAAAAATGTCACCACAAATGATTGCACCAACGAATTTAAGTGTAATCACAAATTTGTCATCGGTGAATAAAAATAGAATCAACAGGCTTAATTAAAAAATTGGCATCAAATGAAAGAAAAAAAAAGCATCAAAACATTACTTTGAAAAAATTACATCATGGTAAAAAATGACATAAAAAAAGTAGCATTACATTAAAGAAAAAAAATGGCCTCGAAACATTACTTTTAAAAAATGTCATCATAGTTAAAAAATGACAAAAAAAAGTTGCATAAAAAAAATGGCATCACAAAAACCGTCATTTAAAAAAAATCCGAATGACGTCAGTCAACGGTGATCGGTCAACGGTCAACAGTTGACCAGCAACCGGTCAAATGTTGACCATTGACCCTCAATGCTTCATTTGGGAAGGGTACATATCTAAAATAATTTTTTTTTGAGAGGCTTAATTAGCTAATTGCATTTTCAAAAAGGTATAAATACCAAATTCACCCAACAAATAAAGAGGAAAAAAAAGAAAAGAAAAGAATAAAAAACATTAAAAAAAACATAAAAATCCTAAGAAATTAACTATGCGACCACGTGGAGGATTTTTTCAAATGCATGGTTACCCCTACAATCCCTACAATATAATAGCAGAAGCCATATCTATGTAAAAGAAGTCTCCTGGTGTTAGGTCAGCAGGGTTTTGGAGAGTTTTTATTTTTTATTTGATCCTAATTTGTTTTGATTAATCGATTAGGGCCTTTTGTCGACAAAAAGGCTTAAGTCCCATGAGGAGAAGACCGATCGTATCTTGGGGGGGGGGGTGTGTGGTGCCTACTGCTGGGCTGTTGGCGAGTGCGATGAGGTAGGGTGGAGCCGGTGCGGGAGAGAGCGGGAGTACTGGGTAGGAAGGCGAGCACGAGAGGGGATCTGGTAGAGGGGAAAGAGGGGAGGTGATGAGGGCGGTGGAAACCAGTGGTGCTAGAGGGAAGTTCCGACTATCAAAGAAGGACGGAGAGGTGAAGAGATGGTATGGTGAGGGTGCGGCGACGGTGATTGAGGAGTGTTTACTCATGACATCTGAAATTGAAGTGATTGAGGGGAGGCACAAGTCCATCCCGAGCTAGTTGCTAGCCGAGTGGGAAGTTTTTACTTGCCTCGTCTACAAAAACAAGAACATTCACCGCTAGACCTGTCAAACGGGTTATCCGGGTTGGGTTCAGGTCTGATCACTTCGGATCTCGGGTAAAACGGGTCCCGGGTAAAACGGGTTCCGGGTATTTTAGGGTTCACTAGACGCCGGGTTTGACCGGATTTCGGGTCATTTTGGGTTGATTTCGGGTTTGCCAATTTTTTCTTTTTTAAATTAAAAAAAATCACGATTTGATAATTTTGCGATAAATTTTAATTATATATGAAAAATTTAATTATATTTAATTATAAATCAACCGGGTCAATTTGGTCACCGGGTAAATCGGGTCAAAATTACCGGGTCAATCAGGTCACCGGGTCGAAACCCGGATTACTTGGAAAGTTTTCGGTTTTTCGGGTTCGGGTCAAAAAAAAATTCCGGGTTCGGGTCGGAAATTTTTCGGGCGTTCGGGTCGGGTTGTGTTTTGATACGTTTAACCACCGCCGCTCATCCTATTTCCAATTTTTGGTAAAGGTTTTGTTCAATTTCCCCTCTTTTCTAATCGACTGTGGAGTGTTATCCCATATTGTTGATAGTCAATGTCGCAATTGAATGCTTAGGTTAAACGACATTTGAAGCGCTTATTGTTAAGTAACTCTTTTGGGAAATTCGATTCCGATTTGAGATTGTGATTTTCAATTTACTTATTTGTTCATCTTGGAATTGATACTAGGGAAAATTTGTTGCATTATGATGCAGAGGAGTGTTTGGTCTACTGGTTCGAAGCTTGATTCGTCGAAAGAGAGAAATTCACTCCCATATTTGATAGAATGAGGTTAATTGAAACATTGATCCCAGCTTATAGGTGATGAAAAAATCTTCATTCCTCCTATTCAAGTTTTGTGTTTTGTGCTATGCCATTTTTTAACAAACAAGTTGTCCTGATGGATAAAGTTTTTCCCCTTTTTTCCCCTTGCATCCTACCAATTCAGCAATGATAACAATGTGCAAGTGAGCTACCATTCAGCAATGCCATTCTTTAACTTATTTGTTTATCTTGTACTCCATACTATATTGCTTTATTTATTCTTTTGTCCTTTGCTATGCTGAAATTGTTGTGGTTTTGGTTGGCCATTATCCGTCTCACATTTCTTCTACTGGATTTTTTTCCTATTCTATATTGAACAACCATATATTAGATTCATCAACTGTTTTATCACATAATTTGCAAGTTGAATATGTACTTGTGTCACAGATGTTGGCTGCCATCTCGAGTCCTAAATTGCTAGAGGTATATTCTTTGACATGACATTGCCTATTATTGCATCATGATTTACTATTGTTAGATTTTCAAGTTCTTCCTATCTTGTGATTTTGTTTCACCTTTATAAAGCATACTTACTGGCTGGCATTGCTTCCCAAAATAAGCAAGGGATGATGACTTGAATCTTAAAAGAGTCTTAATATCAATAAACATTGTTTTGGATGATGCCTTGGAAGGAGGCCTTGATGGAGGTATATGGTGTTCTTAATAATTGTTCATTTTGGTTCCAATTTCTCAACGAAGTTGCTAATGTTTAGAGTTTATGACCATTTTGCAGAATCAATGCACCATGAATTGATGATGTTTCAGTTTTGCTCCCACCAAGATCCAATCCACCACCATCATTGGGGGAATTGTCTAACAATGTGGCAATTAAAGAGGTCTAAGTGGTTGCTAATGCGCATTATCTAGACATTTATGCAGTGCTTTTGTATGATGATCTCAGACCCCCTTTCGATCAATCTCGGCTTGGATTCTCATATGCTTTCTATAATTTCTGTCAATTGTTGTTGCTTTTGATTTGCGATATTGTCAATTTCCATGAATTGAGCAGCAGTTTCTTTCTAGGGTTTTGTGGTTCTGCCCCCCCCCCCCCCCCCCCCCTTTTTCGTTTTTGCCTTTTATCAATTTGTTTCTTTAAATTAGTATTTAATAGTGGTATACTTCGGTCTTCAATATTCATGAATTTCTTGATTGAGTTAGCCTTTGTCTCAAACATCAATCTTCAATATTCAAGAATTGCTTGATTGAGTTCCCATTGATAGAACATTACCTTTACATACAAGTACTGTTGATTTTGTTAAAGAGTACAAAACTCAGTTTCAAGATAAATTCATTGCTATTACGTTGGATACTAAGGTATTTTATCTTTGACTGAGCATGATTAGATGTTTCACTGAGAATAATATATTCAATTGAGAATTGAAGATCATGATCATCATCATCAGTATCCACTTTTGTTTTGCTAAACCTTCTCGATATCCTAGGAAAGGTGTTCAAGTGCTTGGTCGATTGTTCATTCCACTGACGTACAAATTTTCCGACAGAGGTAAAAGGAACTGCTCCTACTCATGATCTGGTTAGATGTTTCATTTATGTATATAGATTGAGCATTCGTTTTTGTAATAGATTTTCCCCTTAAATGTTAAAGGAGTTGTTGGAAGTCTGGCAACACTTGTGAATTGGTTTTGTTCTTGGGCGGGCGCCTACACATTCAACATGTTGACAAGCTGGAGTTCCTATGGTAAAAAAATCTATAATTACTAAATCATTGTTTACCATATGTTAGAATGAGATTGTATAAGGCTGAAACATTTTACCATCTTCATGAACATTACTGAAAGGCAGAATAATAAGATGACACTAAGAATACTTAAAGATGGTACTGAACATCCTATGGTTAGACATGAAGCAGCGGGAGAATACTTGAGAATACTTAAAGGCAGAAACATATTTACCTTTCCTCGCATTCCCTCTTTGAATATTTTTATTGTCTGTTGTTTTTATGATCCTTTGGTGTCTTCAATTGTTTGGTTGGTTGAAATCAGGCTCGAGAGTTATTAACTATAATGGTGAGTGGTGAGAGTTGAAACCATCATTATCTAATTATTCATTATATGATTGATTAGTTAAATTACAAGTGGTTGATCATAGCACTGTTTCGGTTGATGCTAGATGTTTCATGATCAAATCTTTTGATGTATTTTTTAATGCTTATTGTGTCCATTCTAAGTTATTAGGTATCCATTTTCTAGAATTCAGCTGCCAAATTCAAATAGGTATTCTATGTTTTTCCCAAATCTTTTTTTTTTATGTCTATGGGTTTTACCTGTTTTGAGCTTGGTTTATTGCAATCTGGATGTTAGGGTTATGCCTTTTTTTTACAAGCTTCCTTATTAGCATATCTTACGTATTGCATTTTCTCATTATCCTTCAAGCCTCAACCCAGGTTCCTTAATCCCTACAAAAAAGGATACCTAATTCAACCTTTTTTTTCAAGTTATTTGAGTCATCCAAAATCAAAGGATACCCTACATTTAGGTTACTTATATGCGCTTATAAAAAGTTTGTTTTAGCTAATTCACTTACTTTTAACCCTAACCCTTACATAAAAGGATATCCATATTTATAGCAGCTAATTTAGTGATCCAATATGAACGGATACCCTGCATAAAAGGATACCCTATATTTAGTTCACTTATTTGAGCTTCTTTTGTTTTAGGTGATTCAGTTTCCTTGAACCCTACACCCAAATTAAAAGGATACCCATTTTAATATTATTCCAGCTAACTCAGTAATCCAAAATCAACGGACACCCTATATAAAATGATATCCTATATTTTGTTCACTTATTTGAGCTTCTTTTGTTTCAGTTAATTCAGTTTCCTTAAACCCTAAACCCAAAATAAAAGGATACCCATTTGAATATATATTTTATTGGATTAGATAGTGTGCCATGATATTTATAATGTTCCTAATGTTTAGATTGATAAATGCATGTTTCTGTTGCAGAATTTACTTATGTTGTACAAAGAATCTCATATAGTCCATAGATAACCACCATTGTTTACCCATTCCTCCACTTCTTTGGTAGTTTCTGAGTTAATTTATTTGCTTAGTGGGTAGTTTTTTTTATAACTTCCTCTTCATGTTCATCCAATATAAATGGATTTTGATTAACTATTTAGTTTTTATTTCTGCAACTTCACCCTCATTCTGGTCGGCCAGAAGTTCTAAGGTTCCAGAGCTCCCAGTTTATGGCAACTTGCCTCTTCATTCATAAGTTTGATAGTCTTTATTCTTTTTTGTAGCTCAGTTCTTCCATATTTGTCTTATATGGACTGCTTATTTTGTAGGTGAAGAATGGTACCCCCTCCTGCGATATACGAAGGCTACCACTTCTGTTATGGAGATTTTATTATCGGAGTCACAACTTCTTACCTTCAGTCACGGAGTCAAAGTCATATTTTTGTTTCTTATTACAAAAAAGATGTAGAGGGGGAACATGATTATCGCAATGCATTTCCTTGGTCTGGAGAGTCAGTCAGGATGTCTTCAATTGTGTCCATGTTTACTTCAGCACATGTTCCTTCGTGTATTCAAACTCTTTATGTTTTTTTTATCATATATACAACTACATAAATGGGTGTGTTCTCAGTGAGGGTCATAACATCCAGGTAGGTGTAGTCCCCATTATTGATGTAATTATAACCACTATTGTTCGTGTTGATGATGTTCCCCCTCGACCTCTCCTGATGACAACCCTTACTACTCGGAGAACATGGATGCATTGATTGATATAGAGCTTTCGTATGTTTCTTACTTCAACTATTATGAATGGTTATTGTTACATATATTATTTCAGTATGCCTTGGGTGTTTCTCTTTTACCTAATCGTATTTTTTCAATTTTTTTTTCCAAATTAGGGATTCCATTCCTATGATCGTACGGGATTATATTCCTTGCAACCAACCAGCTTCCATCAGTGCATTGAAATCGCTCGACATCGGTGTGTTTTGCAATTCAGTTGGGGAAAAATGTGTTACTTGTCTTGAAGGGGTTGATGGTTCTTCGACTTTGACGAAAATGCCTTGCTTACAAATTTTCAATCCCGAGTGTATCCACACATGGCTTCAACATAAGCATTCCTTCCCGATATGCTATTTTAGACTGCCCTTAGAGGATAATGATGTAGCTTGATTTTCCCAACTCTTAAGGTTCTATGTAGTAATCCCGTGGTGGAAATGCTTGTATTTTTTTTCCTCCTGCATAAATTTACCTATTATAACTATAATCTAACAATATATCTATGTATCTCTATCTTACAAATTAATGTGTCCTTAAAAGGTTTCTCTACTTTGTTTACCTTGGTCATTTTCGATCATCTTCATTTTCTTTCCTCTGACTTGTAATGATAGTTCCTCTAACTTGAAAATAGTACTTTGTGTTGAGCACATAAATGAGCACTGATGTAATTACTTTGTGGTACTTTGTTCTTTGTCGTTAATATGTAGCTTCTATAGCTGCCAATGAACTTGTAATGTTCGTGGAGGGAACAACTAAAATAGTTTAGCCTTTTAAGAGAAAAAAATGTTTGTCCTTTTGGGGAAGGTTTCTCAATGGTTCCAACTTAAATCTCAACCACCCCTATTACATAAATTTCTCAATGGTTTCTCGTGTTTATCCTTTTGGGGAAGGTTTCTCAATGGTTCCAATTTAAATCTCAACGTTTATCCTATTACATAATTTTAAATTTTAAATTTAAATAACACTAATTAAATTATAAATTTCAAATTTCATTTACTGAAAATATGTTTAGTGGTGGGTTATTTCCCCACTTAAATCTCAACCACCCCTTTCCACCAACTTGTCCAGCTAGATTCCTAACCATCTAAATTCTCTGCAGTTGCAAACTCTTTTCTAAACCGTACTTAGAATCTCTCTTTGCACTTGGAGATTTCTCATCAGCGTTGGATCCTATAGGTTGTGTACTTCCATAATATGTTTTTGTAATTGTCAGTTACTCTACTCTTGATAGATTCTTGTATTCTAACCTCTCCTTTGGTTGCTACATTGTTGCAGCTTATGCTATCTAAATTTCCTCTTTCCGGACACCGCTTGCGCAAGTATGAATACTTCCATCAAATTTTCATGTTTTCTATATGTTTATTTTCCTTTATCTATACTCATTAGCTCTTTCCCGTGGCCTTTATAATATAAAGGTTTTAAATGGTTGCTCCAGTTCATATCATCAAGGACTTGGATGGTTCGACTGACAAGTTTGCTCAGTCAAATGGAATTCACAACAAATCTTCCATGTTATGATCACCCTCCTTTATTTCTTAGGATTCTCATCTCATATATTCCTTTTGTAACTTAACATTTATAGTATCCATTTGCTTTTCCACATGGTGATACCATACAAGGTTTTATCCTCAAGAAATAGGTCAGTAAATGGCTTCCTCTTCTAAGGAGAGGGGGGGGGGGGGGGGGGGGGGCTCTATGTCTTCAAAAATTTCATCCTCGCTGAAAATAAGGACTCTATCAGATATGCTCCTCACCAGTATAAGTTGTTTTTCACTTATAAGATCACTATTTCCCCAACCAAAGATCTAAACATTCCATTGCATTGTTTTAATTTCGTCCATTTTAGTGACATCTAGTGCAATATATTTGATTAGGAGTGTGTCGTTGATATGTGTCTCCTATACTGATTGTAGTTTTGACATTTGACTATGGTCCTTACTTTTGTTATGTAAGTCTCAACATAAATGCATCTTTTTGTATTGTAGATGTGATTGGATACATATTGAAGTTTCATGAGCTAGAAGTTGAATCCGAAGGTTCCGTTGAGACTACGAAGATTGATATTTGGATTCAAAATGATGTGTGTGTTTGTTTTCACTATGTTAATATTCTGTTTATAGATTTCTTTCATTATTTAAGTGTATTATCCATAACCGATTTTATTTTACTACCAGAAATGACACTCTTCGATCCACACTCTGGAACAAGTTCGCTTGCATGAACATTTGACTAGTGTAGGAGAAGAAAAGGTCTTTATAATTATAAATTTTGCAAAGGTCAAGAAATTTGGAGTTGCATTATTATCCATCCCGTTTTTGTGTTACATCTATGCAAATTGTTGATAATTACAAACATGTCATTAACCTCTTTTCTTACTGTTTTTATTGTAGATGGTTTCATCTTGAACAATGCTGATACGGGGTTAGCCGTGGGTTGGTCCGATCTTCGACAACAAGCAAGAACTGAACAAGAAAAGCAAGAACTCGATCAAGATCAATCAAGAACAGCCAAGAATCAATAAAGACGCAGCAAGATTCACCAAGAACAAGGGTTCTTGATGTCAACACTAAACAAGAATGACAAAGACTCGATAAAGATAGATAAAGACTCGAAAATGAATGCAAGAATGGAAAGACACGACCTGATAAGGACTGAGTCGATCTATGTAGCACAAGATAAAGACCCCAGGCCTCCTCAGAGGGTAGGAACCAATACCAATGCCTACACAACCCGCCTCTACAATCCGACACAATCAAGCGGACAACTTGAAGCACCAGAAGGGGGCTTGTGAATACTAGGATCACCAAGTCTTGCGAAGTTGACGAACACAAAGCAAACCAAGCTGAGATTATCAATCGGTTGAGATCACGAAGAGCACAACTCTATTCGGTCTGATCTCTCTCTCTAAAGTGTTTCACACGTTTTGAGAAGAATAACTTGTATTATGAATGTTCCAATTGTTCTACAAGGCTGAAATCGAAATATATAGGGAACTAAGGCCTGTTGGCCGGCCTAACTAGATAGAAATAGATAGATCTACTTTCTAATGGGCTTTAAAATAAATCTAAGAACAAAAATAAATAAGGTCTCTAAAAAGAATGACTAAAAAAGCCCAATTCAGCCCAATAGAACACTTAAGCTGAAAAGGGTTTCCAACACTTAGAATATTTCGGCCTAAGCATTTCTAAGGTGGCTCGGCCTCTATTTGTGCTCCAATGCACATGTATGTCTTCAATGTAGGCTCGGGGAGTTGAACCTTGCTCGAGAACAAAGTGTGAGTGACGAATAGGAATGAGTCTCTCTGAAGCTTCTTTGCTCTAGCTCGAGTCATTGGTCCTTCTCCAAGAATGATGGGTGTGTCTGGAGCTGTAGAAGATGGTCCCGCATCAAATGCTTTCTATGGAACTAGACTATATATCGAAGACGAGATAATGAGAGGACAATTGACATTAGCGGTAATGCAACTGAGAATAGATTTGTTGTTCCATAGGTTTTCATTCATTCATTAGATTAGGATTCAAGACGATTTTATTTAGATTGAGAGCGATGTTCGCCATGGGCGACTAAAACTCTCTTCATTTTACTTGCGATTTGAAGCTTTGTTTGGATTGAGTTGTGAGTTTCTGAATCTTGTTCCTTATTCCCTATATTGAATGTTTCAACTTCTTTGTACTTGAATATTTTATTTTTTTATTCTATCTAGCCCGCACAGCTAGTTAGAATCAATTCAATTGCTAGGGTTTTGTAGATTCCTGATTGTGAACCTTAACCCAAGTAGCAAACTTATCCCTTTAGGGCTGGTTAAACTAATTGGATGTGTAGGAAGTTGAATGTGTTGTTAAATTCCTCTTTAGTGACTGCAAATATCTTGGTTAATCTCTGAACTTAACGCTATCAATTGAGTTAAATCCTTTTCTGAGGACTATTCAATTGATAAGGGTTTCTAGGACTGGTTGGAATAGTAACTATATTAGGTTGGGACAAGGGCATTCATAGGAAGACTAAAAGGGTAAGAAGAAGTTACAATACCAACTTAACCAAATAAAGTGGATAATTGTAGGTAGAGCGATCTTCTTTAAATTGTTTTGCATCAATCTGTTTATAGTTTATTTTGTTTTCTTTCTTATTTTCAATCACCAAAACCCCCTTTTCCTATTAATTGGTAAATAAACTTAACTTAGGAATAACTTGATTCTCTGTGGAATCGACTCGTGTTTGCCACACTACATTAGTTAGGTAGGGTCGAATTTATTTTGATACGGTTTACGCGACTAAAAACCGTCCATCAGTCCTCCATCCTCTTATCACGCATATGTCAAAATCAACTTCAAATTTTACCTCCTTTCATGGTTTTCATAAAATAATGCACTTCATTGTGACTTTCCCTTTACTAGGCAATTTCATGCTATATCTCTAATGAATCCAATTTTGCATCGTCGAGTTCAATTAAAACTTCCATGACACTAATAAAAAAAATTCAATGGGGGTGATAAAAATAAACATTGGAAAATAAGTATAAAGCATATCGATGAAATATGAAATCCAAAGTACCATGTATGAACAATTCGAGAAATATGACAAAATGTGCACAAAGTAAGCCTTTCCCCCACCCCATACTTAAATATTATAGTGTCCTCACTGTATAAAAACAAGGGTAAATGAAGGAAACTTACTAGACAGATGTGCAGATTCTCGGAATAGGTGACGAAGATTTCTGTAGGGGGGTCGATATCGAGTGAACCAGTCGATATCGACTGGGTTCACTCGATTCCTACTGGTTCCAATGCTTTAGGGTGATTTCTGCTCGATCACAGCATTCCTAGTCGAAATCTTCAATCGTTATCGACCAGATGGATCGGTATCGAGTCACCTGCAAATTTGTTTTTTAAAAAAAAACTACGAAATTCACAACTAAATGTTCAAAATTTAAATCTAATTTTCTAATAGTACAAGCTCTCGATTTTATAGTCGCTAGGCCAACTTCTTTTTTTCGCTCAAGGTGGCATCTGCAGGGCCCACGTTGCTTGGGCCTCGAATAAGACTTCATTCTTGTCCATAAGTTATAACCCTCTAGAATGGATCTTATGCACCGTGAATGGACCCATCTTTTTCTCCTTAAACTTGTTCGGGAACCAATGATTCTTGGATTTGGAGAGATACACCTTGTCTCCTACGTCGTAATCCTTCGAGTCATCATTGGAAACCCTGCATAAGCGCACATACCAAGGCAAATCTCTTCAATGTATAGATAGATCTTTTATTGAAATTGGGGAAGAAAGGTACATACCTCAGCTTACCTTCGCAGATTCGTCATTCGGAGTCTGAGGGTCTGGTCGACGTCGAGTAAGAGTACTCGATGTCGAGTCACTTTCTATGTCTGGTGGATCACTCGATTATGAAGAAGCCGACTTGATGCGGGTCACTCGACATCGAGTGATGTTACTCAGCGTCGAGTACTCCTGTTCTCCTCTTGGTGCAGCCGATTGAGGCTTGAGATTTGGGTCAATGTCGAGTTTCTCACTCGACGTTGAGTGAGTTGACTTGATGTCGACCCCATACTTAAAACCTGGCACATAATCTGAAAAGATGTTAGTCGACATCGACTTACCTTGGTCGACATCGAGTGGAATTTCCATCTCTTCGTTCTCGATCGCCATGATTTCCTCCACTTGGGCCTCCATAGCCCTCTTCTCCAGCTCTTCGGGGGTTATTTTACTTACCTCAGGCTCCCCGCAAGTGATGTACCCTCATGTGATTGATTTGACCTCCATAGGACCGTTTTGCCTTTCAATTTTATTGAAGGCGTACTCAATTACCTCGTCGTTGATAGTGAATGTGAGCACTCCTTTCCTTGTGATTATGTTGGCATTGACGGTTGCTAAGAAGGTGATGGCGAATCTCACGCCTAAGGGTGCCCGATCGCTTCGAATAGGTAGTCGAATTGGATCTGCGAAAGAACTCGAATCTCACGAATCCTCATTTAGATCGATGAGATCTCAATCTACTTGAATCTCACAAGCAAATCAATCTCTCGGCGCCGCTTCTCACGGTCCTTAGTTTCTTCGAATCTCACGAAGAAGATGAACGCTTCTCAAGTCCGCTAGGGTTTCTCAAGAAACTTGTTTTGGGGAAATAATAATTGAGCGTGCTTTCATTGATGATTGAATAACTATTTAAACAAAGTATTTTTGCTGAGAATAAAAGCTAAATAAAGAAATAAACCATAAAAATAATAGCATAAACCGCAAAGTATAA
Organism: Persicaria tinctoria; assembly: GCA_037127255.1. NCBI lineage: Eukaryota > Viridiplantae > Streptophyta > Magnoliopsida > Caryophyllales > Polygonaceae > Persicaria > Persicaria tinctoria. The sequence continues at coordinate 62,894,934 of JBANSL010000002.1, read as the reverse complement.
AATCTGAAATTCGTGCTGAAAATCACCGTTGTGCACGGCCGCGCAGGAGGGGTGCCCGCCCGCGCGCCTTGGGTGCACGCCCGCGCACTTGCGTGCTGTTGGACACTCCATTGCTCGACAGCCTGCACGCCCGCGCACCACACTTGCACGCCCGCGCGCCCATGTCACACGCCCGTGCACTTGTCTGCTGGAAGTGCAAAATGGCTCGAGTCCTCATGGGCTAATAAAGTTACTAATCCGAGATCTCTCGCCTCTAACTCTTGTGTGGACATCCAAGGTGAGGTAGCATAGGTGGTAATATGCCTTAGGATGGAGTAGAGTGCACTCGACATCTTCTTAGCCTTAGCCCTCGTGATAGGACCATCTCCATGAAGCGTTATGTCGGATTGAAGCTCCTTAGATAGATTCCGGTTCACATCATTCTCCCTTTCTTCGTCTTGATTCGTCCCCGAATCATGGAATGGAGGCTCGAAATCATCGTCAACATAAGAAGACAAATCAGCAACATTGAAAGTAGCAAGCACACCATAATCACCAGGGAGATCGATCTCATAAGCGTTGTTATTGATCCGTCGGAGCACTCGAAACGGACCATCACCTCGAGGATCTAGCTTGGACTTGCGGCGGGTAGGAAAGCGCTCCTTCCGAAGGTGAACCCACACAAGATCACCCGGTTGGAATACGAGCTCACGGCGTCCTTTGTTGTGTTGCCGGATATATTGCTCGGAACGACGCTGAAGGTGTTCGGACGTCCGCTGATGTAGCTCCCTCACAAACTCAGCACGGTCACGGGCATCAAAGTTCTCCCGATCCTTGAGGGGCTGCGGAGCAAGGTCCAAGGGCGTGTGTGGATTGCGTCCATAAACAACCTCGAACGGACTCATTCTAGTCGCCGAATGGATGGACCTGTTGTAAGCAAACTCGACAAAAGGCAAACAATCTTCCCAACGTTTAAGGTTAGTTTGCAAAATAGCACGAAGAAGTGTTCCTAATGTTCGATTCACAACCTCAGTTTGGCCATCAGTTTGCGGGTGACAACTAGTAGAGAATAAGAGCTTAGTCCCTAATTTAGCCCAAAGTGTCTTCCAAAAATAACTTAGGAACTTAGCATCTCTATCCGAAACAATTGTACAAGGAATACCATGCAATCTCACAATATGAACAAAGAACAAATCAGTGACATGAGATGCATCATCAGTTTTGTGACAAGCAATAAAATGAGCCATTTTACTAAACCTGTCGACAACCACAAAGATAGAGTCCCTCCCTTTCTTAGTTCTTGGCAATCCTACAATCTCGACTTGGCTTTCCTACATTGGATACAAGAAGCACAAAACTTACCTACATCCTTTTTCATTTTAGGCCAATAAAAGTGTTCCTTAAGCATAGCCAAAGTCTTATCAATCCCAAAATGTCCCATAAGACCTCCACAATGAGACTCCTGGACCAGAAGCAATCGAATAGAGCTCCTAGGAATGCATAGTTTCGCAGATTTGAACAAATAACCCTTTTCGATAAAGTAATGGTTCACACTTCCTTTAGACACACATTCATCATATATATGTTTGAAATCTTCACACGTAGCATAAAGATCACAAATCAAAGAGAACCCAAGCAAACGAGCATCTAAGGAAGAAAGAAGAGTGTACCTGTGGGACAACGCATCAGCTACAATGTTGTCCTTGCCCTGTTTGTGCTTGATCACATAAGGGAAGGTCTCGATGAACTCTATCCAAGGTGCGTGTCTCCTATTTAGCTTGGCCTGTCCCTTCAGGTGCTTTAGAGCCTCGTGATCCGAATGAATCACAAACTCCTTAGGCCAAAGGTAGTGGTGCCAAGTGCGAAGAACCCGGACCAAGGCATAGAGCTCCTTATCATATGTGGAATAATTGAGCTCTGGGCCGCTGAGCTTCTCACTGAAGTAGGCAATGGGGCGATTTCCTTGGATGAGGACACCTCCTATACCGATGCCGGAGGCGTCACATTCGATCTCGAAGGTGCGACTGAAATCCGGAAGGGCCAACAGTGGAGCGTTGGTCAGCTTGTCCTTCAAGAGCCGGAATGCACGTTCTTGGGCCGGACCCCATCGAAAGACAGAATCCTTGCGTGTGAGCTCGGTCAAGGGATGAGCAATGCTGCTGAAATCCCTCACAAAGCGCCTATAAAAGCCCGCAAGACCAAGAAAGCTTCGGACATGGGTCATTGACGTGGGTTGCGGCCAATCTCTAATGGCCGTCACCTTGCTCTCATCAACTCTTAAGCCATCTCTCCCTACAACAAAACCGAGAAAAATAGTAGACTCCGCACAAAAATGACATTTCTTAAGATTAGCATAAAGTTGTTCCTTCCTAAGAATTGTGAAAACTTGGCGGAGATGGTCTAAATGCTCAAATTCAGTTTTGCTATAGATCAAAATGTCATCGAAATAAACAACAACGAATTTCCCTAAATAAGGTCTCAAAACATGGTTCATTAGCCTCATGAAAGTAGAAGGTGCATTAGTGAGTCCAAAGGGCATAACCAACCATTCATATAAACCATATTTAGTTTTAAACGCTGTTTTCCATTCATCTCCCTCTTTCATTCGAATTTGATGGTAACCACTTCGAAGATCAATTTTAGTAAAAATAGTGGAACCATACAATTCATCTAACATGTCATCTAAACGAGGGATAGGGTGGCGATACTTAACTGTAATGTTGTTTACAGCTCTACAATCAACGCACATTCGCCAAGAACCATCCTTCTTCGGCACCAGGATGACCGGAACGGAACAAGGGCTCAAGGACTCACGAACATAGCCCTTGTTGAGCAACTCCTCGACTTGGCGTTGCAGCTCCTCAGTTTCCTTCGGGCTGGTCCTATACGCCGCTTTGTTGGGTATTGTACCACCTGGAACAAAGTCAATTTGATGCTCGATGCCTCTCAACGGCGGTAGGCCTGGTGGGATGTCATCAGGAAAGATATCATTGAATTCCTGCAAAAGTGGAGCAACAAAAGGGGGTAAGTCATGCAACGACTCCACAACCAAGCAAGACTCTTTGAACAAGAGTAGAAAGCAAGGATTACTTCCCTTAATAGCGCTGTTGACCTCACTAGCACGGGCCAACAGGAGGTGTTTCGGTGGCTGCGACGGGGATGCCGCCTTCTTCTTTGGATGCACGGTGGGGCCTAGCTGCAAGGGAGCCGATTTCTCCTGGAGACGGGCTTGTCGGCGTTGCTCCCGCTCAACATGATTTTGTAAACATTCCTGCGGGGTTAGCGGAAACAAAGTAACACGACGACCTTGCATATTGAAGGAATAAGTGTTAGTAAACCCATCATGAATGGCCTTGCGATCGAATTGCCAAGGTCTTCCTAACAACAAATGGCAAACCTCTAAAGGAACTACATCGCAGGTTATCACATCATTGTATTCACCTATAGAAAAGGCGATTTTAGCTTGCTTTTTAACCATGAGGTTACCTGCAGAAGTTAGCCAACTCAATTGATAAGGGATAGGATGATCAATAGTAGGCAACTTAAAGCGCTCAACGACTTGAGTATCAATAATGTTGCAGCAAGAACCACCATCAATGACTAGACTACAAACCTTATCTTGAATGAAACAACGCGAATGAAAGATATTTTCCCGTTGAGAAGTGCGGGGTACCTGATCTGTAGTCAAAACCTGTTTAATTACCATAAATGCTTCTCCAGAAACAGGCTTACACTCGATCTCCTCCGGATCTTGGTCCTCTGGTTGTGGTTCCTCATCATAAATGGGCTGCACCGCATCATAGTCAATGAGCTCATCATCCTCTTGGACCATGTAATCACCAAATGCAGTCATTAGCACCGTTTGGGTGTTGCCACACTCCCGAGCAAAGTGGCCTCGCCCTTGGCACTTGTAGCACCGAATGTCCTGCCGAGGGGCATTAGATGGGGCCTCCTTAGGTCTAATGAGCGGCTGCTGGGATCCACGTGGGTTCCCGGGGCGGCTAGTTGTGGTACGATCAGGACGTGTGGAGCTCGGCAACGACGGTCGATGTGGCGCCGATGTGGGTGGTGGTCCTAGGGGCTGGGGAGACCACCTACGACTGGTGCTAGATGAAAATGTGGATCCTGCACGACGTTGTTCATATAGTATAGTAGCAAAGTGAAGTGCATCATTAATTGAAGAGTACCTTTGTCGTTCAACTTAATCACCAACGTCTCTATTCCGCTAGAGATGAATTTTGACAAGATAATCTTCTCTGGATAACGAATGCCCGTTTGTTGCATCAAACGACGCATTTCAGCATAGAGCTCCTCCGGGGAAAGGGAGCCTTGTCGGAGACGGTCTAGGCGGAATTGCATACGTTGCTCATAATCGAACGGCACAAAGCGGGTTCGCATGATCTCCTTCAAATCCTCCCATGTGGTGATGGGGTCTCGCATCTCATACTCGCGATCTGACACATCTTGGAGCCACCAAGATTGAGCTATGCCAGTGAAGTGAATGGTGGCTATCTCAACTTTCTCCTCCTCTGGGTATCGATAGTACCTTAGGACAACCTCCGTTTGGTGTTCCCATTCAAGATATGCTTCGGGGTCGGAGGTACCTGCAAAGTCAGCAATTTTAAGTTTCATACCCCGATCGACTCGGCGTTGGGGTTGCTCGTCCTCTTGCTGTCGAAAACCATGGGCGTGACGAGGAGGCGGCTGCTCATTCGTATTAAAATGATCGTCGGTAAGGAAATGACGTTGGATTCCCCGACGTGGGCCGCGCAGACCACTAGAGCTCTCGGCACGTCGGTGAGAGGTGTCCTGAGCAAAAGGGTTATGGTCATCTTCGGTCTCTGCGAAGTCCACAAAGGGTGGTTTTTTGCGAGCGGACTGATGTTGCAATACGGCAACCGCTCGTGCCAGCTCAGCCACAGTGGCCGCAAGCTCATTAAGATTAACATCCGACGACCCCTCATCAGCATGACGTTTTCCCTTGTCCTGTGACATGGTTAGGGACACCCAAAAGACAACACAACGACAAGGAGTGCTAAACCGAGATAAACGTGACAATGTACCAACTTCCACAATCCCAATATTCAAAACACAAATATCAAAGGCAAGCAAGATAATAGGGAAGGGTGACTAAGGTAGGAAACAAAGGCACAAGAATGCAAGTTGCTCCCTTTCTTATCGTCGACCTCCTAACTTTGCAAACACACAAGCACAATAAAGTCGGCACAAGCTGCGCTATAAAGGGAACGAGGGGGTTACCTTATTTTGGCTTTGCCACTCGTTGATGAGATATAATCGTTGCGGTTGTATAGAGCAATGCAACACAAATGCTAAAGAACGAGAGGGTTACCTTATTTTGGCTCTTCCACTCATTTGGCTTTGATTTTTTTTTTTTAAGAAGAAGAACAAACAGCACCCAACGATGAATTGGTGAGCAAAGAGATCGAGAGGATTGCCTTATTTTGGCTTTTCAACTCGAATGAATTTTTTTTTTTTTTTTTTTTGTGTGTGGAAAAGGAACGTAAACGCAACAGAAAAATCAACAAAATAAGATCAAAAGCAACTTGCGAAAAATAGTGAAAGGAAACCTAGGGTTTGAAGACAAAATAACAAAGCAATGAAAATTAGGGTTAAGCAAGGGTGGTAGGCGGCAAGGGTTGGAGTGGTGGCGGAAAGGTAGCGGACGAGGGTGGTAGGCGGCAAGGGTTGGGGATGGTGGAGCGGAAGGGGGCGATGACGGTGAATGCGAATTAGGGTAAACTTTGTTTTTGGGATTTTTGTGTTTTTAGAAGAACGAATTGTAGAAATTGAACAATATCAACGAATAAAACGGATATAGACAACTACCTTGATCGAAGTACTGACTCGTGATACCACTTGATGGCGAATCTCACGCCTAAGGGTGCCCGATCGCTTCGAATAGGTAGTCGAATTGGATCTGCGAAAGAACTCGAATCTCACGAATCCTCCTTTAGATCGATGAGATCTCAATCTACTTGAATCTCACAAGCAAATCAATCTCTCGGCGCCGCTTCTCACGGTCCTTAGTTTCTTCGAATCTCACGAAGAAGATGAACGCTTCTCACGTCCCCTAGGGTTTCTCAAGAAACTTGTTTTGGGGAAATAATAATTGAGCGTGCTTTCATTGATGATTGAATAACTATTTAAACAAAGTATTTTTGCTGAGAATAAAAGCTAAATAAAGAAATAAACCATAAAAATAATAGCATAAACCGCAAAGTATAAAATCTGAAATTCGTGCTGAAAATCACCGTTGTGCACGGCCGCGCAGGAGGGGTGCACGCCCGCGCTCCTTGGGTGCACGCCCGCGCACTTGCGTGCTGTTGGACACTCCATTGCTCGACAGCCTGCACGCCTGCGCACCACACTTGCACGCCCGCGCGCCCATGTCACACGCCCGTGCACTTGTCTGTTGGAAGTGCAAAATGGCTCGAGTCCTCATGGGCTAATAAAGTTACTAATCCGAGATCTCTCGCCTCTAACTCTTGTGTGGACATCCAAGGTGAGGTAGCATAGGTGGTAATATGCCTTAGGATGGAGTAGAGTGCACTCGACATCTTCTTAGCCTTAGCCCTCGTGATAGGACCATCTCCATGAAGCGTTATGTCGGATTGAAGCTCCTTAGATAGATTCCGGTTCACATCAGAAGGGCATGCCTAGAATAATGGGACAAGCAGGGTCCTCTGCCATATCAATGACTAGGAAATCAGCATGGAAAAAGAACTTACCCACTTGTACCGGCACATCGTCTACCATGTCTGTAAGGATGACCACCAAGTTGTTCGTCATATAAAGTCGGGCATCCACATGCTCTAGGGCTCCTATCTTGACTTTGGACCAGATGGATAACAGCATGATGTCGACGCTGGCTCCTAAGTCACACAAGGCATTGAATTATGTTGACCAAATCCAATAGTGATAGCGGACTTACCTGGATCTGGCCTTTTCTCTGGAAGCTCCATTTTGCTGCATTCCTCTGCGATCTCAGCCATCGACCGCTTCTTGCTCAGGATTTCTTTGAGGAACTTGACTTATGAAAACATCTCATCAAGAGCTTCGGTGAAGAGAATGGTGATATTGAGCCCTTGAAGCATTTTCACAAAACACTGGAACTTTTTCTCCGCTGGGTCCTTCAAAGTTTTCTTTGGAAATGGCAACGTCTTCTTCTTTACTACTGCTGGAGTTGGGTCGACGTCGAGTGGGATTGAGTTGACATCGACTGGAGGGGTCGATTTTTGGGGACGTTGAACTTCTGGCTCGACATCGAGTAAGGGTGACTCAACGTCGACTACATCTTGGTCGATATCGACTGGGTGAGTCGATGTCGAGTTGTCTCTAGTGGCTTCTTCCTCCGTGTTTTGCTCAGGCGTTTGCAGCTGACGCTCACTCCTTAAGTTCATAGCCGCCACTTGACCTACAGATTTGCCTTTAGGATTAGGTTCAGAAGATCCATGGATTGTACCTAAGGGTTTGGGGGCGGATTTTACTAATTGACCTATCTGGGTCTATATGTTCTTCCGCAAAACATAGATCTCCCCCCATTGCGAGTTGATGCCATGTAGTTGAGTGTGGATGGAATTGATAGATTGCTTTCTTTCGGTTTGATTCCTCCGCATCTCGTCAAGAATGATGTGCAAGTCATCTTTCTTACCTTCTATGTCAGGATGTCCAGGAGTTCTGTAGGGCAGGAGGTCTCTTTGGTGCTGGGGTTGGCGATAATAGCCCCAGTTCTATTGCTGGTGTTGCCCTAAGTAGTTTCCCCCCTACATAGCGTGCCTCTTCGTGGGTTTCTACAAGCTGCACCTGATCGACATGTGGGCACGCAGTAGTGTTGTGTCTCACAGACCCACACTCCAAATAAGGTTGATTATTAGAAAGAAATTTTACTTGTTTGGTAAGGCTGTGTACCTAGTCTCTGTGGAACTAGTCCCTAACGTATGGATCAACCTCTTTTGATGGCTCGTAGAGTGACATAGATGGGGAAAGCCTTTTTCGTCGGGGGCCGCAGTCCCATAGGTGTTGTCGTAGTTAGCCAATGTCTAAAAGGTATCCCAAGCACGTCGTGGTGTGTACTCGAGATATCTATAAGCCGTATAGGTGTTGATCCGCTTCTTTGTAGGTGCGTTCAAGGAGTTGAAGATGATTTCCTGGATCACATATGGTGCTTGTCCATGCGTAGGACAGAATTCCAGCAGTCGTTTGTAGCGCTCCCAGACCTGTGCTAGTGTTTCCCCTTGCTTTTGCTTGAAAGTCATGATCTACTGTCTGAGCTGCACCGTCTTGGCTGGAGGAAAGAATTTGTTAAGAAACAAATCCCTAAGTTCGTTCCATGTGTGAATGTATTGTGAAGCTAAACCCTCGAACCAATATGAAGCTTTTCCTGCAATCGACCAACGAAAAGCCTTTAGTTTTAAAAATTCTAGATCCGCATCATCATCAATAACCTCACATAAATCCAGAAATACAGTTATATGCTCTAAAGGACATTCGTTGGGTCTCTCCTGAAATTGATTCCTCCTAATTTCAGAAATAAAAGAATGACGAATTTCAAAATTAACGTGAGGGAGAACGATCAGTGATTCTGGAGCTTCCAAAGTAAGATGCAGTTATTCTTTCGAGTTTGCAGGGATATGCTGAATTTGTTCCTCAAGTCCTCCCCTGGCTTGGTCATGTTCCACCTCTCGTCGGGTGTATTATGTCTGCCTGTTGGTGAGAACCTCTATCTGTTTGTGGAGTTACTCAAGCTCCTGTGCTGGTGTGAGCTGCTCCTCATTCTCGTTGTCGGTCAACATTAGTCTTCTCCTTAGCCTTTGATGGACATGAAAAAGCGTTCTGGTTCGAGAAAAGTATCAGTTCTTCGTATACCTTGTAAAACTAAAAAAAAAGGGAGCAAAAAGGAACTAAAATGGGCACGATTGATAGCTTTCCCGACAACGACGCCAAAATGTGTTAGGAGGGAAACTAGTCAAGTAAATAAATATGAAATATAAACGAACTAAACCAACTCCTTGTCCAAGCAAATAAAATACAAGAATCCCTCACGTTGTAGTGGTAGGGTTTCAAGATCGAATCCACGAGGAAGCGTGTCAGTGCTCGCCTAAATAGTTCCAAATTTTACCCTACTGTCGACCAAAAGCTGACTCGACGTCGATTGTATGACTCAACGTTGACTGGTAAGTTTATCTTACCTGCAAAGCTGCACAACAGAAGACGAAAACGAACTCGACATCAAGTAAAGGCACTCGATGTCGTTCTGGTTAACTCGATGTCGACTAAAGTGGCCGATGTCGAGTGTGTTTGTGCAGAAAAACCGTAACTTGCAATAAAAATAAAAGATGTCGGAAAAGATGTCTGAAGAATATAGGATGGATGCGATGATAATGAACAGAAATAACACAAATTCGGGGTTTTGTAAATCAATAAACAAAAGACTTCCAAGATCAGGGTTTCAACGCCACAACGATAACCATGTAAGAATTATGCCAAGTTATAAAATATTATGTCTTTCATCAAATAACTTTCGTCTTTAACAAATAAGAATATAGAGGCTCTCGCATAAACCCTTAATTATTACTACCCTTTTTGATGATTAATTCAAATTCATATTAAGATCACTTTCGCTTCAATAATACAAATAAGGATCACCTGCTACTGTCGTAGAAGAATCACAAATAGGGATAGAAGATGAAATTGCATATAAAAATCATACCTTTGATGCATAACCCTACATGGATACCATCGAGTTTACCCCGACCCTAGAAGTAGGGTGACTACTCGCTTAAAAGAAACAACTTGCATTAAACTGAAATAAAGAAAGTACAAACCGAACAAAGCCATATCACTTCCGCTCTCCCCCTCCAATCGGCCTCTCTCTCTCTCTCTCTCTCTCTCTCTCTCTCTCTCTCTCGCTAAACTTCTCTAAATTGCCTAACTAGTGTTTGCTCAATTGCTTGAGAATAGAATGAATAAAAACTCAGTCCCTAGGGCTTTATTTATAGTTTTCAACCCTTGCTATTCAAGGAAAGGATAACTATATCTTCTATCTAAATTTATCTATCTAAAATCCTAAGGTAAAAGTTTAACAATTAAGTGAAATAAAACAAATAAAATTCCCCCTAGGTAAAAATGGGAATTACTAAGGTAGATAAACATCTTCCAATATGATAGAACATCGTGCCTTAGTGTGGAAGAAATCAACACTCGGACTCATACTCGACTCCGACTTCGATTCAGCTCTGCGGTCTACTCGACATCTAGTAGGTTACTCGACATCGACTACATTGTGGTGTCTCGGCTCAGCTTCACTCGACCTTGCGTCCCCTGGCTCCACTCGACATGTGTGTGTCGAGGTCTTCACTCGAGGTCGAGTAATGCTCTCGACGTCGACTTCTGTCGTTGAGTCTGGTGTTGCTCCTTGCTTCTGCTTGGTGTTTGCCTCCAATTAGTAGACGTCGAGCGGCTCTGCAGTAGAAGTCTGGTGGTTTTCCAGCTTGAATTCCATTTCTCCGAATCGTCCCGAAAATGTCTCGATTTCTGCAATATTAAACAAGAACTAGTGTAGATCTTCATAATTGGCAAATAAGCATAAACTTCACAATTCCTGCATTATTCTAACCCAGAAATATAAAAAATGTGTACAGAAATTGATATAAATGTTAATGCAAAACATTACAAATTAGGCGCACATCACTTATGTCGTCAGCTATATATGTTTATAATTGTAACAAACAATGTCATTACTCTATGTAGGTTCTAAAATTAACAAAATATATGCGGCTTCAAATGGGTTCTACAGCTGCCGAAGTGGAAGAGAGCAAGCAATTTGCTGACTGGATTTTGCGTGTCGGGGATGGTATTGCAGGACCGCCAAATGATGGTGAAGCGTTTATCAATATTCCCTCGGACCTTCTCATCACTGAATTAGATGATCCTATTGCATCTGTTGTAGATACAATTTATCCATCGTTGGTACAGAATATATTTGACTCATCTTATTTGTACAAGCGGACTATTTTAGCCCTTACTAATAATTCTTTGGGAAAGGTAAATGATTACGTCTTATCTTTAATTCTTGGGGAGGAAAGAGTTTATATGAGTTGTGATAGTCTTTGCACTGGAGAAGGATCAAGTGAACATAGTTCAAAATTTTTCACCCTAGAATTTCTGAACACCCTTACATGTTCTGGGTTGCCTAATCATGTTTTGAAGCTGAAAATTGGTGTCCCTGTCATGCTACATCGAAATCTTGATCAATATTTTGTGTTATGTAATGGGACTAGGCTGATCATCACTCGCTTGGGATCCCGGATTATCGAAGCTGAAATCATTTCCGGGACCAATATGGGTGAAAAGGTCCATATTCCTCGTATGGTCCTTTCTCACATCATCTGATCCTACTATGCTTGTGCAGATTCGAAGAAGGCAATTTCCTCTATTGGTTTGTTTTGGCATGACCTTCAACAAAAGTCAAGGGCAATCCCTTTCAAATGTTGGTTTATATTTGGCTAAACTTGTTTTCCCCCATGGCCAATTATATGTTGCAGTGTCTCGAGTTACGTCTGGGGGAGATTTAAAGATAATAATATGTGATATGCTCTCTAAGATTTTAACGTTTACTACCAATGTCGTATACAAAGAAGTATTCTATAATGTATAGTGTATGGTTGTTGAAGTATGCTTTGCATTATAACATTGTAATTAGTGCTTCATTATCACTATGTTGTTGAAGTATGTATTTGGAATTAGTGGTCCATTATCCCTTTCGTACCACCAAAACCCAACACATTCGGTTTGGTTGATGCTATAACATACCTATGGAACAAGCTCTGTAATGGTGTGGTCGAATTCATCACAGGATATATCTTGCAAGTACACTCATCAACTTCACATTTCAGATTTGTATAGGTCTTAACCTCTAGCTTGCATTTTACGCGGGATCAAGTGCATCTGCTCTTTGACATCCGTTGCCATGTATAGTACCTATGCTTGACCTGGTTCATCCTCTTCGGCATGTTCTTAGCGATCTTCCGTACATGTAAATCTCATATGAGCTCTTTCCATTCAGGTTAACCGGTTGTCAAATAAGACTACAATATTTCTCTCATTTGTGCAGTGCTTGTGCTGCTTTGGCTTCTTCACCATAATACTACAACATCTCTTTACATTCCGAGTGTCATACTAAATGAGGAGGTTTTTCCTTTGTACCATATATGCTTGACCTGGTTCATCCTCTTCGGCATGTTCTTAGCGATCTTCCGTACATGTAAATCTCATATGAGCTCTTTCCATTCAGGTTAACCGGTTGTCAAATAAGACTACAACACTTCTCTCATTTGTGTAGTGCTTGTGCTGCTTTGGCTTCTTCACCATAATACTACAACATCTCTTTACATTCCGAGTGTCATACTAAATGAGGAGGTTTTTCCTTTGTACCATATATAAAGGTAGGACCCCCTGTTGTGAGCTTGTACGACGTTGACCAACTAATGTCCGTGAAAGTGTGGGATTGCTCACATCTCAGCTGGTTAGCTAATACTGATTCAATATGACAGAGAACACAAAGTTTAATTGTCACATAAGATTAGAACTCTTTTTTTAACTCTTTTTTTTCACCTTTTCACTCGCTGACTTGTTTTACAGTTTTTAGGTACCGATTTTAGTTGTTGCAACTTGTTAATTAGATTAAAGTTGATCACAAAGTTTGATTTTAATGTAATGTTAATTAAACGTCTACAACTAAATGTATTGTCGTATATTCTTATATGTATAGTAAATTACTTTTGTTGCTTTTGCAGACATTTCCAAAGGTAACAAAATGAGTTGAGAATCAAAACTGAATAATTCTCAACTTACCCATTGTATCACCAACTTTGATTGTTTTGTTAACCCAAGAGGAGTAGTCATTACTCTATAATTCTCTGATAAAAATGGAAAATATTTCTACTCTATGAATTTAGTCATGCTTTGCGTTTTTTCATTCCAAACCAATAGTTAAACTTGATCTATAGTCCTGAATTAAACTGATTTCATTTTTCCATTTCCTTGGACTCATTATAGCATCTTATTTGCATCTGAATTTGAATCTGGATTCTTTTCTCCAGGAACAGATTATGAATTTGACTTCACTCACTTTGTCTTTAAAAATATTTTAATCCATGGCTTAATGGATTTACATATTTTTCATTTCCTTGGACTCAATATAGCATCTTATCAATATTGAACTGAATTCTTCCATTGTTCTTTCATTGTCACTCAATTCAGCTTTGAATTCCATCGTTCTTCCATTGTTCTTCCATTGTAGTTTTCTTTTCGATCAATAGATTGTTTGACAGATTTATATTTACAAATATCAGTTACTTGGGTAATGATTGTCGCTAATGATAAAATGGGGGGAAATTGTATTTACATTTTCATAATATCAACATATAAACTCATTTATGTAGTTTTACATTAATTTATAAATTTCATGCGTCATATGTAATACGATAACATCCGATAAATATTATTGGTGTTTTTTATACGATTTTTAAAAATCTCATGCGTTTGTGCACGGGCTACTGGCTAGTTTCTTTAATAGTAGGAGAGATTGAGAATTCGAATAATACTAAGTAATACTCCCTCTGATAAAAAATATAATATGTTTGACTTTTCAACGCGTATTTTAAGGGGATAAAAACTATATTAAATATTTTTTATTTAAAAAAAAACTAATTACTTGTTGGTAATAAATATTAAATTTATTTTTAAAACCTTAATAAAAAAATTATGGAGTAATATTTTATTATAATTTTTACCTCCTTAAATATGTGTTAAATACTAAAAAAAATCTTACATTTTAAATAGGGGTTGTATTTGGGAACATTATAGAACACTTTTGAATTCTAATAATTAAAACAAAGAACACCTTTTGATAATAAATAATTCATTTTTTAATTGATAAAAAATAAAACAAAATTAAAAAAATTTGATCAAAAAATTATTTAAATAAAAATAAAAACTACATTTATGTACCACGTTATCAAACGTTACTAGTTTAGTTGATAAAAATGACATATAGATTACTATATGTCATGAGTTCAAATTATCTTGGCCTAACTGCTGACCAAAAAAAAAAACTTTCTGTACCACACCTCCTCTATTTTTAGAGTACTTTTTTGCCCATAGTATGGGGCTTCGGTACCCGGAGCAAATCCTTTGTCCCACTTTGGTGGCCCAACACCCTATCCCAAGTAATTATTTTACCTTTAAATTAAAATTAAAAAAATTTAGAAAAATATATTTAGCTTCTACATGTTATTATAACATATTTGAAAAAAAAATCTTAAAATTCAATCTACAAAAATTATAATAATTCAAAAGAGATATAAAGATTTTTTTTAAGTTTTAAAAAAATGTGATTTTACTATAGATTTTTAAAAAAAGTTACAATTCGTTTTTTTAAGATTTTTTTTAAATAGATTATAATAAGTATGTATAAGCTAAATATATTTTCGTTTCGGCTATATACACTGCAAATCCACACGTCCTTAAGGACGTACAGGTGGTTTTGCAACCACCCGAGCCCGGACGTGCAAGCTCGTCTTCTAAATTCGAAGCTGACGTGCTTCATCGTTCCTAATTCCAAATCCAAGAGAGAAAGAGAGAGGCCGACGATCGACGAGCTCAGAGAGAGAGAGATTTCCGAATAGAGAGATTGCCGGAGAGAGGGAGAGAGAGAGTGCTCGAGAGAGAGAGAGAGAGAGAGGGATGGAGGCGGCGGCGGTGCCAGTGGAGGCGGAGGTGGTGGTGGTGGCGGAGCAGGGGCGTTGCCGATGGAGGCGGCGGTTGTGGTGGAGGAGGCGGTGCCGATGAAGGGTGTGGCGGTACCGGTGGTGGAGCCGGTGGCGATGGAGATAGGGGCGGAGGCGGCGCTCCCGGTGGCTGAGGCGGCGGTTCCGGTGGTGGAGACCCTATTACCGCCGCGGAAGCGGCGGTCTACAGAGGTGTCTCCTGTCCCGACCCCACCGGTATGTTATTTGAATGATTTATTTTATTTGAATGATTTATAGTTTTATAATATAGTTTGATATATTATAATATAGTTTAGTTTTATAATATAATTTGATATATTATATTTGATAGTAAATAGTTGTTATGATTTTGTATATGTTTATAGTTTATAGTTTTATGGATTTGATCGTTTATAGTTTTTATGGTTTATAATATAGTTTGATAAATTCAATTATAGTTTGTACAAAAAGTACAAACTTCATTAAAATTCAAAGATATTAAAAAACATTATAAGCGATTAATATATATTAAAATATACCAAAAGAAAATAGAATAACATTAAAAGTCATTAAAAATATATTAAAATAAAAAACATTAAAATATATTAACATACATTAAAATTCAAATACAATAAAAAACATTAAAAGCGATGCTAAATATATATTAACATGTATTAAAAGACATTAAAAGATATTAAAATACATTAAAATAAAAAAAACATTAAAATACATTAAAAGATATTAAAATACTTTAAAATATATTAAAAGACATTAAAAGATATTAAAATACTTTAAAAGACATTAAAAGACATTAAAAGACATTAAAAGATATTAAAATACTTTAAAATACAAAACATTAAAATATATTAAAATACATTAATAGCCAACTGGATGAAATAAATTAGCACATAGAAAGTAACAGGTTCTTAACATTTCATAATATCAGGTAGGAAGGCTTTTGAGGGGGGATGATACCCTCCGGCCAGTTAGGTTCGGCAACCAGGCAGCGGTCAGTCAGATACCGGAGGAGACAGTCACAGTAGATGATCTCCTGATGTCTGCAGAGGGCTACCAGCAGTCGATGGGGACGACCCCCCCCCCCCCCCCCGCCGACGAGGATGACATCTTCTGGGGGGATCTGCCTTCTTTCAATCCGGCTAGGAAGGAAGACCCTTGCTACTACGCGAAGTTCATCGCTCTAAAGGCGCCACAGCGCATGAAGGATGAGGCCAAGCTGACGAAGGTGAAGAAGATGCGGGACGAGGTCGACTGTCTTACCGTTGCCGATGTATGTATTCGAGACTCTAACTATATGACATATATTTCGTAACTGTGAATTACACCTGATTTTTTTAATTATAGGTGGAGTGGATGCCTTTTGGGTATGATCTGGACTTCGACGGCCAGTACCGTCAGTCCACCTATCGTAGCACCATCACATTCTGCGGGGAGGAGGAGCCATATATGCCCAATAGGTGTCTTCGGTAGTTCGGACGAGTCTAGGGGATCCCGCTGCCCATCATCGAGCCGAGTCAGGTCACCCGCGATGCCACCTTGAAGATCAAGTACATCGCCGTGCTTCACCGCGGGCACGACAAGTGGCAGGACTTGGAGGACAAGGGTCGCTTCTACAGGCTGGCCGAGCACAGACGCACCAACGAGGAGTGTCAGGCCGGTGTCACTGCAGATCCCCCTGTTATCCCTCCGGCGCCCGTCCACCCGATCGGATTGGATCCATGGGTGGACCTGCCTCATCCCCCTCTTATCCCTCCGGTGGTAGCGGCCCGCTTGCATGAGCTAGAGGGCTATTGGAGGGCCCTGGCTACCGACCCTCGCATTGATCAGCTTTTAGACGAGGTGTTGTAAGCCTAATTTGCCATATTTTACATTTACTTTTATATCGATTTCTGCATACATTTCATGCATTTGGGCTAAGATAGTACAGAATCTATGTGGTTTATGGTTATTTGCCAAATTATGGAATCTACACCAGTTTCTGTTTAAATCGCAGAATTCGAGGCGTTTTACAGCAATTCTAAGGAAGGTCGGAAAAGCTCGGAAATCCACTACAGAAGTCTAAGGTCAAAGCAGCGGGGGAACCAATCGAATCGAGCTAAGAACCCAAGCTACTCGATCTCGAGTAGCCCTTACTCGATCTCGACGAATATGTCCGAGCACAGCATTGTCGACCAGGAGCAACGTCGAGAGCCAGACCAACCAAGCTCCGGAACCCAAATCGATCTCGACAAGACCTGGTCGAGATCAACGAAACCCAGTGCCACACCCGGAGTCGACGAGGAGAAGAGCTGATCGAGAAGCCGAGGACGAAGACGCCGAGCACAATCCTACTCGATCTCGACAAAGCCCTAGTGGAGATCGACGAGCCACCCAGTGCCAGTCCAAGTCCATGCCGAGGGACAGCTGCTCGACCAGGAGTCCACACTTCTACTCGATGTCGACTAGGGTTAGTCGAGATCGACTAAGCCCAGAGACCAGATCCATGCCTGTCGAGTAGAGCCGTCGAGGAAACCTAGTCGGCAAGACCATTCTACTCGAGATTGACTAGGTGTACTCAAGGTCGACGAGCGCCAGGAACCCATGTCCGAGCCACATCGAGCAGAGCCACCCGAGAAGTCCAGTCGACGATGAGTCCTAGTCGATATCGACAAGCCTTTGTCGATGTCGAGTAGCCCAGTTTCCGCAGACGAGTCGATTTGAGCAGTCCGAGTAGACTTGGAATCCTTGGGCATGAAGAAATCCGAGAATGGCCGAGATCTATCCAAATTTGATCAAGTTCTATCCATGGAAGGAAGATCTATCAACACATGAAGACTTACCTAGTATAGATTTATCTTTTCCTTTAAAGATTTATTTCCTTATGCAATTTATTTATCTTTAAGCTTTAAGTAGATATAGATAGATGATTATTTCCTTGATTAGCGGGTTTTGATCACTATAAATAAAGCCCTAGGGGCTCAGTTTTATTCATTCAATTTCAGAGACAATTAGTTAGTTACATAAAGAGAGAAGGAGAAGAGATTGTAAGTTTGAGTTTATTTTATGCAATTTAGTTATTTTCATCAATCAATGTCTGCGATTGCGATGAGGCGTGAGTAGTCCACCCACTTCTGGGGCTGGGGTGAGCCCGACGGTGGCCATGTGAGGTGATGCGGTGGAGGTCAGATCTTTTTATGCAATTCGTCTTCTATCCCTATGAGCATGATTCTTTTGCGAGAGTTGAAGGTGATCCTTGTTTGTGTTATTGAAGCGAAAGTGATCTTAATGCAACTTGGGTTAATTATGTGAAAAAGGGTTAGTAACAATTAGGGTTTATGTGAAAGCCTCTATATGTCTATTTGTTAGTAACGAAAGTTATTTGATGGAAAGCATGATCTTTTATGCCTTTATATGTTACTTTGCATGGTTATCGTTGTGGTGTTGATACCCTGGTCTTGGGAGTCTTTTATTATATTGATTTATTTCTGTCGAAATTCTGAGTTCTGCGTTCGAATTTGCAATTTACACTTTCTGTCTTTTGGTCGAGGTAGAGGAGAAAGTTGTCGAGATCGAGTACAGCCTAGTCGATCTCGAGTAGGAACTTATCTGTGTCGAGTTGGGTTTCTTCTTTCTGTTGTCGATTTTCAAAGTTTCTGTCTTTACTGTTTCTAGTCGATCTCGAGTACCATCTTGTCGAGATCGAGTAGTTGCTTTGCTTGGTTTTACTTTCTGCTTTGCTTTGTCTTTTCTGTTTTCGTTTTGATCTTTGCTTTTGTTTGTTCTTTTTTTTTTATTTCTGTTTCTGCCCCTTTGTTTCTGTGTTGCTGTCTTTCTGCTGCTTTGTCTGTGAGATTTACAGCTACCTGAGATCTGCTGACACGCTTCCTCGTGGATTCGATCCTGACTTCCCATTACTGCATTGGAGGAGTCTTGTATTTATTTGCGTGGGCCTGAATTTGGTTTGATCTATTTTGTTATATTTCATACTCGATTTCCTCCTCACAACAAATTGGCGCCGTTGCCGGGGAAGCAATCATTCGCGCCTTAGGTAGTCAGTTCTCACTTTTCTCTTGAGTAAATTCGCAGGTGTATGCGCCGTTCTGGTATCCCACTTGAGTTTGACGCCTTAGACGAACCGGAACGCCTCCTACACATCAGAGTTAGACTGCAAAGAGCCATGGCAGCCGCTGAAACACAGGAGCAGCTGATACAGAGGCTTACCAGGGAACTAGCCGCAAAGGATACCACTATCGCCAATGAGAGGACAACGAGGGAACAAGCAAATGAGCGTGCAAGGCAAGCAGAAGCCGAGCTTGCCCAATACCCAACCACTACAGAGGATTATATGCATCCCACTCTCGTCGTGCCTGAATCGGCGATTCTAATCCCTGATAACTCTTTTGAAATTCGCACTCAATTTCTTATAGAGCTTAAAAATAATGCCTTTTATGGCAGATTTAATTAGTGTCCTCTTGAACATATTACAAACTTTTCTGACATGTGTCGTACTCTTGCTGAAGGTACAACCTTGGAATATGTCAAGATGAAAGCTTTTCGCTGGTCTCTCGCTGGGCCTGCACTGAAATGGCTGGAAGGGCTGAAAGCAAGATCACTCACAACCTGGGCCCAAGTAGAGCAAGAGTTTCTGAACAAATTCTTCCCACCCGCCAAAACAGCACATCTCCGCCAGAAAATCACCGCCTTCAAACAGAAGTAAGGGGAACCACTGGAAAAGGCATGGGAACGCTACAAGGAACTACTGCGATCTTGCCCTACTCATGGACAACCACCCTACGTCATTCAGGAGATCTTCTTCAACTCTCTTGATCAGGTCACTAAGGACAGAATCAACCATTATACTCGCTATGAGTATCTGACAATGCCGCCAAGTATGGGTCTACTGCAACCTATGAAGAGAACCCAAACGCCAGGCCAGCACCATCCATGCCCCTATATGATCCCCCTAAGGAGATCGATCCAGACGTTAGGGAGCAATACTACAAAGATCAGAATAAGAAGCTCCTCAAGCAAGTAAAGTATCTCTCTGTCAACCAGCCTTGTATTGAATGCGGATCGCAAAGGCACACCACTTCTGAGTGCCCACACACAGAGCAAGTCAAGCTGGTAGAGCACCACGAGGAGGTAGCTTACGCAGGGGGTCCCAATCACTACACGGGGGACCAAAGGTTTCAGCAACCACAATGGAACCAAGGTGTCCCTAGGAACCCCCCGCCCTTTAGAGCTCCAGGACATCCGGAAAGGGACCAAAAAAGGATGATATACAGATAGTCCTGGAGGAAATAAGGAGGAATCACTCAGAAACTAGGCAATCCTTCAACTCAGTCTACACTCAGATTCAGGGCGTCAACTCTAGGCTTGGGGAGATTGATATATGGAGGAAAACAGTTGATACACAGATTGGTCAACTAGCAGCAGGAATCCCCAGACAGTCAGGTTCGCTCCTTGGATCTTCAGAACCAAATCCTAAGGGAAATACTGGACATATCGCTGCTGTAAAACTCAGAAGCGGCCATCAATTGCAAGAGCCAGAGGTCGGAAAGCAGTAGAACAACGGAGAACAGTTGGTCGACCAGAGCCTAGTCGATCTCGAGGACGGCCAACTCGACCTCGAGGAGAAGCTTCAGAAACCTTCGTCTACGCCGAACAGCAACTCGACTGCACCCAACCTGGTCGAGATTGACAAGGGCCTAGTCGATGTCGAGGAGCCCTTAGTCGACATAGAGCAGCCTGCAGCATCTCCGATGTCTGTTCTGGCTCCGAATCAGAAAAAGAAGCTGCCTTTCCCCACAAAATCTCCAAAAGACCCGGCAGAAAAGAAATTTCAGCGCTTCATCAAGATGCTTCAGAAACTCAACGTCACCATCCCCTTCACAGAAGCTCTCAATGAAATGCCATCCTATGTCAAATTCATGAAGGAGATTCTAAGCAAAAAGCGATCAATGGATGAGATTAAAGAGGAATGCAGCCATTTGGACATACTGGAGAAGAGGCCGGATCCAGGTATGTTTGCTATAACCATTGGATTTGGTCCATACAAAATTAATGCTTTATGTGATCTTGGAGCTAGTGTGAGTATAATGCCTTTAACGATTTGGTCCAAGATTAAGATAGGTACCCTAGAGCCTGTGGATGCTAGACTTTACATGGCCAACAACACGGTGGTCATTCCAACAGGCATGGTGGACAATGTGCCAGTACAAGTAGGTAAATTCTTTGTCCCTACTGATTTTCTAGTTGTTGATATGCAAGAAGATCCTGCTTGTCCAATTATTCTAGGAAGACCCTTCTTGGCGACGGTGGATGCCAACATAAGCGTAAGGAAAGGAGTGCTCACCTTCAACATCAGCGATGAGGTAATTGAGTATTCCTTTAATAAAACTGAAAGGCATACAGGTCCAATGGAAGAGGTCAAATCTATCTCAGCTGGCTACATCACCTGCGGGGAACCCAAGGTCAGAAATATGACCCCTGAGGAGCTGGAAAAGAGGGACATGGAGGCCCAGGTGGAGGAGATCATGGCAATCCTCAAGGAGAACACAGAAAATCCAATCGACACAGACCAAGGTAAGTCGTTATGGATTAATTATTTTTCGGATGCCTTGACAGGAACCAAGTATGGGATCAAGATCGACCAAGGCTCCTCGACATCAAGTACCATAGTCGATCTCGACCAAACCAAGGAGCCTCCACTAGCACCAGCCTCGTCGAGCAGCCAGACGGAAGCAGAACCCTACTCGACCTCGAGTAGACTCATCGAGATCGACCACCACTCGGCCAATTCGACTTCGCCTTCCTTAACGCTGACGACTCCAGAACCAGAACCCTTGTCGATCTCGAGTACGCTACTCGATGTCGACCAACTTCAGCATCCTCGGGCACCGTCTTCCTCGACACAGACTCCACCAGACGGACCAAGCTCGTCGATCTCGACTAAGCTTGTCGAGATCGACCACCATCCGGCTTCACCAGTTTCTTCCTCCTCGACGCTGGAGCCACCAGGAGCGGAGCCCTACTCCATATCGAATAGCCTACTCGATATCGACAAGACCTGTCCTTCATCGACTTCCGCATCCTCGAGCAGACCACCACCAGAACCTGCAGACTCGTCGAGATCGACTAGCCCCAGTCGAGATCGATCAAACACTATGGTCCCCGATTCCGTCTCTGCAAAGGTAAGCCAAGGTATGGATCTTTCTTCTCCTATTTCCATTAAAGATTTATCTATACATGGGAGAGGTTTGCCTTGGTATGTGCGATTGTGCAGGATATCCAATGATGAGCCCAAGGAGTATGAAGTTGGAGACAAGCTCTATGTCTCTAAATCAAAGGATCATTGGTTCCCCAACAAATTTAACAAGAAGCGGATGGGGCTTTTCGTGGTGAACAAGATCCATTCTGGAGGATTACAGCTAATGGACAAGAATGGATTCTTATTCGAGGCCCAAGCTACATGGGCCCTGCAAATGCCACCTTGAGCTAAATGGAAAAGGCGGCCTAGCGACTATAAAATCTAGAGCATGTACATAGACTTTTTTAGGACTTTTGAGACTTTATTGCTTTTTTTTTTTTTGAAACACTTTTAGTTTGCTATTATGGGTATATGTCTTCCATACTTTTCAGGTCCATGGATAGAAGCAAGCTATATTCATACTCAGCCCAGGAGGTGCTTCCATTCAATATTTTGAGGCCCTGCACACCTATCTTGTGAGTTTCTTTCTTTACCCTTGTTTTTATACAGTGAGGACACTGTAATGTTTAAGTATGGGGTGGGGGAAGGGCTTACTTTATGCATATTTGGCTTTATTTGACATTTTTTGTGCATATTTATAGATTATTTCTTGAATTGCTTATACATGGCTATTTTGGAATTCATTATTAATTTATGTGCTTATATGCATGTTTTCCAAAGTTTATAAAAATGACCCCCATTGAAAATTTTGATTAGTGTCATGGAAGCTTAAATTGAACTCGACGATGCAAAATTGGATTCATTAGAGATACAACATGAAATTGCCTAGTAAAGGGAAGTCACAATGAAGTGCATTATTTCTTGAAAACCATGAAAGGAGGTAAAATTTGAAGTTGCTTTTGACATGTTGCAAGATAAGAGGATGGAGGACTTTATATTTCCATATAATGCTCATATTGTTATAATCCTAGCCTTACCTATGCTTATGCATCACAAAAAGCCATAATATGCCTTATTTCAAATATTGCTCCACATGATCTAAATATTTGCCATTCTTTACCTTATTACCTTATCCGGGGATTATGTTGAGAATGATGTTACATTATGGAGATGTTATATGGCGATTGTGTTGATTATTATCATTATTGGAGTTTGGAAGGAAATTATTTGAATTATATGGAAAATTTAATGAGTGAAAGAAAATCCAATCACCTCAGGAGATAAAGGTAGATTGACCCTGCTCTCTGAGATAATAGTTTGGAGAGATGGGACACATTGTGAGGAGTCCAAAGCACTAAGTATCCGGGGCCATTCATGACACCCATGTTTGCGACTCGCGAGAAGGCAGTGCTGAGGTCAGAGAGGTAAAAGCATTATTATTGAAAAAAGCAATATGAAAGGTGATGAATCATATGAGAAAGAATGTGGTATGAAATTCAGTTTGGAAATACTCCATTTCCCCGGATCATTAGCACCATATTGCCAAAAATTGTCCACCTTTTGCCTTTTACCAATCTACTCCTTATTTGAGCTTAAATTAAAGTCTTCTTGATTATCAATGCTTTGTCACAAATGAATGTTTTGCATAACCCTCCTTTTGTGAGTAGATGTTGCTTTTATATATTTGCACATGCATGGATCTATGACACTAGTACCTTTTCGAGGATGGTAATTGACTGCAGGGTTATATGAGAATGAATCTAAGATGTTGAGAGTTTGAATTCTTCCCCTGAATGACAATTAAAAGTATTGCTTGAGGACAAGCAAGCTTAAGTATGGGGTGTTTGTTGTAAGCCTAATTTGCCACATTTTACATTTACTTTTATATCGATTTCTGCATACATTTCATGCATTTGGGCTAAGATAGTACAGAATCTATGTGGTTTATGGTTATTTGCCAAATTATGGAATCTACACCAGTTTCTGTTTAAATCGCAGAATTCGAGGCGTTTTACAACAATTCTAAGGAAGGTCGGAAAAGCTCGGAAATCCACTACAGAAGTCCAAGGTCAAAGCAGCGGGGGAACCAGTCGAATCGAGCTAAGAACCCAAGCTACTCGATCTCGAGTAGCCCTTACTCGATCTCGACGAATATGTCCGAGCACAGCATTGTCGACCAGGAGCAACGTCGAGAGCCAGACCAACCAAGCTCCGGAACCCAACTCGATCTCGACAAGACCTGGTCGAGATCAACGAAACCCAGTGCCACACCCGGAGTCGACGAGGAGAAGAGCTGATCGAGAAGTCGAGGACGAAGACGCCGAGCACAATCCTACTCGATCTCGAGAAAGCCCTAGTGGAGATCGACGAGCCACCCAGTGCCAGTCCAAGTCCATGCCGAGGGACAGCTGCTCGACCAGGAGTCCACACTTCTACTCGATGTCGACTAGGGTTAGTTGAGATTGACTAAGCCTAGAGACCAGATCCATGCCTGTCGAGTAGAGCCGCCGAGGAAACCTAGTCGGCAAGACCAGTCTACTCGAGATTGACTAGGTGTACTCAAGGTCGACGAGCGCCAGGAACCCATGTCCGAGCCACATCGAGCAGAGCCACCCGAGAAGTCCAGTCGACGATGAGTCCTAGTCGATATCGACTAGCCTTTGTCGATGTCGAGTAGCCCAGTTTCCGCAGACGAGTCGTCTTGAGCAGTCCGAGTAGACTTGGAATCCTTGGGCACGAAGAAATCCGAGAATGGCCGAGATCTATCCAAATTTGATCAAGTTCTATCCATGGAAGGAAGATCTATCAACACATGAAGACTTACCTAGTATAGATTTATCTTTTCCTTTAAAGATTTATTTCCTTATGCAATTTATTTATCTTTAAGCTTTAAGTAGATATAGATAGATGATTATTTCCTTGATTAGCGGGGTTTGATCACTATAAATAAAGCCCTATGGGCTCAGTTTTATTCATTCCATTTCAGAGACAATTAGTTAGTTACATAAAGAGAGAAGGAGAAGAGATTGTAAGTTTGAGTTTATTTTATGCAATTTAGTTATTTTCATCAATCAATGTCTGCGATTGCGATGAGGCGTGAGTAGTTCACCCACTTCTGGGGCTGGGGTGAGCCCGACGGTGGCCATGTGAGGTGATGCGGTAAAGGTCAGATCTTTTTATGCAATTCGTCTTCTATCCCTATGAGCATGATTCTTTTGCGAGAGTTGAAGGTGATCCTTGTTTGTGTTATTGAAGCGAAAGTGATCTTAATGCAACTTGGGTTAATTATGTGAAAAAGGGTTAGTAACAATTAGGGTTTATGCACAAGCCTCTATATGCCTATTTGTTAGTAACGAAAGTTATTTGATGGAAAGCATGATCTTTTATGCCTTTATATGTTACTTTGCATGGTTATCGTTGTGGTGTTGATACCCCGGTCTTGGGAGTCTTTTATTATATTGATTTATTTCTGTCGAAGTTCTGAGTTCTGCGTTCGAATTTGCAATTTACACTTTCTGTCTTTTGGTCAAGGTAGAGGAGAAACTTGTCGAGTTCGAGTACAGCCTTGTCGATCTCGAGTAGGAACTTGTCTGTGTCGAGTTGGGTTTCTTCTTTCTGTTGTCGATTTTCAAAGTTTCTGTCTTTACTGTTTCTAGTCGATCTCGAGTACCATCTTGTCGAGATCGAGTAGTTGCTTTGCTTGGTTTTACTTTCTGCTTTGCTTTGTCTTTTCTGTTTTCGTTTTGATCTTTGCTTTTGTTTGTTCTTTTTTTTTTATTTCTGTTTCTGCCCCTTTGTTTCTGTGTTGCTGTCTTTCTGCTGCTTTGTCTGTGAGATTTACAGCTACCTGAGATCTGCTGACACGCTTCCTCGTGGATTCGATCCTGACTTCCCATTACTGCATTGGAGGAGTCTTGTATTTATTTGCGTGGGCCTGAATCTGGTTTGATCTATTTTGT
Organism: Persicaria tinctoria; assembly: GCA_037127255.1. NCBI lineage: Eukaryota > Viridiplantae > Streptophyta > Magnoliopsida > Caryophyllales > Polygonaceae > Persicaria > Persicaria tinctoria. The sequence continues at coordinate 62,869,060 of JBANSL010000002.1, read as the reverse complement.
TATATTTCATACTCAATTTCCTCCTCACAACACAAGGTGACGGAGATTTTGGATGAGGCTTTACGCCATCCACCTGGACATTGATGTACATGTATATTTTACAGCTTTTGCAGTATCTATGTATTATACTTTTATGTTACAGCTTCCGTATTTATTTCTATGTTACGTCAACAACGAAAACGAAAACGTCAAGAACGAAAATGAAAACGTAAAAAACGAAAACGAAAACGTCAAGAACGGTTAGGGTTTAGGGTAAGGGAGGGGCTAGGGTTACGGTTTAGGGTAGTTAGGGTTTAGGGTTAGGGAACGAAAATGCACGTCGTTGACCACGTGCGTGCACGTTCTGTTGGACGTTCACCTCCGCGTACCTTTTACGCAAAACTGCCTATTTAAAGTGAAGGGGGATAGCTTGATTCCGCACTCCAAAACAATGTTCGACTTCGTTCGATATATTCCTTCACTGTTAGAATCGGTATGGCCAAGTCGCAAAGCAATCGTCGTCTCCAAGTTTTCCAGGTACGGATACGTTTCGTATAGTGAATATATTTCGTATGCCTTGCGTTTTGTTCATATTTCCACTAATGTTATTACAGTTTTGAGACTTCACCTCCGAGCTCTCGAACCCAAGGGTTTGGACTGACCTTGACGAAATGGTTACGCATTTCAAGGACTTGGGTCGGAGACACTGCATGATTTCAGTAATCAAGCGGTCTTGGACGGGGGCGTCGAACCGTCCACGCGGGGTTCTCCTTTCTTGCGAGCAGTATGGGGAGTACCGACCATGCGGGAGGAAGCTCCGAAGCACGCAATCGAAGATAAACGGTTGCCCATTCTCTTTACACGGGCACGACGCTCCGCCAGGTCCCTGGGTTATGACGGTAACCCACGGTGTACATAACCACGGGCTTCCCACGAGCTTGAAGGGTCATGCCATTCCCAGACAGATGACATAGGGGGAAAAGAAGATGACTAGGTGGATGAAGGAAATTGGTACTCCTCCAAAAGCCATTGGGTACGGATTGAGGCAGTTAGATGAGACAAGCGTCACGTCATCACGTTCCCTTACCAACACGCTCAACATGATGGTCGCCGAAGAAAGGGGTAGTCGGACGATGACCCAAGATACCCTGCATCGTCTGCGGAAAAGAAGGTACTACTACGAGTTCATACGACATCCGGATTACAACAACGTCTTGAGCGAACTCTTCCTAGCGCATCCTGACGGGATACGACTACTCCGACTGTTCCATTACGTCATCGTATTGGACAGCACGTACAAAACAAATGCGTAAGTTACTTAATTACGATTACATTATTGTACATATAGCCAATTATGAAGTATTGTACATGTAACATATTTACACTTGCAGATATGGGATTCCATTGTGCGAGGTTGTCGGGTTCACACCCTCGGGCAAGACTTACTGCATCGCCTATGCCTTCATGTCGCACGAGAACGAAGACACATACGCTTGGGTGTTGCTGCAGCTTCAGATTTTGCTTGGGATGGTTCAACCTCAAGCTATTATGACTGATCGGGAGTTGGGTCTCTTGGCGGCGCTAAATGTTGTCTTTCCCAACGTCCAGCATCTTCTTTGCTGGTTACACGTGACGAGAAGATGCGAGGAAGCTGCTCTGAAGATCACAAAGAATTTAAACCACGCTGGCACCATCAAGGGCAACTATTGGGGATTGTTCCAATCGAGGTCGGAGGAATCATTCAACCGCCGTCGTCGGGCGCTACACACTGCATGGCACCCATTCCCATGCGTGGTGGCATATTTAGAGGCGGTGTGGCTTCCGTACAGCAGGAACATCGTACGATGCTACATAGATAATGTCTTCCATCTCGGCACCCGTACGACAAACAGGTACACCTTACTTCATATCCCCCATTACAATATGATATGACATCAAACATTTAGTGGTACGCACTTCAATGTGTAGAGAGTTGAGGGTCAACACAAGATTCTGAAGGAGACAATGCACTTATCGACTGGTGACTTTCACATCGTGATCGATGCAATCCATAGAGTCAACGATTGTCAACTGCATGAGCTGCAGACTGCTTTGGAGATTGACCGCTTCAAATGGCCAACAACGGCGCATAAAATCAACCTTTTTGATGAGGTAAAGACTTTAATCTCCAAAACGTGCTTCGATTATCTGTACAAGATGTGAGAGGATGTCGTGAACCAAAACATTCCTCTGGAATGAACGGACTGACATTGGAGGATTTGTTACGGGATCCCTTGTATCCATGAGATTCAGGCGTACGTCAACTTTGGTACTCCGATACCCGCCGAGGACATCCACCCGTTCTGGATGGATTTGTCATGGACTGACATCGACGACACCCCACTGCCGTATGATTTGTCATCTTCATACACGGCTTCCAACGATGTATGCGACGATGAGCTCCACCCACCCTCATCTGCAAGCGTCTGAAGGAAAGGAAGGCCTCGGGGGTCGAGGAATGCCTGCAGAACCAACCCGTTGCCATACGAGGAGTTAAGGGAAAGATTTGAGAGAGAAGAAGCACATGCTACTCGAAATGCTGCTCGACATCGTCCACAAGCGACCTCATCTCGACGTGGACGTGATGATGTGTTCGGAGGGTTCAACTGGGGTCGAAACAACGTTGATCCCTTCATGCTCGGTCATATTGAGGGTGTGAGGGACACTGTTGGAGATGGTCATTGTGGCTACCGTGCTTTGACGTCATTGACATCACCGATCGGCGAGTCTGCTTTCCCGGAACTTAAAACGTTATTATGCAATCACTTGGAGGATCACACCGATCTTTACGCCGATTGTTATATGGGAGGGTACCCATTCCAGCAGTTCGTCGACTACCAGAGATGGGCGGGACCTGTGCATGGTGATAGGAGACGGTGAATAGAGCTACCCATCATGGGTTTAGTATTCGCAATGGTATATCAGATTCCTCTCATCGTCCTAGCTTGGCATCATCCGTTCATATGTCTCCCCATGACCTCGCCGACACCTGCTAACAACCCTCAATCAGCAACCCTTGGTTTAGCATGCATCGGAAACCAAGACCATTTTGTCGCGGTACGACTTCAAACGTCTTTTTTTATTACATATTCTAACTTTTCATATATATGTCAATACTCTAACTCTAATTTTCCGTTCTCATAGATCTGGTTGCGTCCTAACGCTCCTATTCCACCGACTCCGCCAGAATGGATCGCACATCATCAACCGAGCGTCGAAGGATGTGATGCTCCGTTTTAAGCTCAGTTTGAGAGATTTTGAGCCGTACGTGTCGAGTCCGGTCGCCCTTTACACTTTTCCTAGATTTTATTCCACCAGTTATTAAAATTATGGATGTAAAAGTTTTTTTCCGTTCCTTGTAACATTATCCGCATATTATCCGAATGAAAACCTTAACAATTATTGCTTTCCATTAAATTAGACCTTAAATTCTTTCAACTCCACTAGCCCTTCAATTTTTTTCAATTAACAATAACAAACCCTCGGAAACCCTAAACGCGAAACCCTAAGTAGGGTTTGCACGTCGTTAAGGACGTTAAGGACGTGCAAATATTACACGCTGCTTTCAACGTGCAAACCCTAGTTTGCTAGTCGACGTGCACAGTTCCACACTTGCACGTTATTAACGACGTGCATGCACGTCCTTAAGAACGTGCAAATTCTTAATCACCTTTTTCGATGTATCTATCAACACCCTGTATTTTTTAAAAAAAAAATTAATTTTAATTTAAAGGTAAAATAATTACATGGGATAGGGTGGCGCCTCAATAATTGAATTGAAAGATAGGGCAAACGCTCTCTTCTGAACAAAAAAATCCCTTTTGGGTTACAAACCAATCTAATCCTAAATCACCACAATTTAAGTTTGAGTTCACTATAATCCGATTGATTACCATGTCGGCGCCGACCATAGTCCTTGTTGCGCTCCTGTTCGTCTTTCGCATATCGTCATCGTCAACACAAGCGGCGGTTGTGTGGAGCGTGTAGGTGGTGATGGGGCTGTACCTGTGGTGGCTAGCCTAGCAAATCAAGTCCTTCAACGACCTCGACGACTTGAGAAGGGCTTTGATATCTTCAGTCTTTCTCCTCTTCATCGACGATCATAACTCCGTTTCCGGTAATGGAAAAAGCTCTCTTCTGAGGGCAAACTAAACCTCCTTCGGGAGCCCTAAATCTCCTCCAGGAGCCCCAATCTACTCCTTCGGGGGTCGCTACCGCTTTCCCCTAACCCTCCGCCTCCTACTTGGCTCTGGATTATCGTCGGCGCATGCTGTTCGCTCTCTATTGAGGAAGTCCTTCCTCCTCTGAGAACGTAATCTTCCTTCTGTTGCCCTTTTTCAATGCGGTTTTTGAAGATTAATGTCAAATTGGGGGTTGTGGGCTTTGTGGATTCATCCGGTCTGCTCCTCTCTTCCCCTTCTTTGTTTAAGTGGTCTCCATCCAAACCCAAGTTCTAGAATCGCGGGGTGCTCCGGCCTGGTACTGTCACCTCCGTCTGCACTCTATTCCGTCGACTGTTTGCTCAATCGCCGGCTGTCCTCGTCGTGGTCTGCCTTTGCCTACGCTCGCCGACGGCGCCCTGGTGCCTGGTTCCGATGGTTCGCCGGCGTCGCCCTGCCGATCTCTTTAAACCCGTTGTCTTCCCTCTTCGCTGCAGCCATTCCGTCGGTTGCCGACCGTTGTGTGACTGGGCGGTGTTTCAACTTTCATAAATTGGTTCCAGGTTCCAATTTGTGGCTTCATTATTCAAACTGCACAAATTGAATCAATTGATTCAGACGCTCTCCGGCCTTTTGCAGTTTGATTGACGCTCGTCTTATTCAGACGCTCTTCGTTCTTAATCGTGTTTGGGAGGTGTTTCATTAGCGCTCTCTTTCCTGACTCATCCCTGTTTTTCCTTGCGTCGGGTTTGCTTCGGGTTTGTCTTGAGCCCTACGTTTGACCCGGTTTGGATTCAGCCCGGTTTGGGTTTCCTTGGGCCCAAAGCCTTACTTTGGGTCCTTGCCACCCATAGAAAAATAAGAGCATAATAAAACTATATAGACGTTTTTTATATAGTTAATTAATTCCCAGATTCTTCCCGCGTTCTTCGTCCTCCTTGTAGCCGTGCTTCATATGTTCGTGTGGTTTGGTGTGCGTCTATTGGTTCGTGGTTAGTTTCGGTTGAGGAGCAGTTCTGCGGCCCTGGTTGATCGACGTGATTGTGTTGGTGGTGTATGTGGTCTCCGAAGATCCCTCATTCAGGTGGGGGGAACGTCGTGTGATCCACACTTCCCCATGAGTCGCCTTTGCCTTACGAGGATTTCTGCTTTCCGTCTTTCCGGCGGCGAGACATCGTGTCATCTAGTGCTGTCCCATGCGCTCGCTATCCACTTCTCCGCGACGGCTTCCTTCCTCTCGATATTGTGTCCGCTGGTTTGCTTAGGTCTTGGGTTTTTTCCGGGTTTACTTTGGGTGCTCTTTTGATGTATTTTATGTTATATTTTCTATTTCGTTGTTGTTTGTTTAGACAGCTTGTCGTCTGCCGACTTTGTCGGCCTCTCGAGGTCCGGGCTTGTCCGGCCTCGAATTATTTCCTTATCAAAAAAAAAAAGAATTGAAAGATATGGTAAATTATGTTAATGGTCCCTAACCTTTCATGTGTTTTCCATCTTAGTCCTTAACCTTTCAATTTTTTCATTCAAATCCCTAAACTATTAAAAGATTGCACTACTAATCCTTCTGTCTATTGTGCTGTTAAATACCGCTGGTTTTGGGTGGCATAACTTGTTTTTCATTTTATTTTATTTTAGTAGGCACCATTTATTTCTTTATGGATTCTTTTGAAACTTATATCATAAAACCAACCACCTAGTACTGATTATTTGAACTAAGAAATCAAAAAAAAAAAAAAAAAAAGATGCAACCAAGTTAATTAATTGAACAAGACAGCAAAATATGCTCCTCTTACACCAGGATACATTAGCTAGATACACATGTTCTCTCTACAAAAAGTGAAACCCAAAACACCATACTACATAACCATAATGTGCATCATCAAGCTGTTTTCATAGCAAAAGTGGAACTAAACTCTAGTTAATTTGAGCACCAATCCAACAACAGTGTATCCAATTCCATGTCATTCATTCATATCAATTAGACACCAATCCTTCTCTTTCTATTCCCCTCCTTTGGTCATAACTGTTTGTCCTGTAGTTGTAAGTGAAATTTATAGAGATATGTTAATCAAATGTATCTTACACACAAAATATATATATAAAAAATATGAAATCGTAAAATTCTTACATCTAGCATTCATCTAACTAAATGTTATAAAATTATATTTTATATAAGGGAAAATGGCAGAAAACCACCCCTTAAATATGGGTCTTTGCAGAAAACTACCCCTTAAATTTGAAATTTCAAAAAACCACCCCTTAAATCCATTTTGTAGGTAAATCACCACCCACAACCTTTTTCCCCGTTAGTTTTTCGTTTAAAACGGTGAAAAGTCATTTTTATCCCTCCCTTGTAAAGTTATTTTAATGAGAGAAAAATGTATGAATTGAAATAAATTAATAAAATATATTTATCCATCCTTTTTAATGTTATTTTAATAGAATAACATATCTTTTTTCTCATTAAACATGATGGATAAATATATTTTATTAATTTATTTCTATTCATACATTTTTTTCTCATTATAATAACATTAAAAGGGATGGGTAAAAATGACCCTTTTAAACGCCAATGTAATGGAAAAAAAGGTTGTGGGTGGCGATTTACCTATAAAATGGGTTTAAAGGGTGGTTTTCTGCAATTTCAATTTTAAGGGGTGGTTTTCTGCAAAGACTCCTATTTAAGGGGTGGTTTTCTGTCATTTTCCCTTTATATAAATTGCAAAAACCTGAACTTGGCGAGATTGACGGGCGTGAACACTTTCCCATTGAACGTGATTTTGTGTCCCTAGTCTATAAAATAAAGAAAAAAAAATGTCATTCTATCATCATAAGCTAGTATTGGTTAAAATGAAACAATAAATCTTACTTGTGGTACTTGTTTGGGATTTTTACATCCTCGTTTGTCATGGCCACTTCCACCACATAATGTGCAGTGCATCTTCATTCCAAATCTTTGTAGCTTTCCACTTGATTCTTTTTCACCTTGCTCCTTTCTTCTTTTCTTCTTTGGCCTGCCTTGCTTGGGTGGTCTTGAGTGTGGAGGTTGAATGGGGTTATGGCGCACATCCTCCCACTGATCCATACTTCTGATTGGAGTAATAATGTTCTCATACACAGCTTTACAAACTGATAAAGTATAGCAATGATCCACAAAATCTTCAATCATATTTCCATTGTAAGCCAATGTTGCACATGCATGTGTGCAAGGTATTTCCGTTAGTTGCCATTTTCTGCAAGAGCAAGTGAGGACCAACAAGACTTTAACTGGCTACCTCGACAACTTACTTGGAATAGGGGGTCACCGGAAGGTAATGGCCAACAAGACTTTGACTGGTCCTTAATCTTCTCTAACGTTTTTTGAATTTTAGGGCAAAGAGGACCAGCCCACTTACTCATCTTCTCCCTTTTCTTTGCAATGCGCACCATTATCTTGCACATGATGATCTCCAACATAGTAAAAATAGGTTTATCACGTGCATCCAAGATAAATCTGTTGAAGCATTCTGACAAATTGTTTAGCAACATGTCACACTTGCTCTCAAATCTAAAGTGAGATCTTGACCAATACCCAGCTGGGATTTGATCCATCCAAGCTCGAGCATCTATACTCAATAATTTCAACTCCTCCATTTGCTTATTGTACTCTCCCATGTAGCTGCTAGTTGCTGCACCCCACATGATATTTTTTAAAGTTTCACCATGAAAACTCTTCTTAAAATTTGAGATCAAATGCCTAACACAAAATCTGTGCTCAGCGTTAGGAAATAATGCTCCAACAGCCTGTATCAATCCCTGTTGTACGAGGACAAAAAAAAAGTTAAAAGTTGAAAAACAAAAGGTCAAAAGAATAAATGAAAATGAAAAAAGAAATGAATATTACCTTTTGTCTATCTGACATGAAAGTCCATTTGTGACTATTCTCAATGCCCAATTCTTCGCCTAGGAGCTTAAGGAACCATGTCTAAGTCTCTCGACACTCAACATCAACCACTGCATATGCTATAGGCCATATACAATCATTTGGATCAATCCCAACAGCCGCAAGCAATTGGCCTCCATATCTACCTTTCAAAAAGCACCCGTCAATTGAAATTATAGGCCTACAACCAACATTAAACCCATTCTTACACCCAGATATGCAAACAAATAACCTTTTAAAAACTAAGTTATCCAATGATAAAATCAGTGTACTATCAGGATCAGTGCTCCTCACTTCTCCTCCATAATCTGCAAGCTTTAAGAACTGTTATGTCTCATCTCCACTTAAAAGCTGTAAGGCGTGATTTTTGGCCCTCCACAACTTGGTTGTTGGGACTATGATGTTGAAATCTTCTCGCACACGCTCTTGCAACGCTAGCAACGGAATCTCTGGATTCGCTCTAATGGTCTCCAAATAGTTATGAGCAACCCAAATATAAGTGGCATACTTATTTTTGAATACTCTACAACATGTGTGTTTATCCAAGAAAGTTTTAATCTGTGCTCTATGACCAACTTGTATTGAAGTAGCATACAATACCCACGGACAACCATCCTTACAAACCGCTCTCAATCTCGTCGAATCATTCTTCTTAAAGTAAACTGAATACCTATTTTTGATTGAATACACACAAATAGCTTTCTTTAACACTTCAAGTGATGGGAAAATCATACCTGTTTTGAATGTTGGGTTTCTCATATCAGTTGTAATGTGGAACCTTGGAAACCTTTCCTTCTTCTCATCACCACTTTGTTCTTCTAAACTTTAAAAATCGTTTGACTCTTCATAATCTGTATCAACATCAAATGAATATCCCATTACTTGTTGCTCATTTGTCCCTGGTTGTGGCCTCTCCTTCTTAACAGACACGCCAAGTATTGTTGGTGCAATAGGCATACTAATATAAAGCTCTGCATCATCCCCCTGAATCTCATTATCTGCATCTACCAAATCCTCATCACAACTACCTTCTTCTAACATAGTGCCTTCTTCAAACTGATAATCATCCTCTGTAGATGAGTCATCATGGTTTTTCATTGCAGACACGCACTCCTTGTCACCGTGAACAAGCCCAATATCATCGACAAGAACATATTCTCTTGCCATTTCTGTTGAATGCCGACTCACCAGGTACATCTCAAGCACCCTATGCTCCGGAAGGTGAACAATGATAATACTTAACAAGTCTAGATCATGATCGACCTTCCTTAAGTCTTGTTCAACCATTCTTGGATTAGGTGACTTCCATAAGATAGTCATAGACTCTTCATTATACCTTGTGTGATCATTTCAGACACAGTTTGGAGGGATATCCTATTCTCGTGACAATAATCAAAATACGTGATTCTCGCATTCACGTAACCCTTCCATCCTTGTTTAGAAAAATACCCCCCATGGTGCATTTTGATACTAAAATACCTTGTATTAGAACCTGTTACGTACAATGTAAAACACTAAGGGTATGTTTGGATTCCCAAGTGTTTATGTTTATAAACACATTGAAAGTGTTTATAAACATAAACACTTTGAAAGTGTTTGGCTCATACATTTAAACCGTATTTTAAATAACGTAAATTTTTAAATAAACTCGTTATAAATTGGGTCAATTTATCTCAAACTATTGCATAAAGTTGATAATTATATTTTAATTTTAATTTAATTGACTTACACAATTTACGATATACTTTATTTTAAATTTACGTTATTTTAAATGCACTGAAAATTGTGTGATCCAAACACTTTAAAAGTGTTTATGTTTATAAACATAAACGATTGGAATCCAAACAAACCCTAACCATCAGAAGAAGAAAAAATGATTTAATAGCATACTATATACTCCGTACATGAACAATAATAGCTAATCAATTGCCAACATATTCCGCACAACATACTGTGGTATCAAGTTTTGCAATTGAGTTTTGATTCCTTGTTCTCCATGCTTCAAATTACAGAAAAATACAAAAAAGCATCAATTAAATAAGACTTTATTTTGAGTCCCTTGTTCCCTACATGTTCATATACATCCAGTGGCATGTGAAATTGATCAACATTCAACACCGAATCCACACATCATATAATCAACTTCGATTTCTACATTCTCAACATAAAAAATTAAAGTTATACCCACCGTATTGAGGTTGTTGTCCTAAAGGGTCCCGTTCTTGCCATTCCCTGATGCAATTCATCTCTGCCATCATCCCCAATGTGCAAGCAATTTCTAGGATCTCATCTACTACAGCATCAATTGGTTGATTTTCAATAAACGATCTCTCTCCTTTGTAAAACCCTAATTTATGAGAAGGCTTCTCGAACTCCCTCCTCCTCTCATTAAAAAAAACCCACAAATTTTACCCAACTTTTTAATTAAGAAAAAAAGCGTAGTCATTAACGGCGCTTAACGGGACTATGGATGGAGGGACTATCGCTGTAGTCTTTTAATACGTTAGGGACACCAATGAAAAAAAAAAAAAAGGTTTAGGACTAATGTGGAAAAAGTATGAAAGGTTGAGGACTTGGAACGTAATTTACCCTTGAAAGATATCTACAGAAAGATCTATATTATAATACTAAAGGAGAAGTCGCCTACGACATGTGGTGGCTTCTCTTTAATGTAGTCTTTTTTAATTAATTAACTTATTTTACAAATTCCATTAACAACTTTATTCATTTAATTATTTATTAATAACACAAAATCTTAACAAATCTTATCCTAATTAAGTATTGATTTTTTTATTTTTATTTTTATTTTTGTATAAGTAGATTTTCTTTTAATTCCTTATAATACGAATCGGTTGAGATATTCTCGATGATGTCGGATTTTTTAGTTACGTATAATTCATTAAGTTATTTTGTATAATCGGATTTTCTTTTAATTCCTTATAATACGAATCGGTTGAGATATTCTCGATATTATGACAATTGCTTAGTTTAGATATTCATTATATAAAATTTAAATAAAATTATATTTATTTTTAATATAAATAAATAAATATGAGTTTATCTGTTCGGATTTTTACCCGATTCTCAACGCTCGATCCAAAATCTTATTTACTTTTCTTGTATTGTTTCCTAAAGTTATTCTTTTTTTTTTGTCATTTTTTAGGTAGTTGATATTTTTATAATCAATAATGGTGGAATGAATTTAATTTCTCCATGTAATTATTTCTATATTAGTGTAATTCATGAAGAAAATCCATTCCACCACTCTTGATTACGGATACATCATCTACATGAAAAAAAAATGAAAAAATATTACCACCGTTACATATTTTGATCTATTTGGAAGACTCATTTTTTTTAATAAGCTCAAATGTATCTCAAACGTATTCTTTAGTTTTATTTTTTACATTGCCTTATTTATTTCATTTCATTATTATTCTAATATTTATGAGCATCATTTTGATACTAATAAAATTTATAAGCTTTACCACTTATATTTGATTCTAATGCTTAAAGTTTATTATTATTTAGCATATTTATTTATTTCAGTATTCAATTTGTTAGAGAATGTTTATTTTTTATTACTTTGTTTGTGATACTTATAATATTTATGTCAAAAATAATAAATGATATTATATAAACATATATATATTTTTTTTAAACAAAGATTCGTGCAATGCATGGGGTACTTAGCTACTCCCTCCGTTCGGCAAAACTTGTCGTTTACTATTCATGCACGCTTTTTTACAACGATAAAAACTATATAAAATATTTATTTTTTTATAAATTTTTTTTAACAAGTTTGTACTTATTAATAATAACTACGAAGTTGTTAAAAAAATTATTAAAAAAAACTAGATATTTTATATAGTTTTTATCTCCTAAAAAAACGTGTATGAACAGTAAGGTGCCAAGTTTTTCCGAAGGGAGGCAGTAGTATTTAGGGGTGTGCATGATTCGGCCCAAACCGAATTTTTGGGCCGAACCAACACAAACCGAACCGAACCTAACCGAACCGAAGTTTTTCGGTTCGGCTTTCGGTTCGAGAATTTTCATTTTTCGGTTTCGGTTCGGTTTGTGTTCGGTTTCGGTTCGGTTTGTGTTAAACCGATTTTTTTTAATATTCCCCTATATATATTTATACAATACTTTTTATACACTACATAAATACAATATACATATATTGGTATACTTTATATATACATATATACGCTATACATATACTTTATATAGAGTGTATATACATATATACACTATACAGTGTATATACACATATTTTTTTTGTGTGTGTAGTGTGTAGTGTGTATATATACACATATATACCGTGTATACACACACATATATACACTAATACATATATTTTTTGTATGCTCGGTTTGTGTTAAATCGAATTTTTTTAAGAGAAATTTTTTTTATTTTTTTTTTATGAAAATTCGGTTCAACTGTGTTAAAACCGAACCGAACACAAACCAAACCGGTAAATAACCGAACCGAACCTAATTCTTTCGGTTCGACTTTCGGTTTTGAAATTTTGAGATTTTCGGTTTCGGTTCGGTTCGGTTCGGCCCGGTTCGGTTAGGTTTTGGACCGATGCACACCCCTAGTAGTATTTTGGTACAGTACTTGAAAAAGAGAAAAAAATATCATCCTTATCCAAACTCATCATCGACAATTATTATTGACTTTAAATACAAGGAGAATAATCTTCAAGAACGAGTTTGAGAGATTGAGAAGAGATATTTGTAGTGAAAGAGTAAAAGATGATGATAAGGTCACTGGTAATTCCTCATCCTCCTCTTCCTCCTCGATTGGGTTCGTTTATGGAGGGTTGTGACGGAGGTTTGAGTTTCAGCCATGGTATCGGTGGGTCGAGATGTTCATCCTCCAACACCAGGATGGTGATTTCATCTTCGGCTTCATCATCGTCTTCAAGAAGCGATTCAGATATACCCAAGTTGAAGCCTTTCAGCAGAAACCTTCTGGAGAAAGCTCTTAAAGAAACTCCTCTGATTCAGAAGGCCATCAATGAGATTTCTGGTAAAACCCCTCTTCCAATACACCGTTCATTTCATCATTTCGGTATTAGCGTCTCTCTGAATCTCTGAATCTTGGTTTTGAATTTTGTTTAGATTACTGCACAACACTGGAAGGGGATGAGTGCTACAGCTGCTGGAGGGCATACTTCGAACTCAAAGACCTAGAAGTGAGTCAAATACTCCGAAGGTGGATTTCTGAATCCCTTTTATCCATGAATTAAGATGATATGAATTGAATTGATGTTCAGCAAGTGGCTCCGAAGGTGGATTTGGAGAGGACAATAGTGGAATCAAACGGAATAGCCGCACTGATAGGATCAATCCACAGATCAGTATCCATCTACAACCTCAAGAAGAAAGATGAGGAGGTGGCGCCATCGGTGGCGGACGAGCATCAGCTGAAGCAGGAAAAGCACGAGACCCAACATGATCACATCCCGGACGGATTGCCGAAGACGGCGGAGGAGCTAGAAGAAGAGGAGCAGGGGAGAATGGTGGATTCGGCGCATACAAGGCTGCTGAGAGCGATGGGAAAGTACCCTGCTTGGTATACTCCTCCCCCTGACCATCAATCTGACTGATTGATTGAGTGTTGTTTTTTGAGGATGATGCTATCTTTTATGCCAATGCTCCAATAAAGATTGTTAGGTTTTTCTACTGCAACACGATGAATGATTATGATTTATGATAATGTGTAGCATAAAAAAAAATTACAATGATCGGATCTTCTTGTGATTATTAATGTGTTATGTGTGATGATATAATGATTGGATCTTGTGAAACCCTTTGCTATGATATGAATTACATAGTTGCGATTGAGGTTCTAATGGGTAGCTCGTCTTCTGCAGAAATTCTTGCTCTTTCTAGTTAACTGGTAAGATTACAGAAAGATCAATGCAAGGACTTTATTAGGACAAATTCTTGCTCTTTCTACAAATCAATGATTTGTAGAACTTGAAGGATGCATCTGATCATAACACGCCAAAAGCGAAAGAAATTTACTCAAAGACTACAAATATGGTTACAAGGATTATGCAATGACACCTCGAACAATAATCCCTTTACATGTATAAACAAACACAGATTACAAGTGCCCTTGAAGGCTTGAACTAAGGAGGTTTAGATCCATCTCTAGCACTCCTTTTTGACAACTTTGATACGAAGCCCGTTTTTTACTGTTAAGATGGGTGTTCGAACAATTTCTCCACCCTTGGTTTTGCTCCAGCTAAACTTGAAAATGATTCAATATATGAATGAAATCAAAGTGAATACCATGTCAAAACTGATTTTGAAAATCTGAACCATAGAATAGTTTCAGTTACCAGTACTTGGTCAGCAGAACATGTAGTAGAGTAACCATCAAAACCTTGGCAAACTCTGCGCCTGCACATTGCCTTGTTCCTCCTCCAAAAGGCATGAAGTTCTTACACACGACATCTGGTGTAAGATCCTAGTACAACCAAAAGAATGCAATCATGTTTTGTGAGGCGTTGAAGCTCTCAATTATCAATCACCAAGAGTACAAAGAAGTTGAAAGAATTTGCTTGTTTTCACCTTCCATCGTGATGGATTGAAGGCGAGAGGATCAGTGTAGATGTCGGGATTGTACTGGCATGCTGAGGTGACTATCATTATAGTCCACCCTGCTGGTATCGGATATCCTGCAGACACGGTTAAACGGATTTAGCAGGACTTCAAAAGCAATACCATTTACTTGGATGTCTTTCAATGTTTTCCGAGGCAAACCAAGCGAGACATTCCCTAATCTGAGGCTTTCATTGATCACCTTTAGATAAAAGAGTGAAGGTTATTTAGCACTTCTTCACATGGTAACTTAAGGTATTGAGTAGAAATCACTGAACAGGAAGCTTACACTAAGTGTGAAGGTCATTGATTTAACTTCATCCCAGATTCCCTTGAATTTGTAAATAAAGAGAGGCCATATCCGGGGTTCGAACTGGAGGCCATATCCGGGGTTCGAACTGGGGACCTTTGGGTACTACCCGCAAGTTCTTTCCAGTGAGCCATTCCGGAATGGTTATCCCAGATTCCCAAGTCAAGGGAGATTCCAGATTTGATCTATTCTTCAGGATTCTTTCGTGCTCGACCTATATATATTGAAAGAATTAATAGTCAAAGTCAAGTTAATTACTTACACTGAAAAAGTTATAGTAAAAAGAGTTTGGGAACAAACCTTCATTTCATCCAAGACAGAAGGATGTTCTAACAAAAACTTGAACACTAGAGCTAGTGAGATGGAAGTTGATTCGGAGCTGGCAAACAGAAGTCCAAACATGATCTGGACGATAAAATCTTCCGTCAAGAACTCTTGTGTGTGTAGGTCCTTGAGCCTCTCCTTTAATGCAGCCCTTATCATATTCATCACCTCCTTTTGGTTCTGATCACAAATTAGCATGTAAAAATAATTACATGGTACCAACTTCTTTCCATTGCATATGGACGAATGTAAATGGAATTTGGAAACGATAAGGAATTTCACTCGCGTATGGATTTGGTTCCCTTCTTGTTGAACAATATACCGGTTGAACTGCTGATCAGCTGATATCACCACAGGCCTGCCAACTAGCCGGGTTTGGAATATTGATCCATATCTAACAAGGACACAAGAAGGGCAAGAAAACAAAGCCTCATTATCATTTGAAGTTACATTACTTGCTAAACATTTAGACTTAGTTATAAACTATACAGTATCTAAAACTTCATAAAAAGAAGGGTGTTATGATTTTCGGCTTACTTTTGAATCCTTGTTTTGATGAAGGATGGAAGGTCTAGCGCGCGCGTAGCTGGGCATGATCAGCTGAAGGGTCTCTCCAATAAGAGGGAAGCCCTTTGAGACTGGCGGCAAGTAGCAAAGTAGCAAAGAAAATCCCAACAGGCAACATATTCGATCTGTTTTTCTTTCCGGGTTTGAAACTAAGCAAGGAGTGAGAAAATATGTTTGGAAGAGATAGGATCAGTTAATTTGTTGGAGAGGAAAACTGAGGGAGAAGCTCCTTTTATAGGGAAACCGGTGAACTGATATGAAATCATTAACAGAATCAAAGAAAAATATACATATTTCATAGATATTTGATGATGTGGGTAAATCAGATTATGTCTTAAAGTCTCCAACAAAAAGAGGATCAGATATGGTACTCTTTAGATTTTATAAATCAGTTGACCTGATCATGGGGGAGGAGCTCGTCCCCAGAAAAGAGTTTTTCAGGTACCTTGGCTCATTCGTTCAAAGTAATGGGGGTATAGACAGGGACATCAATCATCGAATTCAAGCGGGTTGGCTAAGATGGAGAAGAGCGTCGGGAGTGTTATGTGATAGAAAAGTTCCGGCAAAACTAAAAGGGAAATTCTACAGGATGGTTGTTCGACCGACTATTCTGTACGACTCGGAAAGCTAGCCGACAACTAAAGCTCAAGAGCATAAGCTGTCAGTGGCTGAGATGAGAATGTTGCGCTGGATGAGTGGACAAAATAAAAAACGAGGACATCAGGAGCAAGGTAGGAGTGACGAGTATAGTACGTGGACAAGTTGCGGGAGGGCATATTGCGTTGGTTTGGGCACGTGTGCAGGAGACCGTCTTCGGCCCCGGTTCGCAGGTGTGAGAGTTTGGATCTCGGAGATATCCGTAGAGGGAGAGGTAGACCAAGGAAGAGCTGGTTGGAGGTTATTCTTAAGGATCTTAACCTTCTAAACCTGTCGGAAGATCTCACTTCACACAGGAACCGGAGGTATAGTGTTTCGTGTTGTTATGTTCTGTCCTTTTGCCCTTGCGTCTTTCTACCTTTCACTTGCTTAGTCTATGTTTAAGCTTCCTTTTTATTAGTCTTGCTCGCCCATAATTCTAGTTTTCTAATATTCAGGGTCTTTCGGAAACACTCTCTCGACTTGTTCGGGGAATGAGTGCGCACATCCTGACTCTCCAGACCCTCCTTTGACGGGATATACTGGGTAGTTGTTTTTGTTGTTAGTTGACCTGATCATGGAAATTCATCGTCAAATGATTAGCCAGTGCTTTTCATAATAAAACAATTTAGAGTTGGAGAAAGACCAGTTCATGTAATTTTTTAATGTAATAGTTTCATAGAGATATCCTTGAGCAATAAGCAATTTTTTTTTTTTTAATTTTCATTTGTTTGATGCTCCAATATATGTACTCTTTTATGTGCTAGAGAACATTGGGTTCGCGCTGAAAAAGATACAGGCATGTAACTAGGGGCGGGTTAAGATCCGCTCCAATCCGCCCCATTTTTTTTTTAAAATTAAAAAATAGGTAAAAAATTATGTATTTTTTTTATTAGAATAAGAGTTTTGTTAATGAAAATCAATATCTAATATAATACTTTTTTTTTTGTTTCAAAGGTGGGTCATAGCCCTCTTATTTCATAAGATCAATAATAGTTTATCTTCCTAATGGAAGTACAGGCATAGGATCAGCAACGATACAAGATGGGAGGCCAGCATGTTCAGCATATCCATTTGTCAGTGTCAAGGACCAGTTGGCGAGTGAATCGGCAGCGGCGTTGGCGTGACGCCTAACGTTACTGATTTTCACATCCCACCTATGCTCATCTATGAGGCGTCGGCAGTGGGAGATACAATGGAATTCAGGGTGGGGGGTAGTGGCTCTCGAGAGGAGCAGTTTGCAAACAGTAGACGAATCTGACTCTATTATAAGGCGAGGGAACCCCATCCGAACAACCAATTGTATCCCATGAAACACAGCCTGAATTTCAGCAGACAAAGCAGAGCAAATCCCGCTTTTGAAAGTATATGCACGAAGCACTTTACCTGAAGCATCTCGGAATAAACCGCCACCGCCGGCGAGTCCTGGGTTACCTTTTGAAACCCCATCAGTGTTGAGCTTGACCCAAGAATCGGGGGGTGGTAGCCATTCTTCGGCATTGTTGTTGGTTGGGGTCACTTCCTCCTGGACTCCGGTGGTTTTGGAAGACACCTCTGCATAGATACGGGTCTGATTAACCGCAGTGGAGTGCAGGCCAGAGATCGCATCTTTCCCTTCGAAGACAAACAAATTGCGACATTTCCATGCATACCAGATCATATGAGCAAAGGTCGAGCTCCATTGGTCCCCCTCTTTGACATTCTGAGTAATCCATCTCTGCACCTCCGATTCCTCGAAGAACCCCCTTGGGAGACTGCCCCCTGCTAGTTTGGTCCAAGCAATATGCACTTCTTGGCAATCCCTAAGCAAGTGCAGGGAGGTTTCATCCTGGCTGCACCTAGGACATGCCGTGTAGGCTGAGAGATGTCTTCTAACTCGATTGACATTGCATAGGATCGCATCGTGGGCTACTAGGAAAACAAAAGCCCGAATCCTTTGCTGCGCTGGTACCCGCCATATCTGTTTCCAAATCGGGCATGAAGTGTCGGCTGAGCTCCCTTGAAGTAGCGTGATTGCAGATTTCGTGGAAAACTCCCCTGAGCTTGAGAGTCCCCAGTAGAGTCTATCAGTTGCATCAGCATCCTCGAGCACTCTAACTGCTTGGAGTTTGAGAAGGCAATCAGTTGGCAAAAGGGGGGAGAGCGACTCCCAATCCCAGCTATCTGTCGCCCACAATTCAGCAACCGTTGCAAACAAATTGGCCTCAGGAATGGGCCCTATGGCCTTTTCCATGAGTGGCATTTCATCAAGCCACGGGTGGATCCAGAAGAGGGTTGTTAGGCCATTCCCAATTGCTGTTCGAACACCCTTACTGAGCAGGTCAGCCCCATGCACAACAGCCCTCCAAGTTCGAGAACTCCCCAACTGATTTGAGAACATGTCCACATCTAACCTTCCATTGCAATATTTCCCATGAACAACTTGGCTCCACAAGCTGGTGGGGTTCTGCAAGAGACGCCATGCCAGCTTTGCCGGGACCGCCTGATTGGTTTCCCGCATGGCTCTCAGGCCCAACCCACCCGACTCCGTAGGCTTTGTCAAGACATCCCATGGGAGGAGGTGAATCTTCCGTTGTACAGGCGAGGATCCCCATATGAACCTCCTAACAGCTTTGTCAATGTCATCACAGATGGCTCTTGGTATGAAGGAGGATTGCATAACATACACTGGGAGGCTTGTAAGGACCGACCTTGCTAGAGTGATCCTTCCAGCGAACGAGAGAGATTTTGCCTGCCAGCCCCTAAGTCTTGAAGAGACCTTTTCGATGAGGAAGTTGTAACGATCTCTCGTCATCCTTCCACAAGCCGTCGGGACGCCAAGGTAATTACCAAAGTCAGTGGCGATGGGGATGGTGAGTTCATCCGAGATGGCCTGTTGGGTAGGTTCAGGGACCTCCCGAGAGAAGAGCACGCTGCTTTTCGAGTAGTTCACTTTCTCCCCCGAAGCATTTGTGAACTTCTGTAAGAATTCTTTTATGTTTCTCCCCTGCTCACACGACGCCTCCGCGAATAAGATCAAGTCATCGGCGAAAAATAGGTGTGATAAAGGTATCCCTCCAATCACAATCGGCTTCCACCTTCCCATTGCGACCTCTGCATCAATGAGTTGGGACAAATATTCCATACACAAGACGAAAAGATAAGGGGACAACGGATCGCCTTGTCGGATACCCCTTGATGGCTTAAACTTCCTTGTCTTCTCGCCATTCCACAAAATCTCAATTTCCCCCAGTGTTTGACATTTCATAATAGTGTCCACCACTGACTGAGGAAGGTGAGCATTAACCAGGACCTCCCTTAGAAATTCCCAACGGATTCGATCATAGGCCTTTTCTAAATCAATCTTCACGATCATCCACCTCTTGCTCCTTCTTCTATCCGCCATGGAGTGGAGTACCTCTTGAACGATTACCACATTGTCTATAATTTGCCTTCCAGGCACAAAGCTCGCTTGCATTGGAGAGACAAGATCGTCGAGGACCGGTTTAATGCGCTGAACAATTAGCTTCGTTGCCAGTTTGAAAACAACATTCAGAAGGGCAATAGGTCTGAACTGGGCAGGTCTCTCTGGCGCAGTGATTTTGGGGAGGAGAACAAGCAGCGCATCACCCACACCCTCTGGGAAATGGCCCTCGTTAAGTATCCTCAGCAAAGTATGCTCAACCTGATCCTTAACTGTTTTCCAATTCCGTTGGAAGAACAAGGCCGGAAAGCCGTCGGGACCCGGCGCTTTATAGGGGCCCATGCTATTGAGAACGTTCCATATGTCTGTGGTTGTGAAAGGAGATTGAAGGCCCCGGATCTGATGCTCCGTCAGATCAGGAAAGCTAAACATTGGTTGCTCTCTAGTGAGAACTGTCGCACCCTCTTCGGCAGAATATAAATCGGTGAAGAAATCCCCAATCATGGTTTGCATTTCTCCTATGTCCTTCGTCCATCTCCCGGTGTCATCTTTCAGCGTGGTGACCCGATTCGAGCTTCTTCTGATGGACGTGGCTATATGGTAGTAACGTGTGTTTCGTTCTCCATTGACGAGGAAGTTTGCCCTTGATTTTTGAAACCAGAATATTTGTTCTTGCTGAAGAGCTAGTTCCAACTCTTTACAAATCTCCGCTTCCAGCTTCAAATAGTGGCCCGAGACTCTGACGGCAAGCTTTCGCCTAACTCCCTCGAGTCTCCCCCACAATCTCCGCTTGCGTTTAAACAGATTGCCATAGGTTTCACGATTCCAGACAAAGAGATCATCTGATAGTGATTGGAGAGCAGAGCAGGTATCCTGTGCCGCATTCCAGTGCGATGCAAGGAAGTAAGAGAATTGGTTGTGTAGAAGCCAGTCAGCTTGGAAGCGAAACGGCTTGACTCGAGTCTGATTCGCCGAACTGTGAGGGTTAAGTTGAATAAGGAGCGGGCAATGATCTGAGTGTGGAGCCGTGAGGTGGGCTACTTGTGCATTCGGAAAGCGGTCTCGCCACTCTGCGGTGCACAAACCTCTATCAAGTCTCGCAGTCATGCGGGTTTCAGTAGCACGGCCTCTCCACCAAGTGAACGGGATCCCCGTGAATCCCATATCAATGAGTTGGAGATTATCGACATTTTCGCGGAAGACCTGAGTCCCTCTGTTCGAGCCTTGAGAAGACTGAGATCTCTCCTGGACGGTCAGAGTTGCGTTGAAGTCCCCTGCGAGCATCCATGGTCTATGATTTCTAAGAGCGAATCCCTCCAGAGACCGCCAAAGGGCAGCCCTGTTGTTTGGATGCGGAGATGCGTAGATCGCCGACAGAACCCAAGGCTCCTCTCCTCTACGGTCTACCTCAACAGTGATGTGTTGCGGGTGACTAACAAGTACATTGACAGCAACCTCCGCGTCTCTCCACAGAAGCCAAATACCACCAGCAAAGCCTTCCGCCTCCACTCTAGACCAGCTGTCGAAACCAATCCTCCTACAGACCTCATTCGCCGTCTCCCCACTAATCCTCGGTTCCACCAGCGCAAGGATACTGGGGTTGTGGAGGCGAATAAGTTCCCGGAGTGCGTTCAAGAATTCGTTACTTCCTGCCCCGCAGGTGTTCCAAACCAATAAACTAAGGCTTTTAAACATATTTAAACAATTGACGATGGGCTGTGACATAGAGTTGTCCATGAATGGTTCCAACGTCTCAGCAAAATCAAGGGCATCACTGATTACTTATGGGAGAAGTACCCGACATGGGAGCCGTTTTGTCTCTGTCAATATTGGTAAGAATTCGACCAACATTCGGTTCGAGATTTTCGGCATAATTGCTAGGAACGGTCCCGTCCGGAAGGTCGACAAAAGGAGGCTTTTCCTTGTGTGCACTTGGAAGGTCTGAACTGTTGGAGTCATCGGTGTTGTTTTGGAGGGGTTGTCTCTCGTTGGTTGGGCGTTTTGTGATGGTCAGCACCTTTTTGGTTTGGCGGGATGGGGGGTTCATGGATGGCTTGTGAGGATTCTCTGTGTTTTTTTCTTGGGCATTGGAATGGGCATTGTGTGATGGCTTTTTCTTTTCATCAGCCTGCTTCCTATGATCAGTGTAGGAATTTTTGGGCGTGTGATTAGGATTTGTAGGGGCGTGGATTTTCTTTTTGGATTTAGTATTCCCATTAATCCCGGGGGCGTCCATTTTGGGATCAAGAGATTTCTTGCCTTTAGTATCCTTGGATAAGGCTCCAAGATCTGTTTCTTGCTCAGTATCATTGAGATATTCCAGCGCGGCAAATCGAGAGGATTGCGCAATCCCGTGATGGACGGACTTTCCTTTCTCGGAGCCATCCTGATTCGTCGGCTGAATCTCGGTTGATTCGCCGCCCGGTGCTGTCTCCGTTCGTTTTTCCTCGGCCGTTGGAATTGACCCCGACCTCCCTGCACTAGCAGAAAGGGCCTGTTCGGGGGGTTTTTGTTTCTTTTTGCAGCCCTTTACGCCTGATGTTTCTCGTCACCAGCATCCAATCCCTATGCTTAGAGCCTTCGATCTTCGACGCTTCCTGTTGCTGCTCAGTGCTCTGCCTTTGGACAGTAGAGTTCTCGTTAGTGATGGGGCAATTTGAGGAATTGTGGCCGGCTTTCCCACAATTAAAACATATCATACGGATGCCTTCATACTGAATTGGCCAGGTCCTCTCGTCCAGCTTGAATTTTGAGAGAAGTGGTTTGGATAAGTCGATCTCAATACTCATCCGGGCATATTGGCCACGCTTTGCTGAAGCCGTGGTGTCAATGCGCAACACTTTGCCTATTTTCTGACCTATTAGTCGAAGGAATCGTTGATCAAAGTACTCGATATTCAGATTTGGAATTCTCACCCATACCGTTAACTTGGTAATTTCTTCGATGCTTGCATCAAACCGAGGCACCCACTTCCGAATTGACAAGTATTTGTCTCCTAACATCCATGGTCCTTCCATTAACACATGGTCATAATCCCTCTTGTTGGAGAATTTGGCTATGAAGTAGTCGTTGCCCAGGTCGATGAGATTGAATGGACCTGTGAGTGCCCACTTCTGGGTTAGCCTCCGATACAGTTGCATATACCCAGGACCTTTGTCAAACAACTTGATGATCAGAGTGTTGTGCCAAGGCCTCCAAAGTTCCCGCTTCTCATCCGCCTTGAGAGTGATAGTTGGGCAATAAGGGTCCTCGTCTTCTAGCTCAATATCATCATCCGTGTCATACCTATCTTCCTCTCCTGCCGATATCTGGTACATAGGGTTGGTATACTGGGCTGAAGCCGCAATACCTCCTCCACCCACTACTTTGCTGGCGTAGCTTTTGCCTGTTCCATTGATGATTCCCATGGCCTCCTGCAGAGTGGGGAACCTAGCTTGCACCGGTGGTGCCTCCTTGGCTGATGAAGCACCCCCAAACAGATTGACCGGGATTACCTTAGTTCCTGTATTGGGTTCCTGTCCCGGGATTCCATCCAGACAAACCCTTTTGTTTGAATGTTCCATGTCCTGCTGCTGGACGGCTTTCCCTGCTGTATCACTGCCGTCGGCGCTCGGGGGATCTGGTGGTTTTCCTGGATGTGTCGCATTGTTTCTTTCATGGCTTCTGCTCCGGCTCCGGTCACGATTCTTCCGGTCGCCCTCTCGCTCACTGGTTTCTTTCATGGCTAGTTAAATTGAAACTAGAAAAACCGAAAATCTAGTGTGATTCTATTTCTGATATCTAATATAATACTAAATCCTATGTGAAAGATACACGTGGCAACCTCACCTTAAACCAAGGCTTACGCGACAGTTTTTCATTAATTGTGGCCCCCCCTTTATAACTAACAGAATTTAATCAATTATTAATTAAAATAAATTTAATGATAATTTAACAAATTTACTAGAATATTAATTTCTCCTAAATTTTTTTTACCCGTTTGAATTAAAGATATTTAATTTTTTTTAATTAAATTAACCAATTAATTACTTTCTATTGTAAATTTTATTTATTTTTTCTCATTTATTTTGTGTTAAAACTTAATATCTTTGTTATTTAGAAGATCATTGCTCAAGTTGAATTGGAGGAAGCCTGGCGTGTTCGAGACGAAGGCACGCTTCGAAAACAAAGTGCTCAAGAAACGAGGATCCAACATTGTAATCGACCACTTTTCAGACGCTAAGTTAGATTTGTTGTCGGGTGATGACAATAAGTTATCCATTGATGGAATCTTGCTTCTTGATGCACATCTATTGCCACAATGACTTCTTTCGATGCATATGCCAATCCAGCATTGTGGTCGATCATTGCCCAGGTTGAATTGGAGCTCTATCTTGATGCATATGTAGGAACGTTGAATTGGTGTTCTTCACATCACTTCTAATCTCCCAAACATTAATGATTGTTTAATTATATAGGTTTTACTATTTGATTCAAAGATAGTAGTTGTTAAAATCCATCTTTTTCTATTTACAAACAAAAAACGATTGTAATCTCATTTTACCCGTTTTTGGTAAGATTTCTACTTATCTCGAAAATTTGGTGGGATTTTTTCTACTGAATTATTTATAAAATGATTTTTTTAAATCTAATTTTTTTTCTATTTACAAATAAAAATATTGCAATCTCATTTTACCCGTATATGGTAGGATTTCTAATGCTATCTCAAAAAATTTGGTGGGATTTTTACTGTTGAATTATTTATACAATGATTTGTTATATTACAATGTTTGTCTAATTACAAACAAAAAAATTACAATCTCATTTTACCCTTATTTGGTAGGATTTATGCTATCTCAAAATTTTGGTGGCATTTTTATTGCTAAATTATTTATACAGTAATTTGTTAAAATCCAATATTTATCCATTTACATATAAAAGAAGTTCATCATATATCTCTACTCACAATTGGTAGAGTTGATCTTATCGTGAAGAATGATAGGCAAGTTCATTTTTATATGCATTGATTTGTATATTTTGTTATTAGTTATTTGTTTTACCACCTTTAATATAGAATTTTTTTCACAAGAATCATATATTAAAGTGACCTGTTGGTTCGAAATTATTTAAACAACTATATATATATATATATATATATATATATATATATATATATATATATATATATATATACACCCATCAATATGGAGCTGAATAGATACATCATTGATATATTTCAATTTCTTATTGTAAAAGATGTTGGACATAAGTTTGAAATCATATATGGTAGGATTTCTAATGCTATCTCAAAAAATTTGCTGGGATTTTTACTGTTTAATTATTTATACAATGATTTGTTAAATTAAAATGTTTATCTAATTACAAACAAAAAAAATTACAATCTCATTTTACCCGTATTTGGTAGGATTTCTGCTATCTCAAAAATTTGGTGCCATTTTTATTGCTAAATTATTTATACAGTAATTTGTTAAAATCCAATATTTATTCATTTACATATAAAAAAGGTTCATCATATATCTCTACTCACACTTGGTTAAGTTGATTTTATCGTGAAGAATGATAGGCAAGTTCATTTTTATATGCATTGATTTGTATATTTTGTTATTAGTTATTTGTTTTACCACCTTTACTATTGATTTCTTTCACAAGAATCATATATTGAAGTGACCCGTTGGTTTGAAATTATTTAAACAACTATATATATACCCATCAATATGGAGCTGAATAGATACATCATTAATATATTTCAATTTCTTATTGTAAAAGATGTTGGACATAAGTTTCAAATCATATTTCTTATTTAACTATATTTATTGACCTTATTTCTCAATGTTACCGACTTCATTGTGCTAGATATGGAACCGAATCCCACCGTGCCAATCATTTTGGGTAGACCTTTCTTGGCCACGGCGGATGCGAACATTAGCGTCAAGAATGGCCTACTTACTTTCACCATAGCTGATGAGCTAATTGAGTTTCGTTTTAATACGACTATGAGGGAGGTAAAGAGGATGGAGGTCAATGCCCTATATGCACAAATGAACGTCATTCCATGTGAGGAGCTTACAAAGGAGACAATAGCCAAGAAGCCAACGCCCACGGAGGATCAAATCAACAACCTATTGGCTACTTTGGATAACGAAGAAGTGGAAATACAGAGCACGACAACGGCTAAGTATGCGGTCCTCGACATCGACCCACCTCTGTCGACATCGATTCCACGCCATGCTGAAAAAGCTACATATGCATCGGCGTCGACACCCTCACCCTCGGCATCGACACCCCTGGAGGATAAAATGTTTCTGCAGAATGCTGAAAAAGCTACAGATGCCTCGGCGCCGACACCTTCAGCCTCGGCATCGACTCCTCCAGCAGCAGAACAACGTGAAGAAGATGGTTGCGCTACCATGGAAGGAAGAGTTGATTAGAAAGGAAAGAGTTGGGCCGAAGACCACCATCCCGGTCCCAACAAGGTAAGTCAAGGCATGAATTTCTCTTCCCCTATTTCCATTAAAAACCTATCTATTACGAATGGAAGAGGTATGCCTTGGTTTGTGAGATTATGTAGGGGATACAATGAGGATCCAAAAGCTTATGAGGTAGGAGATACAGTGTACATCTCCAAGGCCAAGAATCAATGGCTCCCTAGCAAATTCAAAGAGAAGAAGATTGGTCCATTCGAAATTCACAAGATTCGACCCGGTACAATGGAGCTAAAGGACAAGGAAGGAGTCATATTCAAGGTCGAACTAGAGAGACCGGAGGAGGAGGCCCGTGCCACATGGGCCTTGCGAATGCCCACATGGTCTTAAGAGAAGAAGTCGGCCTAGCGACTTAAAAATCTAGAGCTTGTACATAGACCTATGATTATTTAGGATTTTATTTTTGTTGGTTTTGGTTTTGGATTTTGTTTTGGTTTTGCTTTAAACTTTGTTTTTTGAGGTTTTGGTTGCTAACAAAGTAGTAGGTGCTAAGCATGATGAAAGGACAACCTTGGAGAAGAGAAGCTTGTCGACTATCACCGGTCGATGTCGACTCCTGGGCACGATAGTAGCACCTATTTTCGGTCGGAATGAGCTCCAATTCTATCTTGTAAGTCTTTGTTTTCACCCATCTCTTATTTTTGAGCTTACACTTTGAGGACAAAATAATTTTTTAAGTATGGGGTGGGGGTAACAACTTACTATATGCTTATGGTTTGAGGTTTTTTTTTGGTGGTGTTATTTTGCATTATTTTGTATTTTTGCATATTTTGCATTTTTATTGAGTTCATAAAAAAATACAAGAAAAAAAATTCAAAAATGTCTAAAAACAAAGAAATAAATGCATGTTTATTTATTATTTTAGCCTTTATTTTAGTTTTTAGTTTAGTTCGAAACACCTAACTTAGATGTCCTATGATGATGCCTAATAATCGACTTGATCATGTAAACCCTATGATATCTTTGGATGGTTTAGCCTAAGTCTCCTCGAAAGTTTGGTTTTTATGTGGTAATTTGACTTGCGATTATAATTGAGCACATATGATTTTAAGTAGAGGTGATTGAAATCCAAATCTATGTCCTAGTGAGATATCTTTGGCCTTATAGGGAATGTTCTTCATATTGTTATATTTCCCTCTATTTTTGATGTGTGGTTTACTCTCCTTATGTGATTACCTCTTGACATTGATGTAGTTATCTATTTCTTGAGACCAATTATGAGATACTAGTTCATTCCTTATTAAAATTAGATGATGGAGGACTTATATTTTCTTAGCCATATTTTATCCATTCATTTACCTACATTGCATATTATCTTTGTTTGAAGCCCTTTGAGCCTTAGCCTATTCTTTGTTAGCTCCACAAAATTGATTCCTATCCGATTATAAGCTTGACCCCTTATCCGGGAATTATGATTTAGAGTTGGTGAGAATTTGATTGAGTTGAGTTTGATGCAGAAGAAGCTAAGTTGTTGAGCTTTGTTGAGATGCTTTGAGCGAAGTTATGTAAGGTTGTGCATTATTCCTCATATTGTTCTTATACTTTAAAGGCTCCGAAAATTTATATATATGTATTATTGCCGAAAGAAAGAAAAAATGAAAAAAAAAATGTCGGTGGAAAAAAAATGCAGAAAAAAAGTGTTTATTAAGAGCCTAGTTTATTATATGTGAGAGTTGGATTAAATGGTTGGTTGAAAAGTATACAATCAACACTTTTCCAAAATCCATAAAAATCATGCTTTAAATCATTAAAACAATCCTTTAAAATATTATGCTCAAAATCCACATTTCAAAATCGACAATCGGAAATAAACCCGTCATAGATTGGTTCAACCCAAAAACCAACCAAAGAGCTCGAGAGATCAAGGGAGCAGCCTCGGCCAAGGCTACTGGGGTAGGTTTAGCCTTGGCGAAACCCTCACCAAGGCTCCCGCAAAGATGGGGCACTCGCTGGCCATGAGAGGACACTCTCGCAGCCGCAAAATGCCCTTCTTCTTCCTCTGAGTTATGTTCTAACTCGCCGCGGCGACCATGGTTTTGCCGCGGCAAGATTCGAACATTTTGGCTCATTTTTGCCTTGAATCAACTCTGTTCTTTGTCAAACCAAAACCAAATGAAAGCAAAACCTTCCCCGACTCAAAACAACATAAAATGACTCCAACGAGAACTAGGGGGAAAGCGGAAGAGGGATTACCGAAGGTCTTCAAGGGGAACTTCTCAAGCTTTGATGGTGGCTTCTCGAGCTCTGAATCGACGAGAAAAATGAATGAGCAAGCCTAGGAAAGGAAGATGATAAGTAAAAGTCCTCTTTTACAAAGATTGAGACCAAAACGAGCAAGAACGAGAGAGATTTAGCTCACCTTAAAAAAAACAGGGGAAAGAGGAAAGAAGGGACTCGAGTCCACGTTTTCAGAGGTTAGATCTGCTTTCTCTCGACCATAGAAGATAGATGACTTAATAAAGTTACACCTTTAAAAGATTTGGAAGGGAAATGAAGCAAGAGAAGGAAGAACGAGCTAGATTAATTACCGCGAGAAAAGACAAACAGAGCAGCTCCTGGGCTCCTTCTCACGGCGGCGACTAGGCTCACGGCAGCGACAGAGATTTCCCGGCGGCAAAATCGTCTAGCAACTACTATTTTGCTTGGAATCGACGGTTGTACTTCATTTCTTTTACATGGTCTTCAAGGAGGAGAGAAAGGAGGTGTTTGGGGTGGTGCTTGAGATGAGAGAAACACAAAAGAAGAGATTTGGTGGTGGGTTTGAAGATTGAAATGGGGAATGGAGGAAAGTGTCTAGGGGGTTTTGGGATTGATGTGTTCTATATATAGAGAGAGGCAAGTGGGCTTAAATAGGGTTAATGGAGAAAAGGACAAAAAGTGAAGGAGATAGTGGAAGAGCGAGAGAGGCGTGCGTGCGTGTGTGTGTGTGTGTGTGAGAGAGAGAGAGAGAGAGAGAGAAAGAGAGAGAGAGAGAGAGAGATGATCCTGCTAGGTCCGACTCTGTATCCCAAAACCCGACTCTCGAAAAAACCCAGAACGAATTTCAAATTATTTCAAAACAACCAATGAGACCCTAAGTTCTTAAATTCGAAACTCGATAGCGAAAATAAAACTCCCCAAGATCTCAAGTTCAAAGGATGCCGGAATTATTTCAAAGAATTTCCAAAAGTAGCATGTCGCTCGAGGATGGATTTCCGAAAACTTTTCAAATCGGGTAATTAAAGAATAATTAAATTTTTGGTCTTGACATGCTACATCGATTAATTAAAGGAATCGCAGAAAACGCAACTCATAGGTACCTCGACGTGTGATATCTTTAGACATTGT
Source organism: Persicaria tinctoria (assembly GCA_037127255.1). Lineage (NCBI taxonomy): Eukaryota > Viridiplantae > Streptophyta > Magnoliopsida > Caryophyllales > Polygonaceae > Persicaria > Persicaria tinctoria. The sequence continues at coordinate 62,839,294 of JBANSL010000002.1, read as the reverse complement.
TTGGTTGGTAAGCAATTTGTGGGAATTTTCCAAAGAAAATGTTTTAATTTTGGAGGGATTTTTAAATCCCAAATCCAATTGCATTTGAAGTAGTTGTCCTTGAGGTGATTGTTGACAATTTCAGTGGTTGATTTAGTTGAAAACCACCCCGTAGTGTTAGGTCCCTAATAAAGACAGTCCGTGAAGGGAGAAATTGGTAAAGGAATGTCTCCTATTTGTGTTATAATTGATGGTTTAATTAGACATGTAAGTTCTGTAGCAAGTTGTTGTAAGTTCCAAGAATTGTTAGTAATAAAACGACTGACCTTCCAATTAAGTTGGTTATCCAGAAGAGGTTTATCCAAACAGTTCTCCAGTGGGTTTTCGAAACCCTGTTGTCATACCAGAAATCAACGTCTGAACCGTTTCCAATGGACCAACGAAGTCCTTTTTCAAAGATAGGACGTAGCAGGCACAACTTACCCCATTGTCACAACGTGCTACCTTTTCTTTTATAATTTCTAATGGAAACACCTTTCAGATACTTAGCCGATGCGACCTTAACCGACATATTATGCGGCTTAGCCAGAATTGTCCACGGGAGCTTTAGCTGCAATGCTATGTTCATCGTTTCTGCTTTGTACAAGCCCAGACCACCATTAAGAGTGTCATAATAGATTATGTCCCAGCTAATTAAGGGCGCGTACCTTTCCTATTTGTTCCAAAAGAAACTACGATAGATTTTATCCAATTGCGGTTGGCAGGATGAACGACTACACGAGGAAGACTGGTTGGCCACTTAAATTATCCTTGATTAGAGCTTTACGGCCTTCAGCAGAGACGCCTTCCACTTGGTGAGTTGTTTCTTTGTTTTTAGGACTATTTTAGAAAACGTGTCTTTATTGACCCTACCATTAATGCTTGGACATCCCATATATTTTTCCATTGATGTGAACTTCCCATACCACGATGTGAGGAGATCGTTGATTTAGTGTTAGGAGTGGTATTACCAGACACCGGGAAGGACGATTTGTGGTAGTTAATTTTTTGTCCCTAAAGGCGGCAATAGTTATTAAGAATGGACGTAACGGTATTACCAGAAGAAGCAGAGGTTTTGGAAAAGATAATCATATCGTCTGCGAAGGTAAGGAATGGGATAGTCGGACTGATTTTCGTAATAGGGAATCCAGTACTAGTGTTCGTAGTCGAATCATGTTGAAGAGATTGATCTAGGAACTCGGAAGCTATAATAAATCGTAAAAGGGAAAAAGGATCCCCTTGACGTAGTCCCCTCTAGGGGGGAGGGGGGGGGGGGAAATGCTTTGTAGGAGCATCGTTAATTAGGATGGAATAGGAGATCGTCGAAATGCATTCCATGATCCAGAAAATGAAGGTGTTGTTGAATCCTAGCTTTGTAAGAACATCTTGTAAGTAAGACCATTCAATTTGATCATAGGCCTTTTTCATATCAAGTTTCAAAGCTAACCAACCAGTTTTACCACGCTTAGATTTGAAAAAGTGGAAAATTTCGTGTGTGATTAAGATATTGTCATTGATTGATCAGCCTTTTGTGAAAGCCCTTTGTACTGAGTGAATTAATTGTGTGAGGATGGGGGAAAACCTTGCAGTAATAACTTTAGTAATGATTTTATAGACAGTGGAGCACAGATTTATCGATCGATAATGATTAATGCAACTCGGGTCATCAACTTACGGAATCAAGTTGATAAACGTATGATTGACTTATTTTAAAAGTTTTCCGGAAGAGAAGAAGCACTTAACAGCTTTTATGACTTATTTTAGATGTTATATCACTTTTTCATTTTAAGCATCAAATTACAAATGAATATAATTTTTTTAAATAAATTAAAACTTGATTTTTTTTTTAAAAAAAAACCTTTTGGACCCTATATTCGGCGGGTTACTTTTCTGGTTGAAAAATTTTCAAAAAAAAAAAAAAACAACACGAGCATTTTGCTTGTCGAGCCAAGGACCCGACAGACAATATATATATTTTATTTTTAAATTACATTTTAATTATTTAGAAAAAAATAAAAGACCAGTCAGACCCTAGATTTGACAAGTTATTTTTTTCGTTAATTTTTGTTTTAAAAAAAATTCAACACAAACATTTTGCTCCGGTCGAGATTGCTATAATAAGGCGTCCATGGGCCTCCTACGTGTGCATGATGTGTATCGTATAATGCATACGGAGCGTCGAGTGTTCGTTGTGGAAGATTTACATATATTCTGGCAACAAGTGGAGTGGTGGGGACCTAGGTTACCACGTGTTGATGCTCTGGTCGATATCGACTTGAATTCAATGTCAATCAGAGAGTTCAAGATGAGAATAATGGAAGATACATTGACCAAACAGGATTCTCAAATGTTTGCAATGCATGGGAGGATAACGAATGCTCCCGATCCGAACCTAGTGAACCCCAAAGGGATACCGAGAAGGAGATCGGATCCAGCAACGACTCGTCCGTGGATGGGTTTCGAGTTCGCCCGAGAGGCCATGGCGAGAGTAAGAGAGTAAAGGAGTCATAGAACAGAGACCGGTGAGACGAAGGTCAGAGGTCGCGATTGAGACCACGGTCGAGGTAGAAGGTCCAATCAAGGGGCACCACGGTTTCACAAGTAATAATTAGCGGATATGACTTTGGACAGGACAATTTTGAAAATTTCATGCCTCATTTGTGGTTGGGTTACAAAATGTTCAAAGCGATGGGAAATTGTGGGTTCGGAACACTTGCTCTCTTATTGGGTTGGAGGGAGGATGGTTGGCCACATATTTGTTCGAGGAGACTATGAACAAATTTGAAACAAGACTGGATGGGCTACACGAAGGGGTTGTGGCCCCTGAGCATCACTGTGGTGAACTGTTTGCCATAATTTATCAGTGCACACTTGTCGTCCCTGATTGGCTCAACCCTCACACTTGCCCCTATTATTCAACAATCTCCATCCATAGGGAATCCACCCCCAGGAAGATCCTCATGGTGTGTTGGGATCGAACGATTTCCATCTTTATAGTGGTAAGTACATTTTCTCCATTAATCGAATCGTTCTTGACAATTCTTGATCTAACTAAAATTTAACCAATGATTTAACAACTTGTACTTCAAGACAATTGTCCATTACCGCCAATCCTCGCTGGTTGGTACTCCATTCGTAATCACAACGTGGCGGGAATTGATCTACAATATCAAGAGTGTAATGTATATTTAATCTAAACATTAGCTCTAAGAATATTGGATGGCCCTAAAACTTGAATTAATTGGTAGATTAAGGCATAACACTTGAATATATATTATACTTATATCATAGCATATATTAGAAGTGTGGGTTTTTACCTATGCTCATATATGTTACATAACTATAAGAATAGTATATATTATACCGGACATATTATGTGTATGTTTGTATGATTGTTTGATCTGATATTGGGCTTGGCCCAACCTGAGGCCCATTCACTTGTGAGGCTCGCTTGTGGAAACGCTGCGTTTTGACTAAGAGCTCGCCTCTATATAAAGGAAGTTAGGGTTAGGGTTGGACACTTCGTTGCGTTTTGACTAAGAGCTAGGGTTAGAGCAAGGGGACGCTAGAGTTTTCTGAGATCCCTAGCTCCGGGAAAGTTCTGCTGGTCGATCTTGAGCGCATCTCCCTCGAAGACTCCAGATCCGGTACTTTGGAAGAAGAAGAAGGTGAAGTCCTCAGTTCTGGCGAAGGTCTTCTTCTCTGGTTCACTCCGACGACGATCTGACTCCGATCTTCATATCTAGGGTGTATTCTTCCTTGTCTACTTTGTTCTTTCTTCGTTTGTGCATATGTCTCTTGTTTCTCTTTGTTCTTGTCTGTATTTGCCTTAGTTTTAGTTTAGGGAAACCTGTTCTGTAAACCTACTTACCGATTAGTGGATTTGTGCTCTCAAGCCGTTCATCTGATGCTCCGTGGACGTAGGCTCTGGCCGAACCATAATCTTGTGTTTTGGTTCTTCTAGTTTTTGAACATTTCGTATTCATACAACCCCGTTCTTGATTCCCAATCTGTGGAGTCGAGATCAATTAGGAATTACAAAGTGGTATCGAAGCTTAGGTGTCCCTTTCCTTACCTACATGTGCCATTATTGGATCTCAGGGAACGGGATTGGAGGTAGGACATTGGGTGGCCTTCAAAAAGCTCAGGCTTGGTGATATTCCTCTCTTGTCTGACGTACCACTAGTCTGGATCCGTTCTATGACCTGTGATTTTAGGGTTTCTTGAGTGTCTTGTATACTATTGCACTCATTGTAACGGCCCGGGATTATGATTCCCGGTTTACGTTTCGAGGGATGAAACCCCTCGTTAGGATCTTGCGCCCCGAGTACAGGTTGAAGGTTTGAAATTCTACTCTAACGTTTTCAAGTGGGATTTCATACCCAAAATTCGAAGGGATCGTTGGAATCCCCGGGGAAGTCCCCTGTACCTGTCATAAGTCTAAGCATGGAAAACCAACAGTCATGCAAATAGTAGAATCAAGGTGTAATACAAGAGGATGTCGCGGCAGAGCCGGGTCAAAACCAAATCAATAAGCATATTTATCGAAATCTAATGTTAGACCATTTCTTTGCAGTCGCCCAAGAGAGTTCCCACATTACAGAAGCAAGGAACAATCACGCTGTAAAACAAACCTAAAAAAAAATGTATGCGGGGCGGTGTCAGATCGAAGCCCTACGCAATGTAATCCCAAACAAGCAGACAGAAACTCACGCTAGTCCTAATAAAGACGCTTCTAGATGCAAGGCGGAATATTAACACATTAACATGGTCCTAAGGTCAAGTGCATAAATATAATAAGCCCTTATCACCGAATACCAGGTGGTATATCCCTCTCCTACCTCCACCCCCTTCCGATAGGGCAGAGACTGGCCAGCTCGTGAATGCATTCCATTATAATCGGGCGGCACACATGCCCAACCCGCTCCACAATAAAGCCAGCAGGCATCTCATAATATAAGGAAGTTTCATGACTCGATTGACTTAGGACGGAACCCGATGGGACTAGGTCGTCCTATAACCCTAGCAATGACTCTAGTTACTTCACAGATAACGGCCGTTCTGTTTACAAAAGCAATGAGTAAACGAATGCTCAATCATGAGTGCAATCCTAGCAGGATACTACATGGCATGCTTTATTATGAATGCAAGCACCTAGTATGCACATGACTACAAGTAGGGAGATCTCTTTTCGAATCTGAGTGAGCTCATATAGAAGATCTAGCATACATCATTCACAATCACAAAGTATTACCTAGATGCATATCAGAACATATATATAAGTCTACGTCTAATCATATATTCAAGCACTCACAATCATCCTCACATCAAATTCAACCAGTCATCATATTGCCACATTCCGTAAGACCACATCATTATCATCATTTCATTCAACCCCATTCATATTTCTGCAATAATATATACGCCTAGTCATATATCTCAAAGTTCATCATATTCATCATAGTTCATAAGCTATAAGATAAACGATACATAATTTAACATGTCATCATGTCGTTAGTCATTCATGCATGCCATTAGTCCACACAATCATGCTATTAGTCAATCAATCATATCATAACATCATGCTACTAAGTCGTCGAACAATTCAGATTCCCAAGTTAATTCAAACCCGCTAAAATTCGATTCAATGGTTAAAAATCCCGACCTTTTGAAAATGCTCATCAAAATGATACCTTTTTATATCTCCATATTTTTCAAGGCCATTATTTATTTATTTTCAAATACTCTTATTATATATTATCTTATCAAAATAACCCAACCATCTTATTTAGTGAAAATCAGCCCTCTATTAATATACCAAAAACCACCCTTATTTTATTAAACCCCAAAACCGAGCCCTTTGTTAAAAGTTACCCATATTAGATTTAATTGGTAAAGAAAAATAGGCCCAAGAAAAATAGGCCCACTTTATTTGCTTTAAAAACCCCAAACCCAACTCTTATTAAAGGTAAACCGGACCAGCTTTATTTGCTTTAAAATTATCGAACCGGACCCCTATTTTATAAAAACAAAACCGGACCCAAGTGAACATTGTTCACCTTTCTTCAACAATGGCTACTGCCGAGGATGAAAGAAAAAGAAGGAAAGGAGAGGGCTCCTCGCCGGCGACGGCTGGCGACTCCGACAACCTATTTCCGACACCGAAAACACACAAGGCAAGAATGAAGGGAAGAAGGGGGAAGGAGAATCTCACCGAGTTTGATTCGCCGGAAAACGTTCGATCGGAGCTCGATTGGACTTGTCGGAGGTGAACTTGGGAGAGTGTGGTTGTAAAGGCTCGGATTTTCAAACCCTAATTTTTCGGAAAAAGAGAATTAAAAATGAAATTTAATCGGTTTAAAAACTCGTAGAGTGGATTCCGACCTGAATTTAAAATTTTGACGATCGATTTCATCCTTGCACCTTGAGAATTTTAAAATAATTATCGGATGACGATATCCTTGTCGATTTTACAAAATCTAATTGATCGAGAGAACGAGAGTCGGGGAAACTAACATTTAAGAACTAATTACGGGATTCAAATTTGCGTATTCGAGATTTATTTCCGGGTATTGGTTAACCAATTCAACACACTACTCTCACCAACTCCCTCACCTTACCCTGCAAACATCTACCCCCTTTCCCCGTCATTGTTCATTCACATCACCCTCATTACCATCACTTTCATCTACTCCCTCTCCCTCCATTCTCTGGTTGATCACCACCACCACCGTGACATTCACCATCACCTAAAACCTCCACCGTCACCTCCATTGTCGCCTCTAGCCCACCTCTTTCTCCTTCGTTCTCCTTCCACCCAAGGACCATCGGCAGCCCTCGACACCTTCTTGGAGTCACCAGCAACATCCGGAGCCACCCAAACGCCACCCAGGAGCCACCCAAGAGCCACCAGCGGCGCCGACAAGCCACCGAGTCACCATGTCCCCCGTTTGATCGCGAACCAATCTTCCGGTAAGCCGTTCTCACTCGTTTTCAATCGAAATCGTCTTCAAGCTTCACCATCACCCTCATCCATGTCCGATGCAAGTCCGATGAGCCATCGCGAGCCACCGACGACGCCCAGACTTCCGATCGAGATCTCCGAAGTCGCGAAATCACCTCGGTGAGCGTTCGAACATCCTTCCTTTTCCTTGGTTCGTCTCAATTCTTTTCCGTGTCGTTGGGTGGTCGGAGAGTGCGTGAGATCTGAGTGCGGGAAGCTTGGGCGAACTCGAGAGCTCTGGCGAGCTCGAGACCGGGCGGGCGTGAGTGAGCGAGCGTCGAGCAGAGAGCGCGAGTCGAGGCTGAGTGAGGATGAGAGCGCGATCGTCGAGCAGTGAGCGCGGGTGCGAGGGAGCTGTGGGAGTGTGAGCAAGGATGGGGCGGAGCTGGGCACACAACGATGCCGAAGAAGGAGGTCGAGCGGAAAAGCAAGCTCGCCGGCGGTTGGAGCCTCGAACAAGGCCGGGCGGGAGTTGAACATTTGAAGGAAGGAGATGACTTGTGGGCCCCCCTTGCCATTTCATTTTAATTATACTGTTATGAACCGGTTGGAGTTTGGAAATTTGGCGGGATCGGTTCGGTTGGGTTTGGTTCGGTTCGGTTCGGGTTATCCGTTTATTTATTTAACTAATTAGCGTAATTAAAAGGATTATATATATACAATATTATTTGAGGTTTTAAGAGATAAAATATTATTTTGGGAAAATTATAAGGGTTGGTTTATTAAATAAAAAGGGTTTGGATTTTAGAGAAATTGGAAAAGAATTTCAAGGTCGGAAAATGATTTAATAAATAAATTGGAAAAAGAATTTAGCGAGTATTTTCAAGGGTCGAAATCTTTAACTGGTTGGTTCGGATTTCAAAACGGTTTTGGAACTAACTTGGGAATTATACTTGTTCAATGACTAACTAGCATGATAATATGATCGTTTGACTAACGGCATGATATGTGTGACTAATAGCATGATATTATAGTGATTATTAGAAGCTACTAAATGTTCAATACTTATGATGATGATGATATATATATCCTTATGGAAAGTATGAGTATAAAATGATAGTATGCGAATTTGACTAAGTATGATATGGAGGTTGTCATGAGCTGATGAGGATAATGTTATGATCGAATTGAGAAAGATGTTAATTTATGAGATGATGAAACGAGATGAGAACTTGAATTGAGACATTAATGTTGTTGATGATGAGATGGTTAACCTATATATGCTTTATGTGAATCTTGCGTGTGTTATTTGATATGCTTTGTGTAAGTTAGACTTAGACTCATTATGTTACTTATCTTCTAGGTGAGCTCTAATCTGCCTGGATTTGCTTGTTTGCTATATTGCTTGGATTCTGCGCTTCTCCAGGTAAGTTCTTTGAACTTACTCATGATGGGCGCTCTATGCACTGGGTGTTATATAGTAGGCTAGTGTCCATGCATCATACGACTTAGAATCACGCTTAGGATCTAAAAAGGAAACCATATGAATTGCTATATGTCTTTTCTAGAAAACGGCCGTTATAGGTGTTTATTGGATGTGACATTCTTCTTTATTCTTGTCATCTTAGTGGGGCTTATTATAGAAAGTTGCTTGCACTTGATGGGTGAGGTAGGCTTTTTGGTAATAAGTCGCCATAGGACTCTTAGAGCATTAGGCCTTATGTGGGTGTCGTTGTTTGCCTTCCCTTCATAGTTAGTAGGCTCCTTACGTAGGGACGGCCTGCACCGTGGGTGAGGTAGTTCCCTTTGAAGGGAGTTGCTAGAGGATTCGTTAGGAGCCTAGAGGGACATGCTATTTGGCATTTCTTGTAACTGCGCGCCTCTTTATTTATGTCCGCACTTAATTATTCGTATGCTTGTCTGTTTAAGTTCCGCTTTGCATTACGCATTTCATTTTAGGAATAGGATGCTTATTATATGCCTCTCAGAGTGTGTTTACACACGCGCATGAGTGACCTGATGATTGACCCAGATCCCCCTCATTTTTTTAGATTCAGGTAACCGCTAGCCGCTATCTTTTCTCATATGGACGGTTGGCGGGTTCAGACTTTTGGCGTTAGATTGAGAGCTCGAGAGACCACTAGACTTCCTCTCTTTTACGTTGTTTTGTCCCGGCTCTGCCGTGGCACCTTTGGGATTGTATTTTTCTTTAACTTCACTTATGCTATTGCATGCCTAAATGGATTTTCCGCGTTGTAGACTTATGACAGGCACAGGGGTTTACCCCGGGGTCTCCAACGGACCTTACGGATTTGGGTGAGAAATCCCGCTTTAAACTACAAATCTTCGGTTTCAAACCTTCAACCTGTACTCGGAGCGCAAGATCCTAATGAGGGGTTTTATCCCTCGAAACGTAACTCGGGAATCATAATCCCGGGCCGTTACAAAGGTTGTATCAGAGCTGAGGTTGTGCAATCCGAGTACAATAGGTTGAGGAGGTTTTGAAAATCGCCCAATGATTTCAATTGGTTTTGAAAAATGTTTTAAAAGGGCAAAATGAATTTAATTGGAATTAAACCTAAAATGAATAAAAGGGAAACAATCTCGGGGGTAGAGACCAAAGCGATAGACATCCCTTATGATGTAGAACTCGGGGAACGGTAGGCAAAATACTAGCTTTTATTTACAGATGGGCCTAGAAGACTCCAAGAAACACCACGGAGGTTGGAGTGTTGAGTTAGGAGGTCGTGAGGTTTTTGCCCCTCCGGCCAGCCGTCTCTCGAAGGACGGCATAGATCGTCTCTATGCTTTCATTTATATATACATATATGCAATTGGGCCCAAGGGCGATCTTCCCCGAAGAGGATCCTATTAATCTTGTTGATTGCTTCCGTGATGAGTGCTATTGTGCTTAGGATAGCGAACTAATCAATATTCCTTGACTTCAATCATGTGTTGAATAACTGTGCAAACGGGATAGCGGGAGAAAGCCTTGTTCTTATGTAATCAGAATTCTTGTCTTGTCGGGATAACCCTTACATAATTCAAACCCCCTGATGGTTCTGACTCTATCATCCGCCCCACCAAAACACCTAGGCATGTTAGCAAGGGTCGAGAAGCATCCGCTCTCCTGGTTTTGAGTCATGTTTTGTATCCCACCATCGATGCTTCTATCAAGTCTCGTACTTGGAGTTGGGGTCTTCCACAGGAAATTTGGGTCGGTCAACTAATTACCTTCGGAAATCGTGTCGGATGTGAGGGTTACCTGCGTATTTTAGTGGGGGTGAGGATTTAGATTGTTTCGAGATAGAAGTGAGTTGTCTTATGGAGTCATCCCTTTCAATGCTCGTAATGGCTAACCATGTCTTCTTGCCACAAGAGTCTAAACACGAGTTCTACACACCCTTCTTGGAAACAGCATGAACGTCCTTGTGTCCTACCCAGCGAGTCATACTAGCGTCCCACGGGGAAATGGGATGGTGAGTCGGTGATTGTCCTTAGAGAATTCTGTCAAGTTATAATGATAGCTTCCTTGTGATTTAATGACATGCTCTATTGGTATAATTCAGCATGACTTGCCTGGTACCTCGCATGATTGCACTTATAAGTGGATGTATGTGCCGTATGTATTGGATTCCCGTGATTATTGTCTCCCTATGAACTTGGTCCATGATAGTGTGGTCAACTCTCATTTCATGTTTAAAATGTGAATTGGATGACTTAGAATGCCTGATTAACCTAATTGGACCTCATGGTTGTGTACATGTTTAATGAATATTGCTAGTATCATATAGGACATATACATCCTAGTTATAGGCCCTGATATTATTGTGTGACTACCTAGTCTTACTATGCGAATATAGATGTATGTGAGGAGATAGTTGCTATACCAACCCTGCATGAATTGACCATACCGTTAGCATGATTTTTAGGATACATCTTAGCATGCTTTACGCAATATTATAACTTGCTTATGTGTGTATCTAAATGAGTGATAAGTCGTGCATATGATTGATATCCTGTGATGTTTGTTAGATCTTGCATAACTTATGCCATATATCTCCCATGTCAGTCTGTGCATACATGTTCTTAGTCTGTCAAGCATGATTGGTGAATGAAATGATAGGTTGCTAGCTTGTTCTGCACACATATAAAGATGATTATATGAACATGTTATGAATGCATAAACCGATATTTCTTGAGATAGGTGCATACTAGTGTGAAATAATGTGATGATATCTCTTCATTTTTATGTGTTAGCGTTCCACAATTACAAGGGCATCGTTGTAACTCTCGGGTTGGGTTCTTCTCTTTGGTCTTGTCGTCCCTAGTACTGGTCCATGTCTGAACCCTTAAGGAAGTTGTGTTGTCCGCCCTTGTCTCTCCCCTATCTTCGTAACTTCTAACCCTTGCTATACTTCGATGAGCGTCGACATGCAAGAAGGGACCGACGACCAAGTGGCACCGGAGTGGCGCAGTTGAGGCGTGATGGGTCCATGACCCATAGGCCACAAGACGGACGTCGCCAAAGGTATACAAAGGACGAACACATCTCGAAGATGGTAGTCGCGGACTTGATTCTCTTAGATGACTCAAGGAAGGGCGTTCTTCATTCAAATCGTGAATTCTTCTACATGAATTGGAATGGGCATAGTGCAATAGGCCTGGAGCTGACATAAACGGGCGTATGATGACTGATATGCTAAACTGGTGGCAAGTGATTGTCTAACTAACTTGTTTCTATGATGCTCGATGTACTGATTTCCTGGTAAATAGATTATGGGTTATATATGATAGTGCTTTCTTCTTGAGCTTGAGTCGCGAGATTCTTTGGTAAGACTGGTCGAAAAGTGGCAGGTGGATTAAGGTCTTCGGATTGAGTCTTTGGTTGTGTGAGATGGGGTGCAGGAATGATGCGTTAGTTTGAGTAGAGCCGAGTGAGTTGGGATGTGTTAAAGATAGTGGTCCGTGAGTATAGACGAGCTTCCTGGTAGGCCTTAGGTGGGGAGTGGGGCTAGTATGTCGAGATTTTGAGACGGATGTCCTAGCTAGAAGTGTCGGTAGGTAGTGGGTGCGCGGTGTGAGCGTTTAGGATAGGAAGGTAGCGGTTGAGGACTAGACTAGTTCCATGATGGTGACCTTAAGAGTGGGTGTGAGTATAGGCAGTGGGCGTAGTTCTAGAGGTGGATGAGAGAGAGCTAGGAGTGGATCGGGAGGATTGTTGAGGGGAAATGTGGTGATGCTAGTTAGTATGCCCAGTGGATGAGTAGGTAAAATCAGTGGTTGGTCTTTGACGATAGGCGCTGGTGATGAGGGTTTTGGAAATTCGTGATTGGGAGTAGCACGAGATGGACTTCTGCGTAAGAGTTGGTCGAGAGTGACAGGTGTGAGATGACTAGTATGAGTTGGATTTTTAGAGGTGGATGGTTAGTGAGATTGGTTAGTAGTATCTCTTTTATTTCGTGCTTATGCTTGGTAGTTGTGTGCAGATCCTTGGTGATATGATGTGATGAGCCTCGTTGATGTGATGATGTGCTAAATATGTTATGGTATGTCACCATCCTTGATGTGTTATGCCCTGTGAACGTGAGATGTGATTGCTATTCTATACGGTACATGATGATAGAAATGATAGAAGTTGGATTATTGAAATTTGATTCTGACTTGGAACCTAGGAAGAAAATATGGGATTAGCCCTTAGAGGTGGAAGGTAGGATGAAATGAAAAGTTGGAAATGACTTCGACTAACGTCGAACTTGAAATTTTGAATTGTGTTTCAAAAGAGACTAACTTGGATTTTAAGAAACTAATGCGACCATAGTTTTCATTTTAACGCCCCACGAAGTGGATACAAGTATTTGAGTTATTATATGGCCAAGGAGTCGGAGTAAGGATGTGGTAGGGGGCCATATTACATTCTTACTACGGTCTATTTGGGGATATTATGATCACGACAACGGTACTGTGAAGACCTCATAGGGGCACTTATGAGGTGTTCACGGGATCAATGACATGATCCTTGGACTCACCGATTTCAAACTTCCACCCCTGTTTTAAAATGATTTTAGTCTCGGGGACGAGACTTGTTTTAGAGGTGGATGATGTAAAGGCTCGGATTTTCAAATCCTAATTTTTCGGAAAAAGAGAATTAAAAATGAAATTTAATCGGTTTAAAAACTCGTAGAGTGGATTCCGACCTGAATTTAAAATTTTGACGATCGATTTCATCCTTGCACCTTGAGAATTTTAAAATAATTATCGGATGACGATATCCTTGTCGATTTTACAAAATCTAATTGATCGAGAGAACGAGAGTCGGGGAAACTAACATTTAAGAACTAATTACGGGATTCAAATTTGCGTATTCGAGATTTATTTCCGGGTATTGGTTAACCAATTCAACACACTACTCTCACCAACTCCCTCACCTTACCCTGCAAACATCTACCCCCTTTCCCCGTCATTGTTCATTCACATCACCCTCATTACCATCACTTTCATCTACTCCCTCTCCCTCCATTCTCTGGTTGATCACCACCACCACCGTCACATTCACCATCACCTAAAACCTCCACCGTCACCTCCATTGTCGCCTCTAGCCCACCTCTTTCTCCTTCGTTCTCCTTCCACCCAAGGACCATCGGCAGCCCTCGACACCTTCTTGGAGTCACCAGCAACATCCGGAGCCACCCAAACGCCACCCAGGAGCCACCCAAGAGCCACCAGCGGCGCCGACAAGCCACCGAGTCACCATGTCCCCCGTTTGATCGCGAACCAATCTTCCGGTAAGCCGTTCTCACTCGTTTTCAATCAAAATCGTCCTCGAGCTTCACCATCACCCTCATCCATGTCCGATGCAAGTCCGATGAGCCATCGCGAGCCACCGACGACGCCCAGACTTCCGATCGAGATCTCCGAAGTCGCGAAATCACCTCGGTGAGCGTTCGAACATCCTTCCTTTTCCTTGGTTCGTCTCAATTCTTTTCCGTGTCGTTGGGTGGTCGGAGAGTGCGTGAGATCTGAGTGCGGGAAGCTTGGGCGAACTCGAGACCGGGCGGGCGTGAGTGAGCGAGCGTCGAGCAGAGAGCGCGAGTCGAGGCTGAGTGAGGATGAGAGCGCGAGCGTCGAGCAGTGAGCGCGGGTGCAAGGGAGCTGTGGGAGTGTGAGCAAGGATGGGGCGGAGCTGGGCACACAACGATGCCGAAGAAGGAGGTCGAGGGGAGGAGCAAGCTCGCCGGCGGTTGGAGCCTCGAACAAGGCCGGGCGGGAGTTGAACATTTGAAGGAAGGAGATGACTTGTGGGCCCCCTTGCCATTTCATTTTAATTATACTGTTATGAACCGGTTGGAGTTTGGAAATTTGGCGGGATCGGTTCGGTTGGGTTTGGTTCGGTTCGGTTCGGGTTATCCGTTTATTTATTTAACTAATTAGCGTAATTAAAAGGATTATATATATACAATATTATTTGAGGTTTTAAGAGATAAAATATTATTTTGGGAAAATTATAAGGGTTGGTTTATTAAATAAAAAGGGTTTGGATTTTAGAGAAATTGGAAAAGAATTTCAAGGTCGGAAAATGATTTAATAAATAAATTGGAAAAAGAATTTAGCGAGTATTTTCAAGGGTCGAAATCTTTAACTGGTTGGTTCGGATTTCAAAACGGTTTTGGAACTAACTTGGGAATTATACTTGTTCAATGACTAACTAGCATGATAATATGATCGTTTGACTAACGGCATGATATGTGTGACTAATAGCATGATATTATAGTGATTATTAGAAGCTACTAAATGTTCAATACTTATGATGATGATGATATATATATCCTTATGGAAAGTATGAGTATAAAATGATAGTATGCGAATTTGACTAAGTATGATATGGAGGTTGTCATGAGCTGATGAGGATAATGTTATGATCGAATTGAGAAAGATGTTAATTTATGAGATGATGAAACGAGATGAGAACTTGAATTGAGACATTAATGTTGTTGATGATGAGATGGTTAACCTATATATGCTTTATGTGAATCTTGCGTGTGTTATTTGATATGCTTTGTGTAAGTTAGACTTAGACTCATTATGTTACTTATCTTCTAGGTGAGCTCTAATCTGCCTGGATTTGCTTGTTTGCTATATTGCTTGGATTCTGCGCTTCTCCAGGTAAGTTCTTTGAACTTACTCATGATGGGCGCTCTATGCACTGGGTGTTATATAGTAGGCTAGTGTCCATGCATCATACGACTTAGAATCACGCTTAGGATCTAAAAAGGAAACCATATGAATTGCTATATGTCTTTTCTAGAAAACGGCCGTTATAGGTGTTTATTGGATGTGACATTCTTCTTTATTCTTGTCATCTTAGTGGGGCTTATTATAGAAAGTTGCTTGCACTTGATGGGTGAGGTAGGCTTTTTGGTAATAAGTCGCCATAGGACTCTTAGAGCATTAGGCCTTATGTGGGTGTCGTTGTTTGCCTTCCCTTCATAGTTAGTAGGCTCCTTACGTAGGGACGGCCTGCACCGTGGGTGAGGTAGTTCCCTTTGAAGGGAGTTGCTAGAGGATTCGTTAGGAGCCTAGAGGGACATGCTATTTGGCATTTCTTGTAACTGCGCGCCTCTTTATTTATGTCCGCACTTAATTATTCGTATGCTTGTCTGTTTAAGTTCCGCTTTGCATTACGCATTTCATTTTAGGAATAGGATGCTTATTATATGCCTCTCAGAGTGTGTTTACACACGCGCATGAGTGACCTGATGATTGACCCAGATCCCCCTCATTTTTTTAGATTCAGGTAACCGCTAGCCGCTATCTTTTCTCATATGGACGCTTGGCGGGTTCAGACTTTTGGCGTTAGATTGAGAGCTCGAGAGACCACTAGACTTCCTCTCTTTTACGTTGTTTTGTCCCGGCTCTGCCGTGGCACCTTTGGGATTGTATTTTTCTTTAACTTCACTTATGCTATTGCATGCCTAAATGGATTTTCCGCGTTATAGACTTATGACAGGCACAGGGGTTTACCCCGGGGTCTCCAACGGACCTTACGGATTTGGGTGAGAAATCCCGCTTTAAACTACAAATCTTCGGTTTCAAACCTTCAACCTGTACTCGGAGCATAAGATCCTAATGAGGGGTTTTATCCCTCGAAACGTAACTCGGGAATCATAATCCCGGGCCGTTACAGTGGTAATGTTAAAGAAGGATTTTTTTGTATCAGTTAGGAGGTGAAATAAAGTCAAGACCGAGTCCTTACCAAGTTTCAAGCTGAAATAGAGAAAGGAGGTGTCGATGGGTTCGCTCGGCTACTCCGGGGTCTTCTGGGAGGCGTTGCTGATGTCCAAGGGCTCCGACGTGGCGTGGGATGGACGTTCTGTTGCTGGCTCATAGAAGGAGGAGGAAGGGCGAAGTGGAAGAGGACATGTGTGCACTCGACTCCCCGGCTCGGCAAAACAAGGGCGGGGAAAGGAGCTGTAGTGGCGGCGGTGGTCTGGTGGTCCTCGGACCACGAGAGTGAGAAAAGAAAGGAGGGGGAAGTGAGTTGGGGGTTTAGGGTGGTGTTTGGGTGGAGAGGTTTGTGGGGTTGAATCTCATATTTAGAATGGAGAGGATAAGGATTGAGGTGGAGAAATCATACAATTTTGGTTGGTCAAAGAGAATCAGACCATGAGAGGTTGGGTGGTGTTTGTTTACTTTGGGAATAATGAGCTGGATGTTGCTTTTGGATGGGGAAGAAGACAAGTTATGTGGTTTCCAAGAATTAATTTCAAAATAACCGGAAGGTGAACTCTGGAACCGCTCTCTTGATCTCGTTCCGACCTAAATTTTCAAATAAAATTAATTTATCCGGTAAAATCTCGCTTATATTTTAAAATCTCAAGTCAAAGTAGCGAAATTGAAATCCGTCGGAAAAATCAGTTAAAATCATGCCGAAACGCATTTTAAGAGGTTTCAAATAATCCGAGGATCAATATTGCCATGCCAAGTTAGTTTCCAAAATTTTATTTTATGTCGGGAATCCATTCCATGAGTTTTAAAATCCGATTTAACGAGTTTTTCCTTTAAATTACACTTTTAAATTCATTTTAGTTTTTCTTTTTTTGAAAAATTAGGATTGACAAATCCGAGCCTTTACATCATCCACCTCTAAAAACAAGTCTCGTCCCCGAGACTAAAACCAAAACAAGTTAGGGGATGAAGTTGGAAGTAGGTGAGTCCATGGACCATTCCATTGATCCCGTAAATGCCTCATAAGTGCCCCTATGAGATTCTCACATTATCGTCGTCATGATCATAATATC
This sequence comes from Persicaria tinctoria, assembly GCA_037127255.1. Classification (NCBI taxonomy): domain Eukaryota; kingdom Viridiplantae; phylum Streptophyta; class Magnoliopsida; order Caryophyllales; family Polygonaceae; genus Persicaria; species Persicaria tinctoria. Next base: position 62,822,035 of record JBANSL010000002.1, on the reverse strand, counting down.
CCCGATAGGTCGTAGCGAGAATGTAATATGGGCCCTTACCACATCCTTACCCCGACTTCTCGGTTATATCATAACTCGAAAAGCATTATAGCATCTCACTAGGTCTTAGCAAACAATCTATAAGGGCCCCAATAAAATGTTTGTATCCATTTCGTGGGGCGTTATAATGCAAGCTCGGTTCAAATAGTTTCAAAAGTTTTCCTCAATTCGAAAAGGTTTGGTCTCAAAATCATTGAAGTACTCGATCGCATTCAATTTCTCCAAATCCAAGTTAGTCATTTTGAAACATTATTCAAAATCCCTTAAACCGATGTTAGTCAAGCAAGTTTCAATCTCAGGAGGTGGAATCATCCACCTTTAAGGGCTAATCCCATATTTCCTTCATAGGTTCCACTTTTGAATCACATTTCATCAATTCAGTTCTAGCATCCTAGCAATTCCAGTTCATAACATCATATAAGATATAACAATCATATAACATAATAATCGTATCACGCATTCATAAACATATCATACTCATGTTAGGATAGTCACATGCCATAACAGATCTAGCATATCATTGCACATATTAGAATTCATCATATCATACCACAAAAGTTGCACATCATATCAGTCAGATAAACACATCATACTTACGCTAACTATCAAACATCATCACACTAGAGGCAAACCAGTACTTTCGTACACTAGCATTTCATCAAGTTCAGGGGATAACCAGTTTTAGTATTAACAACTCACTATCGCCTAGGGCAATACATCAAGGAATCATCATCGTCTATCACATAGAATTCGCGCAACACTCGGCCCCAAGTAAAGCATACACTAGATCACATCCTCAAGAGAGTCTGCCTATAACTATCAACCATACAAGACACCACTACTACTCCTCATCCCTTGCATCAAGATCAACCTCACCTAGGTCTACCAACTCAAATCTGATACTATTTCTAAATACCATTGCATTCCGCTTAGTACACAACCTTTCTAGCCTCATAACTATCCGCAATTCAAGGCCTGCATCCCAAACCAATTACTAGGTCTCCCAACTCTTACGCCACCAAGCCATCTAAGGATCAATCGACTTCAATATACCAGACTCAAGTCCTAACCTTCCACTCAACCATCTAAAGCCCATATCTCGGAGTTCCCAATCGCACAATTCCATGTTCCGACAAGCTTAACAACTCAAGCAACTACTAAGGCTCCCTATAAAGGACACTCTCATCCTAGGGGTTCCCTACCAGTCCCATTTCACCTCTTAAGAGAAGTCTCAAATCCTCAACCGAACTGCACTCTCGATCGACCTCGGTGCTCCTTAACAATCTCGCTTACTCTTCCTAGGTTCTCAAGACTCCGTCTGACCACTATCTTCCAAAGAGACATCTCGAATCACCTTGCTAACTTGATCACACTTCCCGTACCACTAACCACTCTCACTAACCATCCACCTCTAAGAACCCAACTCATACTTATCATCTCATACATGTCACACCGGGCTGACTCTTGTAACGGCCCAGAATTATGATTTCCGGGTTACGTTTCAAGGGATAAAACCCCTTGTTCGGATCTTGCAATCCAGGTACGGGTTGAGTTTTAAAACAAAATATTTGTACTAAAAGAAGGGATTTCGAACCCTTAAAGATCGCGGATCCATTGGGGACCAAATACCTGCCTTAGTCTAATCGTGAAATCGAGCGAAAGCAAAAATAAAGTTGAGTTTAAATACAATCCTAAAAGGAGTATAAAAGAGAGGAAGTGTGGTGGTCTCTCAACCTCTCGATCTAACGCCAAAAGTCTGAACCCGCCAAGCATCCACATAAGCAACGATAGCGGCTAACGGTTACCTGAATCTAAAAAAAATGTGGGGGATCTGGGTCAATCATCAGGTCACTCATGCGCGTATGTAAACACACTCTGAGAGGCATATAATAAGCATCCTACTCTTAAGATGAAATGCGTAATGCCATGCGTAAATTAAATCACATATATATATTGACAGTTTAATATAATGCAGAAAGCGATAAATGGATCCACACAGATGCCAAGTGGCATGTCCCTCTCTTACCTCCACCCCCTTTCCGATAGGGCGGAGACTGGCCAGTTCGGTGCTATAGCATAGCAATTTCCTCGTGGTGGTGCACAAACCACGGCATCATCATATCATATCATCTCATCGCTTGCCCGATGGTGTTGGGCTATCATATTATGCTCATATAGACTCGATTGACTCAGGGTACTCGATGAGGCTGGGCTACCCTATGACCATAGCAAAGACTCTAGGACTATCACAGATAACGGCCGTTCTCTTGCAAGGACATATAGCAATCATATGATTTTCATTTTAGTTCCTAAGCGTGATTCTAAGTCGTATGGTGCATGGACACTAGCCTACTATATAACACCCAGTGCATAGAGTGCCCATCATGAGTAAGTTCAAAGAACTTACCTGGAGTAGCAGATCAGCAAGATGAAAAGCAGCAAGATATAAGCAAGCAGGTTACAGATCACCTAGCAATTACTAATAAATATGCATAAGTAAACTGCACACAACGGGATCCATTTACCACTACATAACATGCTCATCAATCCATTAATCATAGCATCATCAGCATCCTTTATCTCAACATCTTATATCATCTTATTCCATTGTCATTTTCATAACGGGCTCAATCATACTTAAATCCATAAAATCTCACTCGCTAGTCAAGTTGTTAGTCAAAACAATTACTTCAAAATTATAGTTAGCCAATTCTAATTCATAAAATATTTAATCTTTAAAAATACTTCCAAAAATCCAATTAAATAATCCCGACATACTTTACGTTAATTAAAATCATCATTTTAGGGACTTAACTAACTTTCAACCGTTACTAAATAATTCAATTTATATACTTTAAAACCGGCCCTCTTTAAATACCGACACACAAATCGATTTCTAAATATCAATTATCGGAAAACGGTTAAATAATTAATTAATAAGTCAAATAAATAATTAAATAATTAAATAAAGAATAAACCCGAACCGAACCAACGCTTTTAACCCGAACCGAACCAAACCCGCTAAATCCCATCCCGGTTAACCCGAACCGAACCGAACCAGGCCCCGCGCTGACTGGGCATGAAGGGTGGGATCCGCGCTTCATCTTCCTCCTCCAATTTGAAGGAAAGCTCCCGCCTACGCTTTGCTCGACGTCGGCCGCCTCGGAGAGCCCCGCCTGCGCGCCTGTTCGCCCGGACTCGCCCAGCTCGGCCTCCTGCTCACTTGGACCACCTCACGCTCACAGCTCGAACCTCTCTCGCACACTCTCGCTGCTCACCTCTCACACGCACGCTCGCTCGTCCTCACGCTCGCTGCGCCGCCCTCGAGCTCGCCTGGGCTCTCGAGCTCTCCCGACTCTTCACACTCAGCTCTCGCTCACTCGCCACTCGCCCATAACCCGACCCAAGGACAAGAAAGAACCAAAACGAATCAAGGAAAATGATGGAGTTTCGAACGCTCACCGAGATGTTCGCGACTTCGGAGCTCTCGATCGGAGTTCTGTCCGTCGTCGGAGGCTCGCGATGCCTCTTCGGACCTGCGCCGGATATAGGTGAGTGTGATGGTGAAGCTCGAGGACGATTTTGATCGACAACAGAGGAGAACGGCTTACCGGAATGTGGCTCACACTAAACAGGGGAAACGACGATTCAGTGGCTCATCGGTGGTGTTGGCGGCTCCTGGGAGGCTCCGGTGTGGCGATGTACATCGATAAGGGTGGCGGGACGGTGCTACAGCCACTGGGCTCGAGGAGGAGGAAGAATGAGAAGGTGGCGTTGGTGCCTTGCTCTCGACACAACAAAGGAGAAAGGAGGAGACAACGGTGGTGGTGGTGATGCGTGGGAGGGGTGGTGACGGGGTTATGGTGATGAAGAGAAAGTGAGAGTGATGGTGATGAGAGATTGAATGACGAGGTGAGGGGTGGGGGTATGGTTGAGGGATTGAGTGTGAAATTGGGTAACCAAATACCCAGAATTAAATTCCGAATACGCGAATTTTGAATCCCGAAATTAGTTTCCGAATGTTAGTTTCCCCGACTCTCGCTCCCTCGATCAATTAGATTTTTAAAATCGACAAGGATATCACTATCCGATAATTATTTTGAATTTTCGAGGTAAAATGATGGAAATTATTCGTCAAATTTTATATTCCGGTCGGAATCACCTAAACGAGTTTTAAAACCGATTAAATCTCATTTTTAATTCTCTTTTTCCGAAAAATTAGGATTTGAAAATCCGAGCCTTTACAACTCTAACGCAGGAAACCGTCTAGTGCTAACTCATAACAACGGATCACCGAGTTACTCATCACCCGCGTCTGTCCTCAATGACCAATCACAGACTCTACTTACTTGTCCCATCCCGAATCTCGCGAAACCTGAACATTCACGACTCCTCTACCGACCTATTCTAGATCCTCGTCTTAGCATATTTCCAAATTTCCTCATCCCAAATCTTAATAAACCTTAACCGTTTGAATTCCTCAAGTCGTCCTACTCCAGTTCCTGATATCTTTACATTCCTAAAATGCATCAAGCTCTTTCTTCTTAACCATGACACCTTACCGTCCAAAGCCCTCTTTTACCGATCATCATTTCCGCAGAATCCCTAAATCGTCCTCATCCGAGTTTCCCAAGTACCGCCTTTTCGCCAACCTTATAAAATCTATCACCCCCCAACGTTCCCAATACATTCCGCCCTAATCAATTCCCAATCCCAAGCTCCGAATCTCTCTATCTCAACCTCAAGGACACAGTCTTACTAGAAGTCTCAACGACATCCTTGCCTAGCTACCAACCTTTTCTCGAAGACTCATCTCACATCCTCAAATACCTCAATAGCCATAATAACCTCTACTCGTAAATCCCGATTCATTCCCTATGCTAAAATCCTCCAACAACGCATCTAAAAATCCTTCACTCATGAATTCTCGAAGCATTACCAATTATATCCAAACAATTCTCAAATACTCATCACAGGTACAGTCCTGATATGAACAACCTAATATTCAAGATCGATAATTTCCCAACAACCTCATACTACTCATCCTTCGCACTTCCTCAATCTCATCCTCTACCAAAACCGTTCCCAATTCACCACACATACAACCTAGTCCCAAATTCTATGATTCCTTAGACATTCATTAACCAATCATGCTCAGTGCCGCCCACGATCCACTCATACTCTCTCATTCACCTCTAGAACTACACTAACCACCTATATTCGCACCCACTACCTACCGATACATCTAGCTAGGACCTCTCCCTCAAAATCTCACTGTGCTAACTCCACTCCTCACCTGAGACCCACCTGGAAGCTCGATTATACTCACCGACCACTATATCCAACAAGTCCTAACCCATTCGTCTCTACCCAAGCTAACGTATCCTTCCTGCATCCCATCTCACACGACCAATGACCCAACTCGAAGAATTCAACTACCTGCCACTTTTCGATCCGTCTCACCAAGGAATCACTCAACTCATGCCCAAGAAGAATACATCACCATATATAACCCATATCCTACCTACCAGCAAGTCGGCACATTCAATCATAAAGGCACATCATCGCAAACACAAGTTAGTCAGGCAATCATTCACTATTAGTTGAGCATATTCGTCACCACACAACCCATTATGTCAGTTCTAGGCCTATCGCACAACATCAATTCCGATTAATATAGAAGGATCGATGATTTGAATTAAGAATTCTCTACTTGAGTCAGTCAGGAGGATCCTGCTCACGACTGCTATCCTTGAATCATATCCATCCTTTTTGCCATCGCTGACATCGTCCTTTGAGTCTATGGGTCATGGGCCCATCATGCTTCTGTTGCGCCACACTGATGTCATTCGATCGCTCGTTTTCTCTTCTATGTCGACGTCCATCAAGGGGATCACGAGGGGTTAGAAGTCACAGAGATAGGGGAGGCCAAGGGAAGGCAACATGACTTCCTTAAGGGTTCAACATAGACCAAGACTAAAGACGACGAGACTCAAGACAAGACGCGAACCCGGGAGTTACAACAATGCCCTTAGGGTATTCTATGAGGTTACAAGTGCGGTAATCAAACGCATAGCAATCACGAAATATCTCAATCATATTATTCCACACCAGCATGTACCTAGTAATAGGAATAGCGTTCTATCCATTCATAACCTGTTCAAATAATCAACTTTACATGCACACGAAATAGGCTAAAACTTATCATCTCATGTACTAATCATGCTTGACATATTAAGATCATGTATGCACAAACCGACAATAGACATATGCAGCATAAGTGATATATGACATAGCGAGCATTATAGGATATCACATGTATGATTCATTACTCACTTAGTGTACACATAAGCAGGTCAAAACAATGTGGGCTCCAGGTAAGCATGTTAAGATGCACTCGAATAATCGTGTCAACGAATATGGTTAAGTCATTTGGGCACAGCAACTATCACATCCAATACAATCGTGTACGTGTAGTATGACAAGTATGGCACATAATTGCATGATGGACCATAATTAGGAGATGTATATCCTACATTATACTACCAACACTCATTAAGAAAGTACATAGTCAATGAGGTTCTATTTGATCAACTTAACATGCTAGGAATTTATTTCACATGATACTCATACAAGAGGGTTGACCACACTATCATGGACCTAATTCAATGGAGAGTAACTATCATGGGGATTCGTACATTCGGCGTTTATATTCATTCATAAGTGTAACCATACAAGATATCAGGCAAGTCATGATGCAATATACCAACACACCATGTCATGCAGTCACAAGGGCACCACTATTATAACCGGACAGAATTCTCTAAGGGCAATCACCGACTTATTACCCTGTTTCCCGTGGGACGCTAGTATGCCTCGCTCGGTGTTGTAGGAGGAAATCGAGAATGCAAATTTAAAATATGAATAAAGCAAAGCAAACTAGATTCTGTCCCTTGCAAATAATTACAGGACCTCCTCCTGATGTAGCAGTGGGAAGTCAGGATCGATCATCGAGGAAGCGTGTCAGCGGATCCTAGGCAGCGGAGAAATCTCAGGGACAGAAGTCAACCACAGGTTGTCGATCTCGACTAGGGTTAGTCGATAGAAGATCGGACAAGTTGAACAGCGCAACAACAGTCACATGTGGTTTTGGTCGATATCGACTAAATCTTACTCAATATCGAGTAAGGATGTCGATGCCGAGGAGTCCTTTGTCGAGTTCCTGCACACAGAAGCTACAACGATCTGGATCAAGAATTAGTAACTCGATATCGACAAGTGCTAGTCGATATCGAGGACGGCAGAAAGTAAAAACGGAATAAAGTAAAAACAAAGGTCTTTGGGATTCTCGAAATAAACTATATGTAAAAGACTTCCAAGATTGGGGTTTGCGACAACGATAACCAAGCATGCATAAGGCAAAAATAAAACAGATAATCATGTAAATTGCATCAAAGGATTGAGCTTTCGCCTTTTCCAACAATTAGACAACTCTTTCAAGACACCCTAATTGTCTCTACCGATTTTATGTTTACACTCCAAGTTGTTAGCATGGACCTCCATTAGATGGGTAATAAACACATAACAAGTAGTAGATGCTCAAAACATGATAAAAGTCGGATTTTTACCTCAGACACGCATGGCTATCGTCGGGGTCGCCCCAACCCTAGAAGTGGGTGGACTACTCGTGCTTCATTGCAACCTCAGACTTTGATTGAAAGGAAATAACTACTTGCATTAAATTAAACAGAGCTTACAACCAAAGGAAGCCAATTCCGCTCTCGCTTCACCAACTCCTCTTGGCCACTCACTCTCTCTCTCTCTACTACTAATTGTTGTCTGATGGAATGAATAGAACTCAGCCCCCTAAGGCTTTATTTATAGGCTTCTAATCCTTGCTATTCAAGGATAGAAATCTCTATCTATATCTAAAATCTTTAAAGATAAATAAATGGAATAACATAATTAAATCTAAAAAGGGAAATTATATCTAAACGGCTAAAATATCTTTAAGTGGATAAATCTTCTCTTCATTGGATGGATCTTGATAGACTTGGATAGACTCGGACAACCTTCAGCCTCAAGCAACCCCAATCCGTGTACGACTGCTCACCGCGTAACACGTCTCGAGAAAGATCTTCTCGATATCGACAAGAACTACTCGATATCGAGTAACATGGACGTCGACTTCGGCTTCAGCGGCATCACGGGTAGGAAGTCCTCGACATGGCTCGGAAGTGTGATTCTGGGGTTGTCGATATCGAGGAGTTTCCTCGATATCGAGTAGGTTGACTTCATCGACTTGGCTGGCTCGGCATGTCGGGTAGCTTCATCTCGACACTCCTCGGACAGGTGCTCTAGGCTTGTCGATATCGAGGACTTTCCTCGATATCGAGGACTTTCCTCGATATCGAGGACTGGTGTTGCTCAGTGTCCGAGTGTCTTGGTCAAGTCGAGTAGCTCTCCGCGGCATCCTCGATCAGGCTGTCCTCGACTCCGGGCATGGTCTTTAGCTTTGTCGATATCGAGTAAGTAACTCGATATCGAGGAGTGTGCTGGAGTCGGGTAACTTTGTTCCTCGGCTTCTCGATATGGTACTCCTCGATCAGGGTGTGTCCGGCCATCTTTAGTAGATATCGACAAAATGAAGTCGATACCGAGGACTCTTCAGGCTCCGTCTTTGCTTCTTGGTTTTCTCCCAAAATGGCTCCATATTCTGCAATATTAAACAGAAACTTATGTAGATCTCTATTTCTGGCAAATAAGCATATACTACATAAATTCGACATATTCCAAACCTGAAATATGTAAAGTGTATAGAATATGGAACTAAACTGTGCATTTCATCATGGCTATTCTAGAGACATTAAATCACCCTATACTTAGACTTGCTTGTCCTCAAGCAATAACCAAACAATAACCAAGAGCTATAACACATCCTTCAAGTCTTCGCCTTTTGTCAAAAGCAACATCTCAAGTAGCAGCAATGTAAGCCAAGTGAATTTAACGTCATCACACATTTATGAGTGATCCATGGGCATAGGCAATATAAATCCAACCTCACCAGGGTGTGTTTTCAGTCAACTCTCAATGTGTTTAGGCTATGTAGATCAACTCTCAACTCAGTTCCATATACAATCTCATAAACACTGCAATTTAAATATAGATCCACTTCGCAACCAATTATGTAAATGCAACAAGAATTATCAGGAGGACTTCGCTCAATAGAATTCTTCAAAGAAGATTCCATTCGGCGGGGTTGTAATGGGGCTTGGTAAGAAATAAAAGGGTATGGAATTATTTGGCCATGTGGTGCTTAATAAAAATTCGGGAATCAAGACTCCTAAATCCCCAACACAACTCAACCAAACCATAACTCTCAATCATATGAATCAACCAAACTCTCCAACTTATCTCAATGAAGTATGTAACCTTTTAAACTTAATTAACCTCTCCAAAGTATGAATCTTGCGAAAATGAAAGAAATAAGGTAATTTTGGCTCATGCACTTTATTCACAAACATATACACAAACTTTTCCTTCTTTTTTTTTTCGATTTTTTTTTTGAAACGAAAATAACTAGTGCATTTATAGGGTGAGCCAAAAATTCTTTTACATAGTATGCATAGCAAGATAAAAATATAAAACCAACTCATATCTCAATAAGTTCAAAAAATCCTCCTTACTTGAAATGAAACACAAGCTTATTCCTTCCACAAACCATCATTCCAACCAACTCTAAGTCTTAATTCCCAAATGGGGGTCAGGCTCAATTTGGCTAAGGATAATTTTGTGGAGTTTATAAAAAGTCTCAGGCTAATGTTCTGGCTTCAAGCAGGGATAATGCAGGGTAGGTAAAAAGAGGATAAAAATGGCTTAAAAGGTGCCTCAATCATTTAATTCTTATTCACATAAACATATAAATGCATTGGCTTTGAATAGTTATCGCAACATTTAGAGATGCATAGGAAGAGTAAATACACTCAAGAAAGCAGAGAGATTTTTAATGTTCTCCTTATAAGGCCAAAATTCTCACTAGGACAAATTTTGTTGGATCTCAACCTTTAGCTTAGGATCGTATGTGCTTAATTTCATCACAAGTTCACAATCCACATAAAAACAATTTCGGGGACTTAGGCTAAACCTTCCAAACATGCCATAGGATTTACATGATCAAGTCAATCATTATTTATCATCATAGGACATCTAAGTTAGGGTATAAAAACTAAGACGATGCAAAAATTAAACATGCATATTTTTTTTCTTTTTTTCGACATTTTTTATTATTTTTTTTATGTAACTAACAAAATAAGACTAAAGTATGACAAAAGATAAAACTTAAACATGAATGCATAACATAAAAATAAAATTCCACCATGTAAAACAAAAAAGCAAGACTAAAACATATAATAATGATAATGAGCCCTTCCCCCACCCCATACTTAAAATATACAGTGTCCCCACTGTATAAAATCAAATAAAAACAAGAGTAAAGGAAGGAACTCACCAAATAACGCATCGAGGAATGAAGATCAGGGCATATCGAGTAAGTGGTTTTGTCGATATCGAGTACTATACTCGATATCGAGTAACTGTCGTCTGTGTCAAGTGGATTCTGAAGTCGAGGAGATTTATCTGGCTTAGTCGATATCGAGGTGGCCTAATCGATATCGATGAACTTCTGGGCTGCTCCTCTTAGTCGATTTGGACTTGGCCTTCGTTGATTCGGACTGTTTTTCAGGGACTTCTTATTCCACCTTTCGCGATTCTTTTATGCTTGCCGACCTAAAAGTGTTAGATTGCACACAAAGACAAGACTCTCCACATGAAATATTCTAAACTAAAAAACCAAATACAAAAACAAAAACCAAAACCAAAAGTTTCAAAAGTCTCAAAATTCAAAAAGTTTTATATACATGCTCTAGATTTTAGAGTCGGTAGGCCGACTTCTCCTATTTGCGCTCAAGGACCTTTAATGTGGGGCCCACTTGTGCTTGGCCCTTCTCCTGGATCATCTAGGTCCTGATTGTTGTATGCAAGCTCAGCTGATAGATGGTTGCTTGCATAATCTTCCTTTTCTTTCTTCTTTCTCTTCCCCGTTCTCAGTTTCCGCAGATTCTCTCGCCACGGGGCCTTACCTCCCCTTAAATTATTGATAAATTTCTTAATGGACTGAGGAAGAGTAGGATTCATACCTGAACTTACTTTTTCGGGCCCAAAACAGAAATCTTCGGGCTTGGGGTTAGTCGATATCGGGCAGGACTGGTCGATATCGAGTACAGGGACCCCATACTTAGGCTCTTGGCAAGTCTGGTGCTCAGCAGAGGAAGTTGATGTCGATGAAGGTTCGTCGATATCGAGTAGGGCTTTGGTCAATATCGAGTTAGGCTTGTCGATATCGAGTATTGTTCTGGCGCCTTCCTCCGTTGATTGCTTGGTCCCGTGGTTGGCGATGCCCTTCACTTCCAGCCATGAAATTTCCTCTTTTGCAGGGCCAAAAGAGAAGTCTAAGACCTCATCGCCTATGGTGAAGGTGAGCGATCGCTGTTTGACACTGATTTTGGCATCTGCAGTAGCTAAGAATGGTCTACCAAGAATAATAGGGCTAGTAGGATCTTCAGCACAGTCTATTATAAGAAAATCTACTGGAACAAAGAATTTACCTACCTGGACAGGGACATTCTCAACTATACCTGTAGGGATGACCACTGTATTGTTTGCCATGTATAGCTTAGCATCCACAGGTTCTATGCATCCTATCTTTACCTTCCGCCAGATTGATAAGGGCATGATGCTCACACTTGCTCCTAAATCGCACAAAGATTCATATTTATATTGTCCAAATCCCACAGTAACAGAAAACTTACCAGGGTCAGATCTCTTTTCAGGGAAGTAGAGTACTTTGCATTCGCTGGTGATCTCTGAGATGGATCGCTTCTTGCTCAGGATTTCTTTCAGAAATTTGACATATCTAGGCATCTCTTGCAGGGCTTCTTTAAAAGGAATAGAGACATTTAGTTCTTGCAGCATATTAACAAAACGGTTAAACCTACCTGCAGTGGGATCTTTCAGCGCATTGGAAGGGAAAGGCAATGTCTTTTTCTGCTTCGGAGCCAGATCAGACGTCGGAGGTGTTGCAGAGTCATCGACATCGACCAGGTTTTTGTCGATATCGACTTGAGCTTCCTCGATATCGAGTAAGTTTTTCGATCTCGAGTTGCTGATCTAGGCAGTGGAGTCCGAGACTGGTTTCTCCTCTGTGTCGAGGAGATCTTTGTCGATATCGAGCAGGGGCTCCTCGATATCGAGTTGCTGCTGCTCGTTGTCGAGTTGCTGCTCTGCTTTGTCTTGGTGCTTTCCGACCACTTATGAGTTTGATAGCTGCGACATGTCCGGTCTTCCCCTTAGGATTTGGTTCTGTTTGCCCAGGGAGTTGTCCAGATGGTCTTGGGATCTGTGCAGCGAATTGTCCCATCTGTGTCTCTATGTTCCTCTTCCAGACATCTAGCTCTCCAAATCTTGTATTGATGCTCTGAAGCTGGTTATTGATGTTGCTTGTAGACTGCTGATTTTGTGCTTGATTTTTCCTCATCTCATCGAGGACAACCTGCAGATCTTCCTTCCTTTAATCCCTTTCTAGATGTCCTGGATCTCTGTATGGTGAGGGGTTCCTAGGAGGACCTTGGTTCCACTATGGTTGATAGAACCTTTAACCCCCCCCCCCCATATAGCGATTGGGACCCCATGCGTAAGCTACCTCCTCGTGTGTCTCTGCCATTCTGACTTATTCTGTGTGTGGGCACTCAGTAGTGGTGTGCCGTTGTGATCCGCATTCAATGCAAGGCTGGTTTACAGAGAGATACTTGGCTTGCTTAAGGAGCTTGCGATTTTGGTCTCTGTAGAACTGCACCCTGACATCCGGGTCAATCTCCTTGGAAGCTTCATAGAGGGGCATAGACGGTGCTAGCCTGGCATAGGAGTTCTTCTCATAGTTCGCAGTAGACCCATACTTGTTGTCATAATTGGTGAGCTTGTCAAGTACACCTCATGCGTCAATTGGTGGCGTCGTCAGGTACTCATATCGATTGTACTGGTTGATCATGTCCTTAGTGATTTGGTCAAGAGAATTGAAGAAGATCTCTTGAATGACGTATGGTGGCTGTCCATGAGTAGGGCAAGATCGCATCAGCTCTTTGTATCGTTCCCATGCTTTTGCCAGTGGTTCCCCAGACTTCAGTTTGAAAGCTGTAATCTTCTGGCGGAGGAATGTTGTCTTGGCAGGAGGGAAGAATTTGTTTAGAAACCCTTGCTCTACTTGGGCCCATGTTGTGAGGGATCTTGGTTTCAGCCCTTCAAGCCACTTCAGTGTAGGTCCAGCGAGAGACCAGAAAAAGCCTTCATCTTGACATATTCCAGAGTTGTACCTTCAGCAAGAGTACGACACATATCAGAAAAGTTTGTAATATGTTCAAGAGGGCATTCATTAAATTTTCCATAAAAAGCATTATTTTTAAGCTCTATAAGGAATTGAGTGCAAATTTCAAAAGAATTTTCAGGGATTATAATCGCCGATTCAGGCATGACGAGAGTCGGGTGCATATAATCCTCTACATTGGTTGGGTATTGGGCAAGCTCAGCTTCTACTTGTTCCCTACCTGCTTTCTCAGCGGCGATAGCAGCATCTTAGCGGCCAGTTCCCTTGTAAGCCTCTGTATCAGCTGTTCCTGTGTTTCTGCGGCTGCCATGGCTCCTTTTAGCTTGGCTTGGATGTGCAAGAGGCATTCTGGATTGTCTAAGCCGTCAAACTCAGGTGGCTGACCAGAACGGCGCATACACCAGTGAAGTAACTCAGAGTAGATGTGAGATTTTAACTACCTAAGGCGTGAATGATAGCTTCCCCGGCAACGGCGCCATTTTGTTGTAGGAGAAAATCGAGAATGCAAATTTAAAATATGAATAAAGCAAAGCAAACCAGATTCCGTCCCTTGCAAATAATTACAAGACCTCCTCCTGATGTAGCAGTGGAAAGTCAGGATCGATCCTCGAGGATGCGTGTCAGCGGATCCTAGGCAGCGGAGAAATCTCACGGACAGAAGTCGACCACAGGTTGTCGATCTCGACTAGGGTTAGTCGATAGAAGATCGGACAAGTCGAACAGCGCAGCAGCAGTCACAGGTGGTTTTGGTCGATATCGACTAAAGCTTACTCGATATCGAGTAAGGATGTCGATGTCGAGGAGTCCTTTGTCGAGTTCCTGCACACAGAAGCTACAACGATCTGGATCGAGAATCAGTAACTCGATATCGACAAGTGCTAGTCGATATCGAGGAGGGCAGAAAGTAAAAACAAAATAAAGTAAAAACAAAGGGCTTTGGGATTCTCGAAATAAACTGTATGTAAAAGACTTCAAAGATTGGGGTTTACGACAACGATAACCAAGCATGCATAAGGAAAAAATAAAACAGATAATCATATAAATTGCATCAAAGGATTGGGCTTTCGCCTTTTCCAACAATTAGACAACTCTTTCAAGAAACCCTAATTGTCTCTACCGATTTTATGTTTACAATCCAAGTTGTTAGCATAGACATCCATTAGATGGGTAATAAACACATAACAACTAGTAGATGCTCAAAACATGATGAAAGTAGGATTTTTACCTCAGACACGCATGGCTATCGTCGGGCTCTCCCCAACCCTAGAAGTGGGTGGACTACTCGCGCTTCATTGCAACCTCAGACTTTGATTGAAAGGAAGTCACTACTTGCATTAAATCAAACAGAGCTTACAACCAAAGGAAGCCAATTCCGCTCTCGTTTCACCAACTCCTCTTGGCCACTCACTCTCTCTCTCTCTACTACTACTAATTGCTGTCTGATGGAATGAATAAAACTCAGCCCCCTAAGGCTTTATTTATAAGCTTCTAATCCTTGCTATTCAAGGATAGAAATCTGTATCTATACCTAAATCTATATCTAAAAGCTTTAAAGATAAATCAATGGAATAACATAATTAAATCCAAAAAGGGAAATTATATCTAAAAGGCTAAAATATCTTCAAGTGGATAAATCTTCTCTTCATTGGATGGATCTTGATAGAGTTTGATAGACTCGGACAACCTTCGGCCTCAAGCAACCCCAATCCGCGTAGGACTGCTCACCGCGTAACACGTCTCCAGAAAGATCTTCTCGATATTGACAAGAACTACTTGATATCGAGTAACATGGACGTCGACTTCGGCTTCAGCGGCATCACGGGTAGCAGGTCCTCGACATGGCTCTGAAGTGTGATTCTGGGGTTATCGATATCGAGGAGTTTCCTCGATATCGAGTAGGTTGACTTCATCGACTTGGCTGGCTTGGCATGTCGGTTAGCTTCTTCTCGACATTGCTCGGACAGGTGCTCTAGGCTTGTCAATATCGAGGACTTTCCTCGATATCGAGGACTGGTGTTGCTCAGTGTCCGAGTGTCTTGGTCAAGTCGAGTAGCTCTCCTCGGCATCCTCGATCAGGCTCTCCTCGACTCCGGGCATGGTCTTCAGCTTTGTCGATATCGAGTAAGTAACTCGATATCGAGGAGTGTGCTGGAGTCGGGTAACTTTGTTCCTCGGCTTCTCGATATGGTGCTCCTCGATCAGGGTGTGTCCGGCCATCTTTAGTCGATATCGACAAAATGAAGTCGATATCGAGGACTCTTCAGGCTCCATCTTTGCTTCTTGGTTTTCTCCCGAAATGGCTCCATATTCTGCAATATTAAATAGAAACTTATGTAGATCTCTATTTCTGGTAAATAAGCATATACTACATAAATTCGACATATTCCCAACCTGAAATATGTAAAGTGTATAGAATATGGAACTAAACTGTGCATTTCAACATGGCTATTCTAGAGACATCACTCGGTATGAGACAAGGACGTCCACATTGTTTCGAGAAGAGAGGGTAGAATTAATGTTTAGAATCTCGTGGTAAGAAGACACGGTTGACCAGTATAAAAATCGAGAAGGATAACTCAATATGATAAATCACTTCTAACTCGGAATTGTTTCATTTACCACCCTCCCTAAACTACTCATGAATTTCCCATATCCGACACACCCTGGAAGTAGCTAGTTGACCGACCCAAATTTTCCCGTGGAATACACCAACCTCAAGTACGAGACTCGATAGAAGCATAGATGGTGGGATATCAAGCAGGACTCGAAACGGAGAGAGCGGACGCTCCTCAACCCTCGCTAACATGCCTAAATGTTTCAGTGGGGCGGATGATGGAATCAGAATCATCAGGGGGGTTGAATTATGGAAGGGATGTTCTGACAAGATAGGAATTCCGATTACATAAGAAAAAGGTTTCCTCCCGCTATCCCGTTCACACATTAAAGTTAAGGCATACTGATTAGTTCTCTATCCTAAGCACAATAACACTGTGCATGGAAGAAATCAACGAGATTAATATGATCCCCTTCGAGGAGGATCGCCCTCGAGCCCAGTTAAATATAAGACGTACAAGCACATAGACAATCTATACCGTCCTTCGAGGGACGGCCGACCGGATGGGCAAATACCTCACGACCTCCTAGCCCAAGCTACTCCAACCCTCGGGCTCCTTGGAGTCTTCAAACCCCGTCTGTAAATGAAACTAAGTATTTTGCCTACCCGTTTCCAACTACATCCAATAGGAATGATCTAGCGCCTTTACTACCCCATCGTTTCCCTTTGTTTGATTACCGGATTTATTGAGTCAAGTTCATATTTAGTCCATTGGAGTTAGCCATATTAAATTCATTTTGCCCTTTCTAAAACATTTTGAAAAGCCATTTAAAAATCTTGGGCCATTTTCAAAACCACTTCAACCTATCATACTCGGTTTGCAAAACCTCGCTCTGATACCAACTTTGTAACGGCCCGGGATTATGATTCTCGGGTTACGTTTAGAGGGATGAAACCCCTCATTAGAATCTTGCGCCCCGAGTACAGGTTGAAGGTTTGAAATTCTACTCTGACGTTTTCAAGTGGGATATCATACCCAAAATTCGAAGGGATCGTTGGAATCCCCGCAGAAGTCCCATGTACCTGTCATAAGCCTAAGCGTGGAAAACCAACAATCATGCAAATAGTAGAATCAAGGTGTAATACAAGATGATGCCGCGGCAGAGCCGGGTCAAAACCAAATCAGTAAGCGTATTTATCGAAATCTAATGCTAGACCATTTCTTTGCAGTCGCCCAAGAGAGTTCCCACATTACAGAAGCAAGGAACAATCACGCTGTAAAGCAAACCTAAAAAAAAATGTATGTCGGGCGATGTCAGATCGAAGCCCTACGCAATGTAATCCCAAACAAGCAGACACAAACTCACGCTAGTCCTAATAAAGACGCTTCTAGACGCAAGGCGGAATATTAACACATTAACATGGTCCTAAGGTCAAGTGTATAAATATAATAAGACCTTATCACCGAATACCAAGTGGTATATCCCTCTCCTACCTCCACCCCCTTCCAATAGGGCAGAGACTGGCCAGCTCGTGAATGCATTCCATTATAATCGGGCGGCACGCATGCCCAACCCGCTCCACAATAAAGCCAGCAGGCATCTCATAATATAAGGAAGTTTCATGACTCGATTGACTCATGACGGGACCCGATGGGACTAGGTCGTCCTATAACCCTAGCAATGACTCTAGTTACTTCACAGATAACGGTCGTTCTATTTACAAAAGCAATGAGTAAACGAATGCTCAATCATGAGTGCAATCCTAGCAGGATACTAATACCTCCGTTCGGAAAAACTTGACACTTTACTATTAATGCACGCTTTTTTAGGGGACAAAAACTATATAAAATATCTAGTTTTTTTAATAATTTTTTTAACAACTTCGTAGTTATTATTGATAAGTACAAACTTGTTAGAAAAAATTTATAAAAAATGAATATTTTATATAGTTTTTATCGTTCTAAAAAAGCGTGCATGAATAGTAAACGATAAGTTTTGCCGAACGGAGGGAGTACATGGCATGCTTTATTATGAATGCAAGCACCTAGTATGCACATGGCTACAAGCAGGGAGATCTCTTTTCGAATCTGAGTGAGCTAATATAGGAACTCACCTGGCTATTCAGAACAGCATAATAGAAGATCCAGCATACATCATTCACAATCACAAAGTATTACCTAGATACATATCATAACATATATATAAGTCTACGTCTAATCATATATTCAAGCATTCAAGCACTCATCATTCCACGAGAATAACAATCATATTGCAATCATCCTCACATCAAATTCAACGAGTCATCATATTGCCACATTCCGTAAGACCACATCATTCTCATCATTTCATTCAACCACATTCATATTTCCGCAATAATATATACGCCTAGTCATATATCTCAAAGTTCATCATATTCATCATAGTTTATAAGCTATAAGATAAACGATACATAATTTAACATGTCATCATGTCGTTAGTCATTCATGCATGCCATTAGTCCACACAATCATGTTATTATTCAATCAATCATATCATAACATCATGCTAGTAAGTCGTCGAACAATTCAGATTCCCAAGTTAATTCAAACCCGCTAAAATTCGATTCAATGGTTAAAAATCCCTACCTTTTGAAAATGCTCGTCAAATTCCTTTTTTTGAGTTAAATCCAATAATACCTTTTTATATCTCCATATTTTTCAAGGCCATTATTTTTTTTTTTTCAAATACTCTTATTATATATTATCTTATCAAAATAACCCAACAATCTTATTTAGTGAAAATCAGCCCTCTATTAATTTACCAAAAACCACCCTTATTTTATTAAACCCCAAAACCGAGCCCTTTGTTAAAAATTACCCATATCAGATTTAATTGGTAAAGAAAAATAGGCCCAAGAAATTACCTCCATAGAACCCCAAAAAAACTGGCCCAAAAAGATAGGCCCACTTTCCCTTGAATTTTCGGATCCTTCAAAAACCCCAAACCCAACTCTTATTAAAGGTAAACCGGACAAGCTTTATTTGTTTTAAAATTATCGAACAGGACCCCTATTTTATAAAAACAAAACCGGACCCAAGTGAACACTGTTCACCTTTCTTCAACAATGGCTATTGCCGAGGATGAAAGAAAAAGAAGGAAAGGAGAGGGCTGCTCGCCGGCGATGGCTGGCAACTCCGACAACCTATTTCTGACACCGAAAACACACAAGGCAAGAAGGAAGGGAAGAAGGGGGAAGGAGAATCTCACCGAGTTCGATTCGCCGGAAAACGTTCGATCGGAGCTCGATTGGACTCGCCGGAGGTGGTCTGGGGAGAGTGTGGTAACGTTAAAGAAGGATTTTTTTTTATCAGTTAGGAGGTGAAATAAAGTCAAGACCGAGCCCTTACCAAGTTTCAAGCCAAAATAGAGAAAGGAGGTGTCGATGGGTTCGCTCAGCTACTCCGGGGTCTTTTGGGAGGCGTTGCTGCTCAACAAGAAAGACACAAGACTCGATAAAGATTCCAAGAACAAAGGCTGTACTTGAAATCGACTCAAACAAGAACAAGACTCGAATGCAAGAATTGAAAGAAAGACTCGAAATTGATAAAGACACGACCGATAAGGACTGATTTTCGTTCCAAACAGTACAGCTTGCAAAGATGTTGATTTTCGGCCAAGCTCTATGTCGAATCTGGAAAAACCTTCAACAACAAAGTTGTAGATCTCTTCGTCCTCGTTCCGACAAGGTATGGCACGCCTCCATCCGATAAATATTGAATCCGTACGACCCATTTTACAGAGACATCGAAAAAGCTGTCAATGCTGCTGGACGAATGTAAAAACGTCAACTTTTGGATCCTCTCCCATGGTGGAGCCTTCTTCTTCCTCTTGAGAAGGACATCATCCGAAGATGTCTTGGATGGTCCCGCATCAATCTCCCTTTCTTGAAAAGGATTCGTCCTCGAATCCAAGGTCGCATTTGATTCCGCAAAGGCATCAACACGAGCTCCTGGATCGAAAACCTCATGTCCATGGAAACTCATCGCAAGACCAATTGTTGTAGGGATTGACCACTCCTTCATGGTTATTGTCTCAGCTTCATCTATGCCAGAAGAAACATGATGTTGAATAGCATTATTAGGAGGAATATGATGAGTTTCTTCCTTTTTAATTGGTGGAACTTCATCTCTAGGTGGGACTCCTTGTCCAAACACCGTATTAGAGCCAAAACGCCGAAACTCATATGCCGTAAAGCTTTGATCCAACTTAACCAAGTCTTCATTGGTCACCAAATTCTCTTGGATCTTAGCTAACTTCTCCATGACGGTACTGAACCAGTCATTGCCCTAGCTATTAGACATTGTAAATAAAGACAAACAAAGAACTATGTAAGGGTTAGTGAAAAGTATAAACAGCTCACAATTGTGTTTCGCTCACACTCCCTCTCTTATTGATATATCACGCTTGCTAGGGCAATCCGCTTTGGGCAAATCAACTACCAAGCAATAGACTAAGCAATCAAAGTATGCAATCAAGAGAATGAATGAAACAACAACCAAGAGAACTCGACAAAGGTTGTGGAGAACTCGATGTAAGCAAACAACTCAATTCAAGCAAAACAGATAGGTATTTGTAAGAATTCAACTTGACACAAACTAAGAGTACTCGACAGGGGTCAATGTACTCGACACAAGCAACTAAGCAACTCGATACAACAAGGGAGGCACTCGAAATCAGAAGCAAGTGCTCGACACAAAGAAGTTCAACTCGGCAATGGTAAGTAGAACTCGACAAAACAATTGCACAATGAACAAAAGCTCAACAATGGTAATTTAAGACACAATAGGGACTGATTTTATGTGGAAAGAAAAGAAAGGAACAACCTTTGATGAATTTACCTCTTTTGATTGTAACCCCAAGTAAGGATGTTGTAGTTGCAAGGGTAGGGTTTCAAGATTGTGTTTAGGAGGTAATGGGATTGGTCTAGGCCTGATTTCAACACCAATGTAGTCCCTTGATGATTCCTTGCAAAAGATGAACAAAGAGCTCCAAAGAACACAAATCAAACAACTTTCTTTCTTTCTTTCTCTTTTTTTTTTTTTTTGGTATTTTTGGATCTGAATTCTTTTTTTTTTTTTTTACAGCAGCTCTATAATGCACGAAAATTAAATAAAATACAAGGGAAATTCGAAATTTTGGTGAATAAAATAAAATTCAGCCCTAGAATGATAGAAATAGGTGAGGTTTTTGTTATCTTTGGTAAGTGGATCTATCTTATGCTTTTTGATAGACTTGATAGATATAATTGAATTATTCCACCAAATAAAATCTGATTTCTCAATAAGGCAAGAAAATAGTTAGAATTTAAAATATCTCAAAGATAAAATAAATAATTCAAAGATAGAAAATGATAGAAAAGATAAACAAACTAGGGTTTGTTCTTGTGGTAGGTGAATGTCGACCAAGCAAGATCTATGGGGACAACTAGGGCTGTCGTCGGCTGCTAAGGCACACAACAAGGGTTGTGCACACTTGTAGTCGACTCCACTGGTCTCGGCTAGGATTTGTGTTTAGGCTATGCAACCACAAACAATCATAAACTCAAGATTAGTGCAATAATCAATAAAGAATGCAAGAAGAAAGACCAAACAAAGAAAAGACTCTATTTTTGTGTTTTTGTGTTTAGGAAAAGACAAAAGACTCAATCTTGATGTCGGAAACCAAAGCTCTGATGCCAATTTGATACGGGGTTAGCCGTAGGTTGGTCCGATCTTCGACAACAAGCAAGAATTAAACAAGAAATAAAGACGCAGCAATGAAAGTTTGAAGAAACTCCAAGAAACTAACGAACGGAAGCAAGAAAGATCAAGAACTCAAAGAAACGCAGCAAGACTCAACAAGAAAGACACAAGACTCGATAAGGATTCCAAGAACAAAGGCTGCACTTGAAATCGACTCAAACAAGAACAAGACTCGAATGCAAGAATTGAAAGAAAGACTCGAAATTGATAAAGACACGACCGATAAGGACTGATTTTCGTTCCAAACAGTAGATCTTGCAAAGATGTTGATTTTCGGCCAAGCTCCATGTCGAATCTGGAAAAACCTTCAACAGCAAAGTTGTAGATCTCTCCGTCCTCGTTCCGACAAGGTATGACATGACTTAATCCGATAAATATTGAATCCGTACGACCCATTTTACAGAACGTCGAAAAAGATGTCAATGCTGCTGGACGAATGTAAAAACGTCAACTTTTGAATCCTCTCCCATGGTGGAGCCTTCTTCTTCCTCTTGAGAAGGACATCATCCGAAGGTGTCTTGGATGGTCCCGCATCATAAAATCTCAAGTCAAAGTAGCGAAATTGAAATCCGTCGGAAAAATCAGTTAAAATCATGCCGAAACGCATTTTAAGAGGTTTCAAATAATCCGAGGATCAATATTGCCATGCCAAGTTAGTTTCCAAAATTTTATTTTATGTCGGGAATCCGTTCCATGAGTTTTAAAATCCGATTCAACGAGTTTTTCCTTTAAATTACACTTTTAAATTCATTTTAGTTTTTCTTTTTTTGAAAAATTAGGATTTACAATTCCGAGCCTTTACACTCATTTACACTTCCACTTAAAAAAATCTGTGATACTCACCTGTCTCTTGTATACAACAGGTACCAAAACTATGTATATTGCTTTGAAGATAAATCCATTCGATGGTGTTATTGACTTCTCCATGTGGCAAGTTAAGATGAGAGCTGTTCTCATCAAGGAAGGCTGCTGGAAGGCGGTTCTCAAGCCTGCAACCGCAGTCCCTGAGATGTCAACCCTCACAAAGGGTGTGAACATCAATGATGAGGAATCCACAAAACCTTCTGAAGAACAGAAGTTGAAGAAGGTTGAAGATGGATCCTCTACTACAACGTCCACATCTGAAGAGCTAGAGATGGACATGAAAGCCCACTCTGAGATAAATGTTATGCCTCACTGATGGCATTGCTCGTCAAGTGGTAAAACACTCTTCCACTTTCTCACTTTGGCATGCCCTGGAGGATTTCTCTGCTATGTCGTATGTTTACATTCAAGATAAATACTGCTTTAACTCTCGAGGATAATTTGGATAAGTTTCTAAAGATGACTTGAGAGTTAGAATTTTGTGATGATGACATTAAAGATTCTCCATCACCAGGCTATCTTGCTTCTGAATTTTTTGCCCTCCCAATTTGACAATTTTAAAGATGTCATACAGTTTAGTCGTGATGAACTTAGTAAGGATAAGCTGATTGAATCCATTATCGAAAAGAATGAGACCATGAAATTTTTCAAGATTAAAGGTCTTAAAACTGATAAAGCTGACAAATATGAGGTTCTATTGATCACTAAAGGGAATGATAAAAAAGGGTAACAAGAATAAGAAAAATAAGAAGCATAAGAAAGATAAGCCTAAGTATGAGAAATCTAACCCAAATTCCAAAAGCAATTACTGTGGTAATGTTGGTCATTGGGTTAAGGAGTGCATAAAGAAGAAAAGGGCAGAGGAACTTGCTAAGAAAAACAATACTGAATTTTTCACTGATGTGTTTGAAAATATGTGTGAATACTCAACTGAATTTTTCATGTGTTCTGATGTTTCATCTGTTGATTCCTCTGATACATAGATTTTAGATTCAGGTTGTACAATGCATGCCATCCCTCATAAGCATTTCTTTAAAAACTTAAATGAATCTGTGTGATGATGTCATCTTGGGTGATCATACTTGCTTGCATATCAAAGGTGTAGGTGATGTTCCCTTAGTCATGCATGATGGCATTGTTAGAGTGTTCACCAATGTTAAGTGGGTCCTTAGTCTTAGAAGAAGTTTGATGTCGGAATCGGCTTTAGAAGAAATATGATGCAATGTTAACTCTTCTGATGGTGTGAGAACTGTGTCTAGAAATGGAACTGTTATTGTCAAAGCTGTTAGAAGAAAAAGATTGTATTTTGTTCTCTCTTCTAAACCTGAAGTGAATGCTGCCATTGCTTCTGATTCTATGACATTATATGAGACAAAAGTTTGGCATAATAGGCTTGGTCACATAGGCAACAAGTTCTTAATAAAGTTGAAGAAATCTGGCCTATTACCTAAGAAACATGTTGATATTAAATTCTGTGAGCATTATGTGTTAGGCAATTCTGCCAAACTCAAATTTCTTGTGTCTTCATGTATTGCTAAGTTTCCTTTGGAATATGTGCACTCTCATCTTTGGTGGCCTTCACAAGTCCCCACTGCAGGGGGCATGAGATACTTCATCAGCTTCATAGACCACTACTCAAGGAAAGTATGGGTAAGCCTTCTCAAATCAAATGATCAGGCCTTTGATGCTTTCACAAAATGGAAGGTAATGGTAGAAAGCCAGTCCAACTACAAACTAAAATGCTTAAAAACTGACAATGGATTAGAGTTTTCTAATACAAAATTTGATACTTACTGCAAAAAACATGGGGTTAAAAGACACTTAACTGTACCTGGAACTCCACAACAAAATGGAACAGCTAAAAGGATAAATAGGAGTCTATTAGAAAAAGTGAGATGCATGTTAATTAGCTCTGGCCTTAAGAACACTCTATGGGGTTAAACTGTATTAACTTCTGCCTATCTTACTAACATATCTCCTTCTAGTGTCATTGAATTTCTCACTCCCCAGTGTAAATGGACAGGTAAGCAACCCAGTATGGGATACCTCAAGCCTTTTGGATATGAAGCATACCCACACATCAGTGATGGGAAGTTGCAACCAAGGGCCTTGAAGGGTATCTTGTTGGGTTACCCTAATGGAGTGAAGGGGTTCAAGGTGCTTCTGTTGCAACCTGGACCTTACAAATTCATTACAACTAGGAATGTGAGATTTAATGAGATAGATTTCCCTTTAAAGACTGAGCTAACATCCTTCCCTGAGCTGACAAGTACCCCATACCGGATGACAATGAGTCCTCCAATGAAGAAGAGCACGACAATGGTAGGCCAAACATATCAGCTAAGAAGGGTACACATTCCACATTACAGGGGAGACAACAAGGAGCAAAAGAGAACATTGGAGATGAAGATCCTCAAACGGATAAAGAGGAGATTGATCCTTAGGCTAACACTGAACAGGAAGTCTCTCCTAACTCTCCCTCTACTTCTCCTCCTCCCTCTCCTAATTCCGGTGATGTAAAAGGTCGTTCTAATGATTCTCAAAGAGAGTCCTCTGTTTTCTAGTCCATCCCTTCCAATTTACATGCTTTTGATATCTGTGTTATACCTAATTTGCATGATTATCAGTTAACTAGGGATAGAGAACCTAGAACTATCATCATCAATAGGAAATATACTTCATATATTGTGGAATATGCATTCTTGACTGCTGATCTTATTAGGAACTCTACTACTCCTAGCTCTTATGAATCCTCCCTTAAGAATAGCTATGCCAAAGAGTGGCTAGCTACAATGAGAGAAGAGATGAACTCAATGTACATTAACAAAACGTGGACATTGGTCCCAAGACCTCATAAGACCCGGCTTATTGACTCTAAATGGGTCTATAGGCGAAAGGAAGGTCTAAACCCTAGTGAGCCTCCTAGGTTTAAAGCCCGCCTTGTGGCAAAAGGGTTTACCTAGAGAGAAGGGATAGACTATAATGATATCTTCTCACCAGTAGTTAAGTATAGGGTGCCACTATATACACCGCAAATCCGGATTAAGGATTTGCACGTCTTAAGGACGTGCTTGCACGTTCTTAAGGACGTGCAAGTCTGGGACTGTGCACGTCCACTATTTCAGTCTTGCACGTCCTTAACAACGTGCAAGCACGTCCTTAAGGACGTGTAATACTTGCACGTTGTTAAGGACGTGCAAACCCTAGTTAGGGTTTTGCGTTTAGGGTTTAGGGTTTAGGGTTAGGGTTAGGGTTTAGGTTTTCCGACGGTTTTGTAATGTTAATAATAAAATTGAAGTGTTTAGCTAGTGGATTTGAAGTATATGTCAAAAAAATGTCTTGCAGTATGTTCCACAAAGTATGGCAATAAGCCACTTCCTTGGAAAGGAAAACATTGGGATTCACCTTAATCTTGGCGAAGATGGAAGATCTTGGTTCGTAAATTACAGCATTGAAGCCCCTCCAAAGAATCGAGTACATTTTCTTAAATCCGGGTGGAGAAAATTTGTGAAAGAGAATCATCTGCAAGTCGGAGATGTTTGCGTTTTCGTGGAAAGTGAAACACTTACACAATGATAACATTTATTTCAGTAATATTTTAGGGTTGCACTTGCATATTAGTTTACATTTATAATTTTAATAAAGTTGTGGAATACAATTTATGAAAATAGTAAAGGACGGCCGCACTCGGCACGCAAGGCTCTAAATCTCTCAATCTGAGCTTGAAACGGAGCATCTCATCCTTCGACGCTCGGATGATGATGTTCGACCCATTCTAGTGGAGGCGGCAGAAGAGGAGCGTTAGGACGCAACCAGATCTATGAGAACAAAAATTTAGAGTTAGAGTATTGACATATGTATGAAAAGCATGAATAGGTAATAAAAAAGACGTTTGAAGTCGTACCGCGGCAAAATGGTCTTGGTTTCCGATGTAGGCTACACCAAGAGTTGCTGATTGGGGAGGGTTGTTAGCAGATGTCGGCGAGATCATGGGGAGACATGTGAACGGATGATGCCAAGCTAGGACGACGAGAGGAATCTGATATACCGTCGCAAATACTAAACCCATGATGGGTAGCTCTATCCACCGTCTCCTATCACCATGTGTGGCTCTGGCCCATCTCTGGTAGTCGACGAACTGCTGAAATGGGTACTCTCCCGTATAACAACCGACGTACAGATCGGCGTGATCCTCCAAGTGATTGCATAGTAACGTTTTGAGTTCCGGGAAAGCAGTCTCACCGATCGGTGATGTCAAAGCCGCCAAAGCACGGTAGCCACAATGACCATCTCCAACAGTGTCCCTCACCGTCTCAATATTACCGAACATGAAGGGATCAACGTTGTTTCGACCCCAGTTGAACCCTCCGAACACATCATCACGTCCACGTCGAGCTGAGGTCGCTTGTGGACGAGGCCGAGCAGCATTTCGAGCAGAACGCGCTTCTTCTCTCTCAAACCTTTCCCTTACCTCATCGTATGGCAACGGGTTGGTTCTGCAGGCATTTCTCGACCCCCGAGGCCTCCCCTTCCTTCGGACGCTTGCTGATGAGGGTGGGTGCAGCTCATCCTCGCATACATCGTTGGAAGCCGTATATGAAGATGACAACTCATACGATAGTGGGGTGTCGTCGAGGTCAGTCCATGTCAAATCCATCCAGAACGGGTGGATGTCCTCGGCGGGTATCGGAGTGCTGGAGTTGACGTATGCCTGAATCTCATGGACACAAGGGATCCCGTAACAAACCCTCCAATGTCGGTCCGTGCATACCGGAGGAACCTTTTGGTTCACGACGTCCTGCCACATCTTGTACAGATAATCAAAGCACTTTTTGGAGATTAAAGTCTTTACTTCATCGAAAAGGTTGACTTTATACGCCGCTGTTGGCCATTTGAAGCGGTCGATCTCCAAAGCAGTTTGCAGCTCATGCAGTTGACAATCATTGACTCTATGGATTGCATCGATCACGATGCGGAAGTCACCAGTCGATGAGTGAAGTGCCTCCTTCAGAACATTGTGTTGACCCTCAACTCTGTACACATTGAAGTGCATACCACTAAATATTCAATATTATATCATATTGTAATGGGAGATATGAAGTAAGGTTGTACCTGTTTGTCGTACGGGTGCCGAGAGGGAAGACATTATCTACGTAGCACCGAACTATGCTCCTGCTGTATGGAAGCCAAACCGACTCCAAATACGCCACCACACCTGGGAATGGGTGCCATGCAGCTCGTAGCGCCCGACGACGTCGGTTGAATGAT
Source organism: Persicaria tinctoria (assembly GCA_037127255.1). Lineage (NCBI taxonomy): Eukaryota > Viridiplantae > Streptophyta > Magnoliopsida > Caryophyllales > Polygonaceae > Persicaria > Persicaria tinctoria. Next base: position 62,794,093 of record JBANSL010000002.1, on the reverse strand, counting down.
TCCTCCGACCTCGATTCGAACAGCCCCCAACAGTTGCCCTTAAAGATGCCAGCGTGGTTTAAATTCTTCGTGATCTTCAGAGCTGCTTCTTCGCATCTTCTCGTCACGTGTAACCAATAAATAAGATGCTGGACGTCGGGGAAGACAACATTCAGCGCCGCCAAGAGACCTAGCCCTCGATCAGTCATGATAGCTTGAGGCTGAACGCTCCCAAGCAAGATCTGAAGCTGTCGCAACACCCAGGCGTATGTGTCTTCGTTCTCTTGCGACATGAAGGCATAGGCGATGCAGTAAGTATTGCCATATCTGCAGGTGTAAATATGTTACATATAAAATACTTCATAATTGGCTATATGTGCAATAATGTAATCGTAATTAAGTAACTTACGCATTTGTTTTGTATGTGTTGTCCATTATGATGACGTAATGGAACCTTCGGAGAAGGCGTATCCCGTCGGGATGCGCGAGGAAGAGGTCGCTCAAGACGTTGTCGTCATCCGGATGTCGTCTGAAGTCGTAGTAGTACCTTCTTTCCCGTAGATGGTGCAAGGTATCCTGGGTCATCGTCCGACTACCTCTTTCTTCGGCGACCATCATGGCGAGTGTGTTGGTAAGGCTCTTCCTTGACGTGACGCTGGTATCATCCAACTGCCTCAATCCGTACCCAATGGTTTTTGGAGGAGTGCCAACTTCCTTCATCCACCTCGCCATCTTCTTTTCCCCCTCTGTCATCTGTCTGGCGATGGAGTGACCCTTCAAGCTCGTGGAAAGCCCGTGGTTATGAACACCATGGGTTACCGTCATGCGCCACTGACCCGGCGGAGCTTCGTGTCCGTGTAGAGAGAATGGACAACCACTTATCTTCGACTGTGTGCTCCGGAGCTTCCTCCCGCGTGGTCGGTACTCCCCAAACTGCTCGCAAGCAAAGAGAACCCCGCCTGGACGATTCGACGCCCCCGTCCAAGACCGCTTGATTACTAAAATCATGCAGTGTCTCCGACCCAAGTCCTTGAAATACGTAACCATTTCGTCACGGTCATTCCAAACCCTTGGGTCCGAGAACTCAGACGTTAAGTCTCGAAACTGTATTCATATAATTGAAAATATGAACAACACGGAATGAATACGAAATATGTTGACTCTACGAAACCTGTGCGTACCTGAGATACTTGGAGACGAGGATTGCTTTGCGGCTCGGCCATAATGATTCTAGATGTCCTCCTTCGCTTCAATTGTAAGAAGTCGGACTTTGTTTTGGAGTGCGAAATCAAGCTGTCCTCCATCGCTTCAAATAGGCACTGTTGCGTTAATTGTAAGCAGAACCCTAGCACGTCCTTAAGGACGTGACACCGGCCTGGCAATCCTCGCTGGTGCGCCTGTGATCGGCCAGCCTGTAGAAGCGACCCTCGTCCTGCAGGTCCTGCCACCTGTTGTGGCCCGGGGCGAACACGACGCTGTACTTCGAGTTCTTCAGGGTCGTGTCGCGGCAGACCTGAACCGGCGCGATGACGGCCTGCGGGATCCCCTGGACCCGTCCGAACTTCCGGAGGCACCTATCGGGCATATACGGCTCCTCCCCGCAGAAGGTGATGGTGCCCCGATAGGTGGACTGACGGTACTGGCCGTCGAAGTCCAGATCACGCCCAAAAGGCATCCACCGAACCTACAATTAAACAAATCAGATTTAATTCACAGCTAAGAATTATAAGATATATATAGAGTCTCGAATACATACATCATCGACGGTAAGACGGTCTACCTCGTCCCGAAGCTCCCGCATCTTCGTCAGCTTCGCGTCGTCCTTCATCCGCGGTGGCTGCTTCAGACCGATGAACTTCGCGTAGAAGCGGGGGTCATCCTTCCTAGCCGGGTCGCTGGAGAAATCTCCTCGGAAGCGAGGGAAGTACGCCCATATCCAAGCCTTGACACAAAAAAGTATTTCATTAGCATATAATTTAAATATTTGTAAATTAAAAACTCTAATTCAACGGTCTCGTACCCGTAGGATCGGCGTGCAGCTGTCTATGCCCTTCGCGCCGGAGCGGGTAGCCTCGCCTAGGCCCCTGTAGAGACATGCGAGGGCACCAGCAGCCAATGCAAGGGTGGCCGTACGTGGGATGTCCCAAACAAGGCCCAATACCTTCCATGGGATCCGGCTCTGCGACTTGTCCACAAACAAAGTCGCGGCGAGAGCAATGCCCATGTAGGCCCTATGCAGAAATAGCCGTTGTGCAGGGTCATCCTCGGGCTGCCCACCTCCAACATGCGTGCGCAGCCGAATCTGCTCAGGATCAGCCGCGGCCTCTGGGTCATCGGCGGTGGCGGGGTCGACGAGCGGCCCGTGTCTCTCCTGCCACAGGCGAGTAAACCCAGTCACTGGAGGGTCGCTAGCGTGTCTGTACGACTTCAGAGTCGCAGGGGTGAGCTGGTAGTACTCCGCGATGGTGGGGACCAGAGCTCCCGCGGGCAGATGTGACGTGCAGGGCTGACCATCAATCCGAAGTCCCATCAGACAGGCAACATCATGCAGCGTGATGGTCATCTCGCCCCATGGAAAGTGGAAGGAGCTGGTCTCCGGGTGCCAATGCTCCAAAAATGCCGTCCAGGTGAACTCGTCGACACACTGCCAGTGGAGTAACCTCAGCTGAGGGACACCGGATGGGAGCAGATCCTACACCCAGGTCCCCGGTCCCTCAAATATGTAGGGCTCGAAAGGCACCAAGTGAGTCGCCCGGTGGTGGAACTTCAGCAGCGGCAGCTCCACCGTAGCATATCTCCACACCTGGTACGCCCGGTGATGCCTGTACGACAGTAGCAGATCTCCCGGCGGCAACAAAGGGTCAACCTGCGCAGCCGGTGCGGCAGCCTGTGCAGGGATGGGCTCGGGATCTACCTGTGGGCCCCCCTGGCCCTGAGCCTGCCCCTCCTGACCGTCGTCATCCTCCGCAACGACGTCAGGGATCACATCATCTGCAGACCCCAAGGAGATCGCCGCTGGTGTGGTGGAGGTCGAAGGCTCGGGCTCCTGTGTGGCGGATGTAGAAGCCTCTGGCACGGCTGAAGTAGATGCCTCCGGGAAGGTCGGTGGAACCCGAGCAGGCGGTCTCCCCATGTCGACCCGTCGCCCACCGACTACGTCGGTAATGCAGCTACTCAAAACCTCAGGGGGCTCCAAGGAAGGCTGCAACCCCATCGTCGCATCGCTGGAAGGATCCCAAGGTGGCATACCCGCCCAGAAGGTGTCGTTCTCGTCGACCGGGGGCGTCCCCATCGACGGCTATAAGCGCTCTGCAGACGCGAGCAGATCATCGACTGTATGGTCGGGGGGTGCCGTAGACTCATGTACCTGGCTAACCGCTGCCCGGTCGCCGAAGCTAATAGGCCGAAGGGTACCATCATCCCTCATGAGCCTCCCTGCCTGTTATTATGATCCAGTTGAATATTAATGTCTTTTCAGTATATTTTAATATATTGCAATGTATTTTAATGTCTTTTGATGTATTTTAATATATTTTCATATGTTTTATTGTCGTTTATTCTATTTTAATGTTATTTAAGTATTACAATTATATTTTAATGTTTTTTATTGTATTCAATATAAATTTATTTTTATGTATTTGAATATATTTAAATATATATTAATGTTAATTAAATACTTTTGAAGTATTATAATATATTTTTTTTTTGTCTTTCAATATACATTTATTTTTATGTATTTGAATATATTTTAAAATATTCAAATATATTTTAATGTTAATTAAATACTTTTGAAATATTATAATATATTTTAATGTTTTTTATTTTCATTCAATATATATTTATTTTTATGTATTTGAATATATTTTAATATATTCAAATATATTTTATTGTTAATTAAATACTTTTGAAGTATTATAATATATTTTAATGTTTTTTATTTTCTTTCAATATATATTTATTTTTATGTATTTGAATATATTTTAATATATTCAAATATATTTTAATGTTAATTAAATACCTTTTATTCACTTGTAATTATTTTCTATGTATTTGAATATATATTATCTATTATATTCTATCTGTAACACCCCCTTTTATCACCCAAGGGAATGTCACAGCGCCAGTGATTACTCGGACTTTTAATGTCTTTGTAACCACCTTAGGCTTATAGGGACATGCAACCATTCTCCCATAAACAAGATGATAATATTAAATACTTAAATGAAATACAATTAAATCGCGGAAGACTTTAAATGAAACAAATACTAAGTATACTACAACATCGTTACAATTTGTCTTGATAGCAAATACAAGATAATATTTAAACTCTTGAATTAAAACAACGGTAAAATACTAAAAACATTTGAACACGATTCCGACTCACATTTCCGACCTTCGACCTTGTAGTGCTTTATCTAAACCTGTGGAAACCAGCCATCCAAACAAAGGACGGTTAGTTCGCGAGAACTAGCAAGTGACGACACGAAAGCAGAGACAACTTTGGATTCAAGTGACCATGAAACGGTAAGAATTAAATCCAAATGAGATTTGAATATTTGAAGTGAATTGGCTTATTTGTGACCCGACCCTCCTATGACACAGATAATCCAAAAGGATTGAGTAACAAAAGATGTATTAGGAATCATATTCCGATTAAGGATGGAATATGACATAGCTTAAAACGATTCATGATTACTACCCATTACATTATTAATACGTTTTTATTATAATGTCTAAACTAAGTATTGGTTCAAAAGGTACTCGATGTGGCCCAAAATCGACCCAGAGGGCAGGACTCTTCCGGAGAGTTTTAAACCGCGGGCTGAGACAGTCGATTAAGGGTTGATCTTGTGTCCCCCAATACCTAGTTCAAACCATGTTTGTTACTTGTACATTATTCTTCACTCACTTACTCACATGATATGCATTTTACGTCTTTTATCTTTTTATCGACTATTACCGGTCCCACTCTGTCTATAGTGGATAGCGACCTACAACCATTGGTTGTGTAACACCTCGCATGGAAGTGTAGTTTCATGAAACCTTAAGACCGAGGAGTAACGGCCCCGACCTACACTTTACTCACACTTCACTTTACCATTTCACATTGCTTTTCGTTGATTGATTGATTACTTTACTTTACAATTCTTCACATTACTTTACAATTTTAAATTTATGATTCACATTGCTTTTGATTGGTTTGGATTCAATTTAGTTTCTTGCAACAAACGATCCTCACATTATTACTACTTATTTACAACATTGATCAAAACGACATAAATAGAATGGGTACGTAAAAGAAACATATCCCTTTCTTAACCAATTCGCATGAAAGAACAAAATAAATCATGCTTTAATAAAAAGTTGGGTATCTATGTCATTATTATATAGAGACGTCGAATAATAACATTACCCATTTATACTTGCCAAATTCAAAGTGACGGTTGAATAAATCACACAAAGCGGATGAATTGCAATTTATTGTAATTAATTTGGCAACCATTCCAACGAAAAGAAACAACTATGGACACGAAAGGCACAAGTGAGCAGAAAGGCTCGGAAGGTCACTTGCCTCGATTTGGAGTTGCAAGCGTTAATGGTTGGCCGGACTCAAATTCCTTCGTATGAGCGCAAGGGTAGAATAGTCTCTTCTTCCTCCTCCCGACACTTTCAACAGTAGCATAAACCGGCGAGGTCCCGGCTCTACTTCGGCGAGACACTGGAGGCGGCACGGCTCACGGTGGTGCAAGAGGCTGGCGGCTACGGACTCGTGGTGACTGGGCGCTCCTCCGGGTAGCGGCTGGTGGTTCCGGCAGCGGCGGACGAGGGCTTCCGAGTGGCTCCGACGAGGTTATTCGAGATTGGGGGTTTTGGATTCGGGATGATTTTCTGAAAACTTTGTGAAGGGAAACGTTGCTAGAGGCGTTTAGAATCCCATGAAATAGGTTGAGAGCTCGGAGATGGAGAGGAGTGGTGATGGTGTGCTTCGAAAGTATCCCGAAAGGGGTATTTATAGGGGAAGGATTTGGGGACGGATTTGATTAAAAATAAATCCATAAATTGCTTAGATAATCACTCTTAACACTATCCCGATCCTCAATTTGGTGAGATTCGGCCTGACTGGAGCGGATTGGGGTGATTTTCGAAATTGGGGATAAGCTCGTTCGGTTTCAATTCGATCCTGAATCTTCAAATTTGTTGCATAAATCTCATTAGCATCGGATTAAGAACGTTCTAGAAACAAAATCTTTGAGCTTCGGGCGAGATTTGAGGGAGGTTAAAATTTCACATCGTCACCTGCGTTTTATAGTGAAACTGAGGAAGGAGAAGCGGTTCAAGGGTTCGGTTCAAGCATTTTCTTTTATTTGTTCCGGTTCGGTTCACCCATAAAAAAAACCGGCTTAGCCCTTACTTATTTATAATATATACATATACATATATTTATCCGAAAAATCTATTTATTAAAATTCTACACAACTTACATAATAAAATATTTAATTTAAATAAATTTGATTTTATGCAACAATGGTTTCTTATCACCTTATATTACATATATATATTTTACGGAAATTAAAATAAGTTATAACGATAAATCTCTCTTTATTTGAATAAAAATATGCAAACTTGTTTTAAAATAACATGACTTAAAATAAATAACTTACTTATTAAATTTCACTTAAACGAATAAAAATGAACCGGGTCAAAATAGTTACGAACTTTATATACATTTAATTTTCAAAAATCATTATTAAGTTCAAAATAAAGAAGTTTTATTTAAATATATATTTTCTTAAAACGAAATCCCCAAAAATACTTTGGGGTATTTCATTCCTCCCCACTTAAAATAAGTTTCGTCCCGAAACTTAAAGAAAAGAAAGAACATAGCTGGAATAGGGATGAGAGGGTATATAACGGAGTTTTCAAAAGCGGATTGAGATACCTAACTTAGTTCTGATTACTCTTTGAACGACGTGAAGCGATGAGTTGCATACATGATCAACTCATTGCCTTCCGAACTCCTCAATGTTAAAGCTTTAGAGATTATTTTTTTTTTTTTTTTTTGAATTAGGTTAGCATGATTTGATCGCGGTTAGACCACTACTGTCTTGCATCAACCGGGGCTATCTAGTTTACCTTTGGCTTTCGTCTCCGCCCCATCTGGTTCCCTTTTCCAGGTTACCAAATGGCCCGGGTGGCATTGATGGCAACCATTGTGGCAAGCTAGTATGCCCTGCTCGTCTACAAGGAGTGGTAGATTTCGTTTTCCAGTCCTTCGCATCTTTCGGTCCATCGGTGAGCTTTCCTCTTTGTCCTCGAACCACATTGTTTGTAGATTAACAAGAGTTATATGCGCGAGTATCCTTCTTAATTTATCATTTGTTTATTCAAATTTCACATTGAGAGTTCGGTTGCTCGACAATAGAGCTATATGCAAGATATACTCTATGTCGTGACTCGGAATACACACAACTACTAATTATGGTTTAGTCTTTTGATCTTCTCACACACTCTGCACTTACGTACTTTAGTTGGTTTAATTGTTTCTCACACACCACACACACACTTTCTTAGAATATTGGGGCACCTCCCCACTTAAGACCTGTCGCACAAATATTAAATGAATCCACGACTTTGAAGTCAAAAATAGTTTTACCCGATGGTTTCACATATCCGCACACCTCAATTATTATGAAATAACTAACACTTTATTCATAATAGCAACCAATCCAAAACAAACACTGTCTGTGAAACCACTTGATAACACTAAAACAACGAGAGTACGACAAATAGGAAAGTGAACTAAGGTTAAAAAGAACGACACGAATGAGAAGGGAAAGATGCAACTAGAAGAAGCGACGCAAAACCCTTCCGCCTGGGTTGTCAGATGCCGACCTCTTTCTAGACTGAGGAGCTCTTGATGCTGCATAGTGTTCCTGAAGGTTTACTACCCCACGATGAAGGTCTAGCTTAGCTTCGTAAAGGAGTGTCTGCTCTCTTCTCTCCTTTGCCAACCTCTCTTGCAGGTCAGCCTGTTGAGCTTCCATTATCTGGATCCTATTCCGCCTTTCCGCTATTTCCTGATCCAAGTAATTGCGCACTGCTCCCCTTGCCTGAAGCTGCACCTGGCGAAGAAATTATGTGTCAACTACTGAATGTCCTTCCACAAGAGGGTTCGCTCCGTGCCCGGCTTCGTTCTCATCCTCTTCTTGTGGCTCTTCCCCCTCCTGGGGATCTGTTTCGTTGACATCCGGGAGGACTTCCTTGTCTCCTTGGGGTTCTTCTTCCGAATTTTCCTCAGCTGACCTTGGAGAAGTGTCCTCGACTTCCTGAGGGTCCTCCTCCGAATCTTCATCCACCATAATAGGTGCCAGGTATGGGACGCCGAGTTCATCCACCGTAAGTTCATTCTGTGCGGGGTTCCTAGGTAAGTTAGAGTGGCGAGGGGCGGCCATCTGCCACGAGGAAAAGAGGAGGGTTAAACCAAGCACCTGAGAGTCTAATTGGACGTCGGAATCAAACCATATTTTATAAAGACCTTTGCACAACCGTATTGTAAGTTTTGAGAACAACAAAGTTTCAAATTTACTTGAAGTTTGAAAGGAAGATTCAAACCTATAGATTGGGAAAACTTTAAATCCACATAATAAGTTTGAAAATGGTATAAATGGAGTTTATGAAACCTTTTTTTTTTCTTTTCGCGGTCAAAATTCAACATTGAAAGTTTAGTTTGGACATAGAATTAATTTTGAAGAAATGAAAACCATTGGACAGGAAACTCTGACACGGGAAAAAAAATCATTTTAGAAAATAATTTTGACATGAAACCCATTTTAGAAAAACAGTTCTAACATGAAAACCATTATAGAAAAACCTTTAGCTCTGATACCACCTTCTTTAACACCCCCTTTTATCACCCAAGGGAATGTCACAGCGCCGGTGAATACTCGGACTTTTAATGTCTTTGTAACCACCTTAGGCTTATAGGGACATGCAACCATGCTCCCATAAACAAGATGATAATATTAAATACTTAAATGAAATACAATTAAATCGCGGAAGACTTTAAATGAAACAAATACTAAGTATACTACAACATCGTTACAATTTGTCTTGATAGCAAATACAAGATAATATTTAAACTCTTGAATTAAAACAACGGTAAAATACTAAAAACATTTGAAGACGATTCCGACTCACATTTCCGACCTTCGACCTTGTAGTGCTTTATCTAAACCTGTGGAAACCAGCCATCCAAACAAAGAACGGTTAGTTCGCGAGAACTAGCAAGTGACGGCACGAAAGCAGAGACAACTTTGGATTCAAGTGACCATGAAACGGTAAGAATTAAATCCAAATAAGATTTGAATATTTGAAGTGAATTGGCTTATTTGTGACCCGACCCTCCTATGACACAGATAATCCAAAAGGATTGAGTAACAAAAGATGTATTAGGAATCATATTCCGATTAAGGATGGAATATGACATAGCTTAAAACGATTCATGATTACTACATATTACATTATTAATACGTTTTTATTATAATGTCTAAACTAAGTATTGGTTCAAAAGGTACTCGATGTGGCCCAAAATCGACCCAGAGGGCAGGACTCTTCCGGAGAGTTTTAAACCGCGGGCTGAGACAGTCGATTAAGGGTTGATCTTGTGTCCCCCAATACCTAGTTCAAACCATGTTTGTTACTTGTACATTATTCTTCACTCACTTACTCACATGATATGCATTTTACGTCTTTTGTCTTTTTATCGACTATTACCGGTCCCACTCTGTCTATAGTGGATAGCGACCTACAACCATTGGTTGTGTAACACCTCGCATGGAAGTGTAGTTTCATGAAACCTTATGACCGAGGAGTAACGGCCCCGACCTACACTTTACTCACACTTCACTTTACCATTTCACATTGCTTTTCGTTGATTGATTGATTACTTTACTTTACAATTCTTCACATTACTTTACAATTTTAAATTTATGATTCACATTGCTTTTGATTGGTTTGGATTCAATTTAGTTTCTTGCAACAAACGATCCTCACATTATTACTACTTATTTACAACATTGATCACAACGACATAAATAGAATGGGTACGTAAAAGAAACATATCCCTTTCTTAACCAATTCGCATGAAAGAACAAAATAAATCATGCTTTAATAAAAAGGTGGGTATCTATGTCATTATTATATAGAGACGTCGAATAATAACATTACCCATTTATACTTGCCAAATTCAAAGTGACGGTTGAATAAATCACACAAAGCGGATGAATTGCAATTTATTGTAATTAATTTGGCAAGCATTCCAACGGAAAGAAACAACTATGGACACGAAAGGCACAAGTGAGCAGAAAGGCTCGGAAGGTCACTTGCCTCGATTTGGAGTTGCAAGCGTTAATGGTTGGCCGGACTCAAATTCCTTCGTATGAGCGCAAGGGTAGAATAGTCTCTTCTTCCTCCTCCCGACACTTTCAACAATAGCATAAATCGGCGAGGTCCCGGCTCTACTTCGGCGAGACACTGGAGGCGGCACGGCTCACGGTGGTGCAAGAGGCTGGCGGCTACGGACTCGTGGTGACTGGGCGCTCCTCCGGGTAGCGGTTGGTGGTTCCGGCAGCGGCGGACGAGGGCTTCCGAGTGGCTCCGACGAGGTTATTCGAGATTGGGGGTTTTGGATTCGGGATGATTTTCTGAAAACTTTGTGAAGGGAAACGTTGCTAGAGGCGTTTAGAATCCCATGAAATAGGTTGAGAGCTCGGAGATGGAGAGGAGTGGTGATGGTGTGCTTCGAAAGTATCCCGAAAGGGGTATTTATAGGGGAAGGATTTGGGGACGGATTTGATTAAAAATAAATCCATAAATTGCTTAGATAATCACTCTTAACACTATCCCGATCCTCAATTTGGTGAGATTCGGCCTGACTGGAGCGGATTGGGGTGATTTTCGAAATTGGGGATAAGCTCGTTCGGTTTTCATTCGATCCCGAATCTTCAAATTTGTTGCATAAATCTCATTAGCATCGGATTAAGAACGTTCTAGAAACAAAATCTTTGAGCTTCGGGCGAGATTTGAGGGAGGTTAAAATTTCACATCCTCACATGCGTTTTACAGTGAAACTGAGGAAGGAGAAGCGGTTCAAGGGTTCGGTTCAAGCATTTTCTTTTATTTGTTCCGGTTCGGTTCACCCAGAAAAAAAACCGGCTTAGCCCTTACTTATTTATAATATATACATATACATATATTTATCCAAAAAATCTATTTATTAAAATTCTACACAACTTACATAATAAAATATTTAATTTAAATACATTTGATTTTATGCAACAATGGTTTCTTATCACCTTATATTACATATATATATTTTACGGAAATTAAAATAAGTTATAACGATAAATCTCTCTTTATTTGAATAAAAATATGCAAACTTGTTTTAAAATAACATGACTTAAAATAAATAACTTACTTATTAAATTTCACTTAAACGAATAAAAATGAACCGGGTCAAAATAGTTACGAACTTTATATACATTTAATTTTCAAAAATCATTATTAAGTTCAAAATAAAGAAGTTTTATTTAAATATATATTTTCTTAAAACGAAATCCCCAAAAATACTTTGGGGTATTTCACTATCAAATTACAACTATATTCTTTTCTATCACACTATCTATTATATTCTACCAAATTACAACTATATTCTTTTCTATCACACTATATACTATAAAAAACATTATAATATATAAAAAAATAAAAAAAATATAGTTTCAATTATATTCTATCAAACAATATATATTATCAATCATATATTCTATAAAATTCTATTATAAAACTATATTATCTATCTAATTATATTTTAAAACTCTAAAAATAAATCAAACAAAAATTAATTCAAATAACATACCGGTGGAGTCGGGATCGGGGACACCTCAATGGTCCGACGCTTCCGCGGCGGTAATAGACCATCTTCCGCCTCCGCCACAGCTCCGCCTCCATCGTCGCCGCCAGTCGCCGCCCCACCACCACCACCCTTCTCAGCCGCCATTGTCGCCAGCACCACTAGACCGGGAGCCACCGGCTCCACCGCCACCGCCTCCACCTCCATCGTCGTCGCCTCCGCCTCCAATGCCGCCACCGCCGCCTCGAGGTCTCCCTCTCTCTTTGTCTCCATCTCTATCGGTCTCTCTCTCTCTCTCTCTCTCTCTCTCTCTCTCTCTCTCTCTCTCTCTCTCTCTGGGTCTCTCTCTCTCTCTCTGGGTCGCTCTCTCTCTCTCTCTCTCTCTCTCTCGCTCCGGCTCCGGCTCTCTCTCGCTCTCTGACGAAGAAGACGACGATGAAGACGAAGAGGTACGTCCTTTTTCGTCTTTAAAGGACGGGCTTGCACGTCCTTAAGGACGTGCAGCACGTCTTTAAGAACGTGCCCTAATGCACGTCCTTAAGGACGTGCAAGCCCGTCTCCAAGGACGTGCAAGCCCGTCTCCAAGGACGTGCAAACACGTCCGGGTTTGGAAAAAAAAAAGGTACACCCCACTTGCACGTCCTTAAGGACGTGCAAGCACGTCTTTAAGAACGTGCAATCACGTCCTTAAGGACGTGGGGATTTGCGGTGTATATAGCCGAAACGTAAGTATAAGACTATGCGAATTATGCTTGCTATGTGTGATGTGTTTGACTAGGAGCTAGAACAAATGGATGTCAAAATTGCTTTTTTACATGGTACTCATGATGAAACCCATATGAAAAGGTCCATCTATGGACTTAAGCAGTCCCTTGGACAATGGAACCTCAAGTTCAATGCCTTGATCAAGAAATTGGGGTTTACTAGGAGCAATTATGATTCATGTCTGTATTTTAAGAGTATTTCTAAATCATCATTGATCTATGTGCTTTTATATGTGGATGACATATTATTGATCTATAGTTCTTTGATTCCTATTAGTACTATTAAAAAGGATTTAAAGAAATACTTTGACATGAAAGACTTAGGAAATGCCAAGAAGATACTTGGTGTTAAAATCATTAGAAACCGACCTAATAAGCAAATGTGGTTATCTCAAGACGACTACATTCTTAAGGTTCTAAATCGGTTCGACATGATTAATTCTAAGCCTACATACATGCCCCTATGAGGGCATCTCGAGCTTACCAAAAGAAGTTGCCCCACAAAACCCGAAGATATTAAAGAAATGGCGAAGGTTCCTTATGATATAGTTGTAGGATCCATCATGTATGCTATGTTATCCACCCGCCTAGACCTTGTATTTTCCATTTCTGTGATTAGCCACTTTATATCTAATCCTGGAAATGATCACTAGACTGCCATGAAATACTTGCTTCGTTACATTGTTGGCACTAAGAGTCTTTGTCTGCATTATGGTTTACATGAGCCTATTGATAAACTAAATGGATATGTAGATGTTGACTTTTCTAGTAACAAAGACAATTACAAGTCCACTACCACCTATTTCTTCCCATGGGTCGGTATCTGTGTTTCATGGAAATCTCAGCAGCAAACCGTTGTTGCCCTGTCATCAGCCGAAGCTGAGTATATGGCTGCTATAGAAGCAGCTAAAGAGGCTATATGACTTAAAGGAATCCTTGAGGAAATCCTAAAAAAGCCACCAAAACCCGTTATTCATACGGATAGCCAAAGCACACTATACCTGTACAAAGATCCCATGTATCACGAGAGGACAAAACACATTGATGTCCGATTTTACTTTATTCGTAATAGAGTTGATGCTCAAGAATTAGATGTGAAAAAAGATAAAGGGCGACATCAATCCAGCTGATTTTGGGACAAAGATAGTCCCTGCTAACAAGTTTGTGTTTTGCAGGGATTTTCTTCATCTTGGAGAACCACCTTAGATAAAGGTAATTGAGCCGATGATGATGTTGAATGGTTTGAGTTCATGTATCCACTGATTAGTAGGTTGTGTTTTTAATAGATCTAATGTTTGGATTAGAAGGGAAAATTGTAATGTCGATTTAATCCAAACATTAGCTCTAGGAATATTAGATAGCCCTAAACTTGAATTAGTTGGTAGATTTATAAGGCATAACACTTGAATATATATTATACTTATATCATAGCATATATTAGAAGTGTGGGTTTTTACCTATGCTCATATATGTTACATAACTATAAGTATAGTATATATTATACTAGACATATTATGTGTATGTTTGTATGATTGCTGGATCTGATATTGGGATTGGCCCAACCCGAGGCCCATATCCAGCTCTGTTAGAAACCCTACCTGGCTCCTTCACTTGTGACGCTCGTTTGTGGAAACGTTGCGTTTTGACTATGAGCTCACCTCTATATAAAAGAAGCTAGGGTTAGGGTTGGACACTTCGGTCATCACTTCCTTCAGGTAATCCAAAAGAAGAAGGTGGCCGATCTTGAGCTTGAGCGCATCTCCCTCGGACACTTAGACGAACTTTTGGTGGCCGATCTTGAGCGCATCTCCCTCGGAGACTTTAAATCCGGTACTTAGGAAGAAGAAGAAGGTGAACGTCCTCAGTTCTAGCGAAGGTCTTCTTCTCTGGTTCACTCCGACGATGATCTGACTCCGATCTTCAGATATAAGGTGTATTCTTCCTTGTCTACTTCGTTCTTTCTTCGTTTGTGCATATGTCTCTTGTTTCTCTGTGTTCTTGCCTGTATTTGCCTTAGTTTGAGTTTAGGGCAACCTGTTCTGTAAACCTACTTACCGATTAGTGGATTTGTGCTCTCAAGTTGTTCGACTGAGGCTCTGTGGACGTAGGCTCCGGCCGAACCACGTAAAATCTTGTGTGTTGGTTCTTCTGGTTTTTGAACATGTCATATTCATAAAACCCCGTTCTTGATTCCCAATCTGTGGAGTCGAGATCGATTAGGAATTACAAAGAGCATATCCAGTTGTTTCAGCGGTTTCGCGTACCAATGGGACGAACCACGTACGACATATATTTATTATGTGTCAGTTGTAGTACGAACATTTCAGTTAGCATTTGTTAGTATGTTATTAGTTGTTATGAACGATGTTATATCACTTGTTCATTTCTTAATATTCTTCAAAGTTATCATTGTGTTTATTGTTTGATTTACATACAAATTACATATTCGTCAAAGTTATCGATGTTATGTTCACATATTATAATTCATCTTGAGAGCGCATATAAATAGAAAATCAGAGAAAATGGTGTAGGTGTAAGAGAAACCTTAATTCTCCATCTTTAGGTTTTTGAGAATATGGATATTGTTTTTAGTCTAACAACTTTCTCATTACATTCTTTAAAATAGTGAATGAAAAGAAAAATGGAGATTATTTTTCTAATTCGAAGAAAACTGTATACTTTTTTTTTTTTTGATACAAGGCGATGATTTGGGGGTAGTTAACCGCGGTTAAACCACCGCCCAAGGGCGTCCTGTCGGACCGCATCAGCACACTGAGCAGGAATGCAGACGTCGACGAAGCGCGAGGAAAGACCCATATGAGCAAGCAAGTCAGCCACACGGTTCCCCTCACGGAAGGTATGAGCGAAGGAGACACCATCAAACTCACGGCAGAGACCCATAGCATCGGAGATAGCCGGTTCAATCTCCCACGGACACTGCCAAACCCCCTTCAAAGCATTGATCACCTTCAAACTATCCCCCTCGACCTCAAGGCGGGAGTAGCCTCGCCTCATAGCTTCCTCAAGGCCAAAACACTCAGCACGGTCCACTGACACCAACCCGTGATCCCGGGCACCGCACAGCAGAACCTCCCCATGACAATCCCTGAGTACAAAACCGGAAGCCGCTCGTCCCGAACCGATCTTTGCACCGTCAAAATTTAGTTTAACGACGCCTTCAGGTGGTTTTTTCCACTTTACCATTTTCTGCCTTTTCGTTTTCTTTTGGCATGTGTTGTTCCTACTATTGTCTTTATCGTTTTCTAGATCCTCCGTTTGAGCTTTCCTCCAGGTTCTTCTATATTGCTTAATAAACCTTTCCCAATCTTCTATCTTGCCGACATCATTGTTATCAAATAGAATTTGTTTCTCATAGTCCAGGCTCCCCAAAGCGAGAAAGCTAGGGATGATTTTTGCTCCGAAGAGAGATTTGAAAAGATTTCTGTAATGATATTCTTATAGGTTTTATTGTCTTTGTCAATATTTCGGATTACTCGTTCAATTTGTCTATCCAACCTTCCAATCAAGGAAAGGGTCATCCGACATTTCGTGAAAATGTGGACGTCATCTTCTGTGGCATGATCGCAGAGAGGGCAGTTCATCGGGACATGGATTCCCTTGCTTTGTAGCCTGGTTTTCGTTGGTGTCCCATTTAGGAGATTTTTCCAGAGAAAGTTTTTAATCTTTGGTGGGCAATCGATTCTCCAAATCCATTCAACCTGGTCAGAGTTTCCCCTTCTGGATTTCGTAATGTGGTTTAATGCACTAGCTGTAGAGAACCACCCATGTTTATCTGGGTGCCAATATAATCTATCTTCAAATTCAGAGGCCGGGATGTGAATTTCAATTATTTTATCAACCATATCCGTAGGTAATACCTCTGGTAATTTTTCCGTGTTCCATGTTTTATTTGGTTTTATAAAGTCGCTCACTGTTTCCTGATCGTTAACATGGTCCTGGATACATCTATCGCTAAGTTTCCCATCAATATCTAGCCACTTGTCTTTCCAAAATTTAATCGTTTTGCCGTTTCCAACTTGCCAGAATAAGCCTGAGCAAAACTCTTCTTTGAGCTCGATCAATTTCGCCCATTGCCAAGAGGTGTTCATTTTCCTCTTATAGTCCCAAATGTTCTCATCTTTTAGGTACTTTTCTCTAATAATTTTTACCCATTCATTATGCGGTTCTGCAAGGATCTTCCATAACAATTTCATCTGCAAGGCCTTGTTCATATCTTTTGATTTTTGGATGCCTAATCCCCCATCACACTTTGGTCTGCATATTTTATCCCATCCTATAAGAGGTTTATACTTGGGGTCTTTGTTCCAGAAAAAACATCTGTTTACTCGGTCCAGATCATTGTGAATACTTTCAGGGAGCATGAAGTTTTGCATAACATAGCTAGGTTTCGTTGACAAATTTGCTTTGATCAAGACCGCCCTCCCTTGTTAACTTAGCTCATTTGCTCTCCATTTTGCTAATTGGTTCTTGGACTTTCCTATGACTTCTTCAAACGTATGTTTGTTTACCCTACCATTAATGATTGGGCAACCAAGATATTTTTCTAGGGCTGTTTGGTTCGTGATTTGTAATAAGGTTTGGATCCTTTGTCTTTGGTCATTGGTTACACATTTGGTCGTTTGGAAAGCCGACTTTTGGAAGTTAACTTTTTGGCCGGAAATTGCGCAGTATTCATCGAGTATTGTTTTCACCGAATCGCAGGCGTCCGTCGTGGCTTTTGAAAAGATCATTATATCATCGGCAAACGAGAGGAAGGGGATCGAGGGGCCAGTTCTAGATATCTTGAATCTGATAGTGTTTCGGGATATTTCAGATTGTCTTTGAAGTTTTCTTGCCAGGATTTCGGCGCTTAGAATAAACAAGTAGGGCGAAATGGGATGACCTTGTCTAAGCCCTCTACGAGGGCTAAAAGTATCCGTTGGTTCGTCGTTGACCAAAACGGAAAAAGACACCGTCTGGATGCATTCTTTAATCCATCCACAAAACCGCGGACAGAAGCCAAATTTTGTTAGGATGGCCGAAAGGAAATCCCAGTTTACTCTATCGTAAGCTTTTTCCATATCTAGTTTGATCGCTATATATCCATCACGTCCTTTTCTGAGCCGAAAGGAGTGAAATATTTCATGTGCAATGAGTACATTATCTTGGATCGCTCTGTCTGAGATAAACGCTCCTTGCAGCGGATGAATAAGTTTGCCCAGAACTACTTTTAATCTGTCTGCAATAATTTTTGCAATAGCCTTGTAAAGGGTCGAGCACAGACTAATCGGTCTATAATTGTTCGTTGTCTTTGGGTTGTCACATTTTGGGATCAGGGTAATAAACGTTTGGTTTATTTGTTTTAGCATTCTACCCGAATGAAAGAAACCTTTGACGACTTTAATGACAGAAGGCCCCACAATGTCCCAATATCGTTGATAGAACTCAGTTGTCATGCCATCAGGCCCAGGGGACTTATCTTTTCCAATGGAGAAAAACGCCTTTTTAACCTCATGATTTGTGATCGGTTTTGTGAGAAGTACGTTGTCTTCTGGCGAGACTTCTGTGTCTATTAATTCCAGGTATTCCTGCAGTTTTTGATAATTTATCCTCTCTTCCTTAAATCTTTTTTCGAAGTCCATACGAACTTGTTTTCTAATGTTCTCTTCCCCTCTGATCATTGTTCCATCTTGGGTTGTAATTTCTCTAATCATTTTCCTGTTTCTACGCCCTGTGGCTACTTTATGATGGTAGCCAGAGTTCGTGTCCGAGAGTTTTAGGTGCTTTGTCTTCGCCCTTTGACTCCAATATAGTTTGTGGAAATGTAGTAGTTTATTCTTTTTATTTGTCAGTCTCTCTTGGAGGCTCGAAGAGCTCCCGGAAAGAGGTCTAATGATTCCTTTTTGTAGATTAACCAGTTTTTCTTCTATTTCCTTGAGTTGTCTGAAGATGTTCCCGAAAGTCGATTTATTCCACTCTTTCGTTAGTCTTTTAAGTTCTTGGGTTTTCTTTGTTACTTGAAACATGTGGGATCCAGGGTATTGCATCCTCCAAGCTTGTACGACAATGTTTCGATAATCTTTTCTTTGGGTCCACATGTTTTCGAATTTGAAGGGTCGAGCCTTTTTAGGTTGGGTTGACCGTAGTTCAATAGAGATTGGGCAGTGGTCTGACGAGGAGAACGCATAATGTTTCGTAGCAATGTTCGGAAACCATTGCAGGATTTGGTTCTGTACAAGGGTCCTATCCAGTTTTTCATAAATATTGTTTATATCGAATTTATTTTTTCTCCAAGTGAATTCATTTCCCAGCGTCGGTACATCGATAAGATCACATTGATCCTTGAAGTCTAGTAGTCTTTTAAATCTGGATGGGTTCGGGTTAGCACCACCCCATTTTTCCGAAGAGCTTTGGATCTCGTTAAGGTCTCCCATTACCAAAACCGGTAGGTCGATCTTCTGAATATAATCTATTAATCTTTGCCAGAATTTTGTTTTCTCATTTTCTTGTGCGGGTGCATAAACAAAACAACAAACACATTTAGTGCCGATGTTATTATCTTCAAGGAGAACGGAAGTAAACCGTTCATCTTTTTCCAGAATCGATATTTTCCCACTAGCCAATTGGTAGTCTTTCCAAAGCATACAGATTCCCCCCGCCCGACCTCGCGCAAGGGTCCAGCAAATCGAATCAAAACCCACCTTCCGCCAAACCGCCTCGCGGGGTTGGACCTCAGACTTAGTTTCCATAAGAGCTAGCAGTTGGATGTTTTCGATTTTACAAAAGGTTTCAACTTCGGTCCATAGGTTTCTTTTCCCAATACCAAAACAATTCCACGTACAAATCTTCATCGATTACTGTTTGTATTTTTCTTTGTCAAAAGAATTCTTTCGCTTCCTGTGTGCTTGTTGTCTTTTTTCCGAGTTTCATTGTTGTTCAGTTTGGGATGTAAGTCCCTAGGGTCATAGAAATTTTTCGGAGTTTCACATTCCAAAGGCCTGCTAACGCAACAGACCAACAATCTGACACAGACAAACCTCAAAGGGGGAACAAAGATTAGAAAAAACAAGCAAACAGACATACAACACAAATCATAGGGCTTCAAAATGAAAATATTGGCCATATCATGAATAGGGTCGTTCATGAGTTCTTTTTCCTCCATCTTCAATTCGGTAGTCATAGGTTCATTATTTTCAATTTGGTCGAAATATTTTTTCTTGTCAGATCGAGCCTCTTGTTCACTGCATTATTCCAACTGAATCACAATAAAGTTAAATTTGGCCAAGAGCAAGAATCTGCAATCGGGTTTCAATAGATGATCACCAAAGGGTTGGAATTCACAAGTTCCACATATCATAGCATAAATAAATCCAGTGTTTCTAGCATCACAGACACACCAGAGGATAAACAAATCCCAGTTCAGTAGCTCATTCGTACATTCGTGTTCAGTGGCTAATATCTTATAAACGGATCCAAATTTGTGATTTCTAAACCACTGGGTTCTAGATTTTCTCCAAAACTTAGGAAAGGATACCTTATTCGAGTTGTACAGTCCGACAAAAATCAACAGCGATTCATAAGCTATCATCAACGGATTGGCATATTTCTTTTCCTCGTGATAACACGGTTTATCAATGGATCTCAAATCAGCTCCATCCATATCTACCTTTGAGTAAGAAATCTGAGAGATCTTAGAGTTCACAGACAATTTCACAGCTACAATCGTTCCAGGGTGAATAAAAAAAGACTGATGGATCTTAAAGCTATGGTTTTTGTCAAGCAACAAACAGACAGTCGTATCGCCAGGGATAGGAAGAAAGGTGAGAAAGTACCTGGGCGCACAATAAACACAGATACTCATGGGATCAAGACTGGAAACTCCGACTAGGTGAAGGGGGCTCGCCAAGACCGCCCGTCGGACAGGCACTGATGTGGAAGCAGAGGTCGGCCACCCCCACGACCGCCACCACC
Source organism: Persicaria tinctoria (assembly GCA_037127255.1). Lineage (NCBI taxonomy): Eukaryota > Viridiplantae > Streptophyta > Magnoliopsida > Caryophyllales > Polygonaceae > Persicaria > Persicaria tinctoria. The sequence continues at coordinate 62,773,471 of JBANSL010000002.1, read as the reverse complement.
AACGCCGACCCCCCCAAAGGCGAATCCAAGGCTTGAGCTGAACTGTTCTGTGTCTAGAGGGATCTTGAACAGCCAAATCTTTCCATTTTTTCCTCAATCTAGCCCTCCTTGCTTTCTTTTTTCTCTTTCTCCAAACTTTTTGAAGATGATTTCCCCTTTCTTCTTTGGGGTATTTCGCCTCAGTCTTCTAATTTTTTTGGACTCCGCTAGCGAAGAAGAGCAGACATGGCCGTCTCACTCTTCCAGCCTTAGGATGAGGGCAGAGTCGGAGTCGAGGGCTAGGATTCTTTGAAGGAGCAGGCTGCTTCTTTGTTGCATCTTCTTCTTCATCGATTGGCTTGGAGGGTTCTCCCTTTTGAGGGCGGCGTCGGTGGTCGGTGGTCGTTGATCGGAGTGTTTGGGCCATCAATTCGTGGTCGGCGGCGGCGGATTGTGATTCTAGGGTTTTCTCGTTTGAGAGTTTCTCTCTCTTCTTTCTCTCTCATTCGAAGACTTAATAGTTACTCCGTAAAAACGAAGAAAACTGTATACACTTTGAGGTAAGTTTCATAATAAGAAAACATTGAAATTTAACTATAAAAATCAAAATATACAAAATTCTCGATTTTGGGGAATTTTTAGATGGAAGCGATTGGGCATGCTCAGGTTGAAGTGAACTGGGCCCAATGCCTATTTGGTAACCCAGGCCCATATATAAAGCCCCGAGGCATGAGCAGCAGAGGAATCCCTTTCCTACAGACCGAATCGGCAAGCACCGCTGAATGGGTGGAGGTGACGGCGGACGGGTTGCCGACGACGATAGCAGCAGCGACGAAGACGGAGACGAACAATGGAGAGCTGCTATTAATTCCGTTGCCGGCGCCTTCTCCGACAGCGCCGTCTCCGGCAAAGCTTCCCCCCGCCCCGGAGAAGACGGCGGCGATATCGACGACGAGAGAGCTGAACTGAAACCCCCGAAACTCAAGCATTATCAAATTAAGGTCAGCTTGCTCCCGATGTTATCGCCTGAATCCCTAATTTCATTAATAGTTAGTGCGGATCAATTTGCTCTTGCAAACTTCAATAGTGAGCACTGTCTCTTGGATTGATTTCCAGTTTTCGATAATCATTCAAGACCTCGTTCGTGCATACAAATGCAATCAATATCTTATATCTGGAAATGCGATGAATGATTCCAAGTGACTACCGTCGCTAACGATCGTATGTTTAGTAGCTAGGGTTTGTCTTCAATCGACAACTTGCTTAGTTTTGCATCTTACTGTATATTCATAGGCACAAAAGGCACTGAATGATATGTTGGAGACAAGATTAGAAATAGTTTCAAGCCCCATCAATTCCTTGGATGAAGAGGATCATGTTTTCAGTGACGGGGGAGTTCGATTGTTCAAGTGCGCGCCCCCAGGGATTGTATTTGACCATGTAGGTACGAAAAAGTGAAAAACTTGTTTGTGTTCTTCTGCAGTTTAGTGTGCTTGGACAAAAAAGATTATGTTCGATCTCACTTGCTACTGCGTATTTGGTGTAGAAAAACTTGAAGGACCGAAAAGGAGGCCGAGAATCCTCCCAGGGGAGGATGTTGATGAGAAGTCAAAAAAGGTCTGGTTCGTTTTTTTCGCTCATAGAGTGTCTCCCAATCCTTTGAGTTCTGTAGGTTTATATGAGATATATGTGTGTTTGACTTTGCAGTTCAGGAAACAGCTGCAGTCTGTTGTCATTGACGGCATGGACATTTTAGTGGCAGGAGAAGAGGCACGGCGAAAGATCCAGGCTAGATTGGAAGCCAGAGAAGCAGCTGCGAAAGAAGCTGCAAAGAAAGAGGAGCAAAGAGTAGCTGAGCTTAAAAAGATAAGGGGAGAGAGATGGCTGCCGTCCATTGCTAAAGAAATGCAGTTGCAGCTGAAAATCACCCCAAAGAAATTGATAACGGAACTGGGAAATAATTCGGTTTCAAAATGATAAAATGGGTCAGAGACTCAGTGGTTACATTCAATTCAACTTCACTTGATCAAGGTTGTTTTCGAAAGCTGTAGCATTATGGAAGAGAAGGCAATCTTTTTTGTCAAGTAAACCGCTTATCAGCGTAATGGTCAGTCTGTTTCAATCTGTTCAACAAAGTTCTACATTTTTATAGCATCCGGAGTCGAAAGGGTGAACAGTTTAGTTCAATAGTGTTTGATATTGTAGTCTGTAAACATCATGTTACGAAATAATTCAAATCAGAAAGCAACAACAAATTTCAGTTTTCCATTTGAGAAGGGAAACTACGAATCAGGTAAGCTTACTGTCATAAAAAATGTTACTCCCTCCATTAAGAAATATAAGTTTTTTTAGGTTTAGATTTTTGCTTGAAAATATAAGTTCTGGTACGTTTTCGAAGTATTAGGATATGAGAATTGTTATTTTTTAACTTTTTTTCTCAAATTTTATTGGTCGATAAGGGTTGTTGATATTTAATGAAGGGTATAAATATAATAAATTTACGGAAATTTCGCCAGGTACCCCTGGAGTATTGTAAATTTCGCGGGGTATACAACCTTTTTACATATTTCGCGTGGTACCCTGAGGTTTGAATCCATTTCACCTCGTGGCCTTCTCGGTTAACTTTAACTTTTTTGGGTGAATCCGTTAGTTTGCTAAAAAAAAAAGAAAAAGAAGAAAGGTCGGACGCGAAAATCAGACGCGCGATGCAGAGAGCGAAGCGAAGAGAGAGCACTCGAGGAAGGAGACCAGACGCGATACAACTCGGACCTGGGCTCGGCTCGGACCTGCGTCGGCTCGAACCTGCGTCGGCTCGGACCTGCTGCTGCAACCTCTGCTCGGACCTGCTGCTGTAACTTCTGCTCGAACCTGCGTCGGCTCGGACATAGGCGATAGGGGAGAAAGCGGAGAGACGCAGCAAGCGGAGGAGAGATACAACAAGAAGGCGACCACCGCGGAGAAGGAGGCCACACTGCGCTGCACCCCACCGAGCCGAATCCATCGGAAGAGGGTGGTGCGAGGCCGACAGGTATGTGAGACTTGAAACCCCTTTCAAAAATTAGGGTTTAGTGTGCAATTGGATTGCAATTCGAGTTTGGAGTTGCTAGTTTTGTTACTTTTAGTTTGGAATTTGGGGTTTAGATTCCTTGGTAGCCTTGTTATAGACTGGTTAGTTTGGAATTTGAGTTTAGATTTGCTAATTTTGTGAGTTTTAGTTTGGAATTGAAATTGTCAGTCTTATTGTTTTACTTGGATCGTATAGGACCTTTGTGGTAACTTTGCTAGTAAAAAACTGAAGCTGACCAAGCAGCTTTAATTAACATGTTGTACCTACTTCTCATACACATCATTGAAAATAAATTTCATTGCAATTTGTTTGATTTACGCTCTCTTAATTTTCTTATCAGCAAGTCAGCAGTTTGTTTCCATATAAGAGATTATATTAACATGTTGTACCTACTGTCAAACTCATAGGCTGTCTACTGTCATAATGTCCTCATTGTTATAGCCATGGGATTAGATGTGTTGAAAGTTTTCTCTTTCTCACAAACTGGCTGAATCTTTCTATGATTAGAGTTCATTTTAATTCCTTACTAGTGGATCATATAGCCCAACTCACACGCCTTTGTAGCAAGCCCACATCAAGACAATTGTGGTTGTTGACAGCTCGTTGTGTCTGTCATTCATTTGTATATATATGATGTACACACACAATGTAAAAGTGAGGAGAATGGAAATGAAATGAAGGAATTCCCAAATCTGATCGTTGTCTTTAGCACTTACAAATGGTTAATGGGTTTCCTTCAATCAATAGTATTCATGAAAAAGTTGAATTCGAGGAACATGGATGCATTTTACTTGAGACATAAATAGGAGATTAAGTTATATACTGTTGAGATTTTGCAATGGGAGATTAATCTGAAATCTTCTTGTGGGATGCTAAATGTCCCTGAGACCTTGCAACTGGGTATGTGCATTCCCACGAACAAACAAAAACCTATGTTTTGTTAGTCAAGGATTTAAAAATGAAGGTTTTATATTAGCCTATTAGCTCAATTGGTAGAGCAATGTGTTTTACACATCGACGTGGGTTCAAATCCCACATAGGCTACAAATCTTTGCTTTCGTTTATACATGCTAATATTTTTCAAGTACATTAATGCATTTAACATTAGCATTCCGATTTAGAGATGCAAATAGCTCACTTAACGATTAATAAGTACAATAAGCCTATGTGGGATTCGAACCCACATTTTTGTGCAAAAGCACATTGCTCTCCCGTTTGAGCTAATAGGCTAAAACACCTCCTTTTATTAATTTCCCAACGGCAAAAAAAGAAAAGAAAACACACACAAATCGACTACATTCTTCCTATATAACTATGTACAAATGGAATAAGCAAATGCCAACCATAATTAACAAATCTGTTCTAATCGTATCAAATGTAAGGCCTGGAATTGAGCTTAATATAGGTAAGGGCTTTGTGCTACTTTTGTTGTTCATATGACATTTTTTATTGGAAATTTTAAAGTGTTTTCCATCTCCATGGATTGTAATGTGTATATCTTCTATCATAATGAATGAGAAGATGCTTTTAAATACTATATATGAATGAATGAAAGATTGGATGTGTTCTTGAGGTGCTTCAAATCCATGACAAACAACTTTGCCTCCTCACAAAAACAAGCCAGATCAAAGCATCTATATCAATCAAGCACAATAGATTGTACCAAGACTAGTTCAGCAGAGCAACGCTAGTTCTTGAAGTACTTCTAAAAACTAACTAGTTCAGCAGGAAACCATTCATGATCTCAAGGGACACATATAGACTCATATCAAGAATAACACTTACAAATGGCAACCAGAGCAAAGCATCTATATCATTCAAGCGCGACAACCAAAAAAACTAAAAATTCCATTCTGTAAAAACTGCATAAAACTTTCATTCTGTAAGCTGCAAGCAGCCAAAAAAAATTCAGAATCTATAAAAACTGAAAGCTAACAGCCATGTAATTTTGGTAAAACTTCCATTTTGTAAGCTGCAAACAACCAAAAAAAAAGTCAGAATCTGTAAAAACTAATAGCAGACAAAAAAAATTAGGATCTGTAAAAATTCAGTCAAAATTGCTAAACCTTAACCCTAACATGATAGCAAGTTCATTCAAATAGAACCTTCTTTCTGTCGGCGCGTTCATCTTCCCCTTTCCACCTTGGAGGAGTCCGGCTTCCACTGTCGGCGTCGACGGTTGGAGTATTCATCTTCCCCGATAATTCATCTTCCCCTTTCCTCCTCCTCTGTATCGCCTTACGCGATAATCAAACCTTCCTGCCTCTGCAGCAGGTCCGAGCAGAGGTTGCAGCAGCAGGTCCGAGTCGACGCAGGTTCGAGCTGATCCCAGGTCCGAGTTGTATCGCGTCTGGTATCCCTCCTCGAGTGCTCTCTCTTCGCTTCGCTCTCTCCTCGCTCTCTGTATCGCGCGTCTGTTTTTCACGTCTAGCCTTTCTTTTTTTTTTTCCTTTTTTTTGAGCAAACTAACGGGATTCACCAAAAAAAGTTAAAGTTAACCGAGAAGGGCACGAGGCGAAATCGATTAAAACCTCAGGGGTACCACGCGAAATAGGTAAACAAGTTGTATACCCCTCGAAATTTGCAATACCACAGGAGTACCTGACGAAATTTCCGAAAAATTTATTATTTTCTTAATTTATGTGCAAATGCCTAAAATAACTTATACTCCTTCCGTTCAACAAAACTTGTCGTTTACTATTCATGCACGTTTTTTTAGAATGATAAAAACTATATAAAATATTCATGTTTTTAAAATTTTTTTTTTAACAAGTTTGTACTTATTAATAATAACTACGAAATTGTTAAAAAAATTATTTAAAAAGTCAATATTTTATATAGTTTTTAGCTCCTAAAAAAGCGTGCATGAATAGTAAAACGTCAAGTTTTGTTGAACGGAGGGAGTATTTTTTTAACGAAGGTAGAACACAAATATGAAGGGTGAACCTAAATGTCATTGTCAACTTCCCTGGATTACTTTGTTTGTGCTGTTTCAAATTCGGTTCTGTTATTTGCACGGCGAATTTCTCGCCAGACGCACGGTGCCGACGGCGAGCTCCCAAATCGGCACAGAAACGGCCGAAGCAGGACTCCCAGGTCGGCAACTCTATTGCCGAAGCCGAGCTCCCAATTCAGCAGACACGAACTGACGGAAGGAGCACATGATTGGACGGTCAACGACAAGTCACATCGAGTCACCTCACCTGACGCCGATGCCGAGCTCCAAATTCGGTAGGGTCACATCGAGTCAGCTCTGCAGGGAATCTGCAGCTTTGCGTCCCTGTTGTTGCAAAAGGATGGTCAAGTATGAAATAAATATAAAATAAAGATCAGACTGACTTCCCTGTCTCAGCAAATAAATACAAGACTTCCTCCCGTTGTAGTAAGAGAATAGTCAGGATCGAATCCACGAGGAAGCACGTCAGCAGTTCCCAGGTCGCAACAGATCTCACAGACAGAATAGCAGAAAGACAGAAACACAAAAACAAGGAAAGAAACAGAAATAAAACAAAAAAGAACAAACAAAAGCAATGAACTAAACGAAGACAGAAAAGACAAAGCAAAGAATAAACAAAAGCGAGGACACAGAAGCTACTCGATCTCGAGTAGCTGTCCTCTATATCGACAAAGGTAAGTCGACAGCAGTCCGTCGACAACAAAAAACAGGAAAACAAGCAACAAGGCAACTCGATCTCGACCACAGTCAACTCGAGATCGACAAAGGCAGGTCCAGACAAGTTTAGAATCGACGACAGCAAAAGAAAACTCGACTCGACCTAGACCAGTTCCCACTCGAGATCGACAAAGGCAGTACTCGATCTCGACAAGCTCTACTCTATATCGACTGGGGGACAGAAACTTTAAATTGCAAATTCGAATGCAGAATTCAGATTTTCGTCAGAAATAAACTCAATATAATAAAAGACTTCCAAGACCAGGGTATCAACACCACAACGATAACCATGCAAAGTAACACATAAAGGCACAAAAGATCATGCTTTCCATCAAATAACTTTCGTCATTAACAAATAGGCATATAGAGGCTTTCGCATAAACCCTAATTGTTACTAACCCTTTTTTCACATAATTAACCCAAGTTGCATTAAGATCACTTTCGCTTCAATAACACAAACAAGGATCACCTTCAACTCTCGCAAAAGAATCATGCTCACAGGGATAGAAGATGAATTGCACAAAAAGATCTGACCTTTATCGCATCGCCTCACATGGCCACCGTCGGGCTCACCCCAGCCCCAGAAGTGGGTGGACTACTCACGCCTCATTGCAATCGCAGACATTGATTGATGAAAAGAACTAACTTGCATTAAAACTAAATTCAAAGCCTTTACAATCCCGGCAATCAACTTTCGCAGAAAGCCAAAACCCTAAAAACCTTAGAACTCCTAAACTTCTCTGTGGAACTACTTGTTTCTCTCTCAAATTGAATGGAATAAAAATGAGCCCCATGGGCCTTATTTATAGGCTTCTAATCCTTGCTACTCAAGGATAGAATATCTATATCTATATCTAAAAGCATAAAAGATAAATAAATTGCATAGTGGAAATAAATCTAAAGGGGAAAAGATAAATCTAAACTAGGTAAGTCTTCATGTGTTGATAGATCTCCTTGCATAGATAGAACTTGATCAAATTTGGATAGAATCTTCCTCCTTCGTCCCCAAGGAATCCCAACTCGACTAGGACAGCTCTCGACGACGCGTTTTCCAGGACTGGTCTACTCGACATCGACAAGGGCTCGTCGACCTCGACAAGGATTGTTCGTCGACTGGACTTCCCGGCTAGCTCTGCTCGATGTGGCTCGGACTTGGTTCACGGCGCTCGTCGATCTCGACCAGACGTCCTCGAGATCGACTAGGGTTGGTCGAGGATGGCTCTCTGTGGTGGTGTCGAGGACTCCTCCTCGGCAGGGACTCGGACTGGTGCTCTGGTGACTTGTCGATCTCGACAAAGGGTTAGTCGAGATTGAGTAGAGGTGTGCTCGGCTTCTCGTCCTCGGCTTCTCGATCAGCTTTTCTCCTCGTCGACTCCGGGTGTGGCACTGGGCTTCATCGATCTCGACTAGGGTCTTGTCGAGATCGAGTTGGGTCCGGAAGTCGGGTTAGTCTTGGCTTTCTCGATCAGGCTCTGTCGACCAAGGCTGTTCGGACAAGCTCGTCGAGATCGAGTAAGCTCAACTCGAGATCGAGTAACCTTGACTCTCAGATTGATTCGACTGGTTCCGCTGCTTCCTTGACCTTGGACTTCCGTAGCCATTTTCTGAGCTTTTCTGACCTTCTATAGAATTGCTGTAAAATGCCTCGAATTCTGCGAATTAAACAGAAACTGGTGTAGATTCCATAATTTGGCAAATAAACATAAACTACATAGATTCTATACTTTCCTAGCCCAAATGCATGAAATGCATGCAGAAATTGATATAAACTTAAATGTAAAACATGGCAAATTCAGCTCACAACAAACACCTCATACTTAAGCTTGCTTGTCCTCAAGCAATACTTTTAATTGTCATTCAGGGGAAGAAATCAAAAACTCTCAACATCTTAGATTCATTCTCATATAACCCTGCAATCAATTACCATCCTTGAAAAGGTACTTATGTCACAGATCCATGCATGTGCAAATGTATAAAAGCAACATCTACTCACAAAAGGAGGGTTATGCAAAAACAATTCATGTGACAAAGCATTAATAATCAAGAGGAATTTAATTTAAGCTCAAATAAGGAGTAGATTGGTAAAATGCTAAAGATGGGCAGTTTTTGGCCATGTGGTGCTTAATGATCCGGGGAAATGGAGTATTTCCAAACTGAATTTCCACATTCCTTCTCATAAGTTTCATCACCTTTCATAATGCTTTTATCAATAATAATGCTTTTACCTCTCTAACCTCAGCACTGCCTTCTCGCGAGTTGCAAACATGGGTGTCATGAATGACCCCGGATACTTAGTGCTTTGGACTCCTCACAATGTGTCCCATCTCTCCAAACTATTATCTTAGAGAGCAGGGTCAATCTACCTTTATCTCCTGAGGTGATTGGATTTTCTTTCACTCATTAAATTTTCCATATATTTCAAACAATTTCCTTCCAAACTCCAATAATGATAACAACAACACAAACACCATATAATAGTCTCCATAATGTAACATCATTCTCAACATAATCCCCGGATAGGGTAAAGAATGGCAATATTTTGATTATGTGGAGCAATATTTTGAAATAAGATATAATATGGCTTTTGTGATGCATAAGCATAGGTAAGGCTAGGAACATAAACAAATGAGCATTATATGGAAATATAAAGTCCTGCATCATTTTATCATGCAACATGTCAAAAACAACTTCAAATTTTACCTCCTTTCATGGTTTTCATCTAAAATATGTACTTCATTGTGACTTCCCTTTACTAGGCAATTTCATGCTATATCTCTAATGAATCTAATTTTGCATCGTTGAGTTCAATTAAAGCTTCCATGACATTATTTAAAAATTTCAATGGGGGTCATTTTTCTCAAAATTTTGGAAAACATGCATATATACACATAAATCAATTATGTATTCCAAAATAGCCATGTAGCAATTCAAAGAACTAAACTTTAAACATGCACACATAATGTCACAATATAGCAAATATGCATAAAGTAAGCCCTTCCCCCACCCCATACTTAAACATTACAGTGTCCTCACTGTATAAAAAACAAGGGTAAAGAAAGAAACTTACTAGACAGGTGTGCAGGGCCTCTAAATTCCGAATGGAAGCACCTCCTGGGCCGAGTATGTATATTGCTTGGTTCTATCCATGGACCTGAAAAGTGCAGAAGACATATACCCATAATAGAAAAACTAAAAGTTCAGAACCAAAAAAAAAAAAAAAAAAAAGCAACAAAGTCTCAAAAGGTCCTAAAAAGTCTATGTACATGCTCTAGATTTTATAGTCGCTAGGCCGACTTTTCCATTTAGCTCAAGGTGGCATCTGCAGGGCCCATGTAGCTTGGGCCTCAAATAGGACTCCATTCTTGTCCATCAGCTGTAATCCTCCAGAATGGATCTTGTTCACCACGAAAGATCCCATCCGCTTCTTATTGAATTTGTTGGGGAACCAATGATCCTTTGATTTAGAGACATAGAGTTTGTCTCCAACTTCATACTCCTTAGGCTCATCATTGGAAATCCTACACAATCACACATACCAAGGCAAACCTCTCCCATGTATAGATAAATCTTTAATGGAAATAGGAGAAGAAAGATCCATACCTTGGCTTACCTTCGCAGAGACGGAATCCGGAACCACCGTGTTTGGTCGATCTCGACTAGGGCTAGTCGATCTCGACGAGTCTGCAGGTTCTGGTGGTGGTCTGCTAGAGGATGCAGAAGTCGACGAAGAAGATGGCTTGTCGATCTCGACAAGGCTACTCAATGTCGAGTAGGGCTCTGGCTCTGGTGGCGTTGACTTCAGCGTCGAGGAAGCAGGTGCCCGAAGATCTTGGTCGATCTCGACTAGCGTAGTCGATCTCGATGAGGGTGCTGGTTCTGGTGGTGGCGCGCTCGAGGATGCAGAAGTCGACGAAGAAGATGGCTTGTCGATCTCGACAAGGCTACTCGATGTCGAGTAGGGCTCTGGCTCTGGTGGCGTTGACTTCAGCGTCGAGGAAGCAGGTGCCCGAGGATCTTGGTCGATCTCGACTAGCGTAGTCGATCTCGACGAGGGTGCTGGTTCTGGTGGTGGCCCGCTCGAGGAAGCAGAAGTCGATGTAGGGCAAGTCTTGTCGATCTCGACAAGGCTACTCGATCTCGACGAGCCTGGCCCTTTGGTGTTGTTGCTCGACGATGCTGGTGCGGGTGGAGGTTCCTTGGTTTGGTCGAGATCGACTAGGGTCCGGTCGATCTTGACCCCATACTTAGCTCCTGTCAAGGCATCCGAAAAATAATTAATCCACAACGACTTACCTTGGTCCGTGTCGATTGGATTCTCTGTGTTCTCCTTGAGGATTGCCATGATCTCCTCCACCTGGGCCTCCATGTCCCTCTTTTCCATCTCCTCAGGGGTCATATTTCTGACCTTGGGTTCCCTGCAGGTGATGTAGCCAGCTGAGATAGATTTGACCTCTTCCATTGGACCTGTATGTCTTTCAGTTTTATTAAAGGAATACTCAATCACCTCATCGCTGATGTTGAAGGTGAGCACTCCTTTCCTTACGCTTATGTTGGCATCCACCGTCGCCAAGAAGGGTCTTCCTAGAATAATTGGACAAGCAGGATCTTCTTGCATATCAACAACTAGGAAATCAGCAGGGACAAAGAATTTACCTACTTGTACTGGCACATTGTCCACCATGCCTGTTGGAATGACCACCGTGTTGTTGGCCATGTAAAGTCTAGCATCCACAGGCTCTAGGGCACCTATCTTAATCTTGGACCAAATCGTTAAAGGCATTATACTCACACTAGCTCCAAGATCACATAAGGCATTAATTTTGTATGGACCAAACCCAATAGTTATAGCAAACTTACCTGGATCCGGCCTCTTCTCCAATATGTCCAAATGGCTGCACTCCTCTGTGATTTCAGCCATCGATCGCTTTTTGCTCAGAATCTCCTTCAGGAACTTGACATAAGATGGCATTTCATTGAGAGCTTCTGTGAAGGGGATGGTGACGTTGAGTTTCTGAAGCATCTTGATGAAGTGCTGTAATTTCTTTTCTGCCGGGTCCTTTAGAGATTTTGTGGGGAAAGGCAGCTTTTTTTTCTGATTTGGAGCCAGAACAGACGTCGGAGGTGTTGCAGGCTGCTCTACGTCGACTAAGGGCTCCTCGACATCGACTAGGCCCTTGTCGATGTCGACCAGGTTGGGTGCAGTCGAGTTGCTGTTCGGCGCAGATGAGGATTCTATAAGTTTCTCCTCGACATCGAGTAGACCTTCCTCGAAATCGAGTAGGCTCTGGTCGACCAGCTGTTCTCCGTTGTTCTGCTGCTTTTCGACCTCTGGCTCTTGCAATTGATGGCCGCTTCTGAGTTTTACAACATCGATATGTGCAGTCTTTCCCTTAGGATTTGGTTCTGAAGATCCATGGAGCAAGCCTGACTGTCTGGGGATTCCTGCTGCTAGCTGACCAATCTGTGTATCAACTGATTTTCGCCATATATCAATTTTTCCAAGCCTAGAGTTGACACCTTGCATATGAGTATAGACTGAGTTGAATGATTGCCTAGTTTCTGAGTGATTCCTCTTTATTTCCTCTAGGACTGTCTGTATATCATCCTTTTTCTGGTCCCTTTCCGGATGTCCTCTCTGTAGGGCGGGGGGTTCCTAGGGACACCTTGGTTCCATTGTGGTTGCTGAAACCTTTGGTCCCCCATGTAGCGACTGGGACCCCCTGCGTAAGCTGCCTCCTTTTGATGCTCTGTCATCCTGACTTGCTCTGCGTGTGGGCACTCAGGAGTGGTGTGCCTTTACGATCCGCATTCAATACAAGGCTGGTTGACAGAGAGATACTTTACTTGTTTGATGAGCTTCTTATTCTGGTCTCCGTAGTACTGCTCCGTAACATTAGGATCAATCTCCTTAGGTGGCTCATAGAGGGGCATGGATGGTGCTGGCCTGGCGTATGGGTTCTCTTCATAAGTTGCAGTAGACCCATACTTGTTGTCGTAGTTAGTGAGCTTCTCTAGCACTCCCCATGCGTCACTTGGCGGCATTGTCAGATACTCATAGCGAGTATAATGGTTGATTCTGTCCTTAGTGACTTGATCAAGAGAGTTGAAGAAGATCTCCTGAATGACGTAGGGTGGCTGTCCATGAGTAGGGCAAGATCGCAGAAGTTCCTTGTAGTGCTCTCATGCCTTTGCCAGCGGTTCCCCTTGCTTCTGTTTGAAGGCGGTGATTCTCTAGCGGAGATGTGCTATTTTGGCGGGTGGGAAGAATTTGTTCAGAAACTCTTGCTCTACTTGGGCCCAGGTTGTGAGTGATCTTGCTTTCAGCCCTTCCAGCCATTTCAGTGCAGGCCCAGCGAGAGACCAGCGAAAAGCTTTCATCTTGACATATTCCAAGGTTGTACCTTCAGCAAGAGTACGACACATGTTAGAAAAGTTTGTAATATGTTCAAGAGGACACTCATTAAATCTACCATAAAAGGCATTATTTTTAAGCTCTATAAGAAATTGAGTGCGAATTTCAAAAGAGTTATCAGGGATAAGAATCGCCGATTCAGGCACGACGAGAGTTGGGTGCATGTAGTCCTCTGCCGTGGTTGGATATTGGGCAAGCTCAGCCTGTGCTTGTTCCCTCGCTGCTTTCTCAACGGTGATAGCACCATCCTTAGCGGCTAATTCCCTTGTAAGCCTAGCGATCAGCTGTTCCTGTGTCTCCGCAGCTGCCATGGCTCTTTGTAGTTTAGCTCTGATGTGAAATAGGCGGTCCGATTCGTCTAAGGCGTCAAACTCAGGTGTTTGACCAGAACGGCGCATACACCTAAAAAGTAACTCAAAGAAACAGTGAGAACTGACTACCTAAGGCGCGGTTGATAGCTTCCCTGGCAACGGCGCCAATTTTGTTGTTGCAAGAGGATGGTCAAGTATGAAATAAATATAAAATAAAGATCAGACTGACTTCCCTGTCTCAGCAAATAAATACAAGACTTCCTCCCGTTGCAGTAAGAGAATAGTCAGGATCGAATCCAAGAGGAAGCACGTCAGCAGTTCCCAGGTCGCAACAGATCTCACAGACAGAATAGCAGAAAGACAAACACAGAAACAAGGAAAGAAACAGAAATAAAACAGAAAAGAACAAACAAAAGCAATGAACTAAACGAAGACAGAAAAGACAAAGCAAAGTAGAAACAAAAGCGAGGACACAGAAGCTACTCGATCTCGAGTAGCTGTCCTTTATATCGACAAAGGTAAGTCGACAACAGTCCGTCGACAATAGAAAACAGGAAAACAAGTAACAAGGCAACTCGATCTCGACCACAGTCAACTCGAGATCGACAAAGGCAGGTCAAGACAAGTTCAGAATCGACGACAGCAAAAGAAAACTCAACTCGACCTAGACCAGTTCCTACTCGAGATCGACAAAGGCAGTACTCGATCTCTACAAGCTGTACTCTATGTCGACTGGGGGACAGAAACTTTAAATTGCAAATTCGAATGCAGAATTCAGATTTTCGACAGAAATAAACTCAACATAATAAAAGACTTCCAAGACTAGGGTATCAACACCACAACGATAACCATGCAAAGTAACACATAAAGGCACAAAAGATCATGCTTTCCATCAAATAACTTTCGTCATTAACAAATAGGCATATAGAGGCTTTCGCATAAACCCTAATTGTTACTAACCCTTTTTTCACATAATTAACCCAAGTTGCATTAAGATCACTTTCGCTTCAATAACACAAACAAGGATCACCTTCAACTCTCGCAAAAGAATCATGCTCACAGGGATAGAAGATGAATTGCACAAAAAGATCTGACCTTTATCGCATCGCCTCACATGGCCACCGTCGGGCTCACCCCAGCCCCAGAAGTGGGTGGACTACTCACGCCTCATTGCAATCGCAGACATTGATTGATGAAAAGAACTAACTTGCATTAAAACTAAATTCAAAGCCTTTACAATCCCGGCAATCAACTTTCGCAGAAAGCCAAAACCCTAAAAACCTTAGAACTCCTAAACTTCTCTGTGGAACTACTTGTTTCTCTCTCAAATTGAATGGAATAAAAATGAGCCCCATGGGCCTTATTTATAGGCTTCTAATCCTTGCTACTCAAGGATAGAATATCTATATCTATATCTAAAAGCATAAAAGATAAATAAATTGCATAATGGAAATAAATCTAAAGGGGAAAAGATAAATCTAAACTAGGTAAGTCTTCATGTGCTGATAGATCTCCTTCCATAGATAGAACTTGATCAAATTTGGATAGAATCTTCCTCCTTCGGCCCCAAGGAATCCCAACTCGACTAGGACAGCTCTCGACGACGCGTTTTCCAGGACTAGTCTACTCGACATCGACAAGGGCTCGTCGACCTCGACAAGGATTGTTCGTCGACTGGACTTCCCGGCTAGCTCTGCTCGATGTGGCTCGGACTTGGTTCACGGCGCTCGTCGATCTCGACCAGACGTCCTCGAGATCGACTAGGGTTGGTCGAGGATGGCTCTCTGTGGTGGTGTCGAGGACTCCTCCTCGGCAGGGACTCGGACTGGTGCTCTGGTGACTTGTCGATCTCGACAAAGGGTTAGTCGAGATTGAGTAGAGGTGTGCTCGGCTTCTCGTCCTCGGCTTCTCGATCAGCTTTTCTCCTCGTCGACTCCTGGTGTGGCACTGGGCTTCATCGATCTCGACTAGGGTCTTGTCGAGATCGAGTTGGGTCCGGAAGTCGGGTTAGTCTTGGCTTTCTCGATCAGGCTCTGTCAACCAAGGCTGTTCGGACAAGCTCGTCGAGATCGAGTAAGCTCAACTCGAGATCGAGTAACCTTGACTCTCAGATTGATTCGACTGGTTCCGCTGCTTCCTTGACCTTGGACTTCCGTAGCCGTTTTCCGAGCTTTTCTGACCTTCTGTAGAATTGCTGTAAAATGCCTCGAATTCTGCGAATTAAACAGAAACTGGTGTAGATTCCATAATTTGGCAAATAAACATAAACTACATAGATTCTGTACTTTCCTAGCCCAAATGCATGAAATGCATGCAGAAATTGATATAAACTTAAATGTAAAACATGGCAAATTCAGCTCACAACAGTCCCATCCTCGCGCGGTGCCACTGCCGAGCTCCCAGGTCGGCAAGGAGGGTGGCGACGGATTATAAATTGAGGCTGCCCCGCCCTCATTTTGCACTACACACACCACTCACCCACATACATTTTCGCTAATTTGTAAGCCCGCCAAGTCGGTTGGTAGCCCAGAGATCTTCTAAGGAGATATGACGAAGTTGCGCAGCTTGTTAGAGCGGTTTACGCGATCTTCGCGATCCCCTTCACCTCTTATTCCGCCGAGCGATCCGCGTGAGCCTTCACCACAACCCCCGCCGAACGATCCTCGAGCGCAAGCCGCCGCCGAGGTATGTAGAGATTTTATGTTAATTTTATGTTATTATTAGTCAACATTTAAATGAAATAAAGATAAAATGTAGGGTATTGTCGAGATTTTATAGGACTTTTAATGAAATTATAAAAGGAAATTAGATATGGAATTTTTAATGCATGAAAATGAGATATAGAATTTTTAATTCATGAAAAATAGATATGGAATTCTTAATGCATGAAAATTAGATATAGATTTTTTAATTCATAAAAATTAGATATGGAATTCTTGATGCATGAAAATTACATATGTAATTTTTAATGAATGAAAATGTAGATATGGAATTTTTAATGCAATTATAAAATTAGATAATGTAGATTTATGTGGAATGTAGATAAAATCATGATTTACATGGAATGTAGAGAAATGTAGCTTGGGGTATGTGAAATTTAGATATGGAATTGAGATATTGAATGTAGACATGGATTTGAGATAAAATATACATTTAAATGGAATTTAGATAAATATATATCACATAGTGGATAAAGATATAGAATTTAGATATGGGATTTATGTTCACATAATTGATAAAGATATGGAATTTAGATTTGGAATTTATGTTCACATAATGGATATGGAATTTTATAATGTAGATGATGAGGCGGGCCATATCCTAGCGGGAACGGGTAAGGACAACCATCAATGGAGCAACCGGTGCAGGAGCCCGTGCGGGCTAGCACGTCGTTTCTTGGCCGCGACAACGAGGATGTTCTGGAAGATTACACCATCGACGATGTCGACACGTCACAAGTACCAGAGACCCTGCACATACCCGACACCGACTTCATGCATCATTCGACTGCGTGGGAACCCGAAGTCCACCAGACCCCCATTTATACGCCCGTGGTGGGATCTGGACAGTGGCTGATCTGGCCGGGAATGACTCATCAGCCCTTCCGTGACGAGGGTGCATCCTCATCAAACCCAACTGTTGGTACATCAACACCAGCGTTTAACACCTTCGGGGTAGCTGACACATTTAGGGGTGTATCCAGTACATACCCCGTGTATAACCCCAATTGCCGCTACGGGATGTTGGACGAGTTGAACCTTAGGGATGTGGACGACGGCCGCCCCAAGTTTGTGGAGCCACTTCGACACTACAAGACTGTTGTTGCAGGAGGATGGTCAAGT
Organism: Persicaria tinctoria; assembly: GCA_037127255.1. NCBI lineage: Eukaryota > Viridiplantae > Streptophyta > Magnoliopsida > Caryophyllales > Polygonaceae > Persicaria > Persicaria tinctoria. The sequence goes on along the minus strand of JBANSL010000002.1, from coordinate 62,756,187 downwards.
ATGAAATAAATATAGAATAAAGATCAGACTGACTTCCCTGTCTCAGCAAATAAATACAAGACTTCCTCCCGTTGTAGTAGAAAGTTGTCAGGATCGAATCCACGAGGAAGCACGTCAGCAGTTCTCAGGTAGCAACAGATCTCACAGACAAGCAGCAGAAAAGACGAAAACAGAAAGACAGAAATAAAAGCAGAAAATAACAAACAAAAGCAACGAACAAAACGAAGACAGAAAAGGTAAATGAAAGCAGAAACAAAAGCGAGGACACAGAAGCTACTCGATCTCGAGTAACAGTCCTCGATATCGACTAAGCAACTCGACAACAGAAACTCAAAAACGAAAGCAGACAACTCGATATAGACAAGCCAACTCGATGTCGAGTAAGGGCTACTCGATATCGACAAGACTCCACTCTATCTCGATAAGAAAACAGAAACTTGAAAATGCAAATTTCGAACCCAAAACTCAGAAATTCGATGAAATAAATTCAATATGTAAAAGACTTCCAAAGCCAGGGTATCAACGCCACAACGATAACCATGCAAAGTAACACATAAAGGCATAAAAGATCATGCTTTCCATCAAACAACTTTCGTTATTAACAAATAGGCATATAGAGGCTTTCGCATAAACCCTAATTGTTACTAACCCTTTTCACATAATTAATCCAAGTTGCATTAAGATCACTTTCGCTTCAATAATACAAACAAGGATCACCTTCAACTCTCGCAAAAGAATCATGCTCATAGGGATAGAAGACGAATTACATAAAAAGATCTGACCTTTACCGCGTCACCGCACATGGTATCCGTCGGGCTCACCCCAGCCCCAGAAGTGGGTGGACTACTCACGCCTCATCGCAATAGCAGACATTTATGTATAAAAAGAAACTTGCATTAACTGAATTCAAAGCCTTTACAATCCCGGCAATCAACTTTCGCAAAAAGCCAAAACCCTAAAACCTCTGAACTCCTAAAACTTCTATGTGGAACTACTTCTCTAGCTTGTGAATTGAATGAATGAAAAACAAGCCCCTAGGGCTTTATTTATAGCCTTCTATTCCTTGCTATTAAAGGATAGAAATATCTATCTATGTCTAAAATTATATCTAAAAGGCTTAATGATAAATAAAAGCAATAAAGGAATTAAATCTAAACTAGGTAAGATGTCTTCCATGTCTTCTCCATAGATAGAACTTGATAGATGTTGATAGATCTCGGCCAAATTGGATAGAACTGGATCCAAGGACTCCCAATCCTAGTAAGACAGCGAAACCGCGTAACGCGCTCCCGGACACGGCTCGTCGATCTCGACTAGGGCTCCTCGAGATCGAGTAGGATTGTCGTCGACGGGTGTGGCTCGGCTTCTCGGGTGACTGGTGCTCGACAAGGCTCGGACATGGCTCGGAGGTCTAGTCGATCTCGAGTAGCCCTACTCTGTCTCGAGTAGATTTGCTCATCGACTAGGTCTTCCGGGGTAGATCTACTCGACATGCTCGGACCTTGGCTCCGGGCTCGTCGATCTCGACTAAGCCTCCTCGAGATCGAGTAGAGGTGGTCTGCGTCTTCGTCCTCGGCTTCTCGGCTTGGCACAAGTCGTCGACTCCGGACATGGCTCCGAAGTGTCGTCGATCTCGACTAGATGGTACTCGAGATCGAGTAAGGTTCCGGAGTCGGGTTGTCTCTGACTCAGTGTCCTCGATCAGCTCTGCTCGACCAGGTGTGCTCGACCAGCACTCGTCGAGATCGAGTAGATGCTAGTCGATCTCGAGTAGAGTTCTCTCAGCTTTCTATTCTGTTCTTGAAACACACTTTCCTGAGTCCTCAATCGTCGGATTGACGCATATGACCATGCGTTGGAAAGCTCTTTCAGAGGGCTACAACTCTCATGAAGACATCAAAGCTTGATTCAGAATGAAGAATGGTGAAAAATGGCGTTTTCTCCAGCTGCAACATCCTTAGCTTCTCCATGAGTTTCCTTTAAGCTTCAAAGTGCGTTCGATTTCTGCGAAATATAACCAAAACTTGTGTAGACCTCCATATATTGCAAATAAGTGTAAACTACACAGATTATGTATTGTTCTAACCCAAATGTATGCAATGTATGCAGAAATCGATATAAAAGTTAGTGTAAAACATGGCAAATTAGGCTCACAACAAACACCCCATACTTAAGCTTGCTTATCCTCAAGAAATACTTTTAATTGTCATTCAGGGGAAGAATTCAAACTCTCAACATCTTAGATTCATTTTCATATAACCCTGCAGTCAATTACCATCCTCGAAAAGGTACTAGTGTCACAGATCCATGCATGTGCAAATATACAAAAGCAACATCTACTCACAAAAAGAGGGTTGTGCAAAAACAATTGATGTGACAAAGCATTAATAATCAAGAGGATTTTAATTTAAGCTCAATAAGGAGTAGATTGGTAAAAGGCTAAAGATGGGCAATTTTTGGCAATGTGGTGCTAATGATCCGGGGAAATGGACTATTTCCAAACTGAATTTCCACATTCCTTCTCCATAAGATTCATCACCTTTCATAATGCTTTTTTTTATCAATAATAATGCTTTTACCTCTCTAACCTCAGCACTGCCTTCTTGCGAGTCGCAAACATGGGTGTCATGAATGGCCCCGGATACTTAGTGCTTTGGACTCCTCACAATGTGTCCCATCTCTCCAAACTATTATCTTAGAGAGCAGGATCAATCTACCTTTATCTCCTGAGGTGATTGGATTTTCTTTCACTCATTAAATTTTCCATATATTTCAAACAATTTCCTTCCAAACTCCAATAATGATAATAATAACAACAACCATATAACATCTCCATAATGTAACATCATTCTCAACATAATCCCCGGATAAGGTAAAGAATGGCAATATTTAGATCATGTGGAGCAATATATGAAATAAGGCATAGTATGGTTTTTGTGATGCATAAGCATAGGTATGGGTAGGATTATAAACATATGAGCGTTATATGGAAATATAAAGTCTTCCATCATTTTATCACGCAATATGTCAAAAGCAACTTCAAATTTTACCTCCTTTCATGGTTTTCAAGAAAATATGCACTTCATTGTGACTTCCCTTTACTAGGCAATTTCATGCTATATCTCTAATGAATCCAATTTTTCATCGTCGAGTTCAATATAAGCTTCCATGACATTATTTCAAAATTTTCAATGGGGGTCATTTATCTCAAATTTTGGAAAACATTTTTTTCAAACTTTGGAAAACATGAATATAAGCACATAAATCAATAATGAATTCCAAAATAGCCATGTAGCAATTCAAAGAAATAATACACATATATGTCAAATATGATCAAATATGCACAAAGTAAGCCCTTCCCCCACCCCATACTTAAAATTTACAGTGTCCCCACTGTATAAAATCAAATCAAAACAAAAGTAAAGCAAGGAACTCACAGGATAATGCATCAAGGAGGACAAAACTGGGCAGGTCGAGTAGGTTGCTCGTCGATCTCGAGTACGGTGTACTCGATCTCGAGGAGGCTCGTCTGCGTCTAGTGGATTCTGAAGTCGAGGAGCTTCTGGTGGCTTGTCGATGTCGAGTACGTCTACTCGAGATCGGGTAACTTCTGGGCTTCACCTCTTTGTCGTTGTCGACTTGGCCTTCGTCGATTCCGACTGGTTTTCAGGGACTCCAGTATTCCACTTTTCGCGATCCTTATATGCTTGCCGACCGAAAAGTGTTAGATTGCACATGAAAACAAGACTATCCATATGAAGTACTTTAAAACCAAAACCAAAAAAGAACAAAACAAAAACCCAAAACCAAAAAGTTTAAAAAGTCCCAAAAAAATCATAAAGTTTATATACACGCTCTAGATTTTAGAGTCGCTAGGCCGACTTCACCGTTTGCTCTTAAGGACCATTATTGTGGGGCCCGCTCATGTTTGGCCCTTCTCCTGGATCATCTAGGTCCTGATGGTAGTATGCAAGCTCAACTGACAGGTGGTTGCTTGCATCATCTCCCTTCTCTTTCTTCTTCTTCCTTCCAGCTCTCAGTTTTCGCAGATTCTCTTGCCATGGTGCCTTATCTCCCCTTAAATCATTGATAATTTTCTTTATGGACTGAGGGGGAGTAGGATTCATACCTGAACTTACCTTTTCGGACCCAAAACAGAAATCTTTGGGCTTAGGGCTAGTCGAGATCGAGTACTGCTGGTCGACCTCGAGTACAGGGACCCCATACTTAGGCTCTTGGCAAGTTTCTGGCTCAGCAGTGGTTGTCGAGATCGACAAGATCGAGTGGGGCCTTTGTCGAGATCGATTAGCCCTTGTCGATCTCGAGTACAGTGTCGGCACCCTCCTCCGCTGTTTGCTTGGTCCCGTGGTTGCTGATGCTTTTCACCTCCAGCTAGGAAATTTCCTCCTTTGCAGGGACAAAAGAGAAATCTAAAACTTCATCGCCTATGGTGAAGGTGAGCGATCTATTCTTGACACTAATTCTGGCATCTGCAGTATCTAAGAATGGTCTACCAAGAATAATAGGGCTAGTAGGATCTTCAGCACAGTCTATGATAAGGAAATCTGCTGGAACAAATAATTTACCAACCTGGACAGGGACATTCTCAACTATACCTGTAGGGATGACTATTGTATTGTTCGCCATGTATAATTTGGCATCCACAGGTTCTATGCATCCTATCTTGACCTTCCGCCAGATTGATAAAGGCATGATGCTCACACTTGCTCCTAAATCGCACAGAGAATCATATTTATATTGTCCAAAACCCACAGTAACAGAAAACTTTCCAAGGTCAGGTCTCTTTTCAGGGAAGTGGAGTACTTTGCATTCGCCTGCGATCTCTGAGATGGATCGCTTTTTGCTCAGGATTTCCTTTAGAAATTTGACATATCCATGCATCTCTTGCAGGGCTTCTGTAAAAGGGATAGAAACATTCAGTTCTTGCAACATATTAACAAATCTGGTAAACCTACCTGCAGTGGGATCTTTCTGTGTTTTTGAAGGAAACGGCAGTGGCTTTTTCTGCTTCGGAGCCAGATCACCTGTCGGAGGTGTTCAAGAGTCGTCGACGTCGGCCAGATGCTCCTCAATCTCGACCAGGGGTTCGTCGATCTCGACTTGGGTTGTCGACCTCGAGTTGCTGGTCTGCGCAGCGGAGTCCGAGCTCAGCTTCTTGTCTTGGTCGAGTAGCGGCTTGTCGATCTCGACAAGGGTCTCCTCGAGATCGAGTACACCCTGCTTAGTCTCGAGTTGCTGTTCTGCCTTGCCTTGCTGTATCCCGACTTCTGGCTCGTGCAATTGATGCCCACTCCTGAGTTTGATAGCTGCGACGTGTCCGGTCTTCCCTTAAGGATTTGGTTCTGTTTGCCCAGGGAGCTGTCTGGACGGTCGTGGGATCTGTGCAGCGATTTGACCCATCTGCGTCTCTATTCCCCTTTTCCAGATGTCCAGTTCTCCAAATTTTGTAGTGATGTTCTGGAACTGGTTGTTGACGGTGCCCTGATTCCGACGCATCTCCTCGACGATCAGCTGCAGATCATCCTTCCTTTGATACCTTTCTGGATGTCCTGGAGCTCTGTAGGGTGGGGGGTTCCTAGGAGGACCTTGGTTCCACTGTGGTTGATAGAACCTTTGATCTCCCATGTAGCGATTGGGACCCCCTACGTAAGCTGCTTCCTCATGTGTCTCTGCCATTCTGACTTGCTCCGTGTGTGGGCACTCAGTAGTGGTGTGCCGTTGTGATCCGCATTCGATGCAAGGCTGATTGACAAACAGATATTTGACTTGCTTGAGGAGCTTGCGATTATGGTCTCTGTAGAATTGCTCTCTGACATCTGGGTCGATCTCCTTTGCTGGCTCATAGAGTGGCATAGATGGTGCTGGCCCGGCGTAGGAGTTCTCCTCATAGTTTGTAGGAGCCCCATATTTGTTGTCGCAGTTAGTGAACTTTTCTAGCACACCCCATGCGTCGCTTGGTGGCATCGTCAGATACTCATAGCGAGTATAGTGGTTGATTCTGTGCTTAGTGACTTGATCAAGATAGTTGAAGAAGATCTCCTGAATGACGTAGGGTGGCTGTCCATGAGTATGGCAAGATCTCAGCAGCTCTTTGTAGCGTTCCCATGCCTTTTCCAGTGGTTCCCCTTGTCTCTGTTTGAAGCCGGTGATTTTCTGGCGGAGAAGTGCTGTCTTGGCGGGTGGGAAGTATTTGTTCAGAAACTCTTGCTCTACTTGGGCCCATGTGGTGAGAGATCTTGGTTTTATCCCTTCAAGCCACTTCAGTGCAGGTCCAGCGAGAGACCAGCGAAAAGCTTTCATCTTGACATATTCTAGAGTTGTACCTTCAGCAAGAGTATGTAACATGTCATGAAAATTGGTAATATGTTCAAGAGGGCACTCATTAAATCTTCCACGAAAAGCATTATTTTTAAACTCTATAAGAAATTGAGTGCGAATTTCAAAAGAGTTTTCAGGGATTAGAATCGCCGATTCAGGCACGCCGAGAGTCGGATGCATATAATCCTCTGATGTAGTTGGATACTGGGCAAGCTCAGCCTGTGCTTGTTCCCTTGCTGCTTTCTCAGCAGCGATAGCACCATCTTTAGTGGCTAGTTCTCTGGTAAGCCTGACAATCAGCTGTTCTTGTGTTTCAGTGGCCGCCATGGCTCTTTGTAGTCTAGCTCGGATGTGTAGGAGGCGCTCTGGTTCGTCTAAGCCGTCAAACTCAAGTGGTTGACCAGAACGGCGCATACACCTGAAAAGTAACTCAAAGTAGATGTGAGATTTAACTACCTAAGGCGCGAATGATAACTTCCCCGGCAATGGCGCCAATTTGTTGTTGCAGAAGGATGGTCAAGTATGAAATAAATATAGAATAAAGATCAGACTGACTTCCCTGTCTCAGCAAATAAATACAAGACTTCCTCCCGTTGTAGTAGAAGGTTGTCAGGATCGAATCCACGAGGAAGCACGTCAGCAGTTCTCAGGTAGCAACAGATCTCACAGACAAGCAGCAGAAAAGACGGAAACAGAAAGACAGAAATAAAAGCAGAAAATAACAAACAAAAGCAACGAACAAAACGAAGACAGAAAAGGTAAATGAAAGCAGAAACAAAAGCGAGGACACAGAAGCTACTCGATCTCGAGTAACAGTCCTCGATATCGACTAAGCAACTCGACAACAGAAACTCAGAAACGAAAGCAGACAACTCGATATAGACAAGCCAACTCGATGTCGAGTAAGGGCTACTCGATATCGACAAGACTCCACTCTATCTCGATAAGAAAACAGAAACTTTAAAATGCAAATTTCAAACCCAAAACTTAGAAATTCGACGAAATAAATTCAATATGTAAAAGACTTCCAAAGCCAGGGTATCAACGCCACAACGATAATCATGCAAAGTAACACATAAAGGCATAAAAGATCATGCTTTCCATCAAACAACTTTCGTTATTAACAAATAGGCATATAGAGGCTTTCGCATAAACCCTAATTGTTACTAACCGTTTTCACATAATTAATCCAAGTTGCATTAAGATCACTTTCGCTTCAATAATACAAACAAGGATCACCTTCAACTCTCGCAAAAGAATCATGCTCATAGGGATAGAAGACGAATTACATAAAAAGATCTGACCTTTACCGCGTCTCCTCACATGGTCACCGTCGTGCTCACCCCAACCCCAAAAGTGGGTGGACTACTCACGCCTCATCGCAATAGCAGACATTTATGTATAAAAAGAAACTTGCATTAACTAAATTCAAAGCCTTTACAATCCCGGCAATCAACTTTCGCAGAAAGCCAAAACCCTAAAACCTCTGAACTCCTAAAACTTCTCTGTGGAACTACTTCTCTAGCTTGTGAATTGAATGAATGAAAAACCAGCCCCTAGGGCTTTATTTATAGCCTTCTATTCCTTGTTATTCAAGGATAGAAATATCTATCTATATCTAAAATTATATCTAAAAGGCTTAATGATAAATAAAAGAAATAAGGGAATTAAATCTAAAAGATAAATCTAAACTAGGTAAGATGTCTTCCATGTCTTCTCCATAGATAGAACTTGATAGATGTTGATAGACCTCGGCCAAATTGGATAGAATTGGATCCAAGGACTCCCATGGCGCGTTACAGCGAAACCGCGTAACGCGCTCCCGGACACGGCTCGTCGATCTCGACTAGGGCTTCTCGAGATCGAGTAGGATTGTCGTCGACAGGTGTGGCTCGGCTTCTCGAGTGACTGGTGCTCGACAAGGCTCGGACATGGCTCGGAGGTCTAGTCGATCTCGAGTAGCCCTACTCTGTCTCGAGTAGATTTGCTCATCGACTAGGTCTTCCTGGGTAGATCTACTCGACATGCTCGGACCTTGGCTCCGAGCTCGTCGATCTCGACTAAGCCTCCTCGAGATCGAGTAGAGGTGGTCTGCGTCTTCGTCCTCGGCTTGGCACAGCTCGTCGACTTCGGACATGGCTCCGAAGTGTCTTCGATCTTGACTAGATGGTACTCGAGATCGAGTAAGGTTCCGGAGTCGGGTTGTCTCTGACTCAGTGTCCTCGATCAGCTCTGCTCGACCAGGTGTGCTCGACCAGCACTCGTCGAGATCGAGTAGATGCTAGTCGATCTCGAGTAGAGTTCTCTCAGCTTTCTACTCTGTTCTTGAAACGCACTTTCCCGAGTCCTCAATCGTCGGATTGATGCATATGACCATGCGTTGGAAAGCTCTTTGAGAGGGCTAGAACTCTCATGAAGACATCAAAGCTTGATTTAGAATGAAGAATGGTGAAAAATGGCGTTTTCTACAGCTGCAACATCCTTAGCTTCTCCATGAGTTTCCTTTAAGCTTCAAAGTGCGTCCGATTTCTGCGAAATATAACCAAAACTTGTGTAGACCTCCATATATTGCAAATAAGTGTAAACTACACGGATTATGTATTGTTCTAACCCAAATGTATGCAGAAATCGATATAAAAGTTAGTGTAAAACATGGCAAATTAGGCTCACAACAAAGACTCACATGTGTCGCTGCCTGTGGACAAATGAGGTGAGTGTACATGTATGAAGGATTTGGTCACATTTACGGGTATATTATGTGCAACTGTGCAGCTGATAATCTTATTACATGTTTTGTAGGCGGTGGAGATGACGGTCAAGAGCATCAGGCGTGGAGATCGGTGGCAGACAGCGTGCAACTGGCCTCGTGTACCTGGGCAGTGGAACTGGTGGTATCTGGCGAGTCATAGTGGGTTACATCACTTGGATGACATCAGAATGGATAAAGTTGATCACTGTCTAATCCAAGCCTTCCTCTACCGTTGGCATCCGGAGACCAACAGCTTCCATCTCCCATGGGGGGAGATGACAATTACTTTGCACAATGTGCACAAGTTGTTTGGTCTGGCAATCGATGGACGCGCACTGGTCCCTAACAGTACAAACCCTCTACGACAACAGTGGATGATAGAAAAATTCGGCTTTGGCGCGCACGACTTCGTACGAAGTGGGAATACTTTTTTCCACAACAGCCTGGATTTTCACGTGTCGAATCTAGTTCTCAACCCGAAGACACCCCCTGGGGTCATTGCAATAGGATAGCTGTTGGAGGTTCTTGGCTGCTTCGTGCTCAATGACAGGACAACGACATCCATATTCGTAGCCGCTTTGGACTTCGTGACAGATTACAGAATCACATCAGAGTACGCTTGGGGTGCGGGAGTACTGGCTTATCTGTATCAGCAGCTGGGGATCTCGTCGAGGTGGGGGATGACTAACTTGGGTGGCTGTACTGCTCTGCTACAGGTATGTCTTGATCCTCTAAATTTTTTGTGTGTTATTATTTAATATAACTCAATGACTTACATATTGAAGGTTCGATAAAGTATAACAAAGTAATATAAAGATACTCTAGAAGGGGGTTGAATAGAGTATGCCGGATTTTCGCAGATAATCTCAAGACTTTTGAATCACTTGTAAAACCCTTTGAGATTAGACGTAATTCTTTCTTCTGGCAAACCTGAATCACAACAGAGTTATACAATTTGAAACAAGTGCGGAAATATGGTAAAGCAATAAGTAAAGGACGCAATGAATTGTTTACGAGGTTCGGCACGAACTTGGCCTACGTCCCCGCCTAGGGTTCTTCCATAACCCTAGGATTCAACCGGCTTTTATTGATTCACAAGACTTAGGATCCTAATAGCTCACTGGGAAGCCTCTCTTGATACGTTTGGGACACCCGATCCTTCGCATGTGGGCTCAAGATCAAGAACCACGCCGTATATTTGCTAAGATCTTGCAATGCTCTTTGATGTCTCCTTCAAACAAGTAATTAGATTTCTGAAATAGCGACAGATTCTAAACTTAGAAAATTCCAGCAAATCAAGACTCAGTTTTAGCGACAGAAATTTAAAGAACAACGAGAGAGAAGCGAGCAGGGGCGCGCGAGGACTCCGGGCACGTAGGACGACGTCCTCAGGGTGTGCGAGTGCAGGGCGCGGGACTTCTCTCGCTAGGAGCGAGGGTGTTGGCGAGCGAGAACGAGGAGCGAGGTGCTCGGGATGCCTGGCGATGGAGACGCGGACGATGATGCCCGGGAGCACGCGGGAGCGGGAGCGAGAGCGAGGCGCCTGGGCTCCGCGCTCGCTGGGAGCGATCCTGGCAGCGAGTGTCGCCAAGCGCAGAGATCCTCGCTGGGGCTGGCTGTGTCGAGTAGGGTTGAGCACTGGGATTCCTCGATCTCGACGAGAACCAAGGTGAGGGTTTGGTGATGGTGTTGCCGAAAGTTCTTAAGAACATAGAACAATAATAGTGTTTGGATTGATAACCAAGAACCCTTTAATCCATAAAGGGGTTCTCAATTCTATTTCAGTCTAATTAATTCAAAAGTTGCATAACATGAATATATAGAAAACTTATGAGAGATCTAACTAATCCTTCCTTGCAAAGGAAAGGGATTTGGATAGATTAATTCTATCTAAAGATAAATGGAATAAATCTAAGATAAATAAATCCTAATAAGATAGATATTTAATAACTTGGTGGCCAAAAATTATATCTAGAAGAGATATAATTAATTCCACCTTATTTATCTAATTGCATAAAATAACAAATTAACTAATAACATGGAACTCGGCCCACAAGGCTCACTCGGTCAAGCCCACTCGGCCAAGCCCATTCGGCCATGTCATGTGTGTCTAGATCAAGGCGGATGTAGACGAGTCTTCATGAGCTCTGAGTGTGGACGCAAGCTCACTTCCGGTGCTGGTGGTGTAACCTTGAGCCAAGTGATCCAGGGTGGCCTGAACCCTTGCTCTAAAGTTCCATGGTGACGGACAAGAAAGGCTTTAGTTGCAGTTTGAATCTTCTTGGCCCTTGCACGAGTGATAGGACCATCGAATGGAACCTTCATGTTGTTCTCAATGTCACCAAGAGTCATCGATATTTGAACGACATCATTCTCCTCCACTTGACTTCGATTTGTCCTCAAATCGTCGTCAGAGTTATCGTCAGGCACGAACAAGGATAGATCGACGATGTTGAATGTAGAATGGATGTTGTACTTATCGGCAAGGAGATCCAGCTTGTATGCATTAGGACCCATCTTCTGGACCACTCTGAATGGTCCATCTTCCCTGGGGTCCAGCTTAGATTTCCGTTGTTGCGGAAACCTTTCCTTCCTGAGATGCAGCCAGACCAGATCACCAACGTTGAACTGCACATCCTTGCGATGCTTGTCCTTCGCGGCCTTGTATTGCGCAGTCTTTCTCTCCAGCTGCGCCTTGGTACGCTCATGCAATCTTTTGATGAAATCCACTTGCTTAGCTGCATCCACGCTCTCCTTGTCCTTATATGGCCGAGGCATCATATCCACTGGAGTTAAAGGATTTCGGCCATATACCACTTCGAAGGGGGTAAGTTTTGTTGCAGAGTGCCTAGACCTGTTATATGCAAATTCTACAAATGGTAGGCATTCTTCCCACCTCCGGAGGTTAGTTCGCAACATGATTCTTAGGAGAGCCCCAAGAGTTCTATTTGTGACCTCAGTTTGGCCATCAATTTGTGGGTGACAAGAAGTAGAAAATAGCAATTTTGTACCCAATTTAGACCATAGAGTTTTCCAAAAAGAGCTTAAGAATTTAGGATCACGGTCAGAAACTATAGATAATGGCAATCCATGTAAGCGAACAACATCTTTGAAGAATAAATGAGCAACATGAATATCATCATCAGTTTTATGACATGGAATAAAGTGAGCCATTTTGGAAAATCTGTCTACAACAACAAAAATGGAATCATGACCCTTAGAAGTTCTAGGCAATCCTACAATAAAATCCATAGAAACATCTTCCTAGGGTGCATTAGCAATAGGCAAAGGTTGGTATAGACCATTAGCATTAGATTTCGATTTGGCTTTAGCACATGTAACACAACTTTTGACAAATCTCAGCACATAATTAGACATTTTAGGCCAAAAGTATTGTTCCTTAAGTCCAGCTAAGGTTTTTTCGAAACCACCATGCCCTCTAGATTCATGAATTTCCTGAGTTAACAATCGGCGAATAGAAGAAGATGGGATACAAAGCTTGCCCATCTTAAACAAATAACAATTATCAAGAAAAAATGAATCAACTTCACCTTTGGACACACATTGAGCATATATAGTTTTAAAGAAACCATCAGAAGCATACAGTTCCTTTATCAAAGCAAAACCCAAAACATGTGCATCCATATGGTTTAAGAGGACATACCTTCGTGATAGCGCGTCAGCTACCACATTATCCTTTCCCTTCTTGTGGTGAACCACATAGGAAAATGTCTCTATAAACTCCACCCATCGAGAAAGTCGCCTGTTGAGCACTGCTTGTCCTTTGAGGTACTTTAGAGCTTCATGATCCAAATGAATCACAAACTCCTTGGACCAGAGGTAATGTTGCCAAGTCTGTAAGCAGCGAACCAGTGCAAATAGCTCCTTGTCGTAGGTAGAATAGTTGAGCTCAGCGGAGCCCAACTTTTCGCTGAAGTAGGCGATGGGACGCTTGTTCTGCAGCAGGACCCCTCCAATTCCAGTGCCAGAAGCGTCACACTCGAGCTCAAAAGGTTGAGCAAAGTCAGGTAACTGCAGCACTGGGGCGTGTGTCAGGCGATCCTTGAGGGCGTCGAAGGCCTTTTGATGTGAGTCAGTCCAGCGAAATGTCTCATCTTTCTTTGTCAGCTCATGTAGGAGGGGCGGCAATCAGGCTGAAGTCTTTGACAAAGCGTCGATAGAAACCAGCAAGGCCCAAGAATGAGCAGACATGAGTGGGTGTGTTCCGCCTGGCCCACTCCTGAATAGCACGAATCTTCTCCTCATCTACCTTCAATCCAGATGCAGTCACTACAAAACCAAGAAAAATGGTAGACTCGGATGCAAAAGAACACTTCTTTAAATTGGCATATAATTTTTCTTTCCTAAGACAATCAAAAACCAATTTTAAGTGACTTAAGTGATCATGCATATTCTTACTATAGATTAAGATATCGTCAAAATAGACAATGACAAATTTTCCTAAGTGTCTTCTAAGCACATGGTTCATAAGCCTCATAAAAGTAGAAGGTGCATTTGTTAAACCAAAAGGCATTACTAACCATTCATATAAGCCATACTTAGTTTTAAAAGCCGTTTTTCATTCATCACCATGTTTCATCCTAATTTGATGATATCCACTTCTAAGGTCAATTTTAGAAAAAATAGAAGCACCATGAAGTTCATTAACCATATCATCTAAACGAGGAATAGGATGGCGATACTTAACCGTTATTTGGTTGATTGCGCGGCAATCAACACACATGCGCCAGGAGCCATCCTTCTTTGGAACCAAAATGACAGGCTCGACACAGGGAGACAGGCTCTCTCGAACAAAGCCTTTATCCATCAATTCTGTGACTTGGCGTTGCAGCTCCTTTGTTTCCTCAGGACTAGCTCTATAAGCGGCTCGATTAGGCAAGGCTGCCCCAGGCACAAAGTCAATCTGGTGCTCAATACCTCTAATAGGAGGCAAGCCTTGTGGTAGTTCAGCTGGAAGCACATCTAAATAATCCTGCAGAAGTGCAGCAATAGGTGCAGTAATATGACTCAATTCAACATTAAGTAATACCTGTTTCATTACCAGAAGAATATGAGGTCGATGAGCATTCCATGTGATGGTCCCTTTCTGAGGTTGAGAGACCAATGATCGACGTTCTACAGAGCCCTTAAGTGATGCAGAAGAGGGTTGAGTTGACGTTGAGTGGGGAGGAGGAGGCGCCAAGGGGGCTGCAGGTGCGGCTGGAGTGGCCGCGGGCGCTGCTGATGGGGCCGCGGGGGCGGCCTGTTGTGCCGAGCTCCCTTTGAGCTTCTCCATCCTTTCAGCTTCTCTCTAGGCGTCTTGTTGTTGCTTCTTGCGAACCTGGTCCTTCAGAATAGTGTGTGGCAAAAGGGGTAGGAGAGTAACTCTCCTCCCGTCATAGGTGAAAGCATATGTATTTGCACGACCATCATGAAGAACAGAACGATCATATAACCAAGGACGTCCTAATAATATATGACTACAATCCATTCGAGCAACATCACATAATATTTGATCATGATATGTTCCAATAGAAAGGGAAACTAAACATTGTTTGGTGACCATTATATCAGAACCATCATTAGTAATGCCATTTAATCCATAGTGAGTAGCTCTAGGAGTAGTAGTTAAATGGAGGAAATCCACTACCTTTTCACTGATGAGATTGCAGCAACTCCCACTTTCGATGATAAGGCTTAAGGTAGCTTCGCGAACTAGACACCTAGCGTGGAATATGTTCTCCCTTTGATCATCCATGGGAGATTCCTGAATGTGTAGGACCCGCCGGTTGATAATGCAAAGCAAGTTGTCGTACTCTGAACTATCGATCTCCACAATAGGCTCAGATGGCTGGTCCTCCTCCACTTCACTCAAAATTACATGGTCCTCAACAGTCTCCTCCTCATAGTAATGGTCTCCCAAATCATTGAGGAGAACCTTCCTTTTCTGAGGGCAATTGCGAGAGACATGCCCAGAACCACCACAAGTGAAGCAGCGGATATCTTTGTTGCGATCTGTAGAAGGTGCAACAACTCTTCTAGTTTCAACCTGATAACCCTGTTGAGGTGAGTTGGAAACTCCCTTTTGCTGCATAGAAGGGTTAGAAGTAGAAGGCTTAGATTGACTAGAAGGGTTAAAGGGAACAAACCTGAGACCTTGAGAGGTCTGGTCCAATCGATTCCTCTGTTGCCGAAGCTACTGCTGCTGTTGTTCATACAGAAGTTGTGCTTTATGAGTCAAAGTGTTAATATCTCTAATGGAATGAATAGCTAAAGGATTTTTAATAGAAATATTAAGACCAGCAAGAAATTGAGTACACAAAGCACGTTCAGTAAGATAAACATTAGCCTGATGGGAGAGTCGTTCAAGCTCATCCCTGTAATCATTAGGAGAGCGAGTTCCCTGTCGGTAGGAGGCGAGCTGCATCCTCATAGACTCCGTGTATTCCTCAGACAGATGTCTCTTTTTCAGGAGATAGCGAAGTTGTGGCCAAGTTTCAACAGGTTGCTTGTCCCGACGACGGCGCATCTCACGAGTGCGGAACCACCAGGTGCGAGCTTTACCTACTAAATGCAATATAACAACTTCTAACTTCTCCGTTTCCTCATAGCGTAAATCTTCAAGCAGATAGTCAGTATGATTTTCCCAAACAAGATAAGATTCAGGATCAGTATTACCATCAAAGGTTTCTAATTTAAGCTTAACATCTTGTCTCTGTATAGCTTGAGCATTATCAAATCTAGGATGACCAAAATTAGGAGAGGGTAAATCATCAAAGTTAGGATTTACCTCATGGTAAGCATCCTCCAAATGTGGTGTCTCATTCAGATCATTATTGCTGCGGCTGTCATCCCAGTTAGCACGAGTATGAAACGGCTGTTGCTGACGCTGAATGGGCCTCCCTTGCTGATGCTGTGGTGGGGTGTGCTCACGGCGATCCTGGTGTCCATTGAAGCCCGCTAGAGGATCGTTATCATTCTCTCCAGTGAAAGGGTTAAGAGTAGCAGACTTAAGCTGATAATGTAATTGACCAGAAGGGGGAGGTTTAACCGAATTAGAGGGGTTACCTATAGGTGGAACATTACCTAAAGGAGGCGTAGTATCTGGGCTGGTGGAGGCGGCCTACCTCCAGAGGGAGGTGTAGATCCAGAAGCCTCCGCCTGTTTTGACTCCTCCAATTGCCGCGCGACTGCCTGTTTGATGAGGTTGGATAAGAATACGCGGTCCTCTTTACGTTCGATAGCTCGACGATTTTCAGCCTCTGCCAGTTCCTTACGCACAACCAGAGTAGTTTCTTGGACAACAGAGTTAATAATGAACTGCATATCAGAAGCAGAAATGCCAGCAGGTGGGGTAGGGGAAGGGTTGGGGTCGCTATCGTTCGACATGTTCATACAATATCAAAAGAGCAACAAGTAAACGAAGCAAAGACCAGAAACCAAGTAATGCAAGCTCTAGTGATTCCTAAGAGTGAATCAAGTTTTTAGAAATCAAAGAGCGAGAAAACAAGGCACAATATTCAAGCAATTCCCCCGGACACAGAATTTTGCAATATTGAAGATAGCAAGTAATAATCAAAATTGCAATTTAAATAAACCACAAGTCGGATATCAAGGATAGCAAGTATAAACAAGCGGCTGAATGTGTATAGAAAAAGAGTTACAATGTGATGCTTGAATAATATGAATGTGGAATAATTGACAATAGCAATCACAAGGGCAATCAAGTGCACACACTCCGTCAACTATTATCTGACGGTTGCAACACGGTTCAGAGAAAGAGGGGTGTGACCAAGGCTCCAGTGTCGGCACAGCACAAAATCACACAAGTAGGGTTCTTTTGTAATGCTTAAAACTGATTAGATCATCTAACCAGTAGCCCGAAAAGAATGAACAAAGGAAGAGTTACTAACTCAACAATGTAATGTATGCTAAACTTTTCTTTCTTTCTCCTTTTTTTTTTAATTTGCTCTCGGCTTTTTCTGTTTTTTTTTTTTTTGGCTATGAAATAGCTGCTGTAAAGGAATGCAGAAACCGAAAATAAGGGAGAAAAAATAAAAATAAAAATAACAAGCTACGATGATCTAAGCAAAAATAAAGAAAATAGGGAAAATAGGCTAGAAACTGGAGAAATTAAGGTTCTTTAGTGGTGCAAGTTTATATAATGCTTTTAATCCAAGAATCAAAGTCATAGGCATGATATGTAGCAACTAGGAATAAAAGATCACAACTTGCAGTCAAGAACTCAATATCTTCCAAATTAAAGATCCCACAAAGAATAACAAAAATAAAGTGCCAATTTTGATGGGTGAATAATAAAGATTTAACTTTTATGCAGCAGCTATGGTGAAAAAAATAGGCACGAAAAATAAATCACTCAAATAAGAAATCAAGAGAGTAAAAAACTTGCATTAACCTGAAATCCGATACCACTTGATACGTTTGGGACACCCGATCCTTCGCCTGTGGGCTCAAGATCAAGAACCACGCCGTATATTTGCTAAGATCTTGCAATGCTCTTTGATATCTCCAGATTAGAACAATTCAAACAAGTAATTAGATTTCTGAAATAGCGACAAATTCTAAACTTAGAAAATTCCAGCAAATCAAGACTCAGTTTTAGCGACAGAAATTTAAAGAACAGCGAGAGAGAAGCGAGCAGGGGCGCGCGAGGACTCCGGGCACGCAGGACGACGTCCTCAAGGTGTGCGAGTGCAGGGCGCAAGACTTCTCTCGCTGGGAGCGAGGGTGTTGGCGAGCGAGAACGAGGAGCGAGGTGCTCGGGATGCCTGGCGCTGGAGACGCGGACGATGATGCCTGGGAGCACGCGGGAGCGGGAGCGAGAGCGAGGCGCCTAGGCTCCGCGCTCGCTGGGAGCGATCCTGGCAGCGAGTGTCGCCAAGCGCAGAGATCCTCGGTGGGGCTGGCTGTGTCGAGTAGGGTTGAGCACTGGGATTCCTCGATCTCGACGAGAACCAAGGTGAGGGTTTGGGGATGGTGCTGCCGAAAGTTCTTAAGAACATAGAACAATGATAGTGTTTGGATTGATAACCAAGAACCCTTTAATCCATAAAGGGGTTCTCAATTCTATTTCAATCTAATTAATTCAAAAGTTGCATAACATGAATATATAGAAAACTTATGAGAGATCTAACCAATCCTTCCTTGCAAAGGAAAGAGGTTTGGATAGATTAATTCTATCTAAAGATAAATGAAATAAATCTAAGATAAATAAATCCTAATAAGATAGATATTTAATAACTTGGTGGCCAAAAATTATATCTAGAAGAGATATAATTAATTCCACCTTATTTAATTTATCTAATTGCATAAAATAACAAATTAACTAATAACATGGAACTCGGCCCACAAGGCTCACTCGGTCAAGCCCACTCGGCCAAGCCCATTCGGCCATCTCATGTGTGTCTAGATCAAGGCGGGTGTAGATGAGTCTTCATGAGCTCTGAGTGTGGACGCAAGCTCACTTCCGGTGCTGGTGGTGTAACCTTGAGCCAAGTGATCCAGGGTGGCCTGAACCCTTGCTCTAAAGTTCCATGGTGACGGACAAGAAAGGCTTTAGTTGCAGTTTGAATCTTCTTGGCCCTTGCACGAGTGATAGGACCATCCAATGGAACCTTCATGTTGTCCTCAATGTCACCAGGAGTCATCGATATTTGAACGGCATCATCTCTTCTATACAATTGCAATCTAGTCAACTCACGTTCCCTTGGAGTCCTAGACCAATCTAGAAGAGCCCCACCTCTCTCAGCTATCTAGTACAATCCTCTTACACTTAGTGAATCAATCGCCTAGTGTCCACTTCCTGAGTTACAAACTCTCGAGTATAACACTCACTCGAAATATATCCTATAAGCTCACTCTGTAACTCTCAAATGCTTTGAAACAAAATAAATGACTCTTAAGAACTGGCAAAGAGCACACGAAGAAGACATATATGACTTGAGGGCTTGGGTATATGAATGCTTGTGTTCAACGAATGTTTTGTTGTCTTCCCTTCTTCCTTTTCTTTATATTGAACAAATCGGCGCCTAAGGTCTTCCAAGACCCTTGGTTCACATCAATTTAAAGTCTAAACCATCAGCAGATCATCTCCCCCCTTTTCTCTTTCAACAAAGGGAGGAGGGTAAAACAGTAACCAAAAGTTTTAAAACCAATATCCAAAAACTAGCAGTGTTCAAAATAGGGGTTAGGGTAGGGTTGGGTAGGGTTTAAGATTCATTATCCAGAGCATCATCCGTGAGCAGCAACCTCAGACCGTGCAATAGTTTAGACACCCCGCTCATCTCCAGCAAAAACTCTCTATGCAGCTCCTTGATGTCCAAGCGAACTTCCTCCAAGCCCAACTCCAGGTTGTCCATGCGCTCATCAATGGCAGAGGCAGTGGGAAGAGTTTTTGAGGGAGAGGCAAGACTCCAAGTCCCTTGGGGGGACAGAGTGATGCCAATCTTCTCAAAGCTCTTGGAGTCGAATTTACCCATATGACGCTATTGTTCTTTATTTTTGAAATCGATTTCAGAAGCTTTGAAGATATGGGTCAAAAGGTTGGCAAAGGGGAGGGGAGTTCCTTTTTTGTCTTTGCGAGTGTGAGCCATGGATCCTAGGATTGTGTTGGCCAGATCAAGATCAAGACCATTCAAAATTCGGTATAGAAGGATCATGGCATTATCAGTTAGGAGGGAGTGTTGTTGGAGGAAATCGAGATTGCAAATAAAATATGAATAAAGTAGAGCAAACCAGATTCCGTCCCTTGCAAATAATTACAAGACCTCCTCCTGATGTAGCAGCGGGAAGTCAGGATTGATCCTCGAGGAAGCGTGTCAGCGGATCCTAGGCAGCGGAGAAATCTCACTCGGTTTCGACTCCAGGGAACAACTCAATATTGACTAGAGACAGTCGATATTGACTTAGTTCAGTCCATTTTGGGCAGCTTTCAGCAAGTCGGTCAATTTCTGGTCAGGGTCACTCGATATTGACTTAGGCCAGTCAATATCGACTGGTTCTTCCTCAAAATCGACCTGTTCAGAGACACAAACGAGCAACGATCTTTCTGGATCGAAGGTCAGAAGTCGATATCGACCTATAGAAGGTCAATATCGAGTAGGGCAACAGTAGAAAAAAATAAAATAAAATAAATAACAAAGCTTTGGTAGATTTTGGAATAAACTTTATGTAAAAGAAAACTTCCAAGATCGGGGTTTGCAACGACAATAACCAAGCATGCATAAGACAAGATAAATAACGATAATCATGCAAATTGCATCGAAGGATCAAGCTTTCGCCTTTTCCAACAATTAGACAACTCTTTCAAGAAACCCTAATTGTATCTACCGATTTTCTGTTTACAATCCAAGTTGTTAGCATGGATCTCCATTGAATGGGTAATAAACACATAAAATGTAGTAGATGCTCAAAACATGATAAATGTCAGATCTTTACCTCAAACACGCATGGCTATCGTCGGGCTCACCCAACCCTAGAAGTGGGTGAACTACTCACGCCTCATCGCAATTCCAGACATTGATGTAAAGGAAATAACTTGCATAAACTAAATTCAAAGTCTTTACAATCCCGACACTCCAACTTTCGTTGAATGCCAAAACCCTAAAACCTTTGAACTCCTAAAACTTCTCTGTGGAACTACTTCTCTAGCTTCTGAATTGAATTTAATAAAAAAAACAGCCCCATGGGCTTTATTTATAGGCTTCCAATCCTTGTTAATCAAGGTAGGAAATTCTATCTATATCTCTATCTAACATAGAAGATATAATCCTACTAGAAATAATTATATCTAAATAAGTAAAACTAGATAAATCCTTAGGGTAATTAATTGTTCAACCCTTAGGATAAATAAAAAGATAAAAAGATAAATATCTCTCAAGTCTTCATGCGCAAGGAATCTCCTGCCGAAAATATCTCCAACGGATTCGGGATAAAACTTTAAGTAAAGCTCGGAATCGGATTGGTGACGTCGATATCGACCAAGGCATGTCGATATTGACTAACTTTTCTAGGCTTCACTCAGTCACTCGATCTCGGCTTCCTGGGGGTCAATATTGAGTGGGATGTTGGTCGATATCGACTAGGTTATGTCGATATCGAGTAGAATCTTCAGCTTCTTTCCGTCCTGACTCGGTTTTGGAAGATATTGAGTCGATTTTTGGTCGATATTGACTTACTGAGGTCAATATCGACTTGCCCTTTTTTTCTTCACTTCTTGCTTCTGGGTCCATATCGGTTTGACTTTGAATTTTTTACCAGATTGAGTCGATATTGACTAGAATGAGTCAATATTGACATGTGCTCAGTTTCTCGTTCTGTGCTCAGCTTCTCGTTCTGTTCTTTAAACGCACATTCCCGAGTCCCCGTTCGTCGTATTGACGCATATGAGCATGCGTTGGAAAGCTCTTTTTTAGGGATACAACTCTCATGAAGACATCAGAACTTGACTCAGAATGATGAATGCTGAAAAATGGCCTTTTCTTCAGCTACACCATCCTTAGCTTCTTCATGAGTTTCCTTTAAGCTCTAAGGTGCGTCCGATTTCTGCGAATTTGAACAAAAACTAGTGTAGACTCTATAATTTGGCAATTAAGCATAAATTGCATAGATTCTGTATAAATCTAACCCAAATGCATGAAATGCATGCAGAAATCGATATAAAAGTGGATATAAAACATGGACATCAGGGAGCCAGAGTTTATTCGGGGTAAGAGGCATCTCACAATGATGTTGAAGATGATTTTTGCCTTGAGAGAAAGGGACGAGTGGGTAAGCTGTTTTGTGGTGTTGTTGGATGCTTCGGGGAGCAAGTATTTGGATCGGGCAAGAGCAACGCACTATTCTTTTGTGGGGGTTTCAGGAGAGGGTGGACAAGGTCTAGGAAGGCCAAGGAAATCAGCGAAGTCAGTGGAGTTGAAAGTGATTCTAAGTCCCTTAACGACTGATTCCAAAGACCAACCATTAGCATTGTGTTTGGATTTTAGGTTTATGTAGAATAGGCAGATGAGTTGGGGGTAATACACAGATTCAAGGTTCAGAAGGGTCCAAGCAGAGGATTGTTTGAGGAGAGAGATGCAGGGTAGGTTCAAAGCTTCTAAAAAACTCAAGATCAATGAAACCAGGAGGAGGGCAAGGATTGGTTTACCTGGATAAGTGCAGGTGGATCGGCGTTCTTCCTGCGAGCCTTTGTGGGAGCAGTCTTCTTGACAGGCGCGTCAAGGCTTCTGAGAGTGCCTTTCCTTGTGCGCTTAGGAGATGGAGGCTTCGCTGCAGGGGCTTTGCGCTTCTTCGGAGATGGGGGAGGACTGAGGAGGAGGAGGAGAAGGAGAGGGAACAAGTTCTGGCTCCTCATCCTCTTCGTCCTCAGACCCCGAGTCCTCAAGGAACCCTTCAACGTCGTCTCCCTCAGAATCCTCGTCGTCTGTAGTCTCGTCGTCCTCCTCTTCCTCTTCCTCTGGTTCCTCTTCAGTGGGAACCTCCTTCTCAACAGCTCTTAGGGCCTCTTCCTCGGCCTCTTTTCTGGCTTTCTCAGCCTCCTCCTCGGCTATTTTCCTTGCTTGCTCATCCTCTTCCTCGACCTTTTTCTTTCTCTGGGCCTCTTCCTCGGCCTCCTTTGCAGCATCTCGTTCCAAAATCTCATTAAGATCCTCCTCCTCTTCCTCTACTTCCTCAGCAATGATTTTCTTTTTCCCTTTTTACTTAGCACTGAGAGATTTCTTCGTAGGGCGCTTTAGGGACTGCTTGATTTCTGCAATAGTGCTCTCAGGGACGATACTCTGGACAGTAGCTGGGACAATGGCTTGAGGAGTAGGTTCGAGTTGAGGGGAAATAACAATGGCCTAGCATCCCTTGGGGGTGGCTCCAAGGTGTTTGGGTGTGGAGGTTTTCTTGGATTTAGGTGCCATGAAAGAGATTCGGCTAGGTTTCCAAAAAAAGGTTGAGAGGCTGAAGAAGGAGTATAATAGAGGGTTTAGGTGAATCTGGAGAGGTGAGAAATTCGGGTAAGGTTTGTGGTTTAAAAAGGGTGAGAGGGTTAAGGTGATGGGACGGGTTTATGGTTCCAATGAGGGTAATCATCACACTGCCATTTTGAAAATATTTGATATCCAAAACAATTCAAATTTCAAACCATCTTGTCACACTTCAATTTAAGAGGGAAGAATTCTGAAATTATATTTTCCATAAATAAAAAATACTTGGATATAATGATTTTTGGAAAATAAGATGTGTACTGTACAAAAAAGGTTAAAAAAACATAAAAACTATAATTGATCAAATATCTAATAAGATATTAACCAAATATATGATCCATTATCTGTGCTCTACCATTCAGCTCACAATCTTTGACATAAATCTCAAAGGTGTTGACAGTAAGTAGAATTTATCTTTCGTAAAGGGAAAGCTCCCCCTACGAAAGCGCATCTCTGTTATGCATTCCAATCTCTTGTCTAATGAAGGTGAACATGTCCTCTGCCAAAGGCTTAGTAAAGATGTCAGCCCATTGATAATCAGTTGAAATAAAAGATATGGACACATCACCTTTTTCGACATGGTCTCTAATGAAATGATGCCTTACATCAATATGGTTGGTCCTTGAATACTGAACAGGGTTCTTTGTGATTGATATGGCACTTGTATTGTCACACTTAATGGGAATACCTTTGAGGTTGATGCCAAGATCTCTCATTTGTTGAGCTATCCAAAGGATTTGGGAGCAGCATGCTCCGGCTGCTATGTATTGAGCTTGGGCAGTGGATAGAGCAACTGCGTTTTGTTTCTTTGAGTGTCAACTGATCAAGGATGATCCTAAGAGTTGGAAACATCCTGACGTGCTCTTCCTATCCACCTTATAGCCTGCAAAATCTGCATCAGAATACCCAATTAATGTAAAATCTTTTTGCTTTGGGTATCATAAGCCAAGATCCTTAGTGCCATTGAGATATCGAAAGATCCTCTTCACAGCCACGAGGTGAGATTCTTTAGGGTCAGCTTGAAACCTAGCACACATGCAAACACTAAACATGATGTCAGGTCTACTAGCCGTAAGATATAGTAAAGATCCAATCATCCCTCGATACTCCTTTTGATTGACACTCTTCCCAGTCTTGTCTTGATCTAGAGATAAGGTTGAGCTTATGGGTGTCTTGGCTGCTTTGGATTGATCCATCTTGAACTTCTTCAAGAGATCCTTAGTGTACTTGCTTTGGTTTACAAAGATCCCTTTCTTAGATTGATGAACTTGTAATCCCAAAAAAAAGTTGAGTTCTCCCATCAAGCTCATCTCAAATTCACTGCACATGATGTTAGAAAATTTCTTGCACAAATATGTGTTAGTAGCACCAAACAATATATCATCAACATATATTTGGATAACAAAAATGTCCTTTCCTTTGGTCTTGATAAAAAGAGTCTTGTCGATCAAACCCCTTTTAAAATCATTTTCTAAAAGATATTTTGACAAGCGCTCATACCAAGCTCTCGGGGCTTGTTTCAAACCATATAGCGCTTTGTCTAGTTTGTAAACATGAATAGGAAATTTCGAACTTTCAAAACCTGGGGGTTGAGCCACATAGACTTCTTCCTCTAAGAAACCATTAAGAAAAGCACACTTGACATCCATTTGATATAACTTTATGCTCATAAAAGATGCAAATGCTAATAAAATGCGAATGGCTTCAAGCCTGGCTACGGGAGCAAAAGTCTCCTAGTAGTCAATACCTTTGAAGTCCATATCAGGTAGTCCTCTTACAAGCCCTTTGGACACAAGCTTTTGTAGTGTATGTGGGCTCACATGACCGAGTCTCCTGTGCCAGAGCTTTGGATCGTCCGTCAAAGCCTTTAGACAGGTTAAGCTTCCTTCTGCCACTTGCTCAGCATTCACAGCATAGATGTTGTTATAACGATATGCAGTTAGAACTACTTCACCCGTATCTTCTCTGTGCACTAGACATCTTTTCTTGTTAAATCCAACATCATTACCACTATCACATAGTTGAGAAGCACTGAGAAAATTATACTTCAAACCATTAACAAGATAAACATTTTTAATACTATGGTTAGGATCACTCCCAACACTACCAATACCAATGATGTCAAACTTTCCTTTGTCACCAAGAGTGATTGTTCCAGTGGATTGCTTCTTTAGATCATGAAAGAGAGAACTCTTCCCACTCATATGTCTCGAGCATCCACTATCAATAATCCATTTTTTCTCCTTCACCTTGGTGATCTCTTGCAAAACAAACATCAACCTTTGTGGATAGACCAATAAGCAAATTTAGATCCATTATTGGGATAAACCATATTTGGTAAAATCGTGCCTTTGGGGACCGAAACTTGCGTTATCCGTTCTTTTCTCAAATGAACAGGAAATGTATTGCAAATGATATGTGGATCACTTCTTCTGTAGAGGCAGGTCTCTTTTACATGTCCCTTTCTCGCACAGTGGTGACATATAGGAGAGGTTCTAGTTCCTTTTGCCTTTACAAAAGTGGTAATGTGCTGCTTCTTTAAAAACCTTGGATTGTAACCAATACCACTTTTATTTAGGGAACTTTGTTGCTCACCCAACATCCTATCAAGAGTGCCTTTGGATTTGGTAAAACTTATGAGGGTTGTCTGTTGGTCCTGAATCTTATTATTCAGGGAGATCTTCTCGTTCTCTTCTTAGAGGGGAGAGATCTTGCTTGAGTTCAGATTTCTCTGAGTCAAGAGTCTTGACTTTAATGTCAAGACCTGAATAAGAAGTTTCAAGACTTTTGACCCTCATAGACAGATCCTCAATAGTTCTTTCCTGGTCCACGGTTTTCTTAATAAGAGTGTTAGTTTGGGCAATAAGTTTCTCTTCATTGGCAATCATATTTGAAAGGGAATTCCGATAATACCTCTTTTGGACTTGCCATAAGTTCTCTTACAGTTACCTCAAGCTTCTCATCGTGGGATTCATCTCCTGAGGCCATAAGACAGACATTGGCCTTCTCATCATCGGAGTCTGAGTCAGAATCACTCCAAGTTGGCAGCATGGCTTTCTTTTTCCATCTATCACCTTTCTTGGACTGACTCTTCGCCTTTTGAGGGCAGTCTTTCACAAGATGGTCTGCTTCACCACATTCAAAACAAGACAAACGTTTAGTCTTCTTCTCATATTTGTTGTATTGAGACTTACCTCGAAATTTAGAAGACTCTGATCCATCCTTGTTGTTGAATTATTTCTTCATTTTGAGGAATCGAGAAAGGCCTCTTGTGATAAGAGCAAAAGGATCATCCTCATCGTCATCCTCATCTTCAGAATCAGATACATCTTTGGGCTCATCCTTCTTAGACTTGAGCGTCAAGCTCTTAGTGCTTGCTGGGAGTTCTCCATCGTCTTCATTGAGAATCATCTCATGTGTGATCAGCTTCTCAACAAGTCATCCAGGGGCAAAGTGGTGAGATCTTGGGCTTCTTCAATGGCTATCACTTTAGGGCCCCATTTGTCTTTTGGGAGGCACCTCAATATCTTCCCCACTTTCTCAACGTTCTTAAAGCTCTTGCCGAGAGAGTCAAGGTTGTTGGTGATCTCTGTCAACCGTGTGAACATGGCCTTAATAGACTCAGCAGGCTTCATTTTGAAAAGTTCATACTTTCGAAGGAAGATGCTGATCTTGGTGTCCTTCACTTGGCTAGTTCCTTCATAGGTGACAACCAACTTGTCCCAGATCTCTTTAGTTGACCTATAAGATGAAATACGGTTAAACTCATCAGTGCTAAGACCACAGTATAGTAAGTTAATAGCCCTGTAGTTTTGGGAGACGATTTCAATATCCGCTTGGATATATTTAGCCTCAGTCTTTGCAACTTTGGTTCCATTTGGACCGTCTTTCTCTGGAACCTTCGGCCACTTTTCTCTGGAACCTTCGGCCACTTTTCAGCAGCCATCTTGACGTACAGGTTTCGCTATTTTCAAGGCCGAATTTGGAAAAGTCGTAAACACAAAAGTTGTAGGTCTTCGAATCTTCTTTCCAACAAGTATAAGTACGCCCCGATCCAATAAATACAGCCTTCGTACAACTCATTTTAGTGCAGCGTCGCCAACTTGGACAGCTCCAATCCTTTACATGCTTAGCTCCTCTCCTCGACTCTCGTGCTCTTCTATTTTCGTCAAAGATTTGAGAATTGGCTCGAGCTTAGCTTCACCTCTTTGAAATCACCTGAAATCATGCACAAAAATTGTAGAATCCGACTCTAATCGAAACATGATCAAAACACGAAAACTACTCTAAACTCATGCATTTTACCCTACCTAAACCCATCTAAATGCCTATAGTAACACTACCTAAATGTGGATGATCATCGACCCACACCAAGTATTAACGCTTGGAGGACTCTGCAGTTTATCAAAAACCTTGAAACGATGCGGGCCGAGGACTTCAAATTCTTGCCCTACGGTCCCTTTGACTTTGATGGGTATTACAAAGTTTCTCGGTACAGAGGCCTAATACAATTTTCCGGAGTCTTGGAAGCCTACATGCCGGACAGAGTTATGCGACAATTTGTGATGCCGTTCAAATATCGATGACTCCTGGTGACATTGAGGACAACATGAAGGTTCCATTTGATGGCCCTGTCACTCGTTCAAGGGCCAAGAAGATTCAAAATGCAACTAAGGCCTTTCTTGTCCGTCACCATGGAACTTTAGAGCAAGGGTTCAGGCCACCCTGGATCACTTGGCTCAAGGTTACACCGCCAGCACAGGAAGTGAGCCTGCGTCCACACACGGAGCTCATGAAGACTCGTCTGCACCCACCATGAGCCAACCATTGTCGACATTGCTCTTGGGTCACTCGGCCGAGTGGGCCAAAATCATTGTCGAGAGAAGTGGGCCGAGTTGTCCTATGCTTGGGCCGAAATTAGTTAGCCATTTAATTAATTGTTATTTCATGCAATTAGATAAATAAGGTGGAATTTAATTATATCTCTTCTAGATATATTACTTTACCACCAAGTTATTAAATATCTATCTTCTTAGGTTTTATTTATCTTAAAGTTATTTCACTTATCATTAGATAGAATTAATCTATCCAAACCCATTTCCTTTGCAAGGAAGGATTGGTTAGATATCTCATAGTTTTACTATAAATTTATGTTCCGCACTTTGAATTAATCAGATTGAATATAGAATTGAAGAAACCCTTAACGGATCAAGGGTTCTTCGATTATCAATCCAAAACGCTCTTGTGTTATTGAGATCTTGTCGGCAATCACACCAAACACCAAACCCTAACCCTTGCTCTAAAGTTCCATGGTGACGGACAAGAAAGGCCTTAATGCAAGTTCTTTACTCTCTTGATTTTCTTTTGAGTGATTTTTTTTTCGTGCCTTATTTTTCACCATAGCCGCTGCATAAAAATTGAATCTTTATTATTTTCCCATAAAAATTGGCACTTTATTTTTGTTATTCTTTGTTTGGATCTATAATTTGGAAGATATTGAGTTCTTGATTGCAAGTTGTGATCTTTTATTCCTAGTGGCTACATATCATGTCTATGACTGTGATTCTTGGATTAAAAAGCATTATATAAACTTGCACCACTAAAGAACCCTATTTTTTCCAGTTTCTAGCCTATTTTTCCCTTTTTCTTTATTTTTGCTTACTTTTAAATCATCGTAGCTTTTATTTTTATTTTGCTCTTAATTTTTTTCGGTTGCTACTCCATATTACAGCAACTTGTCCCTTATATATATATATAAACAGAAAAAGCCGAATTCAAAATATATATATATATATATATATATATATATATATATATATATATATATATATATATATTATATAGAGCATTCTTTCATTACATCATTGAGTTAGTAACTCTGAGTTCTTTGCTTGCTACATGTTAGATGATCTAAACGGTTTTAAGCATTACAAAAGAACCCTACTTGTGTGATTTTGTGCTGTGCCGACATTGGAGCCTTGGTCACACCCCTCTTTCTCTGAACCGTGTTGCAACCGTCAGATAATAGTTGACGGAGTGTGTGCACTTGATTGCCCTTGTGATTGCTATTTTCGCCTATTATACATTCATATTATTCAAGCATCACATTGTAGCTCTTATTTCTCCACATTAAGCCTCTTGTTTATACTTGTTATCCTTGATATCCGACTTTGTGGCTGATTTAATTTGCAATTTTGATTATTACTTGTTGTCTTCAATATTGCAAAATTTTGTGTCCAGGGGAATTGCTTGAATATTGTGCCTTGTTTTCTCTCTCGTTGATTTCTAAAACTTGAATCACTCTTAGGAATCACTAGAGCTTGCATTACTTGGTTTCTGGTCTTTGCTTCGTTTACTTGTTGCTCTTCTGATATTGTAGGAACATGACAAACGATAGCGACCCCAACCCTTCCCCTACCCCACCTGCTGGCATTACTGCTGAGGCTATGCAATTTATTATTGACTCTGCTGTCCAAAAGTCTACTCTGGTGACGCGACAGGAACTGGCAGAGGCTGAAAATCGTCGAGCAATCGAACGCAAAGAGGACCATATATGGTTATCTGATATCATAAAACAGGCAGTTGCTCGGCAATGGGAGGAGTCCAAACAGGCGGAGGCTTCTGGATCTACACCTCCTTCTGGAGGAAAACCGCCTCCACCACCCCCGGATACTACACCACCTTCGGGTACTGTGCCCCTTACAGGTAATCAGCAACTTGCAGGTAACACCTTTTATTCAGCCCACCCTCCTCCTTCTGGTCAATTACATTATCAGCTGAGATCTGCTACTACTAATCCTTTCCCTGGAGAGCATGACAACGATCCTTTAGCGGGCTTCAATGGACACCAGGATTTCCCTGAGCACCATCACCCACGGCAGCAGCAGGGCCGACCCCATCAGCGTCCACAACAGCCGTTCTATACTCGTGCTAACTGGGATGATAGCTGTAGCAATGCTGATCTGAATGAGACACCACATTTGGAGGATGCTTACCATGAGGTAAATCCTAACTTTGATGATTTACCCCCTCCTAATTTTGGTCATCCTAGATTTGATAATGCTCAAGCTATTCAGAGACGAGATGTTAAGCTTAAATTAGAAACTTTTGATGGTAATACTGATCCTGAAGCTTTTCTTGTCTGGGAAAATCATACTGACTATCTGCTTGAACATTTACGCTATGAGGAAACGGAGAAATTGGAAGTTGTTATATTGCATTTAGTAGGTAAAGCTCGCAACTGGTGGTTCCGCACTCGTGAGATGCGCCGCCGTCAGGACAAGCAACCTGTTGAAACTTGGCCACAACTTCGCTTTCTCCTAAAGAAGAGACATGTGCCTGAGGAATACACGGAGTCCATGAGGATGCAGCTCGCTTCCTGTCGACAAGGAACTCGCTCGCCGAATGACTTCAGGGATGAACTTGAACGACTCTCCCATCAGGCTAATGTTTATCTTAATGAACGTGCTTTGTGTACTCAATTTCTTGCTGGTCTTAATATTTTTATTAAAAATCCTTTAGCTATCCATTCCATTAGAGATATTAACACTTTGACTCATAAAGCACAGCTTCTATATGAGCAACAACAGCAACAACTTTGGCAACAACGGAGCAAATTCGATCAGACCTCCCAAGGTCGTAGGTTTGTTCCCGTTAACCCTTCTGGTCCATCTAGGCCTTCTACTTCTAACCCTTCTATGCAGCAAAAGGGAGTTTCCAACTCACCTCAACAGGGTTATCAGGTTGAAACTAGAAGAGTTGCTGCCCTTTCTACAGATCGCAACAAAGATATCCGCTGCTTCACTTGTGGAGGTTTTGGGCATGTCTCTCGCAACTGCCCCCAGAAAAGGAAGGTTCTTCTCAACGATTTGGGAGACCATTACTATGAGGAGGAGACTGTTGAGGACCTGGTAGTTTCGAGTGAAGTGGAGGAGGACCAGTCGACTGAGCCTGTTGAGGAGATCGATACTTCCCAGTACGACAATGTGCTTTGCATTATCAATCGACGGGTCCTGCACATTCAGGAATCTCACATGGCTGATCAAAGGGAGAACATATTCCACACCAGATGCTTGGTTCGTGAGGCTACCTTAACCCTTGTCATCGACGGTGGGAGTTGCTGCAATCTCGTCAGTGAAAAGGTAGTGAATTTCCTCCATTTACCTACAACTCCTAGAGCTACTCACTATGGTTTAAATGGCATTACTGATGATGGTTCTGATATATTGGTCACCAAACAATGTTTAGTGTCCCTTTCAATTGGAGCATATGATGATAAAGTATTATGTGATGTTGCTCGCATGGATTGTAGTCATATCTTATTAGGGCGTCCTTGGTTATATGATCGTAATGTCCTTCATGATGGTCGTGCAAATACATATGCTTTCACCTATGACGGGAGGAGAGTTACTCTCCAACCCTTATCGCCACAAATTATTCTGAAGGACCAGGTGCGCAAGCAACAACAAAGGAACGCCGAAAGAGAAGCTGAACGAGTGGAGAAGCTCAAAGGAAGCTCGGCTGCACCAGCCGCACCCGCGGCCCCAGACGCCGCGCCCGCGGCCCCAGCAGCAGCGCCCGCCGCCGCCCCCTTGTCGACTTCTCCTCCCCATTCGACGCCATTTAAGCCCTCTTCTGCATCACTTCAGGGCTCCGTGGAACGTCGTTCTCTGGTCTCTAAACCTCAGCAAGGGACCATCACACGGACTGCTCATCGCCCTCATATTCTTCTGGTAATGAAACAAGTATTATTTAATGTTGAATTAAGTCATATTCCTGCACCTATTGCTGCTCTTCTGCAGGATTACTTGGATGTGCTTCCAGCTGAACTTCCCCAAGGCTTGCCTCCTATTAGAGGTATAGAGCACCAGATTGACTTTGTGCCTGGAGCAGCCTTGCCTAATCGCGCCGCTTATAGAGCTAGTCCTTAGGAGACAAAGGAGCTGCAACGCCAAGTCACAGAGTTGATGGATAAAGGCTTTGTTCGTGAAAGCTTGTCTCCCTGTGCCGTACCAGTCATATTGGTTCCAAAGAAGGATGGCTCCTGGCGCATGTGTGTTGATTGTCGCGCAATCAACCAAATAACGGTTAAGTATCGCCACCCTATTCCTCGTTTAGATGATATGCTTGATGAACTTCATGGTGCTGCTATTTTTTCTAAAATTGACCTTAGAAGTGGATATCATCAAATTAGGATGAAACAGGGTGATGAATGGAAAACGGCTTTTAAAACTAAGTATGGCTTATGTGAATGGTTAGTAATGCCTTTTGGTTTGACAAATGCACCTTCTACATTTATGAGGCTTATGAACCATGTGCTTAGAAGACACTTAGGAAAATTTGTCGTTGTCTATTTTGACGATATCTTAATCTACAGTAAGAATATGCATGATCATTTAAGTCACTTAAAATTGGTTTTTGATTGTCTAAGAAAAGAGAAATTATATGCCAATTTAAAGAAGTGTTCTTTTGCATCCGAGTCCACCATTTTTCTTGGTTTTGTAGTGACTGCATCAGGATTAAAGGTGGATGAGGAGAAGATTTGTGCTATTCAGGAGTGGGCTAGGCCGACTACACCCACCCATGTCCGCTCATTCTTGGGCCTTGCCGGCTTCTATCGACGTTTTGTCAAGGATTTCAGCCTGATTGCCGCCCCCCTACATGAGCTGACAAAGAAGGATGTGACATTTCGCTGGTCTGACTCACATCAAAAGGCTTTCGACGCTCTCAAGGATCGCCTGACACACGCCCCAGTGCTGCAGTTACCTGACTTTGCTCAACCTTTTGAGCTCGAGTGTGACGCTTCTGGCACTGGCATTGGAGGGGTCCTGTTGCAGAACAAGCGTCCCATCGCCTACTTCAGCGAAAAGTTGGGCGCCGCTGAGCTCAACTATTCTACCTACGACAAGGAGCTATTTGCATTGGTTCACTTCTTACAGACTTGGCAACATTATCTCTGGCCTAAGGAGTTTGTGATTCATTCGGATCATGAAGCTCTTAAGTACCTCAAAGGACAAGCAGTGCTCAGCAGGCGACTTGCTCGATGGGTGGAGTTCATAGAGACCTTTTCCTATGTGGTTCACCGCAAAAAGGGAAAGGATAATGTGGTAGCTGACGCGCTATCACGAAGGTATGTCCTCTTAAACCATATGGATGCACATGTTTTGGGTTTTGCATTAATAAAGGAACTGTATGCTTCTGATAGTTTCTTTAAAACTATATATGCTCATTGTGTGTTCAAAGGTGAAGTAGATTCATTTTTTATTGATAATGGGTATTTGTTCAAGATGGGCAAGCTTTGTATCCCATCTTCTTCTATTCGCCGATTGTTAACCCAAGAAATACATGAATCTAGGGGACATGGGGGTTTCGAAAAAACACTAGCTGGACTAAAGGAACATTACTTTTGGCCTAAAATGTCTAATTATGTGCTGAGATTTGTCAAAAGTTGTGTTACATGTGCTAAAGCTAAATCGAAATCCAATGCTAATGGTCTATACCAACCTTTGCCAATTACTAATGCACCCTGGGAAGATGTTTCTATGGATTTTATTGTAGGATTGCCTAGAACTTCTAAGGGTCATGATTCCATATTTGTTGTTGTAGACAGATTTTCCAAAATGGCTCACTTTATACCTTGTCATAAAACTGATGATGCTATTCATGTTGCTCATTTTTTCTTCAAAGATGATTGCCATTGTCTATAGACCGTGATCCTAAATTCTTAAGCTCTTTTCGGAAAATTTTATGGTCTAAATTGGGTACAAAATTGCTATTTTCTACTTCTTGTCACTGTTGTTGCAGGAGTAAGTCAAGTATAGAATAGAATATGGTTTAGAACGACTCCCCTGTCTCAGCAAATAATTACAAGACTTCCTCCCGTTGTAGTAAGAGAAAAGTCAGGATCGAATCCACGAGGAAGCACGTCAGCAGTTCTCAGATAGCTATCAGATTCTCACAGACACAGCAGAAAAGACAGAAACACAAACAGAAGCAGAAATAAAATAGAAACAAATAATCCCGGCAAGGGCAACTAAAATAAAAGCAAAGACAGAAGCAAACAAGAAAAAGTAAGCAAAGCAGAGGTACTCGATAAAGCACGTCGACAACAGCAGACAAGTCGACAGAACAGTAAGTAACTCGACAGAAGAACTCGACCGAGTTTTGTCGACACATGTTGTCGATATCGATAAGTACTCGACACAGCAACTCGACTCAAGCAGAAAACCTTGATCTCGACAAAAAGTCCTCGACGTCGACAAGATTTATCGATATCGACAAGATTTTCCCGAGATCGACTAAGAACGGAAAATTAAAGTGCAAATGCTCTCGGATTCAGAAACGAATTTTTAACGGAATAAAATCAATAAACTAAAGGCTTCCAAGGCTAGGGTTTCAACACCACAACGATAACCATGCAAAACAACACATAAAGGCATAAAAGATCATGCTTTCCATCTAAATAACTTTTGTTATTAACAAATAGGAATATAGAGGCTCTCGCATAAACCCTAATTGTTACTAACCCTTTTCACATAATTAATCCAAGTTGCATTAAGATCACTTTCGCTTCAATAATACAAACAAGGATCACCTTCAACTCTCGCAAAAGAATCATGCTCATAGGGATAGAAGATGAATCACACAAAAGATCTGACCTTTATCGCATCGCCTCACATGGCCACCGTCGGGCTCACCCCAGCCCCAGAAGTGGGTGGACTACTCACGCCTCATCGCAATCGCAGACATTGATGTAAAAGAAGAAACTTGCATTAAACTAAATTCAAAGCCTTTACAATCTTGGCAATCAACTTTCGCAAAAAGCCAAAACCCTAAAAACCTTAAACTCCTAAACTGTATCTCTGAATGGAACTAACTAATTGTGTGTAACTTGGAATCTAACTGAATTTGAATTAATAAAACTGAGCCCCCTAGGGCCTTATTTATAGGCTTCTAATCCTCGCTAATCAAGGATAGAAGATATCTATCTTTATCTAAAACTATATCTAAAACTTAATGATAAATAAATAACATAGTGTAATTAAATAAAATAGATAGACTAGGATTATATCTAATGTGTGGACATCTTCTTTGGTCTTGATAGATTCGGATAGAATTCGTCGAATCTTGGCTTGCAAGCAATCTCTTCGCTCGGACTTCTCCTCGATCTCGGCTTCTGGAGTACTCGACAATTCTTCTCGACATGTTTCCTCGACATCGACAAAAGTTGTCGATGTCTTCGTCTTGAGTTCATCAACTCGACCTCGTCTTCCAGTGCACATGTCGAGTTGATACTTCTCGATGTCGACAAGTCTTCTCGACATCGATAACTTTCCTCTGCTTCCAGCTCTGTTCGTAAAACGCACTTTTCCGCTGCCTCGGTTGTCGGATTGACGCATATGACCATGCGTTGGAAAGCTCTTTCCGAGGGCTACAACTCTCATGAAGACATCACAGCCTGATTCAGAATGATGAAAGCCGGAAATTGGCCTTCTCTCCAGCTGCACCATTCTTGGCTTCTCCATGACTTTCCTTTAAGCTCCAAAATGCGCCCGATTTCTGTGAAATATAACAAAAACTTGTGTAGACCTCCATATATTGCAAACAAGTGTAAACTACACAGATTCTGTATTATTCTAACCCAAATGTATGCAATGTATGCAGAAATCGATATAAAAGTAAGTGTAAAACATGGCAAATTAGGCTCACAACAGTCACCCACAAACTGATGGCCAAACTGAGGTCACAAATAGAACTCTTGGGGCTCTCCTTAGAGTCATGCTGCGAACTAACCTCCGGAGATGGGAAGACTGTCTACCATTTGTAGAGTTTGCATATAACAGGTCTAGGCACTCTGCAACAAAAATGACCCCCTTCGAGGTAGTGTATGGCCGAAATCCATTAACTCCAGTGGACATGATGCCCCGGCCATACAAGGACAAGGAGAGCGTGGATGCAGCTAAGCAAGTGGACTTCATCAAAAGCTTGCATGAGCGTACCAAGGCGCAGCTGGAGAGAAAGATTGTGCAATACAAGGCCGCGAAGGACAAGCATCGCAAGGATGTGTAGTTCAACGTTGGTGATCTGGTCTGGCTGCATCTCAGGAAGGAAAGGTTTCCGCAACAACGGAAATCTAAGCTGGACCCCAGGGGAGATGGACCATTCAGAGTGGTTCAAAAGATGGGTCCTAATGCCTACAAGCTGGATCTCCCTGCTGATAAGTACAACGTCCATTCTACATTCAACGTCGCCGATCTATCCTTGTTCGTGCCTGACGATGACTCTGACGAGGATTTGAGGACAAATCGAAGTCAAGTGGAGGAGAATGATGCCGTTCAAATATCGATGACTCCTGGTGACATTGAGGACAACATGAAGGTTCCATTTGATGGCCCTGTCACTCGTTCAAGGGCCAAGAAGATTCAAAATTCAACTAAGGCCTTTCTTGTCCGTCACCATGGAACTTTAGAGCAAGGGTTCAGGCCACCCTGGATCACTTGGCTCAAGGTTACACCGCCAGCACATGAAGTGAGCCTGCGTCCACACACGGAGCTCATGAAGACTCGTCTGCACCCACCATGAGCCAACCATTGTCGACATTGCTCTTAGGTCACTCGGCCGAGTGGGCCAAAATCATTGTCGAGAGAAGTGGGCCGAGTTGTCCTATGCTTGGGCCGAAATTAGTTAGTCATTTAATTAATTGTTATTTCATGCAATTAGATAAATAAGGTGGAATTTAATTATATCTCTTCTAGATATATTACTTTACCACCAAGTTATTAAATATCTATCTTCTTAGGTTTTATTTATCTTAAAGTTATTTCACTTATCATTAGATAGAATTAATCTATCCAAACCCATTTCCTTTGCAAGGAAGGATTGGTTAGATATCTCATAGTTTAACTATAAATTTATGTTCCGCACTTTGAATTAATCAGATTGAATATAGAATTGAAGAAACCCTTAACGGATCAAGGGTTCTTCGATTATCAATCCAAAACGCTCTTGTGTTCTTGAGATCTTGTCGGCAATCACACCAAACACCAAACACCAAACCCTAACCCTTGTTCATTGAGATCGAGGAAGCCAGCGCTCACCCTTACTCGACACCGCAAGCGCTTCCAAGGAGTTCTGTCCTTGGCGTCGCTCGCTACCACCATCGCTCCCAGCGAGCACGGCGTTCCCATGCGTCCTCGCTCCGCAAGCTCCCAGGCGCCTCGCTCCGCAAGCTCCCAGGCGCCTCGCTCCGCGTCGTCCGCATCCAGGATCTCCCGCGCGCCCTCGCTCGCTAGCACGCTCGCTCCCAGCGAGACTTCCTTCCGCGCCAGTACCCACACACCCTGAGGCATCAACGCCTGTGTGCCCGGACCCTTGAGCGCCCAGTCTTCGCTTTCCTCGCTCTCTCTCTTTCTGTCGCTATTTCTCAGTTTCTAGATTGCTGAAATTTCTAAGTATTAATTCTGTCGCTAAATCAGAATTCTAATCACTTGTTTGAATTGTTCCAAATCAGGAGATATCAAAGAGCATTGCAAGATCGGAGCACATATACGGCGTGGTTCTTGATCTTGAGCCCACAGGCGAATGATCGGGTATCCCAAACGTATCAATTTGGGTATGTGCAGACGATCCCGATGGAGAGAATCCTCCCACTTCAAGAAGAGAGACCCCCATAGCCCAAGGGCCTGAAGCTGCGCTGGCACCTAGTGGACGAGCGTTGGGATAACCATTAAATTATTCCAACTGTTTACATATCATTCAGTGCACATAGAGTAGCGCTTGAGCCAGACGCTATTTTAGCGGAGTACATGGGGTGGTTTGGTGAGCACGACCATCCATTTCTTTTCAAAAGCTCAAGCCACCAGGTTCCGGAAGCCATTTCTCCGCCAGTTGTCGTGTACGATCAACGGGTACCTGTGAATATTACCAATGCCCTTTCTTTTTCGTTGGTTTGTTTAATACAATATTAGTTATCACCATCATATTGTTTGAAATGCAGCGTATTGGGGTGTTGCTTTCTCGTCTGGATTCTATGCTTTCTCGGAATGATAATTGGTATTCACACGATGAGATTCGGGAATACGTTGACGAAGCACGTGGACGAGCGTTGCCGGTGGCGCCTACTCTGGTTCGGGCATATCAGTTTTTCCAATTTATGCTAGACACCTGATGAGTGGGATGGAAATGGAATCTGCCTTGAGCGTAGTTTTTGTTTCTGTATTGTCTTTCCTGGTAGTTGTTTTTGTATTGTCGTTTCAAACAGTTGTTCTTGTTATTCCTGTACTCTGTTTTGGTATGGACTTTAAAAAAACCTTGTACGTCTTGAGGATTGATACATCTTTAATATTGCATGAGATTAAAAAAATGCACAGCTGCATAGATTTAAATACATTAAGTACGATTTGTGAAAATAAAATCATCACAACTACTGGGCCGCCCTTTCAAATTGACGGTAGTTGATGTGTTGTTGCATGCGCTCGTTGTATGGGGTATCCCAGCCATTCACACTCGGGTGGTGGAAATGAGACCATTCTGGTACAGTAGGAGGAAGTGGTGACACTTGCAATAGCCACACGGGGCTCCAATGGACTCTTGCCAGCCAGACTACTGTAATAACCTCAGTTAGTGGAGTTTGGTTCAACGCATTCGCGACAATAGGAAAGCAGGTGTGAGGATGGTCGACACTTAGGACATCAACGACCTTGTGGTACATGGTTGCTACAACAAGTGGGACCATAGGTGCCTCCATCCAATTTTGATGACGATGTAAACAAGGAGCAGGGTTTTGCAGATCAACATTCTCGATGAGATCGTCAATGTAGTGTAATAGGGTTGTTGGTTCGTACAACCACCTATTCGCTCGAAGCTCTTGAGCAACCTCTCTTCTGACTCGCATGTACTGGTCTTCTCCAAACCCAAGAACAACCGCTAAGGCACGATAACCGCAATGACCATGAGAAGAAACCAGGCAACTTCGATCAACAAAGTTGAGCATGAAGTTATGGATGTGAGTAGTCAACAATACCAAAGGATCTACATCCCGATCTCTCTGCCGACCTCCACCTCTTGATCGGTCTCTACCACGCGCCCGAGCAGCACCCTCTCGTCTCCCGTGCTAAAATACAGATGGGTCACGCTGCAATGACGTTCTCCCTATGGGACGACCCTTTCGATGGATCCCCATTGGCTCTCTCATGGTAGATAACCCAGGGTTGTTCATGTTGAAGTATGCCTCACCCATCAAATCCTGCTGATCAGGCGTGAGGTTGTTGCCATCAATCTCCCTTCGAAGGGCGACAAATTCCTGACTGTTTGAAGTTGCATCATCGTTGCCGCCACCAGATTCTTGGGGAGGAACCAGTGGATCCCACATTACTTGCTTCAAGAATGGATGAATTTGCGAGGGCCTAATAGGTTGTCGGTTTACGATCGCATCTAAGAACACATGTACACATGGAACACCGTAAGCATCTCTCCAATGTCGATCCCTGCAAATACCATCATGACTAGCCGGAAGTGCCTTCGCCTTGTTGTAGCTGGCCAGCAGAAGATCGAAGCACTCATCAGTCACCAGCATCAATAGCGGGGCAAAAATTGGTTCACTCATGACTAGACCTGTCAAACAGGTCGGGCGGGTCGGGTTTGGGTCGGGTCGTCTCGGGTTCGGGTCCATTTCGGGTCGGGTCATTTCGGGTTACGGGTCGTGAAATGCTCAACCCAGACCCATATTTAACGGGTTCGGGTCGACCCAACGGGTCAAGAGCGTTACTCATCCATAATTTTTTAAATGTCATTTACTATTTATACACGTTATTTTTAAATGATAAAATTATGTAAAATATCAATAAAAGTTTATTACTTGTTATAGTTTCATTCTTTTTAGTTTTTGAAGTATGAAATTATATATAATATATAAATTGATATTTTATATAATTATTAATTTATTATCATCCTTAAAACCATACATGAATAGTAAACGACATTTAAAAGTAAACGGATGGAGTATTTTTAATGACTATTTACATAGTTCCTAAATCTAAAATTGTTATATTATCCTAATAATAGTTATATTATTGAAAAAAATAATTAATGTTGCTACAATAGTAATATGTAATTTTATATACATAACAAATTGTAATGTTAAATTATAAAGTAAAGTTGATGATGAAAAATATAATATTCAATCCTAATTATTATTAGTAAAATATTTCAATATTAGGTTAAATTGTAATTTATTTATGTTTTTATTATCTTAAAGCTTGACCCAACGGGTGACCCACGGGTTGACCCAACCCGACCCAGAAATTTGCGGGTTGAGCGGGTTCGGGTTGCTTCGGGTTTCGGGTTGAAATATTTGTGCCAAAACCCACGTTTTACGGGTCGGGTCGGGTCGGGTCCTCGGGTCGGGTCACGTTTTGACAGGTCTACTCATGACACACCTTTTGATTGTCAACCGTGACTTCTCAAGGAACCCTTTGAGTTGGTCTACCTGTTCATTGACCATGTTGTCAATGCATTCTATTAAGTCAACGAACCCACCAACAGCCGTCCCTAGCACAAACTTTAATTTTGCATGTGCTGACTCGGCACTATAGCATAAAAAATCTATTAGTTTGACTTATATAGGATACTTAAATATTATAATAATTATAAATGTATACAATTCAATGTCACTTACTTATTCGTAGTTCGCATCTCAAGATGTAGGAACTTATCAACCCATGCACGAACAATCGCCTCCTTGAATTCTATGAGCCAGGTGTAGGTACATCATAAGACCCCATCTCCCATTTCGACTTCATCGATTGTAGACACACTTCATAACTTTCTTCAGTCTTTGACTCGAATAAGGCCTTGCATTCATTGTAGAAGGCGGATTGCTTGTCGCCCGATTTCGTGATCCTACCCTTTATTTCAATGTTGCACATAATATGATAGGAGCACAACATATGCTTTACCGTGGGAAACTCCTCCCGAAGAGCCTTGATAAGACCCAACTCTCTGTCTGTAACAATTACTTCTGGGAGTCATTGACGACACCAATGGCGTAGTCGCCGTAGTGCCCAACTATAGTGATTTGTTCTCTCCCTTGCCTTGAATACGAATGCAATTGCAAATGTGTTCTTAGTGCTAGTAATCCCAATGATCTCTAGCAATGGCATTTCGTACCTACTACATGAACATGAATTAGTCAAACAAAATGCTACAACGTATGACAGATATAAAAGTAGTCGACAGAAATGTGATTCCTCTTACTCGTTCGTCTTGTACGTCAAGTCCATCACGATAACATACGGAAACAACATCAGAAGATGTCGCGAGTTCGGATGTGACAAAAACACGTCAGTAACCTCATCTACTCCTACTTTAGAGGACTTCCGTGTGGCGATAAAGTATCCCTTTTGGTTGAGTTTGTGTAGCGCTTGAGGCAGGTCCCTCCGTCCTTCTACATCGCTTCTCCGCAACTCGGCTCGTGCATTTTACACTTGATGAATGTCCGTCACGCAGTCATGATCATTATACTTCATCCCGCGCAGCATATCCCGCGGTCTTATCACAATCACTGTATCACGACGAACCTGCCGATATTGATCTGGGGTTAATCTACCGGCATAGGGATGTCCTAACATCACATCGTTTAGCTTGTGGTTATGCACACCGCATATAACCTTCATGGTCCAATTGTAAGCATCATTTTGACGACCCTCCAGCTCAAACAAGCATCCGAGCTTCGTCGTTCTCCCTCGCCTACTCACTCCGGGAGGAAAATCCAAGTCGACATCTGGAATATCTCTACCCCCTCCGTACTTATCACACACTAGACGAAAGGTACCCAATCCACTCATTTTGTTCTTCCATGACCGAGTGATCACAACTACCATGTTTTTAATGTTCCTTACGTATATAGCCCATGCCTTCATGTTTACTTGATCAGCCCAATAACCATCGACTGTAAACATCGAACCATATTCTGTACCCACATCTAGAGGTTGGTTTTGTTCCTGCATAATGTCACTTATGTACTAAGAACTTCTTTCGCACACAATCTCACTATATGCAATTTTACAAAACTATGCTTTATTATGTTTCGATTCAAACAACATATCAATTCAAACATAATTATATAAGGTTCCCTCTATATAAACGTTCCACTATAATATGTTTCTATTCAAACTTAATTATATAAAATATTTCCGCTATATATATTTCCCCTATAATATGATTCTATTCAAACATAATTATGTACAGATTCCGCTATATAAAAACGATCCGCTGTAACAATAATAACTTACTTCGAGATTCTTCAGGAGCTCCTCCGGATCACTATAGCTAAAAATGTCGAACGGTAAATCGTCTCCGCCATCTTCTTCCGGTAACGTCATTTCTCTCCGATGTAAGAATAGGGATTTTGAATCGAATACATTCAAATTTCACTCCGACGTTGCTTCTTTTATATGCTTTCGAAACTACCTCGGGCATTGGATGCCGACTTGGGAGCTCGAGATCGGCAAATGTCCTGCCGACTTGGGAGCTCGGTACCGACACTGTGCCGATGGCGATGTGCGGTCGTGCAGATAATAAAAAGGTTCAAATTTAGCCTTCCTCGTGCCATATATGCCACTGTCTTTGAAAGAAAAAGTAAAAAGATTATAAAAATACTAGTAGTAATATTTAATGTGATTTTAAAGTGGGTTTCTCTTCCCCAAAATTTATGAGCAAATTAATGTCACATATTTTGCAACTTTTTCAAAAGGGGGTTATCCCCAAATTTCCCCGGACGGTTCCCAAATCCGACCCAATCTCTCCCTCTCTTTCATTTTTGAGCTTTCAGCTTCCCGATTCAGATCCGGAATAGAGAAAATGCCGATCATGGTGGCGGCGGTGGTGAGCGTAGTCGGACGGTGGCTGACGGCGGTGGCGAATCTGCAAGACCGATGGACGTTGGCCGTGTTTGAAGCGGT
This sequence comes from Persicaria tinctoria, assembly GCA_037127255.1. Taxonomy (NCBI): domain Eukaryota; kingdom Viridiplantae; phylum Streptophyta; class Magnoliopsida; order Caryophyllales; family Polygonaceae; genus Persicaria; species Persicaria tinctoria. The sequence continues at coordinate 62,713,150 of JBANSL010000002.1, read as the reverse complement.
GGGATCCGTCGCCAGGTACACCGCGATGGGGCTCGTCTTCTGCCTCTACTCTTTCCAGCGCAGATCCGATCTCGCCGTTCCCTTCATCTGATTCTCCTTCCTAGTTCTTAATTAACATTTTGCAGTTAAATTTCTGTTTTCTGTAGATCTCTCTGCAAGTTCCATAACTTTCCCCAACATTTCTCTTGCTGATTTACCTGGGCAAAGTTATGATTGTATGTAAATCCTCTTCAAATGACTAGAAATTGCTAATTTGCGGATTGATCTGATGAGACCTGCCTCGTTTTTGTTGGCAACTCGCATGATATAATAAATCAAATATTAATATGATTCTATCCTAATATAATAAATCAAATATATCAAAATCAATCTATCCTAAATTCCTAATATATCTCTAATACACATTTGTACAGACACGATCAATAAAATGGAAAATGACAAATAATGTAAGTCTTTTTTTTTTAGAACAAAAGCCAACGCCTCATTCCATTTCATTCAATAGAGTCGAACCAATGTCAGTTGGAAGTTAAGAGATCGAGAAAAAAAAGTGAATGACAAATAGGCCAACAAGATGCTAGTTCATGTGTCACCGCATTCCCATCCCTCCTAACATGTGTCCATTGCACCGACTCGAGGGATTCCGCCAAGCTCTTAATGGCTAATATGAGGTTGTAAAGGGCACCTAGACCACAACACCCTCGTTGTAGCTTGGTGATGAGAGTTAAGTTGACGGATTCCACCTACAAATGTTGCATTCCCCGCGCCTTTGCCAACTGCAAAGCCCATCGCATACCTTCCGCCTCCGCCATTTCCACACTGCTCGTTGGTTGTATCTCCCGCTGGCCGGCAAAATTCAGCTCTACAGTGTGGTCTTTGCATACTACGTCGATCGCAGCCTGCCTCGTGTTCGAAACCGCAGCATCAAAGTTGAGCTTTAGAGTGTGTTCCGGAGGTTTCTTCCAGCGACTTTCCCCTCATGGTTCCTAATGAGCCGCTCTTGGGTGCCCTACGACGTCTCTATATACCTCTTACTCGGCAAGCAGCGCATCGACATTCTTCACAATCTCCTTTGGTAGCTTCCGAATCCCTTCGAAGATGCGTTTGTTTCGAGTCTCCCACATGTACCATAGTGTTGCAGCCCATCGTTGCCTATCCTTGGTAGAACTCTCATTGAACACTGTTAGAAAAGCCTCCCGAACCGAGCTTGATCACAGTCAGACCCTCTCTAAGGCTGGGGTATACTTCCATACCTTCCTTGCTTGGATGCACTCGAAAAACACATGCCTGCCGGTTTCCTCCTTCCCACACAAGTCGCAGCTATCCTCCTTCGCGATCCGCCTTTCTAGCTAGATTCTGCTTGCAAGGAAAAATTTCAGATGCTGCTCTCCTGATACGGGGTTAGCCGTAGGATGGCTCGATCTTCGACAATCAATAAAAAAACTCAAGAACGGAAGCAAAGACTCAAGAAACAACAAACGACGCAGCAAGAAAAGGACTCGAATTGACTGAAATTAGACTCGATATCGACTAAATAACAAGAACAAGAACTCGACAAGAACAAGAACGAAAGACTTAAAAATTAAAGAACTTGACTCGAAAAAACAGTAAGAGACCGATAGAATTGGTGATTCGAACTAAGATAGAATGAGATAAAGACCCAGGCCTCCTAAGAGGGTAGGAACCAAATATCAACGACTATATAAAGCCCGCCTCTACAACCTTACACAACCAAGCGGACAACTTGGAGGCACAAGAAGGGGACTTATGATTACCAAGATCACCAAGCTCTCGCAAGGTTGATGAACTCAAAGCAAACCAAGCTAGATCAATTACCAATGGTGCAATCGATGAGCAATGCTTTGAATCGATTGACTTTCTCACATATGTGTTTCACACAAGAACTGTATTTCTCAATAATGGCAGATGTGTTCTTCTAGAATGGAGGTCGGCCGGCTTTATGACCCTAACAAGAGTTTTGGACGAAAATAATAATAAAAATATTAACTTAAAGAAATTAATAAATTAACCCTAAAAGTTTCCTAAAATAGCTTAAGTAGAAAAGTTACTAAAATAGGAAATAAACAAGGTTCAAGACTTAGGAAATTCGGCCCTAACATGTGCCTAAAATGGTTCGAAAATCTTGATCCCAATGCACATGTAGGTCTTCAATGAAGGCTCGGGGAGTTGATCCTTGCTCGAGAATAAAGCATGACTCACAAAAGTAAATGAGTCGCGTTGAAGCTTCTTGGCTCGGGCTCGAGTCATAGGTCCGTCTCCTAAGATGATTGACGTGTCCGGAGGTGTAGAAGATGGTCCCGCATCACCTCCACATTAGCGATGCCACCTTCGGTTGAGTCTTCACCTTCCACAACGCCTTCCACGCACTAGTTTCCCTTGATGTCCCAAACGTCCCACTAGGAGACTCCCCATTAAAAGATTTTTCAAAAAGCATATGCTAAGCCGACCTTACTATGAAGATGTCGTTCTGTGTATAGCTCCAAATTTGTTGGTCCTTCACATCGGAGTCGACAAGTTGGATTCGAAGCACCTATTCGACATCCCATGGAAGAAGTACTTCTCTAAACCATCCCTCGTCCCAACGAACAACCCCACAATCAATCAGCTCAATAACCTTCATGCCCAGGTTACCTCCTAGAAAGTTTCCCGTGACCTTGAAACTCATCGGCCGCTGATGTCTATTAAAATAGCCATGTTCAAATGCACAGTTTAGCTGCATATTCTATACACTTTGCAAATTTCGAGTTGGGAATATGTCGAATTTATGTAATATGTGCTTATTTGCAAGAAATGGAGATCTACATAAGTTTTGGTTTAATATTGCAGAATATGGAGCCATTTCGGGAGAAAACCAAGAAGTAAAGATGGAAGCCGAAAGCTACTCGATATCGACGAGTCTTTGTCGATATCGACTAAAGGAGTCCGGACACACCATGATCGAGGACAGCCATGTCGAGAAGCTGAGGAACGAAGCAACCCGACTCCAGGACACTCCTCTATATCGAGTTAGTTACTCGATATCGACAAAGCCTTGAAGACCAGCCCGGAGTCGAAGAAGAAGCCTGATCGAGGAGCCGCGGAGAGCTACTCGACTTGACCAGACAACCGATACTGAGCAACACCAGTCCTCGATATCGAGGAAACTCCTCGATATCGACAAACCCAGAATCACATGTCCGAGCAGTGTCGAAGAGAGTTGCTCGACTAAGCCAAACCAGCCAAGTCGATAAAACCACCCTCCTCGATATCGAGTAAGTTACTCGATATCGACAACACCAGAAGCGCGCACCCGAGCCATGTCGAGGACCAGCTAGTCGAGCATGCCGCTGAAGCTGAAGTCGACGCCAACTTTACTCGATATCGAGTAATTTACTCGATATCGAGGAGATCTCTCCGGAGCCGCGTACGCGGTTTGAGCAGTCCTACACGGTTTTGGATTTCTTGGGGCCGAAGTTATCCGAGTTCTATCCGAGTCTATCAACATCCATCCATGGAGAAGAAGATTTATCCACATGAAGATATTTTAGCCTTTTAGATATAATTTCCTTTTTGGATTTATTTATGTTATTCCATTTATTTATATTTAAGCTTTTGGATATAGAGATTTAGATATAGATATAGTTGTTCTTTCCTTGATTAGCGGGGTTTGAGCACTATAAATAAAGCCTTAGGGGGCTGAGTTTTATGCATTCAATTTCAGTAGGAGAAGTAGTAGAGAGAGAGAGAGAGAGTGAGCTGCCAAGAGGAGTTTGTGAAGCGAGAGCGGAATTGACTTCCTTTGGTTGTAAGCTCTGTTTGATTTAATGCAAGTAATTATTTCCTTTCAATCAATGTCTACAATTGCAATTAAGCGCGAGTAGTCCACCCACTTCTAGGGTTGGGGCGAGCCCAACAACAGCCCTACGTGTTTGAGGTAAAGATCTGACTTTTATCATGTTTTAAGTATCTACTACTTGTTATGTGTTTATTACCCATCTAATGGAGGTCCATGCTAACAACTTGGATTGTAAATATAAAATTGGTAGATATAATTATGGTTTCTTGAAAGAGTTGTCTAATTGTTGGAAAAGGCGAAAACTTAGTCCTTCGATGCAATTTACATGATTATCTGTTTTATTCTTGCCTTATACATGTTTGGTTATCGTTGTCGCAAACCCCAATCTTGGAGGTCTTTTACATAAAGTTTATTTCGAAGTCCTACAAAGCCTTGTTTTTACTTTCTTTCGTTTTAAGTTTTTACCTTCCTCGATATCGACAACTTCTGGTCGATATCGAGTTACTGATTCCCGATCCCAGATCGTCGTAGCTTCTCCTGTGCAGGTACTCGACAAAGACATCCTCGACATTGACTTGTTTACTCGATATCGAGTAGAGCCTAGTCGATATCGACCAACCGCCTGTGACATCTGCTGCCTTGTTCGACTTGTCCGATATTCTGTCGACTAACCCTAGTCGAGATCGACAACCTGTGGTCGACTTCTGACATGAGATTCCACCGCTGCCTGGGATCCGCTGGCACGCTTCCTCGTGGATCGATCATGACTTCCCACTGCTGCATCGGGAGGAAGTCTTGTAATCATTTGCGTGGGCATAATCTAGTTTGATTTATTTTATAATATTTTGAACTCGATTTCCTCCTACAACAAATTGGCGCCGTTGTCGAGGAATTTATCATTCGCGCCTTAGGTAGTTAAATCTCACATCTAATTTGAGTTACTTTTACAGGTATATGCGCCGTTCTGGTCAAACACCTGAGTTTGACGCCTTAGATGAACCAAAGCGACTTATACACATACAAGCTAAACTGAAAAGAGTCATGGCGGCCGTAGAAAAAGAAGACCAGCTGATTGAGAGGCTTACAAGGGAACTAACCGCCAAGGATACTGCTATCGCCGCTGAGAGAGCGGGAAGGGAACAAAAAGCTGAGCGTGCAAGGCAAGCAGAAGCTGAGCTTGCCTAATACCCAACTACTGCAGACGATTATATGCACCCGACTCTCGTCGTGCCTGAATTGGCTATTCTAATCCCTGAAAATTCTTTTGAAATTCGCACTCAATTCCTTATAGAACTTAAAAATTATGCTTTTTATGGAAAATTTAATGAATGCCCTCTTGAACATATTACCAATTTTTCTGACATGTGTCGTACTCTTGCTGAAGGTACAACTCTGGAATATGTCAAGATGAAGGCTTTTCGCTGGTCTCTCGCTGGACCTGCACTGAAGTGGTTTGAAGGGTTGAAACCACGATCCCTCACAACATGTGCCCAAGTAGAGCAGGAGTTTCTCAACAAATTCCTCCCTCCTGCGAAGACAACACTCCTTCGCCAGAAGATTACAGCTTTCAAACAGAAGCTTGGGGAACCGCTAACAAAAGCACGAGAACGATACAAAGAGCTACTGCGATCTTGCCCTACTCATGGACAACCACCCTACGTCATTCAAGAGATCTTCTTCAACTCTCTTGACCAAGTCACTAAGGACAAGATCAACCAGTATACTCGATATGAGTATCTAACGATGCCACCAGTTGACGCATGGGGTGTACTTGACAAGCTCACCAATTATGACAACAAGTATGAGTCTACCATAAACTATGGGGTGTACTTGAAGCTTCCAAGGAGATTGACCCAGATGTCAGGGAACAGTTCTATAGAGACCAAAATCGTAAGCTCCTCAAGCAAGTCAAGTATCTCTTTGTCAACCAGCCTTGCATCGAATGCGGATCACAGCGGCACACCACTATTGAGTGCCCACGCACATATCAGGTCAGGATGGTAGAGACACATGAAGAGGTAGCTTACGCATGGGGTCCCAATCGCTATATGGGGGATCAAAGGTTCTATCAACCACAATGGAACCAGGGTCCTCCTAGGAACCCCCCACCATACAGAGCTCCAGGACATCTAGAAAAGGATCAAAAGAAGGATGACTTACAGCTCGTCCTTGAAGAGATGCGCCAGAATCAAGGCACCATCAATAACCAGTTCCAGAACATCAATACAAAATTTGGAGAGCTAGACATCTGGAAAAGAAGCATTGAGACTCAAATGGGTCAATTCACGGCGCAAATTCCACGACCATCCGGACAACTCCCTGTGCAAACAGAACCAAATCCTAAGGGGAAGACCGGACACGTCGCAGCTATCAAACTCAGAAGTGGGCACCAATTACACGAGCCAGAGGTCGGAAAGCACCAAGACAAAGCAGAGCAACAACTTGACAACGAGCAGCCGCAACTCGATATCGAGGAGCCCTTGGTCGATATCGATAAAAACCTCCTCGACACAGACCAGAAGCCAAGCTCGGACTCCACTGCACAGCCCAGCAACTCGAGATCGACAACTCTACTCGATATCGAGGAAGCTCAAGTCGATATCGACAAAAGCCTAGCCGATGTCGACGACTCTGCAACACCTCCGACATCTGATCTGGCTTCGAAGCAGAAAAAGACATTGCCTTTCCCTTCCAAAGCACTGAAAGATCCCACTTCAAGTAGGTTCCAACGTTTTGTTAATATGCTGCAAGAACTGAATGTCTCTATTCCTTTTACAAAAGCCCTGCAAGAGATGCCTGGATATGTCAAATTTCTGAAGGAAATCCTGAGCAAGAAGCGATCCATCTCAGAGATCGCCGGCGAATGTAAAGTGCTCCACTTGCCTGAAAAGAGACCCGACCCTGGTAAGTTTTCTATTACTGTGGGATTTGGACAGTATAAATATGAGTCCTTGTGTGATTTAGGAGAAAGTGTGAGCATCATGCCCTTATCAATCCGGCAGAAGTTAAAGATAGGATGCATAGAGCCTGTGGATGCTAAGCTATACATGGCAAACAATACAGTGGTCATCCCTACAGGTATAGTTGAGAATGTCCCTGTCCAGGTTGGCAAATTCTTTGTTCCAGCAGATTTCCTTATTATAGAATGTGCTGAAGATCCTACTACCCCTATTATTCTTGGTAGACCATTCTTAGCTACTACAGATGCCAAGATCAGTGTCAAGAAGAGACTGCTCACCTTCACCATAGGCGACGAGGTCTTAGACTTCTCTTTTGGCCCTGTAAAAGAGGAAATTTCATGGCTGGAGGTGAAGAGCATCAGCGACCACGTGATCAAGCAAACAGCGGAGGAAAGCACCAGAGGCCAACACGATATCGGCAGATCCTCCTCGATATCGATCAAACATGTCCTCGATATCGACAAAGCTTCCTCGACATCCACTTCCCCTACTGAGCACCAGACTTGCCAAGAGCCTAAGTATGGGGTCCTTGTACTCAATATCGACTAGTCTTGCTCGACATCGACTAACCCCAAGCCCAAAAATTTCTGTTTTGGGCCCGGAAAGGTAAGTTCAGGTATGAATCCTACTCCTCCTCAGTCCATTAAGAAATTTATCAATAATTTAAGGGGAGGTAAGGCCCCGTGGCGAGAGAATCTGCGGAAACTGAGAGCTGGGAAGAGAAAGAAGAAAGAAAAGGAAGATTATGCAAGCAACCACCTGTCAGCTGAGCTTGCATACTACAATCAGGACCTAGATGATCCAGGAGAAGGGCCAAGCACAAGCGGGCTCCACATTAATGGTCCTTGAGCATAAAAGAAGAAGTCGGCCTAGTGACTCTAAAATCTAGAGCATGTATATAAAACTTTTTGAATTGTGGGAATTTGAAACTTTTGATTTTGGGTTTGGTTTTTTGTTTTTGGTTTTTTAGTTTAGAATACTTCATGTGGAAAGTCTTGTCTTTGTGTGCAATCTAACACTTTTAGGTCGGTAAGCATAAAAGGATCACGAAAGGTGGAATAAGAAGTCATTGAAAAACAGTCGGAATCGGCTAGGCCAGTCGAGAATGACCAAGAGGAGCAGCCCAGAAGTTCATCGATATTGAGTAGTCCAACTCGATATCGACTAAGCCAGAAGAATGTCCTCGACTTCAGCATTCCACTGGACGCAGACAACCTACTCAATATCGAGTACAATACTCGATATCGACAAGAAGTTTACTCGACATGCCCTGTTTTGCCCTCCTCGATGCGTTATTCGGTGAATTCCTTCCTTTACTCTTGTTTTTATTTGATTTTATACAATGGGGGCACTGTATATTTTAAGTACGGGGTGGGGGAAGAGCTCATTATCATTATTATATGTTTTAGTCTTGCTTTTGGTTTTACATGGTGAAATTTTATTATGTTATGCATTCATGTTTAAGTTTTATGCATTTAAGTATTTTGTCATACTTCAGTCTTTCTTTAGTTACATAAAAAATTAAAAAAAAATAATAATAAAAAATGTCGAAAAAGAGAAAAAAAAATGCATGTTTAATTTTTGCATTGTCTTAATTTTTATACCCTAACTTAGATGTCCTATGATGATAAATAATGACTGACTTGATCATGTAAATCCTATGGCATGTTTGGAAGGTTTAGCCTAAGTCCCCAAAATGGTTTTTATGTGGATTGTGAACTTGTGATGAAATTGAGCACATATGATCCTAAGCTAAAGGTTGAAATCCAACAAAATTGTCCCAGTGAGAATTTTTGCCTTATAAGGAAAACATTAAAAATCCCTCTGCTTTCTTGAGTGTATTTACTCTTCCTATGCATTTCTAAATGTTGTGATAGTTATTCAAAGCCAATGCATTTATATGTTTATGTGAATGAGAATTAAATGATGGAGGCACCTTTTAAGCCAATTTTATCCTCTTTTTACCTACTCTGCATTATCCCTTCTTGAAGCCAGAACATTAGCCTGAGACTTTTATTATAAACTCCACAAAATTACACTTAGCCAAATTGAGCCTGACCCCCATTTGGGAATTAAGACTTAGAGTTGGTTGGAATAAAGATTTGTGGAAGCAATGAGCTTGTGTTTTATTTCAAGTAAGAAGGATTTTTGAATTTATTGAGATATGGGTTGATTTTATATTTTTAACTTGCTATGCATACTATGTAAAAGGATCTTTGGCTCACCCTATAAATGCACTAGTTATTTTCGTTTGAAAAAAAAATTGAAAAAAGAAGAAGAGAAAAGCAAAAGAAGAAAAGTTTGTGATTATGAATAAAGTGCATGAGCCAAATTTACCTTATTTCTTTCATTTTCGCAAGATTCATAATTTAGAGAGGTTGATTAAGTTTGAAAGGTCACATACTTCATTGAGATAAGTTGGAGAGTTTGGTTGATGCACATGATTGGGAGTTATGGGTTGAGTTGTGTTGGAATTTTAGGAGTCTTGATTCCCGAATTTTATTAAACACCACATGACCAAATAATTCCATACCCTTTTATTTCTTACCAAGCCCCATTACAACCCCACCGAATGGAATCTTCTTTGAAGACTTCGATTGAGCGAAGTCCTCCTGATAATTCTTGTTGCATTTACATAATTGGTTGCGAAGTGGATTTATATTTAAATTGCAATGTTTATGAGATTGTATATGGAATTAAGTTGAGAGTTGATCTGCATAACCTAAACATATTGAGAGTTGAGTGAAAACACTTTACCCTGGTGAGGTTGGATTTATATTGCCTATGCCTATGGATCGCTCATATATGTGTAATGACGTTAAATTCACTTGTCTTACATTTCTACTACTTGAGATGTTGCTTTTGATAAAGGCGAATACTTGAAGGATGTGTTGTAGGTCTGGTTATTGTTTGGTTATTGCTTGAGGACAAGCAAGTCAAAGTATAGGGTGATTTGATGTCTATTAAAATAGCCATGTTGAAATGCACAGTTTAGCTCCATATTCTATACACTTTGCATATTTCGGCTTGGGAATATGTCGAATTTATGTAATATGTGCTTATTTGCAAGAAATGAAGATCTACATAAGTTTTGGTTTAATATTGCAGAATATGGAGCCATTTTGGGAGAAAACCAAGAAGTAAAGACGGAAGCTGAAAGCTACTCGATATCGACGAGTCTTTGTCGTCGATATCGACTAAAGGTGTCTGGACACACCATGATCGAGGACAGCCATCTCGAGAAGCTGAGGAACGAAGCAACCCGACTCCAGGACACTCCTCGATATCGAGTTAGTTACTCGATATTGACAAAGCCTTGAAGACGAGCCCAGAGTCGAAGAAGAAGCCTGATTGAGGAGCCGCGGAGAGCTACTCGACTTGACCAGACAACCGATGCTGAGCAACACAAGTCCTCGATATCGATGAAACTCCTCGATATCGACAAACCCAGAATCACATGTCCGAGTAGTGTCGAAGAGAGTTGCTCGACTAAGCCAAGCCAGCCAAGTCGATGAAACCACCCTCCTCGATATCGAGTAAGTTACTCAATATCGACAACACCAAAAGCGCGCACCCGAGCCATGTCGAGGACCAGCTAGTCGAGCATGCCGCCTGTGACAGTTGCTGCCTTGTTCGACTTGTCCGATCTTCTGTCGACTAACCCTAGTCGAGATCGACAACCGGTGGTCGACTTCTGACGTGAGATTCCACCGTTGCCTAGGATCCGCTGACACGCTTCCTCGTGGATCGATCCTGACTTCCCACTGTTGCATCGGGAGGAAGTCTTGTAATCATTTGCGTGGGCATAATCTGGTTTGATTTATTTTATAATATTTTGAACTCGATTTCCTCCTACAACAGCCGGGGTATCCACCTATCCTCCCAGAAGCTAATATCATATCCATTTTAGACTGCCCACATCAGCCCTTCCAGGAGAACATCCTTGCCACTCATTATGCTGCGCCAAGTATAGTTTGAGTTATATCCCACCGATGCCTGTGCAAACGAGCATCGAGAATAATACATAGCTTTCATCATTCTAGCAAGCAGTGAATCAGGATCTCGCAGAATTCTCCAAGCTTGTCTAGCCAAGAGGGCCCGATTGAACAACTCCAGATCCCGGAACCCCATCCCTCCTTTGTCCTTCTCCCTGCACATCCTCTTCCACTTCATCCAGTGAGTCTTCTTCCTTCTAGCACTCTCTCCCCACCAGAAGTCGCTAAACATCATCTCACTCTCTCTACATAGGCCTACCGACAGAAGAAAACATGACATCGTATAAGTGGGGATAGCCTGAGTAACCGCCTTAATTAGAACTTCCTTACCCACCCTTGACAAAGCCTTTTCCTTCCAACCTCTCAGCTTCTTCCACACTCTCTTTTTCAGCTGCTCAAAAATCACTTTCTTCGACCTGCCTACCATGGTAGGAAGTCCCAGATACTGCTCATGCTTCAAAACTTCACGAATACCCAGGATCCCCTGCAATTCCGCTTGTTTCTCCTCACCAACATTAATGCTAAAGGATAGTTATGATTTTGAGAAGTTTACCTATTGACTAGACGCCTATCCATAAGTATGGATGACATGAATAATTTCTGAGCTTTGCTGACATGATGCTTCAAAAAACAAAACACAGTCATCAACAAAGAAGAGGTGCGAGATAGAGGGAGCTACCGGCGCTTCTCTAATTCCTTTCAAAACGGCTTTGAGCTTCGCTCACTCTGATCATACTCGACAATTCTTCAGCACATAGAAGGAAGTGATACGGAGACAAGGGGTCGCCCTGACGGAGCCCCTTTTGTGGTGTGAAGGTCGGTGATGGCACACCTTCGACAAGTACCGAGAAACTCACCGAAGTGACGCACCTCATAACCAGGGAGATCCACCTTTCCTCAAACCCGAACTTCCTCAAACAGTGTTCTAAGAAGCCCCACTCTACTCGGTCATAGGCCTTGACCATATATAACTTCAGGGTCGTGTATCCTTTCTTCCCACCTATCCTCGTCTTCATGTAATAGAACATCTCAAATACCGCAAGCACATTGTCAGTAATGAGTCTCCCAGGGACGAAGGCGCTTTGACTTGCTGCAATCAGCTTACCAAGGACATTCTTCAACCTGGTTGTTAGTATCTTCGACAGAATTTTATATATAACATTGCACAAACTAATCGGTCTAAGATCCGTCATTCTGGATGGAACGGCTACCTTTGGGATTAAAGTAATGAAACTATAGTTAAATCCCTCGAGAAACGGCGCCCAATTCAGAATATTAAGTGTGAAAGTAGTGATGTCCGTCCCAACAATATGCCAACTTTTCTGTTAAAAAAGCGCAGGCATATCGTCAGGGCCCGGAGCTTTTGTAGGATGCATTGAAAAGAGGGAATGTTTTACCTCCTCTGTAGTGAAGGGACATGACAGCTCCAGGTTATCCTCGACCGATAGTATAGGCTCAATTCCTTGAGAAGTCGTAGCCGGGTCCACATTAGCTTGTGACTGAAATAGTTTTCCGAAATAGGTCAGGGCTACCTTCATCCTACCATCAAGAGATCTCCTTTCCACACCACCCTCATCGACTAATTTCTGAATTTTATTTCTCTTATGTTGTCCCGATGCTTTCTTGTGAAAATAAGTTGTATTGCGATCCCCACATCGGAACTCATTAGCCCTGGCCCTTTGAAACCACATAACTTCCTCTTTATCCATGAGCTCTCTCTCCTTCCTTTCCAAATCCTTTCTTTCCCTAACTCGGCTCTCCGACATCTCCCTTCCTATCTCCGCCAGTCTCTTCCTAACCTTCCTCAATTCCACCCTTACATTAACGAAGATACACCCATCCCAATCTTTTAAATCAATTGCACATCTCTCCAACTTCCCCGCAATGCCATCCGTCGCATGCGTCGAGCCTGGATTCAACCATCCGTTGGCTATAATCTCAAAAAAATCTTCTTCCTTCATCCACATTGCTTCGAATCTGAACGGCTTTTCTCCCCTCCCAACACTTGTTGGAGGGGCTTCCTCTAAGCAAATGTTAATAGAAAGATGATCAGAATCACACTTCCCCAAATGAATCACGAGAGAGTTGGGAAATCTATCCATTAACTCACTATTGCCGAAGGCCATATCCAAACTCTCATGAATAAACCCTCCATCCTCCCTGTTATTTTCCCATGTAAATCGATTCTCCGTGAATGGTATATCCTTTAGCCCGCCATGCTCAATTGCTTCCCCAAAATCCACCACTCTATCAAAACTTGCCAGATTACCACCACTTTTGTCCTCCAGGGAAGTAAACAAATTAAAATCGCCCATACACAACCACCCTTTGTGTGGCTCCTCATGAAGCCTCCTCATCAGTGCAAGGGTATGATGTTTGTCTTTTCTCTCGGGCCATCCGTACAAACCAATCAACCTCCAAGCCTCCTCCGCCGCAAACCTAATTGTGCTATCAATACGATGTTGTGTATATGACTCGACTTTGACCTCACATTCCTCCTCCCACACGAGAGCGAGGCCACCAGAAATGCCCATAGACTCCACCACAAACATGCCTCCGAAACCCAAATGAATCTGAACACTCTCCATCCTCGCCTTACTACTCTCAGTTTCCATCAAAAATAGCACCCTCGGGGTCTCACTACCCACCATTACGGCGGGCTTTCTAACTGCACAGGTCTTCCTCAATCCCCGACAATTGAAATTTATAAAATTCATTGCTCCCGGCGAGGGACCATGTCCCCGGCCGGTTTGATCTGCTGATCAGTCGTATCATTGTCAATTCTTCTCTTCTTGTCCTTGTCGCCCTCTCTCATATCTACCCTTGCTTGATCAATCACCATGTGATCCTCTCCATCTCTTTCTCCCTCTTTTCTTTTTGTTCCTTGTTTGTTTCCCAATTCAATGTCTCCATTACTCTCTTGTAGCCCCCCATCGACACCCCTTGCTACCCTCTTCCACTTCCTTTTTAGCACCCTCACTCACTCTTTTTCCTTCTCCTTCCCCTTTGATTTCTGTAACTCAATGCACGTAGCCTCCACAACCGCTCCCTCCCCATCAATCCTCTCATTGTCTTTGCCCTCTCCGTGACTCTCACTAACCCCCAACCGCACCTGCACCACTCCTTCCAGCACTCCCTCTCCCTCTTTTGTTAATGGACTGTCACTCATATCTCGCCTTTCATCCTCAACCTTCATCTCTTGAAGAATCTCCAAGAGAGTCTTCCTTTCTCTCTTACTTCGTCCACTATCAGTCTTGCTCTACTCGATCCCTCTCCATCATTTTATCAAGTACTCTCCTCTCCTCCTCCCTATCCGCACTGTTCCTTTCCCTAACCATCCTAGCCAGGGACGCCCGTAGCCAATCCCCGTACTCGCCATTGAGACACTCTTCTTAAGAAACCGTCTCACATTCTAATTCCGTATGTTTTAAGCAACCACAAGCATAACAAAAATTTGGCAATCTTTCATACCTGATTTCGACCCACATCTTCTTTCCTTCGATTGAGATCATGATGCCCCTACGCAGAGGCTTGGTAACGTCAAAGAACACTCGGATTCTGAGGTAACATCATCACATCACAAGCTCTTCCTCATCCACTCTATCACCCCGCCAAACACCTACCCTAATCTCATCGCCATCGCTTTAGTATGAGCCGCTAACTGGTGATGTCCCTGTTTTATACCGTATTTTTGTGTTTAATTCTGCTCCTTATTCTATTATTTTGGGATGAAATTATTAGGAATTTTTGTAGTTATCCTTAATATTGCTAGGTATAGAGTCTGCACAAGTTTGATGTGATTTTCAGGAGTTTAGAGCTAATTTGGAGAAGTTTGGACGCACTTTGGAGCTTAAAGGAAAATCATGAAGATATTGGAAAAGCTAAGGAAGAGCGCATGATGGTGCAACTGGAGAAAATGCCATTTTTCACCATTCATCATTCCGAATCAAGTTATGATGTCTTCATGAGAGTTGTAGCCCTCGAAAAGAGCTTTCCAACGCATACTTATATGCGTTAACCAGACGAACGAGGACTCGGGAAAGTGCATTTCAAGACGGAGCAGAATGCTGAAAGCTGAAGAGTGGTCGATATCGACTACATCTGGTCGATATCGACTAGTACCCAATCGAAATTCCTAGGATAGACACAAAGATAGAAGAAGGACGGGTCGATTTCAACCAGTCTTGGTCGATATCGACCATATCAGCACTCGAAATCCAAGACAGAGCCAAGTCGAGTGAACAGAAGCTGAAGCCGAGCAACACGACTCGATATCGACCAACTTCCAGCGTCGAGTACAAGTCGATTCCGAGTCCTGTGAAGATGTTCCGAATGAAGATATTCCGAGTTGATGATTCTTTGCACATGAAGACTTGGGAGATTTTATCTTTTTATCTTTCTATCTCTCCTAAAGGTGGAACCTTTAATTACCCTTTAGGATATATCTAGTTTACCGTATTAGATTTATTTTTTTCCAAATAGAATTATATCTTTAGATAGAGGATAGATATTGCTTGCCTAGAATAGCCAGGATTACGCCCTATAAATAAAGCCCTAGGGGCTAGTTTTTATGAATTCAATTTCAGGGATACAATTCCAATAGCAAGTAGAGTGTTTTATGAGTTCAAGGCTTTTAGGGTTTTGACGCTTTTGCGAAAGTTGGAATGCCGGGATTGTAAAGGTCGAGAATTTAGGGTAATGCAAAGTTATTTCTTTTGAATGATGGTTCCTATGGCAATGAGCGAGTAGTCCACCAAATTCTAGGGTCGGGGTGAGCCCGACGATAGCCAGGCATGTCTGGCTATCATCGGGCTCACCCCGACCCTAGAAGTAGGTGGACTACTCGCTCATTGCCATAGGAATCATGATATGAACCATGATCATCCACTATCTTTATTATGTTTATTACCTAAAAAATAGAGATTCGGGTTAACCAATTGGATTATAAACATAAAATTGTTATATACAATTAGGGTTACTTGAAAGAGTTGTCTAATTGTTGGAAAAGGCAAAAGCTTGATCCTTTGATGAGATTGCATGATTATTTGTATCTTGTCTTATGCGTGATTGGTTATCGTTGTTGCAAACCCCAGTCTTGGAGGTTTTATTTCATATTTGTTTATTTCAAATCATCAACCCTGGTTTATTTCTGTTCATCATTCCTTGACATCCTTTCATTCTTCGGCCACCTTTGTCGACAATCATAGGTTGCTAGATCGACTGTCAGTCTTCTGAGCCAGTCGACGTCTGCTGCTGACCACTCGACATCGAGTCACCTACTCGACGTCGAGTATGTTGCTTCTGTTTTTTGCAGGTTGACCCGAGACAGACGAGCCCACTCGATGTCGACTTCCACTCGACGCCGACTTCCACCCGACGTCGACTTCAACTCGAAGTCGAGACTTTTGAGGAATCTTCAGAGCTTGACACGGGATCGACTGCACATGAACTACTTGACATCTACTGTTCTACTCGACGTTGAGTGAACCCTGAGTTGACTTCAGGACGTGAATCGCGCGCTATCTGAGATCCGCTGACCCACTTCCTCGTGGATCGATCTTGACTACCTTCTACTACAACGGGAGGGAGTCTTGTAATTATTTGCTCGAAATAGAATTGTTTTGCTTATCTTATTCTTATTTTGTTTGCAATCTCGATTTCCTCCTACAACAAATTGGCGCCGTTGTCTGGGAATCGATCATTCGCGCCTTAGGTAGCTACTTTTCACTGTTTTATTTGAGTTTTCTTCTACAGGTATATGCAGGACACCTTCGAGTGCTACGAAACATGGGTCGAAAGCAAAAAAGAGAGACAATATGCAAAAGAATTAGAATGTTTGAGATGGCTATTCATAGTTGATGAGGAGGCATGAATTGAGGGACTACACGCATTTAGGAAGCTACAAGATTCGTCAAAATCACCGCCAGAAGCCCCAATCCCGATAGAAGGAGGATCCGAACCTGAGGTCGACCTCGACCAACACCTAGTCGATGTTGACCCATCTCCAGTCAATATCGACCTATCTACAGTCGATACTCAGGTATGTTCTTCGGCGATCTCAATTCCAGCTTTGCTATCTGTCTTTCAAAAACCATTTGAAGAACCCCAAGAAGAAGAAGAGCCAGAAAAGAAGAAGTGGGACGTCGTTGCCCATGTTGTTTCAAAGTCACTTTTTCCTTGTAAGGTGAAGGCCACCCCCGACGATTTTGAGCAACCGATGTTCGTGTTCAAGTATGAGGTCATCGCAAAGTGGCATAAAGCTCCACAGGATGAGGTGGAAGTATCTCTTCCGACTCCACCGTTTTGCTGTGGTGAAGATGTGCAAACAAGTCAACCTATGAAGCGAAAGAGAGACAATGATGAGGTATGTGAATTTTCTTTATATCTTCCTTTATGCAGGCTAGCTGGAGCCCAGGAAGATGAATGGGTGGAGCCATGGAGCGTTCACTCAGGGAGATTGAAACTTCACCATATGATGCCCCCGGATGACATTCAACGCTTCCCACCACCGAAGAAACCACCAGACCCACCTATACCACCGGACAAAGATGAGCCAGGCTAATACTTAAAGGAAATTAGCTCGAGCTAGCGACTTAAACCCTAGTGCTTATGGGAGGCAAGCCGCTATTTTATTTTATTTTATATTTTATTTACTTTACTTTATATTTTTATATCTCTTTTACTTCGTGCAATGTATCTTTTGTTAACATTTTTAGACAGATCAGAAAACGAAACAAAAGGGAAATTTCGACCTGAACGGGTCGATAACGAGTGAACTTACTCGATATCGACCTCTGTGATTTCGACCAGAAATTGAGGAGGAGATGAAGCTGGTCGATTTCGACCAAAGGTAGTCGATATTGAGTACATTGGTCGATGTTGACCTAGACCACCTGATTTCCACAATTATCCACAATAGGATTTCGACTGATTGTAGTCGGTATCGAGCTATACCTGGTCGATATCGACTCCTAGCAATCTATTACGGCCATATTTCGACCCTACAATGCGTTATTCGGTGAGTTCCTTCCTTTACCCTTGTTTTATTTTATTTATACAGTGGGGACACTGTATATTCTAAGTATGGGGTGGGGGAAAAGCTCATTATCATTATTTTATATTATACATTCTTGATTTTGCTCCTACATGATAAATTTTGGGTAAATTTTTCATTTTTATGCTTAATTGCTTAACCCAAAGTTTGTTTTATGAGACATCTCCCAAAGCCTGTAAATTGTTCAAAGAAATAGTGTGATGGAAGCAAAAGCGAGGCTCGACAATGCAAGAGTGAATTCGTTAGAGATATTGCACAAGATTGCCTAGAAAACGAAATGAAGTGTGATTTTTTAGGTAAAACCACAAAAGTGAGGTAAATTTGATGTTGCTTTTGACATGTTGCACAATAAGAGGATGGATGACTTTATATTTTCCATATATGCTCATATTCATAATCCTAGCCATACCTATGCCTAATTGCATCACAAAAGCCATATTATGAGCCTTACAATGTCTTCATATCATTATTGCTCCACATATGCCTTACATATTTCCCATTTTTACCTTATTCCCTATCCGGGGATTATGTTGAGAATGGATGTCATCTTTGGAGATATTATATGGTTGTTGTGTTGTTATATCATCATTATTGGAGTTTGGCAGGAAAGTTTCAAAGTCTATGGAAAATTTAATAAGTGAAAGAAAAACCGGTCACCTCAGGAGATAAAGGTAGATCGACCCTGCCTGCGTTGAGATAATAATTCCACAGGATGGGACACCAAGATAAGGAGTCCAAAGCACTAAGTATCAGGGGTCATTCATGACACCCATGTTTGCGACTCGCGAGAAGGTAGTGCTGAGGTTAGAGAGGTAAAAGCATTATAGTGAAAAAAGCAATGAGCGATGAGTAAAGTGTAATACAGCTAGCCATGCAAATAGCGGAAGTAAAGTGTAATACAAGGGGTGCCACGGCAGGGCTGGGTGAAAACGAAGTCTAAAACATAAGTCCAAAAACATAATCAAAGTCTAGTGGAGTCAATAACTTCAGCGCTCACTCTCCGCCGAACAAAACGACCAGCGCAATAAGCAAGCAACACCGATAGAAGGAACATAAATAACACCTAAAAACATTAATGGTGAGCGGGATCAGATGACGCCCACCTGCTCGTTTCGCTGCCCAATGCACACATATACACTATACCTAATAATCATGCTTCTAGATGCAAGGCGAAATATTAACACACTAGCATACCCCTAAGATCAAGTGCATAATAATAGCAATAAGGCCTTAACACAGAATATCAAGTGGTATATGAATGTGGACTTAAAAGAGAAAATGAATAATATAATGTGAAAGGTACACTTAATAAGAGTGGTAAGTAAAGTCGTAATTATGACTCGAACGACTCAGGGCAAAACCTGATGAGACTGGGCCATCCTATGACCCTAGCAAAGACTATATATAAATACTTCACAGATAACGACCGTTCTGTTTACATACGCATAAATAAGTAGAATGCCCAATGGTCAATGCAACCTAGCATGATACTACACGACATGTTGATTATGAATGCAAGCACCTAATATATCATGAACATAAGACAAGGAAGTCTCTCTGTGGATCTGATTAAGCTTCGAAGAGACTAACTTGGTAAACAGAATAGCAAAAGTACGATCCCAGCAAGTAGAACGAACAATCAGATAATATCACCTAGATTCAGAGCAAAACATACATATAAGTCTACATCTATCATCCAATTACACACAAGTGCACATCATTCAATAACGCATAATCACATCATAACATTATCAAGTTCAACCAATCATCACATTGCCACATTCCACAAGTCCATATCATTCTCATCATTCCATTCAACCACATTCATATATTCATAATCATATATCAACATATCACATAACTCGAATTCATCATAATCATCATATCTCAAAAGCATAAGTTAACGATACAAAATCTTCACATTTCCTCATGCTATTAGTCAATAAATCATACCATTTGTCCACACCAATCATGATATTAGGCAATCATTCACATCAATCATGCTAGTTAGTCACCGATCACATAATTCCCAACTTAGTCCTGAAAACCGATTCGAAAACCAAGTAACCAATTAAAATGTTTGACCTTAAAAGCTCATGATGTTCGACTCCCAAAACTCCGAAATCAGACCCTCAAATCAGTCCTTGAAATCCCCCAAAAGAATTGAAAACAAGTCGCGAAAACGATTGTCGAAAACGTCGAGAAAATGAGTCAAAACGCTCGGACAGGGAGTCAGTCGCGGTCGTGAGATGTCCTCTCGCGCCAGTAAGACTAGGCATCTCATAGGCTTCTCACGGTCGTGAGCATCTCGTGCCAGCGAGACTTTGAGTTACACCCGCGAGTCTGAAGGGTAACCCAGACTCCACCTCGCTGCCGCGAGTCACCTGTGTCCCGGCCGTGAGTGATAACCCTAGTTGGGCTGTTCTTCCTCGCGGTCGCGAGCTCCTTCCCGCGGCGACGAATACGTCCCTGAATCCTCGATTCAAGGGAAGTGTGTGGCCTATTGTGAAGTTGTTTGGAGCTCCCCTTTTTCTCAATTTTTCCCATGATACCCAGGCACATGTTAATTCATACAAGAATAGCTCGAAAAACATGAGGAATTAGAGAGATTTATCACCCAACATTTCCTTGTTTCACTTCTTCTCCCTGGTGGTTCTTCAGGCGATTTGAGGCCGAAACTCCTAGATCTGCTTGTTGGGTGAGTGAGAGGAGTTAGTTAGATAATAAAGGAGAGAACTTGGAGAGTTTGGAAGTGAAAGGAAGAGATAAGGTGTCAACTTATGCTCCATAGACCCAAAACCAAACAAATGAACTCCGGGGCTTCGATCCTTGATTTTCGGGATGTTGTGTGGCTCCAGAGGACCTCTTTGGACTCCTTGGAAGTGTGAGATGGCAAATGACCTCCTTGGACTCCTTAGATCTTGAGGTGGAGAAGAAAAGCGATCGAGAAGTGGTGCTAGGGGTTGTTGCCGAGAGGGTGAAAAGGGAGGAGATAGGGCTATCCTTGGTGTTTGATGTGGTGGCTTGGGAGGTGGGAGGGTGGCTAAGGTGGTGGTTCAGTGGTGTTGGTGGTAGACGGTTTTTAGTCGCCTATTTCGAATAAATTGCATGAACAAATTATACGAGGTCGGAGCAACTAAATGAGCTGATGATTACTGCGTTACTTTTGCAATGAAATTGGAGTTTGGACGTGGGAGTGGACGGTGCAAGGCAAGAAATTAGTTTTGCAAGTGCGGCTTATCAGACTTAGATGAATTAAACATATTATATATTTATACGGAGTATTAGATTAGATAGATTTTATATATTATTTATATTACCATAGATAGAATTAGGATAAAACATATTGTATATATATATATATATATATATATATATATATATATATATATATATATTCGTTCTTACGGTGTAAGCGGAGACCAATTAGCCGGCCGTGACTCAATTCTAACCCTAAACTCTTATTATGTTTTGTCTTATGTTTATGGAGATCTAAACTCTTCCGTTTCGTTTATAGATTGAAGCTTTGTGATAACTCCCTCCCTTGATGAAAATCGGAATAGATGTTTCAAAGGCTTTGACAGGATATTTGTGTCAAATGCCTTGGAGCGTTAACAGTTGATGAAATACAAAACCTACCTTTATTATTCGTATATTATTTTATCTTATTATATTTTTCCATTATATTATATATATATGTATGACTAACCATTTCAGGAAGTATATTCGAAGATTGCATCCTTCCTTTTACATGTTGAGGAGATCAGCTCAAAATAGATCATGGCTTCGAAGTATCCTTAAATAGAAGATCCAAGATCGAACTGATTCCAAAGAGCCGTTGGAGATCTGGTGATGAAGATCCTCACGCTCCATGCTATCTCCATGCTATTATATAAAGGAAAGGAATGAGAAGACAGAACACACAAGTGCTACACACGAGCTTCAATTCTTTCAAGCGATCTGTCTTCCAAGTGTCTCTCTGCAAAGCGCTCAAATAGTTTGTTGTTTATTTCAAAGCCTTTGAGAGTCACTGTGAGCTTATAGGATATATTTATTTCAAGTGTTACTCGAGAGTTTATAACTCGGAAAGTTGCACTAGGCTATTGATTTGCGAGAGTTAGAGGATTGTACTAGATAGCTGATAGAGGTGGGGCTCTTCTAGATTGGTCTAGGACTCCAAGGGAACGTGAGTTGACTAGATTGCAATTGTATAGGAGAGAGGCTTCTCGGTGAGCTATTAGGATCCTAAGCTAAGCAATCAATAAAGCCTTTGAATCCTAGGGTTGTGGAAGAACCCTAGGCGGGGACGTAGGCCAAGTTGCGCTGAACCTCGTAAACAATTACTCGTGTTATTTTCTTTATTGCTTTACCTTATTTCCGCACTTGGTTCGAATTGTTTAACTTTGTGATTCAGGTTTATCTCAAAGGTTTTGGTACAAGCTCCAAAAGTCTTGAGACTTTCTGCGAAAAACGGGCATACTCTATTCAACCCCCCTTCTAGAGTATTTATATATTACTTTGTTTTACATTATCGAACCTTCAATTGGTATCAGAGCTTTACTCACTGCTTTTGATCTAACAATCTTGTGAGTTTTCGATCATGTCTGGTGAAGCAAGCGGAGGATTTGCACAGGGAAGGTCCACAAGCAGACCGCCACTCTTTGTAGGAAACAACTTTGTCCACTGAAGATCTTTGATGAAGATGTTCATCATAGAACAAGATCTAGAGCTTTGGAACATTATAGAGAATGGTCCGAAGATTCCAGAGAAGGAAGGACCAAACGATACCAAAGTGGCAAAGAAGGAGTCTGAATACAACCAAGCAGATCTTGAAACCATCTCCAAAAACTACAGGGCTATTAACTTACTTTATTGTGGTCTTAGCACTGATGAGTTTAACCGTATTTCCTCTTGTAGGTCAGCTAAAGAGATTTGGGACAAGTTGGTCGTCACCTATGAAGGAACGAGCCAAGTGAAAGACACCAAGATCAGCATCTTCCTTCGAAAGTATGAGCTCTTCAAGATGAAGTCCGATGAGTCAATCAAAGCCATGTTCACACGATTCACAGAAATCACCAACAACCTTGACTCTCTCGGCAAGAGCTTTACCAACGTTGAGAAAGTGAGGAAGATACTAAGGTGCCTTCCAAAGGAGAAATGGGGTCCAAAAGTAACAACTATAGAAGAAGCCCAAGACCTCACCACTCTACCCCTCGATGATCTCCTTGGGAAGCTGATCACGCATGAGATGATCCTTAATGAAGACGATGGAGAACTTCCAGCTAGCACCAAAAACTTGGCACTCAAGTCTAAGAAGGATGAGTCCAAGGATGGATCTGATTCTGAAGATGAGGATGACGATGAGGATGATCCTTTTGCTCTTATCACAAGAGGCCTTGCTAGAATTCTCAAAATGAAGAAGCAATTCAACAACAAGGATGGATCAGAGTCTTCAAAATTTCGAGGTAAGCCTCAATACAACAAGTTTGAAAAGCAGACTAAACCGTTGTCTTGTTTTGAATGTGGTGAAACAGATCATCTTGTAAAGGACTGTCCTCAAAAGACAAAGAGCCAGCCCAAGAAAGGTGACAAATGGAAGAAGAAAGCTATGGTGGCTACTTGGAGTGATTTCGACTCTGAATCCGACGATGAGAAGGCCAACATTTGTCTTATGGCCTCAGAAGATGAATCCCACGATAAAAAGCTTGAAGCTACTGTAAGAGAACTTATGGAAAGTCCAAAAGAGGTATTATCGGAATTCCTTTCAAATATGATTGCCAATTAAGAGAAGCTTATTGCCCAAACTAACATTCTTATTAAGAGAACTGTGGACCAGGAAAGAACTATTGAGGATCTGTCTATGAGGGTCAAAGGTCTTGAAGCTTCTTATTCAGGTCTTGACATTAAAGTCAAGACGCTTGACTCGGAGAAATCTGAACTCAAGCAAGATCTCTCCTCTCTCAGAAATGAGCATCATGACTTAGAGAACGAGAAGATCTCCCTGAATAATAAGATTCTAGAGCAACAGACAGCCCTCATAAGTTTTACCAAATCCAAAGGCACTCTCGATAAGATGTTGGGTGAGCAACAAAGCTCTCTAAACAAAAGTGGTATTGGCTACAACCCAAAGTTTTTAAAGAAGCAACACATTACCACTTTTGTAAAGGCTAAAGGAAGCAGAACCTCTCCTATATGTCAACATTGTGCTAGAAAGAGACATGTAAAAGAGACCTGCCCTTATAGAATAAAGGATCCTTATATTATTCGCAATACATTTCCTGTTCATTTGAGAAAAGAACGGATAACACAAGTTTGGGTCCCAAAAGGCACTATTTTACCAAATATGGTTTACCCCAACAATGGATCCAAATTTGCTTATTGGTCTAGCCACAAAGGTTGATGTTTGTTTTGCAGGAGATCACCAAGGTGAAAGAACACAAATGGATTATTGATAGTGGTTGCTCGAGGCATATGAGTGGGAAGAGTTCTCTCTTTCATGATCTAAAGGAGCAATCCACGGGAACAATCACTCTTGGTGACAAAGGGAAATGCGAAATTGTTGTGTGCAGAGATGATACAGGTGAAGTTATATTGACTGCATCTCGTTACAACAACATATACGCTGTAAACGCTGATCAAGTGGCACAAGGAAGCTTAACCTGTTTAAAGGCCTTGACGGACGATCCAAAGCTTTGGCACAGGAGACTCGGTCATGTGAGTCCACATACACTACAGAAGCTTGTGTCCAAAGGGCTTGTAAGAGGGCTACCTGAGATGGACTTCACAGGTATTGACATGTGCAATGCTTGCACACGAGGTAAACAAACACGTAGCTCCTTCAAACCCAAAAAGGTTGTAAGTTCTTCTAGACCCCTTGAACTTTTACATATGGATTTATGTGGTCCTATGCGAGTCAAATCTCCCAATGGTAAAAAGTACATGCTAGTTGTTGTTGATGATTTTTCAAGATATACTTGGGTTGCATTTTTGAAAGAAAAATCAGAGGCCTTATTTGAGTTTTCAAAACTTTGTAAGGAGTTGCAAACTTTAAGAAATGAGCCCATAGTGTCTATTCGGAGTGATCATGGTAGGGAGTTTGATCAACTTCAATTTGATTTATTTTGTGCTAAATATGGCATCTCCCATAACTTTTCTGCTCCTAGGACACCTCAACAAAACGGGGTTGTGGAACGCAAGAACCGCACCTTAGAGGATATGGCCAAGACTATGCTTTTAGAAAATGCATTACCTAAAACCTATTGGGCTGAAGTTGTTAACACAGCTAACTACATTTTAAATCGTTGTCTTATTCGTTCCATCTTAAAGAAAACTCCTTATGAACTTTTCAAAGGCCGCAAACCACTTATATCTTATTTTAAACCCTTTGGCTGTACTTGTTTTGTTCATAAGAATGGAAAAGATAACCTTGGGAAATTTGATGCGCGTAGTGATGAAGGTATATTTCTTGGCTATTCCACGAGTAGCAAAGCTTATAGAATCTTCAATAAAAGGACCCAGGTAGTTGAAGAAAGTATACATGTTATTTTTGATGAATGCAATGATGGTGCTTTGAGTGAAAGTGTTGCAGATATAGATCTTAATATCCATGAAGAGAACGAGGAAGGTGATGATGTTGCTACCATGAACACAGAGAAAAGGAACATGCAGGAACCGATTCTTAACACTGAAGAATTGGCCCAAGGTGTTGAAGATGCGTCCAAAGCCCTTGGTGTCCAATCCAACAGTGTTGAGATGTCAGAGACTGCTGTAACTGAACCTAATAGGACCACGGAGTCAGATGTACCACAAATCAATCCTGATAGTGTGACGAATCAAGGAGCTGAGACTAGCAAAAGGAAATTCAAATACTCCTCATCACACTCAACAAAGGATATCATTTCTGACCCTACTTCTAGTGTTCAAACTCGTTCTAAACTTAATGATCTTTGTGCTTTTAACGCGTTTGTTTCTCTTATTGAGCCAAAGAAGGTAAATGAGGCACTTCAGGAGCCAGACTGGATTATAGCTATGCAAAGTGAACTTAATGAATTTGAGAGGAACAAAGTCTGGACTTTGAAGCCTAGACCAAAGCATCAATCAGTCATTGGCACTCGATGGGTGTTTCGAAACAAGTTAGATGAGAATGGCAAGATTGTGAGGAACAAGGCACGGCTTGTTGCTCAAGGCTACAATCAAGAGGAAGGTATTGACTACGAGGAGACCTTTGCTCCCGTAGCCAGGCTTGAAGCCATTCGCATTTTATTAGCATTTGCATCTTTTATGAGCATAAAGTTATATCAAATGGATGTCAAGTGTGCTTTTCTCAATGGTTTTTTAGAAGAAGAAGTTTATGTTGCTCAACCCCCAGGTTTGAAAGCTCAGAATTTCCCAATCATGTTTACAAACTTGACAAAGCGCTTTATGGTTTGAAACAAGCCCCAAGAGCTTGGTACGAGCGCTTGTCAAAATATCTTTTAGAAAATGATTTTAAAAGAGGGTTGATCGACAAGACTTTTTTTATCAAGACCAAAGGAAAGGACATTTTGGTTATTCAAATTTATGTTGATGATATATTATTTGGTGCTACTAACACATCTTTGTGCAAGGAATTTTCTGACATTATGTGCAGTGAATTTGAGATGAGCTTGATGGGTGAACTCAACTTCTTTTTGGGGTTACAAGTTCATCAATCCAAGAAAGGGATCTTCGTCAACCAAAGCAAGTACACTAAGGATCTCTTGAAGAAGTTCAAGATGGATCAATCCAAAGCAGCCAAGACTCCCATGAGCTCAACGTTGTCTCTAGATCAAGACAAGACTGGAACAAGTGTCAATCAAAAGGAGTATCGAGGAATGATTGGATCTTTATTATATCTCACAGCTAGTAGACCTGACATCATGTTTAGTGTTTGCATGTGTGCTAGGTTTCAAGCTGATCCAAAAGAATCTCACCTCGTGGCTGTGAAGAGGATCTTTCGATATCTCAATGGCACTAAGGAACTTGGACTATGGTACCCAAAGCAAAAGGATTTCACTTTAATTGGATATTCTGATGCAGATTTTGCAGGCTACAAGATGGATAGAAAGAGCACATCAGGATGTTGCCAACTCTTAGGAGCATCTTTGATCAGTTGGCACTCAAAGAAGCAAAACTCAGTTGCTCTATCCACTGCAGAAGCCAAATACATTGCAGCTGGAGCTTGCTGCTCCCAAATCCTTTGGATAGCTCAACAAATGCGAGATCTCGGCATCAACCTCAAGGGTATCCCAATTAAGTGTGACAATACAAGTGCCATATCCATCACTAAGAATCCTGTTCAGCATTCAAGGACCAAGCATATTGATGTAAGACATCATTTCATTAGAGATCATGTTGAAAAAGGTGATGTGTCCATATCTTTTATTTCTACTGATTATCAATGGGCTGACATTTTTACTAAGCCTTTGGCAGAGGACATGTTCACCTTCATTAGACGAGAGATTGGGATGCTTAACAAGGATGCACTTTCGTAGGGGGAGCTTTCCCTTTACGAAAGATAAACTCCACTCAATGTCAAGACCTTTGAGAGTTATGTCAAGGTCTGCAAACTGAACAATGGAGTACATATATCGGATCATATATTTTTGGTTAATATCTTTTTAGATATTTAATCAATTATATTTGTTTTAATCGAATTTAAAAAATTGCCTATTTCTATGATTTCCTTAACCGTTAAGATATTTTGTTTTTGGAAATATATTTTTTGTTACCTTGTCCGATTTTAATGGGTATTTGAATTTGAATTTGAAATTGAAAACCTTTCAAATCTTAGCAATGTAATGATTTCTTTCCTTGGAACCCTAAACCCATCCCATCAATCCGTCACCTTCTCTCTCTACTTAAACCCATTCTGTACCCGATTACAACCCACACTCAGAGTTTTTCAAACCCTTTCCACTCCTTCATCTTCAACCTCTCAAAGAAACCCTAACCAACTACTTCCATGGCACCCAAAACCAAGAAAGTTATCACTCCCAAAAGACTTGGCGCCACCCTCAAGGGACGCCAGGCCACTGCTACCTCTCCCACACCAGAACCTGCTACTCAAGCCATCATCCCAGCAGTTGTCCAGAGCACCATTAAGGCGAGCACGGCCACGGCTCCCAAAGGCTCTCAGAAGCGCGCTGCTAAGAAACCCTTGAGTGCTAAACAAAAGGGGAAGAGAAAGATACTGGCTGAGGAAGAGGACGAGGAAGAAGAGGAAGACGACCTTGATGCCGCCCTGGAGTGAGATGCTGCTAAGGAAGCCGAGGAGGAGGTCTTGAGGCAGAAAAAGGCCGATGAGGAGGCCGAGCTTGCTAAGAGACTGGTCGAGGAGGAAGCAGAGCGAATTCGGAAGGATGCCGAAGCCGAAGAGGTTCCATCCGAGGTGGAGCCTGAGGAAGAAGAAGAGGAAGAGGAAGAGCACGAGGGATCCGGAGAGGACGAGGAACCTGAAGGTGATGAAGCGGGGTCCGCTGAGGACTCGGGGTCTGAGGAAGAGGAGGAAGAATCTCCCTCTCCTTCTCCTCCTTCTCCCCCATCTCCGAAGAAGCGGAAAGCCCCTGCTCCAATCAAGCCTCCATCCCCTAAGCGTACCAGGAAGGGCCCTGTCAAGAGTCTTGTAGCGCCTGCCAAGAGAGCTGCTCCAACAGTTGCACGCAGAAAGAACGCTGACCCCCCGGCCTATATCCAGGTAAATCAATCCTTGCCCTCCTCTTGGTTTCAAGATGTTGAGACTGTTGGTAAGTGGGTAGACGAGTTTAGAACTCGTAAGATTAATTGTTCTGATTTTTTAGATGTTGAGTTCTTTGAAGCTTTGAAGTTACCTTGCCTTGAGCTCCTCAAAAATTCCCCTGCCTGGAACCTTATTAACCTTGAGACTGTTTACTACCCTGAGCTTACCCGACTTTTCTACATAAACCTAAAAGCCAAAAACGACACTGATGGTTGGTCTTTGGAGTCTGTCGTCAAAGGGGTTAGAATCCCTCTCAACTCCAATGACTTTGCAGATTCTCTAGGCTTACCTACCCCTGTTCCACCTGCTCAAGTAAACCCCTCAAAAGAAAATTGCATCATCCTAGCCCGAGCCAAATATCTCCTACCTGAAGCATCCAACAGCACCTCAAAGCAACTCACCCACTCATCCCTAACCCTTGAGGCGAAAATAATTTTTAACATCATTGTTAGATGCCTCTTACCCCGTCTTAACTCTGGCTCACTTCTTACCGACAATGCCATGGTCCTGCTCTACCGCATTCTAAATGGCCTTGACCCTGATCTGGCCAACATTATCCTTGGTACCATGGCCCATGCCAGAAAAGCCAGAAAAGGCTCTCCCCTCCCCTTTGCTACCCTTTTGACCCCTATCTTCAAAGCTTCTGGAATTGATGTCAAAAATGAAGAACATCTGCGTCATACGGGTTTGTTCGACTCTAAAGGCCTTGAAAAGATTGGCATCACTCGGTCTCCCCAAGGGACCTTGAGTCTTGCCACTCCTTCAAAAGCCTTTCCCACTGCTCCAGCTTTCGATGAACGCATGGACAACCTAGAGTTGGGCTTGGAGGAAGTTCGCCTGGATATTAAGGAGCTGCAGAAGGAGTTGATGACGACGATGAGCGGGATTTCAACGATGCTGGAAGGACTGTGGACGAGGCTCACTGATGATGCTCTGGATTGACTTAGCCCTAAACCTTATCCCACCCTATCCCACCCCTGAAACTTGTTACTTTGCTGGTTTTTGGAAACGTTTTCAAAACTTTTGATAACTTCTGGTGACTGTTTTACCTCCTCCCTTTGTTGAAAGACAAAAAGGGGGAGATGATCGTTAGACTTTGAAAACCTCTGTTTAAAGATCGTGGAGGACCTTGGTTTTTTATTTATGGTTTTCAGTTGGATAGTTTTTTGCATGCTTTAAAAAATTGATCCAACATTTGTCTAACCCTTGCAGGTACTTAGTCCGAATTCCATTGTATTATATATTTTTGACTAAGTTGCAGGGATGCACAGGTTTTGTCTTTCATCAAGGGGGAGATTGATAACTCCCTCCCTTGATGAAAATCGGAATAGATGTTTCAAAGGCTTTGACAGGATATTTGTGTCAAAGGCCTTGGAGCGTTAACAGTTGATGAAATACAAAACCTACCTTTATTATTCGTATATTATTTTATCTTATTATATACTTCCATTATATTATATATATATATGTATGACTAACCATTTCAGGAAGTATATTCGAAGATTGCATCCTTCCTTTTACATGTTGAGGAGATCAGCTCAAAATAGATCATGGCTTCGAAGTATCCTTAAATAGAAGATCCAAGATCGAACTGATTCCAAAGAGCCATTGGAGATCTGGTGATGAAGATCCTCACGCTCCATGCTATTATATAAAGGAAAGGAATGAGAAGACAGAACACACAAGTGCTACACACTAGCTTCAATTCTTTCAAGCGATATGTCTTCCAAGTGTCTCTCTGCAAAGCGCTCAAATAGTTTGTTGTTTATTTCAAAGCCTTTGAGAGTCACTGTGAGCTTATAGGATATATTTATTTCAAGTGTTACTCGAGAGTTTATAACTCAGGAAGTTGCACTAGGCTATTGATTTGCGAGAGTTAGAGGATTGTACTAGATAGCTGAGAGAGGTGGGGCTCTTCTAGATTGGTCTAGGACTCCAAGGGAACGTGAGTTGACTAGATTGCAATTGTATAGGAGAGAGGCTTCTCGGTGAGCTATTAGGATCCTAAGCAAAGCAATCAATAAAGCCTTTGAATCCTAGGGTTATGGAAGAACCCTAGGCGGGGACGTAGGCCAAGTTGCGCTGAACCTCGTAAACAATTACTCGTGTTATTTTCTTTATTGCTTTACCTTATTTCCGCACTTGGTTCGAATTGTTTAACTTTGTGATTCAGGTTTATCTCAAAGGTTTTGGTACAAGCTCCAAAAGTGTTGAGACTTTCTGCGAAAAACGGGCATACTCTATTCAACCCCCCTTCTAAAGTATTTATATATTACTTTGTTTTACATTATCGAACCTTCACTTTGGTTTGATAAAGTTGTGAGATTTCTATTCTTGTTCTATTCCTATTGATTCGTATTGATTCTTTTGCGAATATTGTTGATTTCTTCTAGTCCGCGCAACTAGTTGAGATTATTGCTAGGATTTTGTAGATTCCTCGTAGCGAACCTTAATCCATAGTAGCAATCATGCCTTTTTAGGACTCGTAGGACTAAACTTGTGTGTAGAGAATAAATTATATGTTCAATGTTGACTCGTAGCTTGGTGTTGCATGTATCCTGGTTAATCCTTAATCTTAATGCTACTATTAGGTTAAATCCTGACCGTGTTAAGGTTATCTAGTTAGTAAGGGTTACTAGGACTCGTAGGACTAGTAATTTACACAAGATCAGGACAGAAACAATAATAGGATGAAAAGAGAAATTGAAGAATAATCAAGGATCAGCTAGTCAAATTAAAGTTGATATTTATAGATGAAATTATCTTCTTAATTGTTATCTCCGTTAACTTGTTTATAGTTTATTTTGTTTTCTTTCTTATTCTCAATCACCAAAACCCCTTTTGTTCTCTTAATTGGTAAATAGACACTACTTAGGAATAACTTGATTTTCTGTGGGATCGACTCGTGCTTACAACACTACATTAGTTAGTAAGTTCGAATTTATTTTGATACGGTTTACGCGACTAAAAACCGTCCATCAAATTGGCGCCGTTGCCGGGGAATCAAAGCTTATTTCTTTGTTTTGTGTGTTTGCCAATTATTGTATATAATTAACTTTGTTGTGAACCTATCTTACGATTCATAACAAATTTGGTACTAATTTTTTAGATGTTGAGGTTGTTGCAGTTTCAAGGTGAGAACTTTCACCAATATCTTACCAGATTGTAGAGATATGTTGACATCCGTAATTCACGGGGTTATCAAGATAGCATCCGAGATATGATTCTTTGCATAATTAACGGGATGACTGCTGAGACACGAGTGCTTGCTGAGTACATGAGTAACGGAGGCCTAGCACGGTTAGGTTTGTCGGGGTTGTGCGATTTTTTCTGTTATATGGATTATCGAATTGTCACTGAGTTGAATATCTAATTGTCAATATTATTCGTTGAATTATGAACCATTATTCAACGAAATGTGTATATTTTGTAATTTGAAAGTATTTTGTAATTCGAAATAAAGGTGTGATTGATCGATCGAGATATGAGATTGTTGGTAGATATTATTCGTTCAATTCTGAATAATTATTCAATGGAATGTGTATATTTTGTAATTCGAAATAATTGTAATTGAGATATGAGATTGTTGATCGATATTATTCGTTGAATTCAGAATATTTATTCAATGAAATGTGTATTTTGTGATTTGATATTAATGTGTTATTGAGTTTTGAAGTTTTTGATATTATTCGTTGAATTCTGAATCATTATTCAATGGAATATGTGTATTTTGTAATTATAAATTGATGTTTAGGAACACCATATCCAACATTATTCGTTAAGATGTGAAATATAATTCAAAACTTTGATTATTTTGTAATTCGAAATTAATTGAGATATGAAGTTTTTGATATTATTCGGTGAATTCTAAATATTTATTCAATGAAATATGTATATTGGGAAAGGAAAAAAAATAAAATTACAAATTACAAATTACAAAGTAACGTACACAATGTCACAAAAGGAAAAAAAAACAGATTGGAACTCACGCACCTAGGAGGGAAAAGGGGGAGAGTGGTGGGAGATTTATCTGGGACCCACTATTTTCTAATTAAAAATAAATAAAAAATCTGAATGAATCTCCACCTTCCATTTGTTTCAATCAATGGCTATTATTTGTGCACAAGGAACACTATAAGGGTTGTGCACAAGGGAACCACTCCCTATATATATATATATATATATATATATATATATATATATATATATATATATATATATATATATATATATATATATATATATATATATATATATATATATATAGAAGTAGGTAACTTGTGCACACCCCTTAGGGTGTACTTTGTGCACAATTATGAGTCATTGATTGGGTGTGGATGGATGGCTGAGATTAAAAGAGTTTTTTCTATTTTTTTTTAAGTAAAAATAGGTGGACCCCGCGCATAATTGATGGAAACCGGCTATACTCTCCTCATTAGGCACGTGTGAAGGTGTGGGGGAGTTTTGGTGGGAAATAAAAACCTAATCCCTCGTCTTCTTGTACATGAACAATGAAGGCAAAGCGGCGGCGCTAGGGCGATAAGGGCAAGACCGGTAGCGATTTCGGCAATGACGAGAGTGGTGACGGTGGCTGATTCTCTCTTGAGGCAGCGATTTCGTCTTCTTGTACATGTGGGTGTGGGTGGCTGATTCTCTCTTGAGGCCAAAGCGAACCCAGGTAAGGCGGAGGCACGACCCAGGCAAGACAGTGTCGAGGAGGCGAATTGGAGACGGAGTCGAGGAGCCCAGGCGAGTTGCTGGAGGAAGCGAGAGCGAATCGTGGTCGATGAAGGGGGTGGTGGCTTCGTCCCCTGTTCTGATTTTGCGGTGAGCCCTCTGGTAAGGTCGAAGGCGATGGGGGCTTCATCCTGTCCGATTGGGGCTTCATCTTCGTCTTGCAACTTATGAAACCATGCCCGACGACTGCAACTTACGAAACCATGTCCTCTGGTAAGGCTTGAACCCATGATGAACTCCCTTGCAAAGTCTCATTTGCAGTACTGATCAACCGAATGTATCATCAAGTCCATCTAGAATAGAAGTTTGGTAAATTTTGATTTTTCGTCGATGTATATATGTAATTATTCGATAAAATTTGAAAGATTATTCAGTAAAATTAAATAGATTATATTTGTTTGGAAGACAATTGTGTTGAAATCCCGATCCGAAAATGGAAAACCGATGACACTATAGAAATTTAAAGGATTATTCGGTGGGATATTGAATATTATTCGGTGATATTGAAATATTATTCATAGAAATCAAAATATGATACATTATTTGGTTAATTTTGAAGCATTATTCGGTGGAAAAAACCTTCCTAACACGTGTGTAACTACACAACTAAATATTATTCGGTGAAATGTGAAATATTATTCGGTGTTTATTCAGTGAAATGTGAAATATTATTCGGTGAAAGATGGAGAATTATTTGTTTAAATCGTAAGTATTGTTTAGGGATTTAGGGTTTCTTTTCTTTGAAATTGATAAACGAAAATTATATTATTCGGTAGCAGGTGACAAGTTATTCAGTGGAATTGATATATTTTTATATGAACTAGATGAAAAAAGATAAAATAACATTATTCGGTAGCATCTGAAATATTATTCAATGGAATAGCCAAAATTTTAAAACGACCGAAATCAGGTGAATCCCACCAACGAATCACTCATAATCATTTATTTTTTCATAAAACCGTGAATTTAATTTTCTTTCAACCAGAGAAAAAACAACGAAATTAATAATTTTTTTTATAACTTTTTACACATAAAAAAAGTCATGGGCGGTTATTTGAAAGAAAAATAAATTTCTGGGTAGTTTTCTAGAAAATTTAATTTTAAGATTGATTTTGTAAAAACTAACCTATTTTATGGGTGGTTTACGTTAGCTTATGTAAGTATCAAAATGTTCTCATTTACTTTTGGAAAAAAAAAGTCTCGATATTAATTAAAAAAAAAGAAAAAAAAAAGGAGGGGGTGAACAACACGCACAAGGGGAGGAATTGTGGGGGGTTTTCCCAAGTGGGTCCCACAATTAATTAAAGGAAAATAAAAAAATCTCTATCAGTCCTAGCCTTCCATTCACTCTCAATCAAAAGCCTAAATTCGAGCACAAGGTATACTATAAAGGGTGTGCACTCTGGAACCACTCCATATATATATCACTACTAAATATCTGAGCTACTGTAACATCAAAATTATAACGGATTTGATAATGCGTTACACTAGAGAAGCTATAGTAACAGTTTTTTAATGCGTTACAACAGGCTAGTTGTGCTAAAATATTATAGGCTAAGGTAACCCTTCCCTATCTTTTTGTAACGGTTGTACGGAAAAGTTAAAAATAAAAGCGCGGAAA
The DNA here is from genome assembly GCA_037127255.1 of Persicaria tinctoria. Classification (NCBI taxonomy): domain Eukaryota; kingdom Viridiplantae; phylum Streptophyta; class Magnoliopsida; order Caryophyllales; family Polygonaceae; genus Persicaria; species Persicaria tinctoria. Next base: position 62,678,234 of record JBANSL010000002.1, on the reverse strand, counting down.
AAGTAAAAGGAAGGCGCGGAGTTGAAATTTTAGGAGCACTTATCCCTAAACTCTCCTCTATCCTCAGAACCTAATCCACAGGACCACAACCTATGCCCTTTCTTCCAAGCCCTCACAAACTTTCCTGTTTCTCATCGCTCCTTGGATTTTCGACCTGACGTTTTACCAATCGCTTCCTGTTGGATCTTCTCATGCCAATGACGATGGCCTTGTGATTTTCCTCGACTGCGTGGGCTCTCTTCGTCTTTTGAGTCGTCTTCTATTTCCCGTCAACATCGCACTCCAACCAATTCAGCCGATTCCGCTTCTTCAATCGGTTAGTTAGTTCTACTTATGTTTCCTAGCCTCCTCTATCATTTGTTAATTTCGATTCATCCTCCCTTTTGTTTTTGCTTTTCCGTTTGCTAATTCTCCCAAAACAAAATTAGGTTTTTTTTCCTTACTTCTACAAATTGGGAATTAAAAAAGGTTTGTTGATGGAAATTGAAAATTAGGCTAGATATTATTCTTTGTTCAAACACGTACTTTTGTAGAAATTATGCTAGAATTTAGAAAGTAGGGATTGTTAAAAAGAAATTGGAAATCATGGACTATGTATTATGTATTATTCTTTATTCTTAAACCAAAAATTTGGGCTTATGTATTATTCTTTATTCAATAATGAATTCTGGGTAAGGAGCTTGGCAGAGGAGACTCAATGAGTCAGCTTCATTGTTACATGGTCATTTGACATTTGGTATATAAAACCGTCAATTTCTTCACTTTGCTTAACAACGAAAAGAGAAAAAAAAAAGTTTATTTCAGTTTCTAATTAAAAAAAACACAAAAGTATACGAGATATTATGATATGTTGTGTAGGTTAATGTACTTCCGCATGTTGCAAATGTAGATCTAAGGAGTAGTGCTCTATTATTGATTTTTTTTACTAGTTTTCTAAGGTATAGTAGAATATATTCCTCAGTTTCATGTCCAATTGAAGGATTTAACTTGAAGGATTTGAAAATGCAATGAAATGATTATCCTTTTATTCCAGTGTCAAGCCTACACTTGTGTGCTTTAATTAATTGGTTTGATAAATTTAGGAGCGTAAAAATTTATGGTTAAGTAATACTACGTATATACACTTTGCATTGATGGACTTCTCAAAAATCATAACATACTCCAATAAGAAGATGTAATATGTGCAAAATTAAAATTAGTTAGTTTTGAAATCTATGTTCTTTGTTATAAATTTCAAGCTTGTGAAAAAAATATAGTGTTGAAGTATACGTACTTTTGATCTAGTAGGTTATGATTCGCATTGATCGATTTTCATTCAATCTATCACGAGGGAACAAGTTATTCCAAAGAAGTATTAAAAGATCATGATTTATCTCATAAAAAATTACTCTTGCAGAGTTATCTAAAGAATTATAATATGAATAGGATTAAAATGGAATTAAGTAGAGGATTTAAATCTATCATCACATCTTCTTTACAAAAAGACGCAATAAACATCTTTGCAAATGAAATATTAGCTAAAAATAGATCACATCTTACTCTCTTTAGGTTTAAGTACGTTATAAATTTTTGTAATGAATATTTTATTCCTTATGCAAACTATGGCTTAATACTTTCAGTTCATTAATTCTAGGTTTTGTTTTGTACTAATGTGCTTGCTTCAGGCTACTTCAAGTTTCTCTTTTGTGAAAAGCCAAACCTGGATCTTTAATTTAATTGTGATCCTTCAAAAGGGTGTTCATCTTCAAACACTCTCGTCATGAGTCATATGTATGTTTGAATCTTTTTTTTTTTTGGTAAAGATATGTATGTTTGAATCTAGTCTAAGGTTCATTCTCTTCAGTGTGAAATTTACTAGTGAAGTTTTTTATTACCCCTTTGGAAGAGATGACGAAGAGAAGAAAAATTGTGTTGCTCAAATGCTTGCGAAGATTGGATCGTTTACTTAAATTGTGCCCATTTGTATAATGAGATCCATGTAATTCAGTTTTTTTTTTTTAATTTGGTTTTCCGTTTTTGTTGAAAAATTTAGGAATATGAGCAGTTTGATTAGTGTGATCGTGAGGCAAATGAACGAATTAATAGACAGGGAAATCGCCAAGGGAACTGCATAACATAAGGTAGTATGTTTATGATTTTTAATAGAATTTTTATGAATTGATTTTCATTTTTAATTGTTTTAATCATAACATTTGTATTCCTAATTAAAATCAGTTGTAGCTGAAGTGTTGATTGTCCTTAAGAAATTAAGGTGGAGCTGATGCCTTCATTAGGAAATTTACAAAATTCCAAATAGAGATATTGCTAGAACTTTCTTGATAGATAAAAATACACGTGAGCTTAATTGTGTTGATGCTATTGATTTTTAGATTGAAATTATTTTTGTTGTCAATTGTGTATGTACCATAACCTCTTCAATGTAGAATGTTTGAAAACTCAAGGTAAACTAATTTGGGGTTTTGTGCTTTGTTATTGTTGTAGACCTTCGCTTGCAAGGGATTGGTGAGATTTGTAAAGTTTTAGATGCTAAAGGATTGGGCTGCAATTTTTTAAGAACATCTTATCATTGGAAGGTTTTCATTTTCTTATATATATATATATATATAAATATATATATGATGATTTATGAAGATTTAGTGATCATCCACAATGGTTTTGTGCAAAATGTACACATTTGCACAAGATGTGTAAAAATACACATCACTTTTTAGCAATTTGTTTCATTGGTGAAATGTGCATTTTTTACACACCATTGAAATACAATTTATTTAAAACAAAAAGGAAAATAAAATCATAAAAAAACAAACCAATGAATTTGTCTTACTTTTTGTAAAAGTTTTTGCACATGGGGGGATGGTATGCTCAAATTTGCACATAACATGCTCAAATGTGCACATTTGCACACACCCAAAACAACCAATGGAGCTAAAAAATGTCTAAAAATACACATTTGCACACTAACATTGTGGATGGTCATAGATATTAAAATATATGTATTTGTTTGTCTTACTCAAAACTCTATTGCGAGATGTTTGTATTGAAGATTTGTTGTTTGAATTTAAGGGCTTTAATTTTTTGGGTAAATTACAGTAAACCACCCATTAAATAGGACACTTTGCACAAAACCACCCGCTAAAAGAGAAATGACAGAAAACCACCCGTTACATGCCTTCTGTTAACAAAAGACCACCTCCCTATTTACTTCCGTTAGATTAGGCAAAAGAGATGAACAAAATTACCATAATACCCTTATTATTAGATCAAATTTTCTTTGTGATCGCCATCCCATAAATTGGGCAAAATAACCAGCAGCAACTTTGGTCCTCCTCCGATATCCCAAATCAGTGCCAACCTGTCAAACCAAAACCATCATATTAACCCATCTAATAGATATAAGCATTTAATCTTCACCATCGAAAAATAAAATTAGTTTTGAATAATTTTTCACAAACTTCGAACAAATCCTAGCTGAAACCACATGAAACCATCATTCTCTACACATTTGCATCTTTCCTTTTACCCAAAAACCAGATCTGGTTTTCTTCTTCTTCTTTTTGCTTTACTTATTCTTGATTTTTGGAGTTCTAAAGAATTTCAAGCAATAAATCTTTAATTGGGAAAACATCTTTGGCTATCTGTAAGCAAAAACATCTTTATTTCAAGCAATAATTGGGTTGCCTTGAAGCAAAAACATGTGCAAGTTCTTTTCTTCCATCTTGAACGAAGAGCAAAAAGCATCTATTAATAAAAATATTAAATAGAGGAAGAGGGACAATTTAGTAATTTTATTCATCGTTTTAACATATTCAAAATGGGAATTTAGAGTGGGTGGTTCTTTGTTAACAATAGGTCTATAAAGGGTGGTTTTCTGCAATTTTTTCTTTAGCGGGTGGTTTTGTGCAAAAGGACACATTTAAGGGGTGGTTTTATGTAATTTACCCTTATTTTTTTGTGCTTATTACAATATTGTTTATTTAGAAGGTTCGTATGGGGTGGCAATTGTGAGATGCAACCATTCAATATTTTTTTTTTAAAAGGAGTAAAGGACATCTTTGGTAACAGTTGTTTAGCTTTAATAACAGTTGTACCTATGGTAACAGATGTGGATCTGAGGTAACAGATGTAGCTTGGTTTCATCAAACTGTTACAATAAGGCAGTGTGTCGTGACCATATGCCTATAGTAACGGCCTCTATTGTAGCAGAGCAACAAGTGTTACCATAGGCTTTAGTAATACTTTTTAAGCCTGTGGTAACTGATTTTGGGTGTTACATTTGGTTAGATATTTAGTAGTGTGTATATATATATATTATTTCTTACGGTGTAAGTGGAGACCAAGTAGCCGGCCGTGACTCAATTCTAACCCTAAACTCTTATTATGTTTTGTCTTATTTTTATGGAGATCTAAACTCTTCCGTTTCGTTTATGGATTGAAGCTTTGGTTTGATAAAGTTGTGAGATTTCTATTCTTGTTCTATTCCTATTGATTCTTTTGCGAATATTGTTGATTTCTTCTAGTCCGCGCAACTAGTTGAGATTATTGCTAGGATTTTGTAGATTCCTCGTAGCGAACCATAATCCATAGTAGCAATCATGCCTTTTTAGGACTCGTAGGACTAAACTGGTGTGTAGAGAGTCAACTATATGTTAAATGCTGACTCGTAGCTTGGTGTTGCATGTATCCTGGTTAATCCTTAATCTTAATGCTACTATTAGGTTAAATCTTGACCGTGTTAAGGTTATCTAGTTAGTAAGGGTTACTATGACTCGTAGGACTAGTAATTTATACAAGATCAGGACAGGAACAATAATAGGATGAAAAGAGAACTTGAAGAAGAATGAAGGATCAGCTAGTCAAATTAAAGTGGATATTTATAGATGAAACTATCTTCTTAAATGTTATCTCCATTAACTTGTTTATAGTTTATTTTGTTTTCTTTCTTATTCTCAATCACCAAAACCCCTTTTGTTATCTTAATTGGTAAATAAACTTAACTTAGGAATAATTGGTTGGTAATTACCGTACCAACCAATTTCAAATCGGTTGGTCATGGTAATACCAACTTTTCTGTTTCAATTACCGTTACCGTACCGACTTCTGAAACTTAGTTCGGTATACCGTACCAATTAAATTGGTAAACAACTTAATTGGTTACCAATTTAATTGGTTCGGGTTGCACGAGTTGGTTCGGTTTTCGTGGAAATTTTTGCCCAGCCCTAGCCTCGGGGACACCTGAAGTAGATGCCTCGGGGATGGTGGGGGGTACACGAGCAAGCAGTCTACCCATGTCGGCCCGTCGACCCACAACTACGTCTGTAATGCAGCTGCTCAGCACATTGGGGGTCTCCAAAGAAGGTTATCGCCCCTCCGTCGCATCGCTAGAAGGATCCCAAGATGGCAGACCCTTCCAGAAGTTGTCCTCCTCGTCGGCCGGGGGGGGGGGGGGGGGGGATCCCCATCGACTGCTGGTAGCCCTCTGCAGACATCAACAGATCATCGATTGTGGCTGTCTGATCGTGGGGTACCGTCTCCTCTTGGATTTTGCTGACCGCTGCCCGGTTGCCGAACCTAACAGGCCGGAGGGTACCATCCCCCCTCAAGAGCCTCCCTGCATGTTATTATGAAATGTTGAGAACCTATTACTTTTTATGTGCGAATTTATTTCATCCAGTTGGCTATTTTAATGTATTTTAATATCTTTTAATGTCTTTTAATGTATTTTAATATATTTTAATATCTTTTAATGTATTTTAATATTTGTTAATGTCTTTTCATATATTTTAATGTATTTTAATATCTTTTAATGTCTTTTAATATATTTTAATGTCTTTTCATATATTTTAATGTCTTTTAATATATTTTAATGTATTTTAATATCTGTTAACGTCTTTTAATATCTTTTAATATATTTTAATATATTTTTATATCTTTTAATGTCTTTTCATATATTTTAATGTGTTTTAATATATTTTAATGTATTTTAATATTTGTTAATGTCTTTTAATGTCTTTTAATATATTTAATATCTTTTCAATGTCTTTTAATATATTTTAATGTATTTTAATATCTGTTAATGTCTTTTAATGTCTTTTAATATATTTTAATATCTTTTTATGTCTTTTAATATCTTTTAATATATTTTAATGTATTTTATATTATTTTAATATATTTTCATATCTTTTAATACAAAGAATTTTAATGTATTTCAATGTAGGTTGTACTTTTGTATAAACTATACAAACTATATTATAAACCATAAAAACTATATACGATCAAACCCTAAAAACTAAATATACTATCAATTATAATCTATCAAATTATATTATAAATCATAACAACTATATACTATATATTCATGCACGTTATATTATAAAACTATATTATAATATATCAAATTACATTATAAAACTATAAAACTTAATCGAATAACATAGCGGCGGGATCGGGACAGGAGAAACCTCTGTAGACCGCCGCTTTCGCGGCGGTAATAGGACCTCCACTATCGGGACCGACGCCGCCGCCTCCACCGGCTCCTCCACCAGCACCGGCTCCTCCGTCGACGTCGCCGCCGCCGCCTCCTCCATCGACACCTCCACCGCCTCCTCCATGGGCGTCACCACCTCCACTACCTCCTCCATGGGAGCCACCACCTCCACCGCCTCCTCCGACACCATCGGCTGCGCACCACCACCACCTGCCTCCACGGGCTCGGGTGGCTGTAAACCCACATGCACGTCCTTAAGGACGTGTGGATTTGCAGTATATATAGCCGAAACGTTTATTTTGATATGCTTTACGCGACTAAAAACTGACTAACTATTTTGAGCTTAACGTAATAAATACCTCTGAGCCACGATAACCATACTGATGAGTGATCATTCATAGAAATTTCTTTGAGTATTTTGTTTTTTTTTTAGTTGTCTTTGTTTTGTGATTAGTTTGCTTAGGGACAAGCAAAAGTCTAAGTATGAGGTAGTTTGATAGGGTCTATTTTAGTCATATATTTGCATATTATATTAGGTTATTTTCATGCATATTTTATATATTTTATAGCTTATTTGTTATTATTTAGTTTTCGGAGTCTACACCCGTGTTTTATTGATTTCATGTATTTTAGAGCGAATTCCGAATAAATTGCATGGACAAATTATACGAGGTCGGAGCAACTAAATGAGCTGATGATTGCTGCGTTACTTTTGCAATGAAATTGGAGTTTGGACCTGGGAGTGGACGGTGCAAGGCAAGAAATTAGTTTTGCAAGTGCGGCTTATCAGACTTGGATGAATTAGACATATTATATATTTATACGGAGTATTAGATTAGATAGATTTTATATATTATTTATATTACTGTAGATAGAATTAGGATAGAACTTACTATATATATATATATATATATAGCCGGCCAAGTAGCCGGCTGACTCAATTCTAACACTAAATTCTTATTATGTTTTGTCTTATTTTTATGGAGATCTAAACTCTTCCGTTTCGTTCATGGATTGAAGCTTTGGTTTGATAAAGTTGTGAGATTTCTATTCTTGTTCTATTCCTATTGATTCGTATTGATTCTTTTGCGAATATTGTTGATTTCTTTTGGTCCGCGCAACTAGTTGCGATTATTGCTAGGATTTTGTAGATTCCTCGTAGCGAACCTTAATCCATAGTAGCAATCAGGCCTTGTTAGGACTCGTAGGACTAAACTGGTGTGTAGAGAATCAATTATATGTTAAACGCTGACTCGTAGCTTGGTGTTGCATGTATCATGATTAATCCTTAATCTTAATGCTACTATTAGGTTAAATCTTGACTGTGTTAAGGTTATCTAGTTAGTAAGGGTTACTATGACTCGTAGGACTAGTAATTTACACAAGATCAGGATAGGAACAATAATAGGATGAAAAGAGAACTTGAAGAAGAACCAAGGATCAGCTACTCAAATTAAAGTGGATATTTATAGATGAAACTATCTTCTTAATTGTTATCTCCGTTAACTTGTTTATAGTTTATTTTGTTTTCTTTCTTATTCTCAATCACCAAAACCCCTTTTGTTCTCTCAATTGGTAAATAGACACTACTTAGGAATAACTTGATTCTCCGTGGGATCAACTCGTGCTTACCACACTACATTGGTTAGTAAGTTCGAATTTGTTTTGATACAGTTTACGCGACTAAAAACCGTCCATCGGTTGGTTTGGGGCGGCGCAAGGAAAGGGAGGAGAGAGAAGGGAGTGTTTTAGGGTTTCTTGGTTTTAGGTTTCCTTGGGAGTTTTCTCTCTTTAAGTGGATACGATTGAATGAGTGAGTTCTTGTGTTTTATGGGAGTGGGAAGCCTAAGAAATCAGCTTTTTACCTTGGAATGGGTTGATTTGATGGCGTGGAAGGATAAAAAGAAGGGTTGTCTCTTTCCAAAAGAAGGGCATGCAAGGTAGGAGAGGAAAGAAAGGTGTTTGTGGGTGTCTCACCCAAATAGGGCAAGCATTTTTTTATCAAATTCAAAATAGTCACATGGGTTCACTTGGGGGTTAGGGTTTGGTGTGGAAATCTCGGCTAAGGCTAGGAGAGTATGAGTCCGGGTCTTGGTTCCGACATCGGAACCAAGTCGCAAAATTAGTCCCTGATGTTAGTTTCTCAATTCCCGCTCTCTCTTCCGCGAAATTAGATTTTAAAAATCAAGAATCGAGGTTGCCATGTTAGTTCTCAAAATTTTAGTTAGGTCGAAAATCTGCCTTATGAGGTCGAAGTCCGAACTAGAGAGTTTTTCCACTAAGTTCCGCTTTAAAATTCATTTTGATTTTTTTTCCGAGGAAATTAGGATTTAAAATTCGAGCTTTTATAGGCTTCATCACGAATCTAACCACCTAGAAGTCACCTTGGTATCTCCCCAACTCATGCTTGCCAAAAAATCTCATTTCTTGCATTCGCAGATGCTATCATTATTTTTGGAAAGGCGGCTAAAACAACATGCGATCAGATCAACAAAATCATACATTTCTATATCTCTCCTCTAGACAAAAAATAAATCTTCACACGTCAGTTTTCCAAACCACTGAAAATATGAAAAATAACATAAAAACCACAATTAAAAATGAACTAAGAATTTCAAACACCTCCAAATTAGGGAGCTATCTAGGATGCCCGATAATCTCCAAAAGGATAACTAACTCCACCTTCGACACTATAATCTCATCTAGTAAGAGTCCACTTACAAAATGGACTGCTGGTAATCTTTCTCAGGTAGGAAGACTTACACTTTAATAAGGCTCTTCAACTAAAACTACTTTGGAAAATACTAGCCAAACCATCAAACCCATGGGTTCGTCTTGTCTCCAACAAATACCTCAAAACTGCCCATATCCTAAATTATACAAGAAAAGGGAACATATCCTGGCAATGGGCAAAATTAATCAACCTCCTTGATCTCTTCAAAAAGCGATTGCGATGGGGAGTTGTTAATGGGACCTCCATAAATTTCTAGCATGATTCCTGAATAGAAACAGAACCACTTTGGACTCTTGCAACAGACTATACATAAAAAAACTCAAACATGCTTCTTAGCGAATTAATCACCCGTAAAAATACATGGGATACCTTTAAGGTGCGCTCTATCCTGCAAAATCAACTCCCCTAAGACATTATTTCCACCATCTCCCAAACACCGATCCAAAAATATATAACACCGGATAGGCTATACTGGAAACGGAATCGTGATGGTTGGTTCTCCACTGCCTCGGCAATAGATATCATTCAGCGCAACAAACAACACTCCAAATCAAACTTTCATTGGATTTGAAAATTAGACTGTACGTCTCCCAAAAGTTAAAGATTTCATCTGGTGGATCACTAAGGATGGTCTCCTAACAACGACCAAACTTTCTCGTCGAGGGTTGGGTATTCCCACTGATTGCCCTCTCCGCGGCATGAAATACGAAGATATCGAACATCTACTTTTCAAGTGCCCTATAACAAAAATAACACTCCAGCTACTCTCCCCGCAAATTTCTGTAAAAATAGACAACGCATTTAACACTACAACAAATATAAGTGAAACTCTGATTTAGTTAAGAAACGACTTAAGTCTCCACGGGTTCTTTACTATAGTTGTGGCTTGGTGGAGTTGTTGGTTCTTCAGAAACAAAAAAAATCCTTCAACAACATCAACCCCAACCCAAAAGCAATCTTATCCTTCGTCTCTGAACATATCTTCATTTGGAACAAATCTAAAGAGTTAGACTTTGAACTCAACATAAAATCACCTCAGTCTAGCACCAAAACAAACAAAACAACCTCTCATAAAACACTGTAGATGGAGGACACCTAGACAGGGATGATGTAAACTCAACTTTGATGGGGCCTTTTCCTCTGGTGCTCCTCCTTCTTACAGATTCATTATTGGAAATAAGTATGGGTCTGCTCTCTTCTCCGAGGCAGGGCCATCTCCTATCCCTACTGTTATTGGGGCTGAATGCCTTGGCTTATGGAAAGGGATCATTAAAGCAATTGACCTTAAAATAAATAACATTATTATTGAAGGTGATAATCTTAGCATCATTAATAGTCTTAGGACTGGAGGCTTCTGTTCTGGTGAGATCGAGATGATTGTATCTGACTGTCTCCTTTCTCTCCACTTATTCTCTGAGGTTGAGATTCTACATGTCTTCAGGGAAGGTAATGGTGTTGCTGATCGTCTATCTCATCTCCTGATTCCACACTCCGGTACCTCTCTCTCTCTCTCCTGACATTGCTTTTCGCATCATCATCCTACGGAATGCTCTTGGTTAGTTGCTTTCGCAACTGTCAAATTCTTTTCAGTTAAAAAATAAAGCTACTGTACTTTTTATACATAAATTAAGTAATATTTTTCTATAAGTAAAACTAAATGGACTGTGATCCCTACCAATTTATGATAAATTGCAACATTTTAGGAAACGATAGTTTATTTGTTTGTTTGCTTGTTTTTTACGTACTAAGCGCAGAATGGGAAAAGGAGAATTTATATGTAGAAAATTATTTAAAATGTTAATGGCATCAAAATCATGATCTGGGATGAGTAACATTTTAATGACAATGGACATGTTATGAAATCAAAGGCGAGCCAAAACCTTGCTTGATTTACGACTATCCTTGACTAGCAACCAAACTTGAAAGAAGGTCCTGCCAGCGCAAGTAAAAGTGGAAAATATCTTCTTCTTTTTTTACCCAAAGCTCAAAACCACAATTTCCTACCAACACTATCAACCCACCAACAACAACAAAACAATGGTATGTGAGTGTGAGGTAGAGAAACCCCTTCTAGAGAGAGTTCTCCTCTAGAGATAATAAATCCCCTTTTATGGACATAATGCCTAATTAAGTGTAAAATATCACCGCGGGTAATCTGCCACCAGCATCACTAATTCACCCACCATAACACGCCACCACCACCACCTTCATGGATCTCCACCACATCACCACACCAACCCTGCTCTTACCACCAGTTTCCTGTAATCTTGACCGCCCATGAACTAACCTCTAGCGAGGTCACGGTCTCTTCGAACCCAGGAATTTCATCTTCAAACAAACTCTCCATATCCTCTCTACGCCACGTCATTCTTCCTCTCAACCGTTGCACTGGCCTTCACCACCCCATCGTCTGTAGCTTCAACAGGGACTACGATATACTCATCGACATCCTTGCTTTATAGCCCGGTGAAAAAAAAAATTGCGGTAAAAACCTGTTAGGACCGGTTTTTTAGCCCGGTTCACTTGCTTTATAGCCCGGTTATAAATAGAACCGATCTATAAAGTCACAAATTCTAGCCCGATTCTAAATAAAACCGAGCTATAAAGTCACTATGTAATTTAAAAAAATTAGTTTTTTAGCACGATTTTGAGGCTTGACCGATTTATAAAGTCATGTGTTATTTTAAAACTGGAGTTTTTAGCATGGATTTTAGGTTGAACCGAGTTGTAAAGTCACCGTATGAATTATGGTTTTTAGCACATATTTCCAATAAACCAAGCTATAAAGTAGTCCTCACGGTTTTTATTATAATTTGAGGTTTTCACCTGAGTCAATCCCTATATATATATAGGGTGTAATAGGTTCAAATACAAAATTGTCTTAGGGTGTGATAACTCCCTCCCTTGATGAAAATCGGAATAGATGTTTCAAAGGCTTTGACAGGATGTTTGTGTCAAAGGCCTTGGAGCATTAACAGTTGATGAAATACAAAACCTATCTTATTATTCGTATATTATTTTATCTTATTATATACTTTCTTTATACTATATATATATTCGTTGGACTAACCATTTCAGGAAGTATAAATCAAGATTACATCCTTCCTTTTACTTGTTGAGAAGATCGGTTCAAAATAGATCATGGCTTCGAAGTATCCTTAAATAGAAGATCCAAGATCAACCTGATTGGAAAGAGCCGTTGGAGATCTGGTGATGAAGATTCTCACGCTCCATGCTATCTTCATGCTATTATATAAAGGAAAGGAAGGAGAAGACAGAAGTACAAGTGCTACACACGAGCTTCATTCATTCAAGCGATCTGTCTTCCAAGTGTCTCTCTGCAAAGCGCTCAAATAGTTTGTTGTTTATTTCAAAACCTTTGAGAGTCACTGTGAGCTTATAGGATATATTCATTTCAAGTGTTACTCGAGAGTTTATAACTCGGGAAGTTGCACTAGGCTATTGATTTGCGAGAGTTAGAGGATTGTACTAGATAGCTGAGAGAGGTGGGGCTCTTCTAGATTGGTCTAGGACTCCAAGGGAACGTGAGTTGACTAGATTGCAATTGTATAGGAGAGAGGCTTCTCGGTGAGCTATTAGGATCCTAAGCTAAGCATTCAATAAAGCCTTTGAATCCTAGGGTTGTGGAAGAACCCTAGGCGGGGACGTAGGCCAGTTGTGCTGAACCTCGTAAACAATTACTCGTGTCCTTTACTTACTTGCTTTACCTTATTTCCGCACTTGGTTCGATTGTCTAACTTTGTGATTCAGGTTTAATCTCAAGAGTTTTGATTCAAGCTTCAAAAGTCTTGAGACTTTCTGCGAAAAACGGGCATACTCTATTCAACCCCCCTTCTAGAGTATTTCTATATTACATTGTTCTATATTATCGAACCTTCAATTGGTATCAGAGCTTTACTCACTGTTTTTGATCTAACAATCTTGTGAGTTTTCGATCATGTCTGGTGAAGCAAGCGGAGGATTTGCACATGGAAGGTCCACAAGCAAACCGCCACTCTTTGTAGGAAACAACTTTTTCAACTGGAGATCTTTGATGAAGATGTTCATCATTGACCAAGATCTAGAGCTTTGGAACATTATAGAGAATGGTTCGAAGATTCCAGAGAAGGAAGGACCAAACGATACCAAAGTGGCAAAGAAGGAGTCTGAATACAACCAAGCAGATCTTGAAACCATCTCCAAAAACTACAGGGCTATTAACTTACTTTATTGTGGTCTTAGCACTGATGAGTTTAACCGTATTTCCTCTTGTAGGTCAGCTAAAGAGATTTGGGACAAGTTGGTCGTCACCTATGAAGGAACGAGCCAAGTGAAAGACACCAAGATCAGCATCTTCCTTCGAAAGTATGAGCTCTTCAAGATGAAGTCCGATGAGTCAATCAAAGCCATGTTCACACGATTCACAGAAATCACCAACAACCTTGACTCTCTCGGCAAGAGCTTTACCAACGTTGAGAAAGTGAGGAAGATACTGAGGTGCCTTCCAAAGGAGAAATGGGGACCAAAAGTAACAGCTATAGAAGAAGCTCAGGACCTCACCACTCTACCCCTTGATGACCTCCTTGGGAAGCTGATCACGCATGAGATGATTCTTAATGAAGACGATGGAGAACTTCCAGCTAGCACCAAGAACTTAGCACTCAAGTCCAAGGATGAGTCCAAGGATGGATCTGATTCTGAAGATGAGGATGACGATGAGGATGATCCTTTTGCTCTTATCACAAGAGGCCTTGCTAGAATTCTCAAAATGAAGAAGCAATTCAACAACAAGGATGGATCAGAGTCTTCAAAATTTCGAGGTAAGCCTCAATACAACAAGTATGAAAAGAAGACTAAACCGTTGTCTTGTTTTGAATGTGGTGAAACAGATCATCTTGTAAAGGACTGTCCTCAAAAGACAAAGAGCCAGCCCAAGAAAGGTGACAAATGGAAGAAGAAAGCTATGGTGGCTGCTTGGAGTGATTCTGACTCTGACTCCGACGATGAAAAGGCCAACATTTGTCTTATGGCCTCAGAAGATGAATCCCACGATGAAAAGCTTGAAGCTACTGTAATAGAACTTATGGAAAGTCCAAAAGAGGTATTATCGGAATTCCTTTCAAATATGATTGCCAATTTCTTGAAGCTTATTGCCCAAACTAACATTCTTATTAAGAGAACTGTGGACCAGGAAAGAACTATTGAGGATCTGTCTATGAGGGTCAAAGGTCTTGAAGCTTCTTATTCAGGTCTTGACATTAAAGTCAAGACGCTTGACTCGGAGAAATCTGAACTCAAGCAAGATCTCTCCTCTCTAAGAAATGAGCATCATAACTTAGAGAACGAGAAGATCTCCCTGAATAATAAGATTCTAGACTAACAGACAGCCCTCATAAGTTTTACCAAATCCAAAGGCACTCTCGATAAGATGTTGGGTGAGCAACAAAGCTCTCTAAACAAAAGTGGTATTGGTTACAATCCAAAGTTTTTAAAGAAGCAACACATTACCACTTTTGTAAAGGCAAAAGGAAGCAGAACCTCTCCTATATGTCACCATTGTGCTAGAAAGGGACATGTAAAAGAGACCTGCCCCTATAGAAGAAAGGATCCTTATATTATTCACAATACATTTCCTGTTCATTTGAGAAAAGAACGGATAACACAAGTTTGGGTCCCAAAAGGCACTATTTTACCTAATATGGTTTATCCCAACAATGGATCCAAATTTGCTTATTGGTCTAGCCACAAAGGTTGATGTTTGTTTTGCAGGAGATCACCAAGGTGAAAGAACACAAATGGATTATTGATAGTGGTTGCTCGAGGCATATGAGTGGGAAGAGTTCTCTCTTTCATGATCTAAAGGAGCAATCTACGGGAACAATCACTCTTGGTGACAAAGGGAAATGCGACATTGTTGGTATTGGTAGTGTTGGAAGTGATTCCAGCCATAGTATTAAAAATGTCTATCTTGTCAATGGTTTAAAGTATAATTTGCTTAGTGTCTCTCAATTATGTGATAGTGGTAACAATGTCAGATTTAAGAAGAAAAGATGTATAGTGTGCAGAGATGATACAGGTGAAGTTATTCTAACTGCATATCGCTACAACAACATATACGCTGTAAATGCTGATCAAGTGGCACAAGGAAGCTTAACCTGTTTAAAGGCCTTGACGGACGATCCAAAGCTTTGGCACAGGAGATTGGGTCATGTGAGTCCACATACACTACAGAAGCTTGTGTCCAAAGGGCTTGTAAGAGGTCTACCTGAGATGGACTTCAAAGGTATTGACATGTGCAATGCTTGCACACGAGGTAAACAAACACGTAGCTCCTTCAAACCCAAAAAGGTTGTAAGTTCTTCTAGACCCCTTGAACTTTTACATATGGATTTATGTGGTCCTATGCGAGTCAAATCTCCCAATGGTAAAAAGTACATGCTAGTTGTTGTCGATGATTTTTCAAGATATACTTGGGTTGCATTTTTGAAAGAAAAATCAGAGGCCTTATTTGAGTTTTCAAAACTTTGTAAGGAGTTGCAAACTTTAAGAAATGAGCCCATAGTGTCTATTCGGAGTGATCATGGTAGGGAGTTTGATCAACTTCAATTTGATTTGTTTTGTGCTAAATATGGAATCTCCCATAACTTTTCTGCTCCTAGGACACCTCAACAAAACGGGGTTGTGGAACGCAAGAACCGCACCTTAGAGGATATGGCCAGGACTATGCTTTTCGAAAATGCATTACCTAAAACCTATTGGGCTGAAGCTGTTAACACAGCTAATTACATTTTAAATCGTTGTCTTATACGTTCTATCTTAAAGAAAACTCCTTATGAACTTTTCAAAGGCCGCAAACCACTTATATCTTATTTCAAACCCTTTGGCTGTACTTGTTTTGTTCATAACAATGGAAAAGATAACCTTGGGAAATTTGATGCGCGTAGTGATAAAGGTATATTTCTTGGCTATTCCACGAGTAGAAAAGCTTATAGAATCTTCAATAAAAGGACCCAGGTAGTTGAAGAAAGTATACATGTTATTTTTGATGAATGCAATGATGGTGCTTTGAGTGAAAGTGTTGCAGATATAGATCTTAATATCCATGAAGAGAACGAGGAAGGTGATGGTGCTGCCACCAAGAACACAGAGAAGAGGAACATGCATGAACTGATTCTTAACACTGAAGAATTGGCCCAAGGTGTTGAAGATGCGTCCAAAGCCCTTGGTGTCCAATCCAACAGTGTTGAGATGTCAGAAACTGCTGTAACTGAACCTAATAGGACCACGGAGTCAGATGTACCACAAATCGATCCTGATGGTGTGACGAATCAAGGAGCTGAGACTAGCAAAAGGAAATTCAAATACTCCTCTTCACACTCATTAAAGGATATCATTTCTGACCCTACTTCTAGTGTTCAAACTCGTTCTAAACTTAAAGATCTTTGTGCTTTTAACGCGTTTGTTTCTCTTATTGAGCCAAAGAAGGTAAATGAGGCACTTCAAGAGCCAGACTGGATTATAACTATGCAAAGTGAACTTAATGAATTCGAGAGGAACAAAGTCTAGACTTTGAAGCCTAGACCAAAGCATCAATCAGTCATTGGCACTCGATGGGTGTTTCGAAACAAGTTAGATGAGAATGGCAAGATTGTGAGGAACAAGGCACGACTTGTTGCTCAAGGCTACAATCAAGAGGAAGGTATTGACTACGAGGAGACATTTGCTCCCGTAGCCAGGCTTGAAGCCATTCGCATTTTATTAGCATTTGCATCTTTCATGAGCATAAAGTTATATCAAATGGATGTCAAGTGTGCTTTTCTTAATGGTTTTTTAGAAGAAGAAGTTTATGTGGCTCAACCCCCGGGTTTTGAAAGTTCAGAATTTCCCAATCATGTTTATAAACTTGACAAGGCGCTTTATGGTTTGAAACAAGCCACAAGAGCTTGGTACGAGCGCTTGTCAAAATATCTTTTAGAAAATGATTTTAAAAGGGGGTTGATCGACAAGACTCTTTTTATCAAGACCAAAGGAAAGGACATTTTGGTTATTCAAATATATGTTGATGATATATTATTTGGTGCTACTAACACATCTTTGTGCAAGGAATTTTCTGACATCATGTGCAGTGAATTCGAGATGAGCTTAATGGGTGAACTAAACTTCTTTTTGGGGTTACAAGTTCATCAATCCAAGAAAGGGATCTTCGTCAACCAAAGCAAGTACACTAAGGATCTCTTGAAGAAGTTCAAGATGGATCAATCCAAGGCAGCCTAGACTCCCATGAGCTCAACATTGTCTCTAGATCAAGACAAGACTGGAACAAGTGTTAATCAAAAGGAGTATCGAGGAATGATTGGATCTTTATTATACCTCACGGCTAGTAGACCTGACATCATGTTTAGTGTTTGTATGTGTGCTAGGTTTCAAGCTGATCCAAAAGAATCTCACCTCGTGGTTGTGAAGAGGATCTTTCGATATCTCAATGGCACTAAAGAACTTGGACTATGGTACCCAAAGCAAAAGGATTTCACTTTAATTGGATATTCTGATGCAGATTTTACAGGCTACAAGGTGGATAGAAAGAGCACATCAGGATGTTGCCAATTCTTAGGAGCATCCTTGATCAGTTGGCACTCAAAGAAGCAAAATTCAGTCGCTCTATCCACTGCAGAAGCCGAATACATTGCAGCTGGAGCTTGTTGCTCCCAAATCCTTTGGATAGCTCAACAAATGCGAGATCTTGGCATCAACCTCAAAGGTATCCCAATTAAGTGTGACAATACAAGTGCCATATCCATCACTAAGAATCCTGTTCAACATTCAAGGACAAAGCATATTGATGTAAGACATCATTTCATTAGAGATCATGTTGAAAAAGGTGATGTGTTCATATCTTTTATTTCTACTGATTATCAATGGGCTGACATTTTTACTAAGCCTTTGGCAGAGGACAGGTTCACCTTCATTAGACGAGAGATTGGGATGCTTGACAAGGATGCACTTTCGTAGGGGGAGCTTTCCCTTTACGAAAGATAAACTCCACTCAGTGTCAAGACCTTTGAGAGTTATGTCAAGGTCTGCAAACTGAATAGTGGAGTACATATATCGGATCATATATTTTTGGTTAATATCTTTTTAGATATTTAATCAATTATATTTATTTTAATCGGATTTCAAAAATTGCCTATTTCTATGGTTTCCTTAACCGTTAAGATTTTTTATTTTTGGAACTAAATTGGTTTGTGTTTAGTCCGATTTTTAGGGAAATTTGAATTTGAATTTGAAAATTCTTCAACTTGGCAAGGTAATGATTTCTTTCCTTGGAACCCTAAACCCATCCCATCAATCCGTCACCCTCTCTCTCTACTTAAACCAATTCTGTACCCAAGTACAACCCACACTCAAATTTTTCCAAACCCTTTCCACTCCTTCATCTTCAACCTCTCAAAGAAACCCTAACCGACTACCTCCATGGCACCTAAAACCAAGAAAGCCGTCACTCCCAAAAGACTTGGCGCCACCCCCAAGGGACGCCAGGCCACTGCTACCTCTCCCACACCCGAACCTGCCACTCAAGCCATCATCCCAGCAGTTGTCCAGAGCACCATTAAGACGAGCTCGGCCACGGCTCCCAAAGGCTCTCAGAAACGTGCTGCTAAGAAACCCTTGAGTGCTAAACAAAAGGGGAAGAGAAAGATCCTGGCTGAGGAAGAGGATGAGGAAGAAGAGGAAGACGACCTTGATGCTGCCCTGGAAAGAGATGCTGCCAGGGAAGCCGAGGAGGAGGCCTTGAGACAGAAAAAGGCTGATGAGGAGGCCGAGCTTGCTAAGAGACTGGCCGAGGAGGAAGCTGAGCGAATTCGGAAGGTAGCCGAAGTCGAAGAGGTTCCATCTGAGGTGGAGCCTGAGGAAGAAGAAGAGGAAGAGGAAGAGCACGAGGGATCCGGAGAGGACGAGGAACCTGAAGGTGATGAAGCGGGGCCCGGTGAGGACTCGGGGTCTGAGGAAGAGGAGGAAGAATCTCCTTCTCCCTCTCCTCCTCCTCCCCCGTCTCCGAAGAAGCGGAAAGCCCCTGCTCCAGTCAAGCCTCCATCCCCTAAGCGTACCAGGAAGGGCCCTGTCAAGAGTCTTGTAGCGCCTGTCAAGAGAGCTGCTCCAACTGTTACGCGCAGAAAGAACGCAGACCCCCCGACCTTTATCCAGGTAAATCAATCCTTGCCTTCCTCTTGGTTTCAAGATGCTGAGACTGCTGGTAAGTGGGTAGACGAGTTTAGAACTCGTAAGATTAGTTGTTCTGATTTTTTAGATGTTGAGTTCTTTGAAGCTTTGAAGTTACCTTGCATTGAGCTCCTAAAAAAATCCCCTGCCTGGAACCTTATTAATCTTGAGACTGTTTACTACCCCGAGCTTACCCGACTTTTCTACATAAACCTAAAAGCCAAAAGCGATACTGATGGTTGGTCTTTGGAGTCTGTCGTCAAAGGGGTTAGAATCTCTCTCAACTCCAATGACTTTGCAGATTCTCTAGGCTTACCTGCCCCAGTTCCACCATCTGAAATCCACCCCTCAAAAGAAAACTGCATCATCCTAGCCCGAGCCAAATATCTCCTACCCGAAGCGTCCAACAGCACCTCAAAGCAACTCACCCACTCATCCCTAACCCTTGAGGCAAAAATTATCTTTAACATCATTGTTAGATGCCTCTTACCCCGTCTCAACTCTGGCTCACTCCTTACCGACAATGCCATGGTCCTGCTCTACCGCATTCTAAATGGCCTTGACCCTGATCTGGCCAACACTATCCTTGGTACCATGGCTCATGCTCGAAAAGCCAGGAAAGGCTCTCCCCTCCCCTTTGCTACCCTTTTGACCCCTATCTTCAAAGCTTCTGGAATTGATGTCAAAAATGAAGAGCAACTGCGTCATACGGGTATGTTCGACTCTAAAGGCCTTGAAAAGATTGGCATCACTCGGTCTCCCCAAGGGACCTTGAGTCTTGCCACTCCTTCAAAAGCCTTTCCCACTGCTCCAGCTTTCGATGAACGCATGGACAACCTAGAGTTGGGCTTGGAGGAAGTTCACCTGGATATTAAGGAGCTGCAGACGGAGGTGATGACGAAGATGAGCGGGATTTCAACGTTGCTGGAAGGACTATGGACGAGGCTCACTGATGATGCTCTGGATTGACCAAGCCTAAACCTTAACCCACCCTATCCCACCCTGAAACTTGTTACTTTGCTGGTCTTTGGAAACATTTTCAAAACTTTTGGTAAACTTTTGGTGACTGTTTTACCTCCGCCCTTTGTTGAAAGACAAAAAAGGGGGGATGTTCGTTAGACTTTGAAAACCTCTGTTTAAAGGTCATGGAGGACCTTGCTTTTTAATTTATGGTTTTCAGTTGGATGTTTTCTTACTTTAAAATATTTTGATCCAACATTTGTCTAACCCTTGCAGGTACTTAGTCTGATTTTGCTTATGATATATCTGTTTGACTAAGTTGCAGGGATGCACAGGTTTTGTCTTTCATCAAGGGGGAGATTGATAACTCCCTCCCTTGATGAAAATCGGAATAGATGTTTCAAAGGCTTTGACAGGATGTTTGTGTCAAAGGCCTTGGAGCATTAACAGTTGATGAAATACAAAACCTATCTTATTATTCGTATATTATTTTATCTTATTATATACTTTCTTTATACTATATATATATTCGTTGGACTAACCATTTCAGGAAGTATAAATCAAGATTACATCCTTCCTTTTACTTGTTGAGAAGATCGGTTCAAAATAGATCATGGCTTCGAAGTATCCTTAAATAGAAGATCCAAGATCAACCTGATTGGAAAGAGCCGTTGGAGATCTGGTGATGAAGATTCTCACGCTCCATGCTATCTTCATGCTATTATATAAAGGAAAGGAAGGAGAAGACAGAAGTACAAGTGCTACACACGAGCTTCATTCATTCAAGCGATCTGTCTTCCAAGTGTCTCTCTGCAAAGCGCTCAAATAGTTTGTTGTTTATTTCAAAACCTTTGAGAGTCACTGTGAGCTTATAGGATATATTCATTTCAAGTGTTACTCGAGAGTTTATAACTCGGGAAGTTGCACTAGGCTATTGATTTGCGAGAGTTAGAGGATTGTACTAGATAGCTGAGAGAGGTGGGGCTCTTCTAGATTGGTCTAGGACTCCAAGGGAACGTGAGTTGACTAGATTGCAATTGTATAGGAGAGAGGCTTCTCGGTGAGCTATTAGGATCCTAAGCTAAGCATTCAATAAAGCCTTTGAATCCTAGGGTTGTGGAAGAACCCTAGGCGGGGACGTAGGCCAGTTGTACTGAACCTCGTAAACAATTACTCGTGTCCTTTACTTACTTGCTTTACCTTATTTCCGCACTTGGTTCGATTGTCTAACTTTGTGATTCAGGTTTAATCTCAAGAGTTTTGATTCAAGCTTCAAAAGTCTTGAGACTTTCTGCGAAAAACGGGCATACTCTATTCAACCCCCCTTCTCGAGTATTTCTATATTACATTGTTCTATATTATCGAACCTTCAGGGTGTAAAATTGCTTAAGGTGTAAAATTTCCATAATAACGTTGTGTGGGTCTAATTAGTGTTTTCGGAACGGAGTTGGGCCTGTTTGTTTGGGTTGCCCATGTTCTTATTCTCGTATTATTTCTAATATCGTGTTCGGTGTTTTTTGTTCAACACTGATCTTCTTTTCTCTTTGGCGTTGGATCTTTCGTGCTTGATTATCGGTGTCCTTGCTCTCCGGCGATCTTTTCGCGTTGTTTTTTGTTTTCGTCCTTCCATCATGTCGGGCTCTCCATTAGGTACGAGATTGATTTCCTGTTTTTCTCTCCTATTTAATTTGTCTGAGGTGTTAGGGTTTTGGTGTCCCCTTAATTTTGTGCGGTTTCGTTTTTACATTTTGTTCAATGATTTTGTGTTTTAGTGCTTGTATTTGTGTAAATGTGTTGTGCATTTGTGTATTCAATCTCTTTCGTTTTTTATTTGGTTCATTTATACCTGGTTTCTTTTCTCTATTTTATTGTTCTTTTAGTTTTTTCTGCTCGTAGTTATTCGATTTTACGAATGTTTGTTGTGAATTTGTAGTTCTACTCTGTTTTGTTTTCGTTTTTTGTGAATTTTTTGTGTTTATTTATCGTCCTTTGTTTATTTTCTCTATTTATTGTTCTTCATGTTCAATTATTAGTGGTTAGGGTTTTATTGTTTGTTCATATTTTAATCTGTTAGTGCTTTATTGTTTTATTATTTGTAATCTGTGTCCTTATAGGTAAACGAACGTGTTTTAGTGGTGATGGTAAATCTCTAGTTGTTGTCTGTTATGGTCCAAAACGTATCAAGAAATCTCGGGATCCCCGTAATGCTCCTAAATCTGTTGATTTGGCACGGGATTCCCCTGGGTTTTCTCTCTCAGGCGGTGAAGGGGTTGAAGATGGTTCAATGGATATTGAATCAGAAGATGATGTTCCCCTTATTCGTCACTCAAGGGAAGATTGTACTAGTCTTAGGTGGTTCATGCAAGGCTGTGTCTCATGTCCTTTCCTGAGCTACTGGTCCTAAGATTCTGTCTTCTCGTTTCCCGCCCAATGTTACTGGTGAGCTTCCTTCTGCTGTTGGTGTTTCTGTTGATAAGGAAGGGCAACCAACTGTTGGAGAGCATTTGCAATCTAAAGAGCCTAATGTGCAGATTGAAACTTCCGATGTGCTACTCCACGCATCCAGTGTCCCCCAAGTAGTTGGGGAGGGTGTTATTTTTGTTAAAAAGTCGAGGATTAGAAGGGCTAATCAATACCCCTCTTTGAAAACAAGGTCCAATCCTTGAGCATTTGTTTCTGCATTGGCTAGATTTAATGATAAACAGAAAGATTGTATCAAGAGGATAGGATTTGGGTGTTTCTTAGATTTGGGTATTCACTATCTTGTTTTGTGTCTTAGTTATTGGTTGGTTGATAACTTTGACGCGAACATATGTTGCTTGGTGTTAGACTATGGAAGTAGGTTAGATATTACTGAAGTTGATGTGCATATTACTCTCGGTGTGCCAATGGGGAAGAATTTGATATGTAGGAAACGTTCTAAGGAGAACTTAGATATTCTTAAGAAATGGAGGAGTTTGTTTTCTGTTGGAGATTCCATTACTCCATCTGCTCTTACTGATAATATGGTTGTTGATGTTGCTGCTAGTGATCAATTTGTTGTCAACTTTGCTGTGTTATTTCATTCCTTGGTTGTGGACAGTAACCAAAATGGGAATGTTAATCAATGCTTGGTTAAAGTTTTGTGTGGAAATGAGGACTTCAAGGATTTGAATTGGTGTGCATTTGTTCTTGAAAGCTTAGTGGATTCAAAGAAATTTTGGGAAAAGAACAAAAACAATCAGTTCAAAGGTCCTACCCTCTTCATTGTTGTGAGTATTTTTTTTCCCTATCTTTTGCATTTATACTATTCTGTTGTGCTATTATAGTATCATGTTTTGTATTTTTATGAATTTTTTTTTCCAGTGATAATTCCCTTTCATAATGAAGCTAATGGTCTTATTATTTTACTGTGTAATTGACTTTTTTTTTTCCCAATTCATTACATTTTTTAGGTACTTTGGTTTTGAATCTGTTTTCTTGTTTTTTTTGGTGTGTTTGTGTTTGTTAGCTGTTTTATATTGATAGTGTGAAGTTATTCTCAAGTACCGCGTTGAGGAGAGTAACTCGGTCTTTCTCTATTTTTATGGGGTTGACATCACCAATGCTTCGTCAGCGTGAGGATGATGATCTTTCAAGTGGAGGCTTTGGGCGTGGCAGAATTCAGGGACATCAATCTGTTCCTCCATATCAACCTATTTCTCCTTGTGCTGCTCCTTCAGCTGCCCAAACTGACAATCCAACTGTTCCTGATAAAGAATCATCTTCTATCGAGGTTTTCTTTTGCAACTTATATATATGTGATTTTTTTTTTGCCTTTTTATAGTTTTATTTTGGTTTTTATTTGATTTTGGTTCTCTGTTTGTGTTGTATTTTTTATTTGTAGATTTTTATTCAATCCTTTGCTAAAAAAATTGTAACGGCCCAGGATTATGATTCCCAGGTTACGTTTCGAGGGATAAAACCCCTCGTAAGGACCTTGCGCCCCGAGTACATGTTGAAGGTTTCAAACTTACTTTAACGTTTTCAAAGGGGGATTTCATACCCAAAATCGAAGGGATCGTTGGAATCCCCGGGGAAGTCCCCTGTACCTGTCGTAAATCTAAGCGTGGAAATCGGAAATAGTGCAACTAGCGGAAACAAGTATAATACAAAAGTGTGCCACGGCAGAGCCGGGTCAAAACGGAGTCAAGAGTATAAATCCCAAAATATAATCAGAGTCTAGTGAAGTCTACACTCCAGCGCTCACTCTCCGCCGACAAAATGACCCGCGTAATTAGGCAAACAGCACCGATAGGATGAACATAGATAATACCTAAAAAAATTGATATGGGGCGGGATCAGATCGATGCCCACTTCTCTGCATCCCAACCATAAGCACACATATACGCTATTCCTAATAAAGATGCTTCTAGATGCATGGCGGAATAGTAACACACTAACATGCTCCTAAGATCAAGTGCATAATAATAATAAGGCCTTAGCATAGAATACCAAGTGGTATATCCCTCTCCTACCTCCACCCCTTCCGATAGGTGGAGACTGGCCAGCTCGTGAATGCATTCATTCATAATTGGGCGGCACGCATGCCTAACCCGCTCCACAATAAAGCCCGCAGGCATATAATAAAAGGAAGTGCATGACTCGATTGACTCAGGGTACCTGATGAAGCTGGGCTACCCTATGACCCTAGCAATGACTCTAGTTACTTCACAGATAACGGCCGTTCTGTTTACATACGCATAAAGAAATAGGATGCTCAACGATCAATGCAACCTAGCATGGTACTACATGGCATGCTGATCATGAATGCAACACCTAGTATATCATGCACCTATAGCAGGGAATCACTCTATTCAATCTGAGTAAGCTCCGAAGAGACTTACCTGGTATCGCATAACAGCAAAAAGGCAATCAACCAGGCAATATGAAATCCAACACGTCACAGATGATCACCTAACAAGTATAAGTACATGAATGAGTCTATTTCTAAGGTACAAAAAGCATAGAATAGTCACACACACAACTTCACAAACTTAACATAATAACCATCTCATCATCATTTCCATATTATCAACCTTATCTCATAATCTATCATCTCAATATCTCACAACCATACTCAATATAATTCTCCAATTCACCAACTTAGGATAATCCCCATTTCATACTTAACCAATTTGCATGCCATCATTTCAAAATGTTACTTAGCATATAATTGCACATCTTCATCATAATCATCTAACATTTAACCACAATAATAAATCACCACAATATCACATATAAAATCTCAAACAACATCTTATATTTTAACCCTAATAATATTACATACTACTTCTAACATCTTTTATTTTAACATCTTTATAAAATATTTATAAAATCCCAACAATATTCATTAAATCAAAACATTCATTTTTAATTTACCAAACCAGCCTCACTTTATTAAAATTACCAAAAACCACCCACTTATTTTATAAAAGTCCAACCCGGCCCCCTTGTTTTAATTAAACCAAACCGGGCCCTTCAAAAGTTAGTCCCAAGGAAGCTTCCCATTTGTTTCTTTCAATTCAACGAGCTGGAGGTTTAAAAGAGGAAGGGGGGCCCAGGCACACAGGGAGGAAGGAAGGAACGAGGAGGAAGGAAGAGAGCTCACCGAGAGGGCTCCGAAGCTTCGTCGGAGTTCGTCGGGATCTCGATGGACTCGCCGGAGTCTCGATCCGCGCTAGCTCGGCCTAGGACGGAAGAACGAGGGTTAAAGGCGGTGCTTTTCACAGCTCGAAGTCGAATGGAAAGGGAAACGAGCCTTACCGGGGTTCTCGGAGAAAACAGGGAGGAAGGAGAAGGGAAGAGGTGCTGCTCGGCGGCGGTGGTGGCTCCGGCTGCTGCTGGTGGCGACGGCGGCGCTCCGGGGAGGAGGTGGTGCGGCAGTGGTGGAGGTGGCGGTGGTGAGGTGTGGCGGTGGTGAGGTGCGGCGGTGGTGGAAATGGCGTGAGGAAGCTCAAGAACCAGTTTTGGCTTGTGAAATGTCGAGAGAGAGAAGGAGAGAGAAGAGGAAGAATCAACACAAATCTGATTTTTCCAAAGGTCAAATTGCACATAAAAGGTCCATTTTTTTGTGAAGAGTGAGGTATTGTTTGTTTGCCAAAATAAGGGGGTCAAAGAGTGGGGGAAGGAAAGGAGAGGATAAGATTTTACTATAATTAGGAGGTGATGAGTTGGATTAGGATAAGAGAAAGCAAAAAGAGAGGGAGGGGAGGTGAGGATAAGATTTTACTATAATTAGGAGGTGATGAGTTGGATTAGGATAAGGGAAAGCAAAAAGAGAGGGAGGGGAGGTGAGGATAAGATTTTACCTCAATTAGGAGATGATGAGTTGGATTAGGATAAGGATTCGGAATATGACGGAATTGAGAGCTCGGGTCGGGGATTTAAATTTCCGCTGATTGATCGTTCAAAACCCGAAATGAAAGACGGAATTGATTTTTAAGTCGGAGAATTTGGGTCGGAATTTATTTTAAATTCATTTTGATTTTCTTTTTCCAAAAATTAATATTTTAAAAATCCGAGCCTTTACATCATCCACCTCTAAAAACAAGTCTCGTCCCCGAGACTAAAATCATTCCAAAGTGGGGATGAAGTTGGAATTGGTGAGTCCAAGGATCACGTCATCGATCCCGTAAGTACCTCACAAGTGCCCCCATGAGATCTCACAGTACCGTCGTCATGATCATAATACTCCCAATCGGTCGTAGTAAGGATGTGGTAGGGGCCCCTACCACACCCCACTCCGACTCCTCAGGCATACCATAACTCAAAACCATTATGACATCTCCGCTAGGTCTTAGCAAGCGATCTACAGGTGCCCCCATACATGCCTGTATCTACTTCGTGGGGCGTCATAATGAAAGCTCGGGTTGGAATAATTTTCTCAAAATCTATGTTCCTTCTCAAATCACCTTTTGAAATTCTTGAAATTCGACATTAACCAAGGCATTCCCAAACTTCCCAATCATTCTACATCCACCTCTAAAGGCTAATCCCACATTCTCTTCCTAGGTTCCGAGTCAAATCATAATTCCACCATTCAATCTCTAGCATTCCTAATATTTGGTATCATGGGTATAGAAGAATGATCATAATCTCAAGATAAACAGAAGATTATAGCACATCAAAGGCAGTCACATACCATAATATCTAGCACATCATCACATCATCGAGGCTCATCACATCATATCACCAAGGATCTGCACATAACTACCACGTATAAGCACACAAATCAAGGAGACACCATTAACCAATCCCAACCAACTAACTAGGCATACTCACCGCACTCGAGAGGTCAAGGTAATGTCTACGCTCGGCTCAACATAGGACGCAAGTAGCTCATCTAAGACATCTCCATAGCTAGCCCGAATGCTCTCCTCGGTCTCCCATGTGGCCTCCTCAGGGCTCCTCCTAGACCACTGAACCAGAAGCAAAGGAACCTCCCTGTTCCTAAGCTTCTTGACACGACGATCAAGGACCCTCACCGGACGCTCTACAAAGGTATGGTCAGGCTCAACGTGAAGGTCTGAGTGGTCAAGGACATGACTAGGGTCGGGAATATACTGACGGAGCTGGGAGACATGAAAGACGTCATGGACGCCGGCTAAGGATGGAGGTAAGGCTAAACGGTAGGCTACCACACCGACTCTCTCTAGGATCTCAAATGGGCCAATGAACCTCGGACTCAACTTCCCTTTGATGCCGAACCGTCGAACTCCCCTGGTGGGTGAAACTCAAAGCCATACATGCGAGCCTACCTCGAACTCAAGCTCGGTCCTCCGTCTGTCCGCATACTTCTTCTGTCGATCCTGGGCTACCCTCATATGCTCTCGGATGCGACCAACCTTATCAACTGTCTCTCTGACCATCTCGGGCAATGACAGAACTGTATCTGCAGGCTCGTCCCAGCAAACCGGCGACTTGCATCGCCTCCCATACAAAGCCTCATAGGGGGCCATCTCGATCGACGCGTGGTAGCTGTTGTTGTAAGAAAACTCCACTAGCGGTAGATGCTTGACCCAATGGTCACCCCAATCCAAGACGCACGATCGCAACATGTCCTCCAACGTCTGAATCGTCCTCTCGCTCTGGCCATCTGTCTGCGGGTGATAAGCCGTACTGAAATGCAATCTGGAGCCCGAACTCTCCTGAACCTGCTGCCAAAACCTCGAGGTGAAGCGTCCATCTCGATCAGATACGATCCTCTCTGGTACTCCATGAAGCCTCACAATCTGGCGAATGAACTCGTCTGCTAACTTCGAAGCTGGCCATGTCTCCTGAATAGCTATGAAATGGGCCGACTTGGTCAACCTGTCGACCACGACCCAAATAGTGTCAAATCCTCTGACGTCTCGTCTCAACCCAGTGACGAAATCCATGGAGATGTCTGTCCACATCCACTCGGGAACTGGAAGTGACTGGACGGGTCCTCCCGGCCTCTGGTGATCAATCCGAACTTGCTGGCAAACCTGACATCTGGCCACGAACTCTGTGATGTCTGCTCTCATCCTCTGCCACCAATAACTCCTCCTCAGATCCTGATACATCTTATTCGTCCCTGGATGGACAGAATAAGAGGTGGAGTGAGCCTCCTGCATGATCCTCTGCCTCAAATCTGACGTCGAGGGAACTACAACTCTGCCCTGGAAGGTCAGCATCCCGTCTGCTCTCTCTGCAAGCTCTCTGAATCTGCCCTGAGCCATCCGCTCTCTCAGAACTGCAATCTCTGGACAATCTGCCTGACCCTGCCGAATCTCTGCTGTCAATTCTGCATGCACCTCTAAGAACGACAACTGCCCGCGGTCTCGCTGAATCCACACCTCAAAGCAGCATCTCAACAGATCTCTCTGCAAGTCTCGCTGAGCTGTAAGCCTCTCAACGGCCACCTCATGATGAGTCTTCCTACTCAACGCATCTGCCCCTACATTGGCCTTCCCTGGATGGTAGACTATGTCCAAGTCATAGTCCTTCAGAAGCTCCAACCATCGTCTCTGACGCATGTTGAGCTCCTTCTGCGTGAAGATGTACTTCAAGCTCTTGTGATCTGTCATCACCTTGCAAGAAGTACCATACAGATAATGCCTCCAGATCTTCAGAGCGTGAATCACGGCTGCCAACTCCAAATCATGGATGGGGTAAGACACCTCTGCAGGCTTCAGCTGACGCGAAGCATAAGCGATGACCCGATCTCTCTGATGCAGAACACAACCCAAGCCGGAATGCGAAGCATCTGTGTAGATAACGAAGTCCTCTGTCCCATCTGGCAGAGCTAACACCGGAGCAGTCGTCAACTTCTGCTTCAGAAGCTCAAAGCTGGCCTGACAATCTGAACTCCACTCGAAGGGGACGTCCTTCTTCAGCAGCTGCGTCATCGGTCTAGCAATACTCGAGAAACCCTGGACGAACCTCCTGTAGTAACTAGCTAATCCCAGGAATGAGCGGATATCTCTGACGTTCTTGGGCACCTCCCAAGCAACGATGGCATCAATCTTTGCCGGATCCACGGCAACTCCCTCAGCTGAAATAACGTGGCCTAAGAAAGCCACCTCTGTGAGCCAGAACTCACACTTGCTGTACTTCCCATACAGCTGATGCTTCCTCAGCGTCTCTAGCACAATCCTCAAATGCTCCTCGTGCTCCTCTCTACTCCTCGAGTAGACTAAGATGTCATCGATGAAGACGACGACGAACTTGTCCAAGAAGTCGATGAACACTCGGTTCATGAGCTCCATGAACGCGGCTGGTGCATTGGTCAGCCCAAACGGCATGACCACGAACTCGTAGTGACCATAGCGAGTCCGAAAAGCGGTCTTCGGAACATCCTCTGGCTTCACCCTCAGCTGATGATAACCCGACCTCAAATCAATCTTCGAGAAGACCACGGCGCCCTGCAGTTGATCCATCAGATCATCAATCCGGGGAAGAGGATAACGGTTCTTCACCGTCGCCCGGTTCAGCTCCCGATAGTCGATGCACAGTCTCAACGACCCATCCTTCTTCTTGACGAATAGCACTGGCGCTCCCCAAGGCGATGCACTAGGCCGAATGTAGCCCTTCTCAGCTAGCTCCTCTAGCTGAGCCTTCAGCTCGGCCATCTCCGTCGGTGCCATGCGATAAGGAACTCGCGAGATAGGTCTGGTGCCTGGCTCCAACTCAATCGCAAAGTCGACCTCTCTCGGCGGGGGAAGTCCTGGCAGCTCCTCCGGAAACACATCTGCGAAGTCTCTGACAACGGGAACATCTGATACACTGGGGTGCGTGCGATCCACCTCTAAAGCATAACACCAATACCCGACACAACCTTGGTCTAAAAGTCTGGCGGCTCTGACTACGCTGATGAGTGATCCATTACTCTTGGGGTCGCTCCCCCAAACCTGGTGCTCAGTCCCGTCAGATGCCAAAATCGACACTGTCCTCGTCCGCAAGTTGATGATAGCCCCGTAGTGGTCCATGAAGTCCATACCCAAGATGAGATCGTCCATCCTCAATGGCATAACTATAAGGTCGGTAGGCCACTCTCGCTCACCTATCCGAATGGGGCACCCTAAAATCTCACGACTCGTCCTAACCTTGGCCCCATCCGCCAGACCAATAGTAAGGGGTGAACCACTCGTGCAGCTCAGGCTCAGCCTGGCCACGCACGCCTCTGCTATGAAGCAGTGAGTCGCACCAGTGTCAAACAAGATAGATAGGCACTCATCATGGAAGAATATCGTACCTGCGGAAGTCGGGGCTGAGCGGTCATCAGCATGCATCTGAAATACGCGGGGCGGTGGGGGTAATCCTGGTCCTCGACCTCCCGAACTCTGGCCACGATCATACCCTGACCCTGACGGTCCTGCAGAAGATGATCCCCGACCCTGACCTGACCCTGATGGTCCTCTACCTCCACGTCCAGAACCTCTACCTCCTCTACCTCCGCCTCGGCCTCTGCCGGAAGGGTCACCTCGTCCCTGGCCCTGACCCTGGCCCTGGGGATATGTCAGCAGTGGTGGCTGGGGAGCAGCAGGAAGTCTCGGTGGCTGTGCAGTAGCTGGAGCTCCACGACTCTGAGGGCATGTAGCAGCTCGGTGCCCCATAGTACCACAGGTGTAGCAGACAGTCGAACGGTCTGGGCAAGAAGCAATGAAGTGGCCCCTCCCGAAACACCCATGGCAAGTCCTCACTCTAGCATCTCCTCCATAAGAAGTCTGAACTAGGGGTGCTCTCTGTGCAGCTCCGGAATATCCTCCTCTAAACGCTCCTCTCCTAGATCTGTCATCTCCACGGGTGTCGGCTGGACGCGCCCTCTTCGCCTCAGGGCGAACAGTAGAGTAGGAAGTCTCACACAGAATCCTCTGCTGATCGTACATAAGGATGACCTCCAGAAATCGGTCAAAGCTGACAGCTCCCAAGCTGGACGCATGCAGAAGGACAGGAGGCGGCAATCTCATAGACAGCATACGGATCCGACTCTCGTCTGATGGACATAGATGATCGCAGTATATCAGCTCGCTCTTGAACTGACGAACAATAGCAGCTACAGAAGCCGACCGGTCACAGATGCCGCGCATAAAAGATACCTCCCTAGCCAACTGTATCCCTGGTGGACGGTACTCCCTCAGCATCATGGATCTGAAATCGTCATAGGTCCACTCGGTCCGCTCCCTCTTGCAGCCAAACCATCTGGCATTCGCGTCCTCCCGTAAAAGTCCGGCAGCAAGTCTCTGTCTCTCAGAGTCAGGTACAGCAACATGGTCAAATAACCCCTCCATATCACGCAGCCATCTCTCAACGTCATCTCCGACGCCTCCCGCGAAGGTCGGCGGGCTACACTGAGCAAACCTCTTGACCCAATCGATGCGCTTCTCAGGGGACGCATCGACCACAGGCTCGGCTGGCTGCTGAACTGGAACCTCTGGCGTCGGCGCCGTAGATCGAGCCCCTCCACGTAGCTCGCTCAGAATATCATGAAGCGCTGACTCTAGCTGCCCAATCCTAGTCTCTGGGG
Source organism: Persicaria tinctoria (assembly GCA_037127255.1). Taxonomy (NCBI): domain Eukaryota; kingdom Viridiplantae; phylum Streptophyta; class Magnoliopsida; order Caryophyllales; family Polygonaceae; genus Persicaria; species Persicaria tinctoria. Next base: position 62,645,828 of record JBANSL010000002.1, on the reverse strand, counting down.
AAGCTGGCACCCGGTCATCAACTCGCGGTGGCGAAACTCGCCCCTCGGTACCCTCAGCGGCAACTCGACGAGGGCGTCCCCTGCCGCGACGCGCCCTACCCCCACGCCCATCTAAGCCACGTCTCGGATCAACCATACTTGCTACATAACAATAATTATATCACTCAGCACAGAAGCACTCAACGATTCAATGGGACCCTCTTCAAGGAGGATCGCCCTCAGGCCCAATTGAATTTAAGACAAACAAGCACAGAGACGATCTATGTCGCCCTTCGGGGGACGACTAACCGGAGGGGCAAATACCTCACGGTCTCCTAACCCATTTTACTCCAACCCTCGAGTTCCTTGGAGTCTTCACAACCCATCTGTAAAAGAAGCTAGTATTTTGCCTACCTTCCCCGAATTCTACATCCATAAGGGATGCCTATCGCATAGTCTCTACCCCACGAGATTGCCATTCATAATTGATTAATTTATGCTTATGTCCAATTAAATTCATTTTGCCCCTTGAAAACAATTTGAAAACCACTTGAAAACAATTTGAAAACCTTGGGCCATTTTCAAAACCACTTCAACCTATCATACTCGGATTGCAAAACCTCAGCTCTGATACCACCTTTGTAAAGGCCCAGGATTATGATTCCCAGGTTACGTTTCGAGGGATAAAACCCCTCGTAAGGACCTTGCGCCCCGAGTACATGTTGAAGGTTTCAAACTTACTTTAACGTTTTCAAAGGGGGATTTCATACCCAAAATCGAAGGGATCGTTGGAATCCCCGGGGAAGTCCCCTGTACCTGTCGTAAATCTAAGCGTGGAAATCGGAAATAGTGCAACTAGCGGAAACAAGTATAATACAAAAGTGTGCCACGGCAGAGCCGGGTCAAAACGGAGTCAAGAGTATAAATCCCAAAATATAATCAGAGTCTAGTGAAGTCTACACTCCAGCGCTCACTCTCCGCCGACAAAATGACCCGCGTAATTAGGCAAACAGCACCGATAGGATGAACATAGATAATACCTAAAAAAATTGATATGGGGCGGGATCATATCGATGCCCACTTCTCTGCATCCCAACCATAAGCACACATATACGCTATTCCTAATAAAGATGCTTCTAGATGCATGGCGGAATAGTAACACACTAACATGCTCCTAAGATCAAGTGCATAATAATAATAAGGCCTTAGCATAGAATACCAAGTGGTATATCCCTCTCCTACCTCCACCCCTTCCGATAGGTGGAGACTGGCCAGCTCGTGAATGCATTCATTCATAATTGGGCGGCACGCATGCCTAACCCGCTCCACAATAAAGCCCGCAGGCATATAATAAAAGGAAGTGCATGACTCGATTGACTCAGGGTACCCGATGAAGCTGGGCTACCCTATGACCCTAGCAATGACTCTAGTTACTTCACAGATAACGGCCGTTCTGTTTACATACGCATAAAGAAATAGGATGCTCAACGATCAATGCAACCTAGCATGGTACTACATGGCATGCTGATCATGAATGCAACACCTAGTATATCATGCACCTATAGCAGGGAATCACTCTATTCAATCTGAGTAAGCTCCGAAGAGACTTACCTGGTATCGCAGAACAGCAAAAAGGCAATCAACCAGGCAATATGAAATCCAACACGTCACAGATGATCACCTAACAAGTATAAGTACATGAATGAGTCTATTTCTAAGGTACAAAAAGCATAGAATAGTCACACACACAACTTCACAAACTTAACATAATAACCATCTCATCATCATTTCCATATTATCAACCTTATCTCATAATCTATCATCTCAATATCTCACAACCATACTCAATATAATTCTCCAATTCACCAACTTAGGATAATCCCCATTTCATACTTAACCAATTTGCATGCCATCATTTCAAAATGTTACTTAGCATATAATTGCACATCTTCATCATAATCATCTAACATTTAACCACAATAATAAATCACCACAATATCACATATAAAATCTCAAACAACATCTTATATTTTAACCCTAATAATATTACATACTACTTCTAACATCTTTTATTTTAACATCTTTATAAAATATTTATAAAATCCCAACAATATTCATTAAATCAAAACATTCATTTTTAATTTACCAAACCAGCCTCACTTTATTAAAATTACCAAAAACCACCCACTTATTTTATAAAAGTCCAACCCGGCCCCCTTGTTTTAATTAAACCAAACCGGGCCCTTCAAAAGTTAGTCCCAAGGAAGCTTCCCATTTGTTTCTTTCAATTCAACGAGCTGGAGGTTTAAAAGAGGAAGGGGGGCCCACGCACACAGGGAGGAAGGAAGGAACGAGGAGGAAGGAAGAGAGCTCACCGAGAGGGCTCCGAAGCTTCGTCGGAGTTCGTCGGGATCTCGATGGACTCACCGGAGTCTCGATCCGCGCTAGCTCGGCCTAGGACGGAAGAACGGGGGTTAAAGGCGGTGCTTTTCACAGCTCGAAGTCGAATGGAAAGGGAAACGAGCCTTACCGGGGTTCTCGGAGAAAACAGGGAGGAAGGAGAAGGGAAGAGGTGCTGCTCGGCGGCGGTGGTGGCTCCGGCTGCTGCTGGTGGCGACGGCGGCGCTCCGGGGAGGAGGTGGTGCGGCAGTGGTGGAGGTGGCGGTGGTGAGGTGTGGCGGTGGTGAGGTGCGGCGGTGGTGGAAATGGCGTGAGGAAGCTCAAGAACCAGTTTTGGCTTGTGAAATGTCGAGAGAGAGAAGGAGAGAGAAGAGGAAGAATCAACACAAATCTGATTTTTCCAAAGGTCAAATTGCACATAAAAGGTCCATTTTTTTGTGAAGAGTGAGGTATTGTTTGTTTGCCAAAATAAGGGGGTCAAAGAGTGGGGGAAGGAAAGGAGAGGATAAGATTTTACTATAATTAGGAGGTGATGAGTTGGATTAGGATAAGAGAAAGCAAAAAGAGAGGGAGGGGAGGTGAGGATAAGATTTTACTATAATTAGGAGGTGATGAGTTGGATTAGGATAAGGGAAAGCAAAAAGAGAGGGAGGGGAGGTGAGGATAAGATTTTACCTCAATTAGGAGATGATGAGTTGGATTAGGATAAGGATTCGGAATATGACGGAATTGAGAGCTCGGGTCGGGGATTTAAATTTCCGCTGATTGATCGTTCAAAACCCGAAATGAAAGACGGAATTGATTTTTAAGTCGGAGAATTTGGGTCGGAATTTATTTTAAATTCATTTTGATTTTCTTTTTCCAAAAATTAATATTTTAAAAATCCGAGCCTTTACAAAAATTGCTGCCCTTGCTACTTTAATATCTGCGTTTGTTGAATTGGCTGTTAAAATTCCCTCTGAGTTTAAAGATAATGACATGTTTAAAATGCTTAGTAATGCCGAAAAGAAGCTGTTGGGTTTGGAGTTTGAAGGTGATAAGGGCGAGTCTGTTGCTGCATACCATTCTCATTTGAATGAATCCCCTTCTTCTATCTGGGCTTCCTCTTCGGATCCTTTCTGGTCAGATCCTGTGTTTTTGGATTGTATTTCTCAGATTTCGTTAGCTTACAAGAATAAGGGTATGATGAAAGTGACTACTCAGGATGATCATCCTTTTGCTCCATTTGGTAATGTATCTGGAGGTGGGCATGTTAGTCTTGCTTGTGAAAATGAATGTGTTGATGGGAAGAAGGGTGCTCCTGCAAGTGCTAAGAGTAAGGGTGATATGGGAATGAATCTTCCTGCTGAGCCATCTTTTGATTTTTTTGGTTCTGATCCTGCCTTCAATTCTCAAAAGAAATCTACTGAAAACGAATTTGCTCAAGACTTTTCCAAGAGTGATCAAAATGCACAAAAGGGGGTTGTATCTGCACCCAATCCCAATCCTGATGCACATAAGAATATCAGAGTTTCACATAAGGACGTCGATGGTGAATCTGGTGTTGTTGCCTCAGTTCTTTATATTGCCAAGGAATATGTTGTGGGAGGTGTTGCGTCTCCTTCAGTGATTTCAACTTCAAGTGGCATTCCTTGTGCAAGCCCGAAAGTGTTTAAGAGGAAGCAAAAGTCTCCTGTTGTATTGCATTTACGTAGGGCTACCAGGGGTTGCTATGTTTTTTCAAATGTTTCAGGTCAAGATCAAAGTGAAAAAGATGTTGGTGGTAGGAGGATACCTAAACCTTCTGATTCTTTGAAGAGTCCTTACTATTCTAGAGTTGTTGATGTACATGAGCGTGTGTCTAACATTGATCGTTGCATTTGTGCATATTTATCTAAGAGATCAGCTTTTGATGTATAAGTCTGTTTTATTTATGATTGCCTTATCTTTTTATATTTAATATTATGTGATCGAGTTATATTTTTTTTTTATAATTTGTTGTTTGTGTATTAAAGTGAGGTTCTTTTTAAGAACTCCTTTGTTGAAGTTATTAGAGCTGATTTAAAATCTCTTGAAGAAGATTTTGAAGTGGCTTATTCTGTTATAAATGCATGGGCATTTGTCCTTAACCATAAAGAACAGTATAAAAGTGTTGATTCTCCATCAAGGCTTTTTATATCTATCGTCTCTACTATAAGATTTATTTTTGTTTTTTATTTTCTATATCCTTTTGTCCTATGTATTTATCATCTTACGTGTCTTTATTTCCTTGGTCTTTTTTTTTGTAGCAATATGCCCCAAATCCCCCTGTAGTTGATCTTGCTGAACATTTTACAAAATTTAGCATCCGTCTTGATGCTAAACTGGTTGGTGCTTCTCAAATTTGATTAAAAGATGTTGATATGGTAATTAAGTTGATGTTTTATTTTATGCTTCTTTATACTTTCCTTTTTTTATCTGCCTTTCCCTTTTTCTTACATTATTTCTTTCTGTTGTCTTATTTATTTATTTATTTATTTGTACATAGTTTGTGTTTGGTCTTTATCGAGGGACCGACTATTTCATGGTAGTTTTTAATCTGAAGATGCACGCTATTCAATTTTTGGATGTATAAAGTGAAAGTCCAAATTCTACTTCCATCTTCCAACATACAGTTGGGATTTTGGTTAGTGTGTCATTTAAAGTAATTTTGTTTTATTTTTTATTTTTTTTGTGTAGCACGATTTGTTGATTAAGTATTTGACGTCTAAAGGATTTTCGAAGAAGGCATAGTTTGTTTCTCTTTTCAGTCAATCACACATTCATTTCCCCTGGGCCGGTGAGGATAAGCGTTCCCATTCTAGGATTTGTCTAATGCGCCATATGGAGGCATTTTTTGGAGTAGAGAAGGGATTCAAGTGTTGTTTTCAGCAAGGGAGTGAAAAGGACATCTCAAAGCTGCGTGTGAAGTATATGATTGACATAATCTGTTCAGATGTGAATGGAGTTCGCTCTGAAATTGTATATGAAGCTAAGTCACATTCGACCTTGACTCTAAAAGGTGTTCATGCTCAGAAACTGTGGTTCGATTGATGGGAAAGAAAATCGTACTTGTTTAAACATTAGCAGTTTCTGGACAATTGTTATTTCTTTTTAGGGTATACACATTTTGGGTTCTAACTGTCTTTTAATGTATAACCCTTTGCTATTCCCTTTTTGGGTTGCTTTTGCCGGTTTTAGTTTATGTTGGTGTAGTTGGGCCTGTTGGCACTCTATATCTGTTTGGATTTTATGAGTAAACTTGTGTTGTGCAATTAAAAATGTATTATGTGCAATTATATACATTTATGTTGTGACAGTATAATATAGTCTTGTGCATTCCTAGTATTATAATGTGCAATCACACTGTTATGTTGTGCAAATCCAACACCTTATTGTGCATATGGAATATAATGTTTTTTGTTAAACTAATTGAGTTGTGTAATCTATTCATTTTGTTATGCTATTTTCAGTAGTAGTTTTTGGACAATTGTTATCTCTTCTTAGGGTTTACACATTTTGGGTGGTTCTGACTGCCTTTTGCTATGCCCTTTTTGGGATGCTTTCGTCGGTTTTAGTTTATGTTGGTGTAGTTGTGCCTGTTGGCACTCTATATTTGTTTGGATTTTAAGTTTTTGTTGGTTTTGTGAATGTCTTTGATTCTTTGCGCGTTTTTGTTGGTTTTGTGAATCTCAAAAGTCTTTGAGAAATCAGGAAGTGCTAGCAACGGAGCATTCATCAACTGCTCCCGAAGTATAGCAAAAGCCTCTTCTTGCGCCGGACCCCATTTGAATGGAATCTCTTTCTTTGTTAGTTCTGTAAGTGGGGCGGCAATGCTGCTGAAGTCCTTGACGAACTGTTGTGAGCTGAATCTGCCATGTTTTACAGTAACTTTTATATCAATTTCTGTATACATTACATTCATTTGGGTTTAGAAAGTACAGAATCTATGTAGTTTATGCTTATTTGCCAAATTATGTAATCTACACCAGTTTCTGTTTAATTCGCAGAAATCAAGGCGTTTTACAGCAATTCTACAAAAGGTCGGAAAAGCTCGGAAAACCACTACAGAAGTCCAAGGTCAAAGCATCGGAACAAGTCTACGAGCCAAGGCTACTCGACCTCGAGTAGGCCTACTCGACATAGACAAGCCTACCCGACCAGCCTTGGTCGACGAAGCCTGATCGAGAGAGCCAGACACCCGAGGTCCGGACCCTACTCGATCTCGACAAGAACTAGTCGAGGTCGACGAAGCCCAGCGCCACCACCCGGAGTCGACGAGGAGAAGCTGCCCGAGAAGCCGAGGACGAAGCTGAGGACGACCAGGAGCACCCGCTGCCAGCGAAAGACTCGACTCGCTGCAGCGGATCACTCGCTGCCGCGGAAGAAGCAACTCGCTGCCAGCGGAAGAGCCAACTCGCGGAAGCACCCTACTCGATCTCGACAAGAGGTGGTCGAGATCGACGAGCGCCTGAGCCCTTGTCCGAGCCTTGCCGAGAAGACCAACTTGAGGAAGCCTCGTCGACCGAGCCATCCTACTCGAGATCGACTAGGGTTACTCGAGATCGACGAGCATCAGGAACCCAGGTCCGAGCCATGTCGAGCACACCAACCCGAGGAAGTCCAGCCGACGAAAACCCTACTCGAGGTCGACGAGACCTAGTCGAGGTCGAGTAGACCCCGCTTCCAGAAACTTCTCGACGTGGCCTGTCCGAGTAGACTTGGGATTCCTTAGGCGCGAAGGCGGAAGATTCTATCCAAATTTGATCAAGTTCTATCCAAGGAGACAAGATCTATCACATCATGAAGACCTACCTTAATTAGTTTTATCTTTTCCTAGTTGATTTAATTCCTTTAAACATTTATTTATCTTTTATGCTTTTAGATATAATTTTAGATATAGATAGATATCTTCTTTCCTAGATTAGCTAGGGAATGAAGCCTATAAATAAGGCCCTAGGGGGCTCAGTTTTATTCATTCAATTTTAGAGAGAAACAAGTCAATTCTAGTAGAGTAGTTTAGGAGTTCTAAGGTTTTTAGGGTTTTGGCTTTCTGCGAAAGTTGATTGCCAGGATTGTAAAAGGCTTTGAATTTAGTTTAATGCAAGTTTCTTTTCATCAATCAATGTCTGTTATTGCAATGAGGCGCGAGTAGTCCACCCACTTCTGGGGCTGGGGTAAGCCCGACGGTGGCCATGTGAGGCGATGCGATAAAGGTCAGATCTTTTTGTGCAATTCATCTTCTATCCCTATGAGCATGATTCTTTTGCGAGAGTTGAAGGTGATCCTTGTTTGTATTATTGAAGCGAAAGTGATCTTAATGCAACTTGGATTAATTATGTGAAAAAGGGTTAGTAACAATTAGGGTTTATGCGAAAGCCTCTATATGCCTATTTGTTAATGACGAAAGTTATTTGATGGAAAACATGATCTTTTGTGCCTTTATGTGTTACTTTGCATGGTTATCGTCGCGGTGTTGATACCCTGGTCTTGGAAGTCTTTTATCATATTGATTTATTTCGTCGAAGACCTGAGTTTTAGTTTTGAATTTGCAATTTATATTTTCTGTCAATTCTTGTCGATACAGAGGAGATCTTGTCGATCTCGAGTTGGTTGTACTCGATCTCGAGTACACTTCGTCTTAGTCGAGTTGAGTTTCCTGCTTCTGTTGTCGATTTCTGAAGTTGCTGTCTTGACTTGCCCTAGTCGATCTCGAGTAGAGGTTGTCGAGATCGAGTTGCCCTTGCCGGGTTTGCCTGTCTGCTGTGATTTCTGATTTACTGTTGTCGACTGCTGTGGTCGATCTAGAGGAGCTCTTGTCGAGATCGGCGAGCCTTTGTCTTTGCTTTTATTTCCTGTTTTTGCTTTGTTCTTTGCTTTTACTTTCTGCTTTTATTTGTCTTTCTTTCCTTTCTGTGTTTCTGTCCTTTTGCTGCTTGCCTGTGAGATCTGTTGCTACCTGAGAACTGCTGACGTGCTTCCTCGTGGATTCGATCCTGACTTTTCTCTTACTACAACGGGAGGAAGTCTTGTATTATTTGCTGAGACAGGGAAGTCAATCTGAACTATATTTCATATCTATTTCATACTTGACCATCCTCCTGCAACAACAAATTGGCGCCGTTGCCGGGGAAGCAATCAATCGCGCCTTAGGTAGTCAGTTCTCACTGTTTCTTTGAGTTAGTTTGCAGGTGTATGCGTCGTTCTGGTCAAACACCTGAGTTTGACAGCTTAGACGAACCGGAGCGCTACCTACACATCCACTCCAAACTCAAAAGGATCATGGCGGCCGCTGAAACACAGGAACAGCTGATCGCTAGGCTTAACAGGGAATTGGCCGCAAAGGATGATGTTATCGCTGCTGAGAGAGCAGCAAGGGAACAAGCAGCTAGACGCGCGAGGCAAGCGGAAACTGAGCTTGCCCAATATCCAACCACTGCTGAGGATTATATGCATCCGACTCTCATCGTGCCTGAATCGGCGATTCTAATCCCTGAAAACTCTTTTGAAATTCGCACTCAATTTCTTATAGAGCTTAAAAATAATGCCTTTTATGGCAGATTTAATGAGTGTCCTCTTGAACATATTACTAATTTTCATGATATGTGTCGTACTCTTGTAGAAGGTACAACTTTGGAATATGTCAAGATGAAAGCTTTTCGCTGGTCGCTCGCTGGACCTGCACTGAAATGGCTGGAAGGGCTGAAAGCAAAATCACTTACAACCTGGGCTCAAGTAGAGCAAGAGTTTCTGAACAAATTCTTCCCACCTACCAAAACAGCACATCTCCGCCAGAAAATCACCGCCTTCAAACAGCAGAAAGGAGAACCGCTGACAAGGGCATGGGAACGCTACAAGGAACTGCTACGATCTTGCCCTACTCATGGACAGCCACCCTACATCATTCAGGAGATCTTCTTCAACTCTCTTGATCAAGTCACTAAGGACAGAATCAACAATTATACTCGCTACGAGTATCTGACAATGCCACCAAGTGACGCATGGGGTGTGCTAGAGAAGCTCACCAACTACGATAACAAGTATGGGTCTACTGCAACCTATGAAGAGAACCCATACGCCAGGCCAGCACCATCTATGCCTCTCTATGAGCCAGCAAAGGAAATCGACCCAGATGTTAGGGAGCAATACTACAGAGATCAGAATAAGAAGCTCATCAAGCAAGTCAAGTATCTCTCTGTCAACCAGCCTTGCATAGAATGCGGATCGCAAAGGCACACCACTACTGAGTGCCCACACACAGAGCAAGTCAGGCTGGCAGAGCACCATGAGGATGCAGCTTACGCAGGGGGTCCCAATTGCTACATGGGGGACCAAAGGTTTCAGCAACCACAGTGGAACCAAGGTGTCCCTAGGAATCCCCCGCCCTACAGAGCTCCAGGACATCCAGAAAGGGATCAAAAGAAGGATGATATACAGACAGTCCTGGAGGAGATACGGAGAAATCACTCAGAAACTAGGCAATCTTTCAACTCCGTCTATACTCAGATGCAAGGTGTCAATTCTAGGCTTGGGGAAATTGATATCTGGAGGAAATCAGTTGATACACAGATTGGTCAGCTGGCAGCCGGAATCCCCAGACAGCCAGGGACACTTCCAGGATCTTCAGAACCAAATCCTAAGGGAAAGACTGGACACGTCGCTGCTGTAAAACTCAGAAGCGGCCATCAACTGCAAGAGCCAGAGGACGGAAAGCAGCAGGACAACGAAGAACAGCTAGTCGACCAGGGCCTAGTCGATCTCGACAAGAGCCTACTCGACCTCGAGGAGAACCTGCTAGAATCTTCGTCTGCGCCGAACAGCAACTCGACTGCACCCACTCCAGTCGATCTCGACAAGACCGTGGTCGACATCGAGGAGCCCATAGTCGAGGTAGAGAAGTCTGCAGCACCTCCGACATCTTTTCTGGCTCCGACTCAGAAAAAGAAGCCGCCTTTCCCCACAAAATCTCTAAAGGACCCAGCGGAGAAAAGGTTTCAGCGCTTCATCAAGATGCTTCAGAAGCTCAACGTCACCATCCCCTTCACAGAAGCTCTCAATGAAGTGCCATCCTATGTCAAGTTCCTAAAAGAGATCCTGAGCAAAAAGCGATCGATGGCAGAAATCACAGAGGAGTGCAGCCATCTGGACATATTGGAGAAGAGGCCGGATCCAGGTAAGTTTGCTATAACTATTGGATTTTGTCCATACAAAATTAATGCCCTATGTGATCTTGGAGCTAGTGTCAGTATTATGCCTTTAACGATTTGGTCCAAGATTAAGATAGGTGCCTTGGAGCATGTGGATGCTAGACTATACATGGCCAACAACACGGTGGTCATTCCAACAGGCATGGTGGAAAATGTCCCAGTACAAGTAGGTAAATTCTTCGTTCCTGCTGATTTCTTAATAGTTGATATGCAAGAAGATCCTGCTTGTCCAATTATCTTAGGAAGACCATTCTTGGCGACGGTGGATGCCAACATAAGCGTAAGGAAAGGAGTGCTCACCTTCAACATCAGCGATGAGGTAATTGAGTATTCCTTTAATAAAACTGAAAGGCATACAGGTCCAATGGAAGAGGTCAAATCTATCTCAGCTGGCTACATCACCTGCGGGGAACCCAAGGTCAGAAATATGACCCCTGAGGAGATAGAAAAGAGGGACATGGAGGCCCAGGTGGAGGAGATCATGGCAATCCTCAAGGAGAACACAGAAAATCCAATCGACACAGACCAAGGTAAGTCGTTGTGGATTAATTATTTTTCGGATGCCTTGACAGGAGCTAAGTATGGGGTCAAGATCGACCAGGGCTCCTCGACCTCGAGTAGAACCCTAGTCGATCTCGACCAGACCAAGTCGACTCCACCAGCACCAGCATCGTCGAGCAGCGAATCAGACGAGCCAGACTCGTCGATCTCGACAAGACTTGTCGAAGTCGACCACCACTCGACGACTTCGGCTTCTGCTTCCTCGACGATGACGACACCAGAGCCGGAACCCTCCTCGACATCGACCACGCTACTCGAGGTCGACAAGAGCGCTGCTGACCCGGCTTCGTCTCCCTCGACACAGACTCCACTAGACGGACAACCTTCGTCGACCTCGACCACCCTTGTCGAGATCGACCAGACCCTGTCTTCGTCGACTTCTGAATCTTCGAGCAGACCACCACCAGGACCAGCAGACTTGTCGAGATCGACTAACCCTAATCGAGATCGACCAAATACAGTGGTCCCCGATTCCGTTTCCGCAAAGGTGAGTCAAGGTATGGATCTTTCTTCCCCTATTTCCATTAAAGATTTATCTATACATGGGAGAGGTCTACCTTGGTATGTGCGATTGTGCAGGATTTCAAATGATGAGCCTAAGGAATATGAAGTTGGAGACAAGCTCTATGTCTCTAAATCAAAGGATCATTAGTTTCCCAACAAATTCAACAAGAAGCGGATGGGACCATTCGTGGTGAACAAGATCCATTCTGGAGGATTACAGCTGATGGACAAGAATGGAGTCTTATTTGAGGCCCAAGCTACATGGGCCCTGCAGATGCCACCTTGAGCGTTAATGGAAAGTCGGCCTAGCGACTATAAAATCTAGAGCATGTACATAGACTTTTTAGGACATTTGAGACTTTGTTTTTTGTTTTTGGTTTGGAACTTTTAGTTTTTCTATTGTGGGTATATGTCTTCCATACTTTTCAGGTCCATGGATAGAACTAAGCTACATTCATACTCGGCCCAGGAGGTCATTCGCCATTTTGAGGCTCTGCGCACCTGTCTTGTGAGTTTCTTTCTTTACCCTTGTTTATATACAGTGAGGACACTGTAATGTTTAAGTATGGGGTGGGGGAAGGGCTTACTTTATGCATAATTGCCATATCTGACATTACTTTGTGCATTATTTCTTGGAATTGCTACATGGCTATTTTGGAATGCATTATTGATTTAGGTGCTTATATGCATGTTTTCCAAAAATTTTGAGAAAAATGACCCCCATTAAAAAATTTGAATAATGTCATGGAAGCTTATATTGAACTCGACGATGCAAAATTGGATTCATTAGAGATATAGCATAAAATTGCCTAGTAAAGGGAAGTCACAATGAAGTGCATTATTTCTTGAAAACCATGAAAGGAGGTAAAATTTGAAATTGCTTTTGACATGTTGCATGATAAGATGATGGAGGACTTTATATTTCCATATAATGCTCATTGTTTAAATCCTAGCCATACCTATGCTTATGCATCACAAAAGCCATAATATGCCTTATTTCAAATATTGCTCCACATGATCTAAATATTTGCCATTCTTTACCTTATTCGGGGATTATGTTGAGAATGATGTACATTATGGAGATTGTCATATGGTGTTGTGATTATTATCATTATTGGAGTTTGGCAAGGAAATTGTTTGAATATATGGAAAATTTAATGAGTGAAAGAAAATCCAATCACCTCAGGAGATAAAGGTAGATTGACCCTGCTCTATGAGATAATAGTTTGGAGAGATGGGACACATTGTGAGGAGTCCGACGCACTAAGTATCCGGGGCCATTCATGACACCCATGTTTGCGACTCGCGAGAAGGCAGTGCTGAGGTTAGAGAGGTAAAAACATTATTATTGAGAAAAAGCAATATGAAAGGTGATGAATTATATGGAGAAAGAATGTGGAATGAAACTCAAGTTCGGAAATACTCCATTTCCCCGGATCAAAAGCACCACATTGCCAAAAATTGTCCACCTTTTAGCCTTTTACCAATCTACTCCTTCATGAGCTTAAATTAAAGTCTTCTTGATTATCAATGCTTTGTCACTTATGAATGTTTTTGCATAACCCTCCTTTTGTGAGTAGATGTTGCTTTTATATATTTGCACATGCATGAATCTGTGACACTAGTACCTTTTCGAGGATGGTAATTGATTGCAGGGTTATATGAGAATGAATCTAAGATGTTGAGAGTTTTGAATTCTTCCCCTGAATGACAAATAAAAGTATTGCTTGAGGACAAGCGAGCTTAAGTATGGGGTGTTTGTTGTGAGCTGAATCTGCCATGTTTTACAGTAACTTTTATATCAATTTCTGTATACATTACATTCATTTGGGTTTAGAAAGTACAGAATCTATGTAGTTTATGCTTATTTGCCAAATTATGGAATCTACACCAGTTTCTGTTTAATTCGCAGAAATCAAGGCGTTTTACAGCAATTCTACAAAAGGTCGGAAAAGCTCGGAAAACCACTACAGAAGTCCAAGGTCAAAGCAGCGGAACAAGTCTACGAGCCAAGGCTACTCGACCTCGAGTAGGCCTACTCGACATAGACAAGCCTACCCGACCAGCCTTGGTCGACGAAGCCTGATCGAGAGAGCCAGACACCCGAGGTCCGGACCCTACTCGATCTCGACAAGAACTGGTCGAGGTCGACGAAGCCCAGCGCCACCACCCGGAGTCGACGAGGAGAAGCTGCCCGAGAAGCCGAGGACGAAGCTGAGGACGACCAGGAGCACCCGCTGCCAGCGGAAGACTCGACTCGCTGCAGCGGATCACTCGCTGTCGCGGAAGAAGCAACTCGCTGCCAGCGGAAGACCCAACTCGCGGAAGCACCCTACTCGATCTCGACAAGAGGTGGTCGAGATCGACGAGCGCCTGAGACCTTGTCCTAGCCTTGCCGAGAAGACCAACCCGAGGAAGCCTGGTCGACCGAGCCATCCTACTCGAGATCGACTAGGGTTACTCGAGATCGACGAGCATCAGGAACCCAGGTCCGAGCCATGTCGAGCACACCAACCCGAGGAAGTCCAGCCGACGAAGACCCTACTTGAGGTCGACGAGACCTAGTCGAGGTCGAGTAGACCCCGCTTCCAGAAACTTCTCGAGGTGGCCTGTCCGAGTAGACTTGGGATTCCTTAGGCGCGAAGGCGGAAGATTCTATCCAAATTTGATCAAGTTCTATCCAAGGAGACAAGATCTATCACATCATGAAGACCTACCTTAATTAGTTTTATCTTTTCCTAGTTGATTTAATTCCTTTAAACATTTATTTATCTTTTATGCTTTTAGATATAATTTTAGATATAGATAGATATCTTCTTTCCTAGATTAGCTAGGGAATGAAGCCTATAAATAAGGCCCTAGGGGGCTCAGTTTTATTCATTCAATTTTAGAGAGAAACAAGTCAATTCTAGTAGAGTAGTTTAGGAGTTCTAAGGTTTTTAGGGTTTTGGCTTTCTGCGAAAGTTGATTGCCAGGATTGTAAAAGGCTTTGAATTTAGTTTAATGCAAGTTTCTTTTCATCAATCAATGTCTGTTATTGCAATGAGGCGCGAGTATTCCACCCACTTCTGGGGCTGGGGTAAGCCCGACGGTGGCCATGTGAGGCGATGCGATAAAGATCAGATCTTTTTGTGCAATTCATCTTCTATCCCTATGAGCATGATTCTTTTGCGAGAGTTGAAGGTGATCCTTGTTTGTATTATTGAAGCGAAAGTGATCTTAATGCAACTTGGATTAATTATGTGAAAAAGGGTTAGTAACAATTAGGGTTTATGCGAAAGCCTCTATATGCCTATTTGTTAATGACGAAAGTTATTTGATGGAAAACATGATCTTTTGTGTCTTTATGTGTTACTTTGCATGGTTATCGTCGCGGTGTTGATACCCTTGTCTTGGAAGTCTTTTATCATATTGATTTATTTCGTCGAAGACCTGAGTTTTAGTTTTGAATTTGCAATTTATATTTTCTGTCAATTCTTGTCGATACAGAGGAGATCTTGTCGATCTCGAGTTGGTTGTACTCGATCTCGAGTACACTTCGTCTTAGTCGAGTTGAGTTTCCTGCTTCTGTTGTCGATTTCTGAAGTTGCTGTCTTGACTTGCCCTAGTCGATCTCGAGTAGAGGTTGTCGAGATCGAGTTGCCCTTGCCGGGTTTGCCTGTCTGCTGTGATTTCTGATTTACTGTTGTCGACTGCTGTGGTCGATCTAGAGGAGCTCTTGTCGAGATCGACGAGCCTTTGTCTTTGCTTTTATTTCCTGTTTTTGCTTTGTTCTTTGCTTTTACTTTCTGCTTTTATTTGTCTTTCTTTCCTTTCTGTGTTTCTTTCCTTTTGCTGCTTGCCTGTGAGATCTGTTGCTACCTGAGAACTGCCGACGTGCTTCCTCGTGGATTCGATCCTGACTTTTCTCTTACTACAACGGGAGGAAGTCTTGTATTATTTGCTGAGACAAGGAAGTCAATCTGAACTATATTTCATATCTATTTCATACTTGACCATCCTTCTGCAACAACACGAACCTACGATAAAATCCCGCTAAGCCTAGAAAGCTCCGTATCTGAGTAACGGATGTTGGTTGGGGCCACTCCCGAATAGCTCGAATCTTCTCTTTATCCACTTGCAAGCCACATTTACCTACAACAAAACCAAGAAAGATGACAGTATCGGAGCAAAGCTGACACTTCTTCAAGTTAGCAAATAAGTGCTCCTTCCTAAGAACTAGAAAAACAGCGCTCAAGTGTTCAACATGCTCTTCTAAGGACTTGCTGTAAACAAGGATATCATCGAAGTATACGAAAACAAATCGACCTAAGAAGGCACGTAAAACATGGTTCATCAGGCGCATAAAAGTACTAGGAGCATTAGTTAGCCCGAAGGGCATGACCAACCACTCGTAAAGACCATATTTGGTCTTGAAAGCAGTTTTCCACTCGTCACCTTCCTTCATCCTAATCTGATGATACCCGCTCCTCAAATCAATCTTTGAAAACAAGCAAGCACCATGCAACTCATCTAACATGTCATCTAAGCGAGGAATGGGAAGACGGTACTTAACTGTAATCTTGTTGATGGCTCGACAATCAAGACACATGCGCCAGGTCCCATCCTTCTTTGGTACCAAAAAAACTGGTACGACACAGGGACTTAGGCTCTCCCTAATATACCCCTTGTTAATCAAATCCTCCACCCAATGTTCTAAAAGGCGATAGGCGGGCGCTAGGCGGTGGGTGGCCGCCTAGCGCCTAGGCGGTTAGGCGGGTGCCTAGGCGGCGCCTAGGCGGATTTAGAACAAACTTGATTATTTCCTTATATTTTGACGAATAAAACTTGTCAATAATTCATATAATGTAATAATAATCCATAATATCACTCATAAATCCAAATTTGTAGTAGTTAACTAACACTAAAGTAAATAAACGCAAAAGTACATGTCTGACTAACAACTCTAAACCTCCTAAAATCCAAAACTATAAGTTCGACTGAAAAGAAAATGCATCCCGACATGGGGGATAAAAAAACCCTAAGTCAACTAATCATATGCTTAGAAGCGCAAATTGAATAATCGTTGGACTACGCGGTGCCTAGGCGGGCCAAGGCGGCGCCTAGGCGGGATCAGTCGGGCCCAGGCGGTGCCTAGGCGGGACCAGGCGGTGCCTAGGCGGCGCCTAGGCGGGACTAGGCGTTTCCTGAACGAATTTTCGCCTAGGCTTAAAAATTCCTAGGTCCCGTCCCGCCTAGCGCCTAGGCGCGATTTTTAGAACACTGCCTCCACCTGTGGCTGCAACTCTTTGGTCTCCGTGGGGTTAGTCATGTAAGCTAGCCGGTTAGGAATAACAGCACCCGGCACAAAGTCAATCTGATGCTCTATACACCTAAGAGGAGGCAATCCAGCTGGCATCTCATCTGGTAGCATATCATGAAACTCCTCGAGTACACCTGAAATGACAGAAGGCAACTCAACAGCAGTAGCAGACGATGAACTAGAACTAACATGTAAGGTAGAACTAGTAGAAGTACAGACAAGCATAAAATAAACACCACCCCCCTAAATAGCATGTTGGACATCTTGAACCCGAGCGACCAGCAAGCTCTAGGGTTCCTTGGGCAGTCCTTGCTCCAACTTCTACTTTTCAGCATCCTTTCCGATCTTCTCGTGAGATTGGCGATGCTGTTCCCTAGCAATATAATCAGTGACAACCTCTTGAGGGGTTAGAGGTAGAAGTCTTACCCGCTTGCCTCCAAAGGCGAAGGAATACTCGTTGATGTAGCTGTCATGCATCACACGCCGATCATACTTCCATGGCCTACCGAGAAGTAAATGGCAAGCGGTGATAGGTAGTATATCACATAAGATAGTATCGGCATAAGGTCCAATGGAAAAGGACACCTCAGCTTGGTCCTTTACCTTCAACGGTGACCCGGAGTAAAGCCATTGCAGAGTATAGAGTCTCGGGTGTACCTGAGTTGTCAGAGAGAAACGATCCACGACTTCCTGGCTAATAATATTACAGCAGGAACCAGCATCAATAATAATAGTGCAAATCTTACCTCGGATGGTGCAACGGGTGTCGAACAAGTTCTCCCGCTGAGAGGTGTCAATCTCCTGCTTCTCACTAGCGCTCAAAGTCCTCTTAACCACGAAGTTCTCGCCAACTTGTGCTCTAGCAACAAGCTCCTCATCCTCATCCTCATCCACAATTGGCATCTCATAAGGGTCATCGAGGCCTTCCACCTCAATCACCACTTCTCCGAACGAGTTAAGGAGAACCTTTCGTGGGTTGGGGCATTCTCTAGCATAATGCCCAATCTCATAGCACTTGTAACACTTGACCTCTCGAGGCCTGGGTTAGCTGGAGGTTGGGGGAAGTAGGACTAGGGTTAGGTAGTTGGGGACGGTAACTCCAGGGGGGTTCTGAAGGAAATTCAGCTCCCGTCCAACGCCTTGTTGAGGACCCTGCAGACCTCCTTTTGAGAAACTTTTCATAGACATGTGTGGCATGATGGAGAGCATCAATCACATGGGTGTGTCGTAGTTGCAACACAATCTCAGCCACATTAGAGTTCAGACCTGCAAGAAAATTAGCAAGAATATAAGAGTCCTCATACCTTGTGCCAGATCGCTGCAAAAGGGCACGTAGCTCCTTATAGTCATCGTCTGGGGACCAAGGACCCTGTTTCAATTTCTCTATTCTCAGCAACACTTGTTGCCCATGATCCGCCGGAATAAAGCGAGCTCGCATCAAACGTGTAAGCTCTCCACAGGTCGTCACTGGTGGAGCTCGAGTGTAGGCCCGATCTGCTAGTACTCCTTGCCACCAAGAGAGGGCATAATCAGTAAAGTGGATGACAGCGAGCTCCACTTGCTCCTTCTCTGGATAGCGATGGAAACGGAAGACCTGTTCAGCTTGGACCTCCCAATCCTGATACGCCTCTGGCCCTGCAGCACCAGTAAAAATAGGAATGCTTACCTTGACCCCATGGGTCCGACGTTGACGACCATCCTCTTGGCGACGCCTAGCATGGCGGTCCTCTCTAGCTTGAGTCCGCTCTGAAAATATGGATGCATCTGATCTCTCATCATCTGACCGTGAATTGTTGCGATGATGGCGATGTCCGTCCCTGTGTCCTCTTCCGCCATCTTGGTTCCTATGGCGGTGTTGATGTCCGTCATGGCTACCATGATCACTCGGTACATCTCTCTGGGCTGGCGGTAATCG
This sequence comes from Persicaria tinctoria, assembly GCA_037127255.1. Taxonomy (NCBI): domain Eukaryota; kingdom Viridiplantae; phylum Streptophyta; class Magnoliopsida; order Caryophyllales; family Polygonaceae; genus Persicaria; species Persicaria tinctoria. Next base: position 62,626,963 of record JBANSL010000002.1, on the reverse strand, counting down.
GCGTAGTATATCTGCAATACTTAGCTCCATTCTGTCCATGTGGTGAGTTAGATCCAGGACAGCTGGGTCAACTCTGTCTCCTTCCCTTTCACCGAATATTGTGACATCACCACAGACAATGAAACAAACTTGTCAAGTTAGCAAAACAGAAACTTCTCTCTCACTTTGGTGGATGCTCACACTCTCTCACACACTCCGCTCGTGTGTTTAAAGTGTTTGCCTCACTATAATGTATTCTTAGAAAGGAATGAGACTCCAGAACCTGCAAAATGAGCAAACCACAGATATAATAGCAATTAGTAACAACAGATCTCCTCGATGTTTGGCTCTCCACTCCTTACTCTGGATGACTCTCTCCTCTTACTCACCTTTTCCAACACTACTCAATGTTGCTCTCACCTCTCCTTTTCCGGTTGCAGCAGGCAACACTCTCAACTCTCCTTTTCCTAGTGCAAGGGCACGACACTCAAGAACCTGAATAATCGCTAGCGGCAACTAGCACCAACAATAGCAATCAACGAAACACCAACACAATATCAAGCACAAGTAAGCTAAATGAGCAACCTTCGAGCACTAACAACAAGGGCCTTTCGACGAGTATTTACCAAAACCCGCTATGGTCCTTAGGCAATGCAAAAAAAGTGATCTAGCCCGAAAAAAAATTGAGATTGCAATGGAGGAGGAAACAACGTAATATCTATGAAGCTCGGATGGCAATAGCTAATTCATGAACAGATTTCTATTGAACAAGCGAACGTGAGGTTTGAATGTTCACCTGCTTGCTTAAACCAACTTGGTTTTTAATTTTTTTCTTAACAAGCTGCTTTAACAATTTTTTTTTTTTTTTTGCTATATAGCTACGTTGCACTTGCAGACTTGCATGAAACTTTTTCTTTCCTCCTTCAAATTAAGAAGGGCACTTGATTCATAAGCTACTAATAAAACAAAAGAACAAAAAAATAAAAAAAAATTAATAACTAAAAAGGACAGGCCACTGGAGTTCTTGAAATAGCCAGGGCAATGAAACAGTAGAGACAAATCGATCAACAATTTCGGTGTGCACAGAGACAACAACACCGATCAACAGGCATGGTGTTGATAAAGACAAGCATAAGACAAATTCAATCTACCGACGATGAATAGATAGAAGTGACTGTCTTTCAAGGGCGGAGGACGGTAGAAATGAATCAACAACTTGCAATCTCTCGGGCCTAATCAAACAAGTTCTGCAAAAACTAAAGATTAAGCGAAGAGTTAGTAATTCGTACCTAGAAAGCTTGAGGAACCCTTGTCGTGGCTCTGATACCACTTGACGTGCTCAGACCCGGGCTTGAGCAAAAGGACCGGCGACGAGAGTTCCGAGAGGTCGGGAAGCTTGGACAGTTTCTGGAGTAGCAGGTCAGTCTTCAAATATTTTCGAATTCCCGTCGATTGGCTCGGTTTCTGGGGACGTGCAAGTACTACTTTTGTAGATCTTGAAGTTGCGGTCACGGATTAGGGCAGATCTCATCAATCGGAGGTCAGACGAAGCGGGAAATCGAGTTTTACCAAGATGTCGCTTGTGCAGAGGCGAGTCCAAACGGGGCTTGTTTGAGAGGGGTTGAAGGGCTGCTTTTGGGTAACGTTTTGGGGATGATTGAGGGTGATAATGGGGCTGTGGAAGGCCTTAGAAGGGTGGTAAAGAAGGGGATGGGGGTTGAGGGATATGTGATGCAAGATTGCTCTCGGCCTCACACTCCGAGCTCTCTCCAACACTCGATCTTCCGCACTCTTGGCCTCGCACTCCGAGTGTTTCCGACCCTTTGATTCCGTCGTCTCTCACTAAGGAATCTCCTTCAGCCTCTCACTAGTATCTAGACCTCCATCCCGATCGTCGAACAAGCTAGTTTCGTCGAGGGTCACATCACCTGCCCTACACATGGGCAGCCACCCTATGTCGTTCAGGAGATCTTCTACAATTCTCTTGACCTGACTGCTAAGGATAGGATCAACAAATTCACGCAATATGAGTACCTCACACAGACACCAGCAGAGGCATGGGCTACAATCGAATGGCTAACCAACTTTGATCGACAATACTTTTGGGGCTCATGCGAATTATGATGAAGACAACAACAATTATGCAAGGCCAGCCCTATCCATGCCCATGTATGAGCCTTCTAAAGAAATTGATCCTGATGTCAAGGAGCAGTACTACAGAGATCAGAATCGCAAGCTCCTCAAGCAAGTCAAGTATCTTTCTGTCTACCACCCCTACATTGAATGTGGCTCACAGTGGCACACCACTCTAGAGTGCCCACATACAGAGCATGTCAGGATGGCGGAAACTCACGAGGAGGTAGCTTACGCAGTGGGTGCCAATCGCTATATGGGGGACCAAAGGTTCCATCAACCATAGTGGAACCAAAGTGCCCCTAGGAACCCCCCACCATAAAGAGCTCCAGGACATCCAGAAAGGGACCAGCGGAAGGATGATCTACAGATGATCCTCGGTGAGATGAGGAGAAACCAGACACAACAACAACAGTCTACTAGCGCCATCCAGACTCAATTCCATGGCCTCAATACACGACTTAGGGAGATGGAAATCTGGAAGAAGAACCTGGAGACCCAAATGTGTCAACTCATACAACAGATCCCTAGACCAACCGAAAAGCTCCCTAGGCACACAGATCCCAATCCTAAGGGGCAATCCGGATACGTCGCTGCTGTAAAGCTTAGAAGCGGTCGCGAACTGCACAAACCAGAGGTTGGAAAAGCAAACGACGGAACTGCAGAACAGGTCGATATCGACCAACACCTGGTCGATATCGACCACCCCAGGTCGATATTGACCCATCTGCAATAGCCAACCCGAAACCGATCACATCAGGCAAAATCGACCAAAATCAGGCCGATATCAACCAACAGGAGGTCGATATCGAGGAGCCTCCAGTCGATATTGATTCCTTTGCAGCACCTCCGACAGTTGATTCTGCTCCAAAATCAAGGAAGATACTTCCTTTCCCTTCCAAGGCGCTGAAAGATCCCACTGTAGGTAGGTTTAAACGCTTTGTTAAGATGCTTCAAGAACTAAATGTTTCAATTTCTTTTACAGAAGCTCTGCAAGAGATGTCTGCTTATGTCAAGCTCCTCAAGGAGATCCTTAGCAACAAGCGATCAATATCAGAAATCGTCGGCGACTGCAAAAGGATGGACTTCCCTGAGAAGAGACCTGACCCTGTTAAGTTTTCTATTACTGTGGGATTTGGGCAATTTAAATATGAGGTATTGTGTGATCTAGGTACAAGCGTGAGCATCATGCCCTTATAAATCTGGCAAAAGGTGAAGATAGGATCTATAGAGCTTGTGGATGCCAAGCTATACATGGCAAACAATACAGTGGTCATCCCTACAGGTATGGTTGATAATGTCCCTGTCCAGGTTGGTAAGTTCTATATTCTCGCTGATTTCCTTGTTATAGATTTTGCGAAAGATCCTATTTGCCCTAATATTCTTGGTAGACCTTTTATAGCTACTGCAGATGCCAAGATCAGTGTCAGGAAGCGATTGCTGACCTTCACGATAGGCGATGAGGTCTTAGATTTCTCTTTTGGTCCTACAAACGGGGAAATTCCATGGCTGGAGGTGAAGAGTATAGGCCACCGAGGGGACGAGCTTCAGACCTGCCAAGAGCCTAAGTATGGGGTCCCTGTACTCAACGTCGACCATTCACACTCGACAATGACTGACTCCCAGCCCAAAGATCTCTGTTTTGGGCACAATAACGTAAGATCAGGTACACTCCCTACATCTCCTCCGTCCATCGATAAAATTATGATTTTCAGAGGAGACAAGGCCCCGTGGAGAACTAACTTGCGCGGGATAAGGACTAGAAAGAAGAGGAAGAAAGGCAAGGGATTATATGCAGACAACAACCTCTCAGCAGAGCTGCCATAATACAATCAGGACCTAGATTATCCAGGAGAAGGGCCAAGCACAAGAGGGCCCTACACTGAAGGTTCCTAAGCGCAAACGGAGAAGTCGGCCTAACGACTCTAAAATCTAAAGCATGTACATATAGACAGTAGATTTGCGGGAAAAACTAACAAATTTGGTTTTGTATACTTCATGTTGAAGGTCTTTTTGCGGGAAAAACTAACAAATTTTGCATGTCGAAAAAACTGGAGTCGAGTAACCTGGTCGATATCGACAAATACTAGTAGATATCGACCCATGAGGTAGATTTCGACCAGGGGCAGGGAAAATAAAGACAGTCAATTTCGATCAACCTTACTCGATATCGAGTGAGTTGGTCGATATCGACCAAATCCCCAATTTCGACCAGCTGATCAGAAATGGAATCTGACGAATTGCAGTCGATATCGAGCACTACCTAGTCGATATCGACACCTGGCAATCTATTGCAGTCCTGATTTCGACCCTACAACGCGTTATTTTCGGTGAGTTCCTTCCTTTACCCTTGTTTTATAATTATTTATAGAGTGAGGACACTATATATTCTAAGTATGGGGTGGGGAAAAAGCTCATTATCATTATTTTATATTTTTGGTTCTACATGGTGAATTTTGGGTAAATTTTTAAATTTTTTTGTGCCTAATTGCTAAACCCAAAGTTTGTTCTATGAAACATCTCCCAAAGCTTGTAAATTTACTAAAGAAATAGTGTCATGGAAGCTTAAATTAAACTCGATGATGCAAAATTGGATTCATTAGAGATATAGTATGAAATTGCTTAGTAAAGGAAAGTCACAATGAAATGCATTATTTTATTGAAAATCATGAAAGGAGGTAAAATTTGATGTTGCTTTTGACATGTTGCATGATAAGAGGATGGTGGACTTTACTTTCCATATATGCTCATATGTTTATATTCCTAGCTTACCTATGCTTATGCATCACAAAAGCCATATTTATGCCTTATTTCAATTATTGCTCCACAGGTTCCAAATATTGCCATTCTTTACCTTATTTCCTATCCGAGGATTATACTGAGAATGATGTCACATTATGGAGATTATTATATGGTTTTTGTGTTCATTATTGGAGTTTGGCAGGAAATTGAAAACATATATGGAAAATTTAATGAGTGAGAAAAAATCTGATCACCTCAGGAGATAAAGGCATATCGAACCTGCTCGCTGAGATAATAGTTTGGCGGAGATGGGACACACATGTGAGGAGTCCAAAGCACTAAGTATCCTGGGCCATTCATGACACCCATGTTTGCGACTCGCGAGAAGGCAGTGCTGAGGTTAGAGAGGTAAAAGCATAATATTGGGGAAAAAAAAGCATCGAGCGTAAGAGTGAAAGATGATGAATCTTATGAAGAAGGAATGTAGAAATTCAATTTGGAAATTCCTCAATTTCCCCGGAATATTTGCACCACATTGCCAAAAATTGCCCACCTTAAGCCTTTTACCAATCTACTTCATATTGAGCTTAATTAAGGTCCTCTTGATTATTAATGCTTTGTCACATGAATTGTTTTTGCATAACCATCCTTTTGTGAGTAGTTGTTTCTTGCACATGTATGGATTTGTGGCATTATTACCTTTTCGATGATGGTAATTAATTGCAGGGACATATAAGAATAAATCTATAATGTTGAGAGTTTGATTTCTTCCCCTGTATGACCATCCAAGTTATTGCTTGGGGACAAGCAAGCTTAAGTATGGAGTGATTTTGATGGGGGAGGAGTGTCTATATATATAGGCAGTTTGTGGCTCTTCAACTTCCATCATCTGATTGGCTCTATCCAAAGGGCGATTTTCTAAGGCAATTTAACCTCTTCAACTTGTCATAACTATAATTATTACTTCAGATTTTTAAAATTTTCCTCTTCTATGTTAAGCAACCGTGTGGATACTTCTTTTTATTTGCAAATTCATTTTTCCTTTTAACTGTTTCCCCCTGATTTTGCACAGTTTTTAATAAAGAGATTTCTTATATAGTGTTTATAGTCTGTGTAATATGGAAGTTACCAAACATTTACCCTTCTATTGTCCTTGTGCTATTATTCTCTTTCTTTTCAATTTATATTAACTTTTCAATATATGTTAACTGTGTTTAAACATTTATTGGTTAATAATAAACAAAATTTAAAAGTTCTTAAATAATATATCTGTCTAAAAAAACCTGAAATTATAATATTTTGTAATAATAAAGTGCATTTATAATAAGTCAAGCACAAAGTCTGATTTTAATTTCTATTCGATTTCCCTTAATGGACATGCCCTACTGTTGTGAGGTGCATATTCATGGTAGATTGAGCATATTCTTTTCCCCTTTTTCTGTCCTTGAATTGATGATTCCTTCCCGCTTTTGAGTCTCTTCCCACTGCCCTTTGTCTTTGCTTGTTTGGGGTCTCGTATTTCCACATTCTTCGGTAGGCTTACCCTAACAAACTCATCAAATATAGCTTGAAGTTAAGAAACTTATTAACATTAGAATACTTTGAATAGATATATGTGTAATCAATATTTTCTAAAATGGTTTAAATAATAAATTAGTAATCTATTTGGACATTCTGTGTACCTCTGCACTTTCTGAGTCCTATTGTGCTTATATACGATCCTATTGTGCATTGATATATGATATATGATATATGTGCAATCTATTATTATATAAGTGTATACAGAAATAATTCGTAATCTGGGGTTGCCCCCTCAATATCATCATACATACCGACGTTTGATGTTGATGACGATGCTGATGTTTGTGCACTTTGTAGGAGCTCTTTTTTTGCATTTGTCAATGCATCTGTCAAGTGTCTAATCTGATCACTATTGTCCTTAGCTAAGTCCACACAAGAATGAAATTCAGCCAACATATTTGTCAATAAGAGTTTTTGTTCTTGCTTTGCAGTTGACTCTCTCACGACAACATCATCCAATGTGAAAATGTTGCTCAAAGTTGCTGCCTTTTCCCAACGAGTCAACAATAGTCTTTCTGGAAACTTCTCAATTTGTATATCCTTCAAAACAGTCAATATATGTCGGCATGGATATCGTAATCTGTTGAACAAGTTACAAGAGCAGCAACAATCATGATCTTCAAGTTTGTGCTCAATAGTGTATATCTTGTTGTTTTCCTCCAGAGTGTATATCTCCAAATCCTCAAGCTCTGTCAGATTTGTCACTCTGTAGTTGTACAATGCTCCACGCAATTCTTCCTAAAATTTCTCCCATATTTTTATTGTGTATAATGTCGATGCATGCTTTTCGGGAGGAAGTGGCATGAAATCAAATTTGGTTTCAGAATTTCAGAGTCACAGTTCTTCTTCCCTTGACGATGCCTTTGATTTTCAATTCCACTATCATAATATTACATAAACACTATTAAATTTGCAGTGCAGATGGAGAACTTATGGAATAAGTTGTTCATGCTTTCTGAAATGGATATTGTTTTAATTAATCCACTAAGCTTCTCATTTTGAAAGTATGCAGGGGTCCATTTATCTCTGATTTTAAATAATTCACTCAACCATGCGTGATTTGTCATTCTATACGCTTCCATTAAGGCATTCCACTCTTTTTCAAAATCTTCTGGCATAATCTCCCTGTTCCAGACAATACTCCTCAGCTTGTCAGTAAATTTAAAGTATCCATTCATTGAATTGTCTATTTTCTGAGATAGTTTGTCCACGATATGCCACATGCATAATCTGTGTCTAGCCTCTAGGAATGCAATTTGAACAACAATCTTCATTGATGGATCATGGTCCGTTGTGAAAATTCTAGGACTTCCACCCATTGCTTTCATGAAGTGCTCAAACAGCCATACATATGATTCTACGTTCTTGTTCATCAGAAGCCTTGATGCTAGCAGTACCAATGATTTATGGTGGTCATATGTTGTGAAGGGACTGAACACCATTTTGTACCTTGAATATAAAAAACTTATGACCATTAGATTAATTTTAAATGAAATATGTGCAAAGTTTTTAATAACAAAAGCATGTAAAGGAGAAATCAGGAGTCTGTCTGACAGTGCACTCTCTGAGTCTAGAAGTGCAAAATAAAGCTTATATTGTGCACCTATAAATGACATATGTGCAATTTGGTTATTATAGTTGTGGATAAAGCATGAATCAGTATTTTTGTTTGTTTTATAACTAAAATCTATTGAAGTGCTTACATAAATGAGGTATGTAAATTATAAATACGAATGCGTGTAATACCTATTTGTATTGTATGTTAAATCAAATGAAATAACATCTCCAAATAATGAGTAGTTTTTCCTACTTGTGGCATCACACTAGAAGAATCTATTAAACTGATTGTCTTCATCCACATCAAAAGCAAAATAGAATGCACTACATATTTCTTGCTTGTGGAAGAACCTATCAATGACAACTTGTGCATCAGATCCTTTGAAATAAGCTAGAAGATCTCTTAAGTGATTTTTGAAATCAATAGTTGTTGAACCTACATTGTTATATCCTCCCACCATTTCTTGATATAATCTGTAAGCTTTTGCTGGTCTAACTCTTTGTTTTGCATAGTCAAGTACAAACTTTTGATGATGGCTTTGCATCTTCCTATTCCTCTTCATGTATACCTTGCATAAATCATCAACAAAAGGATGTGTGTGCTTCTTCTCAAACTTTTTGACCACATATCCTTGCTCAGCAACATATTTGTATATTATTCTTGCACTACACCCAACTCGAGTAGATAATCTTCTTCTTAATTTCTTTGTCTCTTTATCATTCTTGTATCCTGATCTGTTGCAGTATAAGTACTTCAGCCGCTCCACACCTTTAACATTAACTATTGTACCATGTCTTACATCAAATCCCATTTTATATGCATAATCTTTATATGCCTTCACATCTTCATTAATTGTTTGAAACACTTTTCCTTCTTTTGGCTCTAATTGTTCACTGCATATGGGAATCCAGTACTTCGTGCTGTTTGGTGAGACAAATATTTTGTATGGTAGCTGGTGTTGTACTATCAGATTCATGATATTTGTTTCAGGCTCTGTATCAGCACTAATTGGTATTGTACAAACAATTGCAGTAGTAGAAGCAACTGAGGATTCTATGTTTTCATTAGTTGATTCTGTAACCCACTCCATATGTTCTGCAATGTGTAATTTGGATTTTAAAACATGTCAAATAATCTATATTTTTATAAACTATGTCATCAATCTCTGAATAGTGCAATTTATGAATATGTATGTGCTAAAACAACATTTTGAACTGGATATTAAGATGAGACAGCAAATTATCAGACAACATTACTTTCAGGTTATTGAACTTTCAGGAATTTCAAGTAAATGAGAATCGCATTATCAAATTACAATGTATTGAATTCAATTTTTTCGATTTTCGAAGTGCAACTCGATTATAATTGACAGACGTTTGTTGTTATTGAAAATTCTAACCCTAGGTTCGTTATTACTTCTAATGTGATTTTTAATTAAAATTTGGAAATCGTTTACATAAATTACACTGAAATAGTGTTACATTATGACATTTTTTGCCAGATTAATAGGTTAACGAATTTGAATTTGAATTTATAGTACGGATGAAGATAATGTGCACCTTTTACTGAGATTGCCTTCGTCTGATGATGTTATCGTCTGATGATGCAGTTTGTTGCAGTTGTTGCAGTTGGTTTCGCCGGTCTGTAATCGCCGGCGAGAAGCTGAACCTTCTCGTTGTTCGATTCCGAAGGTTCTCGCGAGCGACAAGGAGCGTTTGGGAGGGAGCCAGTTCGCTTTTTTTTTTCTTTTTTTTCCCGGTTTAGACCGGTTTTTTTCCTCTTTTTCTGACCCGCGCGCCCCAACCCAAAATATTACACCTTAAGGATTTTACACCCTATGACAATTTTCATTTTAACACTTCCCTATATATATATATATATATATTACTATCGTAAAACCAAAAGTACCTCTCACCCATGTGGCTTCACCAGAAGACTTCATTCCACATGTCATCCTCTGAATGAATCCGCATCCCCTACTTCCTTTTACATCTAAATGTGGAGAACTAATATACATCCACATCATTATCTTTCGCCACGTCTTAGTAATCATCACACCTCCATTAACAACCTCACTAGCTCCAACAAAACATTTCAAAATTTTAAAATGGTTGCCTAAATTAACCAATCAAATTCAATCAATTCCACAATAACATACCATTTATTCAGTTAATAAAAATAAAATGAATGGTACTCTTAATGAATACGTAGTAAAACTTTATGATATATTTTTTCTACAGTTCATTTCCAGGTTATCAAAATACAAATAAAAAATATTTTTAAAAATAGGAAAAATTGGTACTTTCAGTATTCAAAATCTTATGACAATAATAGAATTTTTTTTTGAATATTTTTAATGTATTAGCCTATGATATGTATGCATATAATCCTATGATTTTCCTTCCTTCGTAGTTCTTATGTTCTTCTTTTTTTTCAATCAAATCATCTAAATACTATATAGGTAAGAAGCATCCGCCATAATAAAGGTTTGTACATGATATGACAATAGTTTTTATCTTCTAATTGTATGTTTATATATAGGAATACATAAAAACAATCAATTATCATCTTAATTACAATGGGTTAGCACTTATCTTTACTATTAATTATTAAGAAATTATTCGAATAAAGAATTATACTCCCTCCGTTCGGAAATATAAGTCCAATGATTTTTTCACACGCTTTTTAAGGAGTTAAAAACTATATAAAATAATAATTTTCTTATTAAATTTTTTTACATAACTATATACTTATTAGTAATATTAATTTATGCAGTTTTAAACTCTTTAAAAAGCGTGCCAAAAAGTCAATGGACTTATATTTCCAAACGGATGGAGTAAATAAAATTTCTAACAAACCATTATTTTTATTATTATTATTATTCCATCATTTTTATACATTATTTTATTATTTTGTGCCTTTTGTACATAACACTTTCACTTGACTTTCAAAATAATTACATTATAACGTAAACTCAAAATTTTAAACAAATACTTGTGTCTTAGATACGAGACTCATACTAGTTTATTTATGTATTTGTTGAAAGAGGAGAAATCGAGATTTGCAATTAAAATATAAATAAATCAAAGCAAACCAGATTTCGTCCCTTGCAAATAATTACAATACCTCCTCCTGATGCAGTAGTGGGAAGTTAGGATCGATCCACGAGGAAGCTGGTCAGCGGATACTAGGGAGCGGAGTTATCTCACGAACAGAAGTCGAACACAGATGCTCGACCTCGAGTAAGGTTACTCGACAAAAAGCCAGGCAAGTCGAACAAAGCAGCAGCAGCTCCCGGGTTTTACTCGATATCGAGTAAATCTCCTCGATATCGAGGAAGCCTCTCGTCAATCTTGGGTACCTGCACACCAGAAACTACAATGATCTTCGTTGATCGAATATCAGTGCTCGATATCGACCAAAATTAGTCGATATCGAGGAAGAACATAAGGTAACCGAAACAAAATAAAGAACAATGCTTGTGGGATTCGAAATAAACTATGTATGAAAGACAACTTCCAAGATCGGGGTTTGCAACAACACTAACCAACCATGCATAAGGCAGAAATAAAACAGATAATCATGTAAATCGCATCGAAGGACCAAGCTTTCACCTTTTCCAACAATTAGACAACTCTTTCAAGAAACCCTAATTGTATCTACCGATTTTATGTTTACAATCCAAGTTGTTAGCATGGACATCCATTAGATGGGTAATAAACATATAACAAGTAGTAGATGCTCAAAACATGATAAAAGTCGAATCTTTACCTCAAACACGCAGGGCTATCGTTGGCCTCACCCCAACCCCAGAAGTAGGTGGACTACTCGCGCTTCATCGCAATTTCATACATCATTGATGGAAAATAAACTACTTGCATTAAACCAAATAGAGCTTTACAACCGATCGAAGCCAACTTGCTCTCGCTCCTTAACTCTTCTCGGCCACTTCACTCTCTCTTTCTACCTCTATGTAACTAATTGTGTCTTGAATTGAATGAATATAAATCAGCCCCTAAGGCCTTATTTATAGGCTTCTAATCCTTGCTAACAAAGGAAAGAAATCTCTATCTATATCTAAGGATAAAACTTTAATAAAAAGGAACATTTATCTTAAAAGGAAATATATCTAAAAAGCTAAATATCTTCATGTGTGGATAAATCTTCTTCTCCATGGATGGATCTTGATATACTTGATAGATCTCGGACTCCTTTGCTCTCAAGAAAGCCCAAACCTCGTCGGACAGCCCAACCACGTAACGCGGCCCAGGATCCTTCTGCTCGATATCGAGTACTTTCCTCGATATCGAGGAAATGTGTGTCGTTGGCTTGCAGGCTTGCTCGAGCAACTGGTCCTCGACCTGGCTCGGATAGGTGGTCTTGGTCTCGTCGATATCGAGTAAACTACTCCATATCGAGGAAATACTGCCCGGTGTGTCTAGGTCTTCGGCTTCTCGATCAGGTGCTCCTCCTCGACTCCGGGTATGACTTCAAGTTGTGTCGATATCGAGTAAACTCCTCGATAACGAGTAGGGTCCTGGAGTCAGATTGGCTTTGTCTTCAGTTCCTCGATCAGCTCCTCCTCGACCAGGCACTGCTCGGACATCTTTGCTTCTTGGTTTTGTCCTAGAATGGCTCCAAATTCTGTAATATTAAACCAAAACTTATGTAGATTTCCATTCCTTACAAATAAGCATATATTGCATAGATTCAACATATTCACATCTCGAAATAAGCAAAGTGTATATAACATGGAGTTAAAATGTCCATTTCAACATGGCTATTTTAGTGGACATCAGTATTTAAACCCTTCGATTCTAATCGAGACTTGAACTCTTCGAATCTAACTTGAACCCCTCAATTCATCGAGACTTGAATTCTTCGATTCTGACTTGAACCCCTCGATTCATCGAGAATTGAAACTTGTTCTCCATAAGGCCTTATTCCAGCGCATCTTGTTCAGGTTGGTTGTGGTTGTGCTTTTTGGTGATCCTAGGTGTACATCGACTTGGTTGACGATTCAGTGTCCAGAGTTGGGACTGGATGGGGTCGTGGTGGTGTATCCAAGACTACTTTGTTTTCGGGAGGCACTTCCTTGGAGTTCGTCTTCACTGCCCACATGAGATAGCATCCTGATTAGAGCTGGCAAGATCTGACCCGACCCGAGAAACCGGACCGACTGACCCGAACGAAAACCGGACCGAACCCAAAACTTAGCATTATGCATAAACCGAACCTGAAACCGAGCCGTACCGATATTGACCCAAAACCCAAAGTGACCCGAATATAGAAAAACCCGACTCAACTCGGATCCGGTCCGACTTTCAACCCGACCGGTATCCCAACCCGACCTGACTCCCAACCCGATCCAAATATCCTTGAATATATATCTATTATACATTTATACTACAAAACAAAAAAAATTACAGTAATCTATCACCGAGCTACTGATAATTAATGTTATTTCTAAACATAAAAAAAATTCCATTGAACAAAGTTACTCGTTTACTCATGTAATAATTTGTGAATGATCAACTTGAATTCAAAATTCTCATTTCTCAATAAGAAAAGATGAGTACAATAAGGATATTATAACTTGAATTATATACATAGTATAATTTTTTTTTTCAAAACTACTTTTTGAAAAACTCAAATTACGCGAATTATCTTTTAGATAGGGGCTCAATTATGATTTTGATAACAATGTATTGCCAAATTTCAATGAAATCAATGATGAATAGAACGAGCTTAGGATATCGAGGTTACAAGCCAATTGGTAGATTATATATTAATCATATTTAATTTTACTTAAATACTTTATGAAATACACAAATAACATGTATTACATATTTACTTTAATAAAATTGATTAACCAAAAGTCCAGAACGAAGATGATTTAACAAATTCAACCCAAACAATTAAAAGTTTCAAATAAATGTAGACCCGCTTCTACTCGAAACCTGAATTAGACCGATCCGAATACCGACTCGAAACCCGATCGAGATCGACCCGATTCTGACCGAAAACCCGAATGGGTCCAACCCGATTCAGATCAAAACCCGACCAATACGAATTTCATTTTGACCGAATCCGACCCGACTCGACCTGACCAATCCCGACACAGAAATTTTTACCTAGTTGACCTGACACATCAGTGACCCAACCCGAATGTGATCGATCCGAACCCGACCGGATAACCCGAATTGCCAGCTCTAATCCTGATGTACCTTTAACCAATGGTGTTACGTGGTGGTGCTTGACTTTGTTCTTCGTCTGCATCCTTGACGTGACGGTTGTTTTTTGCTTAGCTTCTGCCTTTTTTTAAAGTGTGTGCCACAACCTGGTGTTGCATCTTTCATTTCTGTTTTATTTTTCTTTTGTAATGTTTTAAAACGGTTAATCCGGCCGCCGATCCACCGACCTCTTGAGAATCACGTTTGTTGTTTGATCTCTCGAATTTTTATTTGTAACAAAAAAACGGTCTTTCTAAAAGTATACTCATATGGACATATAATAAGAATCTAAATCGGAAAATATTACCTTCCAAAAAAATAGATAACCCTAAAAATCTATTTTTGAAAAATATTTTCAAATCAAGGCTCTTATGGAAAAACCAAGAACAACAGAAAAAGCGAATACTTACAAAACCAACAATAATTTGGGGAACAACAAGCTCACGTTAGGAAATATTGGTTCAGTCCGAAATTTTTTTTTTGAAAATATTTGTCACGTTCGTACTGAGTAGTTGATGAAGAGAGATAGAGGATAGAGATGGGAAATAATTTATGTATTATGATTTTCGATGTCAATTACAATCAACTAGTAAACTTATAACATATTTGCTATTGGACCGGCCCACACATAGTTGTTACATTCCAATTGTCTAGCCCATGACAATACTCCCTTTCATTTGAAGGACTTGTCCTCAAGTCCAAGTACTTTGGGAAAGAAATCAGAATTTGCTACTATTGTATCTCTAATATCACACGAAAAATGTTAGTAAAATCACTATGGGCCGGTGTTCATGGCCTAACCCTCTTTGCATTAGTAACCCCACTTGGTTGGAGATTGATAATGCATATTTTATATAGGCATTATAGGTAGTTGTTAAGGAGGCTAGGATAGTTTATTTCGTGTTTATTTGAGTGATTCGAGTCTTTACTGTTGAGTCTTGCAAGTTTGAAATCTACGCTCTTTTTATGTTAGGAACCTGAGAAAACATGTGAAGAAGGTTAGAAAGAGGCATGGAAGGAAGTTGGCATGGATTCGAATGCACAAATCGAAGAATAAGCCTAATGATGAAACGACGCCCGTCGCCTAAAGCACGACGCCTGTCGCCCGTGCCGATACGGGATTTCTATTCTGTCTTTTGGAAACTGATTAGGGTTTATTATTTATGTTATTTTCGGCCGATTTTGGCAGAGACTTCTTTTGACTTGTTGAAACCTTTTGAGAGAGAACTGCTATGGAGATATTGAGAGGAAGAATTTACATGATGACCTAAACCTCTTTTGTTTCGCCTGCAATTCAGAGACATGGTTATATGATTTGTGAGACTTAATTTCTATCTATTCTGAGTTTGGTTTATTCAATGTCTTTGTTTGTTATTGATTGATTGCATATATTCCCTCTTGATTGGCCACCTTGATGGAATTTGCTTTCCTGCTAAAGGTTTGATTAACCGTTGCAAGTTAATTGGATTATTAGTGCAGCACAACTGATTGATCCTCTGAAAGCGTTGATTGGGTGTGTAGGACATTGACAATTCTACTTTATCAATTATACCAATTAGGGTCAGGGAGTTGTTCCCCTATCTTTGGTTGTTTGTGTGATTATTATTGTTGCATTGCTTAAGGTTGGAGTGATCCCCCATGAGATGAATCAATCAAGGAAAGATAGATAAAGTCAATGATCAAAGACATAACAATTGTTGATGAATTGGAGGGGAAACTATCTCATCATTCATAATTATCCCCAATTCACTATTGTTACTCTTGTTAAGTTCAGTTGTCTTGATATTCAATTACTTCTTGATATTGTTCTATTTTGATAGCGATTTGATAGACTGGAAAGGTAATCTCTCTGTGGGATCAACTCCTTACTATTCCGCTATACTAGTTACTAGTTTACTAGTTGAGTTGTTAGTTTGGGTTACTCTTTTTGGTGTTGTATGATGTCCATGTTTTATGCCATGTTTTATATCTACTTTTATATCGATTTCTGCATGCATTTCATGCATTTGGGTTAGATTAATACAGAATCTATGTATTTTGCGCTTGTTTGCCAAATTATGGAGTCTACATTAGTTTTTGTTTGATTTCGCAGAAATGGGATGCACTTTAGAGCTTAAAGGAATCTCATGAAGAAGCTAAGGATGGTGCAGCTGAAGAAAAGGGACATTTTTCGGCATTCATCATTCTGAGTGAAGTTCTGATTTCTTCATGAGAGTTGTAGCCCTCGAAAAGAGCTTTCCAATGCATGCTCATATGTGTCAATCCAACGAACGAGGACTCGGGAAAGTGCGTTTTAAGAACAGAACGAGAAACTGAGCACAGGTGAATATTGACTCATCCTAGTCAATATCGACTTAATCTGGTCGAAAATCACAAGTCAAATCGATATGGACCAGAAGCAGGAAGTGAAGAAAAGGGCAAGACGATATTGACCTCAGTAAGTCAATATCGACAAAAAAGCGACTCAATATCTTCCTCAGAAACAAAAACCGAGCCAAGACGGAGAGAAGCTGAAGATTCAACTCGATATTGACCAGTTCTAGCTAGGTCAATATCGACTAAAAGTCACTCGATTTTTCATCCCAAGAGCCGGAATTGAGTAGCGGAGGAGAAAAGCCGAGAAAAGTTAGTCAATATCGACATGCCTGGGTCGATATCGACTTACTCACAGCGACGGGTCCGAGTCGATTCCGGGCTTCACTTAAAGTTTTATCCCAAATCCAATGGAGATATTTCCGAGAGAAGATTCCGACACATGAAGATTTTAGATATTTATCTTTTTATCTTTTTATTTATCCTAAGGGTTAAAAACATTTAATTACCCTAGGATCTATCTAGTTTTATCTTATTTAGATATAATTGTTTCTAGTAGAATTATATCTTCTATGGTAGATAGAGATATAGATAGAATTTCCTTCCTTGATTAGCAACGATTGAAAGCCTATAAATAAAGCCCATGGGGCTGATTTTAGGAGAATTCAATTCGGAAGCTAGAGAAGTAGTTCCACAGAGAAGTTTTAGCATTCAACGAAAGTTGGAGTACCGGGATTGTAAACACTTTGAATTTAGTTTATGCAAGTTATTTCCTTTACATCAATGTCTGCAATTGCGATGAGGCGCGAGTAGTTCACCCACTTCTAGGGTTGGGGTGATCCCGACGATTGCCATGCGTGTTTGAGGTAAAGATCCGACCTTTATCATGTTTTGAGCATCTACTACCTTTTATGTGTTTATTACCCATTCAATGGAGATCCATGCTAACAACTTGGATTGTAAACATAAAATCGGTAGATACAATTAGGGTTTCTTGAAAGAGTTGTCTAATTGTTGGAAAAGGCGAAAGCTTGATCCTTCGATGTAATTTGCATGATTATCGTTATTTATCTTGCCTTATGCATGATTGGTTATTGCCGTTGCAAACCCCGATCTTAGAAGTTTTCTTTTCGGGAGGCACTTCCTTGGAATTCCTCTTCACTGCCCACATGAGATAGCATCCTTATTAGAGCTGGCAAGGTCTGACCCGACCCGAGAAACCGGACCCACTCACCCGAACCAAAACCCGACCGAACCCAAAACTTAGCATTATGAATAACCCGAAACCGAAACCGAGCCGGACCGATGTTGACCCGAAACCCAAAGTGACCCGAATATAGAAAAACCCGACTCAACCCGGATCCGGTCCGACTTTCAACCCGACCGGAATCCCAACCCGACCTGACTCTCAACCCGACCCAAATATCCTTGAATATATATCTATTATACATTTATACTATAAAACAAATAAAATTACAGTAATCTATCACCGAGCTACTGATAGTTAATGCTATTTCTAAACAAAAAAAAAATTCCATTGATCAAAGTTACTCGTTTACTCATGTAATAATTTATGAATGATCAACTTGAATTCAAAATTCTCATTTCTCACTAAGAAAAGATGAGTACAATAAGGATATTATAACTTGAATTATATACATAGTATAATTTTTTTTTTCAAAACTACTTTTTGAAAAACTCAAATTACGCGAATTATCTTTTAGATAGGGGCTCAATTATGATTTTGATAACAATGTATTGCCAAATTTCAATGAAATTAATGATGAATAGAACGAGCTTAGGATTTGGAGCTTACAAGCCAATTGGTAGATTATATATTAATCATATTTAATTTTACTTAAAATACTTTATGAAATACACAAATAACATGTATTACATATTTAATTTAATAAAATTGATTACCCAAAAGTCCCGAACGAAGATGATTTAACAAATTTAACCCAAACAATTAAAAGTTTCAAATAAATGTAGACCCGCTTCTACTTGAATCCTGAATTAGACCGATCCGAATACCGACTCGAAACCCGATCGAGTTCGACCCGATTCTGACCGAAAACCCGAATGGGTCCAACCCGATTCAGATCAAAACCTGACCAATACGAATTTCATTTTGACCGAATCCGACCCGACTCGACCTGACCAATCCCGACACAGAAATTTTGACCTAGTTGACCTGACACATCAGTGACCCAACCCGAATGTGATCGATCCTGATGTACCTTTAACCAATGGTGTTACGTGGTGGTGCTTGACATTGTTCTTTGTCTGCATCCTCGACGTGACAGTCGTTTTTTGCCTAGTTTCTGCCTTTTTTTAAAGTTTGTGCAACAACCTGGTGTTGCATCTTTCATTTCTGTTTTATTTTTCTTTTGTAATGTTTTAAAACGGTTAATCCGGCCGCCGGTCCACCGACCTCTCGAGAATCACGTTTGTTGTTTGATCTCTCGAATTTTTATTTGTAACAAAAAAACAGTCTTTCTATAAATATACTCATATGGACATATAATAAGAATCTAAATCGGAAAATATTACCTTCCAAAAAAATAGATAACCCTAGAAATCTAATTTTGAAAAATATTTTCAAATCAAGGCTCTTATGGAAAAACCAAGAACAACAGAAAAAGTGAATACTTACAAAACCAACAATAATTTGGGGAACAACAAGCTCACGTTAGAAAATATTGGTTCAGTCCGATTTTTTTTTTTCAAAATATTTGTCACGTTGGTACTGAGTAGTTGATGGAGAGAGATAGAGGATAGAGAAGGGAAATAATTTCTGTATTATGATTTTCGATGTCAATTACAATCAACTAATGAACTTATAACATATTTGCTATTGGACCGGCCCACACATAGTTGTTACATTCCAATTGTCCAACCCATGACAATACTCCTATTCATTTGAAGGACTTGTCCTCAAGTCCAAGTACTTTGGGAAAAAATGTTAGTAAAATCACTATGGGCCGGTGTTCATGGCCTAACCCTCTTTGCATTAGTAACCCCACTTGGTTGGAGATTGATAATGCGTATTTTATATAGCCATTATAGGTAGTTGTTAAGGAGGCTAGGATAGTTTATTTCGTGTTTATTTGAGCGATTCGAGTCTTTACTGTTGAGTCTTGCAAGTTTGAAATCTACGCTCTTTTTATGTTAGTAACCTGAGAAAACACGTGAAGAAGGTTAGAAAGAGGCATGGAAGGAAGTTGGCTTGGATTCGAATGCACAAATCGAAGAATAAGCCTAATGATGAAATAACGCCCGCCGCCTAAAGCACGACGCCCGTCGCCCGTGCTGATATGGGATTTCTATTTCGTCTTTTGGAAACTGATTAGGGTTTATTATTTATGTTATTTTCGGCCGATTTTGGCAGAGACTTCTTTTGACTTGTTGAAACCTTTTGAGAGAGAACTGCTATGGAGATATTGAGAGGAAGAATTTACATGATGACCTAAACCTCTTTTGTTTCGCCTGCAATTCAGAGACATGGTTATATGATTTGTGAGACTTAATTTCTATCTATTCTGAGTTTGGTTTATTCAATGTCTTTGTTTGTTATTGATTGATTGCATATATTCCCTCTTGATTGGCCACCTTGATGGAATTTGCTTTCCTGCTAAAGGTTTGATTAACCGTTGCAAGTTAATTGGATTATTAGTGCAGCACAACTGATTGATCCTCTGAAAGCGTTGATTGGGTGTGTAGGACATTGACAATTCTACTTTATCAATTATACCAATTAGGGTCAGGGAGTTGTTCCCCTATCTTTGGTTGTTTGTGTGATTATTATTGTTGCATTGCTTAAGGTTGGAGTGATCCCCCATGAGATGAATCAATCAAGGAAAGATAGATAAAGTCAATGATCAAAGACATAACAATTGTTGATGAATTGGAGGGGAAACTATCTCATCATTCATAATTATCCCTAATTCACTATTGCTACTCTTGTTAAGTTCAGTTGTCTTGATATTCAATTACTTCTTGATATTGTTCTGTTTTGATAGCGATTTGATAGACTGGAAAGGTAATCTCTCTGTGGGATCGACTCCTTACTATTCCGCTATACTAGTTACTAGTTTACTAGTTGAGTTGTTAGTTTGGGTTACTCTTTTTGGTGTTGTATGAGCTCCATGTTTTATGCCATGTTTTATATCTACTTTTATATCGATTTTTGCATGCATTTCATGCATTTGGGTTAGATTAATACAGAATCTATGTAGTTTACGCTTATTTGCCAAATTATGGAGTCTACACTAGTTTTTGTTTGATTTCGCAGAAATGGGACGCATTTTTCGGCATTCATCATTCTGAGTCAAGTTCTGATTTCTTCATGAGAGTTGTAGCCCTCGAAAAGAGTTTTCCAACACATACTCATATGTGTCAATCCAACGAACGAGGACTCGGGAAAGTGCGTTTTAAGAACAGAACGAGAAACTGAGCACAGGTGAATATTGACTCATCCTAGTCAATATCGACTTAATCTGGTCGAAAATCACAAGTCAAATCGATATGGACCAGAAGCAGGAAGTGAAGAAAAGGGCAAGACGATATTGACCTCAGTAAGTCAATATCGACAAAAAAGCGACTCAATATCTTCCTCAGAAACAAAAACCGAGCCAAGACGGAGAGAAGCTGAAGATTCAACTCGATATTGACCAGTTCTAGCTAGGTCAATATCGACTAAAAGTCACTCGATTTTTCATCCCAAGAGCCGGAATTGAGTAGCAGAGGAGAAAAGCCGGGAAAAGTTAGTCAATATCGACATGCCTAGTTCGATATCGACTTACTCACAGCGACGGGTCCGGGTCGATTCCGGGCTTTTCATAAAGTTTTATCCCAAATCCAATGGAGATATTTCCGAGAGAAGATTCCGACACATGAAGATTTTAGATATTTATCTTTTTATCTTTTTATTTATCCTAAGGGTTAAAAACATTTAATAACCTTAGGATTTATCTAGTTTTATCTTATTTAGATATAATTATTTCTAGTAGAATTATATCTTCTATGGTAGATAGAGATATAGATAGAATTTCCTTCCTTGATTAGCAAGGATTGAAAGCCTATAAATAAAGCCGATGGGGCTGATTTTAGGAGAATTCAATTCGGAAGCTAGAGAAGTAGTTCCATCGAGAAGTTTTAGCATTCAACGAAAGTTGGAGTGCCGGGATTGTAAACACTTTGAATTTAGTTTATGCAAGTTATTTCCTTTACATCAATGTCTGCAATTGCGAGGAGGCGTGAGTAGTTCACCCACTTCTAGGGTTGGGGTGAGCCCGACGATAGCCATGCGTGTTTGAGCTAAAGATCCGACCTTTATCATGTTTTGAGCATCTTCTACCTTTTATGTGTTTATTACCCATTCAATGGAGATCCATGCTAACAACTTGGATTGCAAACATAAAATCGGTATATACAATTAGGGT